>OZ012667.1:6473089-7785589 GCA_963942505.1 Lordithon lunulatus
GTGAAGCGCGTTCTGATTAACTTTCATTGTCGGAACTGGGAGATTGACGATTTTTTTTCTCTCTCCGGCTCTCGTCACTGCGCTCGTACGTTGTTGCGTAATCTGATGCGGCAAAGGGCACGTCGCAATAATTGAATTACGAGGTGCAGTTCATCCAAAAGTATTATAGTATATATTGAGTGTACAAATTGCTATAGTTTCATAATAATGAAGAGTAATGAAGAGTGTATGGCTCGCTTCGCTCGCACATTATAACCTAGGTTAAAAACTATCCAAATTATATATTGATTGATTACTCTTGCATAAGAATTCCAAGGTACAACCCCGTATTTTTAATTACATACATGCAAAATGAACCCTGAATACAAATACAAATACAAACATATATGTAATACATACTTGCAGGAGAATTTTCCATTGTACACAAATAAAATTACATGATTTTGTGAAGTTTTGTACTTTCAACTGAAATTGTAGACTATGCTGTACCATGCTTACTATTCTTCATTGTGTTATTGCAATTAATTTTCTTTGTTAGGCCCATTTCACACATAAGCGGCGTCGGGCGCAGGCGCGGTGTAGGCGAGGCACAGGCGCGACGTCGCACAGGCGATTGTGATGTCCATATGCAGTGAAGGGGTGGACATTGCACCTTATGTTTACATAGAGGCGGTGTAGAAGAGTTTCGCCTCTTCGCCTACCGTGTCTTATGCGAAGAGGTGAACTCGCGGTGCCGGCTCGGCGAAAAGAACGAGGCAAATGCCCGCGCCTCGTCACCTAAGTGGGCATTGCACCACATGTTTATATAGAGGGGGTTTAAAGCGTCGTGCCTCTCGCAGCGCCGACACCGCGTCTTCGCCTCTTCGCCTAAGACATGGTAGGCGAAGAGGCGAGAGGTATAACTCTTCCTCGCCGCCTCTATGTAAACATAAGATGCAATGTCCACCCCTTCACTGCATATGGACATCACAATCGCCTGTGCGACGTCACGCCTGCGTCGCGCCTGCGCCTCGTCTACACCGCGACTGCGCCCGACACCGCTTATGTGTGAATTGGGCCTTAGAGTTTTTAAGTAACCAACATCGTTCTAGTTTGAAATTTCATTCATACAAAATAAAGATATTTACTTGCTAAACTGCATAAAAACTATTATAACGAAGTACCGGTATTTAGGTATAAATACCGGTATAATATATACCTAAATACCGGTATTTATACCTTTTTTCTTGCGGTTGTGGCCAGCGCAAGCGCCGGATACCAGTGAAACTCTGACACCAAGCCGTGACTGGATCACCTTGCGGTACACTCTCGTCACGGCCTGTTCACCAAAAACCAAACCCTGCTCCCATAAGGAGCCCACGATGGTTACTACCCGAAACGAGTTCAGGTTTACCAGAAACGAGCAGAGCGGAAATAGGTTGCCTTGTTACCGAGGTTACGTGTCAGCAACTAAAATGAGAAGGAAGACATCAGAGCTGATTAAGTAACCCATGCGTTAAGAAGTAAAATAAAGTGTAGTAAATAGGAGTAGAAAAGGGAAAGGAAATAACCTAAAATATTTATACCTAAATACCAGTATTTATACCTAAATACCAGTAGTTATACCTAATTACCAGTATTTTTTACCTAAATACCAGTATTTATACCTAAATACCAGTATTTTTATCTAAATACCAGTATTCATACCTAAATACCAGTATTTATACATAAATACCAGTATTTATACCTAAATACCAATATTTATACCTAAATACCAGTATTTATACCTAAATACCAGTATTTATACCTACATACCAGTATTTATACCTAAATACCAGTATTTATATCTAAATACCAGTATTTATACATAAATACCGCTATTCCAATACCGCCAAAGTTCGTCCGGAATCCCGATTTTACAATCCCTACCTGTATTTTGGAAACACGATTGTTCGACTTGCTGTATCCAATTCAATTATTATATGCGAATAAGAAATGTAGAAACACATTTGGTTACATTTAATTATTTTTTGTAGGTAGGTATAGGATTGGTATTGTATAATTAGTGATTCTTGTGTGTTGTGGATGGATTAAATCTCTATGTCATGTCTCGGGGCCGTTGCACCGGCCGTCCGGACGACCGTCAGGTGGAGCCCACACCTTCGCACTCCGATTTGTTTAATGCGCGCAACACCCACCGCGGAATTTACGTGGGCCTACACATCCTGCGCCGGGGATATATGGACCCGGGCGGCAGGTTAACTCGCAGGACAAACCGGTAATGCGCGGACGGGGCCGTAAATTCGCCGCGCATTATATATAGGTAATCGTTATACGCACACACGCGCGCCCGCGACTTTCTTTTTTCTGGCTTCAATTTTTTTTACGATCGGCGCCGGAAAACTCGGCACCCGGGGACAGGTGGATGGAAAACCGGCGAGAGCCGGGCGGGAAATCTTTTATGCATGAGGGGCGCGCGTGAGTCATTTGCGCGACCCACGAAGAGGTCGCATTGTGTCGCCCGTGGCCCACCATCAACCGTCCACCAGAGTCAGTCCGGTGCAGCAGGAATGCACGCGGTGGTCCGTACATCATGATGGGTTATCTTTTGTCATTATTCGCACAGTATTAAAATCATTTTGACATTGCGATCATAAAATGAGTTGAAATGGAACGGTTAATGTCCAATAAAATTAGGGTTTTCTTCATCTCAAGAATTCAGTGGAATGATATACATTAAAAAAAAGTATTTAAATACGGCGACTATAAAATAACGCATTTTATTTGTTTTTGGCCATTCACTAAATATTTAGTACAGATGATTTTGTTTATTATTATTGTTACGAGACTCTATTAACGTTCCTCTACAACAGTGGTGGGATAAAATTGACTGGTGGGACAAGTGAGTAGCCTTAAAAGGAGGTTTCACAATTTGAGGCCTAAAGTCTTAGTTTCCTAGCAAGCGGTATCGATAAAAACGGCCGTTTTTGACGTCATTTACACATTACAAGATACGTTTTAAGTACATGTAATTGAATAATTTATCAAATTCCAGTGTTCTTCATGACATTTTCCCAATACTTTGAGGTATACCGCTCTCTGGATTACCAGATTTATTTAAATATAAGTACAAAAAATGTATGACGTCAAAATGACGTGAAATACGGTTGCTTTTGTCGACACCGCTTCCTAGGAAACCAAGGCTTAAGTGTCTGTAGCTACGCTACCCTCCAGCCAACAATCCAGAACTATATATCCATAACAACAGGGGTGGCTCGCATAACTATTCATAAAGGCACCTTACACGATCAATATTACTGTCAATATTTTAGAATAATGACAGTATTACTGTACGATAATATGTTTAAAATTTACCTTATTCTAAAATATTGCTAGTATTACTCATCGCGTAAGGTATATTAATGATGTAATGAAGAGAATACTGATCTTTATTCGGATAATTGATTACTTGATAAATATAAAAAGAGAATTGAAGCAAATATTGACAGCACTAGGATTGACAGTATTATTGACCATGTAAGGTGCCTTATAGTCGCCCGTCTAGCTGATACACATGTTCTATTAATTAACTAATTTGTTTGTGAGAAAAAATTGAATACGTATTAGTATTATGTATGTTTATTCTAAATTTAAACTTATTTTTGGCTTTAAATTACTACTTTTCTTTAGATCACTTAATACAGACGATGATGGTAGACATATACTCCTATAGTTTTAAAAACATACAATACAATCACGGGCTATAGTTAACTCGCCTTTATACAACAGAGCCTTAATAGTTGAGCGTACCAGATGAATAAAAAAATAATATTCACAATTCAGTTGCGACACTTTTCACTAATAAATTATTTAGTTCGTCTGATTAATTGTTTACTACGCGTTAAAGCAGTATGATTGAAATTATTTAAACAGTACTCACTTACTTCCTCCAGCCATCTCCTTTCATTTCACTCCATCTTCAATCTGATTAATGGCAGGTGACGTGATGAGTAATTGGCCATTGTCCCCCCTAGATCGTGTTTAATAATATTCGGCCTTATTCGAAACAAAACGGCTCTCGTACAAGAGTAATAACCGTATGGTAATTGAGAACGAGCCCAGCAATTGTGCTGTTTAGATGTTGCGGTGCTTAGAAAGAAAATCACCGTGGTGATTTGCATAGGTGTAATTTGTACTCGCTAGGGTAAAATGGGCGTAATTGTCTTCACGAGTAATAACTATCATTAAAGCAATAATTGTTGGATTTCTTGTAATAACTCTATCGTATATAATTCTTTTTTCATTTTGTCTAGCTTAATTCATGATTTTGATCAAGTCAAATATTTTTTAATGCGATTGCGTAGTTTTTTTTTTGGCTTGAGGTGGGGAATAAAAATTATGAAAAAAACTATGCACATTCACTATTCCAAGTGACTTCAACTCTACACTATATTGTTTCCAATAGATATTTTTTAAATTAAGTCAAAATTAATAAATGAAATTAATTGAATCATCAAAATTTATGGATAAATAGTGTAGTGCAGAGTTCAAGCCATTTGAAATAGTCGATGGGCACAGTTTGGTTGGGAATCTTCAAAGACGCCGGAGATCAATAAGATATTCTCCCCTAGGAAGTGCTGGATTTCGACCCATCCAGGGCAGACCTACCAGCTAAACCCTACCTCGATTCACAACCCAATATATTCCTACATATGGAATCAACATTTCTATATTACCTCTAAAAATGGTATCGATATAAAAAAAATAAAAAAATTGAATTGAATTAAAAATAAAATTTACAGCCACCTATATATTGGCTGTGAATTTATTTTTATTTCTCAATTCAAATTTTTTAAGTTTTTTATATCCATACCATTTTTATAAATTATTTATATATATTTTTATATTTTTATATTTTTATATTTTTATATTTTTATATTTTTATATTTTTATATTTTTATATTTTTATATTTTTATATTTTTATATTTTTATATTTTTATATTTTTATATTTTTATATTTTTATATTTTTATATTTTTATATTTTTATATTTTTATATTTTTATATTTTTATATTTTTATATTTTTATATTTTTATATATTCTTTTAAAATATTTTTTTTAAATTATTATTATTAATTTTTCATAAATTTAATTTCCTCATTACTTAAATTTGTATATTCAAATGTTGTCTATTTCTTTCCTTTCCTCAGCTTTTTATCTCATTATGTTTTCTATTATTTTTTTAATACCATCCCAGTAACCACTTACAATAAATTTTGAAAAATTGTCCTTAGTCAGCTCATCACTTAATAGAAGTCTTAGTTCCAAATGTTCGTTAGACCATCTACTGCAATTCAAAATGTGTTCTACATTATCATTACAAAAATTACATTAAAAACAATTTGGAGACCTATTTTTTATATATTTAAATAAATATGAACCGAAACACCCATGGCCGGAGAGGAATTGGGTAGTATAATGGTCTAAATGTTTAGCCCCTTTTGATAACCATATCCTGATATCGGGTATTAATTTTCTTTGTCTAAATTCCTTTGGATGAATTATTCCAATTTTACTGCCAAATATCTAAAGTTTATTCACGCGATAATTTTTTGTTGCAATTTTAATTTCTGAACGTTCTAAAATTAGCAATTCTAATGGAATTAAACCACCAATAATACTAAGAGCATCATTCGAAATAGTTCTGTATGCACATATAACTCTTAAAGCATTTTTTCTGTTGGCAATTAGATATATTTATAATTACATCTTGCCAAATAGGTGCAGCGTAAAGTATTATTGAATTTGAAACATTGGCTATTTTTTTTATCACTTGAAAGTTTGTAATTGCTCTTCATGATTTTATATAATAAGTTTATTTTTTTAATTGTTTTTTCCGAATTTTTTTTTAACATGGTGTGTAAATTTTAATCCTTTATCTAGCCAAACACCTAAATATTTAATTTAATTTTTACTTTTAATAACATTGTTACCTATATTTAAATAAAAGTTATTTAATTTTCTTCTACCTTCAAGGATAATTAATTCAGTTTTTTCACTTACCAAAGTTAGTCCATTATCAATCATCCAAAGATCAATTTTATTGATAGTTTCTATTGCTAAACTTCTGAGCTCAAATTAATGTTTACCAGATATCAATATTGCAATATCATTAGCATAACCAATAATTTTAACACCTAAAGATAACTTTAAATTTAATACGCCATCATAAAAAATGTTCCATAAAAGGGGACCAAGAACGGATCCTTGTGGAACATCCATTTTCTTTTTTATTTGTGTTTTCATAATTTTTATTCCCCACTATAATATTCCTATTTTCGAAATAACTTTTAATGATGTTTATTAGATAATCTAAAATTTTTAATAATTATTTTTATTTATTATTTTTTTAATTTGTTAACAATTTTATCCCATTGAGCTGTATTAAATGCATTTTAAAGTCTAAACATAACATAATACATCATTTTTTAGTTTTATATGAACCAATTTTAGCCAAATTAATTTCATTAATGACGTTTTCTAAAATATTCAGAATTTAAATATTGAATTGATTAGCTTGATAATGGCTAGAGCGTAGCCGAAAATATTCGCAAACAGTAATAAACAAGTGATAAAAAACAAAGAAAAATTCGTTTTATTTATTTAATTCAGAATTTAAATTTTTTTCTAAAGCCAAATTGATTTTTTGACATACCTCTTTTATATTCAACTTCCTGAAAACCTTCACGGCTTAAGCCTTATAAAGATTGTTTTTTTTTTAATATTAGTTGGATAACTCGAATACTTTGTGTGATATTTTGATGATTGTATCTATCTATGTATATGCAATATTTGTTAGATTTCTCAGTAAGAAAATACATAGTGACATGTAAAAGTTTCGGGGACCTCCGTATGACCTCAAAGTGTTGAGCTGGCTGGCGTTAAACGTAAATTACATTGTACTATATATGCCAAGAAACTTGAACAAGTTTCTAGATACAATAATGTATGTACTATGTACAGCTCGTACCGATCACGTCTTTTATTCAAGACGTGCACAGTACGTGATTGGTTATACGATAGTACGATCTGAATATAGTACATAAACAAATGAAACTAGAAACTTATTCAAGTTTCTTGATAAATCTATTATAATGTAATTCACACCCACCCCCGCGGACGAGTGGTTAGAGGCGTCGTTCGCTTCGTACTGGGAATTGGGGAGTTCGATCCCCGTCGGGGCGAATTTTCGCGAATCACCTTTTACAGTTTTTTTAGAGGTTTTCTGTGAAGTTAAGGTAAATACCGGGCGATTAAACTCCTCTGAGCTTCTCCCCTGACCAGCAGAAAAGCCTCACGATTGGTACCCCTATAAGTATGTGATTGAATGATAATATGAGGAGAGAAGAGTAATCATATCTGCATTGGGTGAAATTGTATTTTTACTCTTTTACAGTTTTTCAGAAGTTTTCTGTGAAGTTAAGGAAAATACCGGGCGATTAAACTCCTCTGAGCTTCTCCCTTGACCAGCGGAAAAGACTCACGATTGATACCCCTATAAGGATAGAAGATTATTTTTAAAATTCACGCTTTAGAACAATATTCGAATATTGTCCTATTATTTCCAGTTTTGAAAATAATAATCATAATTATTTATATATATATATATATATATATATATATATATATATTTATATAACATTTACATATACATACCACCGGAGCCTTTCTGCCCTTCCAGTTTTATTTTGTGTGCAAACCAGCACATATCAAATCAAGTTGTTACTACAATGTGAAGTGTAGTTATAATTTTTAATTTATTTATTTAAACCTTTTTACCATTAGGTTGTAAGTTTGAATTCGTAACGTAACTAATAATTTTGAATATATAACTTCGCCCCTTGTTAATCCCAGCATCCGAACCGCCGCAACGTTTCTTTTTTTTTCTCCTCGCTGGAGATGCACATGTTTTGAAAAGATCCACCGGAAGCCCATATATACAAGCAGGCGAACCTGCTCCAGTATTTTGACCTGTCGCCCCGGCGACGCATTCAAATCCTGCATCCGGTGCGTAGGAGGTTAGTGAGATTCAAATTGCCAAATGCGCTTAACGAGCACAATTGTGCGCCCTTTTATGCGGCGCAGGTAGGACGGGCATTGATGGTAATGTAACGGGTAAGACGTATGTACACTTACTTGTGTAACAAATTGGAAAACGACTAGGTGCAAAGAAAGGGATAACGTTTTTCGGACGCAATTCACACGCCCGAAAGAACTCAACGGAGCGGACGGGGATTTATGTGAGGGCCCATATTAATCTATTATATAGAATAAAAATGAATAGCTTGTGTTAATTGTAAGTATTATTCGTATAACATGATATGATATGAGGCATTTAGAGCAGCACATGTGGACTAAACCTCAAATTTTAAAAATCTAGTTTAATATTATGGGTACTGCGGAAAAGCCTCACGGCTGATAACCCTATATAGATAGTAGTTTTTTTAATTATGGGTAAAAACAAATGTTCAAATAGTACTTGAAGAAACCACTAATATAACTTAATTTTAAAAATCGCAATAATCGTGCATCAAACATTAAAACATTCATAAACATTTAAAAAAGTCAATTACGGTGCAGGCTTCCACGTAAAAACAATATTGCTTCAAAAAGTGTACATTTAAAAAAAAATTCAAGACACATACGCATCGTATATGGATGACGTACTAATAAAAATGAATAATAGAAGATTTTATTAGTTCAACATCCATATAAACTTAATATAATGTCAAGACACTAAAATAAATAAATAAAAATAATAATATTAGAAATACAAACTATAAAAATATCTTAATATGGAACATACTGCATAGCTCTCATTTGTAAATGTAAATTTGGTTGTAAATGTTTTTCATAAAAAAATAAAGACAGTTTATTATTATTATTATCTCATAGTAAACTAATATTACATGACATAAGCAAAATCCACCGAAAGCATTCTACTTTTATTAATTGCCTTTTATTGACATTTCTCATCCCACTTCAGCTTGACCGGTGTTTGATGTGACCAGTAATTACCTCGGAAACGGCTGCACAATTTGGGGGGTTGCTCGCGCCCGGATAAACCACCAGCCCCGGTGGGAAACGACCGCGTTAAATACATAACGAATATCCGGACCGGCGTATCCAGTTTCACGTGAAACTGATCGACAAAAAATCAGAAATTGTAAAAAAAAACGTGGGGAGTGAAAGCGAGGGGTGAGATATTGAAATTAGGATATTTATGTAAACAAAAAACGTTGTGGGGAGAAGTCTCTTGGGGTTGGCTAGCAGGTAAAGTTTTTTATGCACAAAAATTAACGTTATGTATATTCATTAAAAAGTATGTGATTAAATGATAATATGAGAAGAGGATAGTAATCACATCTGCATTGTTTGATGTATTTGTTGCATACTCTGTTCAATTATTCTATGTACAATTATTTATGACTTGTGTAAAATCTGTGACTTATCGGCAATAATAAACTGAAACTGAAACTAAAACTGATATTAGTAATCACATCTGACTTATGTGACTTGTGTAAAATCTGACTTATCCGCAATAATAAACTGAAACTGAAACTGAAACTGAAACTGAAACTGAAACTGAAACTGAAACTGAAACTGAAACTGAAACTGAAACTGAAACTGAAACTGAAACTGAAACTGAAACTGAAACTGAAACTGAAACTGCAACTGAAACTGAAACTGAAACTGAAACTGCAACTGAAACTGAAACTGAAACTGAAACTGAAACTGAAACTGAAACTGAAACTGAAACTGAAACTGAAACTGAAACTGAAACTGAAACTGAAACTGAAACTGAAACTGAAACTGAAACTGAAACTGAAACTGAAACTGAAACTGAAACTGAAACTGAAACTGAAACTGAAACTGAAACTGAAACTGAAACTGAAACTGAAACTGCAACTGAAACTGAAACTGAAACTGAAACTGAAACTGCAACTGAAACTGAAACTGAAACTGAAACTGAAACTGAAACTGAAACTGAAACTGAAACTGAAACTGAAACTGAAACTGAAACTGAAACTGCAACTGAAACTGAAACTGTATCTGATTGTATTTTTACTCTACCGGTCAACAATGGATTTATTATTAAATGCTAATCATTAAAATGCTGATAATGAGTTGCGTTTTTTGTGTTAGCCTATTTGTTATTATTTTTGTGAGTTTATATAGATGTAGTCTTCTTAGCCGAAGTTGGTTGGGTCTCTTTTTTTTGTGGAATTAGTTTATATTCAGATGTAATTTGCAAAATGTTTAGAAATTACAAGGTGAATACATCGAAAACCCTTGATTATTAATAATAAGAATAAATCCCTTAAATTGTTAATACAACCTGTTGTTTTATAAATTTGAATAATATTTTTAATATACTCTCAGTTAATAGAATAAAGCCCAAAGGTATCAATGACACCATTGCGTCAAAACTTTTAAAATTAGTAACAAATCCCTTCTGACAGCAAGCAAAAATACACGCCTGACGTTCTGCATAATTGCAGTCGTTACTCTTTCTCATCTACCCCGCGTTCTTTTGTAAATCCCGGACAGCCAATAAAAAGAAGTAAACCGGACTGTTTGCAAACAAAACGCGTTTATCGTGTGACAAGCTGACGGAAATGCAGACGCTGTCCGTTAAAAAATCGGACATTCCCAAACGCACGGGCTGACGTTTCGTAATTTATTTCGTTTCTCGTGTATTTATTTAACCCCGTGGCTGCAAGTGGACAGCCGAAACAATCTGCAGAAACCGTCTCGCACACACACACACAGTGCTGTTTGTTTAATTAGAAACGGATAAATCGTGCGGCAGGCTGTAAAATATTCGCGATGATATCGCGGATGCATGCAAGAATAATAAGAGCAGATAACGTACACGCCAGGTTGTATATGTACACATCGCGGACGGGCGGGCGTATTTTACCGATAGCCCCCGCAATTGTTGCGAGGAAATCGGGAAGAGAGTCGCGCGCGAATTAATAAGCAATAAATTTCAATTATCCTCCGACGAGGACGATGGGAATTATGCGCGAACTGCAATAACAATGTAATAAATCGAAATTAGCTGGTGAGTGATGCACCGATGTTAAGCGCGAAATCAATGCCGCGGAGGATTGAAGGGTTTGCGGTTTACTCATGCTTGACTTGAAATATTTACGGTCTATAAGAGAATTATCAAGAATATGTTCGTCCATAAGAAATAATTTAGTTGACATTCATACAAATTGTAATTTCGTACGATAATATGATATGAAACAGTCTAACGAAAAATGGGAAAACTGGATGTGGTAGAAAATAAGAATTGGAAGAAATTTATTATAATATTTAGAATACATCTTTAACATTTTATAAATTTATTCCAGCCCTCTTCATTTCCTGCTATCCGTTTGTCCCATCCACGTTTTTACCTAAAAACGTCGATCTTTATAGGGTTATCAGCCGTGAAGCTTTCCCGCCGGTCAAGGAAGAAGCTCAGTGGAGTTTAATCTCCCGGTATTTACCTTAACTTCACAGAAAACCTGAAAAATTATAAAAGGTGATTAATTGAATATAAAAATATAATAATATATAAAATAATTTGAATTATTCAATGTTTGCAATAGTGAGAATCTAAAGTAACTACTTTCTCTAGATAATGTATTTATTGTTGCTATAACAACGAATACTTATGGGTTCTATAGCTATGGATAGATTTATGGAACGTCGGTGAATACGGGGGTGAGCTGGGTGTTTTTACCTTATTTCTTTAGATTTTTTAATTACCTTGTCCCAGGATTCCTCATTTTCTTTTAGTGTGATTTTATTAACTGGTACTACCAGTCGCCCAACTGTCTCCATACCGAAATATTCAGAAATATCTATAATGTGTATATTTTAATATTCAGTAATTTGCTGCGTATGTAGGCAAAAAAATTGTTCTTTAAATGTTACAAATGTGATTTGTAAGTTTTCATTCGATGGTTTGATATGTAACGATAATGACAATCGATAGTGCATATCACTAGTTATAATGCGAACGATTCGATTGTACAAAACATAAGTTATTTTTCAAAAAAATAACCAGTTTTACTTGCCCGTCTCGATGTTCTCACACTTCCTTTTCAATCGGTGGCAATAGGCTGCGGCGCATAATTTCTACGGATATGCCCCGAAATGTCCGTGAGTGTGTGAGACCTCGTAATACGGTGGAACGCAAAAAAGGGTACTTTCCCACATTTCGTACAGGTAGAGCAAATACGGAGCGTAACCAGAGCCGCCTCGGTGGATCGGGGTGTGTTCCCGGATCGTAAGTGTTTAGTGTAACTTGTTGCAAGGGTTGTCGCGGCCCATGGGAAGGAAGCGCAGGTTGTGTGAACGCATAGAGTACCTGTTGGGAGCTTACACCTGGCGCGGTGTGGGAAACCGCGACGAATATTACATACTCGCGAAAATACAGGACAAGTGGAAATTACTTATAACTACACCATGAACAATTATTTTATTATCTTTTAAAATTATTATCAATTACAAATCTTTATACGCACGCTTTAAGTGTGAAATGAGGAAATCTTCAGGAGGCTGGCGTGGGAGAGGAAAGTGGCAAGGGCAGAGGGGGTTTAGGGCGAATATGTATATTCCTTTAAACTTATATTCTCTTAATTTGTATTGTGAGGAGTGTTACTTTTTATTTTTATTGTTATGTATTTTTTTTGTTTCTTGCTCTAGATGTATGAGCATTATGTATTGGGGGAGGAGTGTATTTTTTGAGCAGTATGCCAGATAAAGGTCTTTTTTTTGTAGAAACCAGATGGATACAGAATGTGGAATATGTAGAAGCAGAGTAGATAGATGACAAAGCATTAGTTGGGTGCATGCACTAGGTAGTCGATCAGGGAAGTAGAGAATAAGTGAAACATTAGTTGACCATGCTCAACGAATGCCCAGACTCTCGCACAATACCAAGTCAGAGCCTTCACTAGCTTTCTCCAATTACATAAATTCCTTATTCAGGATTATTTCCACGTATGCTAGTCGTACTCCAACGAGCCACAGTCTCCGAGCCGATTGATTTAAAGTTAACTTCCAGCAACTAAATTACAGGAGTGCGCCACGCTCCCAGTCTACCGCACACTACCAAAATAATGGAACAACTCAAATGTCATCCTCTTCCATAAAATATTATATTGCAAAACTAGACCCATAAGTTTACTGTTCCATATGTATATAACTGTTCCTTAAAATAATTACAAAACCAAAGTTAGATGTTCACCAACATAACGAGCAGGATGGCTTTCGCGCTGCCTCCAAGTCATAAAAAATGTGATAGAAAAGCATCTAGATTAAAAAATGGTGGAATATTAGAAGCATATTAAGTTTTCTGCATAAAAATTGCGTAATTCGCTGCGATATGAACAATTGATAATGCATTTGATTTCAAGTATTATTATTTATTATAGTAAGTTATAATATTCGCACGTTTTTAACAAAATTGATATCATTACATATCACCTTTTCGTTGTCCCCCTTTCCACAATAGTAATTTCCTTTTAGTCTTGAATTTACTGAAAAGTCACAGTTTTAAATCATTGTGGTTGAATATTGTTCAACCTTTCGTATCGCCCGACACCATCTCGGGCCACATGCAAATGCTCCTCCGCAAAACGCTAACAACAATAATAACGATTATTATGTTAACAGCGGAGCGGCCCAATAAATCCGTCCCGATATTGAATCTCGCGGGCTCGCCGCACACGCCGTTGTCGCGCTGGGCGTCCGAATTATTTATTCTAATGCGCGTGTTGGATGCTGCCTTTACGCCACAATGGATGAGTCACGTCGCCCGTTGTCGCATTAATTAGATAATTTATGCTAAAATATCATTTGTGCACCCATTCAGGCAGGTTACGCCATAACTAGACCGTCCGCCGCCGCTGCCGCCGGGAATTTAACAATGGTAAAAGTTAGTGTAATTAATTATGATTTAATTTTTTTTTGGTTGTTATGTAAAAGGTAAAAGTAAGACAATGTGAGGTTGTTTGATTTATTATTCATTACGTTTTTATTGTTAAATTATAGGGAAAGGAGAAAGAAGTTTTTTTTCAGCTATAAACAGGTTGGTATAGTTTGGGCCAGAAGATCATGACAGATAAAGAAAAATAAACAACCGAAATATCGGTCCAAATTGGACAGCCGTCGAGAAACTGGGATTCATACTTAATTCACGAGAAGTCCCTAATAATATATGAAGCGTGTTACCAGTGCTTACTTACAGACTTGATATCATGGCAATATCGCAATCAAACTTCTAACCACCCAACGAGTAATTGATAGAGCCATACTGGGAATCGGCATAAGAGACAGGGTTCCAAATGAAGTGATCTGAAGAAGAAAACGGCAACTAGTAAAAAGAATAGTACAGCTAAAATGGTACGGGTCGGCTATTACAAGATGGTCACATAGGATGCCAAGATGACGTTCAAGGGGCATAAAAAGAAGGAAGGCCCCAAAGAAGGTGTAGACACGACATCCTGCAAACCACGGAGAAAATTTGACTAAAATAGGAGACGTGAAATAAAAAAGGAAGAGGCCTATATCCAGGACTGAATAAACAAAGACTGAAAGAAGAAGAAGTTACAGACATCACATTGAAACTGACAAGTTTAAGGGGCATAAAAAGAACGAAGACCCCAAAGAAGGTGAAGAGACGACATCCAGAAATGCAGTGGGAAAACTTGACTAAAATAGGAGATGTGAAAAAAAAAGGAAGAGGCCTACATCCAGGACTAGATAAACAAAGGCTGAAAGAAGAAGAAGTTACAGATATCACATTGAAACTGACGAGATGGCGTTTAAGGGGCATCAAAAGAAGGAAGACCCCAAAGAAGGTGAAGAGACGACATCCAGAAATGCAGTGGGGAAACTTGACTAAAATAGGAGATGTGAAAAAAAAAGGAAGAGGCCTACATCCAGGACTGGATAAACAAAGGCTGAAAGAAGAAGAAGTTACAGATATCACATTGAAACTGACGAGATGGCGTTCGAGGGGCATACAAAGAAAGAAGACCTCAAAGAAGGTGAAGAGACGACATCCAGGAAACCACTGGGAAAACTTGACTAAAATAGCAAATGTGAAAAAAAAGGAAGACTCCTCCATCCAGGACTGAATAAACAAAGGTTGAAAGAAGAAGAAGTTACAGACATCACATTGAAACTGACGAGATGGCGTTCAAGGGGCATACAAAGAAGGAAGACCCTAAAGAAGGTGAAGAGATGACATCCAGAAAAGTATTGGGAAAACTTGACTAAAATAGGAGACGTGAAAAAAAAGGAAGAGGCCTACATCTAGGACTGGATAAAAAAAGGCTGAAAGAAGAAGAAGTTACAGATATCACATTGAACTGACGAGATGGCGTTCAAGGGGCATACAAAGAAGGAAGACCCCAAAGAAGGTGGAAAAACGACATCCAGAAAACCACTGGGAAAACTTGACTAAAATAGGAGGTGTGAAAAAAAAGTAAGAGGCCTACATCCAGGACTGAATAAACAAAAGTTGAAAGAAGAAGAAATTACAGACATCACATTGAAAGCTATTTTTCTATTAGCCTGAACTCTGTTAAAATAAAATAAATATGTCTTTTTAAGTTGATTTGATTACAAATTGTGAAATAAATCGGAAATTACGATTTATTCTATAAGAGATGTAACATCACTAACCGGCATAATTAAGACTTAATATTATATAGACGGAAGACAATCATATGTTTAACATAAAGCCTCCATACATAGTCCACATTGTGCAAATTGAATGGTTGTGGCGTCTACTACGTGGTAATTAATTTTCAATGAAGGAGATGAATAAGACTACTGCTTTTTTAACACTTGTTTAATTGTTTGAAACAACTTGTTTGCAAACTTATATAAGCGCGCACGTTCATTTGTACCTTCAGTCATCGGGAAAAAATTGGTACTGTCTAGAGCTTAGGCGAAACTAGTTGTTTCAAACAATTAAACAAGTGGTAAAAAACATAGTAGTTTTATTCATCTCCTTCATTTAGTCCACATTGTGTTTTGTGCGGACAAAGCAATCTTCTAATGGATTGCTTTCTCAGTGCGACCTATGCGGATTGTATAGCCGGCCCTTAGCGCGGTGCAAAAACAGGGATAAAATTTGAAACATGTAATTAAAATTATAGTATGAATCAAGCAATTTGGAATGTACTTACTACTAACTTCAGAAAAAACGTCGTACAATCAATATTTGCATTGTCAGTTTGAAAAGTAAATAAAACTATATGCCGCAGTTTAACACTCAAATAAGTATATATTATAAAGGATAAATAAAACGATTTTTTACTTTGTTTTTTTTTATCACACTTCAGTTACACTTTGCAACTAGTTTCGGCTAAGCTCTAGCCATTTTCGAGCTCCTCCGATGAGTCATCGGAGGAGCTCGAAAATGGCTAGAGCTTAGCCGAAACTAGTTGCAAAGTGTAACTGAAGTGTGATAAAAAACAAAGTAAAAAATCGTTTTATTTATCCTTTAAAATGAATTATCATAAAGTAGATGCCTTAACAATCCAATATATATTATGTTATTTCAAATTATTTCTTATTTACGTAAATGAATTTACTGTAAGAAAATCCTCACGACTGATCAAAATAGAAGTTTTTTTTTTAAATTTAAGTTCAAAGTTGACAGCACAGTAAACTGTAACAAAACAACTGAAATTTTTAATTGGTGTATATGTGGTCCATACAGTATGTACGACTTTTTATTGGGTTTAGTAGTACTTTAATGCCACTTTACTCATAACTATTGAATCCGGAAGTTCGCCTTTATTTACACAATACCAAGATGATTAATTACATAATCACACGTGTTAAATCACCGTGACTCGGGCGAGCTCGCGCGCGCGGGGCTTTTCGCCTGCGATAATTCACACCATTTACATTCTACATGGATACTTATGTAAATTTTTCCATAATAATCGTAAGTTTATGGAACGGTCCGGCGCGATGGAAAGTTCAGACTGCGCGTATAGTGTTTCATCTTTACGATGACAATCGGATTTCTTCATTACGGCCACATTCCTCATCGGCCGACCGGAATCGTCATAAATTACGGGCCATATGAGGTGATAAGAGCCTTGCACTTTAAATGGCTTAGGTGAATATCATTCGAGGGACATTGATTTTATATAACGAGCATGGAAGATTATGCAGAAAATGGTACAAAAAGAAAATGAAATTTTATTATTATTCCTTATTAATTTGATCCATTTATATAAAGATAATGGAAAATTTTTCAGAAAATGGTATAAAAAGTGAATGATTTTTTTAAATTATTCCTTATTAATTTGATCTATTTATATAACGAGCATGGACAATTATGCAGGAAATGGTATAAAAAGTAAATGCTAGTATGATTACGTTTGTTTCAATGGGCAAATTTAATCTGCTGTTTAACCTTTAAGGTTAAATTAAGGTTTAGGTAACGCAAAACGATTCGCGTTCGCATCGAGCAGGTCGGCCGTCCATAAATCCGCTGAATGAAAAAGGCCAATCCACATAAAGACGATCGCGCACGGCTTTATTGCGCCAAACGCTTTACGACCGCGCCGCGCAATATATCCGCGAGTTTAGATAGCGAAAACGCACGATTATTACTATAACTCGCACAAAGAGGATCACCTACATTCATATGCGAGAGAGATCTGCACGTTAATCAATATGTAATCATTAAATCTTCTAAACCTGTAAAGCTGGGTTGTATGTATAAACGCAAATTAATTAACCCCAAGTCAATTTCTAATCCGTCATACAAATGTCACTTAAAAAACTTTGATATATAAATCGACGTTGCTATATGTAAACAGAGACATTGAGCGTATGCAGGGTCGGTCCTAGGTAGTCGGCCGCCCGCGTGCAAACATAACTGGGTTGAATTTGTTTCAATTCAACTCTATTGTTTTTGATGTGTAACAAAATTATTTATTTATTATTATTGTACTACTAGGTGAAAGTACCATCGTTTGAATAGGTAATCATAATTAATTATTTCGCTACTCTAGCGCATATGAAAACTATTTAAAAATATATACTTTCCCTCTCAAAATATTTGATTTAGGTAATATTGTATACTTCCCGTAACCAAACCTTAACGTAAACAAAAATCACACTCATTGAGATTAGAACCTTCGACCGCCCACTTTTACATAGACAGCACAAAAGTCATAACTGATAGGTCGGTATGGTTTAAAATATTCTCTTCATTTTTATATTCTAGGGAAGGTATTATATGTTCTTTTTATGGACCCTGAATCTGCCAACAAAATTATAGTAGTGGCCGTGGAAAACAATTTTTCACCATTTGTTTGAAAGCACAGTCTACTATACGTTTAAACCATACATTATTATGTCACTTTTTAAATAAATGAAGTCGTTATGAACTATCGAATTTAATTAAGAATAAAAGCCCATTGTCTGAAAGTGACGAAATATTTCACATTTATTTCCTTCGTGCGAGAGGTCGGTTCCGTTTGTTCATTTAGTCTGATGACTGTTATTATATCGCGATATCTTTACCAGAGAGAGTGCAATTTCAAAACAACGGGCAATTGTTCGGATAGAAATTATTTACATATCTTAGCTCTGTTTGACAATGCTTTATATTATTAAAACTTATTCATTAGTATTACTGATGTATTTTATAACATCAAAAATGTTAGCTGTATACATTACAACAGTGTTTTCCAATATATGCCCGCGCACCTAGGGTGTATCTAGGGGGCGCATGTTCAAGGGGGTGATAGCAGCTAGTGGAATTAGGAGGATAGTAAGATATTTCATCTAGAAGAGGTGGAATTTTTAGCAGTCAACTTCTGACGTATCCTGTGTATAGGCCTATGACTCCGCAGGATATAAAGTTCATGACCTATATCGCATTTGCGAAACACACTGCTTGTTTATTCGCGACATTCTTATCAATTTGCAATCATTCTGGATGCAAACGGGCAACGAATTCATTCCTACAAGTTCAAGGCTGTACATATTATTTTGTCTCGTTGATTTATTTTTACCTTACCAGACGAACTGATAATAAGTACATGGGAAAGAAAAATATTTGTTGTTATTACACACACACACATACAAATTTCGAGAATGTAAATTCATACACTAATTTAATCAAATTCGACAACCACAATTCATAACACGATACGGCATGCTTAAATTTCGCCACCTTACTAATTATATATTAAAAAAATTAATATAAATTATAATAAATAAATTTAAAAAAATATTATAAATTATAATAAATAAATTTAAAAAAAATAATTATAAATTATAATAAATAAATATAAAAAAAAATTCACCATAAATTAAAATCATATCATATAAGAATTTTTATTTAATGAAAGTTGACATAACATTAGTACATATTGGTTTTTGTTATCAATTGCTATTTTTAATGGAAACAATTGTGTGTATTGTTCAGGTAAGCCGCAAGGCTTCTCAATTCAAAAATAGTGCTCATTAGAGGTAATTTTAACAAAACTGCAATATCTCTTTAGACATAAACGATTAATATAAAAAAATGAATGCTATTTTTCGTAATATATGATAACATTCAAGGACAAATTCAAAAATTAATTTTTAGGATGACGATTTTGATCAATTTTATCATACCGTTTATATACTCTCTTTCTCAGTATTTTTCTCTCTCCGGCTTTTGTTATTCTGTCGGCATTAACCTTGATACCTGCACCTATATTATCGCCGCCACCTCTTGTATACACATTTACATATTATTTATTTTTTTATCAAATATCCAACATTACGATATTCCAGAATCGTCATTAATGCGATCGTGTTTGTCTAGACGGGCGCACACAGACGAAGACAAACACCGCGTGTATTTCCCCCCGGAAGAGCTTGGCCAACCGGCTGGATCAAAAAAAAAAAATAATACAGCGAATACGCTTACAAATATTAGAATATCGGCGTTATCGGTCGAACCGGTTGCCTTTATTTACGGCAGGTCTGGGACGAGCAGACACAATCAAACACAACCATCGAAATTTAAATAGAATTGAAGACGCGGTGTTTGTTGATTGATAGGTAGTGTTATGGGAATGTTTGGGGGGTGGTTTATCGTTCTGATATTGTTTGATGATATATATCTATTAGGTCCTGTATACGTTTGTAAAAGTGAAATCTGAATTTAATTTCGAGAGTAAAGGTAGGTTTATACTGACATAAAATAATAATTAATAAATAAAATAATAAAATCGAATATTTTGGATTATTTATGCGCACAAAATAAGATTGTTCACTTACCATTTAGTTCTTAGCACTTATTATGTTATATTAAACAATATTATGTGAAATAATCCTTATTTATTATTTTATTTCAATATAAACCCGTCTTTACAAATCCTAACATATCTACCTACTATACTTCTACATAAGAATTGTTTTCAGTAAATTGCACTCATGCATGTTATGTTTTTGAAGTTAATTTATGCGTGTAATTTGCTAGTTGCTTGATGATTGTTATATGATATGAATAGATGATATTGATGAGATTGAATTGACATGACAAGAAAAATATTTAGGTTGATATCCACCTACTAGGGGTCCCGTACGTATGTTGTCGGTATTGAAATACTTGTATTCTTAGTTAAATAAATATCACACTACCAATTATATATAATTTAAAGGCTATATTTTCTATAAAATTATATTTATTCAGTACCATATCGTTATTTTTTTATGCTATTTGAAGTATAAGAGGTGTACGCTGTGCTTGCATGCATTCTCATATTTATAAACACACATTTACATTGGTACCGAATTTAACAATAACACTAGTGCGGGAAGTAGTATTTCCCGCACCTAAATCATTGCGGGAAATGAGTTGTCTTAGGATATGAGTACAAAAAGTTACTCGCTGACAACCAGCAAGATAGACCCGTCAACTATTTTCGCTTTTTTCAGTCTGCTTTTTTAAACGCTGTCTTTTAAATTCGCTCGTGTAATCAATGAAATGCTGTTTCTTCTTCTCTTTTTGATTCACTATAAATACTGTTGATAATCCGAAAAGTAAGATATTATTTCTAAAACGGTGATCAAACCTCGCATCTTCCCATGCAGCAGCCCACAATCAGATCTAATTAACCAGAATTATGTATGTTGGATGAAAGGAAGCGACGCGATCGCCGCATACGCTTATCTCGCGGTGCTTCTCAGGCCTCGTTTTTGGTGCCAAATATAGAAAAATCAGTTAGATCCGAGACCAATTAGAATCCCGCGCATGGGAACTCGGAAGATCACGATCCACGGCCCATCTTCATGTAAATGCGCGTCCCCGGGCACGCATGTTTTGAATTAAATTACGCTCTCAATGTCCATAAAGGATACGGAACAGGTGCCCCGCGTTTGTCAGGCGGCGCTCGCATTCGTATATCCAAACATGTTTATTACATGGCGATTTATGGGGAGATATATGTGAGAAGAGGGGCAAATTGAGGAACGCATCAGGTCACGACGACGATGCTGGACCGTCGCTTATACCGACGGAGACAGATCTGGCTCGGATTAAATTCATTTCATTCGAAAGAAGTGAGCTAGTTTATGGCAGCAGAGAATTCCACAAAATGGTTCACAATGCTTGTTGGTATGCGAATTATCCAGAACCGTATAGCTTACATAATAAAAAAAATATATCTTATCACCTGTTTAAATGAAGCTCACTTTATATTAAATTATATTGACCGAAATAAATCAATCAAAATAATTCCACTGATATAATCACTAAACTAGTGATGGGGAGAATCGAGAACTTTTGAGAATCAAGAACTTCGTTCTCGAGAACATTCAGTAATCGAGAACTTGGAATCGAGTACTAAAAAACAAGAACCGACAACAGTTTTCTAAGGTATCAAGGATCGAGACCCGAGAACCGAGCACTGAGAACAAAGAACCGAAAAACCGAGAACCAAGAACCGAGACCTTTCGTCGAGTATACAAAGGCATTAAATTCAAAATTGTGTTGCCTAGTCGGAGCACTTTACAGATTCGTTTATTCCTATTTTAATAAACTATAGTTCTCGATTTTCTGTTCTCGGTTTTCGCTCACGTTCTCGGTTCTCGTTCAAGTTCTCGAGAACACCGACTCTTGATAAGAATCGAGAACAGCTGTTCTCGGTTCTCGAAATCCCCCCATCACTAATATAAACAGTAAAGAGGCATACCCATTAAGGAAGCAACCAACATTTATAAATGTATCTGCAGACCGATACTCTATTATGCCCAAAGAATAGGAACTGATAAATACCATCAATAAACGCATACTACTGTATTTGGGGCATGGCATGAGAGGAGAATGATACAGAATACTAAAACTGATTATGGAAGGAAACATAAAAGGGATATCCTTGCATAAGAATTTAAACGAATGTCTCGGCTTAACATCTAATCAACTATTTAGAACAGCTATAAATGAAGTAAAAATTGCTATGTTAATTATCAAACTCCGATAGGAGAGGGAACATTGAGAAGAGAAAAATACTGTACATGCAGATTAGAGATACGTTTATTGTACAAAAACATTTAATTTTAATCCATAACTATTGTAGATATTTATTAGTAATTAATTTACTATTTCCCCATCTTCATTAAAACAAGTGCTGTAATCGCGGTCAGCTTGCTCAATTGGCCGTATTTACATGTTTAAAATAATGCGCCTGCGGACCGGTTAAAATGATAAATTAATCCATTGTTTCCAAGCGCTCGTTTTACATAATTCGCTCAATTTCTTGCAGACCTTTGCGACCCCTGTTTCCCAATACGTTTGTATTTCTAATGCTCTGCGACATTTTACCTCAATGCAGTCACTTCAAAATTATGTTTAAATTTAGATTGTGGTCTTAATTCACTTTTCTAAGTCGTTAAGTGGACAGTTTATATTAGAATGTTTTATTATTGCCTGAAGGGCACCTTACAGGGTCAATAATACTGCCAATATTTTAGAATAATTACAGTATTACTGTACGATAACATATTTATTTATTTATTTATTTTTTAATTTTTTTTGTCCATACATATACAGTATAATAATTTTTTTTCTCTTTTTTTGTAGATATGCAATTTATTTGAATTTTTATAATTATATAATTTTTTTAAATTTTTTTTAGTCCATACATTACAGTATAATCATAATTATATAATTATAAAAATTAAAATAAATTGCATATCTACAAAAAAAGAGAGAAAAAACTGTAGCTTTCTTCCCTCGGTCCTCGCCGCGAGGTTTCTGGTGGTGATTCCTCCTTCGGGCTGTAGGTATTGAGGGTTTGTGTTAGGTAGTTTTTGTGTCCGTGTCCAGCTCTATTTGTTGCGCTACGTTTGCTACTATATTTTGTTATTCAGCAGTAGGATTTAAAATGTTCATTATTCTAAAATATTGACAGAATTACTTATCGTGTAAGGTATGGAATGATAGAGAGAAGAGAATACTGATGTTTATCCGGATAATTGATTACTTGATAAATATAAAAGGAGGATTGAAGCAAATACTGACCGGACTAGAACTGACAGTATTATTGACCGTGTCAGGTGCCTTTATGGCGTATAGAACGGATGTACAGGAGATAAATAACATAGAAAATGTTAAAATTATATTATAATAATGTGAACTACTAACTCGATTGTATAAAGCAGATAATTCTCGAGTTAATTTCATATTCGTGATTTAAACGTCACTTTTTACAACTTTGACATATAATGCGACGTTGCCATATATAAACAGAGGTACATGACATATATAAGTGTGAACCCACCTCTTAGCAATCTACATATCTAGATTTCGATCTTATTAGATCTCGTCAGTGTAGCTCAGCTAGTGAGGATGAATTCACACAATATCTCCATATGGGTGTGCATTGCTAATTGATGTGGTGCCGCCAGATGGCGTTTAACTTCCCTCTTCGAGGGTTAGTTGTATTAAGAGGTACATGTTATGAAATGGAAATTTAACAACAATTACTGAAACATCTAACAATATAATCACGAGCTATAGTTAATTCGCCTTTATACAACTCTGCCTTAATGTGTTAACAAAATTCTAATCACATTTATTGTTCGGTAATGTCCTAAATGTAATTTATTCCAAACAAACCCGATTAGTCCACTCAATTCCTCACGCTTGCACAATTTAATTGTTAATCTGTCAGCCCCCGAACGCCTACCTCTCTCGATGTACAATCGGATGAACGTGTCGAAATCGAAACCGCGAAATTCTCGACACCTACAAATCCGTTTTCTTAATGAGGTGCCCCTGCTCCCATTCGGCGAGCCCGCACCGCCGACGGCCTATCTCCGATCTACCATTTGAACGGACGTCGAATTTCCTGACGTGACCTTTGCCGGGCTGATTATTTTCTGCTCCGGCAGTAATAATTGCAAAACAATTAAAGCGCGCGCCAGCTCCAGAGCAAACACTCAATACAATCGGTCGGTAATGAACGGAATTTCGAAACAAGCTGCAGGTCGGCTGACCTTATCAAAACCGTAAATTGATTTAGAAGGAAATGTTAACAATGGCTACTGTCATCTGGCTTTACACGAAATTTAAGTCGGCTGGCAGAAAGAGGCTAGATAATGTTTCAAAATCGAATATACAATCATTTGTAAATATGTTCATCTATTTTATAACCAGTGTGAACTTATCAATACACTGTATGTCAATAGAATCACGAATTAGTGCAATGCTAATTCTTTTGAGGATGTTTAGTTACTAATAGGAGTGACATACCATCTCAAATTGTAAATGTTATATATATATATATATATATATATATATATATATACATATACATATATTATTCATTTGCCTTTTACCTTTCGGTGTTGCTAGTTATTGAAATGTTACAGACAATAATATGTAGTTACGATTTTTTGTGGACCTTTTTTTTACGGTGAGTACAGCCTTCGCCCCTAGGCTGTGTGCACTGCGGCCCTTCACGGACCTATTGTGCCTCATACAACATCCATGATATGCTAGGCTAATATAGATTCTTCTTCTTTAGGTGCCTTCTTCATTACTGAAGGTTGGCAACATTCATGGCAAATTCCGCACGGTCTTGTGACGCTCTGAAACAATGAGTGGGAGTCCAGACCATTCCAATCCCTTATGTTCTTTAACCAGGAGTATTTCCTTTGTCCTGGACCACGGCGACCCTCTATATTGCCCCCCACTATTAATTTTAGAAGGCTATATTTTGTACTTCTGAAGATATGTCCTAAGTACGCTGTCTTACGTTTCTTCACAGTAGCCAAAAGCTCTCTGTCTTTGTCCATGCGTCTAAGAACCTCATTATTCGTAATATGCTCCACCCAAGATATTCTCTGTATTCTTCGAAAGATCCACATCTCAAACGCTTCTATTCTGTTCAAAGTATTGATATTCAACGTCCAAGCCTCAACACAATACAACAGTACCGAGTGAATGTAGCACTCTTCATCTCCATTTGATGCAAAACCTGCGTGTTATTACGTCGCACATTACGACACTCGTCCTTCGCCTGATGTCTTCGTTTCTTACCCTGTCTCGCAAGGAAATGCCTAGCATGGCCCATTCCATTTACCTTTGTAGAGTGACTACAGAGCCCTTTGTTAGTGTTATTATTCGCTTGTATACTGATATAATAGGACCAATACACATTGATATTGTAGGACTATTGTCCTTAAGCGGGTAATAATACTTTTGCCAAAACATAATAAATCTCACTTAAATATTTTAGTAAGTTTTATTTTATATGATTGGAATACAATAAACTTTATAGAAAACATATTAGTGATTGTTGAAGCTACCAGCACAGTTAAGGGTTAACATCAAACATTTTTCTTCACTTACTTCTCTACTGTTGGTATTCCAGTTCCATAGAGACAATGCACCTCAACCCCAGGTGCTGTGAAGTTTAATGTGTATGGTTTTGTATCCATATACTCTATCTCCCAGCCATCCATATATTGTACAGCACCAGAAACATAACAAACAATAACTTACAACTCCAAAGCCATTCAAATTTAATCTTCTAGAAAATCTTAGTGACTCTTGGACTGTGACGTTCTCTACTTTTTATTTATTTATTATTTATTTGTTTCGGGTACATAACAGGTATGGGATAGATTGACCCCAACCCTATGACAATGCACCACAGACATACGTTTTACATTACATGTATGTTATATACAATATACAAGAAATAGAAATAGAAATAAAATAAAAAAGAAAATAAAAAAGAAACCACTAACTACTAAAAATAATAACAGCAATTCTAGACTTAAACACAATAAATAGATCCGGGTATGACCGCAAACGACATAAGTTATTATATTCGGCGCACATTCTATAAACTGGAGAATTCATGGCTGAATTTGTGTTTTTAGCACTCATGGAGAACACATCATCGTTCCTGGTTGGTACATTTGGTACTCGTACTGTTGGTATTTCAGTTCCATCGAGACAATGCACCTCAGCCCCAGGTGCTGTGAAGTTTATTGTGTACGGTTTTGTATCCACATACATCTCCCAGCCATCAAATATTGTACAGCACTAGAAACATAACAAACAATAACTTACAACTCCAAAGCTATTATAAAATTTAATCTTCTAGAAAATCTTAGTGATTCTTGTACTGTTAAGTTCTCTACTGTTGGTATTTCAGTTCCATAGAAACAATGCACCTCCACCCCAGGTGCTGTGAAGTTACTTGTGTATGGTTTTGTATCCACATACATCTCCCAGCCATCCATATATTGTACAGCACTAGAACCATAACAAACAATAACTTACAAATCCAAAGCCATTCAAATTTAATCTTCTAGAAAATCTTATTGACTCTTGGACTGTGAAGTTAAAGAAATTACTGAGTGATTATACTGATCCGAGCTTCTCCCTTTACCAGCGGAAAAGTCCTCAGAAGTTCTTTTTTACTTCACTCAGACACTAGTATATTTAAATATATATTTTTCTTTTTTTCATATTAGATTTGTTTGAAGTTTAAATTTCTTTCGACCCCGTCAAGATTCTGGATTTTGCATATCGAGATTTTGATTTCCGTGTTTCAAAATAGACCATGTTTTATTGTCAGCTGATTTTACCTGAAGTAATCCTTTATGTTTGTTAATGTGTAGTTGATTTTATCGGTCTGTACCAACACCTCATTGGATTTCTAGAATAATGGGGATGACATGAGCCAGGCCAAACTAGGGCTGGTGATTTGCTCTGCTCTCATAACACTGGGGCACAGCACATAGGAACCTAAATCGTCACCTGTAAAAAAAAAACAGCAAAATTATGTAAACCAGTTGATTGGCGTGAATCATAATACAAGTCTATTTAAAAGTAACTATAAACATATTGGATAATCAAAATCTTATGCAATGTAAATTGTAGATATTCGAATTTATTTATACTTATTTACCAGCAGCTTTTATTGCATTAACGTGAATCTACATTTTAGCAATTTTGTTGTTGGTAAAACACAATGTTTTTTTTTAATGTTTGTATAATCAGGGTTCCCGTTTATAAACAAAATTTAACAAAGTTTTACTAGTCTCAAAATCCTGCTCGATGAATTAGTACCTTGTCGAGGTTTATAATCAAAAATTAACAAATGTTTACTAGTCTCAAAATCCTGCTCGATGAATTAGTACCTTGTCGAGGTTTATAAACAAAATTTAACAAATGTTTACTAGTCTCAAAATCCTGCTCGATGAATTAGTACCTTGTCGAGGTGAGCAGGCTTAATCACATTTACATTCAGAACGTCGTTATCATTAATTATTTCATCAGTTTTTTTTTTCATAACCGCAAACTATTATATTCCACAAATTGAACATCTTGTATAATTATAATCCTATTAAAATAACCAAAAAACAAAAAAATATATTAATGAAATTACAAGAAAATGTGGGGGTCAAAAAAAACTTCTATCTTCATTGGGCTATCAGCCGTGAGGCTTTTCCGCCGGTCAAGGGAGAAGCTCAGAGGAGTTTAATCACCCGGTATTTACCTTAACTTCACAGAAAACCTCTGAAAATGTTAGGGTCATTATTCCACGTTAACAACAATATGGAGTATATTGAAATTTATTAACTCTAGAAGAAGATATATTTATTGTAACATATATATATATATATATATATATATATATATACATATACAAGAGGCCATCGACCGTGGTCTTTCAGCCCTATTAATTCTATTAAAATGATATAGTACGTTTAGCTGTACTTTATTATATATGTATTACCATTGGTAATTTAACTTTGTGTTAAAATTTTATAATCAATTCGATAAATTATCATTGATAATTTAGCTTTGCGTTAAAATTTTATAATCAAATCGATAATAGCAACATTCCTTAATATTTTTCTCCCACCCCTAGGAGAAAAGTATAACGCCATCAGGCAACACCACATCAATGATCACTTTTCTTAATTTTTATTTTGAGGGCAAACAAATTATAAATTTAAAATTGTTTTAATTCAGCTTGCTTTTAGGGTACAAAGAAATTCTGTATGTAAATGTGAAACCAAAACTAATTCAGTTCCTTTTGATCAATTTAGTAATATTATTTATTTTTTAAATAATAGATCAATTGGAATAGACTTTAAAATAGTTTAATCTAAAGCAGAAAATATTTCTCTTAATGTACATTACAAACTGCTTTTATTTTTTCTAAAAACGAACCGGTATCTTAGTTTCAGGTTTAGGCTTCTCTGGCAAAATACTTTTCTCATCTTAAAGAACGTTGTTCTGGCTATTTCAATGCATGTTCTTACTTATTAGTATGTAATATATATATATATATATATATATATATATATATATATATATATATATATATATATATATATATATATATATATATATATATATATATATATATGTAATAATGCATGTTCTTACTTCCAGATCTAGGTCTTCGGTGATCCAGCTGCCCAAGTATTTAAATTTAGCGACTTGCTCTATTTGCTTATTGTATACTTGCAAATTGGCTTGGATATCTGGTGTTCTACTGATGTAGAACACCAGATATCCAAGGTTATCAAACCATTGTTTTCGTTTTGGCCGTATTTAATTTTGGCCCAAGCGCATCACCTTCAGCTATTATTTGGTCCATCAAACGTTGTAAGCCAGTGGCGCTGTCTGCAATTATAGCCGTATCGTCCGCGTACCTGATGTTGTTCAATAATTCACCATTGATCTTGATTCCATCTATAGAACTTTCTAAGGCTTTCAGAAATATTTGCTCTGAGTAGATATTGAACAACAATGGTGATAGTACACAGCCCTGACGTACTCCACGTTTAATAAGAATATCGCTGGTCGTATCGTCCTCCTCGAGTCTTACTGCAGGAGTCTAGTGTTCGTAGAATTTTTTAATGAAGGAGATATCTTTTAGGTTGTGGCCTTTGGTCATCAGAATGTTAATTAGGACGTCGTGTTTTAAACAGTCAAATGCCTTTACATAATCATAAAAACAGATGTACACGTCCTTCGTTTGGTCTCTACATTTTTGGATTAGAACTGACAGCCCAAACAACGCTTCTCCTGTTCCCAGTCCATCTCTAAAACCGAACTGTTTCTTGCTTAGGTCTTCTTCGCATTTCTTACGTATTCTATTATGTAGGATTTTTAGGAATACTTTTAATACTTGGCTCATCAAGCTTATCAGTCTGAATTGATCGCACTTGTTTGCGTTTGATTTCTTTGGTAGGGCAAGGAATATTGATTTTAGCCAGTCTTGCGATATGTTTGCGGATACATATATTTTTTTAAAGAAGTTTACAAGAATGTCGGTATTTTCCTCTTGTATAAGCTTTAGGATTTCTATCTACATGTCGTCCTGCAGCTTTACCTGATTTGGTGGATTTTATAGCTTTAATAACTTCTGATTTCATGATGTTCGGGCCAGTGTCTCCACCTTGATTTGAATGTGGTAAATTGGTTTCGCCATCGAACAAATTTTTGATATGCTTTGTCCACTCTTGTTTCAGTTCTTCTTTATTTGTCAAAAGTTGATTTGTCCTCATTTACCAGTCTGGATGGTAGATGGCTTATGGTATTTTCAGCAATTTCTTTCACCTTTTTGTGGAGGTTGAACACATTGTGGTTGTCTTGTAGCTCTTCAAGTTCTTGGCATCTTTCATCCATCCATTTTTCTTTAGCTTTTCTAATGTTTCTGCTTATGTTTGAGTTCAGTTCATTATATTTCTGTTAATCCACATTTTTGTATTTTCTACGTTCATCCATTAAATTTATGATTTCTTCTGGCATCCACTGATTTCGTTTATTAGCCTTTGGTGTTTTCAATGTTTCTTGAATATTTTTAAATATTTGCGTAAGTTGATCCCATACTGCTTCAATAGTTTGCTCTTCTGACGAACGGGTCTTTTTTAGTTCAGTGTTGAGTTTCGTCGTTAATTTCTCTTGCAGGTTTGGATCTTTGAGTGCCTCCATGTTTGGTCTTCTAATGATTTTACGCATTATCCTTTTAAGGCGGAATCTTACTTGAGCTATTACGGGGTTATGATCTGACCCAATGTCCGCCCCCGGATACGTTCTCTATGTACACCATTGCGATAACTCTTGTCGACTAGTATAAAGTCTATTTGATTTCGTACTATGTGGTGTGGCTCATGTTGAGGAGATGTCCAAGTGTAGAGTCTTCTATTAGGTAATTGGAAACAAGTGTTACTAATCATGAGGTTCTCTTCTTGGCAGAATTGCGCCAGCAAGTCGCCTCTGTCATTTCTATCACCCAGAGCATAGTTACCAACAACATCAGCGACTCTTCCTTTGCCCACTTTCGCATTAAAATCTCCCATAATTCTGATAATTTCGTTTTTCTTCGTATATGATTTTAGTTCTTTTAATTGCGCATAGAAATCGGATATTTCTGACTCCGGTTTGTCAGCTGTTGGTGCATAGACTTGTATGCTATTAATGTTTTTGGGGTTTGCTTTTAGTTGTAGTAGCATTGCTCTGTCCGAGTGCGGTACATAGTTCAAGACTGAGTTGTTTGCGTTTTTATCCAGTACTATTCCAACACCATTTGAGTGGTCTGCCAGGTCGTTGCCAGAGAAGTATACTCTAGAGTTGTCTATACAGGTTTTTTCCGCATCAGGCCACCCCATCTCGCTAATTCCCAGAACTTTGATACCTAGTCTTCCCATCTTTGTTTGTATTATGAATTTTTCTGGACATGTACATACTTGGTACATGGAATGCACGAAGGCCACCCCCATCTCGCCAATTCCCACAACATTGATACCTAGTCTTCTCATCTCTTTGTTTGTGTTATGAATTTTTCCGGACATGTACATACTTGGTGCATTCCATGTACCGATTATTATAGAAATTTCTCCATTAGTTTCCACTTTCGGGTGGGTCGTATCCTTATTCATCGCGGGTATTCTTCGCACCCCTTGACCATTTAAGGTCTGCAACGGACTAGGGGCCAGCTCTATTTGGTTTCTCGTCATATTATTTATCTTGAGAGTTATTGTGCGGTAGTTGCTTTCCAACCCGAGGTACTACTACAGCCGATTATGCTGGCTTTCAGTTGCGCCCATAGCTTTCCGAAACAAGAGCCTTTAAAGAAATCATTTTCAGTAGTCTTCTGCACGGTACTGGTTATACTGCTGCCCATTATCAGATCTGTTGGTCCGCGGAAGGCATATCTACCTCCTACCCGGCATATCTACCGGGCATTCCCCTATCCGCCACCTGGGGACGCGCCTTATGAGGGTTACAGATTCCCCATAGAGGGAATATTGATGAAGGATCAAAATAATTCAGAACGTACTGAATACCATGGCAACCCAAGACAGTTGGAGAATTGATAGGCATGAGGTCACAATACGATCATGAAATAGGTTAAATTTTTATTTAAATATTTTTTGAGAAATATTTTAAAAACTGATTTAAATTTAATGTGTACTGAAATAAAACAAAAACTACTATCTTTATTGTGTTATCAGCCGTGAGGCTTTTCCACCGGTTAATGGAGAAGCTCAGAGGAGTTTAATCACCGGGTATTTACCTTAACTTCACAGAAAACCTCTGAAAAACTGTGAAAGGTGATTCGCAAAAATTCGCTCCCCGCTGGGGATCGAACTCAGGCTCCCCAATGCTCAGTACGAGACGGACGACGCCTCTAACCACTCGGCCACTGAGCTGGGTTCCCTTTAAAATTTATTTAAAAAAATCAATTTAGGAAATAATAAATTTGTATCCAATAAACTTTTAATCACCCGGGTATTTACCTTAACTGTGAAAGGTGATTCGCCCCGCTGGGGTTCGAACTTAGGCTCCCCAATGCTCAGTACGAGACGGACGATGCCTCTAACCACTCGGCCACTGAGATGGATTGTTTACTTTAATATTTTACAATAAAGGCTAAACAAAAATAAATTGATCAACTATCCCTTTGAGTCGGTTTTTTGTATTTTAAACTTTACATTAAAATACTAAATGAGGTCTAAAAGATATCCTAGATACTATAAGTATGAATTGTGCTTATCATTATGGGCTCTCGACACCTTTTTTAACAAAAGTTATTTTCAAAAACTATGTTTTATTAACACCAAGCAAATATCAAGTATGGTGATCACTCGACTTTTCGAATTAATTACTAAATTCATCAATAAATTTTTTAACACACCGCAAAAAAAATACATTTAATAATTCTCGACTATGTCACTCCAACACTGATTCTTTTTTGCAGAGGTCACCCGGTGGCCGGTGCGGTACCGTTAAGCATGCGTGCGAGAGCCGCAGAAATATTCGGGCATTAAAAGCGATTGTTAACACGTTTACAAAAAAAAAACGTTAACTCTACGTGCCCGTTCGCGAATTTCCCGAACTCGCGACAGTGGCGCGATTTATGGCGTTCCGTTTTCGACCACGAATTTCGTGATCTCCGACAGCGCGCCATAAATTACAAATCGAGTAAACGAAACGGGCAAAAGCGGACGCTATATTTTCAGAGAGTTGAACGAGCGGACTGTTTATGGGCCGATTTCAAGGTATTTGCTTGCTGCACACAAAGAGGCGAGATTTTTGTTGGGTGTGAATTGTTTAAATGATTCCAAAAACTGAGGTTTATAATTCTTACATTTTTATATGCTAAACATGTTACAGTTCAAATTACATAAAAAAAAAACTCCTTGAATCTATAATAAATACAGTCATATTTTAATTCAACCTTTCTGATAGAAAAACTATGTTTCTAGCTTATTGGGGTAGTGCAGCAATAAAACGCTATTATACTTGAAGTACACTTTACGTCCTTCTTGCCAATATTTCGTAGCTAACATAGCTACTTCATCAGGGCTCGGAGTATGTGAAATTAGCTGTAGATCTAGATACAACCCACAAATGGTATTTACAGGAAAGTATTCTTAATAAAAATGGCTGACGATGACTAATTTAGATTTGATATATAAACATAGTTTTCTATTTAGAATTATATATATATATATATATATATATATATATATATATATATATATATATATATTTCTACGGAAAAAAAACTCCTTATCAAAATATCCTGTCAGCCATAACGATGTTCGTAAAGTGTTTTCTTGGGGTGTTTCAGTTTTGAATGTATTGTCAAGCCAAATGGCATTAGAATATCGTTGTTAGTGTCTTTGTCTTTGAATTACTGCCTCAAAGTGTTTATTGGCTACAGTCTGTATTCTTGTATATGCATTACAGAGTTATTGGAGAGTTGTGTAATGGTAATGGATTATTAGGTTGTCTTGTATTGGCTATGATTCTTAATCCTTTCATTTCGGTTTTGTTTATTATAATTTTTTTTCTTGGCGATTGCTGTTAGTAATTGTCCGTAATCTAACATTATTATAATTATTAATATTACAATACATTTGATTTTATTTGAAAAGTAGTTAATTTCATCCGAACGATCAGCATCTAGTTAAACATTTCGGTTGCACATTTTCCCCGTTTCCCGTGTGATCCCGCGGCCGTAGTCCGCGTCTACGGATGTTCCCAGGATCCGGTCACGCCCTTGTGACCCAGCATCCCTCCAGCTACCTGCCACTCTAGCAGCCACTGTGTGTGCGTATGTGTGCTATATATGTGTGTCTGGACTTGTTTGCATATGCTTCTAGAGTCGGTCGCTTCCACCTGCTCACTTGCAGAACCCGATGACGAGGAGGTAGACCGTTGACGGAGGCCCGTTTTACCGGAAAAATTGGTGCGCGTGAAAAAGTTTGTCTAGGGGACAGCAACAACACGAAAATTGAAGAGGGAACAAAATTATACCTGTAATCAAGTTTATTAAAATTATTTCACTAAACATGGTTAGATTCAGTTTTTAGCTGTCTCTTAATACGGGAACTAGGGTTGTATTATTTGAAAAATCCAGATGGATACACTAATAATAATAATAATAAATAAATAAATAAATCTATCTTTATAGCTATCAGCCCGAGCGCTTTTCCACTGATAAAGGGTGAAGCTAAGAGGAGTGCAATTACCCACTATTTACCTTAATTTCACAGAAAACCTATAAAAGGTAATTCACGAAATTTCGCCCATAACGGGGTTTGAATTCTTGCTCCCCAATGCTCAATACGAGATTGTCTAACCATGAAGCCACTGAGCTAGGTACACAATATAATAATATGCCTTAATTTTCAGAAAGGTACAACATGATTTTCTAATTGATACTTTGATATACCTCACGATTTACGATTTACATAGGTGGTCGTAAGAAAATATTTATATATAATATAAATAAATAAAAAAATATTCATTTTAGACAAGACAATTTCTTGACTCAAAAGTTAGTCAAGATGCGAGATAATCTAAATTGTCTCGTATCATACAGCAAATTATATGCAATATTCAATTGGATGGTAGATCGAATGGAAAAATATAACGCGTTCTATTTGCCAAGGACAAATTGTATGGGAGGAGGATATAGGAATTAATTTTTTGAACAAATTTTGAGCTAAAGGTCGTTTTAGACAAGACAATTTCTTAGCTAATTCATATATCCTCCTCGCATACAATTTGTCCTTGACAAATAGAACGCGTTAAATGTTTCCATTGGATCTACCATCCAATTCAATATTTCAAATAATTTGCTGTATTATACGAGACAATTTAGATTGTCTCGCATCTTATCTAACTTTTGAGTCAAGAAATTGTCTTGTCTAAAACGACCTTAAGAAATTGCTTGCATTATAACTATAACTGGTACAAACATAAATGCACCCTAAACCAATTTAGCTAAATTAAATTCATATATAATTCACAGGACCTCCATTTAATATTCTTTATAAACCTAATAGTCCTGTACCGTACGTTTTCAATAACAATGCATCCATCCACTCGATCGATTATGAATATTTCATGCGGGCAGCAAACCTGAAAAAAAATCACATTCAAAAACCTCTGTTTAGCATTTGAAAACGCACACACACACACGCACACACACACACACACACGCACACACACACACACACACACACACACACACACACACACCCCGACTATCGGCGGCGACCATCGCGGGGTCACATTAAAAAAAAACCGAACGTGGGAATCGCTGCTTGATTTAAACTAAAACTTTTTTTGGTCGCCCTCGGAAATAATAATGCCCATTAGGAGGAATGAAAAGGTCAGGTCGCCGTTGTTGTGTCGCCGGGCCAGGTGACTCGGAGTCACTTCCGCCTGAGTAAGTCGTAATGGATAATCATTACCGGAAGCTTTTTCTGCTCTTAATTTGCGACCCTTTGTGAGGGGTAGCCCGCGGTATTGTTCACGCTTGAATACATTTATGGCGTTGCGATTTCAATAATTGCTCTCATTTGCGCGTACTTTGCAGCGTTTGGTGGGCAGGCAGGTTGGTAATTTCACCTGTTGCAATGACCGCGGCGGGTTCAGGACAGGCGAAGACGACGGGGTCAGGTCAAACGCCCGCGCGTGTGGGCGCCACAATAACGATCCCCATTTTTAACGCTCCATTAGGGAGACTGAAACAACGTTAATCGCTGGCAATAACATTTATTTAATGTTATATTTTTTTGTCCGGATTATTTTATTTATTGATGCATCTCGACGCATCAATAAATAAAATAATAGGAATTATTGTTTCCCAATAATAATTATTTTGCGCGGAAACGAGGTTAACGAGACGCTAATTCGTCTGAGTAATAAATTATGGCGCCTCGCGACTTGCCCCATATTTTTGACGTCGCGCTTTGTTGCGCAAAACGGACAACAAAAAGGTATCGAACGCTTTGTGCAACAAACAAATAAGCGTGATATCGTGTGAATAGAGCCGGCACTAAGACGTTTATTTATCTACTTGAATGTATATGTGTAGATGCTTTTTTTAATGCAAGTCGCATTATTCTATTTAAACCTACAATATCAATTGTAATTCGTAGAGATAACGATTATAGTGTTGAAGGGACCATTAATAATACTATTAATATTATTTCATGTAATTATTTGTATAAAAGGTGTAAGTACAAGTAATAAATAGCTTGGGCCACTTGCCCCCTTGGAATATATTTTTAAGAAAAATTTTATATTTTTAACTCCTCGCGTTCTACCATCTGTCTCGGACTCCCCAATTCGTGTCTGTAACTTTTCTTCCTCTCTGACAGATCTATGTGTATTTTAAGCGTCGTTTTTTTAGTTCGATTCACATTTTACATTTTCCTTTTCTTTTTCATTACCTTACTACAATCTCCGCGTGAGCAACCTATGGTAGTCACCGCCGATGACGATTGATAATTTTTTTTGAGTAACCGTGTCATATGCCGTAGAAAATAGTTTTATCAAGTTAGCTCGAATTAAATTTTTAACAGCTTTTATTAACTGCAACTTGTATTTTTTTCAGTCGTATTTCAGTGTTTAGGCAGTCACAACTCGATTTGAGTAGAAGTTAACTTAACCAAATTGACACAGATTGTTTGCAATATATTCGTAATATAAACTACAACTTTTCAAGCTGATCCAACTCGAATTGAATTATTAACGAATTTTATTAACTGCAACTTGTATGTTTTTCAGCCGTATTTCAATGTTTAGACAGTTACAACTCGAGTTGAGTAGAAGTTAACTTAACCAAATTCACACAGATTGTTTGCATATTCGTAATATAAACTACAAATTTTCAAGCCGATCCAACTCGATTTGAATTTTTAATGGATTTTATTAACAGAAACTTGTATGTTTTTCAACCGTATTTCAGTGTTTAAACAGTCACAATTCGAGTTTGGTAGTAGCTAACCCAGCCAAATTCATACAGATTATTTGAAATATATCTGTAATATAAACTACATATTTTCAAGTCGATCCAACTCGAATTGAATTTTTAACGGATTTTGTTAATAGCAACATGTATGTTTTTCAACCGTATTTCAGTGTTTCAACAGATACAACTTGAGTTGTGTAGCAGTCAACTCAACCAAATTTATGAAGATTGTTTAAAATATATGCGGAATATAAACTATAAATTTTCAAGCTGATACAACTCAAATTGAATTTTTAGGGATTTTATTAATTGCAGCTTGTACGTTTTTCAACCGTATTTCAATGTATAAACAGTCACAACTCGAGTTGAGTATAAGTTAACTCAACCAAATTATTTCAATGTGTTAGAAATATATCCACAATATACATTACAAATGTTCAAGCGGATTCAGCTTGAATTGAATTTTTAACGGATTTTATTAACAGCAACTTGTATTTTTTAAACCGTATTTTAGTGTTTAAACAGTCACAACTTGAATTATGTGTTAGTCAACTCGGCCAAATTCTTTCAGATTATTTAAAATATATCCGCAATATAAACTACAAATTTTCAAGCCGATCCAACTTGAATTGAATTTTTTATGGATTTTATTAACAGCAACTTGTATGTTTTTCAGCTGTATTTCAGTGTTTAAACAGTCACAACTCGAATTGTGTAATAGTCAACTCAGCTAAATTCATACAGATAGTTTAAAATACATACTGCAATTAGAACTACAAATTTTCAAGCCAATCAAACTAGAATTAAATTTTTGACGAATTTTTTTAATAGCAATTTGTATGTTTTCAACCGTATTTCAGTGTTCAAACAGTCACAACTCGAGTTGTGTAGCAGTCAACTCAACCAAATTCATATAGATTATTTGAAATATATCCGTAAAATAAACTACAAATTTTGAAGCGGATCCAACTCGAATTGATTTTTTAACGGATTTTATTAACTACAACTTCTATGTTTTTCAACCGTATTTCGGTGATGCAATAAAAACTCGAGTTATGTTGAAGGCAACACAACCAAATTAATACAGAGTATTACAAATATATCCATAATACAAACTACACATTTTCAAGCTGATCCAACTTGAATTGCATTTTTAACAACTCTTATTAACTGCAACTTATTATGTTTTTCAACCGTTTTTCGGTGTTTAAACAGTCACAACTCGAGTTGTGGAGAAGCCAAGTCAAGTAAATTCATAAAAAGTATTAGAAATGTATCCAAAATATAAACTATAAATTTTCAAGCCGATGTAGATCGAATTGAATTAGTAACGAATTTTATTAATAGCAATTTGTATGTTTTCAATGGTATTTCAGTGTTTAAACAGTCTCAATTCGAGTTGTGTAGAAGTCAACTTAACCAAATTCATACAAAGTGTTAGACATTTATCCGCATTATAGACTAGTAATTTTCAAGTCGATCTAAATTGAATTGAATTTTTAACAAATTTTATTAACTGCAACTTGTATGTTTTTCAACCGAATTTCAGTGTTTAAACAGTCACAACTCGAGTTGTGTAGAAGACAAATCAAACAAATTCATACAGGGTGTTTGAAATATATCCTCAATATAAGCTATACATTTTCAAGCCGATCCAACTCGAATTGAATTTTTAACGAATTGTATTAATAGCAATTTGTATGTTTTTCAACCGCATTTCAGTGTTTAAACAGTCAGAACTCGAGTTGTATACCAGCTAACTCAGCCAAATTCATACAGATTGTTTGATATATGTCCGAAATATAAACAACATATTTTTAAGCCGATCCAACTCGAATTGATTTTTTAACGGATTTTATTAACTGCAACTTTTATGTTTTTCAACCGTATTTCAGTGTTTAAACAGTCACAACTTTAGTTGGGTAGAAGTCAACTTAACCAAATTTATATAGAGTGTTAAAAATATATCCACAATATACATTAAAAATTTTCAAGCCGATCCAACTCGAATTGAATTTTTAACGAATTTTATTAACTGCAACTTGTATGTTTTTCAACAGTATTTCAGTGTTTAAACAGTCACAACTCGAATTGTGTAGCAGTCAACTCAGCCAAATTCATAAAGGTTGTTTGAAATATATCTGCATTATAAACTACAAATTTTCAAGCCAATCCAAGTCGAATTGAATTTTTAACGAATTTTATTACTAGCAATTTGTATGTTTTTCGGCCGTATTTCAGTGTTTAAACAGTCACAATTTGAGTTGTGTAGAAGTCATCACCAAATTCATACTAAGTGTTAGAAATATATCCGAAATATAAACTACAAATTTTCAAGCCGATCCAACTCGAATTGAATTTTTAACGCCACTATGCACAAGTACTTGCTTTATATACGATTAATATTGGCCTGGTACGATTTTGTTACATTTTAATTATATTTTTTTTTTGGCCGACTGCCAGCAGCATCTTTCACATGTTCTCTGTCTGTGGACCGATTTTGCCAAATTTTCATGGGATCATCCCAACTCGCTTTCTCAGCCGAATTTTGTCGCGATCTATTCCGCCCTTTTCTCGGAATGTTGTTCACACACATACATACATTTAGACAGACACACATACATACATCTAGACAGACAAACATCCATACATCTAGACAGACACACATACATACATCTAGACAGACACACATACATACATTTAGACAGACACACATACATACATCTAGAAAGACAAACATACATACATTTAGACAGACACACATACATACATCTAGACAGACACACATACATACATCTAGACAGACACACATACAGACATCATCACAAACGGGTCTATTTCGACTATTTTAGTCATGAATACCTAAAGAAAAAAAGAAAGGACTTTATTTTATAAGTTGATTTATAATTCAGTTGGATAAACAATATTCGGTAAAATAGTTATCATTACAAATTATTAAATTATTTATAAAGGAATATAAATTTGAAATCAGGTACAAGTTTAAATTTGTAAGCAATTTCATAGGAGTATGAGTATCAATATCGTGTATTTCCTCCTCGAGCTCTAATAAATACTTGCATCCGTCTAGACATGCTACCAAGAAGATTTTGAATAATATCTTGAGGAATTGCATCTTGTTTCTCTAATTTGGAACAGGATTTCTTGCTCGTTGCGATGTTTAAAGTGTAAAGTGGAAATTAGCAATTCTAAATTATTAGCGACAACAATTCCTAAAGATCGTTTTAGACAAGACTTAAATCATTGACTTAAAAGTTAGTCAAGATGCAAGACAATCTAAATTGTCTTGAATCATACAGCAAATTATTTGAAGTATTAGATCGAATGGAAAAATATAACCCGTTCTATTTGTCAAGGACGAATTGTATGGGAGGAGGATATATGAATTCATTTCGTGAACAACTTTTGAGCTAAGAAATTGTCTTGTCTAAAACGACCTTTATACAGTAGTTTTTTATTCAGAAAAAGGACAATTTCTTAGCTCAAAAGTTGTTCAAGAAATAAATTCATATATCCTCCTCACATACAATTTGTCCTTGACAAATAGAACGCGTTATATTTTTCCATTCGATCTACCATCCAATTCAATATTTCAAATAATTTGCTGTATGATACGAGACAATTTAAATTGTCTCGCATCTTGAATAACTTTTGAGTCAAGAAATTGTCTCGTCTAAAACGATAGTATATTTCGACAGACATTGTAAAGACGTTTTCGTGACCATAATACCTTCCTTATACAGCAGTGCTCCATTCGGAAGTTTAAGAGAAGTTATTTAATCGTTATTATTATTATTGTTGTTGTCCTGTAATTGGTTTTTTTCTTTCCGTAGGACAATAAAGCTTATTATTATTATTATTATTACAAGTTACATAACGAAAATCATTACAACAAACCAATTATCAGTGTCTTCGTGTATTAGTTGCGCAACACTTCTCGCGCGGTGCATCTGGCCGTTGCGTGAATTTAATAATAATTGTATTAATAATAACGGGGCCCGTCGCGCCGCGCATTAACTCCAATCCGTTTACCATTACGGACCGATTATAATAATAAAGATTTCCATTTAGATCGTTATCACGATGCAAGATCAACATAATCAAATCGGGCGCGCGCGAGTTTATCGGTTTCCTATAAATCGAATTGTATGCGGTCGTGACTTACGATTACCGATCGGGAAATATTTTGACATCGATAATAAGCAATGTCTTCGACGGCATCGGTCGGCGGCGGGTGCGTTGTGCAAGATCACACGCTCCGATTCGGTTTGTTCAATTTTGTAATCACACACACAGTGAATTATATCAGTATATGAGTGAAATGTATTTTTTTGTTCGACTAGTTCTCGTTTGAAATTCAACAATTTCAGAACTAGTTTTGATGCAACATGTTTCATGCCGAAAGCATCAGAAAAAATGCTTGGAAAATGTCTAAACACCAGCAACCTCTGTGATAGTGATTCGGTGATTGTCCATTATCATTTTCTTCACTTTTTCAATGTTGTTATTGGTTGTTGATCTAAACAAGCCGATTATTTTTTAGAGATTTATTTATATAGAATATATATGTGTATGTCTTTTGATTTCAATCTTGGAATATAGGACATCATGTATTTTTCAATAGCTAGCGTCAGTGACGTAGCGAGCTTAACTCTCGCCCGGGGCACAATACCTTTTTAGCGCCCCACCCCCCATTCGAAAACTATATAATATTATATGTAAAATATACTTTTGTGGACGATTTGGCGCCCCTTTGTGAGTAGCGCCCGGGGCATGATACCCCCCCCCCCCCCCCCTTGCCCACCCCTCGCTACGCCACTGGCTAGCGTTCTTCTATAATTGATTAAATGACCGTTTATATTTTAACGGTCATTTAATCAATTATAGAATAACGCTAGCGATTGAAAAATACATGATGTCCTATATTCCAAGATTGAAATCAAAAGACATACACATATATATTCTATCAAAACAAAAATCGGAACCTGAGAATTCATTTCGGAAGTTACGACACTTGTCATCTCATAGTGCGTTATATTCTTTTATGTAGTCTATTTATTCTCCACACAATGTTTATTTCTCTTCTGATCAAATGGGTGAAACGTCGTCGCTGCATCTTGACCCCGTATGAAAATGAACTTCCTAGAGGCCGCAGGAGGAGCGCAGGGTGCGCCGCATGGGCGTTTTATTCACGTCATGTGAACACAATCGTGTGACGGAAAACGGAGCGAGCGAATAAAAATCATCGACGATTGTTGGCAGACGCTCGCCTCGATCGAACGAGCACACTCGCATTAGCATCGATGATTAGTCGGCCGCCGCTGCCGGCTTTAATTACCCGACAATCCGCGCGGCCGATGAATGCAAATTGCCACCCAACATTTCCAACTGGATACTAATAAAAGCAAGAAGATGGTTAATTGAAGAGAAAAAATGGCAGTGTGGGCGTAGTAGTTACTCCAAGGAAACAAAGGATTATGAGAAAAACGGCTGTTATTACATGGTATCTACACTCATGGACAAAATGATCGCATATTTATGATTTACCAGACTTTCGATTAGGTATCTAAAAAACTAAATAAAATAAGGAGCTCATATTAAAGAAAGGACTTTATTTTATTTATTATTTATTTTATTATTTATTAAAATAAATAAATTCATACACAACAAAATAATCTCAATTTGTTTCACCACACAGTCCTGATACTGCTCACAAATCTCACTAATACACATATTTAACGTTTTAATCAGCTCCAGAATAGCTTCATCATTCTTCACGCAGGCTAGTTTGAAGTCGTTCGACAAATCTGACAAGTTGAGATCGTCTGGATCAACCGGCGGAACCATTTATTTATAAGTTGACATAACTATTGTGTTGGATAAACAATATTCGGCAAAATAGTTAACATTATTAATTATAAACGAATATGAATTTGAAATCAGGTATTAAGTTACTAAATTTTTAAGCAATTTATAGGAGTATGAGTGACAATATCGTGTATTTCCTCCTCGAGCTTTAATAACTGCTTGCATTCGTCTAACCATGGTATCAAGAAGATTTTGAATAATATCTTGAGGAATTGCATCCTGATTCTCTAATTTCGAACAGGATTTCTTGTTCGTTGCGATGATTTCATATGTCCCATATCGACTGTGTAGCGTAATAAGGGCCATTTTGTTATTTTAACAAAATGTTCAAAGTTTTTGAAAGGATTTAATAAACAAAACTAAAAGGAGATTGGTCTTTTTAGTTTTGTTCATTAAATCCTTTCAAAAACTTTGAAAGGGACAATCCGCTGCTCTGTCTCAAATCTCATTTCACAATAGTTAACTATTAGTGTCAAGTCCTTTAAATCAATTTTGTCCTTTTGTTAAAAAAAGCAGATTGGCCCTTATTGCGCTACACAGTTGATATGTGTTCTATCGGATTTTGTATTCCAACAACAACATGACTTATCGTGCAATGGTTTGAAAAATAATGTTAACAAATTAAAATATTAATTAATTAATTAATTCGGAAAGTTGGGTGGTGGTGATTGAAAATAATGCTCAGTGTCTTGTGGTTATAGCCGTCTGTCTCATACTGAGCATTGGGGAGCAAGAGTTCAAATCCCATCATCTTCCACAGCTTTTCAGAGGTTTTCTGTGAAGTTAAGGTGATTAAACTTCTCTGAGCTTCTCCCTTTACCAGCGGAAAAGCCCCGAAGACAAAAGTATTTTTAATGAATAGGAGTTATCCCGTGATTTCTTTGAAATTATTTGGATTTAATAATATGATATTACCTAGATCACTAGATAGAATGAGAACAAGCATAATATTTTTGTTTGTATATTATTATTATATGAACGTCTCCAATTATTTTTGATATCTATTTATTCGTGCTTAGCTCTGACCAAAGGAGGAATTTGTATGAAAGTCAGGTGTATTTTAATGGGCAATTTGTTGCATGGCACAGAAGAAGAAGCGGCCACTAATCGCTTTATTATCTACCGGAGCCACCCAGTGCACGTTGCGTTTTTAATGCGGGAGCCGATAAACGCGGATCGTGTCGCGTCCTGCGCGCTCTAATGGCCAGCCGGGCGGTTTCCTGCAGGCCGCGGGCCGTCACGAGCGGCCCGCTAAAGCGCGCGGAATTTCCACCGTAAAATGGGAAACTACTGGAAATTGCTGCTCGTGGCACCGTTAAGAGAAATCTTCTTCAGCAAATTACTGAAATTTGTTTCTTTTTTGTAAGTAGTTTTGATCTAGAGATAAAAATATTTAATTTTCATAGCCCTATTTTTTATGGAGCTGCATAGAATTTTGTCGATAATATCAGACTATCCATACTCACCGCAGATTATTCATTTTTGTAGTCGCTTATTATCAACAGTTTTAGTCAGGGCCGGATCATATCATAGACAAATATCTGTGGCCCGTTTTTTTAAGGGCTCGATCACACTTATACTAAAAAATATTTAAAACAATTTTAAAAAACGTATGTGAACGATTTCTCGTGGGGCCTGCCAGAAAAAAAATGTGTTCTGCCCCAAAATAAGTTAATCCCGCCCTGGTTCTGGTTGATAGTTATCAATAGCTTTTAGTTGGTAGTTAAAAAAGAATGGATAACTATTATCGATGGTACAATTTATTCGATAGTGAAAGCTAGAATAGTATCAATTGAATACGAGGGTAGTTATAGAAGTTACCAAGTCCTCTACTAACTTCTACGACTATCCTCGTATTCAATTGATGCTATCCTTGCTTTTACTATCGAAAAAATTGTACCATCGATAATAGTTATCGATTCTTTTCTAACTATCAATTGAATACGAGGGTAGTCCTAGAAGTCCCCTACTAACTTCTAGGACTACCCTTGTATTCCCTACCAACCAAACTATGCCCGTCCACTATTTCAATCGACTTGAACTATGCATTACATTATTTTTCACATATATCTTTTTAATTAGTCTTAAATTAATAAATGACATTAATTTAATCATAGAAAATATCGGATAATAGTGTAGTGCATAGTTCAAGTCGTTTGAAATAGTGGACGGGCATAGTTTGGTTGGTAGGGGCCGCCCGCCCACCCCACCTTTGCTCGCATAGTTTTTTCAATAGGTACAGACGGTTAATATTGTTTGAACTATTCCAAGAAGAGTTTTATCCTATGGAAAAACTATGCGAGCAAAGGTGGGGTGGGCGGGCGGCCCCTACCAACCAAACTATGCCCGTCCACTATTTCAAACGACTTGAACTATGCACTACACTATTATCCGATATTTTCTATGATTAAATTAATGTCATTTATTAATTTAAGACTAATTAAAAAGATATATGTGAGTAATAATGTACTGCATAGTTCAAGTCGTTTGAAATAGTGGACGGGCATAGTTTGGTTGGTATGGGCCGCCCGCCCACCCCACCTTTGTTCGCATAGTTTGTTCAATAGATACAGGCGTTTTATATTGTTTGAACTATTCCAAGAAGAGTTTTATCCTATGGAAAAACTATGCGAGCAAAGGTGGGGTGGACGGGCGGCCCCTACCAACCAAACTATGCCCGTCCACTATTTCAAACGACTTGAACTATGCACTACACTATTATCCGTTATTTTCTATGATTAAATTAATGTCATTTATTAATTTAAGACTAATTAAAAAGATATATGTGAATAATAATGTAATGCAAAGTTCAAGTCGTTTGAAATAGTGGACGAGCATACTTTGGTTGGTAGGGTCCGCCCGCCCACCCCACCTCTGCTCGCATAGTTTTTCCATAGGATAAAACTCTTCTTGGAATAAACAATATTAACCGTCTGTATCTATTGAAAAAACTATGCGAGCAAAGGTGGGGTGGGTGGGCGCCCCCTACATTTTACATTTTAATTAGACATTTATTTTCATTTCATGACAAAAATATGTAGTTGGACTCAACTATTTTTAGAAAATCTAAGTGATAAGCAGGGTCGTATCTGAGGGGGGGGGGGGGGGGGGTTGGGAATCATTGTCAACACTATAGTTCCCAAAATTTATTTTCTTTTACATTTTTTTTGCAGCATTTCCAGTTCATCAGCTACATGGTGATGTAAGGTGATTCACGAAAATTCGCCCACAGCGGCGTTTAAACCTTATTCAACAGTAGATACGGCTCTGTTGAAAAAAGTTTAAATGCCGTTTTCGTGAATCACCTTTTATAGTTTTCAGAGATTTAAGATGGGGCGGTCGTGGCGCAGTGGTCTAAGACGACTCTTTTCCGTTCGGAATTTGGGTCTATTAATTCATGAGTGGTGTGTCTGTCCATAGTGTGTGTGTTAGTGTATAGAAGGAGTAATGTGCATAAATGATATAAATTATAATACATAGTTGATGACTGAGATAGTTAGAAAAGAATGGATAACTATTATCGATGGTACAATTTATTCTATAGTGAAAGCTAGAATGGTATCAATTGAATACGAGGGTAGTCCCCTGGTAACTTCTAGGACTGCCCTCGTATTCAATTGCTACTATTCTAGCTTTCACTATAGAATAAATTGTACCATCGATAATAGTTATCGATTCTTTTCTAACTACCAACTAAACGCTATTGATAACTATCAACTAGAACCCATCATTCGCCTCTACGTGAGGATTTAGTGTCGTCGTTATTTCTGCCGCCCATACGTCCCTATCCTGAGCAAAGTGGTCTGCCTCATGTAAACAGTTTTTGGACCTTATCCAACGAATGGGTGACCTCCCCCGTAGTCTACGCTCTACGACCTTTCTTTCAACTATTAATCTTTGCGTAAACTGTATTTTTTTTACAAAAGACTGTTTCATTTCGAGGTGTAGAACTTTGAATTTGAATAAAACACAAAAAAATAATTTTAATGGCCACGAATATCAGTATATGAGTGAAATGTATTTTTTTTTACTAGTTCTCGTTTGAAATTCAATAATTTCAGAACTAATTTTGATGCAACATGTTTCATGCCGAAAGCATCCGAAAAAAGCTTGGAAAATGTCTAAACACCAGCAACCTCCGTGATTGTGATTTGGTGATTGTCCATTATCATTTTCTTCACTTTTTCAATGTTATCATTGGTTGTTGATCTAAAGAAGCCGATTATTTTTTAGAGATTTATTTACATAGCATATATATGTGTATGTCTTTTGATTTCAATCTTGGAATATAGGACATCATGCATTTTTCAATCGCAAAACACAAACAAATTATTTTAATGGCCACGAATGTGACTTTTTTGAAAGATAATGTTCTGCCATTAATGTTTAAATGTGATTTCGGACATGTGGCCACCGCGGCTGTTGCGTAGATGGCGTAATCGAAAATGAATTTTTGTTCAATCTTAAATAAATGAAAACACTGAAAGTTTATCAAAAATGTTATAGTATCTCGCCTAGAATCCTTTTAAAATCCAATATTTCGAATGCCCATCATTCGTCTATCTCTTCTCCTGTCTTAGTGAAACTGTAGCTGTGTCGGCGGGTCATAATCTCGAAAATCCGCGCAAGACGGTGAAATCCGCGCGCCATATGGTCCCGGACAGGTTCATCCCGCCGCGGGCAGACGCCACCGCCTCGCGTTCCTTCGACATCCGCCCCACAGACCTGCTCAGTGTCCGCCGACGCGCAACGAACCTGTAACTTCTTCTCCGGGCTCTGTGGCTCGTGCTGAACAGGTATCCACCTACAACATTCTTTTGTCCGGCTACCTGATACTGCCCGCGCTATAAATAAACGCGAGCGCGCGCGCGGGGGGCGGCTGGAATCGTTTTAAGAGCCGCATTAAATAACGAATCCGTATCTAATGGCGTTATTTATCCGCGCACAGACAATTTGTCTTCATTTAATTCCCTGAGCGACGGTGGAATAAGGGCAGGTTGCTATTAACATCAAGAAGACTACATAATTATTACACATATGTAATATACACTTATCTGATATGTGTATTCATCAGAGCTTTTATGGTACACTAATTAACGGTTCAGATACACACTACATAGGAGCTTACCTACAAAAGAAATATATTTATTTATTTATTAATATACGGGAAACCCCATTTATACATGTACATACAAACAAAAAATATACATAATAAGTCTATAGAATTACAGAACTATCGCAAACACAAACCACTAAGCACAGAAAAAAAAGTAGAAAAAACGATCTATTGATAAAAATATTATATATACATATAAACAAGGAATTAAACATTGAATGGTAAAGTAAAGAAAAAATGAAAATTATAAATTTGAATAGAACTAATAAACTTAATTATAAATTTAAGATACCAACTCACTATTTCTATTAACAAAAAACTTAAGCTCTTGAATAGAACAAAAAAACAAAAACAAAATTTAAAACTATTAGTATAGTTTTAAATTTTGTTTTTGTTTTTTTGTTCTATTCAAGAGCTTAAGTAGTTACTATTTATATTAAACTTATCTACTAGCAGAATGTAGTGTTTTTATTTTATCGTATCATATGTAACAGTAATTCTTACAATGAGAAATTCTAAATAACATAAAAAAGAACGTTAGATACAGTTCGAAAACAATACTATATATATATATGCAATGTTTCGAGCAATTTCTGCTCTTCTTCAGGTTATAAAATATATGTAAAAAATAGAAAAATGTAAGCACTCACAGAAAATGGGATTAATAAAATGCTCGCTTCATTACGAAAGGACGAAAAAAATTTAGTGTAAGTATTAGCACGAATCTGTTCTATAGATATTATAATCTGAAGATGTTACGACTTTCAATTTAATTTGGTCAGATAAGGATTGAAATAATGTCATCCACTAGCATCCAACGTTATTAGGCATACCCTTCCAAATCATTACATCAATACGATCTCCCATACAGACATTAACAAAAAAATATACTCGCAATGCATCCACTTCCTTCCTTCCTTCCTTCCTTCCTTCCTTCCTTCCTTCCTTCCTTCCTTCCTTCCTTCCTTCCTTCCTTCCTTCCTTCCTTCCTTCCTTCCTTATTGATGGACAATAAGGACTATATTTCCAAAAATAATTTTTTCGGTGGTGGGTTGAATGTACCCGTTGCATGGTAGCTATTTTTCGTATCTAAAAATTATTTAGTTAACTATTAAATAATTCATATGATCCGTGGTGGTGGTGGTGGCTCTTGGAGCATAAAAGTGGACATGTGCGTAAAATTCCGATAAGACCGCGCGCGCGTCACGTGCGCCACCCCGTAATGCCCCCTTTTTTCATCGCCGGAGCGTGCATAAGTGCGCACCGAGCGTGCAGCAATTTCCTATGAAGGAACAGGTGAAATGGCGACCAAAGGAGTCATATGTGCGGCGTACGCCCGCATGCATCGCTACACATCAACCGAACAGGTATTCAACCGTACGCGTATGTGTTGTGGGTCTGTACGTACATGGCGAGCTAAAAGTGGTACTGGTACTACCCGCAAACAAATAACCGAGCCGTGTTTTATAACAAAATAAAGAGATGCGGAGGTGGCTACAGCGGGAGCAGAGAGCGAGCGCATTCTTTTGCTGTCTGAAAGTCCCGAGAGACTGGATGGCAATAAAAGTTAATGTGATTATTGTTATGTCTCACCAAAAATTCGAATAGGCTTTCATATTTTAATTACACTTTTAAATCTTCAGTAATGACTCGAAATGCAGTGTGTTTGAATTTTTAGTTCATGAGCGCATGACTCAAGGCCTCATCCAGTTGTGCATCCAAGGGAAGCATGATGGGGCCAGGGACGTATCTAGGACATATATCTATTTGTCACCCTTAAGTATGTATGATGCATGGGCACAAAATCTTGTCTGAAACGAAGAGTTTTACACCGCAACCGAGACGTATAACATGTCCCCCACTGTATAATAAAGTTCTTCAATGTAAAACAAGTGTTTTCTTCAAACAAATCCATAGTCTACAATTATAGAAGAAGAGTGTAGTACAGGACAGATGTGTTGGAAGAAAAAGTATGTCATGGCTAAGAAACATAATACAATAAATGGGAAAGGACTATTGGAAGTCTTGTTCATACAGGAATCGCGAAGAGATGAATTATATTGTCGCTAACATCCATTTACAATTAGAGACGAAGAGTGTATTACAGGACAGAGGAGTTGGAAGAAAAATTATGTCATGGCTAGGAAACATAATACAATAAATGGGAAAGAACTAGTGGAAGTCTTGTTCATACAGGAATCGCGCAGAGATGAATTATATTGTCGCTAACATCCATCTACAATTAGAGAAGAAGAGTGTATTACAGGACAGAGGAGTTGGAAGAAAAATTATGTCATGGCTAAGAAACATAATAAAATAAATGGGAAAGAACTATTGGAAGTCTTGTTCATATAGGAATCGCGAAGAGATTAATTATATTGTCGCTAACATCCATCTACAATTAGAGAAGAAGAATGTATTACAGGACAGAGGAGCTGGAAGAAAAATTATGTCATGGCTAAGAAACATAATACAATAAATGGGAAAGGACGATTGGAAGTCTTGTTCATACAGGAATCGCGAAGAGATGAATTATATTGTCGCTAACATCCATTTACAATTAGAGAAGAAGAATGTATTACAGGACAGAGGAGTTGGAAGAAAAATTATGTCATGGCTAAGAAACATAATACAATAAATGGGAAAGGACTATTAGAAGTCTTGTTCATACAGGAATCGTGAAGAGATGAATTATATTGTCGCTAACATCCATCTACAATTAGAGAAGAAGAGTGAATTACAGGACAGAGGAGTTGGAAGAAACATTATGTCATGGCTAAGAAACATAATACAATAAATGGGAAAGAACTATTGGAAGTCTTGTTCATATAGGAATCGCGAAGAGATTAATTATATTGTCGCTAACATCCATCTACAATTAGAGAAGAAGAATGTATTACAGGACAGAGGAGCTGGAAGAAAAATTATGTCATGGCTAAGAAACATAATACAATAAATGGGAAAGGACGATTGGAAGTCTTGTTCATACAGGAATCGCGAAGAGATGAATTATATTGTCGCTAACATCCGTCTACAATTAGAGAAGAAGAGTGTATTACAGGACATAGGAGTTGGAAGAAAAATGATGTCATGGCTAAGAAACATAATACAATAAATGGGAAAGAACTATTGGAAGTCTTGTTCATACAGGAATCGCGAAGAGATTAATTATATTGTCGCTAATATACATTAATGGATATATGCATTAGAAGAAGACGATATTTTGAATAAAAAATTTCAAGGGCTTTGCCTCTGGGAAAGGAACAAATGCACAGGAGATTTATTTTCAAAATACTTATATTTGTAGTGTACGGATACATATCTCTTTTTCTTTACAATTGTTTCTATTACATTATCCCAATATTATTTTGGTTTTCCTTTCATTTTCTTTTGTTGTCATTTTGCATATTACTTACATCTTTGAAGTCTAGAAAAGTCATGGAACGTGGGGAAAAGTCAAAATTAGCCATTCGATTTTTTTCGAGAAAACAATACCTTCCTTCTAAATTAGATTTAGTAGGAATTAATATTGTTACTATTGTTTTCGCGAAAAAAATCGAATTGCTAATTTTGACTTTTCCCCACGTTCAATGACTTTTCTAGACTTTAAAGATATAGCTTGTAAAAGTTGTAATATTTGAATTATCACACATTCCTGTAGAAATACCTATTCATTATGATGCAATGTTAAGATATTTTATATTATTCATGTTTAAAAATACATGAACAACTCAATTATAAAGACTCCAATGAGATATATTCATTGTCTTCAAAGATTTGACTTGTGAAAGTTGATATTTATATTATCACACATTCCTGCAAAAATACCCATTCATCATGATGCAACTTTAAGATTTTTTGTGGTATTCTTATCTAAAAATATATGAAAAACTCAATTATAAAGACTCCATTGAGATATCTTTATTATCTTCAAAGATATAGCTTGTAAAAGTTAAAAAAATTGTATTATTACACATTTTGGGAAAAATATACATTCATCATGAAGCAATTTTAAGATTTATTATATTATTCTTGTCTAAAAATGTATGAAAAACTCAATTATAAATACGGCAATGAGATATCTTCTTTATCTCCAAAGATATGGCGTGTGAAAGTTAACATTTATTTTATCACATATTTCTGCAAAAATACCTATTCATCATGACGCAATTTTAAGATTTTTTATTTTATTCTTATCTAGAAATGTATAGAAAACTCAATTATAAAGACTTCAATGAGATATCTTCATTGTCTTCAAAGATATGGCTTGCAAAAGTTAAAATTTGTATTATCACACATTCCTGCAAAAATACATCATAATGCAATTTTATGATTTTTTATGTTTCTCTTGTCTAGAAATGTATGAAAAACTAAATCATCAATTTTTTTGTGTTATTCTTATCTACAAATGTAAGGGAAACTCAATTAAAAAGACTCCATTGAGATATCTTCATTATTTTCAAAGATATAGCTTGTAAAGGTTGAAAAATTTATATTATCATACATTCCTGCGATAATACCTATTCATCATGATGCAATTTTAAGATTTTTGTGTGTTATTTTTGTCTTAAATGGTATTAAAAACTCAATTATAAAGACTCTAATGAGATATCTTCATTGTCTTCAAAGATATGGTTTGTAAAAGTTAGAATTTGTATTATCACACATTCCTGAAAATATACTTATTCATCATGATGTAATTTTAAGATTTTTTGTGTTATTCTTGTTTAAAAATGTATGAGCAACTCAATTATAAAGACTCAAATGAGATATCTTCATTGTCTTCAAAGATATGGCTTGTTAAAGTCGATATTTGTATTATCATACATTCCTGCGAAAATACCTATTCATCATGATGCAATTTTAAGATTTTTTGTGTTATTCTTGTCTAGAAATTTATGAAACTCTCAAATATAGAGACGGCAATGATATATCTTCATCGTCTTCAAAGATATGGCTTGTAAAAGATGAAATTTGTATTGATGCAAAAATATCCTATTCATCATGATGCAATTTTAAGATTTTTGTGTGTTATTTTTGTCTTAAATGGTATTAAAAACTCAATTATAAAGACTCTAATGAGATATCTTCATTGTCTTCAAAGATATGGTTTGTAAAATTAAAAATTTTATTATCACACATTCCTCCAAAAATCCTTATTCATCATGATGCAATTTTAAGATTTTTGTGTGTAATTCTTGTTTAAAAATGTATGAACAACTCAATTATAAAGACTCAAATGAGATATCTTCATTGTCTTCAAAGATATGGCTTGTTAAAGTTGATATTTGTATTATCATACATTCCTGCGAAAATACCTATTCATCATGATGCAATTTTAAGATTTTTTGTGTTATTCTTGTCTAGAAATTTATGAAACACTCAAATATAGAGACAGCAATGATATATCTTCATCGTCTTCAAAGATATGGCTTGTAAAAGATGAAATTTGTATTGATGCAAAAATATCCTATTCATCATGATGCAATTTTAAGATTTGTTGTGTGTTATTTGTGTGTCTAAAATGGTATTAAAAACTCAATTATAAAGACGCTAATGAGATATCTTCATTGTCTTCAAAGATATGGTTTGTAAAAGTTAAAATTTGTATTGTCACACATTCCTGCAAATATACTTATTCATCATGATACAATTTTAAGATATTTTGTGTTATTCTTGTCTAGAAATGTATGAAAAACTCAAATATAGAGACGGCAATAAGATATCTTCATCGTCTTCAAAGATATGGCTTGTAAAAGATGAAATTTGTATTGATGCAAAAATATCCTATTCATCATGATGCAATTAAGATTTTTGTGTGTTATTTTTGTCTTAAATGGTATTAAAAACTCAATTATAAAGACTCTAATGAGATATCTTCATTGTCTTCAAACATATGGTTTGTAAAAGTTAAAATTTGTATTATCACACATTCCTGCAAAAATACTTATTCATCAAGATGCAATTTTAAGATTTTTTGTGTTATTCTTGTTTAAAAATGTATGAACAACTCAATTATACAGACTCAAATGAGATATCTTCATTGTCTTCAAAGATATGGCTTGTTAAAGTTGATATTTGTATTATCATACATTCCTGCGAAAATACCTATTCATCATGATGCAATTTTAAGATTTTTTGTGTTATTCTTATCTAGAAATTTATGAAACACTCAAATATAGAGACGGCAATGATATATCGTCATCGTCTTCAAAGATATGGCTTGTAAAAGATGAAATTTGTATTGATGCAAAAATATCCTATTCATCATGATGCAATTTTAAGATTTTTTGTGTTATCCTTGTCTAGAAATTTATGAAAACCTCAATTATAAAGACGGCAATGAGATATTTTCATTGTCTTCAAAGATATTGCTTGTAAAAGATGAAATTTGTGTTCATGCAAAAATATCCTATTCATCATGATACAATTTTAAGATTTTTGAGTGTTATTTTTGTCTAAAATGGTATTAAAAACTCAATTATAAAGATTCTAATAAGATATCTTCATTATCTTCAAAGATATGGCTTGTAGAAGTTGAAATTTGTATTCCTGCAAAAATACCCACTCATCATGATGCAATTTTAAGATTTTTTATAATAATCTTGTCTAAAAATGTATGAAAAACTCAATTATAAAGCTGGCTTTGATATATCTTCATTATCTTCAATGATATGGCTTGTAAAAGTTGAAGTTTGTATTATCACACATTCCTACTAAAAATAGGATTAATCATGATGTGTGTGTGTGTGTGTGTTACTTTTTAATTTATTTACTTACTACTTCTAGGTACTCTTCGAATATACAAATTGTAGGAATTATTATTTATTTATCGTTTCCTTGAAGACTTTTTCATGAAGATCATTTATCACCCTACAATGTTTTAAAATTGGATCTAATTTTATATATAATTTTTGTAAAATATTTAAAGTTTTTATTTATTTTATTTTTTTATTATTGTTCGACAATCACATATTGTTGTCCTGCAACTGTGCCAGTTGGAATTAAATTATAAAGCAAATAAATAGGTTAAACTTCTAAACGCAATCACTATCACAATCCACGCCACTGGTGGCTGGTAAATTAAGAAATCTGTATGAGCTGGGACGACCAACTGGCGACGATTTGGGCACGGTTTCGGCCGCAAACGATTAACTTTATTGTCGCACCGCCTCCGCGCAATTACTTTAAGGTGGGCATTTACATAATAAACACATCGCACGATTTGAATTGGGCAAAACTTTCAACAGATTACCGATAATAAATTGTACATGTTACTGCCACTTTTGTTAGGCCGTTTGCCCGCGTTATCGCCAGCATTTATCAATTTTATTTGTGAGGAGAAAGAAGGCCACACAAACACCTGATTTTCACTAAATAAACATATTCAAACCTAAAACAGTGTGATTGTATAATAAAACAATCGGATTCTTTTTTTTTGTTACATACACATTCTACATATAAAACTTAGGACTCCAATTTAATCCTGCGCCAATATTTTACATCCTAGTTTGATGCTTCCTCAGCTTTATTCATATACAGCAAAGAAAAGCATAACAACATAAAGGCACCTTACACGATCAATAATACTGTCAATATTTTAGAATATTGACAGTATTACTGTGCAATAATATATTTAAAATGTTCATTATTCTATAATATTGACAGTATTTTTGATCGTGTAAGGTATAGTAATATAGAATAATTGATTACTTGATAAATATAAAAGAAGGATTGAAGCAAATACTGACAGTATTATATATATATATATATTATCTATTGCCTTCTATCTTTCCGTGTAGGCTATTACATTTACATTATTAACATTATAAGTTACAATTACTGTTGTTTATACATTTGAAAATTTTTCCACTCCGTTCTGTTCTTCGCCAGTTCTCTTGCTTGCTTGACTGTCTACCTTTTCTTCTTTTATGTCCAGTGCTTGCTTCCCATGGTACCTGTTTTGTTTGATTCTTCTTGTCCATCCTGATTAAATGTCCCCACCAGTTTAGTTGTTTCTTTTCACAAAAATAACACTCTTTTATTACAGTGAAATGAATTAGTGAAGACAGAACTATAATTACAACACCCCTATCTCCATCCATCCAATTTGTGCGTTTATATTCATATTCATTTGAGTTCATTTCAATTTATTCATACCTGTCGACCGTTAATGACCGCCGCGTGGCAGGAAAGGGGAGCCCGGAAACCGATATTGTCTCTAAGTGTGCTGGGGCGCAACTCTTCCGGAACCAAAAAATTAACCCCGCCATGAATTAATTCGTTTCCGCAACTCGCCGGCGACATATGGGCGCTGGACGACACGTGCCTTATTAATTCGAATGTGCATTACTTTAATTTCAACCGATGTCTATCAATTAAACAGGCTTACGGTAACATACGCGTGATGGAATCACCCTTCCACCCGGATGGGGGATACATGAAATATTAATTGAAATGGGCGGCGGGGCTGTTTTAATGAAATAATTAGGGTTTTTTTTAGCAACACAGTTGTTGTTAGATTGAATTTGATAACAAATAATTAGTTAATTTTAAGAGAAATTCTGTCCTCCAGGGGGGTCGATAACCCAATAAAGATGGTTTATATATCACTGTTGTTTAGGCAAAAGGGCTTAGGTCAGGATATGTAAAATTTACAAACCGTTTGTACCAATGAAAAGAGCAGAATTTTTTGGTTAAAAAGACATAAAAACCTTATTTTCGTAAAAATGATGACTTTGCTCAAACACCAGTGATATATAAACCATCTTTACTGGGCTATCGACCCCCTTGAAAGTCTTTCTGCCCGATCTTTATTGTATTATCATTTATTTGTAATTTTAAGAATTCAATTTATTACGATTTTTTTTAACAAAAACTTTGTATCGAAAAGTTTGGTGTCTAAAGTTTTCCCGCATTGAGACGTTATTCATTTACCAAAATTAACCAATAATGCTTCATTTTGAAGCTAAGTAAGTGGTAAAAGTAATAATATCAACAAATTATATGTCTTGAAGTTTCCATTCGAATTGACCAAAATAAACAAACAAAGCTTCTTGTTGAATTTGATGCCAAATATTATTTTATTGTAATTTTTGTTGTTGTAATTTCAAGAATTAAATCGGTTACGAACCAAAATGTTTTCATCGAAACGTGTGTTTCCACATTGATGCATTATTAATTGATGATAATACTACCATCTAGCAAAATATTAAAATTATTTAATAATATAAATATGTGTAAATATCACCATTCGCAGTTTTTGAGAGGTTTTCTGGTAAATGTCAGTCATTTTCTCTAAAGAGAGAAGTTTTAAAAGTTCATTTTTTTATCACACCATCTGTGTAAATACTTCAATTGTTTTGTTAATATAAATCTTCTAAAACAATATATTTTTTATACTAAACCATAATAATAAACAACATGTTTTTTTTTAGGCCAACCTCTAATGCTGCATTTTTAAATCATCATTATCGCCGTATCTATGCAAATATTTCAATTGTTTTCAAATAGAAACCATCCCAAAAAACAGCGTATTTCCGTGGCCAACCTTTGCATCTAAATTCGTAAACTCATACACACTACACCTTTTGGAAAGTAAAGTGCACAATTTCTTTCTGTCGATGATAATAAATGCGTTCTCTCTGATGATTTCAGGTTACGCAAACAATGGCGACAGGTAAAAGGTCGCGGCGGCGGTTATCTCGCGATCTCGCGGGGAGGAAAGAGATCGGTTCTGTCATATTATTTACATGCGCGCCTGCATTGTGTTCGCAATAAGTCGCGAGCGCGCCAGCCGCATTCTTTTTCACTCCTTTCCTCTGTCCCAGCTGTTCGCGAACGGTTACGAGCGATGAAAAAAAAAGGAATGTTTGAAACACAATGATCCATAATCGGTGACCTTTTCACCAAAGTCATTGTCGCCGGGGCTCATGCATACGATGCCGATATTTCCGAAACGGAAAAAATTTGAATACAAAGTACCATTCATTAAAGGAAGTACCTGTCTATTGTGCCGGTGCGCGCTCCGGGACGATTTTATATATCGATTATGTTATGTATGTATGTGTGTGTGTGTAAAGGGCACGGGGTCGGATTCGATGCGGCGATTGTCCCATTATGTTTTCATATATGTATGTATGTGTGTATTTATAAGTCGTCGTTTTAATTGTGATTTATTGGGCTGCGAGATATCGCGCATTACGATTCAATCCTTCCAAACCGTTATGATTACGTATGAAAACTTTCCATCCATCCACTAGCTATCATTCATCGCAATAAATCAGATTTAACCACAAATGCGAATTTAAATTGCAATTGTATATTAATACAGAACAATGCAATAACTAATAGATTTTCATAAAATCAATATTTGCTTTTGGTAGCTTGCTGCAATTGTGTAAGCACTTCCCTTGATGCGCATAGGTTATCCGAGATGGGAACAGTGGTTTCTAATCATCCTTCCTATAGTTCATATCCTTCCATTCTAATATTTATAATAATACTCTGCTATTGTGCATAATTTGGGTGGTGAATTATGTCCCTTTGACTTACTCCTTGTGTGAACTCTTTTGGTGGTGGTGTGTGTGTTATATAATACAATCATTACTCATTACAATACTCATTACAATACTCTTTATATAATACTCCTTTTCCTTGCAGCATGCCGCTCTCATAGCCCTATTTAGTTCTTCGTATTGCTCAATATATCTGGATTTCAGTTTCCTCCTCTCCTCCATTAGCTATATACTCTTTATATAATACTCCTTTTCATTGCGGCATGCCGCTCTCATTGCCCTGTTTAGTTCTTCGTATTGGTCAATATATCTGGATTTCAGTTTCCTCCTCTCCTCCATGAGCTATATAATCTCATTCATCATCTACTGTTTCGTTGTTTCTTACCCCCGAGAGCATCCTATGTCACTTTGTTGTGTGTCGATGATAGCCTTCTTCAGCATAGGGGGGGTTCTACATCTTTTTTACATCTTTTTCTTCATCATTTTCATCTGTATCTAGACGGGTCTCGAGTTTTTTCGGTTGATTGAGCGCGTACCTCTTCTTTTGACATGGAATCGTCTCAGCTTTCAAATCATAATTTGATAAGAATCATCAAAGCAAAAATCAAAACCTACAAAATGTATTTTGAATATTACAGACACAGCGCGATGTGTACTGTTCGTCGACTATGAACAGTTTCGTCAAAGCCGCTTTCGTTTATCATTCGGTAGCTGTTCTGGGTTAGTCGTAGCTGTTCTGATTTGGTTGTAGCTGACTTAGAACAGCCCAGAACAGCTCCCGAACGATAAACGAAAGCAGCTTAAGATGGACGTGTTCTACACTACTTCATCAAGATGGATGTCTCCTACCCTTTATGTTTCAAGACATTTTGTAATAATCAACTGGTTTGTCCAATGAAACAATATTATGCACACCCTCTAAAAGGTCTTTTATATGAATATAGTAATTTCAAACACAATTTTCTCGTGTTTGTCTCCGGTGGCGCAACCGTTCTGTCATGATTGTCACGAAGGGGAACGTGCGCGACGCAATCAGGCGAGGAGCACAGGTGTGAATGCTTCTTACAAATATAGTAAAGGCAGGTCGCATTATTAATGAAGTCCGACCGCGCGCTCACACTCACACACCGAGGAGGAGAAGAGAGCCGCTTATAATTCGTTTATGTGGTCGCGCCGGTGACTCACGCCGTTCATAATTGTAATGTGCAATCGCGTCCCGATAATTTACGGCCGCTTGCGCAAAACCACGCACACACAGGTAAAGACACCGACTGATCACTTTGAATAACAACGAAAAAAAAATGCCTATATAATGCACAACAATGCAGGGTAATCAGTTTAAACAGGACAACGGACGTTAATAAAATTGGTAATGAATACGGAATTGTGTAATGTCGTTTTAAAAGAAGTTTATTGCTTTATAATTTTTACATTAATTTCCATGCTTTGCCTTTCTGGTGGTTTTATGAGTTTCAGGATGTCAAGCTAAAACTAATAAATATAATAATAATATGTATATTTTATTATTATATGATGTAAACGCTTAATGACTCAAACTTTAAACTTTGAGCTTATTCTTCATATATATATATATATATATATATATATATATATATATATATATATATAGGATTCTATATTACATTTTTGCCAAATTCAACCCATTCCATCATTATTTATTTTTATCATCTACATGTTTCAAATCTCGAGACACATTAAAGTGCCACGGCACCGTCGATGTCGAGAGTCGCTGTACTAGCATGCTGTTGGTGTATATTATGTATAAAGTTGGTGACAGGTTGCCTCCTTGAGGAATGCCATATTTAGCTTGGCTTTCGATATTGTTAACCTTCGTTGTTTGTAGTCTATTTATTATCTATGTCTGTACTAGAATAATTTCCTTTCCTCTTATTCCTATTACCATCAGTTATTTAATCATCTTGAGTTTAGAGAAACGCTTTCTTCAGCTAAATCTGTGCAAGAAACGAATCGTTTAAAGATCGTTTTAGACAAGACAATTTCTTAGCTCAAAACTTGTTCAAGAAATGAATTCATATATCCTCCTCCCATACAATTTGTTCTTGACAAATAGAACGCGTTATATTTTTCCATTCGATCTACCATCCAATTCAATATTTTAAATAATTTGCTGTATGATAGGAGACAATTTAGATTGTCTCGCATCTTGAATAAAGGTCGTTTTAGACAAGACAATTTCTTAGCTCAAAAGTTATTCAAGAAATAAATTCATATATTCTTAAAGGTCGTTTTAGACAAGACAATTTGACAAGATGCGAGACAATTTAGGTCTCGTATCATACAGCAAATTATTTGAAATATTGAATTGGATGGTAGATCGAATGGAAAAATATAACGCGTTCTATTTGTCAAGGACAAATTGTATGCGAGGGGGATATATGAATTAATTTCTTGAACATCTTTTGAGCTAAGAAATTGTCTTGTCTAAAACGACCTTAACTTTTGAGTCAAGAAATTATCTTGTCTAAAACGACCTTAAGTTGCATGTTACGAGCAAGGGGTTGTATGAAACATTATAATTTCTCCCTATTGTAGTATATTTCTGTTGTATTTTTACCTCAAGTACAAGATTAAAAAAACAGTTGGTTTCCGTGTCGGTGCGGTTATTAATCACGCGCGATAACCGGGTGAGGGCGAGCGCGATCTCCATACAATGGTGACCCTTGCAATTTTCAATGCTCGTGCCGAAATACGGTACGGTGCCCGAAATTATAATTTAGGGACGTGTTCGCGCGGACGTCGCATTGTTCCGAGTTGACGGGCGGCGGCGAAAGTTGCGCGGAATCGCAACAATAAAACACCGCCCGGGTCGCGGGAGTCATCCAAAAAACACACACAACACATGCGGATATGGCTGCAAAAAAGGTCGTTGCCTAAATGGGAACGCGATTGGTCTGACAATGGGGGGATTTAAATACAATATCATCTAGGTTTTTGGCAATATTTTAAACAATCTATACTTATTCTATAAGACCCTTAGACGATCAACATTACTGTCAATATTTTAGAATAATGACAGTATTACAGCACAATAATATGTTTAAAATGTTCATCATTCTAAAATATTGACAGTATTACTTATCGTGTAAGGTATAGTAACGATGTAATTAAGAGAATACTGATGTAGATGATTACTTGATAAATATAAAAGCAAGATTGAAGCAAATACTGACAGTATTATTATTATATTACTGACAGTTGTTATTGTTAACAGTGTACGAAAAAAAATACAAAATTTACAAATTACATAATGAGAAACCTACAACAGAAAAGACTGATAATATAAATTTCAAATTTAATAAGCCATTTCTTTGAAGATAATGAAGATATATCATTAGGGTCTTTGTAATTTAAATCTTCATACATTTCTGGACAAGTATAACACAAAAAATTCTAAAATTGCATCATGATGAATCCTATTTTTAGGAGGAATGTGTGATAATACAAACTTCAACTTTTACAAGCCATATCATTGAAGATAATGAAGATATCTCATTTGAGTTTTTAAAATTGAGTTCCTAATATATCTTTGGACCAGTGTACCAAAAAAAAATCCAAAATTAACATAATGCATAATGATAAAACTGTTTTCCTGCAGCAGAAAAAAAATTGATAATATAAATTTGAAATTTAATAAGCCATATCTTTGAAGATATATCACTAGACTAGGACTAGAATTTTTAAAATTGAGTTCTTAATACATTTCTTGACTAGTATAATAAAATTACGAACTACATAATGAGGAATAAATAGTTTTCATTAGCAGAAAATATTTATAATACCAATTTCAAATTTAATAAACCATATCTTTGAAGATAATAAAGATATCTCATTGGGGTCTTTATACTTGAGGTTTTCATACATATTCAAACAAGAATAACATAAAAAAATCTTAAAATTGCATCATGATGAATAGATATTTTTTCTTGAATGTGTGATAATACAAAATTCAAATTTTAAAAGCCATATCTTTGAAGATAATCAAGATAACTCATTGGAGTCTTTATAATTGAGTTTTTTTATACATTTTTAGACAAGAATAATACAAAAAATCTTCAAATTGCATCATGATGAATAGGTATTTTTGCAGGAATGTGTGATAATACAAAATTCAAATTTTAATAGCCATATCTTTGAAGATAATGAAGATAACTCTTTATAATTGGGTTTTTTTATACAATTTTAGACAAGAATAATACAAAAAATCTTAAAATTGCATCATGATGAATAGGTATTTTTGCAGGAATGTGTAATAAAACAAATTTTAAATTTCACAAGCCATCATTGAAGACAATAAAAGTATCTCATTGGAGTCTTTATAATTGAGTTTTCATACATTTTTAGATAAGAATAACACTAAAAATCTTAAAATTGCATCATGATGAATAGGTATTTTTCAGGAAAGTGTGAAAATACAGATTTCCACTTAACACGCCATATCGTTGAAAACAATCATTGGAGTTTTTATAATTTTTCCACGTCACGAAAGTGTGTTAAAAATACAAAAATAAAAATCGTTTCATTTAAACACTGTAAACTAAAATAGCCAAGCAAAAGGACGCAACAATAGAAACCAAAGCATTCAAATTTAATTCGATTCCCATTTCCCATAATCTAATCTCGTTTCGATCGGCAGACTGAAATATCGTCGCCGTTTGCTATTAGAATTGTTAATAGGGCACACGATAAATTATTTCTTTTGTAATTCTGGTTTATTGTAATTTAAGTCTACCAACAATTTGTTCATGTATCTGTATACATATGTGTGTGTTACGAAAGCAAGCACCGGCAACCTGAAAAAGCGCGCAGCCACTTTGTTCTAGTTACTAAATAAAGTGTTTAGTCATCCGCGATTTTCCATATTTATGAACGCAATGCCGGGCCTTTTGCGGAGCACACACAGGTTTGTTTAGTATCACCCACAAACGGGAGGAGCTTGTGCAATGCGAATTGTCGATACATGTAATATAGAATATGTTAATTTGTTAGCATGAACAAAATCAATGAATTATGATGTAAATTTGCAATAAAATTTGTTATACAGCTATAAAATCTATATAATATTATTAATATTTTACTTTACTTTACTTTACTTTACTTTACTTTACTTTACTTTACTTTACTTTACTTTACTTTACTTTACTTTACTTTACTTTACTTTACTTTACTTTACTTTACTTTACTTTACTTTACTTTACTTTACTTTACTTTACTTTACTTTACTTTACTTTACTTTACTTTACTTTACTTTACTTTACTTTACTTTACTTTACTTTACTTTACTTTACTTTACTTTACTTTACTTTACTTTACTTTACTTTACTTTACTTTACTTTACTTTACTTTACTTTACTTTACTTTACTTTACTTTACTTTACTTTACTTTACTTTACTTTACTTTACTTTACTTTACTTTACTTTACTTTACTTTACTTTACTTTACTTTACTTTACTTTACTTTACTTTACTTTACTTTACTTTACTTTACTTTACTTTACTTTACTTTACTTTACTTTACTTTACTTTACTTTACTTTACTTTACTTTACTTTACTTTACTTTACTTTACTTTACTTTACTTTACTTTACTTTACTTTACTTTACTTTACTTTACTTTACTTTACTTTACTTTACTTTACTTTACTTTACTTTACTTTACTTTACTTTACTTTACTTTACTTTACTTTACTTTACTTTACTTTACTTTACTTTACTTTACTTTACTTTACTTTACTTTACTTTACTTTACTTTACTTTACTTTACTTTACTTTACTTTACTTTACTTTACTTTACTTTACTTTACTTTACTTTACTTTACTTTACTTTACTTTACTTTACTTTACTTTACTTTACTTTACTTTACTTTACTTTACTTTACTTTACTTTACTTTACTTTACTTTACTTTACTTTACTTTACTTTACTTTACTTTACTTTACTTTACTTTACTTTACTTTACTTTACTTTACTTTACTTTACTTTACTTTACTTTACTTTACTTTACTTTACTTTACTTTACTTTACTTTACTTTACTTTACTTTACTTTACTTTACTTTACTTTACTTTACTTTACTTTACTTTACTTTACTTTACTTTACTTTACTTTACTTTACTTTACTTTACTTTACTTTACTTTACTTTACTTTACTTTACTTTACTTTACTTTACTTTACTTTACTTTACTTTACTTTACTTTACTTTACTTTTCTTTACTTTACTTTACTTTACTTTACTTTACTTTACTTTACTTTACTTTACTTTACTTTACTTTACTTTACTTTACTTTACTTTACTTTACTTTACTTTACTTTACTTTACTTTACTTTACTTTACTTTACTTTACTTTACTTATTATAGATAATATGTTTTAAGTATTATTACTTTGAAGGAATGTTTATTTATTTTTGAAGGCCAATAAAGGTTAAAGTCAACAAATAAATTTTGTAATTTTTCGAATTGTAGTACTTTTACACGAAATCACACTATTGACAAACACACCACCCATTAATAGACCCAAATTCTGTACGGAAAAGAGTCTAGTAATACTGGACTCCTACTGGTAACGGCATGGACGCAGTGGCTTCAAACCGTGGCCTTAAGATCGTTTTAAACAAGACAATTTCTTTACTCAAAAGTTAAGGTCGTTTTAGACAAGACAATTTCTTGACTCACAAGTTAAGGTCGTTTTAGACAAGACAATTTCTTAGCTCAAAAGTTGTTCAAGAAATGAATTCATATATCCTCCTCCCATACAATTTGTCCTTGACAAATAGAATACGTTATATTTTTCCATTCGATCTGTCATCCAATTCAATATTTCAAATAATTTGCTGTATGATACGAGACAATTTACATTGTATCGCATCTTGACTAACTTTTGAGTCAAGAAATTGTCTTGTCTAAAACGACCTTTAGTCAAGATGCGAGACAATCTATATTGTCTCGTATAATACAGCAAATTATTTGAAATATTGAATTGGATATTACATCGAATGGAAAAATATAACGCGTTCTATTTGTCAATGACAAATTGTATGGGAGGAGGATATATAAATTCATTTCTTGAACAACTTTTGAGCTAAGAAATTGTCTTGTCTAAAACGACCTTTAGACCTCTGCACCGCGACCGCCCCGAATAGTAGCTTAGAAACTAATATTAAAATATTAACTAATATTTTACAATGTATAGATTTGCAGCAAATACAATAACTACTATTATTATTTTAAATTAAAACTAATGATTTTGTTTATTATGAGTGCCGGTTATAAATTGATGATGACTATGGTGAAAAATAGAATGGATAGGGAAGTGGAGCAAAAGGGGCTGCTGCCGGAATGCCAGGGTGGGTTCGGAAGGGGAAGAGGAGCGAGGGAGCAGATTTTCACGCTGGCGAGAATGATGGAATGCAAAGGGAGAGTGTATGCGGTGTTTGTGGATTTAAAAGCGGCGTATGACTCAGTTCCTAGGTGGAAACTGGTGGAATGTATGGATAAATTGGGTATGGATGAGGAAGGAGTGGAGTGGGTGAGCAGGATGTATAAAGAGATATGGGCGAAAGCAAGAGTGAATGGAGAAATATCTGAGAAATTTAGGGTGAATGTGGGAGTAAGGCAGGGGTGCCCGTTGAGCCCCCTCCTGTTTAATCTGTACACGAGCGAGTTGGAAGAGGTGCTGAGGAGAGGACAGGCAAGAGGCGTCGTGGTGGGTAGATTCAAGGTGTGGATGTTGGCGTATGCAAATGACGTGGTGCTGGTGGCCAAGAGAGTGGAAGAGATGCAAGAGATGTTGGAAAGAATGGGTACTTGGATAAGAAGGGGCTAGTGGTGAATGTGGAAAAGACCAAATGGATGTTGCTTTGGAATAGGGATAGGAGGGGTAAGGGCGAAGGGCTGAAATGGAAGGAAAGGCTGATTGAGAGAGTGAATGGCTTTAAATATTTGGGCTTTTGGTTTGACTGTGGAGGAGGGCGTATGCAGGCGAAAGCAAGAATGGCTTGGGGGATTGCGTGCAGAAAATAGGGGAGCTTGTGGGGTGGTAACCTCGTAATTGCGTGCAAGTTCTGGGATGCGTGTGTAAACCCTATATTGTTGTATGGAGTGGAAGTGTGGTGATTGCCTGAATGGGAGGTAATAGAAAGGGAGCAAGGTTGGTTTCTGAAGAATCTGCTAGGGCTCGAAAGGTCGACACCGAGGGCAGTGCTGTTGCAGGAGACAAGTCGTATGAGTATGTGGTGGGAGTCGTGTGTGAGGGTTCTGAAGTTTGAGGAAAGATTGCAGGATTTGGGCGAGGAAAGACTGGTGCGGGAGGTATGGATGAAGTGTAAGAGTAGAACAGAGAGTAGATGGAGGAAGGATAGAGAAAGGATGTATCAAAGAGTGGGTATGTCTGAGGTGTGGGTAGAGGAGAAGCTGAGAGCAAGGGATAGCCTAGGAACTGAGATAAGGAAGAGATTGAGGGATATTGAGTGGCAAGAAAGGCAAGTGAAAATGGCTGAGAGCTTATACAACCCTGGCTACGTAGAGTGGCAAGTGCAGGGGAAACTCCCGAGCTACTTAGCCAGGGGAGAGTGGAGCAGAGAGGACAAAGTATGCATGGCAAGAGCGAGGTGTGGGTCAGAAGAGCGAGGAAGAAAAGTGTGGATGGGGCTGGGGTACACCGCGTGTGCGCTGTGTAGGAAGGGGAGTGACACGTGGTGGCACCTTAGCAAAGAATGTGAGGGAGTGAAAGCAGAGTGGGTGGGAGAGTGCAGAAAGCTGAACGAATGGTTAGAAGAGGATGGGAAAGGCGTGAAAATCTGCAGGAGGCTGACGTGGGAAAGGAAATTGGCGAGGGCAGAGGGAGTTTAGTTTATTTTAGTGGGTAGAAAATGTTAATTTGTATTATTTTTTATTTTTTTTAGTTCTTTCTGTGAAAGTATTGTTTTTTTTGCGGCTGGAATTTGTAAAGGGAAGGGTTGGGTTGATATGCCATATAAAGGTCTTTTTTTATTAGAGGGATGACCTTTGGGCTTCTTTGTTATTAATTTAGATCTGCATACCGTCAATCTCTTGCTCAAACATCATCAGGACTATATTAGACTTATATTACCATTAAATAGTGTTACTCTTAATAATAAAAAAAACTAGTATATCCATAGGGCTATTAGCCGTGAGGCTTTTCCGCCAGTCAAGGGAGAAGCTCAGAGGAGTTTAATCACCCGGTATACACCTTAACTTCACAAAAAAAAACTGTGAAAGGTGATTCGCGAAAATTCGCCCCGCTGGGGATCGAACTTGGGCTCCCCAATGGTCAGTACGAGACGGACGACGTCTCTAACCACTCAACCACTGAGCTGTGTTACTCTTAATAATAAACAAGAATTATAATTTTAAAATCGCACGTTTTGTTTTTGAAAATTTAAGGTAAGTTCAACGAATTTTCAAGAGATGGCGCCACAAGTTCAATATACAATATAGCAAGGGTGGCCAACAAGTCGATCGCACGGTCAATTTGAATCGATTACTCACGATAGTGAGTGATCGATTCAAGCGCAGTTTCTCCAACGAATCTTAACTAGTTTAAGACTGACTTAATAATAAGACGGTCTTAAAGCGTTGCACCAAACAAAAATCGGATTTTAAAACGATAAGACGGTCTTACATTGTAAGACTAAGTAAATCTACATATGTTTTCTTTTTAATGTTTTTTTTGCTCAGATACAATGTTAACATGGTATATCAACTGAAAATATAAAAACGTGGTATTTAACTCGAGCGGTGGCTATTCCCTCATTTGGGTGTGGTCCCTGGTGTTGAGGGTTTATGTTATTCTAGTACTGTTCTTCTATTTGTATCCCTTTTTAGGTTTCAGGACTATGTATCGTTATTTTCTTTCACTAGTAACTGCTCACGTAAGGTTTTCTTGAATCGTTTCACAGTCATTTCCTTTGTGTGGTCATTTAAGGAGTTATAGATGTTTGTTGCTTCGTTGAAGCCGTTGAATGTTTTCTTTAGTGTTGTTCTTATATAATTTTTGTTTGGTGTCAGAGAATAAAAATTTAAGACGTGGTTATATATAAGACGAGTTTATATAAGACGAGCTTATATAAGACGAGCTTTAAGATTCTTTGCAGAAACCGGGCGATCCCTACTTAAGTTAGATACGTGTGTTTGAACATATTTTTTTGCTTATCTACTCATAGCTCGCGAGAGTATATATATATATATATATATATATATATATATATATATATATATATATATATATATACTTACTGAAACATTGTGTATTATAATATATATTTCACCCCTCTCCCACCCCACTTAAACTATCGTATTTTTCGGGCTATAAGACGCGCACTTTTACATAGAAAAATGGAGTCAAATTTTACAATGTTACAGAATTGTAGCAAATACAATAACTACTATTATTATTTTACAAAAATAATGATTTTTTGTATTAGAGGTATGACTTTTGGGGTTCTTTGTTATTAATTTAAGTTTGCATAACGTCAATCTCTTGCTCAAACATCGTCAGGACGATGGGTGTTTATATTACTGTGCGATTAAATAAAAAACTTCTATCTTTATAGGGCTATTAGCCGTGAGGCTTTTCCGCCGGTCAAGGGAGAAGCTCAGAGGAGTTTAATCACCCGGTATTTACCTTAACTTCACAGAAAACCTCTGAAAAACTGTGAAAGGTGATTCGCGCAAATTCGTTCCCCGCTGGGGATCGAACTCGGGCTCCCCAATGCTCAGTACGAGACGGACGACGCCTCAAACCACTAGGCCACTGAGCTGGGTGCGATTAAATATTTTTACTCTTACTAAAAAAACTTCTATTTTTATAAAGCAGTGAGGCTTTAAACATGAAACATTGTGTATTATCATATATATTTCACCCCTCTCCCACCCCACCTAGAATATCGTATTTTTCGGACTATAAGACGCGCTTTTTTACATAGAAAAATGGAGTCAAATTTTGGGTGCGTATTATGGTCCGAAAATAATATTAAAATATTTTTTTCAATAAATCGTCTCTACGAAAGTAATATAAACGGTGACATTAACGAAACCAATGCTATCACTCTATCTAGAGTGAAGATGAACTGAATGTTGCTAGTACGAGTTATGTTAACAATAAATAAAAATTATGATTCGAAAGTAACATTAAAATATATTTTTCAAAAATCGTCTATAAATTTGAGGTGCGTCTTATCGTCCGGTTCATCTTATCGTCCGGTGCGTCTGATCGTCCGGTGCGTTTATCGTCCGGTGCGTCTTATAGTTCGAAAAATACAGCACTCATATAGAACAAGTCGATCGCGACAACTTTTTAAGATACAGTGTAGATCTTATGTACACAACGGTTGGCCACCCCTACAAGATAGGGTTGAAATTCATACCGAGTACTATTGTAAGTAGCCAGTGCATATTTTGTATCATATTAATTAGAATATAATACATACGGCAGAAAGACCCTCAAAGATCGATAGCCGGCTGCAAATTGTAACTACTACTATAAATATTGTTTAACTCCGCCTAGGGATCGTATCAAAACACCCTAGCTGGTCCCAAGCCCAGATAAAGGAGGAGGGTTGGGACAAAAATTGATCCCGTAAAACCTGACTATTTCATTATTTTCTCAAATAATTCTCTCTAAATTTATAATAAACTAAATATCTAGTAATATCAAAGGCGAAAAGGCCAAGGGCCGATAGCCTAATAAAGATTGATTTGTCTCTCAAATTATTAATCAATTTCACCTAAAGTAAATCTTGAGTGAAAATATATAGTAAAAAAAATATTCTGAATAACTTTATATATTCAGAATATTTTTTTTTGCTATATATTTTCACTCAAGATTTACTTTACTGAATAATCCATGTAAGAAGAGCACTTAGAAATTCATATGGTACACCAGATTGTTGTATCGTAATTTTTGTGTATTGTAATCCCTGAATAATATCATCCAAATATGTGCAATGTTATATTTATTTATATTATATGGACTCCAGTTATTGAGAGGCTCTTTCTATTTCCTGTTTTTACTATTTGTCTTCAAAAATTCTTAAATAATCTAATGTTGAAATAGGACGATTGAAAATATATGATTTAAATAGGATAACATAAAAAAAATAAATTAATTTTGTATCAAGAAAAAGCTTTGGAAGCATCGTGTTCCAAAGCTTCTTTCTTGATACAAAATTAAATTGTTTATTTTTTCAGTGATCTTATTCAAATTATTTATTTCCAATCGTCATATTTCAACATTAGATTATATAAGAATTTTTGATAGATATATAGTAAATACAGGAAATAGCAAGAACTAGAGCCCATATAACATAAACAAATATAACATTGGAATTGTTTTTATGATACAGGTACTAATTAAAGAACATTACAACCACACACTGATTTTAAATTAAACTACCATAGACCTCTTTTTCTTCCCCTTTTTTCTCCATACATACACAACATAATCATAATTAGATAGAAAGTAAAATTAATATCACTTGTATATCTACAAAAGAAAAATGATGAATGGTGGTTTCTGGTCCTCGTCTCGAGGTTTGTGGTAGTTTAATTTAAAGTCTATATTTTCTTCAAAATTGTATTTATTCAGTGCCATATATCATATATATTTATATATTATAATATATATAATATATATATATATATATATATATATATATATATATATACATATATGTGCTGGATGTTATGTCAATATATGAGCCATATATGAGTGAATGAAGCGGTGTAAGTCACATTTGAATTGTTTTGAAAAGGAGAAGATTGTGCGTTTAATATTTATGTAAATTTATATGGCACTGAATAAATTTAAATTAACCCTTTATTGCATATATATTCATATATGATACAAGCAAAGCATAGATTTTTTTCTAAACTATAATATATCACAACTTTATGGTATAGCATATTTGGAAACAACCCGTAAACAAACATGCAAGCTCCTAAAACAAACAACCTGTTTTTAAATGTTTCCACTAATTCATACATATTTTTATAACTTCTCTATAAATCTGCGTACACTTATAAAATCATCCAAATAAACGTTTAAATTTAGACGGTTGAATACTTACCTTTCGTTTACAACTTTTCAAGTTAAAACTCAATTAAGAATATTGACCGTGACTCTTCAACCTGAAATGTTTTAATATACAACAACATAAATAATAAAACGGTTTAATTATTTCGATAAAAATGGTATTTTTATTTAAAAATATATAATAATAATAATATGTTTGTGATTTTTAAGGCACTAGTTTACACATGGCGATTTTTATTTCTATGAAATAACAAAGACTAAACTGACTAGAAAATCGGACGCACCACGGGCGCAACAATAACTTACAGGTCTACTATATACAATGTTGGGGGGGCAAATATATTAATAATTCTTCTTAAACAAAAAAAAAACGTATTTACACTATAATACACATATTTAGGATTATTGTACAGTCTTTAAAAGTAAGGCACTAAAGGAACTTGCTGTCGACGCGTGTGGTTTTTTTAGTAAACCATGCCCTCGGATTTGATAGAGCCGCAACCGCCTTCAGCGTGTTTGGTGAGCAGGGACATTCTGGAGAACGTTTTGCTGCACGTGGTGCACGAGTACTTTTTGACGTCGGAGTGAGTTTGGAGGTGGGCGCGGAGGTTTGAACGGTCGGCGAAGGCGCGATTGCAGTAGGTGCACGAGAAGGGCTTTTCGCCGGTGTGGGTGCGAATGTGGCCTTGGAGGAGCCACGGCCTGGAGAAGGCTTTGCCGCAGATGGTGCACTTGCAGGGGAGGGTGTGTGTGCGGATGTGCATTTTGAGGGCTCCCAGGGAGACGTAGACTTTTTCACAGTACTTGCAGCTGAATGACTTGCGGGGGCCTTCGCCGGCGGCGCAGTGGAACTGGCGGTGCTTGCTGAGGCCGGAGAAGGTGGAGTAGCTTTTGCCGCAGTCGGGGCACTGGTGGCGGGCTCCCTGGCGGCGTTTTTCCGCGGAGAGGTCTTCTGCGTTGGGGGCGGGTGGTGGAGAGGTTGTGGATGAGTTTGGGCTGAGGGATTGCTGGTCGATGGGGTACATGGCTGGGCGGAGAGCGAGTGGCTGGAGTGGTTGTTGAACGATATGGGGTGGAGAACACGAGGAGTCACTGTAGACGCTATTGCTGGGCATCATGTATTCGTGATGATGGTGATGGTATGGGTACATGAATGGGTAGGTTGGCGGGTAGATTGGGGCGACACTGCGGTGCCATGTTTGGGGAGCGTATTCAGGGCTGATAGGTGCTGGGTATTGTGGGTATGGGATTTCACTTTTTAGAGAGTAATCACTTTTCACTTGCGAGTAGACATCGTGTTGTGGTGAGCATGGTGGTGAAGACACCGGTGAGGCAGTTTGTGGTGACACTGGTGGTGAATTTGACCCGGAGTAGCGGCCGGTGATACTTAAATCTTCCGGTTTTGTGCTAAGGTTTTCAGGTTCATCTGTAAATAACAAAAATAATTTAGTTTCATAGCTTTTTACAAACAAATAAAAAAAACATTTCATATGTTTTTTAAAAATTGTGTTAATAAAATTTAGTGAAACCTACCTGATGATTCAATAATCATCTGCACAGGCCTCTTTTTCAGAGGGCAGTTGCTGTAGTTCTTGGCCATGATGGTGACTGGCATCGTCTCGATCATAACACTTAATCCTTAATGCAGGCAGTAGTAATAATCCAAAAGTAAGGCACCAACTACGAGTAGTAGTAAATAACACTTTTATTCCTCAGTAAGGCACGAGAGAATTTTACACGACTTGGTAACTGTGTTGTAACGCACGGTTGAAAGTCTTCGACGAGTCTGCCTGTTCGCTGCAGAGGTAGCTGCTTTTCAAGAGCTCCCACCAGATGGTACACGTGCCGCCGGCCCAATCAGCGCTCGGTAACGCGCTTCCCGTCCAATCCCATATGAATGTGGTGGGGGGAACAGGTGTGCTACTATTGAGGAGTATAGCGCACCCGGAGCTTTACCGATTTTCGTTTAATTAACCTCGTTTTAGGGGGGAGATCCACCGAGCGAGCGGTATGCACAGTCAAGTATATACTTGTACGTTTTATTACGCAACTGTTGCGACATTTCCGCCAATGGCAAATTAAATAGAAAGATTTTTATTATCATAGAGATTTTAATTCGATTATCTTTGTTGTTTGTATAGAGTGATCTAGTGTGTTTAATAGTACCTTATTCAATTGTTTTATGTTCAAACTTAAAGAATCGTATACATAACTTGAATATACTGTGAAATTAAGATAAATAGCGGGTGATTAAACTGCTCTAAGCCTATCCCTTTACCGGCTGATAGCCCTATAAATATAAAGAAGTTTTTTTTTATGAAGATGAATAAATAAAAGCCAACAATATAAATATTATAATTATATACAAAGTTGATGAGTAAAGTAATCTGCATAATTTTTTCAAAGTGAATGTAAAGTCCGTATGACATCTAGTTTCTTATATCGTTTTCGATGCAACAAACTACATAGTGTCATACACACATGTAGAAAATGGTATAGCGGCGGAATAATAATAAATTCACTTAACAATAACAACATCGTAATACGCAATATTAATTTTTCCATTTAGACATAGTTATTTTCAGCTCAATATATTATATTATTATTATCTGTTATACAGTTTAATATATCAATTCTTATATATAAAACGATATAGGTAACTAGATAATGTTATACGGGCTTTATAGATGTTGTGTTTATGGATACTACTTTAATTCGAATTGTAATCACAAGAAAGTTAATTTTTGTGTTGTCATAAATATTTACCCTGGTCTAGGGGTTAGAGGCTCAGTCTCGTACTGAGCATTGGGGAGCCAGAGTTCAAACACCGCTGTGGTTGAAATTTCACAAATAATATTTCACATTTTTTTCGGCAGTTTTCTGTGAAGTAAAGGTAAATACCGGACACACTTCTCTGAGCTTCTCGGGCTGATAACTATAAAGTTAAATACCGTACACACACACTCGGGCTGATGGCTATATATTTTTTTAACCCCACGCAATATTTTATTGTAGAAGAAACGACACAAGAAAATCAAAACTCTCATCTAGCTATAACAGAATTAAATTAAAGCTGTTTCCCGCGAAATTAATAGTCTGTAACATTTCTTCTAACGTAATTCACATGGCCTTGGCGATTTCGTGTGCTTCATTTTCACAAAAATCCCCGTGTGAATGTTGTCTATGTCGCGCGGTAAACCTTTGGCGGCGGGCTTTGGTTCGTTTTTTAGCTTCCACACACCGCAAAACTATAGTACTCGGATCCATTTGCCGTCAATTTCACACGTCGCAAACAAAATACACCTGGGAAAAGTCCCTTATTTTACGATCGGTGTATTGAAAACATCGTAGTTTACAGAAAATCATTGTCTTCTTATTTATGTATTTGGAATATTTTATATGATTTATTATTATTAGTGGCTACATCGCTTGATTTGATTTATTTAATAGATGCATTTGTACATTAATCATGTATGTGTGTATCTGCTTTAGTTAAAGCGAAATAAATCAAATCAAATATGAATTATCAAATTTGATGAATTTACGTTTCCATTCAGGTCTTATATGATTCTGCTATTGAGGGATAATGTAATAATATTCGAGTAATAATATCATAAGGTATAAGCAAATATATTTAGGTATACAAAATATATAAATACATTTACTTCTTGTAAATCATACATACTCATACATACATCCGATATTTTCATCAATATTTTGTTGTTTAGGGGTTAAAAAAACTAAAAATTAAATTTGAAACTTAATTGGCTTGAGAATAAGCCATTGTTTACATATTTCGGTCAATTAATAAAGTCTCAATGCGCGAAAATTCAACGACCTAAATTTTGAAAACAATTATTTTCACCAATATTTTGATGTTTATGGGTTAAAAAACTAAAAAATATATTTGGAACTTAATTGGCTTGAGAATAAGCCATTGTAATTTCGGTCAATTAATAAAGTCTCAATGCGGAAAAATTCAACGACATAAATTTTGAAAACAATTATTTTCATCAATATTTTGATGTTTATGGTTTAAAAAACTGAAAATTATATTTGGAAATTAATTGGCTTAAGAATAAGCCATTGTATATATATTTCGGTCAACCAATAAAGTCTCAATGCGGGAAAATTCAACTTATTCAAATAATTTTTATCAATATTTTGATATGTTTATGGGTTAAAAAACTGAAAACTATATTTGGAATTGAATTGGCTTGAGAATAATAATTTACTGTTTGTATATTTCGGTCAATTAATAAGGTCTCAATTCGGGAAAATTCGGCGACATAATTTTGAAAACATTAGTTTTAAATAATAATTAATTTAACACATAATTTTAAAATTGCATGTTACAATTAATTTGAACATAAATTATTATAATAACCGAATTTATTAGTCTTTAGATTATAACCATCAGCATCAGCTGCACAAATGTTCCTACATCTTATGATTCAATTGATGATTATTGTGTGTGTCGGTGTCCGATTTTCGGGTGGAACATGTGCGCTGGGTGGCGGTAGAGCACAGGCACGCGCTACCCCGGGGACAGCTGCTGCATGTGTATGTATGTGTGTGTGTAGACCGTTACACGCCACCCTTCATTTCGCTAAATATTGTTAAGGGGTCCCCTCTCGTCCTCCGGAGGCCGGTGGTGGCGCGCGGTTCAGGTGGGCCAACCCCCTCCGTGTGCTATATGTTGTCTGGGGCAACATGTGCAGATATTTCAGCTACCTAAAAACCGGCCTACCTCTCTACCCCCTCGGTGTTAGCAGGGGAAGGGCATTGATTGATATATTATTTACGGCGCGAGCGAGATGCCCTATTATTTTCGCATATTTGTACAGGATGGCTTGGAGCAACACCGGAAGAAGAGTACGTGCTGCTATGTAAAACAATTAGAATAATAAAGGGTGTGATGAATTAACCATTTAAATTACCGTATGGTAATAATTTTTCAAACTACTTATTAATACAGATAATTGCGTATTTTTAATTATTTCTTGTACACATTTTTATGCCGGTTGTAAAGTATAATAATGAAGACTACAGTGTAGCTCTGTATTGTCTATAACAAAAAAAAAGACCTCTATTGGCATGTTCCTCACAAAAAAACTCTTCAACAAAAATAGAATGGTTTTGGCGTCTACTACATGGTAATTCATTTTCAATAAAGGAGATGAATAAAACTACTATGTTTTTTACCACTTATTTAATAAATAAGTGGTATGTAACATAGTAGTTTTATTCACCTCCTTTATTGACAACAAAAATACATAAAAATAAAAATACAAATAGAAATAAAAGTAATACTTCGCAAAAATTAAAAATTAACGTTATACATACATTATACATACATTATACATACATTATACATACATTATACATACATTATACATACATTATACATACATTATACATACATTATACATACATTATACATACATTATACATACATTATACATGCATTATACATACATTGTCTATAACTACGGTGATCATATTTTTCTTAGTAAAATAAAGGACATATCGAAGAACATTATTATATCATATGCCTTCTACCGTAAGGTGTAGGCGCTTAAATAAAAAATGCCTTATAAAATTCATAAGTTTATAACATTCATTCCGAAAATAGTAACATACAACAGCGCATAGCGCCAGTTCACGCTTTAAATAGTCATAAAATTCTATATACTTGTATTTGATGAAAATACATGCTTCTGATGGAAATAAATGGAAATAAATGACTGTCCTCTTAAAAAATGAGGTATGGTCACCGTATCTATAACAGTTCTCGCCGCATTTGCTAAATATAGATATTCCAAAGACGTACCACGTATAATTGAATTAAGTACACTTTGTGATAATGGTGGGGAGAATCGAGAATTTTTGAGAATCGAGAACTTCGTTCTCGAGAACATTTGAGAATGGAGAACTTCGTTCTCGAGAACATTTGAGAATCGAGAACTTCGTTCTCGAGAACATTCAGGAATCGAGAACTTGGAATCGAGTACTAAAAAACAAGAACCGAGAACAGTTTTCTAAGGTATCGAGTACCGAGAACAGTTTTCTAAGGTATCGAGTACCGAGAACCAAGAACCGAGAATCTAGGCCAGAGACCTATCATGATTATAGCAAGGCATTAAATTCAAAATATGTGTTGCCTAGTTGGCTTTAACAGAGATATGTTTATTCCTGTACAAGTACGACTTATTTTGAATGTTTAAAATTCTCGGTTAATTAAAGTTCTCGATTTTCTGTTCTCGGTTCTCGTTCAAGTTCTCGAGAACTTTTAAGAATCGAGAACATAGTCTCTTGATAAGAATCGAGAACAGCTGTTCTCCGTTTTCGAAATACCCCCATCACTACTTTGTGATATAGTAAATATTTCGTCGTCAAAATAAACAACACATTTAAAATTTGAAATGAAAATAAATTTAATTCAACAAATTCAAATAGTATAATATTTATTCTTTATTTGAAAAACACAATTTTCAAATGCATATAGCACGCCGACAAAATCATACAAAACACTACATAATTTCGTCAGGTAAACACATTAATAATCATATTTTTCTCTAGTCAAAGACCTACTTTTTCTCTATGTACACATTACTCGTGCTCTATTAATTTATTAAATTAATCCTTCTAGCCGGCAAATAACGACCGAAAAAAAACGCCGGTTGTTCCACATCCGTTGTCCCTACGTTTTTTTGTGCTGTTGGGGCCACTCGGGTGTTTTTGTCCTTTTATTTTTGTTCATCGTGTTCATATGCTTATGCATGGAGCATTTTTATGCGTTATTACCAGAAAGCGGAATAACTAATGCGGATTCCGCACGGTCGGGCCCCGTCAATGGGCTTCGGGGTCGCCCCAGAATGGAAAGTGATCACAGGTAAAATATTCCTCAACGGGAGGACGTGTTACGCAAGAACGTTTAGTACTTGTTCCCGCCAAAAAAATATTACAAGCATACATAATATTGCATCCGTCAAAAAAAATATAGTTTACTTAAAAAAATATATTTATATTTAGGAAAAATTAAATAAGTTTAACATTATTTTTGTTAACTCAATCAAACATTTAAGGCATCAGGTGATTAGTAATAATTCAGTTAGCCTGAACGGCAATAATTTCTCTCTCGATGTGATTATATATTATACTATATAAACTACTTCATAATATATATAATATTATATATATAGATAATTCATTATAATAAATAAATCAAACACATTTTTCTTTGTTTTTTATCACTTGTTTATCAAGTGATACAAAACAAAGTTTTGTTTATTTATTCGAAGTAAATTTCTAATCATGTTAATTAACAAAATTTCATAATAAATCAAATAATAATAATAATAAACTTTATTTCTCATAGATTGTAGCACAATAATAAAATAAATTTAATACAGATACAATAAAGGAAATAGTTTTGATAATAAATGCAAAAGCGGGACATTTTTTTATTAAGGAGTATATAGAAAACCTATAATAACATTATACCGATTACATTTGTTTATACAGAATGTCTCTAAAGTATGGAATAAATTCGATAAATCCTTTATTTATGATTTTTGCAAAAATTAGTTTGTAATTGTTAATTTTTAATGAAAGTGTCAAATTTTTTTGAACATCTTTTAATGAGCAATGACAAGGTTTTCAAATGACAACCGCATTTTGAATTACGGATTCTGAAAGGGCTTATTTTTCTGCGATCAGAGATGTATATTATGATATAGGTTACATATGGAAATTTCGGAGAAAAAACATTTCAAATGTCAGAGGAAAGAAACAGAAACTTCAAAACATCAGATATCAATATTGGAATATCATCAGCATAATCAATAATTTGAACTCCTAAAGATAACTTTAAATTTAACACGCCATCATAAAAAATGTTCCATAAAAGGGGACCAAGAACGGATTCACCCAACACTAACTGATTCTTAAGCTCTTCTTTGAAAGGTTGGGTTATATTTTTACCTGTACTTATCCAATGTCCCCATGGTCTCCAGTTTAGTAGTTTTGCTGTCCACCCATAGTTGATTTCAGGTCTTTATAGAACTTGAATGACATTGTGGCTTCTTCGTATATGAATTTGAGGGGTCTGTTGTATCTAGAGTCTATTTGAGGATTCTCTAATGATTTCATAATTGCAATTTGCCTAGAGAATGTCATTTTATAGTAAATCACAGCCATATACAGGTTCTGGATCTGGATAGTTCTGGATAGTTGGCTGTAGTACAGCTACAGACACTTAGGCCTCAAAATGTATAGGTTAATATTTTACTAACTTACTTTTTCGATTGAGAGGCAATGTGTATATCCAGACATAGTATGTTGTTCCGAAATCTTTGCGGAATCTGGCTTATTCTATCGGTTGGTATTTGTCGAATTTACCTGTTTTTAGGTTTGTCAGGATTTTGGCGAACAGTTTGTATAAGAGTGACAGCAAGCTGATGGGGCGGTAATCTTTTTCATGATCACCCTGTTTAAACAACAGTATGACCTCGATATTCTGCCATTGTTGTGGAATTTTCTCCTGGTCGATACATTTGTTGAGTACTATGCGTACCACTTCCAGTACTTTGTATCCTCCCTTATTTAGTATTTCAGACATGATTTTGTCTTGCCCAGAGCCTTTTTTATTTTTTATCTGCTTTATGCCCGTATTCACCAACATCCCATAAACTTTATAGGTCCCATAAGCTATTGAATGTATAAATTGAAAATGTCATTATGACAGAAATGGTCAAAATAAATGTCAACACTTTGAATAGCGCTTGTGATTGGATGACACATTTTCTTTAAATTTTATTGTTTCGAATAGAGCGAATCTAAAGTAACTACATTCCCTAGATAATGTATTTATTGTTGCTATAACAACAAATATTTATGGGTTCAATAGCTATTAATAGACTTATAGAATGTTGGTGAATACGGGGGTTAGTGCTGCTTATCTTGGGCACTTCTTCGTACCCAAAATGTATCCTAACCAAGAATAAAGACGCATAGTCTTTCTTTTTGGTTAGGATTTGGGATTATTGAGGAGTAGGTTTGTGTAGAATTTCTCGATTTCTTCAAGGAGTTCGTTACTGTTCTTTCCCCCCCCATCCTATTTCGGATTGTTGTTATTCTGGATGTAACCTGTCATAGGTTTTGGATTGTAGTACCTTTCTTATTTTTGTTGTCTATGTTTCCAATAGAGCGAATCTAAAGTAACTATATTCCCTAGATAATTTATTTATTGTTGCTATAACAACGAATACTTATGGGTTCAATAGCTATTGATAGATTTATAGAGCGTTGGTCAATACGAGGATTAGTGCCGCTTATCTTTGGCACTTCTTCATACTCAAAATTTATCCTAACCAACAAGAATAAAGACGGATAGTCTTTCTTCTTGATTAGGATTTGGGATTATTGACGAGTAGGTTTGTGCATAATTTCTCTGTTTCTTCAAGGAGTTCGTTACTGTCCTAAGCACCCCCTCCCCCCACCCTCCTATTTCAGATTTTTGTTATTCTGGATGTAACCTGTGACATTTTGGATTGTAGTACCCTTCTTATATGTGTTCTCTTCAATAGTTCTAGTGATTAGGTTCGTATTATGTTTTCTTATATCTTTTCTAGTTTCTCTTCTTATGACCTTATTGAGTGTTTTAAATTTTTGTCATCCTCTCACGTTGGCTCTTCGTTCTTTTATAAGCTCGATTGTTTCTGGGCTTAGTTTACTTGTTTGTCTTCGGAAGGATATTTTCTGATAGGTTTCTCGGATCCTGGACGTGATATTTTCCACCAGTTGCTCTATTTCCATAGTTTTTAGTGTATATGTTTGCCCAAGTTTATTTTTCAATGTTTTTTTTTGTATTTGTGACTGGTTCTCCTCAATAATTGCTAGCAGTTTTATCATGCTTATGTTATTAGGCTTCATTTCTTCTTTTTCTGGATAGTTAGCTGTAGGGTAGCATGGCTACAGATACTTAGGCCTCAAAATGGGCCTATTGTGAAACCTCCATTTAAGTCTGCTCAATCGTCCCACCAGTCAATTTTGCGTACGAGCTGCAAAACTCTGGCGGATTTTACTAGAGCTGCGCAGAGGCATATTCCATATTCTCACCAGAACTTTTACTTTTTACTATTAGGTTTAATTTGAATAAAGCCCTTAAATATGTGGTCCCTGTCTGTGTCGACTTTGTTGAGTACTTTCTACTTACCCCCTCACAGGAGTGTGCCTTGTCGTTGGCGAGGGGGCTCAGTAATGCGTCGTCAAGGATCCACCCTGCTGTTGTTCGTCTGACTGGAACAGCATATGGGGGGTGAGATAACGTAAGCTGCTAAACACTCTGGGGCTCAACTGCTAAACTCTATTTGTAGCAAGAGTCTCACTTCTAGAGTCTCTATCAATCTTAAATCTTTGAACTATCGGCCTCCCTTGGCCAACTCTTCGAGCTCTCTGGTTCTAGTTCTATGCAGGCCCTGACACTATTAAGTTGCTAGGTCTAGGGATCACTCTGGGGCTCAACACTAAACACTCTGGGACTCAACTGCTAAACCCTATTTGTAGCAAGAGTCTAACTTCTATCAATTTTAAATCTGTGAACTATCGGCCTCCCTTGGCCAATTCTTCAACCTCTCTTGCTCTATTCAGACCCTGACGCTATTAGGTTGCTTGATCCAGTGGCCACTCTCCCTTTAACTTCCAATTCTGCGTTGCTATACTGCCAACAACAAGTCACCAACCCGCCTTTGGAAAGTGTAGGGTTTTAAACGCCAAAACCCTTTGAAGATATGAAAATAACAATCCCTAAAATGACACAACCATATTAGTTATAAAACGCCAACAAAATTCAAAATTAGTAATTCGATACGTTTTTATAAAAACAATACCCTCCTTATACAGCAGTGCTGTATTCGGAAAAATAAAAAAATATTGAAAAATATACAACTATAAATTATATATACTCTAATTACATGAGAAAAATAAATATAATATTATTCTATTGTAATTATATTACAATAGAATAATATTTTATTTCTTTTTCTCATGTAATTAGAATTATCTAATTTATAGTATATTTTTCAATATTTTTTTACTTTCAGAATACAGCACTGCTGCATAAGGAAGGTATTGTTTTTATAAAAAAAATCGAATTGCTAATTTTGACTTTTATTGACGTTTTATATATGTGTATGTCTGTGTATGTTTGTGTATGCCTGTGTATGTCTGTGTATGTCTGTGTATGTCTGTGTATGTCTGTGTATGTCTGTGTATGTCTGTGTATGTCTGTGTATGCCTGTGTATGTCTGTGTATGTCTGTGTATGTCTGTGTATGTCTGTGTATATCTGTGTATGTCTGTGTGTGTCTGTGTATGTCTGTGTATGTCTGTGTATGTCTGTGTATGTCTGTGTATGCTGTGTGTGCCTGTGTATGTCTGTATATGTCTGTGTATGTCTGTGTATATCTGTGTATATCTATGTATGTCTGTGTATGTCTGTGTATGTCTGTGTATGTCTGTGTATGTCTGTGTATGTCTGTGTATGTCTGTGTATGTCTGTGTATGTCTGTGTATGTCTGTGAATGTCTGTGTATGTCTGTGTATGTCTGCGTATGTCTGTGTATGTCTGTGTATGCTGTGTATGCTGTGTATGTCTGTGTATGTCTGTGTATGTCTGTGTATGCCTGTGTATGTCTGTGTATATCTGTGTATGTCTGTGTATGTCTGTGTATGTCTGTGTATGTCTATGCATGTCTGTGTATGTCTGTGTATGTTTGTGTGTATGTTTGTGTGTATGTTTCTGTGTATGCTTGTGTGTATGTATGTGTGTATGCTGTGTGTATGTCTGTGTGTATGCTGTGCGTATGTCTGTGTGTATGACTGTGTGTATGTCTGTGTGTATGTCTGTGTATATGTGTGTGAACAAAACTCCGTGAAAACGCCCCAACAGATCGCGACCAAATTTGGAAAACTGTTGATAACTCGAGCTGGGACGACCTTGTGTAAATTTTAACAAAATCTTATATATAATCTGAAAGTTATTTGCATAGGAAATTTTATTTTGCCTATAACTTTGTAACTGTCCATTTATACGAAAATTTTAATAAACAAGGTGGAAAATGTCAAAAATGTTTAATTTTTTTTAAGTGAAATACTATGAATGTAACTCGGAAAGTCGTGTGGTAACAACAGGTATTTTTTAAAGTTCACATGTGATTCCTGCGCGAACCGCAAAACTCCACACTAATGATATATTAATCCGTTCCACGGAATATGGGGGTAGCAAGAAATCATTGAAGGTGTAATATATCAAAAATATCAAAAAATGTTTTTAAAGTCAAAAAATTTGATTGTAACTTGGAAAGTCGTGTGGTGTCCACACCAGATATTTTTTAATGTTCACATGTGAGTCCTGCGAAAAACTAAAAACTCCACACTAATGATATATCAATTCTTTCCACGGAATATGGGGGTTGCAAGAAATCATTGGAGGTGTAAAATATCAAAAATATTTATAATTTTTTAAAGTCAAACATATTGGATGTAACTCGGAAAGTCGTGTGGAGTCCACAGCAGATATTTTTTAAAGTTCACATGTGGGTCCTGCGACTAACACAAAACTCCATACTAATGATATATCAATGTGCTCCACGGAATATGGGGGTAGCAAGATATAATTTTTCAAAAATGTATCTCTCCATTGATATATCTGGTGATTCTTCATTCAGATAGCTGTATACGGCAAGAAGTCCTTCACTATAAGTTTAATCATATATTTGACTAATAATAAGTATATATTTATTACTCTAAGATTTCATCGTACATAATTTCAAGCTCAAGGACCACAAGTGTACCGATCTGCACGACTAATTTATTAAATCGATACGATATAGGTCACAAAAAAATCGCTCCTTCATAATCATTGTTGCCAGTTTTTCCTGTGCGAGCACACACACAGACACACCATAAATCGTTCGGTGCTTGGTAATTCCGCAATAAATTAGCATTAGAGAGTTTGCTAGTGCGAACGCGCGACTTTTTTGCCGTTTCGGTGCGCTCGTAAAACGGAACAAATCTATAAAGCATATACATATGCGCGCGCCACGGTGCATGTGCACAAGAAAACCGATTACAGATCTGAGCAAACGGCGCCGTTCAAGGCTCTAACAAGTCCGTTTATCTCGGCCACAGACATGTGGGCAGAGAGACGAAAAATGCGACTCGCGATTTCTTCGATTCCTGCTAAAGAATATGAATAATTAATCGGCTTTCCGCGAAGTCGCGAGCGCGCAATAAGGTTAATTGACGGCGCTAGAAATCAGCCGGCTACAAATCAAATTCGATTTCAGTTTCAGAAAATGTGTGATTTACATCAATAAAACAACAATACGGAAGGTTATTTACTATATAATTAACTCGAACTTTACTTCTTGTTTTATTTATAAATACTGTACTATACTATACACATAAAACAAGAACTCTGGTTGCATTCAGATATTTAGAATTTATTCCTAAATAATCATATTTAATCACTAAATATGATTATTTAGGAATAAATTCAAGACAATTTTATAATAATCTAATAATGAGAGAGACTATTTTGCAATATAACAATGCAGTTTTTATACAGGATATTAGAATAATTTGCATTAAGAAATAAAAAAGCGAACCAAATTTAACAGGTTAAGCGCCATGGCGGTCACCGGTGTCCGCTATGTCTCCAGCCAATTCGACCATGGCGGACACCGGTGTCCATCAGGGTTTTAGATTTTAAAAGAAATATACGCGATAACGCTGAAGGATCTCTAGGGCCACAGCGGACACTGTGTCCTTTTTCGTTTTATGATAAGGCAAATTTTCCAAAATTATGGAGGTGAAGACTCTCAATTGAGTAAGACAACACATTAAAAATTCGGTTTATTTGCTTAGAATCAGGTCTATCAGCATAGAAACAATTATAGTACTTTTCGTAATCCTAAATCTAAAATAGTTTGAAGATATATAAAGCTTATCACTAATATATTGGCAAATATAACAGTTTATTAGTGACTATCGAATAAAAACTATTATGACTATAATAACTAAAAACAATCGATAGTCTAACAATCACATACTAGTAATTATATTTTGAATAAAAACTATTAGTAGGGGAAACAATTTTTATTCCAAATATAAGTATTAGTAGGTGGTTGTTTAGACTATCGATTATTTTTAGTCATTATAGTCATACTAGTTTTTATTCGATATTATGAAGATGCCTATTTTTTTCTTCTCTTATCTCTACAATGATGCAACCACTCGTAATTTATATCCCAATAAACCGCGATAATGTTGTTTAAACGACTTCAATTATTATTCATGCGCAATTACCATCATCTTCGATTTCATTGCGCGAGATGATCCCGTCGATACGTGCGCCGATTTACGGCGCGCAAACGTGATTGCGTAATTCAATCCGGGTTGCATATAGATTGAAATTATCGGTGTAAAAATCGCCGAGGGGGTGCCCACGGTGGCAGCGCAAGCACGCACACCTTGAGGGGGCCCCGTCTTTCTCCAGATGCGCCCGGACGCGAACATCTGGAGAGACTCCGGTTTTTATTGCGTACCTGGCGGCGCGCTTTAATTGCCGGGGATACCCCCGAATTTCTGGGGAGAAATGTGCGGGACACATGTGTGGGAAATCGGATCCGGAACGCGGAGTGGACAATCGGAAGGTTCTTCCGCATCCTGGGAAAAAAAAATTGCGATTGCAACAATGAGGGGTTGATGGGGAGGTCATGGGGCGAGAGTTAGTGGGCAGACTTTAAAAGTTCTCTGGGGATTTCTATAAGAATGCAAATGCATACAATTTTATGGAATTTATTAAGGAATTGTACTAAAAATATTTCAAAGACACTCGTTTTATATAATCTTCCTTCTAAACAGCGAGGGCAGTGAAATTCGTTTTATAATATATCAATATATCGCTCTTTTAATTTCGAGCATCATCAGGATAATCTACAATAGTACAAGAGATATAGATATATAATTAGAAATAAATTCCGATGTACATGTTTGGTCTCATATAAACCTCTTTCGAGAATTCAATATTTTAACCAAATATTTGGTGGTGGGTAAACCAAACCAACCGTTCCTGTCTCTTATTCTGTCCATATTCATAAAAGTCCGCGAATTGCAAATCAATTCATTCTTAATATTCTAATTTACAAGTTGGTTAGAATCATCTGAAGATTGATCGCGTTTCTATAAATATTTTTTTTTAACTATAGTAGTTAGTATGGGAGGGAATAAAATACTATAATTATTTGCATAAAAAAATATAAAACGATCCTAATTTAAAAATATTTGAAACAAAAGTAAAGGAATACCTTTTTGTTTGTTTTTGGCTGTGATCTATCGATAATACTAGCCATTAACTATGTATTATTATTTTTATAAACTGTATATATTAATCAATATTAAACGAAACCACACGAAACTGAAGACAGGCACAACATCCATGAATTAATAGACCCAAAAGAATAATTAATCCTGAAACAAGGGAAATTATATTAAAATATTCCTCCTTCACACCAGGCTGTCCAGATCAGTTGATTGGTGACTGCACTGAGAAAAATATGAAAGCACACACATTTAATTAAATAAAATTGTTCAAATAAATTTAATTTATGTATGATTACTTTAGATTTTATATTATTATTATTAGTTTAGCCTACACTGAAAGGTAAAAGGCAAATAGATAATATATATATATATATATATATATATATATATATATATATATATATATATATATATATATATATATATATATATATATATATATATATATATATATATATATATATATATATATATATATATATATATATATATATATATATATATATAATATATATATATATATATATATATATATATATATATATTATGTAATATAATTAGGATTATACAATTAAAAAAAGGCAATTATAATTTTTCCAACTCAATCTTATTCATTTAATGTTGACTTTTATTATTTTTTTATTAATTATCATGAAATTGATCATCAAACACGTATGGGAATAAACACTGAACAAATTGCATATATTTTTTTTGCAAACACTTCACTGAGAGATAATAGCCCATAAACAAGTTAATTTTTAATTGTTTTACGTTGCACTTTAATCGCGTCGAGAATTCTAATTAGCCACTTAACACCTCTCGCGGGAGTGTGCGCCGCCGCACACGCCGCGGCCGTAAATCAGCGGCGGCATGTAAATAATTTTCACTTTCATGGGAAGCAAGGCATATTATTGGCAAAGCGTGAAATCGAAGACAGGCGATTTAACAATTTCAACTGTGCATTGGTACGCGACGACTGCGGCGATACCGGGCGGATATTAAGTAAGGCGTTAATTTATTGTCTCGCGTGCTCAAGAGAAACGCTGGCAATTGCAGAGGAGAAAAAAATGCGGCTAGTTATCTTAAAAATTATGATTGTTATACAACAGCGTGTGCAGATTGTGGGGAAATTGAAATGTTGAGTGCTAATAGAAACTGTCAATTGAATGTTAATATTACTTGAAATTGTATATATCAAATTACATATAGTGATAACGTTACAACTTAAAGAGTTTTAAAAAATGAATTCCTAAAATAAAATCAGTCGCAATTTGAAACTTATTCAAAAATGTATTGTAATTTCAAATTTTATATGGTAATTAATTAATATTTTTCAAGGGATATCACTCTTCCTGAAATTGTTTTAAATAATATAAAACGTCTGCATCTATTGAAAAAACTATGCGAACAAAGGTGGGGTGGGTGGGCGGCCCCTACCAACCAAACTACACCCGTCTACTATTTCAAATGACTTGAAGTCTACACTATTATCAATAACTTTCTATACATCAATCAACTTCATTTATTAATTTAAACTTAATTTTTAAAACATATAGGGAATAATGTAGTGTAGAGTTCAAGTCATTTGAGATAGTGAATGTGCATAGTTTAGTTGGTATACGTATGTCCATTTTTATTAATATTAAATATTCATTAAAACCTCTCTACTCGAGTTGTAGTTCTTGAACAACTCGAGTAGAGAGGTTTTAATTAATGAGGTTATCAAATATATCAAGTCCCACTTTCAAAATCCCTCAAAAATTTGTTGCAATATTAAATCACGTACTTGTTTTTCACTAACTTGTATTTAAATCGTATGTCGATTTCCATTAATAAACAAGAACTATACGTTAGAAGGGTTTCAATATATCGACTGTGTAGCGCAAGAAGGGCCAATCTTTTATAAATAAACTTAGCCAGTATAGTCATAATTAAATCTATTGCTAGTCAATACATCACATTTTATGTGGTCAGCTCAATTAGACCGACTGGCGTGTGCAATTTGCAGCTCGGGCTCGACGTAAACACACGCCGGAACAATATAAACTTCAACAAATCGTGTCGGCTAATATGGTAATGATAGCTGTGCGTCTTTGAGCAGATGTTAAAATGCATCTGTCAATAGATACTCAACCAAAAAAATAAAACGCTGCCCTATTGATTACCGATTCGGGCTGACTCATTCATATACGTACGAGGAACAACCATTAGTGAGAGACAATTTTCTAAATAAATATTTAATGGATGTATACCAATTTAAATAAACGATTTTAATTGAGAATAGTTGAATGATTTTATTAAATCGAATTATCAGCTATATTATTGTAAAACACTTTACAAGGTAAATATTGTATGTCCTACATTGGAATCGTTTAAAGTAAAGGTCGTTTTAAACAAGACAATTTCTTGACTCAAAAGTTAGTCAAGATGTGAGACAATCTAAATTATCTTGTATCATACAGCAAATTATTTCAAATATTGAATTGAATGGTAGATAGAATGGAAAAAATAACGCGTTCTATTTGTCAAGGACAAATTTCATGGGAGGAGGATATATGAATTCATTTCTTGAACAACTTTTGAGCTAAGAAATTGTCTTGTTTAAAACGACCTTAAGTAATATATGAGTCTGGGAGAATGAAAGTGGCGTAAGTCACATTTGAATTGTTTTGGAAAATAGAAGATTTTGCGTTTGGTTTTTATGTAAATCATGTTACATTTATATTTATGAATAAATTATATATATATATATATATATATATATATATATATATATATATAAATATATATAAAAGAAACCTCTTCTCTCCAGAGCTTCATTAGGATTAACTAAAAACTAGACAGTTACAATGGTGTACAAAGCCATGATAATCATATATAAATATTTGAACAAGATAGATAAAAAGTTATATATATATATATATATATATATATATATATATATTATTAATTACATTTTACCTTTTGGTGTAGGCTATTACATTAACATTATTATAGTTTACAATTACTGTTGTTTATAAATTTGTAAATTCTTTCCACTCCTTTCTGTTCTTCACCAGTTCTCTTGCTTGCTTGACTGTTTTTCCTTTCTTGATTATTATGTCCTCTATTATGTTGTCCCACTCTTTTCTTGGTCTACCTCTTCTTCTTTTATTTTCAGTTCTTGCTTCCCATACCTGTTTTGTTTCATTCTTTTTGTCCATCCTAATTAAATGACCCCACCAGTTTAGTTGTTTCTTTTCTATATACTTATCTACAGCTTCAATTCCCAGTTCTTCTCTGTTGTCATCATTTCTTATTCTGTCTCTTCTCGTAACTTGTTTTACTCCTCTGAGATATTTCATTTCCATTGCCTGTATTCTACTTTTGTCCCTCTTCGTTAGCTTCCACGTCTCGCTTCCATATGTCAGTATAGGTCTATATATGCTTTTATATATATATTTATTTTTGTCCTTCTGCTGATCTCTTTCTTGTTACTAAGTTCGCCTTCCATTTTTCCGTCTTCTGTCAGTGCTACTCCCAGGTATTTGAATTCTTCTACTTGTTCTATTGTGTGTTGTTCTATCTTTATATTTATTTGTTCTTTCCGGTTTCCTATTACCATCACTTTTGTTTTGTTATAGTTCATTTTCATGTTATACTTTTCTAGGTGTCTGTTCCATACACTAAGGTTGTGCTGCAGATTACCTTCATTTTCTGCTATCACTACTACATCATCAGCGAATGCTCCTTCCGATATTTTTACAACTTGCATGTTTTTGTACCCTATGTTTGCTTTTTTGGTTTCTGGTTTCATGCTCTTCATTATTTCATCCATGTATATGTTAAATAATGTAGGACTGAGCCCGCCTCCTTGTCTTAGTCCAGTGGTTGTCTGAAATGTCCTTGATGTTTGTCCCTTGTGTATTATTGCATTGGTGTTGTTGTTGTATATGTTTTGTATTAATTCGACTGTCTTTGTTTCTACACCTCTCTCTTCCAGGATTTTCCATAATTTATTTCTTGGTATCATGTCGAATGCTTTTTCCAGGTCGATGAATCCTAGGTATGTGTATTTATTATTTGCAATTCTTTTTTCTGTGATTTGTTTTATCGTGAAAATGTTGTCCTGTGTGGATCTTCCTTTCCTAAATCCACATTGCGATTCTTCTAGCGTCTGCTCTATTTTTGCTAATATTCTTTTGTTAATTGTTTTTTCTAAGATTTTCATACCTATGCTTATGAGTGTTATACCCCTATAGTTTGAACATTTTGTCTTACCGCCTTTCTTGTGTATCGGTACGATTAACGATGCCAATCTTTGGGTATTTTATTCGTCCTCCATATTTCGTTTATTAATTTTAGTAGTATTTCGTTACCTGCAGATCCCATATGTTTAATCATTTCCGTTGTGATCTGGTCTTGTCCTGGTGATTTCCCTATTTTCATTTCCCTTAATTATCTCTAGTATTTCTTTTCCATTGATCATCTCTATATCTGCTTCCGAGTCGTTCTGGTCTCTTGTCTTCTGTTCATTTCCACCATTTTGTGATAGTAAGTCTTTAAAATATTCTTTCCATCTTTCCAGTATTTTTTCGTTGTCCTTCAGCAATATTCCTTGATTGTCTTGTATATAATTTACTTCTTGTCCTTTTTCTTTTCTGTTTAGTGTTTTATAGAATAATTTTTGGTTTTCCTTTGCATTTTTCTCCATTGTCTCTCCGAACTTTTCCCATTCCCTGCTCTTTGCTATTCTGACCTTATCTTTTACTATTTTCCTCTTTAAACTGTATTCTTCGTAGTTTTTACTATTTTTGTCATTTAGGTATCTTTGCCATGCTTTTTTCTTTTCCTTTATTTTCTCTCTTATGTCCTGCGACCACCATGCTGTCTGCTGCTTCTTGTTTGTGTTTTGCTTTGTCCCACATGTCTCTTGTGCTGTCTCCAGTATATTTTTCTTTAATTTATTCCACATTTCCTCTACTTCTTGTCTATAGTTGCCCTTTACTAATTTCTCCTCTATTTTCTCTTTATAGATTTTTGCTATTTCTTTTTCCCTTAGTTTGTATGTTCTTATCTTGTTGTAGTTTATTGCTATATTTGGTCTCTGATTTTTTTTATCGCTATCTTGGTAGTCTTCCTTTATTTTCGTCTCTACTAGATAGTGATCACTTCCAATTTCGTAACTTCTCTTTACTCTTGTGTCTATTATTTTGCTCCTTTTCTCTTGTTCTGCTAGTACATAGTCTATTATAGATTTTTCGTTCCTGCTTATCACTTCCCTGGTGTATTTGTGTATGTCCTTGTGTTTGAATAGTGTATTCGTTATTACTAGATTATTCATTCTACAATAATCTAGCATTTTCTTACCATTTTCGTTGAGTACGCCTTCTCCATATCTTCCTCTCATCGCGTCATTAACTTTTACTTCGTTGCCAATTCTGCTGTTGAAGTCTCCCGCCACGTACACTTCTCCTTTGGCTTTTTCTGTTGTTTCGTTGAGCTGCTCCCAGAATGTTTCTTTGTTGCACGCAGTATCATCTTCGTTTGGTCCATACACTGCTATGATAGTTTTATGGTAGCCATTTCTTTGATCTCTAACTTCGATAGACAAAATCCTCTCCGTAATTGCATCCCATTTATACATATTCGATTTCAGTTTTTTATGCACTATACATCCTACCCCTGCTGCGGCTCTCCGATTGTTATCTACACCGCTATATATGAATATATGTTCCTTGTCCATTTTGTACTCTCCCTTCCCCTTCTTTTTTGTTTCTGTTACCACTAAGAAGTCTAGTTCAGCTTTCTCAAATTCTTCTTCCAGCTCTTTTTCCTTTCCATTTATACTCCTGATATTCCAAGTGCCAATTTTCCATATTTTTCTTTTTTTTACTGTACTCTTTTCTTTGTTTCCATTTATTATGTGTTTGTTCTTCTTTCTTATGTTCGTTGTCCCTTTCCTCGCTGTATTCTTTGTATTTTTGCTTCCGTCCATTTTCTCTTTTGCTAGTAGTTTTTTGGATTGGTTACTTTCACCCCATTATCTTTGACTACGACTCCTTTCTCCTTTTTATCCCATATGTATATTTCATTGTCTACTATTATCTTTCTATATCCTATTTTTACGTGTTTTCCTTTTTCTTTTTCCAATTTTGCTATGTTTCTTATCTCTCTTTGTATTTTTCTCTCCTCTTCCGTTAGATCATCGTCTATATATATCGTTGTATTTCTCAGTTTATATTTTGCTTTCATTATTTTTTGTTTTTCTTCCCAGCTTGGGATTTCCACTATTATTATATTTCGTTCTGGTGTTTATTTTTTGTATTTTGTTAAACCCTGTCTCCACTTCCAGTTTCTCTTTGATGAGTGATCGTACCTCTTCTATGTTATCTATCTTGTCTAGGCCTCTTATTGCTATGTTATTTTTTCTTCTTCTCTTCTCTTCAATTTCTGCTTTATTTTCTAGTTTTTCTATTCTGACTTCCAATGTTCTCTTTTCTTTTTTCCATGTTTCTTCCTTATTGTTCATTTCGGTCTTCATCTCTTTTATTTCCTGTTTTATTTGTGACATGTTTTCTTCCATCTTCCTCATTAGTTCTATAATCATTTGTTTTAGTTCTTCCATTGTATCTTTGTAAATGTTCGTTTCACCATTGCAATTTTTTTCTGTTTCTTCTAATCTTCTTTGTGATGCTGGTGATCTCAGTATTTTTTTGTTTCTTCTAACGGTTTCTTTCTGATTTTGTATGTCTTTGTCCTCGCTATCCGTTTCTCTACCTCTTTTATTTTTATTCATTATATATATATATATATATATATATATATATATATATATATATACATAGGATAAGGGCCGTAAAAAAACATCGTTACGTCTTTGGTGTTACAAACCGGCTTTAATAAGAGATGCAAATTACGACAAATTATGGATGACCAAATTCTATTTTTAAAGTAATTACTATAATTAATGACTAAATTACTTAGTATAATACTAATATTTATTACCTTGCTATTGAAAAATGCTTTCGTATGAACAAATATAATTATGGTATGTATTTAGTTTTGTTATTAAACATAACAATACAAAAACACATTACAGTAGATACTGAAACTTATAAGTAAACACATTTTCAAACCAAACATAATTACACCTTCATCAACGTAATAAACATTTATTAAACACAAATAGGTTTCTTAATCTTTTTGTTTACTACTCTTCTGCGTAATGGCTTTTAAAGGGTTTACTACTTAAGACGCACCTCATACCCCCCGACGGGCAAGTGCGCAAACAACTGTAATCCCTGTTATTACTGTACAGAACAAACAACATGCACAGGTAGTAAAGGAAAGAACAATGGGACAATTTTGTCGATACTCCAGTTTAGCGAAGGTGGACGTTATCGTACCCGCGACTGAGTGACACAATAATCGGAATGGGTTTGCTCCAGTCTGCAAAGTAATGGACCTGTCTTCGTTATTGAGTCCGCTAATACAGTAATTGAACCGTAACTTGTTTGTTAAATGTCAAAACGCGGGCATAAGTAGACACGGTTGGCGCGTATAATCGCTGGAATTGCGGGGTTATTACCGTCGCGACGTGTACGCACACGTTTATCGCAGGCGCAAGTTACTACGATTATTATTATTATTATTATTATTATTAGTGAGACGGCCTCAATGCGTGGACTTTATTGAGGCATTAAAGTGTATGTATTGAAGAAACAGAAAAATATGTCGCCATACAATCTTATTTATTTATTTTTATTTAGTATAACATCTACAGTTTAAATAAAGTCATATGCACTGGCCTCATCAGAGTTTTTCCTGTGTTATCCATCTCGTTGGCACCCTCTAGACCCACCCATAATATACAAATTTAAATAGTATTATTTTAAACCTCCATCCCCTCGTCTATTGCGCAAACTATCTATTTCCGTGCCCGCCCCCTCGTGCAATAAATACGTTCCGGTCCGCCAAAAACAACAACAGGCGAGTCACGCGAGAGGGGCCTATCTTTAGCCGCCGCCGCCGGCACGTGCGCTATTGCGATCCTCAACCTGCCGCCACGGAAGACTTTACAAACCGCACACACACACACAATTCCGGCGCCCGATATCGTTTTCAATTAACCACTGACCGGAGTTTAATTATGGGGCCACCTTCTGTTTCATGGACCCACCTCGGGAAGATATTTATTAGGAGGCCCAGCCACCCGCCGCGCATATGCCAGTGTAACCGCAAATTGAACCATCTTCTGGACATAGGAAATTTACACCCGGTTCTAGATAATCGTGCTCGATATCGGTTCGAGCTAGGGAAACTTGTGTGGTCTATTCTGCACAGCTCATCTAATTGCGATAATACTGTTGTAATTTAATGGTATTTATTATGAAATTGCATGACATGGCTTTAACTAAAAATTATTCTCAAAATAAAACAAAAGTCTATTTAATTTTGGTTTTAATAAATTTGTGGGTATTTTTATATAGCACTATTTGTCACCATAATAATGATAGGTTTGTAATTTTCGAGTTAACATCCCAAAAAGTCTTACTTCAGATAAATTGTTTCTCAAATTTTGTTGTCATGTTATATATATAAAAAAGACTTTTATTTGGCATATCAGCCCAACCCTTCCCCTTACAAATTCCAGTCGGAAAAAACAGTACTTTTACAGAAAGAACTAAAAAAGTAAAAAATAAAAAAAAAGACACCAAAAGAAAAAGAATACAAATTAACATTTTCTAACCACTACAATAAACTAAACCCCCTCTGCCCTCGCCAATTTCCTTTCCCACGTTAGCCTCCTGCAAATTTTCACGCTTTTCCCATCCTCTCCTAACCATTCATTCATTCATGTTTATATACTTATTTAATTAATTAGCGCTAAAAAATGTATTCTCCGGTGGGACTTGAACTCACATCTTCGGCTATCGAGTCCCTCTGGAGAGTGAATTTTCGTTCAAGTTAAATAGAGACATGGCTTGGGAAATTCTAAAAAATCTAAACATTGTCTTCGCGTTTATATTGTATGAAGATACTCGTTTGATGGTATTTATTTCAATAATTCCATTGAAATAAAATAAAATAGTATATATCCAGCCATATTATGTATATACAAATCCATATAATAGAGTCGTAGCACTCAAAATCTGCATTTTACATGTAAAGACCTAAATTAAATTATCTCACTGATTTGCATACAATTTACATACTTGGTGCATAAAACCTGCATTACGCCACGCACGGCTATTTTTTCCATCGATATCCATACGCAATAAAACGCATTGGCGAAAAAAAAAATTCTCAAGCCACAATATAGTTATTGGATATATAACTTAATAAACAATGGCGGGGCGCGCGCACCTACGGCCATAGGTTTCCTGCGCGCATAGTTTCTAAGAAAACGGTGGGCATTAAACGGCGCGCATTTGTAATGCAAATCGGGGCCCCGATTATAATAAGTTTATTGTAATGTTATAATAATCGTTCGCGTATCATGCCGTGCCCCCGATGAAGGGGGCGCCGCACGGTGCGCGCGGCCTCGTTGCGATCTTGAAACCACTAAACGGCTGTCAGGTTGGTATTTTGAGTTGTGCATAACTCACACACACAATTGAGATAAAAAAAGGATTATATAGTGAACGCGAGGAAAGGTTAACATGACACTGCTGTTGAGGCTGCCGCTTTGCTAGAGATTTTATTAATTAACGCGGGAATTGATTATTTCCTTGAAATCGATTATTGCTAGCTTGTAATTATTGTTGTGATTAATATGGGAACCTGCCGTATTATATTTCACATATTACTGTTTATATTGTTTATGAACGTTTATGGTTTTATTTTATATTTCTTTATTCAGAGCTTTAGTAATTACAAGAATGCTAACTAACCATACCATATATTTTTTTCATATTCAGTCTGAAAATATATCATTTAAATATATAAATTGGATGAAATAATAATTTCAAAATGACATAATTTTACATCGATTTTTAATAAATAATTGCTGCTGTATTCATGAAAATCTTAATATATAAACACTTTAATAGCCCTAGGTTACCACTTTGTACCACACGATTGGACGTATTTTTTGTTCCATTAGAGATTAAACAAAATACATTACAAAACCAATAAAATCAATGTGTTTAGTTCCTCCTTAACATAATACTAGTATTTCTAAAGCTTCTATCTTTATAATGAAACATATTCGACTTGGTCGCCGAAAAAAAAAATACTTATAATCAAAATTTTCCAATTTCCTTCGGGCATCCGGTGCTCTGATATGTTTTGCACTAAGATCAGTAAAAAAATTAAACAGAATATGTTGCATAATTATTTTATCGGCCCAGCCTCTAAAATCGGCATATCGAGATAGCAGCGTAAAAGTTAAAAATAAAAAATAAATAAAAGGAAAAATATGCCAAGATAGAGACTTTCTATTGTCATTTTCTTGTAAACGTTGTGTAATTTTTTCAAATCAAAATAATAATAATGAAATTCGTTCGACTTGGTCGCAGAAAAAAAAATACTTATATTCAAAATTTTCCAATTTCCTTCGGGAATCAGTAACAAAATTAAACAAAATATATTGCATAATTTTTTGATTTTTCAAATCAATTGTATGACGGATCCATGATCCACTCCTTTCTGTTCTTCGCCAGTTCTCTTGCTTGCTTGACTGTTTTTCCTTCCTTGATTATTATGTCCTCTATTATGTTGTCCCACTCTTTTCTTGGTCTACCTCTTCTTCTTTTATTTTCAGTTCTTGCCTCCCATAGGTACCTGTTTTGTTTGATTCTTTTTGTCCATCTTAATTAAATGACCCCACCAGTTTAGTTGTTTCTTTTCTATATACTTATCTACAGCTTCAATTCCCAGTTCTTCTCTGATGTCATCATTTCTTATTCTGTCTCTTCTCGTAACTTGTTTTACTCCTCTGAGATATTTCATTTCCATTGCCTGTATTCTACTTTTGTCCCTCTTCGTTAGCTTCCACGTCTCGCTTCCATATGTCAGTATAGGTCTATATATGCTTTTATATATATTTATTTTTGTCCTTCTGCTGATCTCTTTCTTGTTAATCAGTATATTGCTCAATGCGTGGTATGTTTTAGCTGTGTTGTTTATTCTGTTACTAAATTCGCCTTCCATTTTTCCGTCTTCTGTCAGTGCTACTCCCAGGTATTTGAATTCTTCTACTTGTTCTATTGTGTGTTGTTCTATCTTTATATTTATTTGTTCTTTCCGGTTACCTATTACCATCACTTTTGTTTTGTTATAGTTCATTTTCATGTTATACTTTTCTAGGTGTCTGTTCCATACACTAAGGTTGTGCTGCAAATTACCTTCATTTTCTGCTATCACTACGACATCATCAGCGAATGCTCCTTCCGATATTTTTACAACTTGCATGTTTTTGTACCCTATGTTTGCTTTTTTGGTTTCTGGTTTCATGCTCTTCATTATTTCATCTATGTATATGTTAAATAATGTAGGACTGAACCCGCCTCCTTGTCTTAGTCCAGTGGTTGTCTGAAATGTTCTTGATGTTTGTCCCTTGTGTATTATTGCATTGGTGTTGTTGTTGTATATGTTTTGTATTAATTCGACTGTCTTTCTTTCTACACCTCTCTCTTCCAGGATTTTCCATAATTTATTTCTTGGTATCATGTCGAATGCTTTTTCCAGGTCGATGAATTCCTAGGTATGTGTTTTTATTATTTGCAATTCTTTTTTCTGTGATTTGTTTTATCGTGAAAATGTTGTCCTGTGTGGATCTTCCTTTCCTAAATCCACATTGCGATTCTTCTAGCGTCTGCTCTATTTTTGCTACTATTCTTTTGTTTATTGTTTTTTCTAAGATCTTCATACCTATGCTTATGAGTGTTATACCCCTACAGTTTGAACATTTTGTCTTATCGCCTTTCTTGTGTATCGGTACGATTAACGATACTTGCCAATCTTTGGGTATTTTATTCGTCCTCCATATTTCGTTTATTAATTTTAGTAGTATTTCGTTACTTGCAGGTCCCATATGTTTAATCATTTCCATTGTGATCTGGTCTTGTCCTGGTGATTTCCCTATTTTCATTTCCCTTATTATCTCTAGTATTTCCTTTCCATTGATCATCTCTATATCTGCTTCCGAGTCGTTCTGGTCTCTTGTCTTCTGTTTATTTCCACCATTTTGTGATAGTAAGTCTTCAAAATATTCTTTCCATCTTTCCAGTATTTTTTCGTTGTCCTTTAGCAATATTCCTTGATTGTCTTGTATATAATTTACTTCTTGTCCTTTTTCTTTTCTGTTTAGTTTTAGTGTTTTATAGAATAATTTTTGGTTTTACTTTGCATTTTTCTCCATTGTCTCTCCGAACTCCCATTCCCTGCTCTTTGCTATTCTGACCTTATCTTTTACTATTTTCCTCTTTAAATTGTATTCTTCGTAGTTTTTACTATTTTTGTCATTTAGGTATCTTTGCCATGCTTTTTTCTTTTCCTTTATTTCCTCTCTTATGTCCTGCGACCACCATGCTGTCTGCTGCTTCTTGTTTGTGTTTTGCTTTGTCCCACATGTCTCTTGTGCTGTCTCCAGTATATTTTTCTTTAATTTATTCCACATTTCCTCTACTTCTTGTCTATAGTTGCCCTTTACTAATTTCTCCTCTATTTTCTCTTTATAGAATTTTGCTATTTCTTTTTCCCTTAGTTTGTATGTTCTTATCTTGTTGTAGTTTGTTACTATATTTGGTCTCTGCTTTTTATTATCGCTATCTTGGTAGTCTTCCTTTATTTTCGTCTCTACTAGATAGTGGTCACTTCCAATTTCGTAACTTCTCTTTACTCTTGTGTCTATTATTTTGCTCCTTTTCCCTTGTTCTGCTAGTACATAGTCTATTATAGATTTTTCGTTCCTGCTTATCACTTCCCTGGTGTATTTGTGTATGTCCTTGTGTTTGAATAGTGTATTCGTTATTACTAGATTATTCATTCTACAATAATCTAGCATTTTCTTACCATTTTCGTTGAGTACGCCTTCTCCATATCTTCCTCTCATCGCGTCATTATCTTTTACTTCGTTGCCAATTCTGCTGTTGAAGTCTCCCGCCACGTACAGTTGAGCTGCTCCCAGAATGTTTCTTTGTTGCACGGAGTATCATCTTCGTTTGGTCCATACACTGCTATGATAGTTTTATGGTAGCCGTTTCTTTGATCTCTAACTTCGATAGACCAAATCCTCTCCGTAATTGCATCCCATTTATATATATATTCGATTTCAGTTTTTTATGCACTATACATCCTACCCCTGCTGCGGCTCTCCGATTGTTATCTACACCGCTATATATGAATATATGTTCCTTGTCCATTTTGTACTCTCCCTTCCCCTTCTTTTTTGTTTCTGTTACCACTAAGAAGTCTAGTTCAGCTTTCTCAAATTCTTCTTCCAGCTCTTTTTCCTTTCCATTTATACTCCTGATAATAATAATTAAATTTGTTCGACTTGGTCGCCGAAGAAAAAAATAATCAAATTTTTCTAATTTCCTTCGGGAATCTGGTGCACTGATATGTTTTACACTAAAATTAGTAAAAAAAATTATACAGAATATGTTGCATAATAATTTTATCAGCCCAGCCTCTAAAATAGCAGCGGAAAAGTTCAAAATAAAAAATAAATAGAAGGAAAAATATGTCAAGATAGAGACTTTCCACATTCCATTGTCATTTACTTGTAAACGTTGTGTAATTTTTTCAAATCAATTGTATGATGGATCCATGGTCAAAAATAATAATAATGAACATTCGTTCGACTTGGTCCCGAAAAAAAAAACTTATAATCAAAATTTTCCAATTTCCTTTGGGCATCTGGTGCACTGATATGTTTTGCACCAAGAGCAGTAAAAAAATTAAACAAAATATGTTGCATAATTTTTTGATTGAACCAACCTCTAAAATCGACATATCGAGATAGGAGCGTAAAAGTTAAAAATAAAAATAAATATAAGGAAAAATATGTCAAGATAGAGACTTTCCATTTTCTATTGTCATTTTGTTGTAAACATTGTGTAATTTTTTTCAAATCAATTGTATGACGGATTCATAATCAAAAATAATAATTTACTTTACAACATATATTTTACAACAACGCCTATAAAAATTATGAATTAATATACAGAACTATATATTATGGTCGGCAAGACATAAACAAAAGATTCCTCAAAATTTGAATTTTATTGGTCACCCCAATTGGTCAGTACAGACCCGCAAAAAATCCGCTGTGCGTATCTTTGCTGAAAATTGTTAATAGTTCAAGTTTTATAGTTGGAATTAACTAATGCAAATATTGCGTATTACATTTTTTTACAATTTTGAAAATAAATTATGTTATATTATTATCCAGCTGTTATTCATAAAAATAATAATACACGTCATAACCGACGATTTTCAGCCTCTACGTTTATACATTTAGAATTTTTATAGGTAATTATGTGTTGTCTCCAATTAAAAAATACATACGTGGATAGTTAGCATTTCTACATATTGTAATTTGAATAAACTCAATTCCCCCTATTAAGGCATAAAATAACTGTACGCGCCGCCACCGAAATCCATTACAATCTATTACAAACCAGGTATCATTATAAAGGTGTCCCGGTGTTAACGCGCGTAAATATATGCGCACGGGTGTGTATTAACAAGTGATCGGCGTCGATTACGTTCCGTGTTATTATCTCGAGGCGTAACCGTGTACATTGAAATAACACACACGCACATATGTGCGAGAGTTTGTGTCTTCAAGTGATAGTATAATGATAGTGGTAGATAAAGTAGGTAGGCAGATGCGGTTGTAGCAGTGATTAGGTCCGCGGATATACTACGATCGGGTATCGGTGTCCTGGGGCGCCTGGGAGGTGGCCGCATCTGTCCCGCTGTGGGTGGATGAACCACCATCGATATGAAGATCGTGTGTCGATGTTAGTTTGAAAATTAGGTCTTTGGCGCCTTCAGAAATGATTGAAAAAAAACTTCTATCTAACTTCTAGGGATATCAGCTCCAAGAGTAAAGATAAAAGATCATAGGAGAATTATTATTTTCCGAGATACAACACTACTTAAATTTATTATTTAATATTCGTCGTCTTCAGAGGGTTTCTGTGAAATTAAATACCGGGCTATTAGGTAAAATTAATCTGATTTTATTATGACATGCCTGTCTTAAGAATTCAGTTCCTTGCACTGATTTTAGACTTTTTTAATGTCTGTAAAATATGTAGCAAGTACTTAAAAGTCATTCAAACCTAGTATACCGAATAAAAGATGGAATATGAATACTAAAGGCGCTTTCGTTTAGCATGGTTTATCATTGCTAGTCGCCCCCGTGGCGTGCGGTATCGCTCAGGTCTTGCGGTCATGCGCAGCCGGTTGTAAGGCGCATCGGAAGCGGCAAATAGAACAAGAAACAATAAGCCCGTACCAGTCCAGAGTTATAAATGAAAGGCACTTAAAAATATATTATTTTTTACGAATCTAGTACTAGTACTAGGAAACGAAAGGCACTTAAAAATATATTATTTTTTACGAATCTAGTACTAGTACTAGTGTATTTTTTCACTAAATTTCGGTAAGGATCCAGGATTGCACTCCATACATGAGGATTGAGATAATATAGCATCGTACCATTCTCATACTCATTATTATTTAACTGAATTAATTTATTCGAAAATCAAAGCCCTTAGGGTATTTTATACTTTTTTTAATGGAGCAATTTAAATGATTGCAGCAATAATCAATTAACTCATAATGATATTGAAGGCCTATAGTTATTGTCATCGTCAAATTTGCATAATCCGCGTAAATCAGCAACCTGCGGCGGTAGTCGTAGTGTGGCCCTTCCGCAAACAAGGAACCGGGTCAATAAATAAATTGGATATTAACACCAGAGAGCCAGAGCGGTTCAAAGCAGCGCCGGCCCCGCGTGCATGTCCGTAAGTGCACCGGGTATTATTGAATGGTATTTATAGATATAATGTCCCTAACGGTACACCCCGGCCGATTATTAGCAATGGGAATGGTATTCCGCGCACATTATCTCCGATATTTATTATTTTCACTTAAAGTGTAAGAGCGTTTAACGAGCGGTCAACAGTGGAACCTACATAAGTATTCCATTATATCATAGGGAACAGGTGCCATTATAAAAATGATGGGGCCCACGCGAAGGTTCCGATCCGCTGCACTGTCTGTCGGTCCCGCTCTTTATGTCTGCACAGACGAGCGCACCCGATACACACACACACACATACAAACAAATGCTTTTGATAAATAAATTTTCATTCATTCCGCAATTGCTCTCTCTCAACCACCGACGCCGCCGCCATAACAAATCAATTAACACCGACAACGTATAACACATTAAATAAAAGATAAGACCAGCGAATTTATGCATGGGGCACTTTATGTCTGGATTTAATTGCAAATCAAGTTTCAAGTAGTGAGAATAAAAATCTATCCACACATATATACAGAAATGAAAGTATTTGTATTTATTATTAAGGCGAATCTCGGAAGACGAAATGCAGTCCAATGTTGACCTAATCGCGCGGTCTTTTCTTGTCAACATTTTATAATTTTCTGAAAATATGGTTGGATATTTCTCCAGTCTAAGGATGATTTGATACTTTGTTAGGACGAAAAAGTTCATTTTTTGTCTCGAAATAGTTGTAAAAAATATGCAAAAGTAGTCAATATGTGCATCAGAAAATTATATATTTACTCCCATTTGTAATCAAAATTCTAAAGAAATTCCTCTAAGAGATTGATTGCAGTTTCATATTTCAAGTTTTGATAAATACAATTGGAAAATGCTTGAAGTACAGTAGTATAGTTTTTAGACATCCGTGCAATTATCACAAAATGCTTCATTATTTCGAAATAAAATTATTTCTCGGTGCGGACCCCTCCAGTTTTTCCTGGGGCTTGTACACTCCGCAAAAGAAGTAGCAGCAGTTCCGTTAGTCTCACAACATGTTTTTCGGATAGATTTTCAGCTCGAATCCCCAAACGACATTTTCGAAGATTCGCCTTAAATCTACTAACAGGTAATACTATTAATAATAGTAACAATGAAAATATGGCTGTCCCATGTTAGAAGTGTACATAAACAATATAATAAAAAAATTCAGATATGAATATCTGTGATGAACAGGTAATACTATTAATAATAATAACAATGAAAATATGGCTGTCCCATGTTAGAAGTGTACATAAACAATATAATAAAAAAATTCAGATATGAATATCTGTGATGAACAGGTAATACTATTAATAATAATAACAATGAAAATATGGCTGTCCCATGTTAGAAGTGTACATAAACAATATAATAAAAAAATTCAGATATGAATATCTGTGATGAACAGGTAATACTATTAATAATAATAACAATGAAAATATGGCTGTCCCATGTTAGAAGTGTACATAAACAATATAATAAAAAAATTCAGATATGAATATCTGTGATGAACAGGTAATACTATTAATAATAATAACAATGAAAATATGGCTGTCCCATGTTAGAAGTGTACATAAACAATATAATAAAAAAAATTCAGATATGAATATCTGTGATGAACAGGTAATACTATTAATAATAATAACAATGAAGATATGACTGTCCCATCTTAGAAGTGTACATAAACAATATAATTTAAAAAAAATCAGTTATGAATATCTGTGAGTGAGTAATCGGGTAATAATAATAAAGACAAGCAAAATCGCATATGTCTACTGATTGAAATATCAGTGCCATTAAAACAAATAACTCTATAATGTTTAGAGTAGCTTGAATTAAACACCAATCAACGAAACTAATCTTCCTTTAATTCGATTATAATTTGTACGATTTAATTGCACCCCTTATATTTCACCTGTATGTCCTGTATCGGGAATACCATTAGCAATGTAATCCCATTACTAAGGGTTTAAGGGTTGCGCACGCGTCCTACGATGGAAATTCCAGCAGCAGTTGGTGCAGTTTTATAAACGGAAAACCCGGCGCGATGGCGACAGACCGCCAAAAATTCCCGATCGTGGCGCCGTAAAACTCATCAGATAATCCCAGCGATTTAACGCTGGTATTGGCATTGCCGGGCACGTTCGACAAGGTGCTTTTAATTGTGCTCGGTGCGAAAACACGCCGATCGGCTTTGTGATCTTCACGCGCCCTTTTTGTTCGGGACGCATGTTTATTATTGCATTAGCTGTAAAAGCTGCAGATAAAAATGTTTCCAACCACCACGGGAGCCTAAACATGTAGCTGATCTCATTATTATAATTGCTCATAGTAAAATATCTTAAAAGTACGATGGGATATATTTAATAGATAAAACAGATGTTATTGTAGTGATGAATCTTTTTAATCAATCTACAAATCAATTATAATATTAATTAGACAGGACGAAACAACAAAATGCTTCAAAAAACGAATAAATTAAATAGGAAATGGTTCCTCAAAATTAAAAGAAGCAGAAAAATGGCGCTAAGAGTGTCAGGCATTGAAATTAACATTGTTAAACAAGAAATTTTGGAATGCATTAAAAAATCATTAAATAGTGAATCTATAGATATAGCCAAAAAATTAAACTTGAACATTAAGAAAAAGTCAATTATGATCGTCGTCAATAAAAATATTGGCAATGAACTTTTAGAAAATAAAAAAGTTATAATCGGTTATTCGTCATGCAGAATAAATGAAAGAATAAGGGCCGGTTCTACAATTGACATTTAACTGGAGAATAAGGTTATTCGAATAAGTTTGACATATTGGCGTTAATATCTCAAACTTATTCCACGAATAGCCTTATTCTCCGGTTAAAAATCACTTGTAGAACCCGCCCTAAGACCAATAAAATGCTTTAACTGCCAAAATTTTGGTCATTTTTAATCAGATTGTAAGGGAGAAAAAAGATAACAGAAATATCTAAATTGTGGAGAAGATAATCACAAAACTAAATATTGCTATAATCAAAGTACCTGTTAAAGGCACCTTACACGATCAATATTACTGTCAATATTTTAGAATAATGACAGTATTACTGTACGATAATATGTTTAAAATTTTCATTATTCTAAAATATTACCAGTATTACTCATCGTGCAAGGTATGTTAATGATGTAATGAAGAGAATACTGATTTTTATCTGGATAATTGATCACTTGATAAATATAAAAGGAGGATTGAAGCAAATATTGACAGTATTAGTATTGACAGTATTATTGACCGTGTAAGGTGCCTTATAGAGCAGATGCTTGTAAATCATATAGACATTTGATAAATGATATTTAAAAAAAAAATCCTAAAATAATAATAATGAAAATAATTCAAACGAATTTAAATAGATCAAGAGCAGCCCATAGCCTATTAGAACAATATAGTTTAGAGGAAAATATTGTTATTTTAATAATTTCTGATCGAAATAAAAATTTAGTTAATACTGACTTATAGTACACTTATCAAAATTTAGATGTGGCAATAAAAATATGCAAATTCAATAAAGAAACAAATGTTATTAATTGGGGAAAAGAAAACGGTTTGATATGCATAGATTTAGAATTTATAAAAATTATAGTTGGTTATATTACTCCAAATATAACAATAAATGCCTTCACTTCAACCCTTGAAACCATTATTAATAGATCAAGAGGAGCCCATAGCCTATTATAACAATATAGCTAAGAGAAAAAAATTGATATTTTAATAATTTCTGAACCAAATAAAAATTTAGTTAATACTGACTTATAGTACACTGATCAAAATATAGATGTGGCAATAAAAATATGCAAATTCAATAAAGAAACAAATGTTTTTAATTGGGGAAAAGAAAACGGTTCGATATGGATAAATTTAAAATTTATAAAAATTATAGTTGGTTATATGACTCCAAATATAACAATAAATACCTTTAATATCTTCACTTCAACCCTTGAAACCATTATTATAAACAGTTCCAAAAAATGTATTATAGGGGGCGATTTTAATGCCAAGTCAAAATTATGGGGCTCAAATGTAACTGATGTCAAAGGTAATATTTTAGAAGACATTTCTTCTATAACATTATTTCATGAAAATTTTTTATTTATTTTTTTTTTTTTTATATTAAATTTATTTATTAATTTTTTTCCCCTTACCATACATATACAGTATAATATTTAACTATTTATATAATTGTAAAAATTAAAATGAATTGCATATCTACAAATAAAAGAAAAAAAATTAAAAAAATAAAATTGTAATTTTCTTCCCTCGGTCCTTGCATCGAGGTTTGCGGTGGTGAATCCTCCTCGGGCTGCGGGTATTGAGGGTTTGTGTTAGGTATTTTTTGTGTGTCCGTGTCCATCTCTGTTTGTTGCGCTATGTTTACTATTATTATATTTTGTTGTTTAGCAGTAGATTTTTAATTTTCAATTTGAAAGGAACGTATGCCAGTGCTTTGATTTCGTTGGGTAGTTCGTTGTATTTTTGTATTATTTCGGTTGTTAGTATTGGTGAGTATTTTGTTTTTCTGTATTTGCTCGTTCTCAGTTTCGATTTTTTTCTTGTTTGGTGTTTATGAATTTCTTTGTTTTGTTTTAGTGTTATGTTCGTTTTTATTTTGTTGTTTTGAAATTTGATAAACAAAATTAAAAATTGAAAGGTTGTGAATATAGAAACCCTTAGTGATCATAAATATATTTATTTTTTATATATATATATATATATATATATATATATATATATATAATTTATTTTATTTTATTAAAGGAAAAATTTAATTATAGTGTCTAGGATAATAAGTATGTTTTAAATAAAAAAAATATTTTTAATTTAAAAAATGGAATTCAATCAAGTCTTTGGAATCTTAACTATAAAATCGATAATGCATTAGATTTAACAAATTTTCTAGTAATTTTATGTGATAAATATTTATTAAATAATAATAATAATTTTAAATTCAAAGGTAAATATTGGTGGAATGATGAAATTAACGAAAACAGGAAAACATGTATAAAAATAAATAGAAAAATTACAAGAGAAAATTAAAAATTCTATAAAACAAAAAATAATTAAATTTTAGATATAATAAATAATTATTATTTAGAATATAATACAAGTAAAAAAATTCTTAAAGATTCGATTTTAAAATCAAAGGAAAATACCTGGAAAATTCTTTGTGATGATTTAGAAAACAATTTATGGGGAAAACTATACAAAGTTATGTGCAACAAATTTCAAAAGAAAAATATATTTATTGAATCTGATGAACAATACAAAATTGCAAGAGATTTATTTCCTGATCACCATACAACTATTTGAATTTCAGAAAATTTTGGAAAAAATCAAAATTTTAAAAATTTTGGCATAGTTGAATTAAAAAATGCTAGTAGAGGGTTGAAAAATAAGAAAGCTCTAGGACATGACAAAATTCCAAATGAAATAATAAAAATTTTAGTGGATGAAATTACAGATATTTTCCTAAAAGTTTTTAACAATATTATTCATGATGGAATTTTTCCAATTATTTGGAAGGAAGCTGTATTAGTGTTAGTTCCAAAATCTGTAAAAAAATTAGGCGATCCTTTGAAATTTAGACCAATTTGTCTATTAAATAATTTAGCAAAACTTTTAGAAAGACTAATAGAAAAATGACTGAGAGAGGAAGTTGAATATAAAAGAGGTATGACAAAAAATCAATTTGGCTTTAGAAATAAGTTATCAAATCTGAATGCTTTAGAAAACGTCATTAATGAAGTTAATTTGGCTAAAATTGGTTCATATAAAAATTAAAAATTACGTATTATGTTATGTTTAGACGTTAAAAATGTATTTAATACAGCTCAATGGTATAAAATTGTTAACAAATTAAAAACATTAAAAATTTCAGATTATCTAATAAACATCATTAAAAGTTATTTCGAAAATTGGGATATTATAGTGGGGAATAAATATTATGAAAAAAAATTAAACATGAAGATGGGTGTTCCACAAAGATCTGCTCTTTTAGGAAACATTTTTTATAATGGCGTATTAAATTTATCTTTAGGTGTTAAAATTATTGGTTATGCTGTTGATATTGCAATATTGATATCTAGTCAAAATGAACTTGAGCTCAGAAGTTTGGCAATAGAAACTATCAATAAAATTGAGCTTTGGATGATTGATAATGGACTAACTTTGGCAAGTAAATAACAGAATTAATTATCCTTGAAGGTAGAAGAAAATTAAATAACTTTAATTTAAATATAGGTAACAATGTTATTAAAAGTAGAAATGAAATGAAATATTTAGGTGTTTGGCTAGATAAAGGATTAAAATTTACAAACCATGTTAAAAATGTTTGGGGAAGAACAATTAAAAAAATAAACTAACTATATAAAATTATGAAGAGCAATTACAAACTTTCAAGTGATAAAAGAAATTTTTTTGCAAATGTTTCATATTCAATAATACTTTACGTTTCACCTATTTGGCAAAATGTAATTATAACTTATAAGAAATATAAAAATATGATAATTAACTGCCACAGAAAAATTGCTTTAATAGTTATATGTGCATACAGAACTATTTCGAATGATGCTCTTAGAATTATTGGTGATTTAATTCCATTAGAATTACAAATTTTAGAACGAAATTAATAGAAATTAAAAATAATCTTAGCAGCAAAAAATTAGCGCGTGAAAAAACTTTAGATATTTGGCAACAAAATTGGAATAATTCATCCAAAGGAATTTGGACAAAGAAATTAATACCAGATATCAGGATATGGTTATCAAAAGGGGCTAAACATTTAGACCATTATACTACCCAATTCCTCTCCGGTCATGGGTGTTTCGGTTCATATTTATTTTAATATAAAAAAGTCTCCAAATTGTTTTTACTGCATTTTTTGTAATGATAATGCAGAACACAATCTGAATTGCAGTAGATGGTCTAACGAACATTTAGAACTAAGTCTTCTATTAGGTGATGAGCTGACTAAAGACAATTTTTGAAAATTTATTGTAAGTGATCACTGGGATGGTATTAAAAAAATAATAGAAAACATAATGAGATAAAAAGCTTCTAAGAAAAGAGATAGACAACATTTGAATGTATAACTTGTAAGTGTAAGTGCAATGAGGAAATTAAATTTATGAAAAAAAGAACTTGTATGTTTCTAGGGCTATCAGCCCTGAAGCTTTTCCGCCGGTCAAGAGAGAAGCTCAGAGGACTTTAATCATCCGGTATTTATCTTAACTTCACATAAAACCTCTGAAAAACTGTGAAAGGTGATTCGCAAAAATTCGTTCCCCGCTGGGGAATATACAAACTCAATGATAAAATAATTATTTTCATACTCTTTCTGTTTTCCGTGTTTTAATAATTATTTCAAATAGCCCCTCGTATTGGTTTGTTTAAACCATCCTTACAGGATGTATAAAAAAATCAATTAGTTTTTTTTGTCGATCAGACCCTAAAATGTACCATCATACCGTTGTTGCTTGGGCACTCGATCCACTCCTCCCACTAACCGCTCTTCTCCTGTAATTAATTTGATTTTATCACTTAAGTCAATAAAATGGATAACCATCTTGTCGATTTATTATAATTAATATTTGGATAATTAATTATCTCTGCCGTGTATATGATTTATTGTTGTTGTTTTAGGAAAGTGGCGCTCGTGGCAATTGAACTTTCGATCTCTTCGCTTATTAATGATTTAATCATTTTATGATTTGTATAAATTGTTTCAACGATTTTTAAACGTTACGTTTTATATAAATGTATATGTGGCCAATATGGCAAATGTTTTTGGTGATGATGCGAATAAAAATCAATTTTATAAATTATTAATCGACATAATACAATAGAGTTGTATAAGGTGCTGTGAAAAATTAGTATGAAACAATTCATATATTATGAGAAAGCCAAGCTTGCATACAAAATAAAGCATAGTAGCACTAGTAATGACCAATTTTGAATGCAAAGCTAATGGAGATCTGCATAATTATGCGACCAGATTAAATCAAAATATACATCTTAATAAAATAAGAACAAATAGCAGGAAAAGAATACTGCCATATAGTATTTTTTAAAAACAACTATATATATATATATATATATATATATATATATATATATATATATATATATATATATGTGATAACAAATTTATCTATATTGTGATTTATTGATATATTTTTTACCTTTTGGTGTATCTCTGTATACACATTTTATTCTGCGTTAGAATAAAATGTCTGAGCTGGAATTTTCCGATTGCCCCATAAGGTCTCTCCTCACACTAAATACGCACGTGATTAAAACTAAATGAATAATCTAATTATTTATAATAAATCATGAACGCTGCATTTCCACAATAGTGTGGTTCGGATAAAATTTGCAATTTAAAAACAACAATAACAATTTATTTAATCACCCTTATTTGGCAATTAACATCACTATAATTATGTATAAGGCATGCAAGTAATATTTAAATATATACATAGAGGGAAAACAATCTTTATTAGGCTATCGGCCCTGTTAAGGTCTTTCCGCATTATATACACATATTTACAACATTCAAATACAATATTAACGTACAACTACAAATAAATAATACTTCTTACTGGCTGATAATAAAGATTGATATTTTCTTACTCGCGCTCTCTCTCTCTCTAATACGGTTTAATGCAAAGTAAACTTGTTTCTCAATGCACCGAAATAGAATATTATTTGCGACGTAGATACTTTTTATATGTTTTCGACGAGCGCGCGAGCAAAAAATGATGCGTCACATCCGCAAATTTGGCCGAATGCATGCGCGAGTGGATCAATCGCGAGTAGAACACCAATGGGCCCGCACCTGTTGCATTTAAATTGTGAACAATTTAATTAATAATAGTGTTTATATTGTGTGTGTTGTAAATGTGAGTAGTGCACCATGTTAGGAATTGGGTAAGTCACATTTTTTATTCATATTAAGCCGGTCTGAGCGTTTTTGTAGGAGTTACAGCGGTTTTTATGCTCCATCGATTTAAACAATTTATATTGCGTTGTTCAACCATTAGTACACGCGTTATTTTTTCTGTAGGGATTGTTTGGTGTACATTTTACTCGATATTGTTGAGATAGCTTGTGTATTTGCAATAGTTTTATGCTTTGAATGGATTATATTCGGTGTGTTCTAAACGCAATGATTAATACACATATCGTTGCTTATTGTGTGGGGACTATTTGGTGTATTAGTACTGTACCGACGATGATATTGGTTTGAAAAAATTACACAATGTTTATAACAATATGACAATATAAAATAGAAAGTTTCTACCTCTACAAGTGTTTCTTTCTATTTTTTTAACATTTTTAACTTTTACGGTGATATTGATTTGAAAAAATTACACAAAGTTTATAACAATATGACAATGTAAAATAGAAAGTCTCTACCTCTACAAGTGTTTCTTTCTATTTTTTTTAATTTTTTTACTTTTACGCTCACATCTCGATATTCCGATTTTAGAGGCTGGATCAATAAAAAAATTATACAACATATTTTGTTTAATTTTTTTACTGATCTTGGTACAAAACATATGAGTGTAACAGATGCCAGAAGGAAATTGGAAAATTTTGATTATAAGTATTTTTTTGCGGCGATCAAGTCGAACGTATTTCATTATTATTATTTTTGACCCAGTACCGACAATGATATTGTTTTGAAAAAATTACACAATGTTTATAACAATATGACAATGTAAAATAGAAAGTCTCTATCTCTACAAGTGTTTCTTTCTATTTTTTTTTAATTTTTAACTTTTACGCTCACATCTCGATATACCGATTTTAGAGGCTGGATCGATAAAAAAATTATACAACATAGTTTGTTTAATTTTTTTACTGATCCTAGTACAAAACATATCAGTGTAGCAGATGCCAGAAGGAAATTTGAAAATTTTGATTATAAGTATTTTTTTTCGGCGATCAAGACGAACGTATTTCATTATTATTATTATTGACCCTGTACTGACGATGATATTGATTTGAAAAAATTCCACAAAGTTTATAACAATATGACAATGTAAAATAGAAAGTCTCTATCTCTACAAGTGTTTCTTTCTATTTTTTTTTAATTTTAAGTTTTACGCTCACATCTCGATATTCCGATTTTAGAGGCTGGATGGACAAAAAAATTATACAACATATTTTGTTTAATTTTTTTACTGATCTTGGTACAAAACATATGAGTGTAACAGATGCCAGAAGGAAATTGGAAAATTTTGATTATAAGTATTTTTTTGCGGCGATCAAGTCGAACGTATTTCATTATTATTATTTTTGACCCAGTACCGACAATGATATTGTTTTGAAAAAATTACACAATGTTTATAACAATATGACAATGTAAAATAGAAAGACTCTATCTCTACAAGTGTTTCTTTCTATATTTTTTTAATTTTTAACTTTACGCTCACATCTCGATATTCCGATTTTAGAGGCTGGATCGATAAAAAAAATTATACAACATATTTTGTTTAATTTTTTTACTGATCTTGGTACAAAACATATGAGTGTAACAGATGCCAGAAGGAAATTGGAAAATTTTGATTATAAGTATTTTTTTGCGGCGATCAAGTCGAACGTATTTCATTATTATTATTTTTGACCCAGTACCGACAATGATATTGTTTTCAAAAAATTACACAATGTTTATAACAATATGACAATGTAAAATAGAAAGACTCTATCTCTACAAGTGTTTCTTTCTATATTTTTTTAATTTTTAACTTTACGCTCACATCTCGATATTCCGATTTTAGAGGCTGGATCGATAAAAAAAATTATACAACATATTTTGTTTAATTTTTTTACTGATCCTAGTACAAAACATATGAGTGTAGCAGATGCCAGAAGGAAATTTGAAAATTTTGATTATAAGTATTTTTTTTGCGGCGATCAAGTCGAACGTATTTCATTATTATTATTTTTGACCCTATACCGACAATAACATTGATTTGAAAAAATTACACAAAGTTTATAACAATATAACAATCTATCTGTCAACTCCACACCGGTATGTATGCGCCTTTAAGAATGTTCTATCACAACAAAGAATCTTAGACCTCGAATAAATGATCATGAGTATACGCCTTGAAAAATTTGGTATAAAAATAATAAAGCATGCATCATAATTCTGATTTTTTTTTTGCGTTCATGACGCTAATAATTCACGCTAAAGGGGAGGCCCGACCGCGGTTTGTTTTTATTATATTTAGAGCACCTGGCCGGGTCCTTTCTGGGCCGCGGTAGCTCACCGACTCGTCCGCGCGCACACCTGGCGAAATTAAGGGTTAAAGGCACCCCGATTTCATTAATAAGTAGCCTCCCGTTTTTTTTTGTGTCCATATTCGGGAGCTTGTTTTCTATACAAGTTTCGTTCCGGCCCCGGCTCAGGCGCAGGTTAAACTGGTGTTTACACGCCGGAACTTGTTCTGCCAGGTTCTACCTTATTTACTTGTTCTAAAATATTATATTAATATTTATGCACTTTAGTTTTCAATTTTATATATTTTAACACTTACTTTTAACATGTATACTTATTTATTCTATTTATATTTAAATTGTTGTCCTGTAATTGGATTTCAATCTGTTGGGTAATAAACAATATTATTATTATTATTATTATTTATTTAGTGGAATCAATTTGTACGAATTCCACTAAATAAATAATAATAATAATAATATTGTATATTGCCCAACAGATTGAAATCCAATTACAGGACAACAGGTACGAATTCGTACAAATTGCTTCCACTAAATAAATAATAATAATAATAATAATATTGTTTATTGCCCAACAGATTGAAATCCAATTACAGGACAACAGGTACGAATTCGTACAAATTGATTCCACTAAATAAATAAATAAAATTGAAAATGACCACATTGTGTAATGATACTTATGGAAATTAGTATAACAAATAACTATGCAGCTTTTTTAACCATTTAAATTTATTATTGTTGCCATATAACAACAGCTAACAGTAGTGTGTTATCCGAAAGAATAGTACAAGCCAAAGGTCAACTCCCACCAACACCGTGATGTCTAAATAGATTTTTCTCGCGTTAATTGCACGATCGGTCTCTCATTCAATTTTAATTGCCCATCGGGAGAGGCATTAACTGCCATTTTTCTGGGTGGCGCGACGAGTTGGAGCATTTTACGAGCGGCCGCGACCGGTAATTGTGATCATGAATATCACGTTGCATGGAATTTTATATATTTATTTATTTATACGGAAAACTATGAGCGCCGCGAATATCAATCCCCTCCAGGCGATAAAAATGCACATGTTCGCGAACACGCATTCTTTCCGCGCTCGGCGTAGGCGCGACTGGTGCGAAATTGACAATTTCATTTTAAATGTCACATAAAGCGCGAAGAAAATATTTTATGATTGCATTTTATGGTCTACATAAAGTGTGCAAGAGGTATATAAACTAATCCCCATATGAAGAGGACAGTTACCTAATAATTTTATGATTGTTGATACGTCCTAAACAGCTCCCCACAAAAAAAAATCTAAGAGTCTACACCGGAAACAATAATTTGTGAAATCTGAAGGTTATAATTAATATAATTTAATTCAATTTAATTTCCCAAACGGTAATAAAAATATGTGAAAATATAAACATACAATTTCTGCTATTGAATATTGCTACAAATTATTAGCTATAGTAAAAATACGTTGAAGAATCAACAAGTATAAGTTAAAATTATTAGATACAAAAATGTAGTATTTTTGACGAATTTTTAAAATTACAATCACGTTTATTTACTAACACTTTTTATTAATACAGCTATAACTCGATTTTTTGCTATTCAATATTGCTCCAAATTGTCAACTATAGAGAAAATATATTGACAAAGCACCAAATAAAAGTTGAAATGGTTTATCAAAAAATTCTATTTTTGGGGAATTTTTAAAATATCATTCACATTTATTTATAAATATATCTTATTAAAAAAGCTATAACTCGAGTTGTAGCTATTGAATGTAGCTACAACTTATAAGCTATAGTAAAAACATGTTGAAAAATCACCGAGTGTAAGTTGAAATTATTAGATACAAAATTGTATTTTTGGTGAATTTTTAAAACTTCAATCACATTTATTTACAAACATATTTTATTAAAGCAGCTATAACTCGATTTTTTGCTATTGAATATTGCTACAAATTGTCAACTATAGTGAAACCATATTGACGAAGCACCAAATAAAAGTTGAACGTACATGTATTTTGCTTATCTACCGGTGGAGCATGACCTCGGTACTGCACGCCACGGGGCGACTAGTAATGCTAAACCATACTAAACGAAAGAGTCTACAGTGTATAAACATATTATGTATTTCGCATCTTTCCTTCCCCGCTTAAACTACGACTCGTTTTTAATAAAAAAAGGTACTCAAATATTAGCTGCTTTCCTTTCAATAGGGCTGTTCTAACATGAGAATTACAGCCCGGTACAGCTCCCGAACGATTAACGAAGGCGTTTATTGTAACAGATTAAGGTTAAATTTGTTTATATTATTCTAGATCGCGAATGCTTTATAAAGCAATATACAATTTATAAAAGACTATAACCCGACCAGCTACGGACTATTCAATTAACCTTGTTCGCTCAAAATCCAACACGTTTCGCGCTTGTTGCCCGCTTGCTCGCCGTCGTTATAAATCCGTGCGCGAATTGGAACGGCCGGCTCAAAACCGAAAAAGGGAAAATCGAGCTGTGGGAAAACGCGCGCGAGCAAAAATCGCCGCTAGGGCCGCGCTCCGCGATTCTTTCCATTGCGGGCCGTAATTTATGGTCTACACTTGAACTTCATGATAGATTTTATCAGTGCCCGGGATACTAATAGCCATCGCGGTGAAATATTATTGCTAATTTATTCGCTAGCTCGCGCGCGCGCGCAAAACGCGAACGGGATTTCTCACGATTCGCACAAAAACCAGATCACGACACAACTAAATATTATTAATTTCTCTACTTTGTAGAGTGAAAATTTCAGATACGAAACTAAGTTAACGCATACTATTAACATAAACCAGGATTAGGGTTGGCATCTCTAAAATCACTAACCAAGGATCAAGCGCTTCAAAAGCTCGGACTTTTCAGCTTAAAACCTGGATATTGTGGTATGAGTGTGCTATTTTTAACTCGGAATGGGTATAAGAGTTAAGAATTACAAAAAATTTTGCTACTATTGTAAAGGAGAATATTTTGCGTTTGGTATTTATGTAAATCGACGTATGCAGTTACATTTTTATTTATGAATAAATTGATTTTCTGTAACTGCGCACGCCGATTTACATAAATGCCAAACGCAAAATATTCTCCTTTACAAATCAATTCAAATCTAACTTACGCTACTTTCATTCTAACAGGTTCAATTATTGTTATGAGTAGTATTAAAAACAGATCTTCAAATATAATCCGATATTGTAATGTATTACAGTTTCTCTAATTGTAGACTGTGGATTTGTTTGAAGAAAACACTGGCTTTACATTAAAACACTGTATTATATAGGGAGGGACATTTTACTCGTCTCGCTTATGGTGTAAAACTTTTCGTCTCAGACGAATGATGCGCCCTATCCTCCCACGCATCATACACACTTATAGGTGACAGATAAAAACCAGATGTAACAGCTTGCAATAAAAAAATAGAGAAAATATAAGTAATAGTTATTGTATTTGTTACAATTTGTAACTAGCTACTTTTGGGTCCTTCTGCAGTGCATGTGTATGTGAATGTTAGGACTTGCTACTTCAAGGAATGTCTGTATGTGAATGTTAGGACTTGCTACTTCAAAGAATGTCTGTATCCCAACAACAAATGGTACCCGGGCCGAACCCAGTAGAGCAACTAAAAATAAACATATTAAACATTAGGTAGTTCGCTTGAAAAATGCAAACTAATTCACCAACACCTGTCTAACTATAACTACCCGCAACAATTAATTTAAAACAGACATTTATTGTGCAAGTACAGTACCACATTCCTTCACCCTGTACAATAGACTCTCTCCATTTTATATTTTTTTATCGCGATCCGATATCTATCGGAATCAGCGGGGGTAGGACGACTTCGAATAAAGATGTCCTTTCAAGCCGCCCTCAACGGCCGCACCGAGTGATTTGTTTCATACAGTTTTCACCTTTTGTGGTCTCATTACGGCTGCATTGTGTCCGACCAGAATGCGGTCGTTGGTGGCACTGTTTTCACCACAATGGCCCACAATGGAGAACCATAAAAAATAACAAAACGCCCAAATTGGGTGTCATTTAAATACGAACGGCGGTGGTCGCGTTGTGAATGAGATAGGGTTTGATGTATTCAGCGGTCAGAAGGTTAAAATACTATTTTTTGTTTACATATCTTCATCATTTTGATTCATTTTTACAGTTATTGTATTTTACTGAAATCTACTTACGTTGACCTGTAAGAAGCCACAACGCATTACGAGAAAAATAATTGCATATTATTTTTAAATTCTAATAATAGTAATTTATTTTTCATTTAGTACCTGTAACATTAATGGCATAAAATTATTTTTCAAAAAAAGTCACATTCATGGCTATTAAAATAATTTTTCTGGGTTTTATTTAAATTTAAAATTCTGTACCTCGAAATGAAACATACTTTCATACTTTATATACATCGGGTTCCAAAACGTCTATCGACATTGTCCGACACCCAATTTTCATTCCCTTCTGTTGTCCCATTCGTCACTCCTGTTCTAGAGGGACACCTCTAGAGCAGGAGTGACGAATTTAATTTTAGATAAATCATAATTCATTTCATTTTAGATGTGCAGCACATATGTTCGGTTTTCCCGAGCGACCTCCCTTAATTTTAGATAATTTTATGCCATTATTATATATTGTTTAAATATGATTTCGAACATGTGGCTGTCGCGGCTAGCACGTAGATGGCGTAATCTGCGAGTCCAATTTGCGATAACTCTTAGCATCATTTGTTATCTTGACTGCAACTAAATTATTTGTTAGGATCTTGCACCGTTTGTCGTAGGGGACTACGAACCTAAAAAATAAAATAAATAAAATCGCAGAATTTGGTAGTTACAGACAGTACTTCTGAGAGGTACAGAATTGATACAATCATTTGCAATAGAAATAGTACAAAATTTTTAATTCCTCATGTACTAATTGAAAAATAAATTAAGTCACTATTATTAGAATTTTAAAATAATATGCAATTTATATATATATATATATATATATATATATATATATACGAATTATATGATTGTAATGACCTTTTACTTATTTGACGGAATTAATGTAAATTTGTCTATAGCACAAGTCCTTATTATTACAGAAAATCACTTGAAAACTCGTAATATTTATAAATGATTTATCTTGTAATTGTTACAACTAACACTATGTTGTTTAATTGCGGCCCCCGCTTTGTATCGCGTTTGTCGTAACATTTTGCGCAACAGCTCTTAACTTCACCAAATGGTAAAAACGCCCGAATCGCGATTCTAGATCTAGGCTGAAAACCGGCGCGCGATCAGCCTTGTACGCGTTGTTGTTGTTGCCGCGGCTGTTGTTTGTTGCACCAGCGAAATGATTAGTTCGGCCCGAAAGGACGATTTTTGTCCCGCACACCCGCACGTGCGTACACAGAGAAAGGCGATTATTACGGGCCACGGGCGGGCCAGAAAAGAAGTGCGCGATTTATCACCCACCGATTGCACAATGCCCCCACCGGCCACCGATGGCTTTTCCACAATAACAATGATATTAATAATTGTACGCAAAAATCCAATCGAATTGCGTAGACTTATAAGAGATCATTTAGTGATAATATAATTCAAGTACAACCAATTTTGATTTAAATTTAAATTACATAATGGAGAATCATGTTCATAGCTTAAAGTTCAGCTGCATATTCGTTGTTCGACTAAGATGAATTTTAATTCCAAATAAATCTTGTTTAAGGATAAGAATTAATTAAAAAAATATTGTATACTTTAATACTATTCAATTATGAGTGTAACAATATAAAAATTCCCCACTCTAGACGGAAATTGAAAACCACCACTAAAATAATAAATAGTCACGTTTTAGCAACAACAATATGGTTTTATTTAAACAAAGATTAGTATTCACATCAATCTTTAATTAACCATCCACGTATATGGTTTAATTCATTAAAAATCGATATAACAAAAAAAAATGATCTCTGTCAATCTAAAAAAAAAATACTTTTTGTAACCACTACTAGGTGAGCAACAAATGGTGCAAATTTGAAAAAAAAACCGTGGGCAATGATAGAAAATTTAACAATTTTGACTTTGAGACCGACGCCAAAAAAATAGTAGGGCGTAATTTTTTAATTTTAAAAAATTAAAAAGTTGTAAATTCAGTAATTTATAAAATAAATAGTACTTCTGAGTACTTTAATTTTTTTTTTGTTATATAGTTTTAATGAGTTAAACCATATACGTGGATGGTTAATTATACATTGATGTGAATACAAATCTTTGTTTAAATAAAACCATATTGTTGCTAAAACATGACTTTAGTGGTTTCTAAAAAGTCCAATTATAAACAATGAAAACGAGTATTTTTTAGATGTCAAAGTTAACCCGAAATCCATTGTTGCTGAAGGAATTGCGACACTTTCATCTGAAATGAACAATTAATTTTTTGCATCAAATATATACGTACTCAAGAAAATGCACTGTGTACCATTCTTACCGGTATATAACATTGTTTATTTACGACGTACGACGCATTCAAAAAAATTTCACGCGCATTTCAGGTTGCGCCCATAAACAAATATTTGCTCACTAACCACCTTTCTTATGTAAATCCCACTATCATACTCTGCATGTTATCAAAATGCCGATCGCACACAAACCGTCCCTTGTGCGCGCCCCCCTCAACGGCCGTAACGGGGTTATCTAGCTCTAGCTGGCGCAAAGTGCGCAAATAGCGGCACTCCCCGCGAATCAATTAATCCCATTGTCTGTTCAAATCCCGACAAGTATCTTCGTCATAATTCTCTAGGGGAAGGTGCGCCACCGGACGTCGTCAAGTCGGTTCCGGTCCCCCAGAGCGTGAACACGCCGCAGGTTTTTCGATCAAGCACCCTTTTATTTCATCTGGCTGCGATTTCGATGCCGCTTATAAAAAAAAAACGCGAATTAGCACACCTGTGTGCCTTCGTTTGTTGCTTGAGGTGTATTGTCGCGGAAAAATTATGGGCCCTCTATAGGGGTGAGAACGCGTTTTAAATGCGCGTATAAGCCCCAATATTGGTGCTTATGGTGAGGCTGGAGAATGAAGTTTAATGCGAATGTATAGGGTGGTCAACATGTTTGAATGGCGATAAAAGAGATAAAAAGGTCACTGTAAGAGAGTAGAAGGGAATTGTAGTTTTTTGTGTGTGTATGAAAGTCGTAAGTAACTCATACTGACAAGAACCTGTTAAACGTATATCTATTACATTTGGTGATGATTCCAGTATGTTATACTTTAACTTACAGTAATAATGGTATAAATTGTAAATTCAGTAATTAAAAAAAAATACTTCTGGCTCGTCTCGTACTGAGCATTGGGGAGCGAGAGTTCACACCCGCTGTAGGCGACATTTTGCGATTCACCTTTCACACATTTTCAGAGAAATTCTATGAAGTTAAGGTAAATTACACTCCTCTGAGTTTTTCCCTTTAATAGCCGAAAAGCTCTCGAGTTGATAACTGTAGAGATAGAAGTTTTTTTCAAACGTTGCTAATATATTAGCAATATATTGATCTAAAGGGAATTTTCTCATTAATGATACAAATAAGAACTAAGACAAAGAACAAAAATTTAAAAAACTTTAAAACTTTTAACACGTTTTGAAACATTTTAACACATTTTGACACATATTCACACATTTCGACATATTTTGACACATTTTGACATATTTTCCCACACTTTACCACGCTTTCCTACATTTTTCACATTTTCCCAAATTTTCTCACATTTTGCCACATATCACACACGATGACAAATGTCGTAACTTCCAAAAATAAATAAGAGATAAATGCATTAAAAGATTGCAATCATTTCGTTTAATCCAAATTAATTTCCAAATTTGGAATAAACGAAATGATTGCAATCTTTAAAATGCATGTGGCAAAATGTGAGAAAATTTAGGAAAATGTGAAAAATTTAGGAAAAGTACCACCAAGTGTGTCAAAAAATATGTCAAAATATGTCAAAATGTATGAAAATGTGTTAAACTGTCTAAAAATGTGTTAAAATGTATCAAAATGTGTTAAAATATGTCAAAATGTGTGAATATGTGTCAAAATGTGTTAAAATGTCTCAAAATGTGTTAAAATGTATCAAAATGTGTTAAAATATGTCAAAATGGGGGCATATGTATCAAAATGTGTTAAAATGTCTCAAAATGTGTTAAAATGTATCAAAATCTGTCAAAATATGTCAAAATGTGTGAATATGTGTCAAAATGTGTTAAAATGTCTCAAAATGTGTTAAAATGTGTCAAAATGTGTTAAAATATGTCAAAATATGAAAAATGACAATGATATTCGTGTAGTGCCCACACCAGAAATTTGTCCTTACTACAACGAGTGCTAGTTTAAATAGCCTTGTTTATTATCTAGAATCCTTATGGATTTCGCTTTCTTCAGTCTCCCTTTTTGCGTTTGAATTGCTTATTATTGTATTTATTTAATAACTCATTTCAATCACGCGCATGAACATCGCGTCCACTCAAAATATTTACAAAACGTCAGTGCTAATTGCTGTTCACGTTCGTGTGAGCACTAATCGGAGGCCCTCCGTTTATTGTGACGAGAGAAATTGATGATGCGATTTCAATGAGTCGTATTTCATTCACCGCATTATTAGGCACGGCCTCGCCAGCTGGCCGAATCAAGACGCGCATTAAGGCACACCGGAAGCGTCCCTTCCTCACCTCTTAACCTCTTTAACTAATGCACGCACCCGGAGGTGGATGACCCTTGTAAAACGAAATGGAACGAAAGAGCCCTTGCGTGAGCATCGGAAGGAAATTTAAACGCGTGATTATTTTGTAATCAATCGCCTCATTTCAGATGGGTGGATGAGTCGATTACCAATTTGTGGCTGTTTAATGATTTAACATTTGCCATGTGACTGTTGTTAATTTATGGGTTATTACTCAAGTAACGTGGTATAAATTGGCAGACAATTGCAAAATATTTATCAAAGGATAACCTACGCGGTTTAGTTTTAATTATCTCGTTTACTTTCATTCTCTGAATATGATTGTAATTGGGCAACTGTTGGGAAATAAAATCTATTTATTATTATTATTACTAAAAATTAATTCCATATGGAGTATATAATACAGAAAATATTTTATATTTATATTAATTTATGGGTTATTACTCAAGTAACGTGGTATAAATTGGCAGACAATTCCAAAATATGTATCAAAGGATAGGCTACGCGTTTTAGTTTTAATTATCTCGTTTACTTTCATACTCTGAATATGATTGTAATTGGGCAACTGTTGGGAAATAAAATGTATTTATTATTATTATTACTAAAAATTAATTCCATATGGAGTATATAATACAAAAAATATATACATGGTTTAATAGGAGACTTGTACTAAAAATGTTGAACGCTGTTCACATCCAATAGATCATTGTTCAATACTGATGTTTATTACAAAATGAGATCAAGCATAATTATCATGAAATAAAATTTTCCAAGTTCGAAAAATTTGTCTGTAGTTTTACCAATTCCATTTGCAAAAATCTCAATATTTTTTTCGCCATCTAGACTATATTTCCAATCAAACGACATAACTTTCAGGGCCATGCCACTTCTGGGACGGCCACAATTTTGAACGAACGGAAGGTAGTTTTGGCAATTTTACCAATTTTGATCACTTTTCAAATTAATTTTGTGGCGGGTTTATCTTTTGTTTTAGGGAAAAATTGTTCTAAGATTTTTTATTTGATTCAAAATTGTCCAATATGCTGAAGTCGATTTCGATTTGACAATTTTTATTTTTATTTTCTTCCCTTCTTCGACCTTACCACTAAAACGGTACACATTTTATAACAATATTCTTGTGTTTTCCTCGTTGGAAATAATATACCGACAAAATGAGGCCAAAAACCACTTTCTACCAAGAAATAAAATTATTAATGTTTCAAAAAAGCCCTGTAGCTTTTCAGGTTCAATTTTCAACAATATCGAAATTTTTCCCGCCATCTAGACTATGTTTCCAATGAAACGCCATAAGTTTCAGGACCATGCCACTTCTGGGACGGCCCCAATTTTGAATGGATGGAAGCTAGTTTAGGCAATTTTACCGACTGTTATTACTTTTATAATTTATCATGTGACGGGTTTGTCTTTTGTTTTAAGGAAAACATTTATTAAGATTTTTCATTTGGTTCAAAATTGTTTATCTAGTAGCCGAAAGTTCATCTTGATTTGACAATTTTTATTTTCAATTTCTTCACTTCTTCGGTTTTACCATGATAAAGGTGCTCGTTTTATAATAATATTTTTTCGGAATTTTCGTTGGAATCAAATTATCTACAAAATGACATCAGTCGCAATTCTCTATCATAAAATAAAATTTACCAAGTTCAAAAAATTTGCCAAGCCCTGTAGCTGTTCCGGTGCACTTTGAGACAATCTCGACATTTTTTCCGCCATCTAGAATATATTTCTAATCAAATGACATTAGTTTCAGTGCCAGGCCACTTCTGGGTCGACCCCAATTTTGACCATAGTTTTGTGACGTTGACGGACATTTTTTGAAATTTTACATTTTTATCTTTTGCAGCTTTATCTGTAACTTTAGAGCAATTATAATTTAAGTTTGATGAATTACTTTTGGATTATCTATCCAATGCGCCCAAACTCGATTTTTTCGGGAAAAAATCATTTTTTATTTTTCCACTTTTCCGACAGTACACGCCTACTGGTTGACATTTTCTAATATTTTTCCCCCGATCTTTCTTTGCCTGTTTAACGCGCACAAACACACAGTTGAATTTGTTCTCTAGGATCAATTTCATGTTTCGCGCTTTCCCGGCTTTTCACGTTTCCACAGTTTTTCCCACCGGAGCCATTGTGCCCGGTCTAATTTTCCCGACGTCTAGAATGATGAAACTTTCCAATGATATATGAAATATTTTTTCATTCCTTACAAATGGAATCGTCTTCTGCACAGAACTGCCATGCAAAATATTTCAGCATGTTCCAGGCTTAATAGTAGATACCACTGTTCAACCTAGAGGAATCTGAATCAATTAAACAAAAAAGTCTCCATCCTATATAATTACAAGAACTGTAAACAAATGCACTATTAACTATTAATGAAACTATATCTATCTAATGACTTAAATTAATTATTAATGACAGACGAACCTAAATGAGCGTAATGCTTGACTGTGCCACTTGTAGTTTCTTATTGTTATCGTTATTGGTAAAGTTATTGAATATATGTATATATATATATATATATATATATATATATATATATATATATATATATATATATATTGATTAAAACAATTATACCTTCTCCTAACAAATAATAGAAATATTGTTGATCGCATTACTTCAACAAAATATTGAAGCTATCTAAAATCTTTCTAATTGAAAAATGCTATGTAACTAGACTTGTACCCTAGTAAACTTGAGAAAATTTGAGTTCCATATTTACAATATGTTTGTTATTGATGGTACAAAAGAAGAAAACGATAAACCGAAAATTGAGGGCAGGAACCCCCTTAAAATTCAGCTATAAACTTATCTGGTCCATTTTACAAAAAAAATCTTACATAACTCAACTTGTAGCCCAGCATATTTTACAAAATTTGAGTTTCATTTATAGGATATATTTCTTACTGAGGGTATAAAAGAAGATCAAATTAATCCGAAAATTGAGTGCAGAAGGCCCTTTGAAATCTACTTATAACATATCTAGCTAGTTTCTGAATAAAAAATCGTTTGTAACTTGACTTGTAGTCTAGCAAACTTCAAGAAATTGGGATATCATATTTGGAATATATTTGGTATTGAGGGTAAAAACTAGTCCGAAAATTGTGAGCAGGAAGCCCTTTGAAATCCATTTATAAACATATCTAGCTCGTTTCTGAAAATCGTGTGTAACTCGTCTTGTAGCCTAGTAAACTTCTCAAAATTAAACTATAATATTTGAGATATATTTGATATTGAGGACACAAAAGAAGAAAACACTAATCTGAAAATTGAGAGAAGTAGGCCCTTTGAAATCTACTTATAAACATATCTGGCTCGTTTCTGAATGAACATTCGTGTGTAACTCGACTTATAGCCTAGAAAACTTCAAGAAATTAGTCCATCATATTTGGAATGCATTTAGTATTGAGGGCACAAAATAAGAAAACACTAGTCCGAAAATTATGTGCTGGAAGCCCTTTGAAATCCACTTATAAACATATCAAGCTCGTTTCTGAATGAAAAATCGTGCTTAACTTGACTTATAGCTTAGTAAACTTCAAGAAACTATGATATCATATTTAAAATAGATTTGGTATTGAGGGTACAAAATAATAAAATAGTAATCTGAAAATTGATAGCAGGAGGCGCTTTGAAATACACTTATAAACATATATAGCTCATTTCTGAATGAATATTCGTATGTAACTCGATATGTGACCTAGCAAACTTCAACAAATTAGGTTATTATATTTGGAATATATTTGGTATTGAGGGTACAAAAGAAGAAAATACTAGTCCGAAAATTGTGAACAGGAAGCCTTTTGAAATCTACTTACATAATCTAGCTAATATCTGAATGAAAAATCGTATGTAACTCGACTTGCAGCCTAGCAAACTTTAGGAAATTAGGTTATCATATTTAAAATATAGTTGGTATTGAGGGTACAAAATAAGAAAATACTAATCCAAAAATTGAGAGCAGTAGGCCCTTTGAAATGCTCTTATAAACATATCTAGTTCGTTTCTGAATAAAAAATCGTGTGTAACTTAAGTTGTAGTCCAGTAAACTTCCATAAATTTGACTATAATATTTGAAATATATTTGGTATTGAGAATACAAAAGAAGAAAATACTAGTCCGAAAATTTTGAGCAGTAGGCTCTTTGAAATCCACTTATAAACATATCTAGCTCGTTTCTGAATGAAAAATCGTGTGTAACTCGACTTATAGCCTAGTAAACTTCAAGAAATTAGGCTCTAATATTTGGAATGTATTTGGTATTGAGAGTACAATAGAAGAAAATACTAGTCCGAAAATTTTGCGCTGGAAGCCTTTTGAAATTTAGTTACAAACATATCTAGCTCATTTCTGAATGAAGAATCATATGTACCTCGACGTGTAGCCTAGCAAACTTTAGGAAATTAGGCTATCATATTTAAAATAGAGTTGGTATTAAGGGTACAACATAAGAAAATACTAATCCGAAAATTGAGAGCAGTAGGCCCTTTAAAATGCACTTATAAACATATCTAGTTCGTTTCTGAATAAAAGATCGTGTGTAACTTAAGTTGTAATCTAGTAAACTTCCAAAAATTTGACTATAATATTTGAAATATATTTGGTATTGAGAATACAAAAGAAGAAAATACTAGTCCGAAAATTTTGAGCAGTAGGCTCTTTGAAATCCACTTATAAACATATCTAGCTCGTTTCTGAATGAAAAATCGTGTGTAACTCGACTTATAGCCTAGTAAACTTCAAGAAATTAGGCTCTAATATTTGGAATGTATTTGGTATTGATAGTACAAAAGAAGAAAACACTAGTCTGAAAATTGTGAGCTGGAAGCCTTTTGAAATCTACTTACTAACATATCTAGGTCATTTCTGAATGAAGAATCATATGTAACTCGACTTGTAGCCTAGCAAACTAAATTAGGCTATCATATTTAAAATATAGTTGGTATTGAGGGTACAAAATAAGAAAATACTAATCCAAAAATTGAGAGCAGTAGGCCCTTTGAATTGCACTTATAAACATATCTAGTTCGTTTCTGAATACAAAATCGTGTGTAACTTAAGTTGTAGTCTAGTAAACTTCCAAAAATATGACTATAATATTTGAAATATATTTGGTATTGAGAATACAAAAGAAGAAAATACTAGTCCGAAAATTTTGAGGAGTATGCTCTTTGAAATCCACTTATAAACATATCTAGCACGTTTCTTAATGAAAAATCATATGTAACTCGACTTGTAGCCTAGTAAACTTCAAGAAATTAGGGTCTAATATTTGGAATGTATTTGGTATTGAGAGTACAACAGAAGAAAACACTAGTCTGAAAATTGTGAGCTGGAAGCCTTTTGAAATCTACTTACAAACATATCTATCTCATTTCTGAATGAAAAATCATATGTATCTCGACTTGTAGCCTATCAAACTTTAAGAAATTAGGCTATCATATTTAAAATATAGTTGGTATTGAGGGTACAAAATAAGAAAATACTAATCCGAAAATTGAGAGCAGTAGGCCCTTTGAAATGCACTTATAAACATATCTAGTTCGTTTCTGAATAAAAAATCGTGTGTAACTTAAGTTGTAGTCTAGTAAACTTCCAAAAATTTGACTATAATATTTGAAATATATTTAGTATTGAGAATACAAAAGAAGAAAATACTAGTCCAAAAATGTTGAGCAGTAGGCTCTTTGAAATCCACTTATAAACATATCTAGCACGTTTCTTAATGAAAAATCGTGTGTAACTCGACCTATAGCCTAGTATACTTCAAGAAATTAGGCCCTAATATTTGGAATGTATTTGGTACTGAGAGTACAAAAGAAGAAAATACTAGTTCGAAAATTGTGAGCAGGAAGCCTTTTGAAATCTACTTACATAATCTAGCTAATTCCTGAATAAAAAATCATATGTAACTCGACTTGTAGCCCAGCAAACTTTAGGAAATTAGGCTATCATATTTAAAATATAGTGGTATTGAGGGTACAAAATAAGAAAATACTAATCCGAAAATTGAGAGCAGTACGCCCTTTGAAATGCACTTATAAACATATCTAGTTCGTTTCTGAATAATCGTGTGTAACTTAAGTTGTAGTCTAGTAATCTTCCAAAAATATGACTATAATATTTGAAATATATTTGGTATTGAGAATACAAAAGAAGAAAATACTAGTCCGAAAATTTTCAGTAGTAGGCTCTTTGAAATCCACTTATAAACATATCTAGCTCGTTTCTGAATGAAAAATCGTGTGTAACTCGACTTATAGCCTAGTAAACTTCAAGAAATTAGGCTCTAATATTTAGAATGTATTTGGTATTGAGAATACAAAAGAAGAAAATACTAGTCCGAAAATTCTGAGCCGGAAGTCCTTTGAAATTCACTTACAAACATATCTAACTTGTTCCTGAATGAAAATTCGTGTGTAACTTGACTTGTAGCTTAGTAAACTTCAATACATTAGGAATATATTTGGTATTGAGGGTACAAAAGAAGAAAATGCTAATCCGAAAATTAAGAATAGGAGTCCCTTTGAAATCTACTTATAAACATATCTAGTTTCTGAATGAGAAATCATGTGTAACTCGACTTTTAGCCTAGTAATCGCTGTAGTGCATTTTCAATTATCACTAGAGTATCCCATATGATAATTTTACACACGCCTCTGTATGAATTAATATCTTCAAAGTAACACACATTGATGGCCAATAACCATAATATTATTCATAGCCCATACAATTGCGAGTGGGTCGCGGGGGTGGAGTATGTAACTGTAAAGGGTTGCAAAAAGCAGCCTCGCAATTTACATCTCATTAGCTCGTGCTGTTAACGGTGCACTTTTTCGCCTCATATTATTCAACCTGCGCGAAAAATGCGTCTTCTCCACGATGGCCATGTAATGAACCACGTAATTAGTCACCGCGCGTGCATTATTTGCATGCATGACTCAACCTGTTGCGAGTACATGTATGTATGTATGTATATGTGTGTGTGTGTAACTATGTATGTCTCTCTGTGTGTGTGTGTGTGTTATATGAAAAGCGGCAGGGCGCAGTCCTGCGTGGATAAATCAAAACGCTTTAAATATTCCGCCGGGCGCATTTGCATATTTTTATGGCTATCCCGGGCGCAAAAACGGAATAATTCATTTAATAATAATAATAATGCTAATCGAAACGCGCTGCTTTGTTTTTTCCCGCGCAATTGCGGGAACATTTTAATCCGCCGGTGGTTGATTTATACGTTCCAGTTTGAAATTCGAACAGCTGATTGTGTAATTTCTCGTATTATGTTCTACAAATGGGCTGTGGCTGGTTTTATTTGAACATATAAATATGCAAATGCTACGGAAAAATATTTGTATGAACTTATAACGTTATTATATACGGTGTTTCTAATTGAACGAAAAACAGACGCCGCTTTCTAACTATTTCTTGATACATTAGGGATATATTGTGAATCTTTTTCAATAATAGATATCATGTCATCAAATCAATCACGGTGAATTATTTTACGCCTACATACCTATATAAATATATATATATATATATATATATATATATATATATATTAAAAAAAGATCTTTATTTGGCATGACAACTCAAAAAAATACATAAACCCTCCAATATTTGTATATTGTTCATCACGAACAACAACAAAACAAATTATATACATAAAAAATAAAAATAAAAGTAACAATCAACAAAATACACATTAACAATATAAATAATCCTACACTCCTTATATACCAATAATGCCAGGCTATTTTTTCATCTGAGAAACATCAGAAACGTCTGATAAATTAATATTTAAAAACAAACTGATATAGGCAACAGTTTTCTGAATCTATAGTCGTCAACTAGAAGTTATATTATATCTTTTTTTCGTTGTTGAGATATACAGGGTGATCTACTAGATCGATGCCAAACTCTAACAGGTGAAAGCTGATATGATTCTAAGAAGACAAAGAGTTATATGAACATATTATACAAGATTTGTTTTATTTGTCAAGTTATAGCACTTTTTATTAAATAAGTTAATAAAAAAAACTGCTTAAACAAACGTTACGAAAGATATATTAATTTGGGAAGTAAATGTTCTAGTTTTGAAAAGAATAAAATGTATGCATTTTCCACAGAAGAATATGCAAAATATATTGTACGTTGCCATTACAATATCCAAATATAAATACGATATCTGCCTGAGGTGAAAATATGTCGATTATGTTCTCATTAGTTCGTTTTTCAATTTTTGATCTCATTCATTGAGTGTATTTATGTTCCATGTGGTTACTCGTAAGGATTGATTCATTCTCCTTTTTCTCATGTCCTGGTTCTAGTGGCTTTTGCTTTGTTTATTTTTTTCGTAACCTGCGTTACTTTACATTTCTACGTGATGGTCTTTAATTCTTTATATCCCGCATCTAAAATTTCAGCACAAATCAATTTATGCGTAAAAATTGATTTGTGCTGAAATTCTAGATGCGGGATATGAAGAATTAAAGATCATCAGGTAGATCGTATGTAATATCGAGCCTAAAACAGTGGAAATTCACTGATATTAACAAAATATAAATCTGGATCTCAATATTTATGCATTGCTAACTTTGCAATTTACTTTAGACTAATTAAATTAGTTTGAATTTCAGTCGATAAACTATTTATATGAATGCAACAGCACAGATTACAATGATCCGCAGTAAAAGTAAATTTAATTTCAATTTTATAATTCAACTATAAATGTGCGTTGGACTGTTGCAACACACGGTTTGTTATTATTAATTTTCCTCGCTTTGTTTATGTCCAGCGCCCGCGGCCGGTCAGCGGCGAGCGCCGTAAATCCGCGAATGCAAAAAGAATCGACAACGGCGGCCACGGGGAAATTAAATCTTTCGATAATTATAATTACCTTGAGCAAGTTGCGTTTGCGTTTCTCCGCATTAAACAGCAGTTTACGATCGTTTTTCGCTTGCGGGGCGGCGTGGGTGCGTGTGATGTTTATTGCGATATTAATTTAAACAGAAATAGGGAAATAGTAATTTTTTTGTGAACGATTTTTACCATATATGCCTTATAGGGTATTAATAATATAAATTCTATTACAAAGTATTTGGTCGTACAGGTTCTTATACACCTTAGTACTTTGTAATAAATACGAAAACTGGACAGCTGTTGCTTATTAAACAAACCACTAGGTACTATTGCGATCCTCTACAGATATAATTTATGATCACTGTTCTCATACAATATTTGCTTTTAGTTTTTTATCACAACAAGCAGTCTTGCTCTTGACACCATCAACTTCCGGAAAAATCGATAGCACTAGTTAAGTTATAATAACTACATAAAACCATAAAATTATATCTAAAAGGAGCTGAGAGTGGAGGTGCTATCTAATTGTATATTAATACAAAAAGCAATCTTGAACTAAAATTATATTACCTATCGAATATAACTGAATTTCACATCGGAAACTTATATAGATAATATTTTGCAATTTGAAATTTTATTGAATATTAGATAGATAGATAGATTTATTTAATACATAGCATACATTTAGATCAGTACATCATATATGAACATAACAGAAACATTTATAATTATAAATACGACATATATAAAATTGCAATAATTATTAAAATACTAAATAAAACTAATAAGTTAACAATTTAAAATTTCAAAAATTCGTCCACGCTATAAAAAACATTATTTAATAAAATTGATTTTAGTTTGGTGATAAATATTTTCCTAATAGTTACATCTTTATAGTTTCATCTTATTATGAATTAACATAATACATCTTAAAAATATGCCTGACGATAAGTTATCTAATTTGAACACTGGCAAGGTGCATCATCAATAAACCCCACTATTACGAAGAAATTCGAGCACAGTCGCACTTTCACGTTCTTACATACTGTTTACACTCGATATCTTCCAGTCGGGGTTATAAATGGTAAATATAGGCCCTATTTGTGGAACGGACAGATGTTTGAGCGTTTAAGTGGGGCCCATCAAGGCGCTCGCTTGTTTATCCTCGTGCCCATGCCCCGCCGATAAATAAGGCTATCGATTGTCGCCGCTGAAGACGTGCCTTTATCTCGCACCTTCCTCCCCGGGGGGGACATTGGAAATGTGTCATCGTGTGCAAATATCGCGTAAAGTGCGTCGTGTTTATGTTAACAATTTGTTCAAATTTATTCGGAACGATAAGAAATTTTCTTTTATCGGGGGCATTTATTTTTAAACAAATCTGTTATTGAGCACGTGAATTCGTATAGCGTTTATGCTCTATGATTTTCAAAGTGGGGGTCGCGAAAAATATTTGGGGTCGGTCGCGGAAAAATGAAGTAATTTAAAATATAATTAGTAAACTTAACCTTCCGTCGGGCTCAGACACAGGGCACATTTAATATGCTGTCTAGGTTCGATTTGCTTGAAGCGGGCAGGTTTTTGTAATCCATGTTCAGCTATGGTCTCTTATAATGTTGTAGAATAGTTACAAAAAATAATATTGGGAGTCGCGTACCAACAAGTTGGAGAAACACTGCTCTATATAACCTGTGCTAGCTTTATTCATTAGAAGAGCCAGTAAAAATCAATACACCAAAATCAGGATATCTAAAAAATTAATTATTTATTATATTTATTTTTCAGTGTTTCAGTTATATAGTCAATAAAATAGTTTTGATTTGTTTTATCTTGTCGATTGAAACTTAGTTTGGAAGTTTAAAGTTGGAATACTAATTTTCAATTTTCAATAGTGTCCAAAATGTTGGTTACATGTGGCTTTTCTGTCACCTGTAACTTTTAATATTGATCTTGTTCCTTTGTATATATCACAACTACTCCTATTAAAACCTCATTATATGTTTTGTGAATACGCTTGTATGCATATTAAAAAAAAACCTTTAATCACGAAATCGTGTTCGATACAGACAAGCCACAAAAAATATTAAACTTCTGCAAATTCTCGCATTTTCCCATAATTAATCGTATCGCGCTCGTTTAATCTTGTTAGAAATTTCCGGCTGCGAAAGAAAAAAAAAACTATACGCTCATCTCATCACGTTGTTGATTATGCGCGAGTGTGGTTGATTGAATGTCGGCCGGGATCAAGATCCGTCCATCCTGCCGATCAACCTTTCCGCGCATGCAGCGTCACGCGCGCGCCCCGGCACTTCTTTCTCCCAGGCCCTCCATTCAAATCATCCGGGCCCCCGTGGAAATCCGCTCAGGTGCACCCGCAGGAATCCCATTTATATTAAAATTGACCCGCGAGATGAACAGAGATTCAAGGATGGACATAAAAGCGCGACAGGAATATTGGATGAAAAGGGTTTTTGTTGGAATCGTGTTTTGTATGGAAACACGAACGGATTTGTAATCTTTTTCAAATAAGGAACAGTTCAATTATAATTGTATTTTCAAAATGGGTCATGTTATTAAGATTAATCTGATCTTCATAATGCATACAAAAATAGCGCAGGACTTGAAGAATTCTATTATATTTATATCTAGTTATGGGAATAAAAACTATTGATAACAATCAACAAGAAACAATAGATGATAATAAATACAAATAACAATAACTAACAAGAATTAATAACAACAACAAATAATATCTATTCGAGAACTCTTTCTTTTCTACAAAACTGAAAATGCATATATCAATATATTACATCAGTGACAAATTACTATACCTAATTCCGCTTATTTATTCAACAGTCAGTTTATTTGCGAACACTCCACACACTGCACTTGATGTTTATTTGCACTATTTATTTTCCCACTGCGATAGAAAGCGCAACGGATTTTTTCGGACTGTACCGTGAGACAATTTTTTGATAAATTGATATGCAGCCAGCACACTGATAAAATGCATGTATGTATTTTTTTTAACTCCGTCACAGGGGGCGAGAAAAAATGTGGATGCGCATAAAATGTCCATACAAAACAAACCAGTTGCCTGTTTGCCCTCATTTAAATATTCTTCGCCACCCCACGGGACAGACTCGCCCCAGAAAGGATCTTACACTAAAAAAAACGTATTTTTTTGCGATGTGTAAAATTTTTTGTATACAATATATACATTTGCATATTCTGCGGTGGTACTGTGAAATTTGAAACTAAAACATTTAAATTTAATCCTAACCAACAAAAAAACCTGAATGTGTAAATATTTTAGTGATGTTTAGCGGTAATTTATGTAAAATATACAATAATCCGGGGGGTTACTGCCTGGAGGGGAAATTTTTTTGTTTAATTTTTTTTTAAATAAAATGTATAAAAGTTTTACTTTTTATAAAAATTACATTACCATGGATATAAATTGAAATTTTAGTTACGGGATGAAAAGAAAGTATATTCTCTATTCGAAGTTTGATTTCTGACAAGTGGTTCTAACGGTGAAGGACCTTCTTCACAGGGATGTGATTGTGATCGTGGTTTTCTTTCGAGATTATCATATATGTATGTGGTTTTCTATATATTAAGTGCGAGCCCATATCTTTGGCTGACCTTAGCCAATGGTATGCTCTAACCACGATCACAGTCACATCCTTGTGAAGAAGGTCCTTCACCGTTAGAATCACTTGTTAGAAATCAAACTTCGAGATTTCTAACAAGTGATTCTAACGGTGAAGGACCTTCTTCACAGGGATGTGACTGTGATCGTGGTTTTCTTTGGATATTATCATATATGTATTTGGTTTTCTTTATATTAAGTGCGAGCCCATATCTTTGCCAAAGATATGGGCTCGCACTTAATATAAAGAAAACCAAATATATGATAATCTCCAAAGAAAACCACGATCACAAGCACATCCCTGTGAACAACATATCAATACAGACACCACATTAAATGAAAAGTGGCATTTAATGTGGTGTCTATATTGATATGTTGTTCACAGGGATGTGATTGTGATCGTGGTTTTCTTTGGATATTATCATATATTTGGTTTTCTTTATATCAAGTGCTAGCCCATATCTTGGGCTGGCTTTCTCCACCTTGTTTATCAGCATCAAGAGCAATCTCCAGAAACAAATACATTTTCTTCATCTTTTTCGATTAATACATGATCAATTTGGTTTACAATTCTCTTCATCCGGCGACCTCCATGTTCCCTTGTGAATTTCTTTCCTTTCGAAGTTCGTAATATTTCATTGGCAAAATCTATTAGGAATTGTCCATTTTTATTAGTTTATCTGAGTTTGCTATGTCTTCCTATTCTACGCCCAACGACTTCCTCACTGCCATTCTTCGTGTTATTTTGAGGTCGTATTTTTGTATTTCCTCATATATTCTATTTAGTACCCAGCTCAGTGGCAGAGTGGTTAGAGGCGTCGTCCGTCTCGTACTGAGCATTGGGGAGCCTGAGTTCGATCCTCAGCGGGAAGAGAATTTTTGCGAATCACAATTCACAGGTTTTCTGTGAAGTTAAGGTAAATATCGAGTGATTAAAAAACTCCTCTGAGCTTCTCCTTTGATTTGACCTGAGGGGTAGCTTCATGCCTGATATGGGCTTCTATCTTATTGGGCATAAAGATAGAAGTTTTTTTTCAAATATATCATCTTCATGTCATTCAGTTCGATATTTCTTTCTTCCATTTCTTTCGTTGATTTTTCTTTGCTTGGATCGTGCATGTTAATTGTTTAGTATCGCCCTCGCATCCGTTTCTCTATATTTGCTATGTCTTTCTAGTATGGACCTGAAGATATCGTCTCTGCTAATCTTTTTTTTACGGATTTTCAAGATTATTCATCCAAATATTTTGAACGTCGTTAGTTTCAAACCTTCATAACTCGAGTTACAATTGCCAAAATTACACCAAAAAATTTTGTTTTATTTAGAACAGTTCCAGAATTGTTATCTATAATATTCAATTACTTTAAATTAAAAATTGATTTTTTTACAGATTTTCAAAATTATTCATCCAAATATTTTGGACGTTGTTAGATTCAAACCTTCATAACTCGAGTTACAAGTATCAAAATTACACAAAAACAACTTTGTTTTATTTATAACAGTTCCAAAATTGCTATTTATAATGCTCAATTTTTTTCATTAAAAACTGATTTTTTTTACGGATTTTCAAATTTATTCATTCAAATATTTTGAACGTTGTTCGATTCAAACCTTCATAACTCGAGTTAAAATTATCAAAATTACACCAAAATAACTTTGTTTCATTTAGAACAGTTCCAGAATTGTTATTAATAATGTTCAATTTTTTTCATTAAAAATTTATTTTTCTACGGATTTTCAAATTTTGTCATCCAAATATTTCGGACGTTGTTAGATTCAAACTTCATAACTCGAGTTACAAGTATCAAAATTACACCAAAACAACTTTGTTTTATTTATAACAGTTCCAGAATTATTACTTATACTGTTCAATTTTTTTCATTAAAAACTGATTTTTTTACGGATTTTCAAATTTATTCATCCAAATATTTTGGACGTTGTTCCTTCATAACTCGAGTTATAATTGTCAAAATTACACCAAAAAAACTTTGCCTTATTTAGAACAGTTCCAGAATTGTTATCTACAATGTTCAATTTTTTTCATTAAAACTGTTTTTTTTACGGATTTTCAAAATTATTCATCCAAATATTTTGGACGTTGTTCGATTCAAACCTTCGTAACTCGAGTTAAAATTATCAAAATTACACCAAAATAACTTTGTTTTATTTAGAACAGTTCCAGAATTGTTATCTTCAATGTTCATATTTTTTAATTAAAAATTTATTTTTTTACGGATTTTCAAAATTATTCATCCAAATACTTTGAACGTTGTTAGTTTCAAACCTTCATAACTCGAGTTACAATTGTCAGTATTACACCAAAATAACTTTGTTTTATTTAGAACAGTTCCAGAAATGTTATCTATAATATTTAATTTCTTTAAATTAAAAATTGATTTTTTTACGGATTTTCAAATTTATTCATTCAAATATTTTGGACGTTGTTCGATTCAAACCTTCATAACTCGAGTTACGATTGTCAAAATTACACCAAAAAAACTTTATTTTATTTAGAACTGTTCTAGAATTTTTATCTACAATGTTCAATTTTTTAAATTTAAATCTGATTTTTTTACGGATTTTCAAAATTATTCATCAACATATTTTGGACGTTGTTCGATTCAAACCTTCATAACTCGAGTTAAAATTATCAAAATTACACCAAAATAACTTTGTTTCATTTAGAACAGTTCCAGAATTGTTATTAATAATGTTCAATTTTTTTCATTAAAAATTTATTTTTCTACGGATTTTCAAATTTTGTCATCCAAATATTTCGGACGTTGTTAGATTCAAACTTCATAACTCGAGTTACAAGTATCAAAATTACACCAAAACAACTTTGTTTTATTTATAACAGTTCCAGAATTATTACTTATACTGTTCAATTTTTTTCATTAAAAACTGATTTTTTTACGGATTTTCAAATTTATTCATCCAAATATTTTGGACGTTGTTCCTTCATAACTCGAGTTATAATTGTCAAAATTACACCAAAAAAACTTTGCCTTATTTAGAACAGTTCCAGAATTGTTATCTACAATGTTCAATTTTTTTCATTAAAAACTGTTTTTTTTACGGATTTTCAAAATTATTCATCCAAATATTTTGGACGTTGTTCAATTCAAACCTTCATAACTCGAATTACAAGTATCAAAATTACACCAAAACAACTTTGTTTTATTTATAACAGTTCCAGAATTATTACTTATACTGTTCAATTTTTTTCATTAAAAACTGATTTTTTTACGGATTTTCAAATTTATTCATCCAAATATTTTGGACGTTGTTCCTTCATAACTCGAGTTATAATTGTCAAAATTACACCAAAAAAACTTTGCCTTATTTAGAACAGTTCCAGAATTGTTATCTACAATGTTCAATTTTTGACATTAAAAACTGTTTTTTTACGAATTCTCAAAGTTATTCATCCAAATATTTTGGACGTTGTTAGATTCAAACCTTCATAACTCGAGTTACAACTATCAAAATAACACACAAACAACTTTGTTTTATTTATAACAGTTGCAGAATTGCTATTTATAATGCTCAATTTTTTTCATTAAAAACTGATTTTTTTACGGATTTTTTAAATTATTCATCCAAATATTTTGGACGTTGTTCGATTCAAACCTTCGTAACTCGAGTTAAAATTATCAAAATTACACCAAAATAACTTTGTTTTATTTAGAACAGTTCCAGAATTGTTATCTTCAATGTTCATATTTTTTAATTAAAAATTTATTTTTTTACGGATTTTCAAAATTATTCATCCAAATACTTTGAACGTTGTTAGTTTCAAACCTTCATAACTCGAGTTACAATTGTCAGTATTACACCAAAATAACTTTGTTTTATTTAGAACAGTTCCAGAAATGTTATCTATAATATTTAATTTATTTAAATTAAAAATTGATTTTTTTACGGATTTTCAAATTTATTCATTCAAATATTTTGGACGTTGTTCGATTCAAACCTTCATAACTCGAGTTACGATTGTCAAAATTACACCAAAAAAACTTTATTTTATTTAGAACTGTTCTAGAATTTTTATCTACAATGTTCAATTTTTTAAATTTAAATCTGATTTTTTTACGGATTTTCAAAATTATTCATCAACATATTTTGGACGTTGTTCGATTCAAACCTTCATAACTCGAGTTAAAATTATCAAAATTACACCAAAATAACTTTGTTTTATTTAGAACAGTTCCAGAATTGTTATTTACAATGTTCATATTTTTTAATTAAAATTTGATTTTTTTACGGATTTTCAAAATTATTCATTCAAATATTTTGAACGTTGTTAGTTTCAAACCTTCATAACTCGAGTTACAATTGTCAAAATTACACCAAAAAAACTTTGCTTTATTACGAACAGTTCCATAATTATTATTTACAACTTTCAATTTTTTTCATTAAAAACTGATTTTTTTTACGAATTTTGAGAATTTGTAAAAGAAATTCATCCAAATATTTTGGATGTTGTTCGATTCAAACCTTCATAACTCGAGGTACAAGTATCAAAATTACACCAAAACAACTTTGTTTTATTTATAACAGTTCCAGAATTGCTATTTATAATGTTCAATTTTTTTCATTAAAAACTGATTTTTTTACGAATTTTCAAAGTTTAAATATTTCGGACGTTGTTCGATTCTGACCTTTATAACTTGAGTTACAATTGACAAAATTACACCAAAAAAAACTTTGTTTTATTTAGAACAGTTCCAGAATTGTTATCTACAATGCCAATTTTTTAAAATTTAAACTGATTTTTTTACGGATTTTCAAAATTATTCATCCAAATATTAGCGCTATCCCTACCGCGCTTATTGTGAATGGCCTATAACTGCAACCGTATTAAGGGGTCGTGCATTTCAGGAGCGGCTCGCATGGGTAATCAAAACCGAGACAAACAACCCGGAACAGTTCTCGTACGATAACTGAAAGCGGCTATAATTACAAAGTTAAACGTATTTCGATATTAGATATATTTAAATTAAAAAAATAGATAGTTTAAAATATTTAATTATTAGCTTGTAAAACATACAAGCATTCTGCAAATCAAAACTAAATCGCTGTAGCACAATATATTTTATGGGCGTTGAGAAGATTAATGCCACGCTGGAAACAATCAGGTTTGTTTAGTCTTCCAGTTCACCAGGAAGCCAGCACGCCCTAATGTGTTTTGTCTTTAACTCTCTCCGCGAGTCAATTTGTTTTCTTGCATGCTGCCGATATTAATTATCCCGCTTGTTTCGAAACGGGTTTCTTGCAAATAGAACAGAATTAATACTGCGCATCGCGCTAAATTGCGAATTCACATCAACGCAAACTAAAAACAATAATAAAACTAAAAACATTAGTAAATTTGCCTGGCACGCTCTTTTCAACCAACCACTGTCGCTTTGTGAATTTATGACGGTGTGTTCTTCATTCAATTGTTGCACTGGCCACCGTCGTGAATGATGTCTTTTGCGCGCTGAATGGCTCCTTAAACCTGACTCTCCTCTGTATGGCGGGACAACAAAAAAGTCGCCGGCTTTCCCCGAAAAAAGTACCCCCGGGACTCTTTTGAATGGTACAGGTTGTCCTTTGTGTATACTGCTCGGTCCATTATGGCGTTTTATTCTTCGGTTTGCACCGACGGCTATGCGTATTTTCTTAGGACATTCCGCTCTATTTTTTCTACCGATTTAATGCGTGCAATTGGAACAAATATATAGTTTAAAATAAATATAGATTAATCCATTGGGAAAATATTATCTACATCGCGGTAATTCGTTATGAAAAGATGTGTGGTCTGGTTTATAATAATAATAATAATAAACTTTATTTCTCATAGATTGTAGCACAATAATAAAATACATTTAATACAGATACAATAAAGGAAACAGGTCAATATAAAAACATAAGTACCACTACAAGCCCAGCATGAACGAATAGTACTCTTCCTTGTCGTACGGCTCGAAAGTTAACAACAATGATTTTATTTTACTTTTAAACCTCGACAAAGATTTTAAATCTTTTATTTTTTGCGGAAGCATATTATAAAGTTTTAAGGCACTGTAATGTGGAGCCTTTTCGTACATAGGCAGGTTATGCTTTGGAAGTCTATAATTATAAATAAACATGTTAGGTTTTTGGTCAAAACATTCCAAATTTTTATAGATTGTTTTGCGCCTGAAAAAAAAAACGCAGAAGTTCAGAGAATTGCGATTTTACAGGTCCGCTGAAAACTAATTTCTCAATATTCAAAGTAACAATTGGAATTGGACTGATGTCAAAAAGTTCCTGAAGAATGAGACTATCTTTAAATAAATCATGGTTTATACTACTATTAAGAACAACCAAAAAAGACCTTTATTTGGCATATTCGCACAAAACTTTTACAAAAATTCTCCCATTAAACAATACTCTCGCAGAAATTAAAAAAAAACAAATTAACATAAAACAAAATAAAATAAAAATAAAATGTATATTCGCTTCTGTTTTCTTCCTACACATTAGACCCCCTCTGCCCTCGCCACATTCCTTTCCCACTTCAGTCTCTTGCAGATTTTCACGCCTTTCCCATCCTCTCCTAAGCATTCAGGTTTCTGCAATTTCCAACCCAATTAACAACAATCATATATTTCGTAAAAAATTATATTCATATTTATTATTGAGATCTTCCTCTTGGACAATAAAATGAAAGTTTCATAGGACCGCAGATTTTAGCTAGAGTCTCCATATGTTTGCCTTTAATCACTAGATTTCTAATAAGGTATTTAAAAAAATATCCATCCGCAGTTATAGTAACTTTTGAATTTTGATGTGTGTGATAATAATTAACGAAGAAAAAAAAATTTAAAATCCAGACCTATTAATTTCAGATGAATGAAATATATTGTCACGACTATGGGGTTTAGTGTATGATTTTGTATGAAAGTTATATGATTTGTATAGGAAGGAATATCACAACGTGACAATATATTTGGCGTAAATAGATATCAACTATACTAAACTACTATATTAAATTTTTTAATAGTCTCATACATTTCACCTACTATTTTCTTTATATGTTTTCATTGATGGTTCAAACTTATTTAACCCATGCCACGACACGACCGTTAAAATTCTGACTGCAAAAAAAATCATTCATTATTCTCTTTTGCCCGTAAAAAATATATAAAGAATCTTGTTTTTGTGAATTTTTTACTCCGACCGGTAGATTTTAACACAAAGGGTTGATATCACACGGATTTATAAGAAACCCATTCGCAGCGTTGACATTTTAACCGTCTTCCCGGTGAGGGGACGGATTGTTTTTTTTTAGTTTGCCAAAAAAAAATTGGGTTTGTGTGGTGGAAACATTTTCTTTCTTTGACGTAAAAGTAGAAATTTTGTTGGATATTTTAAGTCATGCTTTATGATCGTAAAAATAAACCCACAAAAAGGGGAAACATGAGGGACAGTTTATAAAATCAACACAATACATTATACATATAGAAAAGTTAAATGTTTTTATGTAAAATATAACGTCCTCAAGTGGTTCGATTAAATGATAAAATATGATAGTTTATTGTATGGTAATAAATTTAATTATCTGGTAGCTTCTTGTCATTATCCAGATAAAACAATTTATTATCTTATAGTGCAGTTACTATTGGTATAATAAGTATTTTGAGTGAATCGTAATCCTTAAAGTAGGGAGGTGATTTATAAGTAATAATTATCCCAATCGGACATGGGAATTTCGCGCAGCCATATAAATTATCAAACTACGTAAAAGGCCTGTAAAATATACGAAAAATGATGATTATTGTTAAATTTTAAAGAATATTTTGAAAGTATCAAAAAAAATCGTGGGGGAACATTAATAAAAATTGCAATTTGTTTGGTTGCAAATATTATTCAATGACAGGCTTATAAAAAATACTTGCTGCCAACTTTTTTAATTGTACTTTTTTGGACCACTAAAGTGAAAATTAAAAAAAAAAACATTGGCTTATAGACACATACATTTGTTACAAATAAAAAATGATTTTACATATATTTTACATACATGTTTATGTTAAAAATATTTTTTCTTAGACTAAGGCCCAGCGCCTTATTCGAAAATATGTCTTATGATTGTTGTTAAATTCTAAACAATATTTTGAAGTTTAAAAAATATCGTTGGGGGAACATTAATAAAAATTGTTTTGTTGCAAATATTATTCAGTAACAGCTAACAAAATTAACTTAAATTTGTTTTTTTTTTCTTATTTTATTATATTATTATAATATTGTTGATTTATAAATTAATTAAACTTTGTAAAAAAGACCTTTATTAGGCATAGCCAATACAAAAATTCAAACATCTCCCTTGTACACAATTGCACCAAAAACAATAAAAAAAATAAATATACAAATTTCACGTTTATCACTTTATAACTTTGTACATTATTTTGTTAAAATTAAAATTCAGTATAAAATCTATTTTTAAGCATTAAACATAAACATGTGCAAGTATTTAGTTTCAATAGTATGTGTGCTCATATTATATGTGTTCTCGCCCCTCGGCAGCTGCAGTCCAATACTCCAGACTGTAGTATTCGGGATGGACAGGTGATGGTTCGCCATGGACCTGCAGCTCCCGACCACATATGCCTTGTACATGCGATAGGTGGTCCAGGGGGCTCGCTTTACCAGGCTGAATGAGCATGTGCCCTCTTTCTGCAGATTGTAACGGATTTTATGCGCGCGTTTAGTGAATAAGGGAGGGCGAATGCGGATCGGCGACGATAATAAAATAATGCACTTCCTTAATAGGAAGCCAGGAAGGAATAAGTCGGCACAAAGGAGCTGAGGGTAAAAAAAAGGGGGTACGCGCTGTGATTTGAGACTTTGATACCGTATACAATATTGAAATCATATCATCAAGAAGTACAACAAACAAAAGTAGTCTGTACAATAATACAACAACAATAGACAGCGTTAATATTTTGTTGCTTTGATCATTTGGTCAATTGTCGACTATATTTCTATGTTACAATAAATATTAATTCATAACAGATTACATCTAAAAAAAAGTTCTGGCGCGAATTATGTAATTGTGAATGGCAATTTTTAATATTTTGGCACTTACGGTTGTTGGCATTATACGGTTATTTTTATTTCGGAATATATATATATATATATATATATATATATATATATATATATATATATATATATATATATAAAACATATGTTTCAGACACAAATGAAAATAGGTCATGAAAATAATAACAATTTTAGAAATTGAATGGTTTTGGCGTCTACTACGTGGTAATTCATTTGTACCTACAATTGTTTGGTAATGTCTTGGTAACCATCAAATAAGAAATAAACAAATTGAAGTAAATTTTGTTTAGCTGTTATTAAATAATATTTGCAACAAAACAAATTTCAATTTTTATTAATGTACCCCATACGATTTCTTTTTGAAACTTTCAAGATATTGTTTAAAATTTAACAACAATCATCAAACATATTTTCAAATAGGGCACTGGGCTTGAGTTTTTTTTTAAATTAAAAAAAATAAAATATATTAAAAAAAAACTAAGGCCCAGCGCCTTATTTTTAAATCAGTTTTTAGGGTTTTCCCACTTTTTCGCTCAATAGAGACATTGCAGCACATAAGTGGTAAAAATCATAGTAGTTTTATTCATCTCCTTTATTTAATAACAATTTTGTTTTGAAATTTATAATTTTGCATTTATAATCAAAACTATTTGATTTATTATGAATTTTTTTTAATTGACATGATTAGAAATTTACTTCGAATGAATTAATTTCTATTTTTTCTTTTTTTTTCTGTGAAAGTATTGTTTATTGGGGGGAATTTTGTAAAAGGATGGTGCGGATATGCCAAATATAGGTATTTTTTTTTAATAAGTTTTGACTGTGAAATTAATATACGACTTAAACACATGTTGACGCTATTCAAAAAATTGATAATTACACGATTATACGGTTAATTCGATTTCGAAAAACATACATACAAATATTTAAGGCTGTAATCTGTTTAATCTACACTCGCAAGAAGGCGTGTGTAATTTACGATTAGACGACACGTCAAAAATATGCTAAGATAAGAAAAGGACAATGGACAAACAACGAAGAAAGTGGTTGAAGGACTAAGTCAAATACGGCCGATAAAGTTGGGGAAACACGTCGAGATGATACATTTATATGTTATCGTACGAATAATATTTGTGTGCAGGAATTATTGAAATTACTACGAAACTAGATAACAAAACTAGAAATGTATTTTGGTATTTATACGTATCAAAAAAATGTATGAACAAATAGTGCTAGGCCTGATAAACGAATGAAAATTGTATTTTGTTCGTGCATTCACGAGACTATAATTAGAAAAATAAATCGTTTTTATGTGCTGCAATGTCTCTATTGAGCGAAAAAGTGGGAAAATCCTAAAAACTGATTTAAAAATAAGGCGCTGGGCCTTAGTTTTTTTTTTTAATATATTTTACTTTTTAAAATTAAAAAAAAAGCCCAGCGCCCTATTTGAAAATATGTTTGATGATTGTTGTTAAATTTTAAACAATATCTTGAAAGTTTCAAAAAAAAAATCGTATGGGGTACATTAATAAAAATTGCAATTTGTTTTGTTGCAAATATTATTTAATAACAGCTAAACAAAATTTACTTCAATTTGTTTATTTCTTATTTTATGGTTACCAAGACATTAGCAAACAATTGTAGAAAAAAATATTTTTTTGCACACTTCGTTTAGTAACAATGCACCGAGAAAATGTCTCACGGGCCGCCCGGAATTATAAGAATTGTTTAACTATGTACCTTTTCCAAAATACTGCACAAAGGCAATAGTAATAACAATTAACATTCAAATTTTTTTAAATAAAACCACTAGTTAAGATCTATTTTTTTTCTTTAGGTTGATTAATTTAGCCACCGCCGGCAACCTTTCCGCTTGGTATTTAACGTCTCATTTAAACCAGCGGCCGCGGTAATTACCGGCACAGTGTGAAACATATCCAACTCCAGCATTGACCTTAAAATTAATTGACAGGCAATCAATACAAACGCGACTTATATTAATATTAATAAGTCTTAAGGTGCAAGCATTCCGGACGATTGTGCGTGTGTGTGTGTGTGTGTGTGTTTGTATGCGCCTCCCCCGGAGTGGTCAGTTCCGGGATCCGGGCTGCCGACTTCTTGTTCTTGCTGACCTTTTCAATCGGCCACTGATTGGCAAACGGCGCCGTTTTTCACACCGCGATTTTTAGTGACCAGCGGCTCGCGCGCGCGCGCGAATGATATATTGTAATTACACACGGGAATTGCATGCTCGGGAGTTTTATGTAATTGTTTATAATATTATTAAGTAATCCAAAGCACTTTAGAGTGCCGAGAGTGATTTATCATTATCGGGCGTTTGCTTCTGGTTTGAAAAATGCTGCCTTTGTGATGCTGTAATTGGAAATTGCGTAAAAACGGTATCTAACAAGAGAAATTCATATCATGCATTTATGCAGATTTGTAGTTGTGGAGCTATTAATTTGATAACTAGCTTGAAAAATTAGTATACATTACCTGTATGATTCATATATAATTTACCTACGTAATTTAGAAATAATCAATTACTATGACTAAATTTCGTAGTTATAGACCAGCGGTGGCCAAAGCGTCTTAACTATTCCTAGTTGCCTGTCGTACATATATTGGTTTATTCATCAACATTTAGTTTGTGAGAAGAAATCAATTTTTTCTTCTATTAACATTACTTAATATTGAATATGTATTAACTATAAGGCACCTTACACGATCAATATTACTGTCAATATTTTAGAATAATGACAGTATTACTGTATGATAATATGTTTAACATGTTCATTATTCTAAAATATTGCCAGTATTACTCATTGTGTAAGGTATAATAATGATGTAATGAGGAGAATACTGATCTTTATCCGGATAATTGATTACTTGATAAATATAAAAGGAGGATTGAAGCAAATATTGACACTACTAGGATTGACAGTATTATTGACCGTGCAAGGTGCCTTTATGATATACATATATACATATATTGGTTTATTCATAAACATTTAGTTTATGAGAAGAAATCAATTTTTTCGCCTATTAAAATAACTTAAAATTGAATATGTTTATTTTAAACTTCTTTTTGGATTTAAATTACTACTTTTCTTATTATAACTTAATATATACGATGTTGGTAGACCCCTGACTATAATTTAAACGTCAAGCCGCCCCAAGTGATCAAATGTTTGGCCACCCATTGATTATCAATATCAATTTATATAAGGGTAGCTTTTAATAATAATAATAATAATAATTTATTAAACGGGAAACCCCTTTAAAAACATAAATACATTTGGTTACAATTAATTACCATACATATATATCATAATACATATTCCTCCCAAGAATAATAAGGCTGGTACTGAAGGACTTCCTTAATTGTTCCTAAATTGGACAGTGAACACTACTTTTTAAATATGCAAATTATTTTGCTCAATTATTCTGAGCATTGTTAGTTTTCATCAAAAAATATTTTTAGATTAATTATTGCTCAGAATATTTAGGCTCAAATATAATATACCTATACAAATTTAACTTTAAGTGATTAAAATCCTTCGTCCTGAATTTCCACCATAGTAATCGTGGAATATATTTTTCAACGCGTTATAATATAAAAATAAATCTTCCTGCATATTTTCTTGTTGTCACCCCAAAACAGAAAACTTTGCATTAACATGAATGGGACCGATGCGCCCGGGGCGAGGTCGGCGAGGCGCTCTTCTTCGCGTTGCTTTACAAAGAAAAAACCATTCCGAGAATCGCTACCGTAGTAGGTCGGTGCACCTTTGCCAGAGATCGAACATCTGGATTCCTTCTTCCTTGTTCACCGGCGGCTTTTACCTGGCGCAACATATCGTCAACAAAAACAAACCGGGGCGAGGATTTAAAAAAAAAAATGTAAACAATGGGTGTACACGCAAAATTACTGAATTAATTATGAAGGGAATCTCGATTGAAATATGGTTTTAGATAATTTAGAACAAAAATTATTAAATCAATTTTTGTTCTAAATTATCTAAAACCATATTTCAATCGAGATTCCTTTCATAATTCATTCAGTAATACACCCATTGTTTACATTTTTTTTTTAAATGGAAATGATTATTTAGCTTATGAAAATTTACAACAAGCGGCTCGGGCGCGCGAATATTATATTATAATTACACTGTGGATATAAAATATTTACATCGGAGTATTCAGGATTAGTCGGGTTCTGATTCAGGAAGGAATTCAATTTCTAATACAAAAATGTATTTATTGCCAACAGAAATTTAAAAAAAATCCAATTACAGGATAAGAACAAAGTTTTACACATATATAATATATATTTGTTTAATTTTTTTTTGTATTATTATTTTTTTCATAAATTTAATTTCCTTGTTACACTTCAAGTTGTATATTCAAATGGTGTCTATGTCTTTCCTCAGAAGCTTTTTGTCTCATTATGTTTTCTATTATTTTTTGAATACCATCCCAGTAACCACTTACAATAAATTTTGGAAAATTGTTTTTAATCAGCTCATCACCTAATAGAAGTCTTAGTTCCAAATATTCGTTAGACCATCTACTGCAATTCAGAATGTGTTCTGCATTATCATTACAAAAATTACAGTAAAAACAATTTGGAGACCCTATTTTTTATGTTCAAATAAATATGAACCAAAACACCCATGACCGGAGAGGAAATGGGTAGTATAATGATCTAAATGTTTAGCCCCTTTTGATAACCATATCCTGATATCTGGTATTAATTTCTTTGTCAAAATTCCTTTGGATGAATTATTCCAATTTTGTTGCCAAATATCTAAAGTTGTGCAAAGATCTTTTTTAATTTCTTAACGTTCTAAAATAAATTAGCAATTCTAATGGAATTAAACCACCAATAATTCTAAGAGCATCAATCGAAATAGTTCTGTATGCATATATAACTTTTAAAGCAATTTTTCTGTGACAGTTAATTATCAAATTTTTATATTTCTTATAAGTTATAATTACATTTTGCCAAATAGATGTAGCGTAAAGTATTATTGAATTTGAAACCATTGCTAAATTTTTTCTTTTATCACTTGAAAGTTTGTAATTGCTCTTCATAATTTTATTTAATAAGTTTGTTTTTAAATTGTTTTTTCCGAAACATTTTTAACATGGTTTGTAAATTTTAATCCTTTATCTAGCCAAACACCTAAATATTTAATTTCATTTTTACTTTTAATAGCATTGTTACCTATATTTAAACTAAAGTTATTTAATTTTCTTCTAACTTCAAGGTTAATTAATTCAGTTTTTTTACTTGCCAAAGTTAGTCCATTATCAATCATCCAAAGATCAATTTTATTGATAGTTTCTATTGCCAAACTTCTGAGCTCAAATTCATTTTTACCATAATATCAATATTGCAATATCATCAGCTTAACCAATAATTTTAACACCTAAAGATTACTTTAAATTTAATACGCCTTCATAAAAAATGTTCCATAAAAGGGGACTAAGAACGGATCCTTGTGGAACACCCATCTTCAATTAATTTTTTTTTCATAATTTATATTCCCCACTATAATATCCCTATTTTCGAAATAAATAACTTTTAATGATGTTTATTAGATAATCTAAAATTCTTAATGTTTTTAATTTGTTAACAATTTTATACCATTGAGCTGTATTAAATATATTTTTAACATTACTAAACATAACATAATACATTTTTTATTTTTATATGAACCAATTTTAGCCAAATTAACTTCATTAATGACGTTTTCTAAAGCATTCAGAGTTGATTAGTTTTTTCTAAAGCCAAATTTATTTTTTGACATACCTCTTTTATATTCAACTTCCTCTCTCAGTCTTTTTTCTATTAGTCTTTCTAAAAGTTTTGCTAAATTATTTAATACACAAATTGGTCTAAATTTCAAAGGATCGCCTTAATTTTTTACAGGTTTTGGAACTAAGACCAATACAGCTTCTTTCCAAATAATTGGAAAAATTTCATCATGAATAATTTTATTAAAAACATTTAGGAAAATATCTGGAATTTCATCCACTAAATGTTTTATGATTTCATTTGGAAAATTTTCATTTCCTAGAGCTTTCTTATTTTACAACCCTCTACTAGCATTTTTTAATTCAACTATGCCAAAATTTCCAAGAAGAAGAAGAAGATATATTTATTGTAACATACATACATACAAGATATACATACATGCACAAGAGGCCATCGACCGTGGTCTTTCAGCCCAAAAATTTCTAAAATTTTGATTTTTTCCAAAATTTTCTGAATTTCAAATAGTTGTATGATGATCAAGAAATAAATCTCTTGCAATTTTGTATTGTTCATCACATTCAAGAAATATATTTTTCTTTTGAAATTTGTTGCAAATTATTTTGTAGGTTTTTCCCCATAAATTGTTTTCTAAATCATCACAAAGAATTTTCCAGTTGTTTTCCTAATCGAATTTTTCAGAATTTTTTTACTTGTATTATATTCTAGATAATATTTTTTTATTATATCTAAAATTTCTAATTTCATTGAAAATTATGCTAAATATTCTGTCTTATAAACCAATAAAGGAGTATCCATCAAATATCGTTAAAAAAATATACAAAAAACAATAAATTAAACTCCCAATAGAAGGTACTTCCTATACATTTCTATTTCACCAATGTTATGACCTCTCAACTCTCGTCCACTCATTTGTTGCGGTTTTCAAACACTCAACATATAAATCAGAACAAGAAAGAAGTTTGTGCGCGCGGGGGTAGGAGCATTCTACACATCCACACACTGGTGGCACGTGCAGATGTGCAATTATACAATGGCATTGGCATCCTGTAACGGTCAATCTCGGTACGCGTGCCTGCACCATCCCGCCGCTCTGGACCTTCTGTGCAGACGGTTTTAGGGTGCGTTTCGTGTGCAACGGCACACATGTGCATTTTCTACAGGGGTTGCAAAGGGATGATGGTGTATATGCGCGCTTTGTGCTGGGGCAGGTGGCGCGCGACCCGGCCGTGCTTTACCCGCCTTTCAATAGGGAGCTTTTGACGGGCGACACCCGCTCCTCCGCCTGATAATCGCAGCAGTCAGATGCGACTATAAAAAGATATTGTTCGAAAGAACAATATAAGAAATAAGAACGATAATCAACAGGGTTAATAAAAAATGTACGTTCCTGTAACTGTAATCAATTATTAGGGGTATCTATTGGTTAAAATTAATATTACATACACCAGTTTATATACATTGATATAATCTTTAACGCATTGGTTTCCTAGGAAGCGGTGTTGACAAAAGCGGCCGTATTTCACGTCATTTTGACGTCACAAATTTCTTTTATGTATATTTAAATAAATCTGGTAAACTAGAGGGCAGTATACTTCAAAGTATTGAGAATATGTCATGAATTACACTGGAATCTGGTGAGTTATTCAATTACATGTACCTTAAAACGTATCTTGTAATTTGTAAACGACGTCAAAAACGGCCGTATTTGTCGACACCGCTTGCTAGGAAACCAGGACTTATCGTATTATAAAAAAAATATTATTTATTTATTGTTGTCAAGAAGAACATACATAAAGATTAGATTATTTTAAAACTAGAAAGGTGATTCAAATTGCTAAATTATAGAGAATTTCCAACAAACAGTCTTTTGAATATTTTCCGCTATATCTGGCCGTTTTCCTGAAAAAATGCAAAAAAAAAACTGTGTGAAAAATGTTAACCCTATTTGGCCATAACTGTTTCTTTTTGTATTAGTATCACTAAATTTATATTTGGACACAGAACTAATCCATAATGTATGAAAATTTAATATAATTGAAATCCAAAATCTTGACTTCCGTCTTAACACATAATTCGCAATTTCGCACATTACATTATCCCACCCGGAAACCATAAATAAACCTCCCGTTGACTATTATAGCTAAAAATCGCCACCGGACCCTGGGAAAGAGATAATTTGATACGCGATAATCCCGTCGGGGCCTTTTATATATACGATTTAAGCTCATCTCCTTTTTCTTTTCTATTTTAAAACGAGACAGGTATCCCGAGTCAGCCTTCATTCATGCGCATCTTTGTTTGCATTGCTTTGGTTTCGTGTAATAATTTTTGGGTGATTGCGCGGACCACACCGACGGTTAATTGGGCACGATTGTGCTAGAAAAACGCAAAGTTCCCACATTGCTCCGTTGGCACATACCTGGACCGGATCTAGAGGAAGAGATGTCTTTGTGGACCGGTCGGTCGTATTGTCCCATCGGCTTGATTTAGAGATAATAAATTTAATGAAGTCGCATAATTTAGGCGACAACGTCTCGCCGTCTTGGGGCGTTCATTTGAATAATATTTGTCCCATGCGAAAACGACCCCGCCAACGGTTTTCTAAATACAGCGTGGTTGTTATATTGAGCATGTCGTTACATAGTTTTCATAATGATATTTATATAATTTAGTCCAGTAGTATAATTTGGTGTGGAAATCTTTGGGTGTTTAGGACTATAGACTCAAGGGCTTTCTGTCCGGGAAATCGGTTTGATTTATTCAATTATAGACTTCTCATTTTCCATTGTCATTTTGTTGTGAATATTGTGTAGTTTTTTCAAATCAGTTGTATGACGGATCCATGGTCAAAAACAATAATAATGAAATATGTTCGACTTGATCCTCGAAAAAAAAACTTATAATCAAATTTTTCCAATTTCCTTCGGGCATCTGGTCCACTGATATGTTCTGCACTAAGATCAGTAAAAACAATAAACAAAATATGTTGCATAATTTTTTAATAGGCCCAGCTTCTACAGCCGGCCTATCAAGATAGGATCATAAAAGTTAAAAATAAAAAATAAATAGAAGGTAAAATAAGTCAAGATAGAGACTTTCCATTTTCCATTGTCATTTTGTTGTGAATATCGTGTAGTTTTTTCAAATCAGTTGTATGGCGGACCCATGGTCAAAACAATAATAATGAAATTTCTTCGAATTGAAAAAATACTTATAATTCAAATTTTCCAATTTCCTTTGGACATTTGGTGCACTGATATGTTCTGCACTAAGATCAAAAAAATTAAACAAATATGTTGCATAATTCTTTTATAGGCCCAGCTTATAAAATCGGCCTATCGAGATAGGAGCGTAATAGTTAAAAATAAAAAATAAATAGTAGGAAAAATATGTCGAGATAGAGACTTTCCATTTTTTATTGTCATTTTGTTACATTTTGTTCTAAATTATATATAATACATAGAGCATTTATATTTTTGAAAAACCGCACACATGTATTAAAGGCTCACCGACCCCTGGGTTATACCAGGGATGTTATACCATCGACAAGTTATATAACCGGCCATAATTACATTTCGATACAAATCTCTGCATTTTTTTGTAGCCTCGTTTCTTCGTTAGTCTAGGTACTAACTTCCTCTCTTCCAATGCACCCCTTGCACCCAAACAAAGACAATACTAATAGAACGACGATGACAAAACAATACCCGCTCCGGTAAATCGTGTTATAACGGAACTGCAGACAATGATTCGTACAATACGAGACCTGCGGATGGCAGATGATGATGCCCCCGGGTGGTGCCACCCCCTTCCGTTAAGACGCGCGTCCCCGGCCACGTGTGCACGCGCGCAGCACGTAAATACACGTGTGTAGCCGCCACGGCGCGGCGCCGCCCACTTACGCGCGGACATCTGCCCGAGGATTCCCCCGAGCGATGGCCAATTATGCTCGTCACCTTCGACGGCGGCGATAAATCACTGCCGGAACGAGGCCGGCCCTGTAATTTGACACACTTTGAGGGGGTTAAATGAGTGTTATTACGTAATCGGGCGCATTTAACACCGAAAGAATTTCAACAGATAAAATTGGTTATAAAATACAAGTTAAGGAAATACATTTTTCATATACCACAAAAGGGTTAAACGCACATTACTATACTTTTATATATATTTTTTTTTTCGTACAATTGGAATGGATTATAGTTATCTGATCTAGCTCAATTCAATACCTATAATCATTCATCTCTTAATAACTGTTTTGATTATCTCAATTTTCAAATTTGTAATCTTTCCCCGGCATAACGTGGCCGATCAGAACTGGATAAGACTGGGACGAATGGTGATCCGTCCAAACAATATCGTTACGTGCACACGGAAAGTGAAACCGTAATTATTGCGCGGAAACTGGAGGGAATCGCTCCGTGCCTCACGAGTTCGCCTTTATATTTAATAAAACTAATTTTAATTGAATGAACCCGCACTGGCGGACTTATCTGATCGCGCTCCTCACTTTCTCGAGCAGCGCGTCTCCAACTAAGCGGACGACATTGTTACACACACAGTAAACTAACTCAGTCAAAAATTATTTAATTATTATAAAATTTGAAAATTACACGTACACTTTTTCAGGTGATAAACTCTCCTAATTCTCCTTCTATAAGGCACCTTACACGATCAATATTACTGTCAATATTTTAGAATAATGACAGTATTACTGTACGATAAAATATTTAATATGTTCATTATTCTAAAATATTGCCAGTATTACTCATCGTGTAAGTTATAGTAATGATGTAATAAAGAGAATACTGATCTTTATCCGGATAATTGATTACTTGATAAATATAAAAGGAGGGTTGAAGCAAATATTGATAGTACTAGCATTGACAGTATTTGCTTGAATCCTCCTTCAATATATATCAAGTAATCAACTATCCGAAAAAACATCAATATTCTCTTCATTAAGGTATAGTAACCTGAATCAGGAATACTGTCAATATCTTAGAATAATAAAAATTTTAAATATAAAAAAACTTCTATCTTTATAGGGCTATCAGCCATGAGGCTTTTCCGCCGGTCAATGGAGAAGCTCAGAGGAGTTTAATCACCCGGTATTTACCCTAACTTCAAAGAAAACCTCTGAAAAACTGTGAAAGGTGATTCGCGAAAATTCGCTGCCCGCTGGGGATTGAACTCAGGCTTCCCAATGCTCAGTACGAAACGGACGATGTCTCTAGCCACTCGACCACTGATCTGGGTTTTTAAATATATTATCGTAGAGTAATAATGTCAATATTCTAAAATATTGACAGTATTATTGACCTTTGTAAGGAGCCTTTATATAAAATCAATTTCAAGGTTATCGATAAGGTTCAATGTTAAGGATGACGTAATCTTATTGGCAATTCAATCCATGAAAATATTTTGAATAAAAATAACTGATAACAAAAATATATAAAAATTGCGTCCCTAAAAGGCTTACGCCCAAGGTTATAAATTAGCCCTGTGGTTATCCCAATTGGCCCTGGTTTTGACGGTGAATTTGGTTAGCTTTGTTCACGGGTTGTTTACATTATGTGATAATTTGGTAGTTTTTAGTCCACTACCATATACACCACCTTTATCCTTTACTTATTAATAAAATTCTGCTGCCTAGTAAATACCAGGTTTATAAATTTCTATCATATCTATCTGATATTTCATTTATATATTGTTGCCGAAATATTTGTATTCACCCAGCTCAGTGGCCGAGTGGTTAGAGGCGTCGTCCGTCTTGTACTGAGCAGGGGGAGCGAATTTTCGCGAATCACCTTTCACAGTCTTTCAGAGGTTTTCTGCGAAGTTAAGGTAAATACCGGGTGATTAAACTCCTCTGAGCTTCTCCCTTGACCGGCGGAAAAGCCTCACGGCTGATACCCTTATAAAGACAGAAGTTTTTTATTTGTGTTCGTCATGTTTCATTACTGAGATTTTTTGCCTACAAACATGTCAGTCCGTAGAAGCGACATGTTATATCAGAACACAGTTATAATTTTTGACTGTCCTTCGGAGATGTTAATTATCCGGGCACGCCGTACAGTTGGACAATGCCTATAAATCCCCGCGCTTGTTTATTATTGTTCTACATATAATGTTCCGCTGCGATTTTATAGACGCACACACTCAGGCCTTTCCGAGCAGGCGGCCCCGTGTTTTCCGGCAGGCACACCGGCCGCGATGTTTATTCGAGCGCCGTTCCTTATTGTGGGTGTCATGACTAAAGAGCTCTCGATAAAATACAGCCTGGCGGATTATCGGACGCGGGGTGGTGCGCGCGATCGGCGATTTCCGATCACAAGAACAGCCCACGCGAAATGCATAATAATAATAAATTATTTATAGAGGCAAGCACACATAAAATTATCAGCTATGGATATAGTAAATCTAATCGCCAGTTTTTGCTTCATCATTATAGTAGTTTCGAATACATTTTTTAAGACTCCCTCATTTAGTGATATTTTAGACTCTAACTCTGATGAGAAACTGTGATTTTGATAGGCAAGAGGGCACTATTTGTAGACTTTTAGGGATTTTAAATAAGAAAATTTCAAAATCTTCCATTAGTGGGGTTTTAGAAAGACGTGGAGATACATATAAAAGATTATTCTTATCTAAAAATTTATGAAAACTCAATTATAAAGATTCCAAAGAGATATTTTTATTGGGTTTTAGAAAGATGCGGCGATACATATAAAATATCAGAGCAGGCCATAGGCAAAGGCAATGAATGCCATTTTCCGTGATATTGATAGCTAAGAGGGCACTATTTGTTGACTTTTAGGGATTTTAAAAGAGAAAATTTCAAATCCTTCCATTAGTGGGGTCTTAGAAAGACGTGGAGATGCATATAAAAGATTATTCTTTTCTAAACATTTATGAAAACTCAATTATAAAGACTCCAATGAGATATTTTTATTGTCTTCAAAGATGTGGCTTGTGAAATTTGAAATTTGTTTTATCACACATTCCTGCAAAAATACCTATTCATCATGATGCAATTTTGAGATTTTCTGTTTTTCTTGTCTGGAAATGTATGAAAATGTCAATCATAAAGACTCCAATGAGATATCTTCATTATCTTCAAAGATATGGCTTGTAAAAGTTCAAATTAGTATTATCACCCATTCCTACAAAAATACCTATTCATCATAATACAATTTTAAGATTTTTGTATGTTATTCTTATATAAAAATGTTTGAAAAACTCAATTATAAAGACTCCAATGAGGTATCTTCAATATCTTCAAAGATATAGCTTGGTAAAAGTTGAAATTTGTATGATCATACATTCCTATAAAAACACCTATTCATCATGATGCAATTTTAATTTTTTGTGTGTTATTCTTATCTAAATATGTATGAAAAATCATCATTATAGTAGTTTCAAATAATTTTTTTAAGGCTCACTCATTTAGTGATATTTTAGACTCTAACTCTGATGAGAAACTGTGATATTGAAGGGCAAGAGGGCACTATTTGTAGACTTTTAGGGATTTTAAATAAGAAAATTTCAAATTCTTCCATTCGGGGGTTTTAGAAAGACGTGGAGATACATATAGAAGATCAGAGTAGGGCATAGGCGATGAATGCCATTTTTCTGGTTGAAGGAAAATGGCATTCATCGCCATGCAAAATGTAGCAGGTATTTCTTCAACTACTGTTGCTCCCTGTATAAAAAACACCCAGCTAAAGGGAATGCAACACAATCGCAACCCTCTGTATCTCTTTTAGTAATCGAGATACAAAGGCAAATAGGCGTTTACAAAACGAGACGTGTTCTTGTCTATAAATGTATGAAAAACTAAATTATTAAGACTCCCATGAGATCTTTATTATCTTCAAAAATATGCCTTTTAAAAGTTGAATTTTGTATTATTACACATTACTGCAAAAATACCTATTCATCATGATGCAATTTTAAGACTTTATGTATTATTCTGTTCTATAAATATATGGAAAACTAAAATTATAAAGACTCCAATGAGGTATCTTCATTTCAGAGATATGACGTGTAAAAGTGGAAATCTGTATTTTCACACATTCCTGCAAAAATACTTATTCAACATGATGCAATTTTAAGTTTTTTTTGTATAATTTTTATCTAAAAATGCATGAAAACTCAATTATAAAGACTTCAATGAGATATTTTTAATGCCTTCGAAGATATGGCTAGTGAAATTTGAAATTTGTTTTATCACACATTCCTGCAAAAATATCCATTCATCATGATGCAATTGTGAGATTTTTGTGTGTTATTCTTATCTAAAAATGTATGAAAAACTCAATTATAAAGACTCCAATGAGGTATCTTCATTATCTTCAAAGATATAGCTTGTAAAAGTTGAAATGTGTATTATGACACATTCCTGTAAAAACAGCTATTCATCATGAAGCAATTTTAAGATTTTTTATGTTATTCTTATCTAAAAATGTATGAAAAACTCAATTATAAAGACTCCAATCTTCAAAGATATGGCTAGTAAAATTTGAAGTTTGTATTATCACACATTCCTGCAAAAATACCTATTCATCATGATTCAATTTTGAGATTTTTTCTGTTATTCTTGTCTAGAAATGTATGAATATCACAATCATAAAAACTTCACTGAGGTATCTTCATTATCTTCAAAAATATAGTTTGCTAAAGTTAAAATTAGTATTATCACACATTCCTGCAAACATACCATTCATCATAATGCAATATTAAGGATGACGTAATCATTCAAACGGGAAACGGGAGGTTCTCTTTTTCATCATTTCACCGAAGTTGTCCTGTTCCTGCCTTGCAGCTTACCAGGACACTTTTCAGTAGATTCCAAGTTCTCGATTCGTGAATGCATTCGAGAACATGAGTTCTCTCGCCATGACTAGTAATTTTTCACAAATATATGTATATTATGTATTTGCCTTTTACCTTTCGGTGTAGGCTAAATTTTCACAAATATAAATTACTTATAAATTCCCCAAAGTTTTTGGTATCACTCATTTAGAGACATAAATGCCAGGAGAGATTGTTTTAAAAAAAAATAAGCATAATTTTATATTTGATTTAAAAATCAGTATATCTGTTGTTAATTCTTTGGTGGTCGCCGGTCAGTTTTCGTGTCTCGAGTTTCACTTTCTATAATATCGATCAATTAAGACAATGCAGGCCATTGATTATTAATAAAATATCCGAAATGACATAATCGCGTTTCTAAACCGTACGGCAGGAGGGCCGCGCCCGCCTTGGCGGGGGAGTCCGCGCGTTGCGTAACCGCCACCGCCGCCGCCGCCACCATCGAAAGCCTGTGCCTGCACACGCGTACGATTATTTTACGAGCCAGTTTAGGCCGCGTGCGCACGGGCCCCATTGTTTCATTATCAAATTTATTACAGAAATTGTTCGTATTTATGGCCGGTGTAGTTTCAAATTGCCGGATAATTTTATTCAAATCGCCCCCCGGGCGTTTATTCATATATCGATCTATATGGATGTAGGTTCCCCGTGGATATATAAATCGTTACACATTTGGCACGTTCTTTGTCTCTTTCACCAATTAAATAGCAACGGTTAATCGAGGCAGGCCGGGTGGAAGGGGACACACAGCGCGGTGTTTTTATTATGTCGGGACCGTTTGAAATAAAAAAAATGTGTAACAAGGTGAACTATTGGGAGCTCGTTAGCGTGGTGTACGTTTATTGTAGGAACGTATATTTATTATAAATTTATTCAGAAAATAATTATCATTTTTTATGATTTATTTATATTAACCAGGAGGTTTTATTATTTTGGGGGGCAATTAGAATTAGTCTGAAAACCTACTTGCACTAAATATATGTGTGAATTTATCTCTAAAGGTCGTTTTAGACAAGACAATTTCTTGACTCAAAAGTTAAGGTCGTTTTAGACGAGACAATTTCTTGACTCAAAAGTTAGTCAAGATGCGAGACAATCTAAATTGTTTTGTATCATACAGCAAATTATTTGAAATATTAAATTAGATAGTAGATCGAATGGAAAAATATAACGCGTTGTATTTGTCAACGACAAATTGTATGGAAGGAGGATATATCAATTCATTTCTTGAACAACATTTGAGCTAAGAAATTGTCTTGTCTAAAACGACCTTTAGTCAAGATGTGACACAATCTAAATTGTTTTGTATCATACAGCAAATTATTTGAAACGAATTTTTCAAAACTCAAAGTGTCAATTAACATAACTTTAATATCAAAATATTTCTGAAGAATGAGACTGTCAAGAAAAATTTTTTGAAATTTATTTTCACCAATTATACCCTTTTGTTCATCCGAAAACTGGAAATGAATAACTAAAAATGCGTTTTAGGCGTGTACTAAAAAACGAATTTTGCTAAAGTGAAAGTAATAATTAAAAACAAAAGTTGTATAAAATAATTTAATAATAATTAACAATTAATAATATAGCCCCTGATTATATCGTTAGATGTTAGACATAGATTGTTGTTAGCCTCATGTACCTCTGCTTATATATGGCAACTTGTGGTCACATATTTGTTTTTGAATTCCTTCATGTTGTTGGTTACATGTCTTACTTCTGTTGGCAGTTTATTATATTGTACTAAGTCATCCATCAGTAAACTTTTTTTGAGTGTATTTATTCTTGTTTTAATTGTGCGTATGTGACTCTTTCTCCTGGTGTTGTGGTTGTGTATATCTTTGTTGTAATTTAAGGTAATATTGCTCTTAAACTTCGCATTATGAGTCAAAGTTGTCAAAAGTGACGTTTGAATCACGGATAAGACATTAACTCGAGAGTTATCTGCTGTATACAACCAAGATTTAATGATTATAAAAGTGAAATTTGTAATTATCCAAAAATAGGCAATGCAAAAAAATAGGATTTAAAAAGGTGTCCACACCTGCAAGCGGGAATGCTTGAGCAGTAGATCAAAGACACGCGTCAATCGATTAGCTCCCCCGCTCACAGCTGCTCCACACATGTTCTCATCCCTAGGGATGCGGGGGCACGCATACGCCACGCAATAGCGGTGCACGGGACGTGCTCGATTTTAATGCCTGATGTTATTTTTTGCCTCTCTCTTCCTGCGACTTCCAAGCGATGGCAGATAGAGCACGAAACAACAAACGCAAACAAAAGTGTTTTTCATAGTATGAATCTACAATTCTCTAAGGCATTTATTCACCATTAAAGCAATTAATGCTTTGAGTAATTTATCCTATGTGAAATTCTCATCGTCGAAATACAGTCACAGGAACTCAAGAAAATTGTTATGTACACGAGTTGCACCCGCTAATATCAAAGCTACCCCCTTGCTGTATGGTCGGTGCATCGACATATATCGACTCAAGAATAACGCCTGTAGGCTCGTATGACTACATTTTTCCTCTCAAAACATCAAACATCAATATTTTATACCCTGCTTCTTCTCATAACTAGCCAGTTGCTACTTCTAGGATAACAATAGACGCAACTATCCTACTATCGCGTTATTTTTGTCCACATTTGACGAACAAAACTGTCAGTAATAAAAATATTTGTACCACATGCACTATGAAAAATGACTCGAAACGTATAGAAATTCATTGAAATACTATATTATAAATATAATATAATAATTTATTTATTATTTAGTTATATGTACAGATTTTGTTTTTAAATTCTGAACATAGAACATAAATAAATAAATAATAAATTAATTCTTACATTGTATTTGTAATATAATTTTCAATAAATTTCTGAACGTCCAGTATTTACTAAAATTTTTGATGGCTGGTGGTAGCTAATTTAAATTCCCGCAAGTAAACTCTATTGAACGTTCGGGCTTTATTAAGTTTTGGAAATTTAGGAAAAATAACTTTTCCCAGAAATTGAATGGTTTAGGCGTCTACTATGGTAATTCATTTTCAATAAAGGAGATGAATTCATCTCCTTTATAACTTTTCCCATTACATTTCATTTAAAGATTATTATTTTATCTAAAATGATTAAAAGAGATTTATATTGATTTCATTGTAATAACTTGCCCTTGTTTACAGACATTTTTCAACACTACTATGGACAATTATTTTACATTTCTTCTACATAATAACTTTTCCCATTACATTTCCTGTAAAAATAGTCATTTTATCTAAAATTATTAAAAGAGAGTTGTATTGATTTCATTGTAATAACTTGCCTTTGTTTACAGACATTTTTCAACATGACTATGGACAATTATTTTACATTTCTTCTACATAAAATAACTTTTCACATTACGTTTCATGTAAAAATAGTTATTTAATCTAAAATTATTAAAAAAGATTTCAATTTCAAACTTGCCATTGTTTACAGAATTTTTTAACAATACCACAATACTATGGAAAATTATTTTACATTTCTTCTATATGACTCAACCTACATGAATCTTTTATTATTGTAATATTTATGTTTTACGTTTTAAGCTCACCACTTAAATATGCAGTATTTTTATGAGTTACTTGAACCTTCTGGGTGTTTAATTTTTGCGAGCGCCTCAATATAATTCATACCGTTGCAGCCCACACTGATGTTCGTTTTAGTCCCACAAAACACGGAGCCGTGTGCACGGGTTACGTTTCAAATTGTAAATGCACCGTTTTATAAAATTGCCGCCCACGCCACGGCGAATTAATTACAGGCTTTCTATGTGTGTGGCTACCGTATTCAAACGGCGTTAATTACGAATGGGCAGCGCGTAATAATCAAACGGCGCGATTGATGGCCGAATTTGATTTCAATTAGCACCTGGGAATTGTTTATGTGGCAGGTTTAATTAAACTCAGAAAATTAATTTAAATAGAGTTCTATAGTGGAAAATGGTGGATACGATAAGTACAGAATGCCATTCAGTAGTCGTAAGATTGCTCTGAATAAATATATATGGTATCATAATAACATTCCTATTATTATTTACTTTAATGTACATTAATTATTTCAACATTTATAAGTGTTTTAAGTATATATATATATATATATATATATATATATATATATATATATATATATATATCAAACACCTATAAAACTAAATTTTACGTAAGCCGTGCATAAAGTTGAGACAATTCTTATGCATTTCTTACGTATAACGTATTACGATCAATAATACTGTCAATATTTTAGAATAATCACAGTATTACTGTACAATAATATGTTTAAAATGTTTATTATTCTAAAATATTGGCAGTATTACTTATCCTGTAAGGTATAGTAACGATGAAATGAAGAGAAAATTGATGTATATCCGGATAATTGATTACTTGATAAATATAAAAGGAGGATTGAAGCAAATAATGACAGTACTAGGATTGACAATATTATTGACCGTGTAAGGTGCCTTTATGGACATATAAAGTGCATAAGCGCGATATAAACATAAGAATTGTGTATGGACATTGTGAACACAAACATTGATTTCCTATATGAATTGTGTATCTTTTATGTAGTTATTATGTCCATTGTGAACAAGCACTTAGATATAGCATCTTGCAAAATTTAAAATATAGTTAAATCTGCAATTGCAAGGGAGTATGTTGTAGTAATTCTACTAATATCTTAAATTCTCTTGACATTTTTCAGAGTGATTACTTTCGTTTATCTCCTTATTTTGGCTTTAGTACATACCAAGCTGCCAGTCTTTGTCGTAAAGCCGGAATGATTTACTTTTTTTTTGCCAAACAAAAACGCACCTTGTGCGTTAGCTTCGGGGCGCGTGTAAGGTGGGCGCCCCCGCAGCTGATCGCGAGACATTTAAACGTCTTGAAGCCCATTGTGCTCGCGTTCCGAGAAAACAGCCCCCAAAGACTTGCGCTCCCTGCTTGCGCCGAGATTGCAAAAAGCAACCGGGTACCTGATGATGGCGCGCTTATTGTTGAGATCAGCTGTAGGGGTCGTGCATATATGTGCGGTGCCGGGGTAGGGACATGTGTGCCGTTTGCATCTGTCGGTATGGCACATGCCCGTGTGTGTGCGTATGTCAGGTAGAAACGTCACTCCGGTCCATTGTGCAATGCTTTCAATGCGTCCGAGATTTATGCGAGTTGCCCAAAAGTTGGGCTTACCTGCCGAATTCCTATCGATAACTGCAATGTAATTGATGACGCGGAAATTGTAAAATATTATGTGTACCCATAGCAGATAATCAATGCGCATTATTAATATACTGTAATTTTATGTCCATCAGTCTGATTCTCATTCAAATAAGAAGTAACTGCTAAATATTGAAAGTCACTAAAACTGGATTTATGGTGCCATAAAATAATTTAAAAAAAGCCTATTTTAGAGGATTATTTCCCATAATATTGTTTATTATGACAAAATAATTACTATGAACTAAATTGTCAGTGAATATTCTTGTTGTGTGAGCACAAGTAAAATATTCCTTATTTTGATTCGGTATGTCTAACTTATCAAGCCTAAACCATAAGGTAGAAGGCAAACGATATAATATATATATATATATATATATATATATATATATATATATATATATATATATATTTATATATGTGTGTGTGTGTCAACTTATATATAAATATATCAAAACTTATTATTTAATTTATTAATATTTGTGTCAGTATAAACCCACTTGTCTATAATTTCGGCCATTTGAAAATCCGGTATTTTTATGTATAACTTAATATAGCGCACATAAAAAAAAAACATATCTCAAAAATATTTTGAAACCCAATATTATCAGTATGAATGTGGCTATGATTAAAAAAATAAATACTGTCCTAAATAACTGCTAATTACTTCTTTTGGCAATTTAAAAATCCAGTATTATTATGTTCAACTAGACATACGCAAACAATGAAAAAAATCATATCTCAATTACTTAATGATATTTTGAAATATTTTAAAATCCAGTATGATCAGTATGAATGAGGCTATGAGTAAAAAAATAATTATTATCCTAACCAACTATTAATTATTTATTTTGGCCACTTGAAAATCCGGTATTTTTATGTTCAACTTAATATAATGCATACACTCAAAAAAATCATATCTCACAAACTGAATGCGATTTTGAAATATTTTGAAACCCAATATTATCGTATGAATGAGACTATGGTTAAAAATGTTGAACTTGATATAACGCACATATTCAAAAAAATCATATCTCAAAAGCTTAATGACATTTTGAAATATTTTGAAATTCAGTGTGATCAGTATGAATGAGACTATGGTTAAAAAAATAACTACTATCCTAAATATATATTCAACTATATATATATTTATATATATATTTATATATATATATATATATATATATATATATAAAATATATGTTCAACTTGATATAACGCACATATTCAAAAAAATCATATCTTAAAAACTTACTGACATTTTGAAATATTTTGAAACCCAATAGTATCAGCATGAATGAGGCTATAACTAAAAAAATAAGTACTGTCCGAAAGAACTGTTAATTTCTTCTTTCGGCCATTTGAAAAGCCGGTATTTTTATGTTCAACTTGATATACGCACACACTCAAAAAAATCATATTTCAAAAACTGAATGAGATTTTGAAATATTTTGAAATCCAGTATAATCAGTATGAATGTGGCTATGAGTAAGTAAATAAGTACTATCCTAACCAACTGTTAATTATTTCTGTTGGCCACTTGAAAATCCGGTATTTTTATGTTTAACTTAATATAGCGCACATATTCAAAAAAATCATATCTCAAAAACTTAATGACATTTTGAAATATTTTGAAATCCAATAGTATCAGCATGAATGAGGCTATAACTAAAAAAATAAGTACTGTCCGAAACAACTGTTAATTACTTCTTTCGGCCATTTGAAAATCCGGTATTTTTTTGTTCAACTTGATATACGCACACACTCAAAAAAATCATATCTCAAAAACTAAATGAGATTTTGAAATATTTTGAAATCCAGTATAATCAGTATGAATGTGGCTATGAGTAAATAAATAAGTACTATCCTAACCAACTGTTAATTATATCTTTTGGCCACTTGAAAATCCGGTATTTTTATGTTTAACTTGATATAGCGCACATATTCAAAAAAATCATATCTCAAAAACTTAATGACATCCAGTGTGATCAGTATGAATAAGGCTATGACTAAAAAAATAAGTACTGTCCTAAGCAACTGTTAATTACTTCTTTCGGTCACTTGAAAATCCGGTATTTTTATGTTCGACTTGATATAACTCACACACTCAAAAAAAATCATATCTCAAAAACTGAATCAAATTTTGAAATATTTTGAAACCCAGAATGATCAGTATCAATGAGGCTATAACTACAAAAATAAGTACTATCCTAAACAGCTGCTAATTACTTCTTTCAGCCATTTGAACATTCGATATTTGTATGTTCATCTTGATATAACGCACACATTAAAAAAAATATATATTAAAAACTTTTGAAATATTTTGAAATCCATTGTTATTAACATGAATAAGGCTATGACTAAAAAAAAATAAGTGCTGTCCTAAACAAGTGTTAATTACTTCTTTTGGTCATTTGAAAATCCGGAATTTTTATGTTCAACTTGATATAACGCACACATTCAAAAAAATCATACCTCAAAAATTGAATAAGATTTTGAAATATTTTGCAACCTAGTATGATCACTATGAATGAGACTATAAGTAAAAAATAAGTTCTGTCCTAAACAACTGTCAATTACTTCTTTCGGCCACTTGAAAATCCGGCATTTTTATGTTAAACTTGATATAACGCACACATTCAAAAAATCATATCTCAAAAACTTAATGTCATTTTGAAAATTTTTGAAACCTAATGTTATTAATATGAATAAGGCTATTAGTAAAAAAATAAGTGCTATCCTAAACAACTGTTAATTACTTTTTTCGGCCATTTGAAAATCCGATATTTTTATCTTCAACTTGATATAATGCACATATTCGAAAAATTATATCTCAAAAACTTAATGTCATTTTGAAATATTTTTCAATCCCAATGTTATCAACATGAATAAGGCTATGACTAAAAAACTAAGTGCTGTCCTAAACAGCTGTTAATTACTTCTTTCGGCCATTTAAAAATCCGGAATTTTTATGTTTAACTTGATATAACACACACACTAAAAAAAAATCGTATCTCAAAAACTGAATAAGATTTGGAAATATTTTGAAACTTAGTATAAACAGTATGAATAAGGTTATGTGTAAAAATATAAATACTGTCCTAACTAATTGGTAATTATTTCTTTTGACTACTTGAAAATCAGATATTTTTATCTTCAACTTGCTATAACCACACATTCAAAAAATCATATCTCAAAAACTTTTGAAGTTTCACCAAGAGCTCTAGCCCTGCTCTTGGTGAAAATTGGCTTCATTGACAATCCTCTTCCACTATTCTCTATCCTTCGCATCGCTCGCCCAGTTTCTTACATGCATCCTCTGTCATCTTAACCTTTCATCTAGTTCATGGTCTACTTCTACCTTGTGATGAGCTAGGCTGTGATTTAAATATTGCCCTGGGGCTCTCTCTTGATCGTATGATCTGCCCATTGTAGTCTCTTTGATTTAACGTACGTAACTATGTTCCATTTACTAATTCTTGTAGCTCATGGTTCATTCGGATTTTGTACCCAACTTGTTCTCTCTAAAGGTCGTTTTAGACAAGACAATTTATTGACTCAAAAGTTTGTAAAGATGCGATACAATCTAAATTGTCTCGTATCATACAGCAAATTATTTGAAATATTGAATTGGATGGTAGATCGAATGGAAAAATATAACGCGTTCTATTTGTATGGGAGGAGGATATATAAATTCATTTCTTGAGCAACTTTTGAGCTAAGAAATTGTCTTGTCTAAAACGACCTTTAGTGTTATCTCAAATATTCTCAGTGGCATTTTATCAGCTTCTGTCAGGTGCTATGTTTCAGAGCCCTAGGCCATCGTTGGTCTAATTAGAGATATAACATTCATAGTTTAGAGATCCTGGTTACTAGTTTCGATTTGAAAAGATTCATGTATTTAATTTATTTCGTCGACTACTGGGAATGTTCATGTTCACATACTCAATGCCCATTATTGTAAAATACATAAGGAAATTCATAGTGGCAGGCTGCTATTAAAATGATCCTGCTGTGTCCTCGCTAACCTTCACATAACTCACAAACCACCGATTTTTCCTCCAGTATGCAATTTCAGTCATTATCAGCAGGACTGCGCGCACTGCCCCATAAACAACTTGCTCTGCGTTCCACCGTTCTCTCCAGTGGTGGTCGCATTAATTACTCGTTCCGGGCGCAATTAATCGCGCGCCTGTGCGTAAATTCGCCCGCGACACAATTAGCGGGCCGGGGCAGCAATGAATAATCGGCGGTGATTTATTGCGAGCGGGGAGGTGCGTGTGGGCGGCTGACACAGCCGCTCCCCGGCACCAGGAAGCCGCAACGCGGGTGTATGCCGATCCGCGCAAAAAAAATCGCCGCACATCAATCAGGCTCACCTCTCGCCGCGCACACACAATGAGGAAGCCGAACACGCCCGTTCGACGGGTTTGTTATTAATATTGGCACGACCACCTTTGGCTTTATCAAATTATCTTTTTATAACACTGCACACGTTTTCAAAATAGTTATAATTTTGTAAGCAGTATTTACATCCATATTGACTTACAAAATTGGAGAATTACTAAATAAACAAGATTTAACTAATTTAGAGTGGTGTCTGTTTATGTCATTATATGTGTGTAAATTTATGCAGAGACAACTCGTTCATATTTACGAAAGAATTGGTCCAGCTTAAACAGCGAAAAGAAACACATAAAATCACTAGTAACAACTTTAAATCATGTTCTTCAAGCATTAATAATGGCAATAAATCGCCGCCCATCATCAAAACCACAAACCCGCAAGCAACCGCGCACCAGTTCCAATTGATTTTCTTTCGCCCTGCAGCCCACCGGTGATTTACACGGTGCCGCATTACCGGTCTGATCGATGGCCCAAATTAATAAAACCACGACCATCGCCGAGGGTGTACTGTTTAAATTTGAATATTAACACCCCGGAGACGCTCACTAACGCAGGTACATTTGTAAATGCATCCGCTTTATTAACACGAACGGTAAACGCGCAACACGATCCGACGTCCTTTTAGATGGAGATGCGGTGTGGAGGATTCACTTCCGCTCGCGGAAGATGCACACACACGTGCCTTGCTGTAGGAGAGAGAGTACTTCCTGTGGCAAACACGCACGTGCTCGCATCCGATTTCTGTAGAATTTACCGAGTACCGTTTCGTCTAATTGTTTGGACAATATTTACACAACAATGCGTCTTTGTAGTACTAACATTAGGCAAAAAATACATAGAAAATCATTCGATTATGCAATTAGTTTAAACAGTGATTGATGGTAATACCAAATGTAATAAAATAAAATATCAGAGGCGAAAGCATATATAATATGAATAAAGAAATATTAAAAATTAAAAGCATCGTAGTAGGAACACCAGAGTCGATATCCAAATAAAGATAAAATATCTTGTGTGTGCACCACACGATTTTTCGAATCAATTAATATTAAATCATAATTTAAGATATTTCTCAATAATTAGATTTAAGGTATTTTCGATTCGTAAAAATAGCTAAATTGTAAAACACAGCATCATGATAATTTCATCGTCTAAAATGCGATTATTTTGCTTATAGTTTCTTGTGATTGAATTTAATTATATTCTTTGCACCACTACTATCATTTGAAAATTGCTCAATTAGAACCATCATTATTACTAATTACACAAGAATCCAAAATAAAAAACGCAATTGATATAATTCCCATTCCCATTCGAAAGCACTCCGTCCGTAGTTTTCTAATCATTCGTCGTGCTAGTCCCGTTAAGTCGGAAACGAACAGAAGAGCGAAAACCGATAAAAAAAATACGCGAGGGGAAATAATTGGCGATGGGCTGCGTCGATAGAGTCGCGCGGGGAGATGTCATTACGCGCTAATGACGGGGCGTGGGAGGCGAAATCTTCGAGTGCGGCCGCCTTTCGAAAGCGACGATATAAAATTATCGGTCGTAAATCAGGGCGCGTTTTCTTTCCGAATTGCCCATGCGGAAAGTCAAGCGCTGTGCAGATACGGGCGCGATTTTTTTCGTTTCCGTTTTGCTTGCGCGACCACCTTGTGCGGGAGCGAACAAGTGGAATTATCTAGAGCAATTGTTACGTCGAAGAAACACGTTACGAGTAATATTGTAACGTGCATAGTTCATTGGCAATTTTAAAACATTGCAATTTAGACGGAATCGCGATTGCAATGACGAATGATCGGTTTACTTACAAACGTAAATTACTTTTTATAGAAAAGTTACAACGAGTTATGCAACAACAGTAAACAGATTTTGAGAAGCATTAGGATAGTAGTAATGGTGATATTTTAATTTAATTCTGGTTAGTTCAATAGCTTTAGTAAACATAGGCAACTAGTACTAGTATGGCCACTCATTGCGTGTGTAATATAAAAAAAACTTCTATCTTTTATAAGGCTATCAGCCGGTCAAGGGAGAAGCTCAGAGGAGTTTAATCACCCGGTATTTACCTTAACTTCACAGAAAACCTCTGAAAATCTGTGAAAGGTGATTCGCGAAAATTCTCTCCCCACTGGGGATCGAACTCAGGATCCCCAATGCTCAGTATGACGCGGACGACGCCTCTAAACACTCGGCCACTGAACTGGGTTGTGTAATATATTTTTCACTTATTTTAAATGCTGGCCATACTAGTACTAGTTACCTATGCTTACTAAAGCTGGGCAGAGGCATACTACATACTCTGCCAATTCTAGTTCTTCATTGCACCCTCTACATAATGGGCTGTCTACCAGACCTATCGTGTGTAGATGTTTGTTTAGCCGACAGTGGCCAGTTTTGTTTTCCTGAAGGGTCTGGTTTCGCTGTAGCATCCTACTGCACTGCGGCCACGGTTGGCCTATTGTGCTCCCCCATAACTATTCCTCATTCATGAGCTTTGTGTCTTCAATGAAGTCCAGAAGTCTCATGAATGGGCGAGCTTGGAGCTCTTTTAGGTTCATTCGCGTTGAACCAAAGAGCTTTTTCCTGCCTGAGTTGAATGCCTCGCAGCTACTTATTACATGTAGTGGGGTTTCTTCTTCTTCCCCACAGCCTCTGCACGTTGGTGATTTGGCTATCCCCATAGTGTGTAGGTGTTTATTTAATGTGCAGTGTCCTGTTATGAGTCCTACGACATTTCTTTCAGTGGTCAGTTAGAATGTTGGTCAATAATTTCAGATTAGTTCTAGATAAGTTAAGGCGGGCCATGGCAGCAATTTTACAAGGTTACTTGCTTTCTTTGATTGCTTGCAGCCTGGCGTTTCTCGAAATCTTACCTTGTGAATAGCAAGTGTCCTATGCTCTATTATTTTTTTTTCAATAAATATTTATTTGTTTCAGAGTACTTGCAAAAAATATTTCATCCTCTTGGATTGTTGGAGGATGCGAGGATCCCTTCCTGGCACGCTCATCTGCTATTTCGCTTCCCTTGATGCTACTATGTCCTTTGATCCAGCAGAATTCTAGTTCGGTTTAGCTAGCTCCTCCAGGCTGTGTATACATCTCTTTCTACAGAAATGTGTTAGCATCTAGTGCATTTAGAGCTGCTGTGCTGTCGGTGAGTATTTATATATGTTTATCTTTAATATTATTAACCTACACCGAAAGATAAAAGCCACATAGATAATAAATATATATATATATATATATATATATATATATATAATATTCCGTTCAGCTAGAATTGGAACACACTTTAGTATTTCTGTTAATTCAGCTTGGAACACTGACGTCTTCCAAATGGTGCACTTATCTTGAGAACTAGTTCTGGTGAGAATATTCCATAGTCCATAGCTAGTTCACGTCTTAATTTTGGATCCATTAGTAGACATAGATATGTTGGCACCTTGTGGGTGTCCATCTAGTGTGATGATGGTCTGAAAATGTTTGACAAAACTGTATTTGGGTACAGTTCTGTCACACTTACCTTCTATGAGTGGGTCTAGTTTGATAGCTTCACTCAGTATACTCCTGTGTCCAATTATTCTACCTTTATCATGCCACAAGTTGAGTGAAGATAGCCTTAATGCTATTTTTACTGCAGTCTCTCTTATAAGTCGGTCGAGTGGTTGTAGAGATAACAGTGCTTCAAGAGCTGCTGTGGGTGTTGCTCTCATAGCGCCGGTGATGGCAAAACACGCCATCCGCTGGATGTGTGATAGCTTTGAAATTGTTGTGACTTGTTTGGTTTTCGACCACCAGACTATTGCTCTATATGCGATAGTTGGTCTTATGATCACGGTGTGTACCCTTTGGGTGATCTTGGGAGACAGTACCAATTGCCCTGCGGCATTACCAAAATTAAATGCAGGCTTTTTCCAGCTTGGAAGTTATATGCTCATTCCAGTTCAGTTTTGTATCCATGATTAATCCTAGATATTTTACTTTATCTGTGAGTGTCAGAGGGACATTAAAGAGAGTTGGCATGTTTACCAGCTTCCTCGTAAACATTATTAGCTCTGTCTTTTTTGGATTTACTTTTAATCAATATCGCACCAGTTCTCAGCAATATTTAGGGCTCTCTGCATGAGATTGCAGAGTACACCTTCAAAAGCTGTATATATTGAGCTGAAATAAAATTAAATTACATAATATATATAAATATATATATATATATATATATATATATATATATATATATATATATATATATATCATTCAAATCTTAATTAATGTCTGGAATAATTATAGAATTATGAATGTTATAGTTTTAAAACCTTTCAATTTTATATCATCATTACTCATAACCTACAGCCAGTTAAAATACCATAATCGCATACAAAAATTAATTACATTTTCGCATTGCACTCTTGCATTTGTGCTGAGTTGTTCGCACCATTATCCCGCCGTCCATTATTAATTACGCCGATACTCCTAGCTCCCATTGTGTCCCTTCAAACGTTTTGTGTTGCACAAGACCTCGCTCAACAACAAAGATTTCTTGATTAGGTGCACATGCGGGGCCCATGGTAATTGTTCGGGGCCGCTGGAATTCGTTTCCACGTACGTTTCGCGATTTCGCGATTCGGGTCAGCGCTTACTATTATTATTATTATCATTATTATCCGAGCTTACTGCGCTAAAGCGAGCGCACTCGAGAAAGTAATAATTGCAGATATATCTTTTAATAACCACTGAAATGTGCGCAATTGGGGGTAACTTGCGCAAATTTCCACCTAACGCTAATTTATGCCGCTTTGTGTGTGTCTGCCTGTCGCGTATAAATCTCGGCCAATATAAGCTATATGATTAGCCTTAATTTGTTAACAATAAAACTAATATGCCGCGCCACACTGGCAGGAGAGACATACGAGATTTATGTGTGTTACAGTACCGCGAGCACCGCTATTTACTGGGCTCTAATTAAAAATCTAATGGCCTGTTTACAACTTCTACTGACACGATCAAAAATTTATTTTTTTGTTCATGTTCCAAGCGTATATCATATACAAATAAAAATCATTTCAACCGTATTACATTCATAATAGTAATAATAATAATAATAAGCTTTAATACTATAAAATGAAACTTCTATTACAGGGCAACAACAGATACTAAATAAATAAACATTTCCCCTGTACAGAATTCCACCAGAAACAATAAAATTTAATTACAGCTTCCCTTCCATAACATTATATATATATATATATATATATATATATATATATATTTATTTATTTATTTATTTATTTATTAGGCGAGGGAAAAGGTGGTTTATTATATACCAAATCAACATGTAGTTAATATAAATATATTTAAGTTTTTTTTATATATTTTTTTTATTATAATTAAAAATGTATTTGTATGTTTGTAAAAAAAAATGGGGGAATAAACTTATTATTATTACTATTATTATTATACATAATGTTATGTAAGGGGAGATGTTTGAATTGTGTGTGTTGGCTATGCCTACTATAGATCTTTATTTGGCATATCAGCCCAACCCTTCCCTTTTACACACATTCCCAAACAGTACTTTCACAGAAAGAAATAAAAAAAGACACACAAAAAAAGAATACAAATTAACATAAAATATATTTTTCTATCCATTAAAATAAACCCCCTCTGCCCTCGCCAATTTCCTTTCCCACATCAGCCTCCTGCAGATTTTTACGCCATACCCATCCTCTCCTAACCATTCGTTCAGCTTTCTGCATTCTCCAACCCACTCTTCTTTCACTCCCTCACATTCTTTGTTAAGGTGCCACCACGTGTCACTCACCTTCCTACACAGCGCACACGCGGTGTACCCCAGCTCCATCTACACTTTTCTTCCTCGCTCTTCTGAACCACACCTCGCTCTTGCCATGCATACTTTGTCCTCTCTGCTCCACTCTCCCCTGGCTAAGTAGCTCGGGAGTTTACCCTGCACTTGCCACTCTACGTAGCCAGGGTTGTATGAGCTCTCGGCCATTCTCACTTGCCTTTCTTGCCACTCAATATCCCTCAATCTCTCCCTTATCTCAGTTCCTAGGCTACCCCTTTCTCTCAGCTTCTCCTCTACCCACACCTCAGACATACCCACTCTTTCATACATCCTTTCCCTATCCTTCCTCCATCTACTCTCTGTTCTACTCTTACACCTCATCCATACCTCCCGTACTAGTCTTTCCTCGCCCAAATCCTGCAATCTTTCCTCAAACTTCACAACCCTCACACACGACTCCCACCACATACTCATACGATTTGTCACCTGCAACAGCACTGCCCTCGGTGTCGACCTTTCGAGCTCTAGCAGATTCTTCAGAAACCAACCTTGCTCCCTTTCTATTACCTCCAATTCACTCAATCCCCACACTTCTACTCCATACAACAATATTGGTTTTACACACGCATCCCATATCTTGCACGCCATTACGAGGTTACCACCCCACAAACTCCCCCATTTTCTGCACGCAATCCCCCAAGCCATTCTTGCTTTCGCCTGCATATACTCCACATGCATCCTAAGCCCTCCTCCACAGTCAAACCAAAAGCCCAAATATACGAGCTGTCAGTGTGAGTGTACACATGTAGTGAAAGAATTTCATTAAAGGAAACAAAGGATAATATATCTAACTCTCCGATTTAGTAGAATATGCAAACTAAAGCGTGTTACAGCTTTAATTAGCTGTAGAAAGATGTCATAGTTGATTATTTACAGATCTTCTTCTTGTGGTCTCGTCTCCTATCGGAGGTTGGCAATCATCATGGCGATTCTAATCTTTGACGCTGCAGCTCTAAATAGTGTTTGTCCGTACCATTCTCTAAGGTTCTTTAACCATGAGGTTCTGCTTCTTTTTTCTTGTATTTTTCCTTGCATGATCAGTTGGAGAATAGAGTATCTCTCTCCCCAGGTGATGTGTCCCAAGTACTCTAGCTTTCGTGTTTTGATCGTAAGGATCAGTTCCTTTTTTTTATGCATTCTTCGCATGACTTCTTCGTTCTTTACTAGGTCCGTCCAGGATATCTTGAGCTTGCGGCGATAGATCCACATCTCAAACCACTCTAGTTTTTATGTTATTTTTCTTTAATCTTTCATCCTATACAGTAGTGTTGAAAAAATGTAACAGCGAATTATTGGGACTCTCAAGACTAGATTGAGATTTCTATTTGAGAAAAGATTTTTCATTTTGACGAAAATTGCTCTTGCTATTTCTATACGTTTGTTCACTTCTATGGTTTGGTCGTTATTGTCTTCAATACGTGTTCCTAAGTATTGGTAGCTTCTAACTCTTTCGATTATGGTGTTGTTTAGTAGGCCTGGTATATTATTAACATTCGTTTTATTTACAACCATAAATTCAGTTTTCTTCAAATTCATTTTGAGCCCATAGGATTGACTAGTCGTATTTATGTCTTGCATCATTTTCTGAAGCTGGCAGATGGATGTTGCTATTATCGCAGTGTCGTCTGCGTATCGTATGTTATTGATAACTTGACCGTTTATGATAACTCCACCCGAGTCATCATTGATGGCTTCTTTGAATGAGCATTCTGAGTACATATTAAATAGGACCGGTGATAGTATGCATCCTTGGCGGACTCCCCGTCGGATATCCAATTCTTCAGAGTTATGTTCTTCAACATTATTTGTGCTTTCTGATTCCAGTACAAAGTTTTTATTATTCGGACGTCATTGTACTCTAGGCCCTTCTGCTGTACTATTTCCATTAACCGATCATGTTTAACTTTATCGAAGGCTTTCTCGTAGTCGATGAAGCCTATAAATAAATCTACGTTCATATCGAGATATCGTTGGATTATAACATTCATTCCAAATGTGCCTAGATTATTTCAAAATCCGAACTGTGTCTCACTGATATCTGTTTCTAATTTCTTGTAAATTCGGCTGTGAATGATTTTTAGAAAAACCTTTAATATGTGACTCAGCACGCTTATTGTTCTAAAATCTGAGTACTCCTTTGCGTTGTGTTTTTTTTTTTGGTAATAAAGAGAATGTAGTTTTTAACCATTCTTGTGGTATTATTCCAGTTGTTAGATAGTATTATATAGATTTACCAAGGTGCTAATATTGTCTTCCTCAATTAGTTTAAGAATATCGACTGGTATTTCCTCTGGTCCTATTGCCTTTCTATCTTTTGAGTTCTTGCATACATTACTTCTTCGGCTATTATTGTTGGTCCTTGCGGCGTTTCTTTTATCTCTATTTCATTTCTGGTGTCTTCAAATAGTTGTATGTATTCCTCCCATATTTTATCTTTTTCTCTATGTCCACTATAATATTACCGTTGTTATCTTTTATTATACCAGTCTGTTTCTTCTTTCCCACGCCAGTGAATTCTTAGATCCTTTTATGTAAGTTAAATGAATCATACCTCAATTGAAGCGATTCTATCTCCTCACATTGGTTTCTCATAAATGTTTCTTTGGCTTCTATAATTTATTTCGTATTTCCTGTTGAATTTCTTTGTATTTATTTCTATTCTTCTATTTATTCTATCATGTTTTTGTAGCCAACTAAAATGTAATAAAAATAACTTTTTTGGAAACTTTCTCGTTCAAAAATTCATACTTTAAATTTATTAGAATATGAATATGTTTCGGTGTTAAGTATGTGGTATTATTTTCTCACGAGCCAGCATCCCTTAATTTATTGGCGGGAGGGAGCGGGTGGCTGTTCGCGACATTCGCCAACGTCAAGGGGGTGGCTCGTGGGAAACAGCTACCCCCTATTCACCGTTGTCTACCCCTCTGGTCATTGTGTCCGGAAGCAGGAAGATATTGTACTATTTAACTTGTGCCCGTTGTTGTGTTTAATGAACGGATTTGTGTCAAATTGCGTGAGAACTGTTCTGACATAATAGCGAGAGAGAGGGTGGCGCAATAATAATCCAGTAATTCGAATCAAGACGTCTCTCGTTTGAATTAAAATAAATTGAATCGCGGAAGTTGTTTGTGAGTGTGTGGGTGAGAGCGGCACGATTTCGGCGCTGCGACAAGTGAACGAATGTTGCGGAGCGGATTCCGTGCGGGGCGATACGGATCTGAATCAATTAAATAAATTATCGGACCCCGGCAATCTGTTCACACCGCATAAAGGACCGTTACCGACCGCGGCGCGACATTACCATAATACCACCTTTTATCAATTCAACTGTTCGCCCCAAGGGAGCTACACGCAGATACACACAAGTGCCGACGTACACCATATATTTATTATTATGTTCCGATGTTGGATTTGTATCAATATATAATATTTGTGCACATTTTAGCGTTTGAATTTAGAGTAGGTGTTTGGCGCAATATGTAAAACTGGATATATTGAATTACGATGCGTTTGAGAGGTTAATGCACTTAAAAATATTGGAGAAACGTGAGAATTTATGTAGTTCATTTCTATCAAGGTTTAAAGTATAGTTACTTAATTCTAACTTACACAGGAAAATCTTATTTATTTATTTAATCATATGTGACCTACCCTAAGGTGACAGGAAAATCTTAAAATATTATATTATTAAATTTTTAACCCCTCACAGTTTTCAGAGGTTTTCTGTGAAATTAACATAAATACCGGGGCATTAAACTCCTCTGAGCTTCTCCCTTCTACCCTAAGGCGACAGGAAAACCTTAAAATATTATATTATTAAATTTTTAACCTCTCGCAATTTTTCAGAGGTTTTCTGTGAACTTAACATAAATACCGGTGCATTAAACTCATCTGAGCTTCTGCCTTCTACTCTGAGGTGTAGACGTGACAGGAAAATCTTAAAATATTATATTATTAAATTTGTAACCTCTCGCTGCTTTTCAGAGGTTTTCTGTGAAATTAACATAAATACCGGGGCATCAAACTCCTCTGAGCTTCGGCCTTCTACCCTAAGATGTAGACGTGACTGGAAAATTTTAAAATATTATATTATTAAATGTGTAACCTCTCACTGCTTTTCAGAGATTTTCTGTGAAATTAACATAAATACTGGGTCATTAAACTCATCTAAACTTCTCCCTTTACCGGCGGAAAAGCCTCACGGCTGATAGCCCTATAAAGATTTGGTAAATAATTGCAGACAAAATTAACTGTCTATTTTCACTGATTTATTATTTTATTTATTATTTATGTCAGTATAAACCCACCTTACTTTTTAGAAACATTGTAAATAAAGAATAATATTAATATTGTATGCTACACATTATGCAAATAAACTAAAACACTAGCTCTACTCAGAAGCTTGTTATTAATCCGAAATAATTGAGTCTGTGAGGATTTAATTAACCGTGTCCTTCTCAAAAATAAATACCACACGCGCCCATTTCATTAAAGTAGCGCTTGTTCGATAATAATTGCTCAATTTGAAAATACACACATACACAAGCCTTAAAAAAAAACACTATAAATGATCAAGTGCGACCCGTGAAAGTGCGCGCAGCAGGTCACGACTGCTGGTAAGGATTCTGGTAGCCCGTGGCTCGGTGTGTTACACCCACGAGTCCGGTAGATGATTTAATCTACAACTTGCCCAACTATACGTATCGTACGTACAATAATTAATGGTACGTATTAAGATCGGCGATTCGGGCGCGCTTATGAAAGCAGCGCTGAAAATGATCGGTTTAATTGGTAATTTCTTAATTCGGTCATGCTCGCAGGACCATTGTTGCGTGGAGCCGGGCCGCGATAATATTAATAAAGCGCCCGCTGTTTATTATTTTTACACACGGATTGTAGCGATTTCAACACCTCGCCAGCCAGAGATTGAAATGTTAAATGTGTGCTTAAGTGAGCCAGCAACTGGTCCAAATTAGAATACTTATTACCACTATTAATTACTATTATAATTGCATGTAGGCAGTTTTATACTGGATTAATAGTTGTTTTAAATTAATTGTCCATCTTAATTTATCACGAAATAATACTACATATGATATATTATCGTAAATAGATTAGAAATAACTAAAAACTTTTGTGCTGCAAGTTTTATAATGAATTGTGTAATGCCACCCGATTAAAAAAGTTTAATACGTTTAACTCAACAATAAACAATCCTTGTTAAAATAATTTTCTTGGTGTTTAATGCTTTCGGTCCTGCCACCATTACATTTACTGTAACTTACTGTGCCTATACACATGTCTGCTTTTAATCACTAGATTTCATTCCAACATATTCAAATGTATTTAAAGAAACTCCATATGCAATTTTAGAAACTTTTGAATTTTGTTGTGTGTGAATAAGCGTAATAATAATTAATAAATAAAAAAATTAAAATTTAAAAATCCAGGACTGAAAGGGTTTATGTGAAAAATACAAGTAATATGTAGTTAATGTAATGAAAAATATGTCTATATAGGGCTATCAGCCGTGAAGTTTTTCCGCCGGTCAAGGGAGAAGCTCAAAGGAGTTTAATCACCCGGTATTTACCTTAATTTCACAGAAAACCTCTGAAAAACTGTGAAAGGTGATTCGCGAAAATTCGCTCCCAGCTGGGATCGAACTCAGGGCTAGAGCTTAGCCGAAACTAGTGTAACTGAAGTGTGATAAAAAACAAAGTAAAAAATCGTTTTATTTATCCTTTAAAATGAATTATCACAAAGTAGACGCCTTAACAATCCAATATTTTAAAGGTCTTTTTTTTACTGTCCCAATCTATGTCTATTAGGTTTAACCTGCGATACGAAAAACGATAAAATTGCCAAAGGAGTAGAAGTAAAAGTTTTACAATAAACCAAATGGTATGCTACTAAATCAATAGTCATTAAGGAGCTAATTAAAAATACGAAAACCATTTGAATTCGAATGCGGGCAAAGTTACACAATACAAATTGAAAAATTAAAAATTGTGTGGCTTCCAGTTGTTGCTTAATTTCATGCCAAATTTCGATTAAATGTTTAATAACAAAAATACCTCGTACACTTGATTAGAAATAAAGAAAATCCCACTGATTTTATTTATGAAATATACAGTACCTACTTGCAGCCAAGTTGTATGTTTACAAATACTATAAATTAAAATCATAGCTTTACTAGTTTGTACGTGCAAACATGCAAACTTGCATGTGACAAATATAAAGTATGTGTATTTTAAAAATTCAAAATAATTTTGTTCACAATTTTTGTACCGCAAAACTGACTTGATATAAACTTTTTGACACTACAACGTTAATAATTAAAGCAAATAAATTAATCGAGCTTTTTCTAAAGCTAAATAAATTGGTAGCACGATAAAATTAGCATAATTTTTTAAATTCAAAAATTCGATTTTTTACAATTCTTTGTATCGCAAATAGTGACTTTATATAATTTTTTATACACTACGACGTTAATAATCACGGCAAATAAATAAATCAAGCTTTTTCTTAAAGCTAAACATATAGGCAATACGATGAAATTTATATAATTTTCAAAATTCATAAATTTGATTTTTTACAATTTTTTGCATCGCGAATAGTGACTTTATATAAACTTTTATACTCTACGACGTTAATAGTTAAGGCAAATAAATAAATTGATCTTCTTTCTGTACCTAAATAAATTGGTAACATGAAGAAATTTGCATAATTTTCAAAATTCTAAAATTCGATTTTTTACAATTTTTTGTATCGCAAATAGGGACTTTATATACATTTTTATACACTACTACGTTAATATTTACGTCAAATAAATTAATCAAGCTTCTATCTAAAACTAAATAAATAGACAATATGATGATATGTGTATAATTTTCAAAATTCAAAAATTTGATTTTTTTACAATTTTTTGCATCTCGAATAGTGACTTTATATAAACTTTTATACACTACGATGTTAATAGATAAGGCAAATAAATGAATTGATCTTCTTTCTGTACCTAAATAAATTGGTAACATGATGAAATTTGCATAATTTTCAAAATTCTAAAATTCGATTTTTTACAATTTTTTGTATCGCGAATAGCGACTTTATATATATTTTTATACACTACGACGTTAATAATTACGGCAAATAAATAAATCAAGCTTCTTTCTAAAGCTAAATAAATGGACAACACGATGATATGTATATCAATTTCAAAATTCAAAAATTTGATTTTTTTTTAAATCATCGCGAATAGTGACTTCATATAAACTTTTATACACTACGACGTTAATAATTAAGGCAAATAAATTAATCAAGCTTCTTTTTAAAGCTAAATAAATGGACAACACAATGATATTTATATCAATTTCAAAATTCAAAAATTTGATTTTTTTTTAAATCATCGCGAATAGTGACTTTATATAAACTTTTATACACTACGACGTTAATAATTAAGGCAAATGAATTAATCAAGTTTCTTTCTAAAGCTAAATAAATGGTTAATACGATGAAATTTTCATAATTTTCAAAATTCAAAAATTCGGTTTTTTACAATTCTTTGTATCGAATAGTGACTTTATATACATTTTTATACAGTACGACGTTAATAATTAAGGCAAATAAATTAATCAAGCTTTTTTCTAAAGCTAAATAAATGGAAAATATGTTGATATTTATATAATTTTCAAAATTCAAAAATTTGATTTTTTACAATTCTTTGTATAGCGAATAGTGAATATACATTTTTATATACTACGATGTTAATAATTAAGACAAATAAATTAATCAAGCTTCTTTCTATAAGTAAATAAATGGACACAATGATATGTGTATAATTTTCAAAATTCAAAAATTTGATTTAAAAAAATAAATTGCATCGAGAATATTACTTTATATAATTTTTTATATACTACTACTTAAATAATATAGGCAAATAAATGAATCAAGCTTCTTTCTAAAGCTAAATAAATGGGCAATGTAATGTTATTTGTATAATTTTCAAAATTCATAAATTTGATTTTTTACAATATTTTGTATTGCGAATAGTGACTTTATATAAATGTTTATACACTACGACGTTAATAATGAGGGCAAATAAATGAATCAAGCTTTTTTCTAAAGCTATATAAATGGGCAATACGATGAAATTTGTATATTTTTCAAAACTCATAAATTTAATTTTTTACAATTTTTTGTATTGCAAATAGTGACTTTATATTAAACTTTTATACACTACGACGTTAGTAATTAAGGCAAATAAATTAATCAAGCTTCTTTCTAAAGCTAAATAAATGAATAACACGATGAAATTTGCATAATTTTCCAAATTCAAAAATTCGATTTTTTACAATTTTTTGTATCGCGAATAGTGACTTTATATACATTTTTATACACTACGACATTAATAATCACGGCAAATAAATGAAACAAGCTTCCTTCTAAAGCTAAATAAATGGGTAACACGATGAAATTTGCATAATTTTCAAAATTCAAAAATTCGATTTTTTACAATTCTTTGTATCGCGAATAGTGACTTTATATACATTTTTATACACTACGGCGTTAATAATTAAGGCGAATAAATTTATCAAGCTTTTTTCTAAAGCTAAATAAATGGGAAATATGACGATATTTTTATAATTTTCAAAATTCAAAAATTTGATTTTTTTACAATTTTTTGCATCGCGAATAGTGACTTTATATAAACTTTTATACACTACGACGTTAATAGTTAAGCAAAATAAATTAATCAAGCTTTTTTCTAAAGCTAAATAAATGGGCAATACGATGAAATTTGTATAATTTTCAAAATTCATAAATTTGATTTTTAACAATTTTTTGTATTGCGAATAGTGACTTTATATAAACTTTTATACACTACAATGTTAGTAATTAAGGCAAATAAATGAATCAAGCTTTTTTATAAAGCTAAATAAATGGGAAACGTGATGAAATTTGCATAATTTTCAAAATTCAAAAATTCGATTTTTTGCAATTCTTTGTATCGCGAATAGTGACTTTATATACATTTTTATACACTACGACGTTAATAATTCAGGCAAATAAATATCTCAAGCTTTTTTCTAAAGCTAACTAAATGGCAAATATGATGATATTTGTATAATTTTCAAAATTCAAAAATTTGATTTTTTACAATTTTTTGCATCGCGAATAGTGACTTTATATAAACTTTTATACACTACGACGTTAATAGTTAAGGAAAATAAATGAATCAAGCTTTTTTCTAAAGCTAAATAAATGGGCAATACGATGAAATTTGTATAATTTTCAGAATTCATAAATTTGATTTTTAACAATTTTTTGTATTGCGAATAGTGACTTTATATAAACTTTTATACACTACAACGTTAGTAATTAAGGAAAATAAATGATTCAAGCTGTTTTTTAAAGCTAAATAAATAGGCAACACGATTGAATTTGCATAATTCAAAATTATATCGTACAATACTTATTCTAAAATATTTTAAAGCTTTTAATTTATATGACTGATAGTTATCTACTGTGTTGTTAGGACAGTAGTAGGGAGCAGGGAGGTAGACTACTATTTTCGAACAGGTTTCTAAAAAGTTGTTGAAAGGCGTACAGTTTTATTTTTTTAATATAATACGATTTTTTCGATTTTTCATTCTTCCGCCTGGGCCCTGGCCACGTGCCCCTATGGCCCTGCTTAATTACGGTCCTGTATGTAGGTATTTTTGTCATAAATTAAACATTTCTTATTAATTAGTAGATTGGTGAAACATTTGTATGTATTTCTTGTTATTATGAATCAAAAAATATTTATTAGATATCCATGAATTTTCGATAACCTTTCATATTTGCCAGAGAGAGAAATATGGTGTATTATCCAATATTGTGCACATTCATCATAAATTTGACTGTTCTAATTTAAAAGAGCTGGTTGTGCAAAGAGGCAACAAATAAATCAGTCGCGATGAAGCGTTCTTGAACACATTTGTGCCCAATTTCTAAAACAATACGCAATTATCGCCCGCCCTCGTTGCGTGATCGATAAATAACGCGCGGTGGCCCCGTCGATTCGTAACAAGTGGCCAGCTATTAGTTAAGTTGTCCGAAATAAATCGCGATAGAGGCGAGCTCTCGTGGTTGCGCAAAACGGTTTTCGAAACTGCCAGCGGGCCGATAAATCATTTGAAATAATGTTGTCTTGGCTTGTCGACTTGTATATTGTACGTACGTGCGCGCGGGGGAGGCGAGATACCGTGCGTTGTCTTCGCATCGTGTTTGTTGTGCGGTAGCGAATTGCACATCGCAGTAAATTACAAGAATACTAAATTGTTATTGCTTGTCATAACAGTCTGTAACATCTATCAATTTTATCACGTTGAAAAACGAAGTGACTATCTGAGGAGCCCCACTTTCTTAGCTTGTCTTTCCTGGACAGATATCATTCTAGTGGTGGTGTATTTTTTTTTTAATAAATATTTATGTTTTTGTTTTGCACAAAAAATAATCTCATACGTGACAGGGTATAGTATGAGTATTTAGAGCTGTAAAATACTCATACTATACCCTGTCACGTATGAGATTATTTTTTGTGCAAAACGAAAACATAAATATTTATTTTTAAAAAATACACCACCACTAGAATAATACCTATCCAGGAAAGACTGGATCGGCTACGAATAAAATTTCAACAAAAACTAAGGGTCGTTTTAGACAAGACAATTTATTGACTCAAAAGTTAGTCAAGATGCGAGACAATCTAAATTATTTCAGCAAAATACACATTAACAGCCTAAATAGCCCTACACTATAATAATTAATAATTTTCCATGTTATTCTAATTTTAACATTATATGGCCACAAGTTCACTAGTGCTCAGGGCCGAAAGAACAAATGCACTAAATTTATTTATTATTTTAAAATTTATTTCTATTTTTTTTGTCAATACATATAACATGATATAATTGTAACTAATTTAAAATTTAAATTAGTTGTATATATACAAAAAAAATAAAGTTTTGTTTCTTCCCTCCGTCCTCGCCGCGAGGTTTGTGGTTGTGATTCCTCCTCAAGCTGTGGACATTGAGGGTTTGTGTTATATATTGTCTGTGCCCGTGTGTAGACACGCTTAGACGGCTTAGGCCATTTGTTTTGCTGTTTTATTCCTCTTCTATTCCATTTTGATTTTGTTGCTTGTAGGTTTTTAATTTAGAGTTTGAATGGAATGTATTGAGTACTTTTAATAAATAGATCACACACTGCCCCCGCGACCTTGCCCAACATATCCAATATTTTTCACCACATCATTCCGAACAACAAAAAATTATCTTTAAATTAATATATAAATTATAGATGCAAAATTAACTCAATAATACAGTTAAAACAAAAATAAACGTAAAAGTTAATCCCAGAATTTCTATTTACCCCATAAATTACAATAAAAAGTAATTATTTTAATTAATTTTGTTAATGCCATTGAGTATTTAATTGGGAACCTGTGTCGCCTAATATTCCCACGGGTGCAACACCCGATCGCTCATAAAATTAACCGAGTGGATGCTGCACTGTCCGTTAATTCACCCCCATACAACTGAAGCACCCCTTATCCAAACACACAAATCACATTTAGGTGGACACGCACTCCCGCCGCCGTCCCGTATTTGAGAAGGATACTGTTGCATCCTGAGGGTGGCGGAGGGCGCGCGCGCGCGTGCCGCTCGAAAGGGGCCACGCGTCGCAAACGCACGTTAACAAAGCACGCATGCTTTTTACAGTTATTTTTAATGTGATATAATCAAACGGTTGCTGCGCATCTGCAGGGGGCGGTGAGAGATGTTGGTTTGTTTATACAAGCAGAAATAAAACCGCTTGTGTGTAGGACATGGCAAACAATTTATTAATTGGATTACTACTTTGAATACAGACAGTTGCAGGATCGACATTATATATTCGAAAGGACTTAGATATAGTTAAAAATCAAATATGGCTAATGCACACGTATAAACATTTTTTTAAAGAAACAATATTTAAAAAAAAACTTCGTCATTATACGGCTATATCAGCTTATAAAAACAAATAATTCATAATTCAATTATAGGAAAATATAGATATTTTTCTAATAATCGCGTATGTATCATGTTGTCATGAATCAAAAATGTATTATTAGATTTCCATGAATTTTCGATAACCTTTCATATTTGCCAGACAGAAATATTGTTTGTGTATTATCCAATAGTGTGCACATTCATCATAAATATGACTGTTCTAATTTAAAATATCTGATTGTAATTCATAATTCAATTGTAGATATTTTTCTTAAAAGCCGACACCATAATGTAGAAGATTATATATATATATATATATATATATATATATATATATATATATATATATATATATATATATATATATACATATATTCCTATTTTTTTAAATTTATCTCGACATTAAAGGATATTATATATAAAAAATACACGTTGAATTTTACAAGAAAAACTCGTGTTGTTGGAAGTTTGTGCTTTAAATTCTAATATGTTAAAATAATTATTTTTTGTTGTTACTTTAATGACATAGTTATGATCGCCTTGCATCGACTCTAGTCTATAATAATTGTATCAGCAGCGAATTTGTGTTACAGCAGCGGACGCATAAAACACAGCCGCTGGCTCTCCGGCTAATAAAACCACAAATTAGTTGGTAATCGGCAATTAAAACCAGCGTCCTTCCTTTTATCTGTGGGCGGGCGTCTGCATGATTTTCAGCGGTGTGTAGCAATCCGATCATTACTGGCCACAAATTACCTAACCAATATTAATCAAATCGCAATTTCATATTTTTATTTCAAATACGATCTAAATTATTACTTGGATTTGTACAAATGCACTCACTTATATTGATTTTTCTTTGCTAAATGTAATGAAGTGTTATCTAGTGCTCTAGCATTAGCACTAGATAATACTTCATTAAATTTAGCAAAGAAAAACAATATATTAGCCAATTAGTAAATGTTACTAATCCAGTTTTGCTTTTTCTTCTTTATTTCCTCTTTTACTTCTATAGTCCACCATCGTGTTTGCTTTGTGTTGTTTGCCTGTGGTTGTTCCGCATGCGCGTTTTGTAGCCTCTGTTATTATGTGTTTGAAACACAAAATTTCGACTAAGAAGTAATTTTTGTATGAACACAAATTTAATCAATACATATTTCTCTCTTATTTAAAATTATAATTGTGTTTGTATTTGTTAAAAAAAAAAACATACAAAAAGTTCCACTCGTTGAATATTGACCTTTGAATAATACGTGACACTAACCTAAACCTCCACACAACTTGACCCACAGCTCAAGCAACGACCAACCAACAATGACTCTCTATTAATCATTATTAGATCACACGCCGCCCCCGCGACCTTGCCCAACATATCCAATATTTTTCACCACATCATTGCGACCAGCAAAAAAAATTATATTATCTTTAATTAAACCGATGGCAATCAAAAACTCGTGCGTTGTACCTGTTGCGCGGAATTTGGGTTAGATTTTTCTGGGGCGGCCGGCGGCGCGTGGGCGCGGTCGCTTCCACCATTAAGGATGTGATTAACGGCAAAAAAATTATAATAATTGAACGCCCTCGCCCGCACTAGCGCAACCTTGCGCTGCTGCCGCGTTTTTTTTTCGGTCCAGATCGTGAGCGGCGCTTTTTTTTTGTGGTACTCACTTTCTTGTGGGGTTACGCAAGGTGAAAAACGGCGGGGAAATTAATTTCGTGAGTTAATCGCTGGGCCGTAAATCGTAATTAAATTGGGCAATTTGGTTAATCGAATTTCGAGATTTATTGAGATTAGGCGAGGATGGGTGTTGGTTTGAGACCCTAGTGAGTGAGAGGCTATTTTTGTGGTGATGCGTACTATCGAATAAACATAATAAGACTATTATTGGTAGTGGATAGGAGTAGTAAATATCATATTCTCAACATAATTTTACCGAGAATAGGTCAACAATAGCCATCTTCGTTTTGTCATTCAGGCGATGCTCCGGGCTGCTCTAAGCCAGCTGAGACGAAAACAGCTCAGGAATGATAAACGAAAGCGGCTAGTAACTGTAATACATTTTTTTTTCGTTCTAAAAATATATATAATGGTTTTGATTTTTTTAGACTAAAATAATGAATAGGCTTAGTTTATTTGATATTTTATGATCCCCAATATTTTTTCTCATGACGAAATTATGCTTAAAACACCAGTCCCACAGGACTCCACAAGGGTGGCCCTCTTTGTAAACCGCTCTCTCCCCTTCGATTACAATTGCTCCGCGGCCATGGGAACCGATATATCTGATGACGCCCGACATATTGGCCAAATTGCCATTCAATCCCTCTCACAACCCATATGTTTTCACATGCATTACATTTGATGGGCAAACAGAGGGGGAGCGTCAGGTTACTTCCACTAATTCCGAAAGCCATTTTAATGAGCCACCTTCACTTCTGCGCCTGATAATCGCGTAACACCTCCGCGGCTGTCATACCGGGGAATTAGTCCGGCCGTGCTTTTATCGGGAAGATAAATGCGCCGCCGCCTTGGTTTAGAACGTACCGATCTGAAATTACCCGCAATAAACACTAGGAAGTGTTACATGAAGCCGCGGCTTAATGGCAACACACATAAACAAGTGGATACTAATAATATCGTGATCGCTCCGACATTATTACCACCGGTTATTCGTTATAAATGAACCTATATTAAATATGAGTATTATTAATATTGTTGCAAAACATTAAGTTGCTGCAATGGCAGACGTATTTGTAATTTGAATTCTGAGATTAACTGCACTGTTTCACTGATAAATCATTTAAATCACTTTTGTATGCAATGTTTTGTATGAAAATATATTATAATCGTGCTGATTTGTATTACAAAATTATATAAAAACATACATTTTCTAAACGTATTGGATACTAATTTTTATTATTATTAGAAATCTTTTTAAAATAAAAACTAATTTCAAATGTAATAAAAAAAATAGATGACCTTTTCATATATGTTTTTATACCGAAAAGGATTAAAATCAAAACGAATCCTTTTGAAATGCGTGCACCACATCACTATACATACAAATGGATCAGTATTTAAAATCATTTGAAAAATAGAAGCAAGATAATAATAATATTAATAATAAGATATACATTCATATGAACTTTCCACCTCCTTGTCAGATTAAAATCATTTGAAAAAATGGAAGCAAGATAATAATGCTCCTATTGAGCATTGGACAGCGAGAGTTCAAACCCTGTTGTTGACGAAATATTTTAGATAAATGCGATTTAACAATTTTTTTATAAATGCCTACACACGCAGCAAATTGCTGAATATTAAAATATCTACATTATAGAAATTTCTGTATGAGTGAATAAGAGACAATTGGGCTGGTGGCGACTGGTAGTACTAGTTAATAAAATCACGCTAAAAGAAAATGATACCAAGGAGGAATCCTGGGACAAGGTAATAAACAAAGCAATAAGGTAAAAACATCCAGCTGAGTGACCAAGTGGTCATCTGTCTCGTGCTGAGCATTGATGAGCCAGTGTTCGAACCTAGTAGGGGCGAATTTTCCCGAATCACATTTCACAGTTTTCAGAGATTTTTGTGAAGTTATCATAAAAATCGTATGATTAAATTCTTTACCAGCGGAAACCCCTCGGAATGATAACTATAAACATAGAAGTTTTTTTTTATTAATTAATTCAAATAATGTTCACACCAGATTTTTTCAATTAACACTTCAAAATCATACAGAACAAGGAATGCCATTAGTTTGACATGAGTTAAAATATTCCTGAGTACACCATATATAATATTCCACACATCTTACATAAACTGCCGCGCGCAAATTTCCAATGCATTATGCATGACACTTCCGCAACGCTCGACTAGCAGTGTGCACTATTTGTTATTGCAAGTTGGATGGGCGGGCTGCAGGGGGGGCCAGAGCACTTGTGAAATATGCGGACACATTAACGGCATTATGGTAATAATAAAGCGCTCGAAATCGATCGCGGCGTAATTACAATAATGGCCACAATGACGGGCAGGCAGCGAACAGAGAAGAAGGGCGTTGCGAAATTTCGCGACGTTTGCAACGGGGACACAATGGGGGAGCACGCTTTGTTATGTGTATGTATCTGGAACGGATTTTCATCATGCTAATCGATGATTTAATAAGTCGCAGCCGGTACAAAAGAGATTTTAAAATAAATTGTACCACTTTGTAATGTTGTCTGGTTTTTGGTCTGCAACGAGATTCTTAATATACTCTTGCCACACTTTCATTTTTTCTTCAGTATCTAGAGGCGTTTTCGTTTAGCATGGTTTATCATTGCTAGTCGCCCCCGTGGCATGCAGTATCGCTCAGGACTTGCGGTCGTGCGCCGCCGGTTGTAAGGGCCGAGGTAGAATTATGCGCATCGGAAGCGGCAAATAGAACAAGAAACCATAAGCCCGTACCAGCCCAGAGTGATAAACGAAAGGCGTTCTTCTAATGCAATATATCCATATTTTTGTAAAATTTGGTTACAATCAGCCCACGTTTTATTGACTTTTTTGGGGTTTTAAAGATTGAAAACCGCAATGTTAGTACATTTATCGCGTTTAAAAATACACCAAAAATTAAATTTATAAAATTTTCATTTGATTTTCTCAAAAATAGTACATACATATGTTTTACATATTTTTGTAAAATTTGGTCAAAATCAGCCCACGCTTTATTGACTTTTTTGGGGATTTAAAGATGGAAAATCGCAATGTTACTACATTTATCGCGTTTAAAAATTCACCAAAAATTAAATTTATAAAATTTTCATTTGGTTTTCTCAGAAATAGTACATGCATATGTTTTACATATTTCTATAAGATTTGGTCAAAATCAGCACACGTTTTATTGACTTTTTTGTGGTTTTAAAGATTGAAAACCGTAATGGCAGTACATGTATCGCGTTTAAAAATTCACCAAAAATTAAATTTAAAAAAATTTCATTTGATTTTCTAAGAAATAGTATATGCATATATTTTGCATACTTTTGTAAAATTTGGTGAAAATCAGCCAACGTTTTATTGACTTTTTTGGGGATTTAAAGATTGAAAATCGCAATGTTAGTACATTTATCGCGTTTAAAAATTCACCAAAAATTAAATCTATAAAATTTTCATTTGGTTTTCTCAAAAATAGTACATACATATGTTTTACATACTTTTGTAAAATTTGGTCAAAATCAGCCCACGTTTTATTGACTTTTTTGGGGTTTTGAAGATTGAAAACCGCAATGTTAGTACATTTATCGCGTTTAAAAATTCACCAAAAATTAAATCTATAAAATTTTCATTTGGTTTTCTCAAAAATAGTACATACATATGTTTTACATATTTTTGTAAAATTTGGTCAAAATCAGCCCACGCTTTATTGACTTTTTTGGGGATTTAAAGATGGAAAATCGCAATGTTACTACATTTATCGCGTTTAAAATTTCACCAAAAATTAAATTTATAAAATTTTCATTTGGTTTTCTTAGAAATAGTACATGCATATGTTTTACATATTTTTGTAAAACTTGGTCACAATCAGCTCACGTGTTATTGACTTTTTTGGGGTTTTAAAGATTGAAAACCGCAATGTTAGTACATTTATCGCGTTTAAAAATTAACCAAAAATTAAATTAATAAAATTTTCATATGGTTTTCTCAGAAATAATAAATCCACATGTTTTACATATTTTTGTAAAATTTGGACAAAATCAGCCCACGTTTTATTGACTTTTTTGGGGTTTTGAAGATTGAAAACCGCAATGTTAGTACATTTATCGCGTTTAAAAATTAACCAAAAATTAAATTTACAAAATTTTTATTTGGTTTTCTCAGAAATAGTACATGCATATGTTTTACATATTTGTGTAAAATTTGGTCACAATCAGCCCACGTTTTATTGACTTTTTTGGGGTTTTAAAGATTGAAAACCGCAATGTTAGTTCATTTATCGCGTTTAAAAATTCACCAAAAATTAAATTTATAAAATTTTCATTTAGTTTTCTCAGAAATAGTACATGCATATGTTTTACATATTTTTGTAAAATTTGGTCAAAATCAGCCCACGTTTTATTGACTTTTTTGGGGTTTTAAAGATTGAAAACCGCAATGTTAGTACATTTATCGCGTTTAAAAATTCACCAAATATTAAATTTATAAAATTTTCATTTGGTTTTCTCAGAAATAGTACATGCATATGTTTTACATATTTTTGTAAAATTTGGTCAAAATCAGCCTATGTTTTATTGACTTTTTTGGGGATTTAAAGATTGAAAACCACAATGGCAGTACATTTATCGCGTTTAAAAATTCACCAAAAATTAAATTTAAAAAATGTTTATTTGGTTTTCTCATAAATAGTACGTGCATGTGTTTTACATTATTTTTGTAAAATTTTGTCAAAATCAGCCTACGTTTTATTAACGTTATGGGGGTTTTAAAAATTGAAAAGCGCAATGGCTGTACATTTATCGCGTTTAAAAATTCACAAAAAATTAAATTTATAAAATTTTCATTTAGTTTTCTTAGAAATAGTACACGCATATGTTTTACATATTTTTGTAAAATTTGGTCACAATCAGCCCACGTTTTATTGACTTTCTTGGGGTTTTAAAGATTGAAAACCGCAATGTTAGTACATTTATCGCGTTTAAAAATTCACCAAAAATTAAATTTATAAAATTTTCATTTGGTTTTCTCAGAAATAGTACATGCATATGTTTTACATATTTTTGTAAAATTTGGTCACAATCAGCCCACACTTTATTGACTTTTTTGGGGTTTTAAAGATTGAAAACCGCAATGTTAGTACATTTATCGCGTTTAAAAATTCATCAAAAATTAAATTTATAAAATTTTGATTTGGTTTTCTCAGAAATAGTACATGCATATGTCTTACATATTTTTGTAAAATTTAGTCATTATCAGCTCACGTTTTATTAACTTTTTTTGCGTTTTAAATATTGAAATCCGCAATGATAGTACATTTATTGCGTTTAAAAATTCACCAAAAATTAAATTTATAAAATTTTCATTTAGTTTTCTCAGAAATAGTACATGCATATGTTTTACATATTTTTGTAAAATTTGGTATAAATCAACCCTTGTTTTATTGACTTTTTTGGGGTTTTAAAGATTGAAAACCGCAATGTTAGTAGATTTATCGCGTTTAAAAATTCACCAAAAATTAAATTTATAAAATTTTCATTTGGTTTTCTCATAAATAGTACGTGCATGTGTTTTACATTATTTTTGTAAAATGTTGTCAAAATCAGCCTACGTTTTATTAACTTTATGGGGGTTTTAAAGATTGAAAAGCGCAATGGCTGTACATTTATCGCGTTTAAAAATTCACAAAAAAATAAATTTATAAAATTTTCATTTAGTTTTCTCAGAAATAGTACAAGCATATGTTTTACATATTTTTGTAAAATTTGGTCAAAATCAGCCCACGTTTTATTAACTTTTTTAGGGTTTTAAAGATTGGAAACCGCAATGTTAGTACATTGATCACGTTTAAAACTTCACCAAAAATTAAATTTATAAAATTTTCATTTGATTTTCTTAGAAATAGTAAATGCATATGTTTTACATATTTTTGTAAAATTTGGTCAAAATCAGCCCACGTTTTATTGACTTTTTTGGGGTTTTAAAGATTGAAAACCGCAATGGCAGTACATTTATCGCGTTTAAAAATTCACCAAAAATTAAATTTATAAAATTTTCATTTGGTTTTCTCCGAAATAATACATGCATATGTTTTACATATTTTTGTAAAATTTGGTCAAAATCAGCTTACGTTTTATTGACTTTTTAGGGTTTTAAAGATTGAAAACCGCAATGGCAGTACATTTATCGCGTTTAAAAATTCACCAAAAATTAAATTTATAAAATTTTCATTTGATTTTCTCAGAAATAGTAAACGCATATGTTTTACATATTTTTGTAAAATTTGGTCAAAATCAGCCCACGTTTTATTGACTTTTTTAGGGTTTTAAAGATTGAAAACTGCAATGTTAGTTCATATATCGCGTTTAAAATTTCACCAAAAATTAAATTTATAAAATTTTCATTTGATTTTCTTAGAAATAGTATATGCATATGTTTTACATATTTTTGTAAAATTTGGTCACAATCAGCCCACGTTTTATTGACTTTTTGGGGTTTAAAGATTGGAAACCGCAATGTTAGTACATTTATCGCGTTTAAAAATTCACCAAAAAATAAATTTATAAAATTTTCATTTGGTTTTCTCAGAAATAGTACATGCATATGTTTTACATATTTTTGTAAAATTTGGCCAAAATCAGCCCACGTTTTATTGACTTTTTTGGGGATTTAAAGATTGAAAATCGCAATGTTAGTACATTTATCGCGTTTAAAAATTCACCAAAAATTAAATTTATAAAATTTTCATTTGATTTTCTCAGAAATAGTACATGCATATGTTTTACATATTTTTGTAAATTTGGTCAAAATCAGCCCACGTTTTATTAACTTTTTTGGGGTTTTAAAGATTGAAAACCGCAATGTTAGTTCATTTATCGCGTTTAAAAATTCACCAAAAATAAAATTTATAAAATTTTCATTTGGTTTTCTCAGAAATAGTTTATGCATATGTTTTACATATTTCTGTAAAATTTGGTCAAAATCAGCCATCGTTTTATTAACTATTTTGGGATTTTAAAGATTGAAAACTGCAATGTTAGTTAGTACATTTATCGCGTTTAAAAATTCACCAATAATTAAATTTATAAAATGTTCATTTGGTTTTCTTAAAAATAGTACATGCATATGTTTTACATATTTTTGTAAAATTTGGTCAAAATCAGTCCACGTTTTATTGACTTTTTGGGGGTTTAAAGATTGAAAACCGCAATGTTAGTACATTTATCGCGCTTAAAAATTCACTAAAAATTAAATTTATAAAATTTTCATTTGGTTTTCTCAGAAATAGTACATGCATATGTTTTACATATTTTTGTAAAATTTGGTCAAGTTCAGCCCACGTTTTACTGACTTTTTTGGGGTTTTAAAGATTGAAAACCGCATTGTTAGTCCATTATAATCTGTTCTAATTTATAATTAATATTCAAATCAGAAATTGAATAGTTTAAATCACGGACGGTACAAATATCTGTATTTCCATACAATATGTCCCATATGTTAAATTTCTTGTAATAAATTTAATCAGGTCGTCGGACGTCCGCAGTCCGCGATATCTTCGCGTGGCCTTCCCGAAATAGCGACTGCACGCTGGCGAAGGCGAAGGTCAGTGTGTAAGTCAGTCAGGTGAGTGCAATTTGAGAATCGAGATCGTCCGCGTGGTGCTTGTGTTTGTGTTGTGTTTGTGATCTAATGGAAAGTGCAATTAACATCGCAAAACTGTAAGTACTGTTATTATTTAACACCTCCGCCGCACGCGCTTGTGTGGTTTACTGTTACTCATGCAACAGGTGTAATGAATCTGAGAATAATAAAAAAACACTAACGATGCAAATGAATCATATTAAGTTTGTATACTGTTTTATAAGTGATGCCTCAATGGTTAAATATAATTAGTGACATTGGTAAATGTTAATGTTTTTAAACACTGATTTCATTGATAAATATATTACTAATAGGTTAGAAAATTCACCAACATTTCATTTGTCGCGAAAATACAAACTTAGCTCTTACTATATAATGAGTAAATTATGATTAATATGATTTCAATATATATTCATTATGAATTACACGTAATTTCTGCAGTGCAGTGGGCAGATTAAATCTCTGACTCAGCCAGCAAATACCATTTTAATAATCACTAAAATGCATTACATTAAGATTTATGTATTATTTAATGCCCACTCAAGGTAACATAGCTCCAAAATGGCATGGGACCACCTGTCGCGTTTGCACTTTACCCACTTGCAACATATTTATAGTAATTCACAGAAATAATAATTAATACTGCAATATTAGTTGTAATAATAAACATACCTATTATTACAACTAATACATGGTGATAACTATTGAATGTTAACTGGTCTGTACATTATTATAACTGTTACAGTGGCTTAGTTTTAATTTCATTTGTGATTTTTATTATCATTATTATATTTCTGTACAGCAACTATTAATTTGATTAATTATTGATAAATACATGAAGAATTTTACTACTAAATACAATTTTAACACTAGTATGAACTGATGATGTAAAAATGGTTTACAAAATGTAAAACTAGACTTTGTAGTTAAAACCACACATATAATGCAATGTTATAAACTTAAACCTGCGCACAGTGAATGTATTGGCAAAAAATTAATAATTAAAAAGACAAACTTACATGTGAGAATGACCTGCAATGGTCGAAACTAGCTCGGTAATTATTGTATTAAACTATTAGTGATATAAGACGAAGAAGTTTCCGTTTACAATGTTTATCATGGAGTCTTTATAATTTAGTTTTCCATACATTTATAGACTAAAATAACACAAAAAGTCTTTAAATTGCATGATGATGAATAGGTACTTTTACATGAATGTGTGATAAAACAAATTTAAACTTTCACAAGCCAAATCTTTGAAGATAATTAAGATATCTCATTGCGGTCTTTATAATTGAAATTTTCATACATATTTAAACAAGAATAACATAAAAATTCTTACAATTGCTGTATGATGAATAGGTATTTTTGCAGGAATGTGTGATAATTCAAATTTCAACTTTTACAAGTCATATCTTTCAAAAGGATAGTAAGGGTAGCAACAGTACCATTTATTTGCATATAAAGACGAGTGTTGAAAATATTAGATTACCACACTTTTTCACTCTATGAAATACGAAATTGATTATTGATGAGCCTCTCATCCGCGTCACGCAAGCGTGCGTTTATCCCATTTGTCACAACCAAAATTTAATTATCCTCCCCCTGGTCCTGGCGTAGTTGCTGTGAAACTAACATGTGATTCCCAGGCACCGCTCGTGATGAAATATGCAATGCATCTGGTGCGGCCTCGCAGGTAATTTGCGCTGCATCATTTGTTAATTGTGTTAAGCACCCACCGACTTGCTCGCGAGATGATTCACCACCAGTGAGAGGGTTAATTCACACCTCGCATTAATGGATGTAGATTATTCATTGCATAATGGGAAGGGTTGGTGTGGACAATAAAAGGGCATTAATCATATGTTAATTGGTAATCATAAAAGTACATAATGAAACAAATGTATTCAATAATAATTATAATTAATATATATATATATATATATATATATATATATATATATATATATATATATATATATATCTAATTAATAATGTGTACAGGTTATTGCCACATTGCAGTAGTATTTTTGGTAAAAACAATTTAACTTGAATTTTATTTCTTTATTCAATACAAAATTAATACCAACTGTTAAATACACTAAAGCTTTTCGTTTATCACTATTTGTTGCTCCAAACTTATTATCCCTTGCTCTATTTGACGCCGATGCGCACCTCGTCCCTTACAACCGGTGCACGACCACAAAACTTAGAGTAACACCACGGGACGGTTAAACGAAAGCACCTATAAAGTAACATATGGTTTCACTTGCATGCATGTATTTAATTATTTGAGAGATTCTTTTAGACATTTGATCCAACAATTTTTACTATCATCATTATATATAGATAGATAAGTTAGCCTTATACATAGAGTGGAAATTAATAAGTAGCAAATAAATTCAATAATACCTTTATTTTTGATTTTACTTAACACTATATTTTACAATTTGTGATTGTTGTTTATACATTTGTTAATTATTCCCACTTTTTTCTGTTCTTCGCTAGAATCCGTAAAAACTTCATCTGTATACTCGTATAAATTCTAAAATTCTGATCATTTAAATATTTGATACGGTTCTAAACTAAAACAGAGCAAACCACATCAGTTCTATTTTTGATTTCAGTGAATCATTTCGAAATATTCTGGATCAATAAAAATTCCATACACCTTTTACATTTACTATTGAAAAAAAATGGCATCACATATTACAGCAATGCATATAAAATTAAAATATGTATCTCGCATTACTATTCCTAATCAAACTAAAAAAATATTTTGCAATCGAGATACAGCCGCCCCCTAATACGATTCCTATGTAAATCGCTGACAACGGCGAGCAATACATAAATCATCTGCGCAGCTCGCACGCATACACACGTACACAAGGATACAGAGTGAACTTTTAACTATATCTTAATTTATGCCAGGAATGTCGATTAACTTGTGCGTATTAAATAATAACGTGACAGGCGACCACCGTGCCGTCCGCGGCCGGCCACCATTAATTTCGCCCGGAAATCTGTCATGATTAGATGTTTTCTAGTGGAGTGAACTGGGTGCGTGCTGAAATAGCCGAAACTAGCCCCATTTTTGGCCCGAAATTAGAGCACTATTAATTATATATGAGAAAGAAAATATATAGTATAATGCAATTGAGTTATTAGTGTAGTATCAATTTTATAGCTGAAGACTGCAAGTTTTGAAATACATATCTCAAATGTTTGTAGAATTTTTGGGTGTTAAACTTTAAAATCATAAAATCCACAGGTCAATAATACTGTCAATCCTACCACTGTCAGTATTTGCTTGAATCCTTCTTCAATATTTAACAAGTAATCAATTATCCGGATAAACATCAGTATTCTTTTCATTCCATCATTACTATACCTTACACGATCAGTAATACGGTCAATATTTTAGGATAATGAAAATTTTTAACATATCGTACAGTAATACTGACAGACAGTATTCTAAAATATTGACATTATTATTGAACAATATTAAAGTACAATTTGTTGGCATTGATTTAAATACATAATATTTAAAATATTTCAATAAGGCACCTTACAGCCTTATTGAAATATTTTAAATATTGTGTATTTAAATCCATGCCAATAAATTGTACTTTAATATTGCCAAATATCAAGTAAAAGAACAGTAATGAATTAATGTCGCTTATAATTGCAGTTGTGTTTATTATTTAATTTCTTGACGATTCATCGTCTAAAACATTTAATTACATCTGAACGTTGATTAATATCGAGACGCGAGATGAGCGTTATGGCAGGTGTGATTAGATTCAATTAATAAACGAAACTATAAAAATTAAATTCACGCACGGTCATGTCCGCTCGCCGAGTTCGATACCGATCGACAATTAATTCGGCCCGACAAATTGCCGTCGCGTTTATTGAAGAAAACGGAACACGCCCTGCGCCGCGAAATTATAGCCGCGCGCGGACGGCCTAATTGCCGGGCAGGGCGAAAATTAATTTTGGGCACTTCGCCGGGTTGTTGGTAACGGTAAAAGAGAAACGCGAAGACGCGGGGGCGCGCTATGGCCGTGCCTCCTTATCCCCAACCGATCGGTAAATATTCATAAATTAATATCGGTGTACCGTTATCGGGAGAGAATACAATACCTGGTTATTAAAAATTAATTTTTACGCGCTTGTAGGATTGTTTGTAACAGCAATGAAATGCATACATTGAGCTTTGTTGTATGTTAATTGTTTAACTTAAAGGGAACATATCGACTTGAGATTAAAGCATATTTAGGGTTATAGTAGTTACAAATCTGTAACTGGCTATCGACCTTCGGGTACTTCTGCATACAGGGTTATATAATTCCGATTTCTTTATATATTAAGCTTGAATTTATCTAATTTTGTTTCCTTATATTGATTATTTTTCATTGTAATGTCTTTTCCTCAATAATTTTGAAAAATCGCATCGAATCTAAAGTTAAATTTCTGAAATTATATTTTATTAAATGTTTGTATTATAATTATATATTTATCTCCGTTACTCTTTAGGGTGTCGATTTCACTATAAATACTGAACATTTTCAGACTTGGTATACATTTTCTTGAAATTTGAAAAACTTACCCAGCTCAGTGGGCTAGTCGTTAAAGGCGCGTACTGAGCATTGGAAAGCGTGAGTTTAAACCCCATCAGGACAAATTTTCGCGAATCTACTTTCACAGTTTTTAACAGGGTTTTTGTGAAGTTAATGTAAATACTGGGTGATTATACTCTTCTGAGCTTCTCCCTTTATCAGTGGAAAAGTCCTCGAGCTGATATCTATAAACATAGTTTGGAAAAACATGTCCTTTGTGCTGATTACAGGGTTTCTGTGAAGTTAAGGTAAATACCGGGTGATTATACTATTCTGAGCTTCTCCCTTTATCAGCGGAAAAGTCCTCGGGCTGATAGCTATAAACATAGTTTGGAAAAACATGTCCTTTGGGCTGATTACATATCCATACAATCAACTATGGATAAAGTATTGTAACGTATTGTAAAGTATTTCACAAATTTCTATTGTCTGATGAAATTTAGCATTATACTCGTCAATGCAGTATAATACAAATATAGTTTTCATTAAAACGATCAAAGAAATATGAATAACTCACCAAAACTCGCAAATAAAAATAAACAATTCACCTCGACCCCCTTGGGGCCGTTATCACGCCCAGTCTCTCGATATGCGGACACGTCGGCTTTATTTCATTTTTAATTATCGACAGATCGCTTATCTCGCCCGATTATTAACGACGGCGATTTTTTCTGCGCATAATTGAATCGGCCGAGGAGGTTTTCGGCGATGGCCATCGCTATCACATGACATATGACCCCGCCGCCGCCGCCCTCGTCGCATATTTTATTAACGCGGAAATAATGCCGTGACGACACGTTGCGGCACGCTATCTGATTTCGTGGAAGCGGGACAGTTAAAAACCGAAAAATGCAATAATCATCGCCATTATAAATTCCTGCAGCCAAAATTTCTCCTCGGTACAGTTCTGAAATATTGTGGTGTCGCTGCGTGGTTATTATTAGCGTTATGTAAAATATCGGTTTTTGTGAAAATAATTGCAGGGGTTTATAGGTGTAATAAATGGTATTGGTTATAACAAATAGGAAGCTATAAACCTCAAGTAATATCTTTGATTTAATCGTGCGTAAATTTTTACTTAGTTGTTACTTTTTTACTGATACACTAAAAAGTATGGTAATAAATATAATAATAATACATAAATAAAAATAATAATAATACATAAATAAAAATAATAATAATACATAAATAAAAATAATAAATATAATAATAATTCATAGCATTTCCGAATAAGGCACCTTAAAATCACCTTACACGGTCAATAATACTGTCAATATTTTAGAATAATGACAGTCATAGTCTCACCTACTTATAATAAAAATGTTCTAATTTCCTTCGTGCATCTGGTGCACTGATATGTTTTGGACTAAAATAAAAAAAAAATTATACAAAATATGTTGTATAATTATTTTATCGACCCAGCCTCTAAAATCGGCATATCGAGATAGGAGCGTAAAACTTAAAAATAAAAAATAAATAGAAGGAAAAATATGCCAAGATAGAGACTTTCCATTTTCTATTGTCATTTTGTTATAAACATTGTGTAATTTTTTCAAATCGATTGTATGACGGATTCATGATCAAGAATTAAAATTTACGTTACAACATATATTATACAACAACGCCTATAACAATTATTAATAAACATATATAACTATATATTATGGTCCGCAAGACATAAACAAAAGAATCCTCAAAATTTGGAATTTATTGGTTACCCCAATTGGTCAGTACAAACCCGCAAACAACGCGCAATGCGCACGGTACCGCAACGCAGCGCGGTGTAGAGGCTGGGATCTTAGTTGATAACCTGTCAAAAACAACGCGATAGTAGCGTCTATTGTTATCTTAGAAGTTTGCATAGTTAGCAGAAGAGAAAGTAGGGCGCATGATGTTTGAGAGGAAAATTATATTAATACAGGAGTTGACGAGATAGCTTATCATCATATCCATCAGTTAACGGAAATTTCACCTAGTTTATAACAATTTTTTTTGTAAAAATTTATTTCTCGGTTTTTCGTCTGTCACACTAAAAGGAATTTGATTTAATAGAGTTCTAGTATGGCAGGCTACCCCCTGAATCCAAAAACAACTAGAAGTCGGCATGTCTAACACTTACTGAGATACAGCTCGAAAATAACGTTTCTGAAATGGTAAATTCAAGTCATTTTTACGAAATTTGTCGAATTTGTAATATCAAATCAGCAGTTCTATTAGCATATATTTTGACATTTTCACGCGTTTTAATGTATCGAAACGATTTTTATCGAATGTCTTTGACATAACGGCATACTGTTTTAATTCATTTCTAGCTTCAACTGCACAAAAAGGTTATAAACACGTTAGCCAAATATTTCAAATTTTCAATATGAAATTTATAGCTCTACCACAATATATCCTGAAATTTTCACACGTTTTTATGGCATGAAACGATTTCTATCGAGTGTTTTCAAAGTAATGTCAAGTTCATATACTTATTTTTTTATTTCAACTGCCGATATAGGTTAAAAATAATTTAACCATACATTTCAAATTTATAATATGTACTGTACAGCTCTATTAAAATAAAATTTGAAATTTTCATGCGTTTTTATGTATCGAAACAATTTTTATCGAATTTCTTTGACAAAACGACGTGCTATTTTAATTAATTTCTAGTTTCAACTGCACAAAAAGGTTTTAACACGTTAGCGAAATATTTCAAATTTTCAACATGAAATTTATAGCTCTTTCACAATATATCCTGAAATTTTCACACATTTTGATGTACTGAAACGATTTTTATCGAATGTTTTTGAAGTAATATCAAGCTCATATAATTATTTATTTATTTCAACTGCTGATAAAGGTTAAAAATAATTTAGCCACAGATTTAAAATTTATAACATGTAATGTACAGCTCTATTAGAATATCATTTGAAATTTTCACGCGTTTTTATTTATCGAAACAATTTTTATTGAATGTCTTTGACATAACGGCATGCTGTTTTAATTCATTTCTAGCTTCAATAGCACAAAAAGGTTATAAACACGTTAGCCAAATTTTTTAAATTTTCAACATGAAATTTATAGCTCTACCACAATATATCCTGAATTTTTCATACGTTTTTATGGGTTGAAACGATTTTTATCGAGTGTTTTCGAAGAAATGTCAAGCTCATCTAATTTTTTTTTTATTTCAACTGCCGATAAATGTTAAAAATAATTTAGTTACACATTTCAAATTAATAACATGTAATGTACAGCTCTATCAGAATAAAATTTGAAATTTTCACGCGTTTTTATTTATCGAAACGATTTTTATCGAATATCTTTGATATAACGGCATGCTGTTTTAATTCATTTCTAGCTTCAACTACACAAAAAGGTTATAAACACGTGGGCCAAATATTTCAAATTTCCAACATGAATTTTATAGCTCTACTACAATATATCCTGAAATTTTCACGCATTTTTATGTGCTGAAACGATTTTTATCTAGTGTTTTCGAAGTAATGTCCAGCTGATACATTTTTTTTTTAAATTTCAATGTTGATAAAGGTTAAAAATAATTTAATCACATATTTCAAATCTATAACATGTAATGTACAGTTCTATTAGAATATAATTTGAAATTTTCACGCGTTTTTATGTATCGAAACAATTTTTATCGAATATCTTTGACATAACGGCATGCTGTTTTAATTCATTTCTAGCTTCAACTGCACACAAATGTTATAAACACGTTAGCCAAATATTTCAAATTTTCAACACGAAATATATAGCTCTACTACAAAATATTCTGAAATTTTCACATTTTTTTTATGTGTTGAAACGATTTTTATCGAGTGTTTTTGAAGTAATGTCAAGTTCATATAACTTTTTTGTTTTGTTTCAACTGTCGATAAAGGTTAACAATAATTTAGCTACACATTTCTAATTTATAACATATAATGTACAGCTCTATCAGAATAAAATTTGAAATTTTTAAACGTTTTTATGTATCGAAACGATTTTTATCGAATGTTTTTGACATAACGGCATGCTGTTTTAATTCATTTCTAGCTTCAACTGCACAAAAAGGTTATAAACACGTTAGCCAAATATTTTCAACATGAAATTTATAGCTCTACCACAATATATCCTGAAATTTGCACACGTTTTTATGTGTTGAAATAATTTTTACCGAGTTTTTTCAAAGTAATGTCAAGCTCGTATAATTTGACGCTTATAATTAGTATTGACGCTAAAACGGAACGAGATATCAATAAACGGATTTCACATTTTTTATTAGGATCCAGAGGAATGTTATATAGTTATTGGATGATTTCTTGGTTTTTCGCATGTCACTCTAAAACTAACGAAGGGAGATTGGGGATAATAGAGATAATAGATATTCTCGTATGGCAGGCCACCTCTAAATCCAAAAACATAAGCTAGAAATAGGTATGTCAAACACTTACTGAGATACAGCTCGAATAACTATTTCCAATATTGTCAGGCTATTCTAATTTTTTTTACTATACTATATTATACTATATTATACTATATTATACTATATTATACTATATTATACTATATTATACTATATTATACTATATTATACTATATTATACTATATTATACTATATTATACTATACAAAAATGGAGATTGAAATGTTTTATATAATATAAAAACATTCACTCCCAACAAAAAGTGTTTTTAGCCCTTAAAACACTTATGTTTATTTATTTTATTACTAATCAATTTAAAAAAAATCTTCAAAAGCTCTTGTTAATCAATCCTCGGATTTTAATTTAAAAACAAAAAACCCACGAGGAAGTTTTGAAATTATTTTTTAATCTAATGTTTGAATCTACCGGGGTAGAAATTAATTTGTATCCACGTAGGAGGGCCGGGGCAGCTGCGCGCCCCTCGCGGGTGGCCGCCGCGGGGCCCGTGCCCCGGCGCTCGCGGGGGCAACTAGCTATGGGGCGGAGGTGCGATACCTGATCATCCCCCATGTAATTATTTACACGTTCCGGGATCGCTATCGGGGCTGTTTTTATTTTATGGGCGCCCCGCGATCACCATCATTCCGGTGCGGATTCGCCGAAAGGATGATTACAGCTATATTACAGACACGGGTGTAAATCTAGCGCCTTGTTAAAAGCTATGATTATAAGGAGCTGGCGAGCGGTGTAATTACGATTCGTCTCATGGGAGGAGACGTTTTAACGTGTATAAGTAAAAAAGCATTAGAAAACTTTTTTTATACAGCGGTAATTTAACATGATACTATAATAATAATAGATTTATTACTCTACATACATTTATTTACAGAACAACATACAAAATAAGATGAAATATCTAGTGTAGGCACCACATGACTTTCCGAATTACATGACAAAGTAGAAAAAGTAGAAAATGTTAAAAAATGCTATTTAATTTTTTAACATTTTCTACTTTTTCTACTTTGTCATGTAATTCGGAAAGTATTATTTAATGTTTTAACTTTTTCTACTTTTTCTACTTTGTCATGTAATTCGGAAAGTGTTATTTAATTTTTTAACATTTTCTACCTTTTCTACTTTGTCATGTAATTCGGAAAGTATTATTTAATGTTTTAACTTTTTCTACTTTTTCTACTTTGTGATGTAATTCGGAAAGTGCTATTTAATTTTTTTAACATTTTCTACCTTTTCTACTTTGTTATGTAATTCGGAAAGTGCTATTTATTTTTTATCATTTTCTACTTTTTCTACTTTGTCATGTAATTCGGAAAGTGCCATTTCTTTTTTATCATTTTCTACTTTTTCTACTTTGTCATGCAATTCGGAAAGTGCATTTTTTTATCATTTTCTACTTTTTCTACTTTGTCATGCAATTCGGAAAGTGCTATTTATTTTTTATCATTTTCTACTTTTTCTACTTTGTCATGTAATTCGGAAAATTTTATTTATTTTTTTAACATTTTCTACCTTTTCTACTTTGTCATGTAATTCGGAAAGTGCTATTTATTTTTTTAACATTTTCTACCTTTTCTACTTTGTCATGTAATTCGGAAAATGCTATTTATTTTTTTAACATTTTCTACCTTTTCTATTTTGTCATGTAATTCGGAAAGTGCTATTTAATTTTTTAACATTTTCTACATTTTCTACTTTGTCATATGTGGGTCAAAAATAATAATAATGAAATACAAGTTAGTCGCCGACAAAAAAATACTTATAATCAAAATTTTCAAATTTCCTTCGGCCATCTGGTACACTAATATGTTTTGTGCTAAAAAAACAAAATATGTTGCACTATTTTTGTATCGACTCGGATTATAGAGATATGAGCGTAAAAGTTAAAAATTGAAAAAAAAAATAGAAAGAAAAATACGTTGGGAAAGAGACTTTCCATTTTACATTATCATATTGATATAAACTTTGCGTAATTTTTTTCAAATCCATATCTATGTCGCCACAGGGTCAAAAATAATAATTTACGTTACAACATATATATTATGTATAAACAACAGATTTCTCAAAATTTGGATTTTAATGGTCACCTCAATTATATAGATATAGATTCGCTATACATTTTGTTCATATAAAAATGGTAGACACTGTTGAGTTAAGTTAATATAGGTATAATAGGCTTAAAATTATGCGGCTCAGCTTTACCCGGACCAGACATGCAAAACCATTTTCTAGTATCGGATAAAATTAATACTCGTATAGGACTCTGATGAAGGGCTGTGACTTAAATAGTGTAACTCAGACATTTAAATGTATTTTTTAAATTGTCTTCTAAATTGATCAAACACAAATTTAGGAGATTAAATTCCTTAAGTCATAGTGGTGATAGATTTAAAAAAATAATTTTAGTAATGGAATGAAACTGTATATTGCCCTCTATTCGATTTTTGCATTAGTATACCTGTGAACACCTTTCAGGAGTCTAAATTAAAGATAATAGATCCTAAATTATTAGTTCCACCTATTAACACGTGCTAACCTATTTATATTTATAAACCGCCTGATTGTTTCAAAATTTGTCTGATCGTGCAGCGATAAAATAGTAGCCAATTTACTCTTTCGCAAGGGCCGCGCAGGTGTAAATTACAATCCTTTTGTGGCCCTTAATCACCGCTGGACCGCAAAATCGACCTGCGGATCGATCGGTTCCATTAAAATCGAATAGATGATGGGCGCCTCCGATAAAAGGCCGGTTCGCACAATAGAGAGGTTGGATAAATGTTTTTTTTTTGTAGGTAGCAAAATGATTATATGCGATTCATTTTGAAAGCTACCCAGCCTTGTTATAATCACCTATACCTAGGGGTGTGCTGCCAAATTATGATTATATTAATTCACAAATAGGTTTAAAATTACTTTTTATTATTATAGTAAAAATGATGTGTAGGTAAATAAATCCAGCATATGTTGTATACTGTGGAATGATCAGGGGACCTAAAAAAGAGGATTTGTACAAAAAAATAGAAATAATTTTCCTCATGATTACAATTCTTTATACAGATTTTTGTATGATAAATTAAAAATAATTACATACCCTCTTGTTTTGATGAAAATATTTTTGTCACACGGGAGAAAACTATAAATTTCATGTGTATGTCGTAGTGAAATAGCCACTTCCGTATATAAATGATACCGACAAATATTATTGCTTTTGTTGAAAAAAATTAATATCTCGGATCAAGGGTTTACACCACCTCGGAAAAAGAGGTATAAATTTAAAAAATAAAATTAACGCAAGCATTGAATATATAAAATATTTTTTATTTTATACATATACTTGGTAGTTTTGTGAACAATAGTTTTATGAACAATATGTATTGATATATTGAATAATATTGGTAATCCTAATATTGGTGATCCTAATTTACATTATTTAAAGTAATATTTGTTTCAGTTCATTGCAGAGTGAGAATACGGTTGATATTAATTATTCTATTGTTACATATGTTGAGATGTATAGGAATATGAGCAAGAATAATGTTTTATTCTATAACATCCGTAATATATGCTAAAATAATAATTTATGAAAGAACTTTCTTGAAAATTAATAAATAACGGAGATACGAGTTGTCTAGTAGGACTATTTTCTGAAATTCCTTGCTTAGAGTTGCCTAGTAGGACCCTTTTCTGAAATTCCTTGCTTATGGTGTACATAGTTTAGCTGTCATGCATTAGTTGAAAAAAAAAGTTTTTTTTATTTAGAAAGGCAGTATCTGTGAAGTAACATAGGATAATAAAAAAAATAAATTTTTGTAGAAATGACAGCTGACTCTGAAACTGATTTTTAGCGAAATTTTGACTTTTAAAAATTATAACTCATGAATGCGGTACCCAATCAAAAAAATCCTATGCTACTTCGTAGATAATGTTATAAAGAATATTTGTTTTTTAACAAAATCGGTTAAGTAGATCATGAGATATCGTGTACACCAATTTGAAAAAAAGTAGTTTCGAGTTTCGTTACCTAAGTTTCGGGCCGGCCCCCAGTCTCTTCTAATTGCTATAATTTCCGAAATACTTTGAATTTTGAAACGATTAAACTTTTAAAACATTCTTAAAAGTATAAAGAATTTACTTAGCCAATAAAAAAATATCGATTTTCTGGAAATCTAAGGATGGTGTAAAAAAAAACTATGTGAACAAAGGTAGAGTGGGCAGGACTTCAAACGCATAGTCTGGTTGGTCTTGGCCCACCCAAACCTCTACGTTTGATTGCATTGATTTCTTATATGAATACAGAGGTGTTATATTGGTTAAACTGCTCAAAAAAGTGTGTAATCCTATGAAAAAACTATGCAAGGAAAGGTGGGGTGGGCGGGTGGCCCCTACCAACCAAACTATGCCCATTTACTATCTCAAATAACTTGAACTATACACTACATTGTTCCCTATATATATTTTTTAATTAATTCTAAATTAATAAATGAAATTAATTGAATCACAGAAAGTTATGGATAATAGTGTAATGTAGAGTTCAAGCCATTTGAAATAGTGAGTGGACATAGTTTGGTTGGTAGGGACCACCCGCCCACACCACCTTTGCTTGCATACTTTTTTCATAGAATTACACACTTTTTTGAGCAGTTTAACCAATATAACACCTCTGTATTCATATAAGAAATCAATGCAATCAAACGTAGAGGTTTGGGTGGGCCAAGACCAACCAGACTATGCGTTTGAACTCCTGCCCACTCTACCTTTGTTCGCATAGTTTTGTTTATGGGATAATACATATTTTCAAGTTGTTTAACCAATCTAATACCTCTAGCCAAAAAAAACATGCATTGAAATATGGGAGGATGACCAACAAAATCCTGTTTAAACTTTCCATTATATTATTTTCTGCAATTTTCTATTAATACAACATACATTAGTCAATGAAGTAGTTTGAATCATGGACAATTATGAAAAACAGTGGAGTGCAGAGTTCAAGTCATTTTAAATAGTGAATGGGTATAGTTTGATTGTGATGATTAATCAAAAAAAATCTCATTATTTCGTTCATTATTCAACTTCTTAGCGATCTATTTACTACATAGATTATTGATATATCGAAAATTGAATAGGCACACGCTGCGAAATGTAAATTCAGCATAAGTCAGTGTAATTACGGTTATGCATTGTGTGGAGCTGTCCGCCCATACGAGTTATTGTTATTGAGTTAACTCTTTCGCGCTTCCGGATTATCCTAATACGAACGTAGTGCACCTAAACGTTCTCTCTCTCTCCCCTTCGGAAGTGATAATTAATGGCTATCACTAAAGATGGGTAACAATGGAGAATGGAAAGCGATATAGCGCCCACTATGGCATAAAAATTAAACTTGATATAGGCCAGGACGACAATTTAAGAATAGCTACAGATGCAATAAATACTAATTTAAATTTATTTGGAGGTGTTTATGCTTTTGCAGCTAATGTTGTGATGAAATAACGCCCGGTTTCTCGAACTAATCTTAAATCTCGTCTTATATAAGCTCGTCTTATATATAACCACGTCTTAAATTTTTATTCTGTTGCACCAACATATGTAGATCTAATTTAGTCTTACAATGTAAGACCATCTTATCGTTTTAAGATCCGATTTTTGTTTGGTGTAACGCTTTAAGACCATCTTAAAGATTAAGACGATCTTAAACTAGTTAAGGTTCAAGGATAAATAAAACGATATATTACTTTGTTTTTTATCACACTTTGCAACTAGTTTGGGCTAAGCTCTAGCCATTTTCGAGCTCCTCCGATGTCATCGGAGTTGCAAAGTGTAGTTACACTGTTAATAAAACTATTTTTTACTTCAGTTGAAGTATGATAAAAAAAACAAAGTAAAAAATAGTTTTATTTATCCTTTAAAATGAATTTTCACAAAGTAGACGCCTTAAGAATCCAATATTAGTTAAGATTCGTTGGAGAAACCGGGCGTAAGAAACGTATGAATATGCATTATGAAGTATATATGCTGCTATATTAGACACGTAAAAATTAAGGGATCAACATCCTAAGTGATAAATTGGCGTATTATTGTTAGTAAGTTGCCATTGAAAATCGTGGGGTCGGTTTAATCGCCGGTTGCGCGCCTGTTTTATTTTTTACGGGCTCTAATTGTGATGTTTCGACACGTTCCTTTTACGGGCGTGCAGGGGTTTAATCATTTAATTACGCGAACCCTACAATTTTCCATCATCTAACCGCTCGTTGCTACTTTTACCAATATTAAACTTCACACCTGCGTCAACAATTAAAGAATTTAAAACACGACAATTAATGATAGAGATAGTGATTAACAAAATTATGAGGTAGCCGAAATAAAAATGCAGCGGAAATTCATTTTAATTCTACATTTATTTTCTTTATTAATATTATTCTTGATATCTGAATAATAAATAATGATATTTATAAATAGTCATAGCTGAAATTACTGCATTTGTTACTATTTATCGAGTTAGTAACTAGTATTTCTATCCTGTGGTCTTGTACGTATGTGCAGGACAGCCCTAACCATAGAACTAAATGAGCTAAAATCATAATAAATAAAAAATTAATTAATTACTAATATAAGGTCATATTAGACTATCAGTCTCAATTTTATTAATCTAAATTCAATAATTTCAAATGAATTATAAAAATATTTTAGAAGCATTGACTTAAAACCATCGCCACTCTGCCGATGATAAACTCTGGCAAGTCGACAAGTTCGTTTTAGTACTGTTTACTTTTTCCCAGTTATAATTCATCTAAATAAATTTATAGCGATTTTTATTTCTAGCTCGCCCTATAAAACAAATCAGCGCTCAATTTGGTGCGCGCAATTTACGTCGTCAATTTCATTAAGAGCCACTAACCCTATAAAAGGGCGACTTTTATTGCAACGAACGTTTATTGCTTTATTTGAAACGCGCTCGCACACGCGTTATTATTATTATTACTATTACTATTATCATTGCGAATGGTCGCATTATAATTTGCCTTATCCGCACCAGCGGCCTACAACGGCGAGACAATACACGCCAGAAATGGAAGTGCAGTTTCTATAATATCGAAAATATTTTATTACATATAATAAAGTATAATTCTTAAGAAGTTAGATTAATAAAAAAAAAATAGAATAATTTTTTGATTAGCTGGTCGCATAAAAGTGTTAAAACACTCTTTGTTCTGAGTGAGGTTAAGGTAGGATAATAATCTATTTCACTACCTTAATGTCACTCTTGAAAACGTTGGCATAAGCCAGTTGACACTGAGCATAGGGAATGCCAACGCGGAAATAGTTGTTTTATTGGTTGTCTGCTTTTTTACAAGAGCGTCTGAACTTACAGAATAGACCTCAGGATGAATTGTGCAAAAAATGGTTTATATTTACAACAATTCAATCAAAAAGAATTGCTGTTATTATTTTCAGTAGTTAGTGGGTTAGTGGTTTATTTTTTATTTTATTTCTTGTATATAGCATATAACATACTCCAAGTGTAATATAAAACGTATGTCTGTGGTGCATTGTCTAGGGTTGGGGTATGTCTATCCCATACCTGTTATGCACCCGAAACAAAAAAATAAATAAATAAATAAAAACAATACATTAAAATAATTCTACTTGCAAATGCAATGTGTTTAAAAACATCGAAGAAACATTGTTATTTTTTTTAGATAATAGTGAAATGTAATTTTGTTCTAACACAAACACACACTTTCCAAAAATACTCTATTTCGACTAAATGTCCATGAAACGTAAAGATTAATCAAAATAAACTATTCCATTCTCACGGCTGATAACCCTATAAAGATAGTTTTTTTTAAGTTATAAAGAATCATAAATTGATATCGATTTCCCAGTTGCCAGTGAGATGAATTCGGTTATTTCTCCAGATAATTTTTCGTTTTTGATTGAATATAATTAATGACCTGAAATTCTATTAATTCCCCCGGTGGTAACACGTGTAAAATCGTGCGGACACCGCTAGTAATTGCTCGAGCATTAGCCGGCGCGTGTCGTTCCATTGTCGGCGGCAAGTGCGTGCGCTCTCACCTGCCGCAGCCGCCCACATCACACAGCGTCCGCACAAAAGGCCTCCCCCGGGTTCCTTCCCGGCTCGCGTTTAGATTAATTAACTAAACTACGACTGAACTGGACATGTGTTTTCGACAACGGTACGCTGAATCATCATCCCACCACCGCACACGCATCACTATTAATAACAATAAGAAACTAATAAACATACAACAGTTTTGGGTACCGGGGGAGGTACCTAGTTATTTTTTTTTTGAAAATTTCTTTATATAGTTATTAATAATATTTGAGGTTTATTTTATAAGAACTAACAATATTTTCTTGGGTAAACCAGTTTTCTACGTTTTTATGATTTTTTTTATTTTATAAAGTTAGATCCCAGGCTCTATACCGCGTGCACAGCGGATTGTTTGCAGGTCTATACTGACCAATTGGGAGGACCAACAAAATCCAAATTTTGAGAAATCCTTGGTTTATGTCTTGCCGACCATAATATATATATATATATATATATATATATATATATATATATATATATAATTTTTATAGGCGTTGTTGTATAATATATGCTGTAACGTTAATTATTATTTTTGACCAAGTCGCGCAAATGATATGGATTTTTAAAAAATTGCTCAATGCCTACAACAATATGACAATATAAAATGGAAAGTTTCTATCCCAACATATTTTTCATTAACTACAATTCAGACGGTTCAATTATAGAATTTCGGTTTACTAGTGTTATCAAAAAGTATTAAAAAAAGCGACTTTGATAGGTTTACGCAAACGAGTAGTATCAGAAATCATACGTGCGGACAATTTGTGGGGAAATTCGCCATGTGATGCTAAAGGTCGTTTTAGTCAAGACAATTTCTTGACTCAAAAGTTAGTCAAGATGCGACATAATCTAAATTGTCTCGTATCATACAGAAAATTATTTGAAATATTGAATTGGATGGTAGATCGAATGGAAAATTATAACGTTCTATTTGTCAAACAACTTTTGAGCCAAGAAATTGTCTTGTCTAAAACGACCTTAACACAGCTAACCTAATTTATTCTTAAGCTGAGAAAACCTTCGTAAGCAGTTTTCGCATCCTCTAAATGAGTGAGGGCTTTATTGCAAAAAGTCACGTTTTAAACCCATTAAATTTTTTGCTCGATAACTTAATAACAATTCAATATAACTTGTTGGCATACCGGTATATATGCCCAACAGGCTTTTGTTCTTACCGCCAATTTAATTAATGCGTAGCAAATTCAATTATCCGTCCGTCTACTGCAGCAGCCCACGGAGTTGCGCAAGCCGCGGAGAGTTATGAAAGAGACATACTCACACTCACACTTGCCGCCGCTTTCTGTGTGACTCAAGTTTCGGAGAATCGCGAGCCGGGACAATTCGCGTTAATCTCGCGCTCCGGAGTCCGCGGCTAGACGCCGCGAACAATACGCCGCTTACCCACCTGTTGGGTACGGCGGCGCCACGGGCGTGTCCCGTTCTTAATATGAACTTGTAAGTAACGTATACATTTAACAACGTATACGCGTACACAATGGGTTTCGCGTCGTGTTTATTCTAATTTTTTTCCCGTTCCCGTATTAAGTGCGCGCTCTGTTCAGTGGAATGAAATTTAATCCACTTCCAGGCGTATCGCGCCCAGAGATCTATAATATGTATGCTTGTGTATGTAATTCTTACACTTTTAGATAACATGTAGTAACTAGCTATTACTGCATGCATTCTAATTTAGGTTCACCTTTAGATTTAATATGCATATGTTCGTTTAACTCATTATAATAAATTTCAACTAGGTACGACAATTTATCTACAACAGTATTGCAAAGAAGATTGTATGATATGAATTAAATTTTTCAATCCTGAATTTAGTTTAGGTCAAAACTGATACAACTAACCCCCTAGGAGAAAACTTAAACGCCATCTGGCGGCACTACATCAATTAGCAATGCACATCCATATGGTAATAACCATCAACATGCTCATGTGATCAGGATCACCGGGTAGTGCCCTCTATGGAATAATATACCAACAGAGTGCTTGAGATATCAGCACAAATGCAATCTTATAAAACATATATAAGTGTGAATCCACCTCTTAGAAATCTAGATTTCGATCTTTTTAGATCTCATCAGTGTCGCTATACTATACATGATTGAATCAAAGTTTTTTTTTTAAATTTTTTGACCTTAATCTAATGATTATCTGAGTCATCAACAGTGTATTATAATTTATATAATTTATGCACATTGACGTTCAGTACTGATCGTGAAGATCGTGCTCACCGGCGTATGGCTCTTTTTTCATCAACAAGGGAAATTGTTGATAGATGGAGAGGATTAATTGATCATCAAATCTCCTTACGATCGACGTTTCGAAGAATTCCATCTTTTGGGTTCAGATCATATCGACCATTGTTTTGTTTACGTCTAAAAGGCACCTTACACGATCAATATTACTGTCAATATTTTAGAATAATGACAGTATTACTGTACGATAACATCTTTAAAATGTTCATTATTCTAAAATATTGCCAGTATTACTGATCGTGTAAGGTATAGTAATCATGTAATGAAGAGAATACTGATCTTTATCCGAATTATTGATTACTTAATAAATATAAAAGGAGGATTGTAGCAAATATTGAAAGTACTGAAGTACTAAAGGATTGACAGTATTATTGACCGTGTAAGGTGCCTTTAACACTGAAAATTTCATTAAAATGCATCAGCATTTACTGAGTGTTAATTTATTTATGGCATAAGAATATATGTTGCTGCATATGGGCTATCTATTCACTAACAAACACTGACTATGGACAGACTCACCACTCATGGATTAATACACCCAAATTCCGAAAGGAAAATAGTCTATTAAATACCGGACTCGAACTGGTGACGGCGTGGACCCAGTGTCTTCAGACCGTCGCCTTAGACCACTGTGCCTCGACCGCCCCTTGAATAATAATTAAAACAAATAAAGTATACAAATATATAAATTTAATTGTGCTAATAGAAACGAAAATAAACCACAATATTTAATTTTGCATAAATTGGTTCAATTTGGGCAATAAATTAGTTAGCGGCTGGCAATAGTTAACGGCGGCGACGCTAATCGATGCTGTTGAAATATGAACGAGCGTTTCGCTTTTGTAAATATCACCGGGCGGCGGCAATGAATCTCACATGATTCACGACCGGCTTGCCGGTGTTAGGAGCGACTTAAACGGCGCGTGGGCGCGCGCTAACTGTTGTAAACTACGAAATTAGATGGGGCAGCATTTGCATACCAAGTGGACATTAGCATTTTTTTGCTTGTTAGGCAGCGATCGTAAACAATGTGGAAAAATGGAAATTTATTAACCGGCATAAATAATACAGAGCGGATGATTAATGGGCTCGTTGTTTCGAGATCTAGATGTTAGAAAAGACAAATATTTCTGGGGTTTATTGGTTTATATTACTTGAGGCTTTCACTATTTATTATTTTTTTGTGTATTATATACTGTACACATTTAGGCTAGGTGGACATTTGAGTTTGTATTCTTTATGGAAAAGGGTCGTAAATAAATATAAATAATACATGCCAATGTAGTGCAGTGGTTAGCATCCCTGCTTAACGAACTGGTGGCCTGTGTTCGAATCCTGGCCCGGGTAGTCGGTATCATTTGTCGTTGGGAATACTAATGTAGTAAAATTTAATGCTAAATCTATATTTTCAAACTGCATTCAAATATCTATCCTAATTCTTAAAATAAATCGTTTCAAAGTTAATTTATTTGTTACAGACCATCAATTTTTAATACCTATGCTAAAATCAACGTAACTTTTTTGAAAATTTACCGATTTTTAAAAACTAATGTTTATTTTGCATATAATTAGATGCCAAATCAAAATATCCATATCATATTCTAGAGACTATATTGGTTTTGTAGTTACAGAGTTGCAAACATAACTTATCATTTTTGACCAGATATTTAGTTGGGTAATTTTTTATTTACAAATATATTTTTATACAAACCACATTTTTTCTAAAGTAAAATTTAATGCTAAATCCATATTTTCAAACCGCATTCAAATATCTATCCTAATTCTTAAAACAAATCGTTTCAAAGTTAATTTCTTTGTTACAGACCATCAATTTTTAATACCTATGCTAAAATCAACGTAACTTTTTTGAAAATTTACCGATTTTGAAAAACTAATGTTTATTTTGCATATAATTAGATGCCAAATCAAAATATCCATATCATATTCTAGAGACTATAGTGGTTTTGTAGTTATAGAGTTTCAAACATAACTTATAATTTTTGACCAGATATTTAGTTGGGTAATTTTTCATTTATAAATATTTTTTTATAGAAACTATATATTTCTGAAGTAGAATTTAATGGTACATCCAACTTTTCTAACCGCATTAAAATATCTATCGATGTTTTATAAATAAAACGTCTCAAGTTTCTCTATTGCATAGCAACACCTTTTAATAACTATGCTAAAATCAATGTAACTTTTTTGAGATTCTACCGATTTAAAAAACTCGAGTTTATTTTTCGTATAATTAGATGTCAAATCAAAATATCTAAACCATATTCTAGACACTACAGTCAATTTGTAGATACAGACTTGTAAACATAATCTATCATTTTTGACTAGATATTAAGTTGGGTAATTGTTGATTTACATATTTTTTTTTAGAAAGCACATTTTTCTAAAGTGAAGTTTAATGGTAAATCTATATATTCCTACCGCATTAAAATATCTGTACTAGCTTTAAAGCTAAACCGTTTCAAAGTTAAAATATCTATACTATTTTTAAAGCTAAACTTTCAAAGTTAGTTTCTCTATTACAAACCAATAGTTTTTAATGCCTATGCTAAAATCAATGTAACTTTTTTGAAAATTTACCGATTTTGTAAATGTAAAAAAATTATGTTTATCTGGCATATAATTAGTTGTCAATTCAAACTATCTAACCCATATTCTAGAAAATACAGTAATTTTGTAGTTATCAACATAACCTACTAGTCACTCTATTAGAGACCAACAATTTTTGACGCCTATGCTAAAATCAACATAACTTTTTTGAAAATAAACCGATTTAAAAAATGTAATGTTTATCTTTCATATACTTAGATACCTAATAAAAATATCCATATCATATTATAGAAACTATAATGGTTTGATAGTTATAGACTTGCAAACATAACTATAATTTTTGACCAGATTAAGTTGGGTAATTTTTTATTTACAAATATATTTTTATAGAAACCACATTTTTTCTAAAGTAAAATTTAATGCTAAATCCATATTTTCAAACCGCATTCAAATATCTATCCTAATTCTTAAAATAAATCGTTTCAAAGTTAATTTCTTTGTTACAGACCATCAATTTTTAATACCTATGCTAAAATCAACGTAACTTTTTTGAAAATTTACCGATTTTGAAAAACTAATGTTTATTTTGCATATAATTAGATGCCAATTCAAAATATCCATATCATATTATAGAAACTATAGTGGTTTGATAGTTATAGACTTGCAAACATAACTATAATTTTTGACCAGATTTTAAGTTGGGTAATTTTTTATTTACAAATATATTTTTTTAGAAACCACATTTTTTCTAAAGTAAAATTTAATGCTAAATCCATATTTTCAAACCGCATTCAAATATCTATACTAATTTTTAAAATAAATCGTTTCAAAGTTAATTTATTTGTTACAGACCATTAATTTTTAATACCTATGCTAAAATCTACGTAACTTTTTTGAAAATTTACCGATTTTGAAAAACTAATGTTCATTTTGCATATAATTAGACGCCAAATCAAAATATCCATATCATATTCTAGAGACTATATTGGTTTTGTAGTTACAGAGTTGCAAACATAACTTATCATTTTTGACCAGATATTTAGTTGGGTAATTTTTTATTTATAAATATTTTTTTATAGAAACTATATATTTCTAAAGTAGAATTTAATGGTACATCCAACTTTTCTAACCGTATTAAAATATCTATCCATGTTTTATAAATAAAACGTCTCAAGTTTTTCTATTGCATAGCAACACCTTTTAATAACTATGCTAAAATCAATGTAACTTTTTTGAGATTCTACCGATTTAAAAAATACTCAAGTTTATTTTTCATATAATTAGATGTCAAATCAAAATATCTAAACCATATTCTAGACACTACAGTCAATTTGTAGATACAGACTTGTAAACATAATCTACCTATTTTTGACTAGATTTTAAGTTGAGTAATTATTGATTTACATATTTTTTTTAGAAAGCACATTTTTCTAAAGTGAAGTTTAATGGTAAATCTATATTTTTCTACCGCATTAAAATATATATACTAGTTTTAAAGCTAAACCGATTCAAAATTAAATATCTATACTAGTTTTAAAGCTAAACCGTTTCAAAATTAGTTTCTCTATTACATAGCAATAGTTTTTAATACCTATTCTAAACTCAATGTAACTTTTTTGAAAATTTACCGATTTTGTAAAACTCATGTTTATCTGGCATATAATTAGATGTCAATTCAAACTATCTAAACCATATTCTAGAAAATACAGTAATTTTGTAGTTATCAACATAACCTACTAGTTACTCTATTAGAGACCAACAATTTTTAACGCCTATGCTAAAATCAACATAACTTTTTTGAAAATAAACCGATTTTAAAAATGTAATGTTTATCTTTCATATACTTAGATACCTAATAAAAATATCCATACCATATTATGGAAACTATAGTGGTTTGATAGTTACAGACTTGCAAACATAACTATCATTTTTGACCAGATTTTAAGTTGGGTACTTTTTTATTTGCAAATATATTTTTATAGAAACCACATATTTTCTAAAGTAAAATTTAATGCTAAATCCATATTTTCAAACCGCATTCAAATATCTATACTAATTTTTAAAATAAATCGTTTCAAAGTTAATTTATTTGTTACAGACCATCAATTTTTAATACCTATGCTCAAATCAACGTAACTTTTTTGAAAATTTACGATTTCCAAATTTGTTCGCGATCCGTTGTGCCGTAGTCCCGCCGCGTGTATTAGATTGTCCTACAGCCGCCCCCAATTATGCGCCTAGCATCGTGTTGATCCTGATTCTTACGCTGTTAGTGAACCGATTGTTTTCAAATTTTCACTGGATTGTCACAGATAGTGTCCGCAGATATTTGCTAAATTTGGTCCCTATGTGTTGTGCCGTTTTCCCGGAATTTTGTTCGCAGACAGACATCCAGACGACAGACACTCATACTTCGCAAAAATCGGGTTTATTTCGACTATTTTAGGCATAAAACGTAGCGAAAATTGACTTTTTTCCGGAAAGTTATCGCATATTTCCACAATCTTAGTTTGAAAACGTGAAGGTGTTTTCGGTAAAACAATACCTTCCTTTACATCAGTGTTGTATTCGTAAGTTTTGTAAATTATGTTAATTGCCAGTTTCTATGTTCATTAAGTCTGCATAATTATCCTGATGATGCTCGAAATTAAACGAGCGAAATATTGATATATAATAAAAGGAGTTACACTGCCCTCGCTGTTTCCCAAAAATAACTTATACAAAACTAACTTTCGGCGAAAAAAATACAATAATATATATATACATATATATAATAGATATATCACTAACAACATTTGAGTAATACAATACTATAAAAGGTTTACAACATATTTTGCAATTATTAGGTATATAATAAATAACTGTGCGTTAATCGAATAACAAGATCTTGTTTTAATTTGCGATTGATGTACAACAGATAATTTAATCAAACAAACTTATTAATAATAATGTCGATATGGAATAAAGTTCAACATTTTACAATTTTAATATTCAGTAGTAAGATCAATTTTGGTGAATGCGCCCGAACGTATATGCGCTTCCACCAAAATATATTCAACGTGAAGTGCCCATATACTATAAATTTTAAATGTTTTAAAAACATTTCCAATATTTTCAACTGTTTTAATTTCTTTGACATTTTCGATTTTACAGACTTTTTTGACATTTTTGACTTTTTTTAACATTTTTTACTTTTTTGACATTTTTTACTTTTTTTTGATATTTTTGAATTTGTTTTTGACATTTTTGAATTTGTTTTTGACATTTTTTACATTTCACAGGGTCGTCCAAGCGCGGACTCTCAGCCGATTTCCAAATTTGGTCGCAATCTGTTGTGCCGTTTTCCCGGAATTTTGTTCACAGATAGACAGACAGACATACAAACAGACAGACATACAGACATACCACACACAGACATCGTAAAAATCGGGTTTATTTCGTCTATTTTGGGCATAAAACGTAAACGTTTTATGTTAAATTTTAAATGTTTCTAAAAATGGGTTTCATTAATAATTTCAAGCAAATAACTATAATATATAATTTAGTCCTTATATCATTCGGTATATGCAGATCGTGTCCTGGCTCCTGCTACGATACACCGCACTCGATTCGCTTTCCCATATTACCACCGGTGCTGCGGTGACACGGGTCAATAGAGACAGCTCACCCAAACGCCCATAAACAGCAAGACCTCATTCGGTACAGCTTTTAATAAACGTTGTCGTTTAATAAATCCGCGGCAGATTAAAAGGGCAGATTGCACGAGATAGAAGCGATGTATTTGCATTAACCAGCCACGATCTACATAATATGCAGAACAACAAGCACAGTCGAGTCAATAATAACTTCAATTTTATCTGAAAATATTACATGAGCTGATTGTTGACCGTTCTTGACGTAGAATATGGCCAGAAATATAGCAGCGCTGCTTGCAGAAGCATTTATATTTAAAAGAGTATTTATACCTTTATCGTTAAAGTGATTTGCTTTAAATAAGGGTAGTGTAGATTGAAGGCAGGACTGATATTTCAATAGTCCTGCTCTCCCAGCAACCACTTTGCTAATTAACCTCTGTACTATATTACAGGTTCTCTAATTGTGGACCGTGGATTTGTTTGAAGAAAACACTGGTTTTACATTAAAATACTTCTATTATACAGCGAGAGACATGTTACTCGTCTCGCTTACGGTGTAAAACTCTCTTCGTCTAAGACGATATTATCCTCCCACGCATCATACCCACTTAAGGGTGGCAAATATATAAACAAACCAGACAGGAACATCCTCCAAATTTGGACACATTTAAGCAATTTATGTTCTTTGTAACCAATAATTGAATGAGTGAGTGGAAAAAACATATAACTCCAAAATCGTAGTTTAGATAAAATCTGTTTTGTGAGAAAACTATACATGTTACAACAATTAGATGTACAAACGAGTTCTAAAGCACGTCCACTACAACTCTGTATATGAATATTCTTTAAATCTGCATAAAATTCAGAGGAATTTTCTTCAATTAAACTTTATTGGTCTTTAAAAAGTTTAATGTAATTATCTTGAATTAATATGTGGGCCATTAAATCCCCAAACAAAATGCTGAATGTAGCAAATTGAGACTAACTCTTTATAAACCTCCCTGCACCATAATTAATAGCTCCCGTCCACGTTAATTGATTTGTTTATGCGATAAGCTGCCTTAAACAGCATCATTATCCGGGATAATAGCGGCGATTGTTGTTGCCATTGGTGAACCGGAGATTCGCGGCGGCGATGTTATAAACGCGTAGGCGTGCAGGGGAATGTAGATCGATAAGGCGGGCAGGCGAGATTTTTTTCGGAATTCCATTGTAAAACGAGAGCGAATAAGTCAGAGCTACTGGCGCAGTAACCGAGATTATATATCATAACATAACTGTTTATAAATTAACGTTAGCATTTTACTCCCGGTGAAATTACGAGCTGGACGGTGCGCGGCGCAGGGGTAATTAATAAGCGATATTTATTAATTGCACCGATTACCTTACCACGCTCGCTTTTATAAATGTAAATGCACTTTTGTACACGGATAAATAATGGTTTGGACGTAATTGAAATGCAGAAGTTTATAGAATCGATAATTATGTCAGGAACTGACAATTAAACTATCATATCATAAATTTCGGTTGAGCACCTTATTTAGTGGTTAATTACTGCTGTTTAATCAAATATGCTTATTTGAATCATTGGATTTAAATGAAATCACACTACAATATGTTTATAGTTTATGTAAAGTAATGCTTATAACAAAAGTATACTTGTGTGTCTTGAAATTTGGTCTCAGGTACATGAAAAAATAAAATAAACTAACTAAACACTTGATGCAACTTATGCACACTATAACCATGACAAGGTTACTGGACTACCACAGCACAAAAATCATACATAACAGGTCGGGTGGCTTCAAAACATTGACTTCGTTTTTATATCAAACAACTATATTTTATTCATCATTTTTAAATATTGTATTAATGATATATTTTATTATTAATGTGAAATTTGCCTTAGTTTGGGATTTGTTCTGTAAATCAAGGCGAGTACATAGTAGAATATCACGTCGTCAAAGTATAATCTCTTGTTAAATAATACGTGGTAACTGTGAAACATTCTTGACTTTTATTGACTGATTTGCTACTTCATTATACAGGCTGACTACGAAAGTGGCACTTACACAGTATTTAGCAAGATATACTGTCTACAAAAGTACAAAATCGTTTTAAATTGATTTTTTAATATGAATTTTTTTAACAAAAATTGTACAATTTTTATAATCAATTGTCTGTATTTCATACACGATGTGTATGTGTGTGTGTGCTTTCATCGTTTTTATTGTCGGTGCAGTGCGCTTTTTAATTTATCGCCGCTTTCTTTATTCGGCCGCCCCTGCCGTCGTCCTGCCCTTGTGACCTGCAGGCGAGAGCCGGAGTCGAGCGACAAAACCGCCGCGCGCGGCTGAAAGATATGCCCACGACAAACGGTTATTGTAATTACCGGATTATGGACTTTCTACGCTTTTAATTTATTTTATTGCCTCGCTCGCGACGGCAGTATCCCCGGCCATTGTTTAGTGGTCGTGTAATCTGCGAAACTGTAAAATGCGAACACCCACCGTTCCCGTTCGGCGAACACATCCAACAACAACTTTTCTGCTCAATAGTCCACTCAATATCACTAATAACATCAATTTATAAAGTTTAGTGTTTGATTTTAGAAAATTATTCTAGGGGATAGGACAGTGTCGGTTCTAGGAAATTTCTCAGGGGGGCTGGGGGTTGGGCTTTCCCGGTTCAATTTCAAACAATCTTGACATTTTTTTCGCCATCTATACCATATTTCCAATCAATCGACATGAGATTTAGTGCCAAGCCATTTCTGCGACAGCCCCATAGATATAGATTCTTATCAGTTTTATAATTTATCAGTTGACGGGTTTGTCGTTTGTTTTAGGAAACCAATACTATACTAAAAACGAAAAACTATTATTAAGATTTTCCTTTGGTTTAAAATTGTCTATCCAATAGCCTAAAGTTCATCTTGATTGGATAATTTTTATTTTATTTTTCATCACTTCTTCGACTTTACCGCCAAAAGGGTATACTTTTCATAACAATATTTTTATCTTTTTCTCCTTGGAAATGAAAGACCTAAAAAATAAGACCAAAAAAACACTTTCTATCAATATATAAAGCCTGTAGCTTTTCAGGTCAAATGACTTTCTTTCAGCTACTTGTCACCTTTAGGACGGCCCCTGCTTTGACGCAACGGAGGATAGTTTTGTGGAATTTTTTTGAAATTTTGCATTTTTGCTTTTTGCAGCTTTATCTTCAACTTTAGAGCCATTATAATTTAATCTTCATCGGTCAGTTTTTGATTGCCTGTCCAATGAGAATAAACTCGTTTTTTCGGAAAAAAATTATTTTTATTTTTGCACTTTTCTGACAGCACACGCGTACTGGTTCACATTTTCTAATATTTAATTTATAACATATAAATTTCATATTACGTTTAGTGGTTACTTAACTTGTTTTTAACAAACGTATTAATTTTCATTAGTTTCCAACCACTATAACTCGAGTTAGAGTGGATTTAGTAAAAGCGTGTATTAAATCCAAGTTAAGTCGCGCTTTGAAAATTCGTAAAACATTTAATTTATAAAATATAAATTTCATATTACGTTTAGTGGTTACTTAACTTGTTTTTAACAAACGTATTAATTTTCATTAGTTTCCAACCACTATAACTCGAGTTAGAGTGGATTTAGTAAAAGCGTGTATTAAATCCAAGTTAAGTCGCGCTTTGAAAATTCGTAAAACATTTAATTTATAAAATATAAATTTCATATTACGTTTAGTGGTTACTTAACTTGTTTTTAACAAACGTATTAATTTTCATTAGTTTCCAACCACTATAACTCGAGTTAGAGTGGATTTAGTAAAAGCGTGTATTAAATCCAAGTTAAGTCGCGCTTTGAAAATTCGTAAAACATTTAATTTATAAAATATAAATTTCATATTACGTTTAGTGGTTACTTAACTTGTTTTTAACTAACATATTAATTTTCATTAGTTTCCAACCACTATAACTCGAGTTAGAGTGGATTTAGTAAAAGCGTGTATTAAATCCAAGTTAAGTCGCGCTTTGAAAATTCGTGAAACATTTAATTTATAAAATATAAATTTCATATTACGTTTAGTGGTTACTTAACTTGTTTTTAACAAACGTATTAATTTTCATTAGTTTCCAACCACTATAACTCGAGTTAGAGTGGATTTAGTAAAAGCGTGTATTAAATCCAAGTTAAGTCGCGCTTTGAAAATTCGTAAAACATTTAATTTATAAAATATTAATCTCAAATTACGTTTAGTGGTTACTTAACTTTTTTTTAACAAACGTATTAATTTTCATTAGTTTCCAACCACTATAACTCGAGTTAGAGTGGTTTTAGTAAAAGCGTGTATTAAATCAAAGTTAAGTCACGATTTGAAAATTCGTAAAAAAATTAATTTTTAAAATATAAATTTCAAATTACGTTTAGTGGTTACTTAACTTTTTTTTAACAAACGTATTAATTTTCATTAGTTTCCAACCACTATAACTCGAGTTAGAGTGGTTTTAGTAAAAGCGTGTATTAAATCAAAGTTAAGTCACGATTTGAAAATTCGTAAAAAATTTTATTTTTTAAATATAAATCTCAAATTACGTTTAGTGGTTACTTAACTTGTTTTTAACAAACATATTAATTTTCATTAGTTTTCAATCACTATTACTCGAGTTGGAGTGGTTTTTGTAAAAACGTGTTTTAAATCAAAGTTAAGTCGTGCTTTGAAAATTCGTAAAAAATTTAATTTTTAAAATATAAATTTCAAATTACGTTTAGTGGTTACTTAACTTGTTTTTAACAAACGTATTAATTTTCATTAGTTTTCAACTACTATAACTCGAGTTAGGGTGGTTTTTGAAAAAACATGTATTAAATCAAAATTAAGTCGCGCTTTGAAAATTCGTAAAACATTTAATTTATAAAATATAAATTTCATATTACGTTTAGTGGTTACTTAACTTGTTTTTAATAAACATATTAATTTTTATTAGTTTCCAACCACTATAACTCGAGTTAGAGTGGATTTAGTAAAAGCGTGTATTAAATCCAAGTTAAGTCGCGCTTTGAAAATTCGTAAAAAATTTAATTTTTAAAATATAAATTTCATATTACGTTTAGTGGTTACTTAATTTGTTTTTAACAAACGTATTAATTTTCATTAGTTTCCAACCACTCTAACTCGAGTTAGAGTGGTTTTTGTAAAAACGTGTATTAAATCAAAGTTAAGTCGCGCTTTGAAAATTCGTAAAACATTTAATTTATAAAATATAAATTTCATATTACTTTTAGTGGTTGCTTAACTTGTTTTTAACAAACGTATTAAATTTCATTAGTTTACAACTACTATAACTCGAATTAGAGTGGTTTTTGTAAAAACGTGTATTAAATCAAAGTTAAGTCGCGCTTTGAAAATTCGTCAAAAATTTAATTTTTAAAATATAAATTTTATATTACGTTTAGTGGTTACTTAACTTGTTTTTAACAAACATATTAATTTTAATTAGTTTTTAATCACTATAACTCAAGTTAGAGTGGTTTTTAGTAAAAGCGTGTATTAAATCAAAGTTAAGTCACGCTTTGAAAATTCGTAAAAAATTTAATTTTTAAAATATAAATCTCAAATTACGTTTAGTGGTTACATAACTTGTTTTTAACAAACGTATTAATTTTCATTAGTTTTCAACTACTATAACTCGAGTTAGAGTGGTTTTTGAAAAAACGTGTATTAAATCAAAGTTAATTCGCGCTTTGAAAATTCATAAAAAATTTAATTTTTAAAATATAAATTTCATATTACGTGTAGTGGTTACTTAACTTGTTTTTAACAAACATATTAATTTTCATTAGTATTCAATCACTATTACTCGAGTTAGAGTGGTTTTAGTAAAGACGTGTATTAAGTCGAAGTTAAGTCGCGCTTTGAAAATTCGTCAAAAATTTAATTTTTAAAATATAAATTTTATATTACGTTTAGTGGTTACTTAACTTGTTTTTAACAAACATATTAATTTTAATTAGTTTTTAATCGCTATAACTCGAGTTAGAGTGGTTTTTAGTAAAAGCGTGTATTAAATCAAAGTTAAGTCACGCTTTGAAAATTCGTAAAAAATTTAATTTTTAAAATATAAATCTCAAATTACGTTTAGTGGTTACATAACTTGTTTTTAACAAACGTATTAATTTTCATTAGTTTTCAACTACTATAACTCGAGTTAGAGTGGTTTTTGAAAAAACGTGTATTAAATCAAAGTTAAGTCGCGCTTTGAAAATTCGTAAAAAATTAAATTTTTAAAATATAAATTTCATATTACGTGTAGTGGTTACTTAACTTGTTTTTAACAAACATATTAATTTTCATTAGTATTCAATCACTATTACTCGAGTTAGAGTGGTTTTAGTAAAGACGTGTATTAAGTCGAAGTTAAGTCGCGCTTTGAAAATTCGTCAAAAATTTAATTTTTAAAATATAAATTTTATATTACGTTTAGTGGTTACATAACTTGTTTTTAACAAACGTATTAATTTTCATTAGTTTTCAACTACTATAACTCGAGTTAGAGTGGTTTTTGAAAAAACGTGTATTAAATCAAAGTTAAGTCGCGCTTTGAAAATTCGTAAAAAATTAAATTTTTAAAATATAAATTTCATATTACGTGTAGTGGTTACTTAACTTGTTTTTAACAAACATATTAATTTTAATTAGTTTTTAATCACTATAACTCGAGTTAGAGTGGTTTTTAGTAAAAGCGTGTATTAAATCAAAGTTAAGTCACGCTTTGAAAATTCGTAAAAAATTTAATTTTTAAAATATAAATCTCAAATTACGTTTAGTGGTTACATAACTAGTTTTTAACAAACGTATTAATTTTCATTAGTTTTCAACTACTATAACTCGATTTAGAGTGGTTTTTGAAAAACGTGTATTAAATCAAAGTTAAGTCGCGCTTTGAAAATTCGTAAAAAATTTAATTTTTAAAATATAAATTTCATATTACGTGTAGTGGTTACTTAACTTGTTTTTAACAAACAAATTAATTTTCATTAGTTTTCAATCACTATTACTCGAGTTAGAGTAGTTTTTGTAAAAACGTGTTTTAAATCAAAGTTAGCTTTGAAAATTCGTAAAAAATTTAATTTTTAAAATATAAATTTCAAATTACGTTTAGTGGTTACTTAACTTTGTTTTAACAAACGTATTAATTTTCATTAGTTTCCAACCACTATAACTCGAGTTAGAGTGGTTTTAGTAAAAGCGTGTATTAAATCAACGTTAAGTCGCGCGATCTATGATCGCAGAAAAATAATCCCTTTCAGAATCCGTAATAAAAAAAATTGCGTTGTCATTTGAACAAATTGCCGATGATTGCACATTAAAAAATGGTCGAAAAAAATTGACACTTACATTAAAAATTGGCATTTTAAAATTTAAAATCGACGTGTCGAAGCAATGTTTGCAAAAATCATAAATAAAGAATTTATTTCATATTTAAAGGACAGCCTGTATATGATTTTTTGCAGGATTTTGACACAAACATTTGTTGATTGACAATACATTAACTTTAATCCAACTCAGTGACCTAGTGTTTAGTGGCACAGTCTGTCTCATACTGAGCATTGGGAGCGAGAGTTCAAACCCCATTTTGGGCGAAATTTCGCGAATTACCTCCCACAGTTTTTCAGAGGGTTTCTATGATTTATTCTTATTTTACGATTTGTGCGAAAATATTACTATATACATTTCTTGCTCGTCTAGTCCCGCTGATCATTTATATCTTATAGCAATATATGGGCCCTTGCAGATTAGATACAAACGTAAGGGGAAGGAGGAATGTTTACATATTTCTGAGCAGACAGGTAGACAGGGCCCTTAAGGTAAATACCGAGCGAGTGCACTGCTCTGAACAGAAAAGCCCTCAGACTAATAGCAATAAAAATAGAAACTTTTAATAAACTTAATAATTACACTTTTTTACATTTTTAAACTATTTCTGCCATCAAAAACCTATTTATAATTATAATACTGTGTATATACATTAGCCATGTATTTGGAAAGTAAAAGGAACCATAATAAAACAATTTTATTCACAACAATCGTCTTTTATACGCATGTAAATTATCATGATCATAATACATATGTATCAATTTATACATGTGATGAAAGAAGTACAACAAATCATCATACTCCCCCAAATAAGCTTTCTGTCCATCACTAGTAAACGTTTTGTACTGATCTAGCGCATTCTCAGTAAAACACGATTGCAGCCCCAAATAATCCCTATGCACCCCCCAAGCATTCAAATGCACTTCCAGAACAAACTGGTGTATTGCCTCTACAGTAGCTAGATACCACCTGGGACTGCCACGTTGGTGCCTCCAGAACTGCGAAATACGATTCTGTAACACCACAGTCGGCAACCGTCTCAGCCGCTCATCCTTGTAAATGCCTTTACTCTGATTCCAAGTGCTATCAATAAAAACACCTCTGGTTATTGGTAGTTGATCAGCTAGAAAATCTTTTTTCATGAAATCATTGTTATTGGATTTGGCAGGAATATTTTTCAGTAGTGTTGAGCGATTGAATCCTTTAGGAAATTCTATATCAAAATCCGATTTGATTTCATTGATATTGGCTTCATTAAACAGCTGCTGGATTTCCAGTGAAGTATGACTTGGGAATATCAGTACAACTCGCTCATCATCATAGCTTGGTATATCTGGGTATGTGTAGACAGTAACATCATCAGGGGCTAAAATTGCTGCATGGGCTGCTGTACTTTTTCCATCAATTTCTCTCTTGTGTTTGATTACATCAATTTTGATAGGAAGCTGAAGAAAATTATAATTATTAGTTAGTTGTCAGATAGGAAAGGGGTAATGTTTTGAATAAACTAAAAATGTTTTCTGAATGATTGGATTTAGTAAAATTGAAATCAGTAGCATATTAATGCCCATATTCACCAACATCCCATAAACTTTATAGGTCCCATAAGCTATTGAATAGATATTTTGACAATGTCATTGTGACAGAAATTGCCAAAAACAAATGTCAAACACCTTCAATAGTGCTTGCAATTCGAGCTTTGATGACACCTATTGTTTAATTATTCAGTGTTTGCAATAGAGATAATCTAAAGTAACTACATTCTAAAGTGACTTTGTGATCGACTAGTCATTTCCAATTGAATTGATGCCCACCCCTTACTATATAATTATAGTGTAACCATTTATACCTTAACAAGTTTATCAACAATCACATATTATTGTAGAAGATCAAGATCAAACAATAAGATAGATCAGCTCTTCACCTAATAATTTGAATAGAAGAAAACTCATTTAAACACATAAATAAATTCAAATTGCTGCTATAATAATTTGAAGATAATATGTACAATGGACATCACCTTACTTGTGCCCATATTCATAAACAACAGTTAAAATATAACGCTCCATTAAATGGTAAAATGAACCATTAACACTTGACAACTACTTTTAAGGTTATGCTGCACTGATTAAATTCTTTGCCAGTCATTGGCAAATAGTATTTTTAACTGAGGATTATTGCTTAACCGATGATTAAAATAATAGTTCAAACGGCGATTAGTAATTTAACTGGACACAGGCGTAAAAAAATTAAACGGTTCGTTTTGTAACATAACCTTAAAATCAGTTGTCAAAATTAACCTGTGCGTTTTGCATTTAACGAATCGTTATTATTTAACAGACGTTTATGAATATGGACATTACTATGTTGAGCAATACATACCTTAACTTTAGGTAAGGCGTCTTTAAGACCTGGATGTGGTATGAAACAGGTGTAGCAGAAATATTTGCGGGATTTGTGGCATTTTTCGCATGGATATCGACCTTCCACAGTAGCTAGAATTGAGTTATTACTAATAGAAAGACCCCCGAAAGGGTTATCGTCCATTAAACGGGCCTCCGCGCTATTGGGGTGAGTCATAACAACGAAAACAAAATAAACAGTTTGTAGGTTAGGGTTACAATAATGGTGGATTAATACCAACTTACTGGGAACATTATGAAAGTCACTAGAATGGAATATACAAGGTGTGTTTAAAAAGTTTTTATTCGAAATTTTCACTAGTGATGGGCATTATTGAATGAATTATACTATAAATGGTCTGATACCAATATTGTTATCAAATACACTGATAAAATCACTACTTCAAGGTATGAATTGTATTATTGATAGTATTTAGTGTGACTTTAAATGATTACAATACTTAAACTCCCGTATTCACCGACGTTCAATAAATCTATTAATAACTATTGAACCCATAAGTATTCGTTGTTATAGCAACAATAAAAACATTATCTAGGGAATGTAGTTACTTTAGATTCTCTCTCTATTGGAAACACTGAATAATTAAACAAAAGGTGTCATCAAAGCTCCAATCGCAACCGCTATTCACGCTGTTTGACATTTGTTTTGGCATATTCTGTCACAATGACGTTGTTAATGTATCCATTCAATAGCTTATGGGACATATAAAGTGTATGGGGTGTTGGTGAATACAGGCATCAATGATGTAGAAATTACAATTATTGTACTAGATTCGTAAACAAGTTTCAATTATTCATGTGTTATGTTCAGCTCGTATTGTGACTAATAACGTACTGCTCATGTCTTTTATTCAAGACATGATTAGCCATAGTATGACCTGAACATAGCACATGATTAATTGAAACTAGAAATTTGAGTTCTTTGACGAATGTAGTACAACGTAATTCATGCTTAACTTAAGCACTACTTTTTCCAGCACTCCAGTATTGGATATAATATTTTTCATTACATGTTGGACTATTGATACTTTTCTAGTCAATGATTATATCAGACCATTAATGTTTTTTAGTTGATAGTTATCAAAAGTCATGACCAGAGATATTTCACAATCATCATCCTTCAATTGACAGTAATATCTTACTAGTTTCAAATTAATTTTGAGAAGGGAGTTAAATAAAACTACAAATTAATTGCTAAAATATTTAAAAAATCATCTCATTAAAATTATCCATATTATGTTAAATATTCTTAAAACTATACTGCTGCTTAGTTTTTTTTTATATTACAGTTCTGTGAGATAGATAAATAACATCAATACCTATAAAACCATCTGATCGCTTAGCTTGCAGGAACATATCATTACTTTTTTGTTTGTCTGTTAAAATGTACATTAAATACACAGTTGAACATGTTAAAAAAAGTTAGAGCTTGCGCAGGTCAAGCACGAATACACTTCCATCAGACGCACTGGCGCCCACCTTATCGCCCCTACTATTCCAGCACACTTCAAAAATCCCTCCAGTTCCCTTATAACTGTGCACCAGCTGCCCGCTTTGTGTAGACCAAATGTGCACGCACTTATCGAAACTGCCACTCGCAAGAAACTTGCCATCGGGGCTAAACGCGACTGAGTAGACGGGTTCGGTGTGTTTCAGTAAAGTGTGAATGCATGCACCACGTTCGACATCCCACAGGCGGACTGTGGAATCGAAACTGGCTGATGCTAGTATTAGGTTCATATTGGGGTTCTGCGTGCCCGGCCCTGTTGGCGACCATTTTATCGTGTAGATTTCTTTTGCGTGAGCCTGCAAGTCGTGCACACACGTATCTTGCTTCATCGACCAGATTTTTAAGGTCATGTCGTCCGAACAGGAGGCCAGTAGGTTGCCTTGTGGGTCCCATTTTATTGCATTTACTTCATTCTAAAATACATATAGAATATTCAGACGAATCCAATGATTTAAAAATATTCTACAAGTTAACTCGGCTTTATACAACCCAGTCTTTTATTTTAAATAATATTTTAATATTAGTACGAATCAACAATTGATCTTACCGTGTGTCCCTGGAAGGATTTAATAGGTTTATCAACAGTTAATTTGCATACATGTATGCATTGATCTGTTGAACAGCTTGCAAACGATGTGTTTGTTTGCCAGTCCACATCAAGTGCAGGAGCGGAGTGGAAGCTGAACTGTTGTGTGCATTGACCACTGGCGGCATCCCAAATTATAGTTGTTTTGTCCACCTGCAAAAATATATTTTGTATAGCAGGAGTAAAAGTAATGTTATTTTGCCAAAGAAAAAAAATATATTATAAATTTCATATTTAATAATTAATTTCCTAGTAATGATAAAAGTTCTTTAAACTGTTTGTTTGAAATAATAAAAACTGGTGTGTTTAGATGAGAATATTATCTACTCCAGACCAGGGAAAGGTGCTAAACCATGAAACCACCCCACACTGGTAAGGCTGGTTGTTAGGTCAAAGGTTGCATGTACCTTCAACCACCCAACCAGCCTTACCAGTGTAACTGAAAAGTATTTCAAAATTGTTAGTACAGCAGTTTGATGCCTTAGCATTGTGCTAGAACACCCCAGCATGTAACACTATAAGACAAAAAAAAGTCTTGATGGTGTTCAAACACCAATAGGATTATAAGAAGAAGTTCTAGTTTTCTAGTATCAAGTATAAATTCATTTTTCTAGTATACTACTACTATAAAATAAATTATTATATAGATGTTTCCCTGTGGTGGCTTTTCGCCCCTCTTTCTTCACGTTAAGAATCTTGGAAGCAGTTCCATCTAGGCTATTGGCATTGAGGGATGTAGTATGTTATGTTTTATACAAATTAAAATGTTTCCCAACATTTGCAAAGTACTTACACCAGCTGAAAGGATGTAATTGCCTCTTTTGTTCCATTTTAATGCAAATATAGGGCCCTTGTGTTGTCCCAAGGTGCTTGCCAATCGACCATCTGTGGTCCAAATTCGAGCATAGCCATCATAGCTGCCAGTTGCCAATAATGTGCCATCACACTGAAAAAATAACAACAATTTTTGGTAGAAAATCATTTAAATAAAAATATTATCTAAGGAGAATAAACAATATTCACTTAAATAAATTATCATCCTGGAATATACTCTAATATTCCCCTTAATTTATTATTATATAACATTATTAATCTGAAATTACACTAACTTTCAAAAATTCTATCTAAAAACTGATATTTGGCATCTGACAACACTATCCAATGCTAGTGTAGGATATTTGGCTTAATTTTGAAATAAAATTAACATTCTGGAATATACTCTAATATTCTCCTTAATTAATTATTATATAACATTATTAATCTAAACTTACATTAACTTTCAAAAATTCTATCTAAAAACCAATATTTGGCATCTGACAAAACTATCGAATTTCCAGATAGCTCCCTAGTATGCTAGTGTAGGATATTTGCCTTAATTTTGAGGCTTTAGTTTCAAAAATTATAATCCTAAAGGAAAATAGACTTACATTCCAGTCCAGTGATGTCACATCCTTATTGCTAGGTACTTCAGTGCCTCCTTTTTGTATACAATGCCTCAACACAAGCTGATTAGGGCTGGCAGTATTGTCTGACATATCCCAAATGCGAGCAGTACTGTCGCCTGAACCACTGGCCAGCAAATCTGTTGTAGGATTCCATGCACATATGAAAACTTCTGATTCATGGCCACGTAATACTGTTGCTTTTGACGAAGGAATCTCAATTGAGTTGTCCACTTCCATACTTTCAGTTTGAGTTGAAACTACAGCTAAAATAAAAATAGAAAACATGTTAACATAACAATAATAAGTAATATAATGTATATGAAAATATGGTATAATTTAATAAACACAAAGGGTTCAGAATTAGGGTAATTCAGAACAATTCTGAAAATGCATGCAAATCTTTATGACTTCCTTTCATGTTGTAGGAATTGATTACATGAAGTTTTTTGCAAGATACTAATTAAAAGCATTAACAGCACTGCTAGCATCTTCATTCTGAAAATTATTTCTATTGTGATTTGTTTATGAATTTGTTAACTTGTTTATTATTGACCAACTTCTATTAGCCTTACCATATAACTTCATTAATAAAGTACAAGATATCTCATAGTTATGTCTGTATTCACCAACATCCCATACATTTTATAGCTACTGAATGGATAAATTGACAACATCATTGTGACAGAATATGCCAAAACAAATGTCAAACACCTTGAATAATGCTTGCGATTGGAGCTTTGATGACACCTTTTGTTTAAATATTCAGTGTTTACAATAGAGAGAATCTAAAGTAACTACATTCCCTAGATAATGTATTTCTTGTTGTTATAACAACAAATACTTATGGGTTCAATAGCTATTGATAGATTTATGGAACGTTGGTGAATATGGGGGTTAGAAGTCAATATGTTAAGCACCACACAAATGTTCAGTTTTTTCTATGATTCAAGTTAAATAAATTAATCAATAAAATGCATTGAATCATTTGCAAATAATAATGTTGTGTAAAAATCTAGTTTTTTTTTAAACAGTGAATTGACTTAATTCAATGGATATAAATTCTAGGGGAGGTCCAATGCTCACAGGAAACCACTGATATATGTGAATTTCACTAATTACTTGCAACCAACAATTGATATAAATTCATAATCTCACTCAAAGAATGAGTATAGCAGGTAGTTATATTTAATTTTACAGGAAAACCAGTATTTTAAATCAAAACCAAAAAAAAACTCAATACAAAAAGTAGTATTAAAATAGCTATATGAATACTTTTTGTAAATTTATTTTAAATACATAAAAACACCACATTTAAAAATATCATACCTTCTTCTCCATTTGTGTCTGAAACCTCATTCTTAATCGCCTGCTTCTGTTGATTCTGCTGGTTCTGTCTGCTTGCCACCACATCAGGCATAACAGCATCAATTAAACTCAAACTCTCAGCCAGCCTCTGCTCGGAGCCATCCTCCGACAAACTAATCTCTGCCTCGGTATACTGCAGGCCCTTCTGCAGGATGTTCAGCAGAGCTGCGGGGGGCACCAGAGCGCCGTTTATGTTCGACTGCGAAATATGTGACTCAATGCCAAACGTGTATGCGGAATGCTGAAACCCTGTTGGGCAAACCAAAGAAAAAACATTATTTTGTTGGGTTAAGTCGTCGCTTTTTTTTTTGTCGCTCGCACCTGATTCCTGCAGGTACCTATAAACTAGGAAGTTCACTTCGTCACTTGAGAAACTCATGGTGTCAGGTTGTATTTGGGCCCGGTGCGCCCCGTTTACATCACAAGACGGCACAGAAAATCAAAACAGACGCCAAAACACCGACCTACGCTCGCACCGCCATTTGCGTTTGCGGACGATGCGCTGTTGCAATTGTATTTTAAAACGAAAACAGAAAAAATGTGCAATAAAGTTAGATCTATTTTAAAAGCCACATGTTGTAAAAGTTAAAGTACAATAGGATGTTTAACAAATGTAATTGTGATTGCTTGAGGTTACGTTGCAGTTATGCTTTGTAATGTTGGTAGTAATCGGTGGCTATGTGAACGTATTTCGATGATGTAGTATATTTCTACGTAGTTATTTATCGTATTGATTTTAAAACCAGGTTAACTATATAATACGGTTTCAGAGATTACTTTAAATGCGGTGTAATAAATTTTAAAAGTTGAAACATGAACATTTTGAGGAACACTGCGACTTAAAATTCATTTGAACTACTTGTGATGTTAAATTGGACTAATAATTAAAAGCAGGGTTGCCAATAGCGAAAATTAAACGAACCGATTTTGATCTCAAAAGGTGGCGCTATTTTCAAGTAGTAGTAGCAGTAGTTTTTCCGAAAACGTAGAGAAAACGTGATTTTACTAGAATATGGTACGTCGAGGTGCAGGTTGTGGGAGTATTGGCGATTCAAGCCGGCTGATACTCCATCTGGTGGAATAACATTTGTTTTTCATCTTATACATGACCATAATAAAGCCAAGGTAATACTATTTATACCTTAAAAGTACATTAACAATCGCATTATTGTAGAAATGACTGAAATCATATGATTTTAATGCAATCAGCTGATCAAACAATAACAAAGATCAGGTGTTTACCTACTACATTGAAGAAAACCGTTATCGTTTGAATCGCCAATTAGCTCTGCTTTGCCAACCAGCTGCAACATTATACTGGTCATACTACGGAAATAGGAGGCAAGAATTGAAATGTAGAGAGAAATGAACGCCATGAATTGAGACCATAATCAGCGTATGTACTTTAATCAATCTATATTTTGTAATTCTATGACTGAGTAGCTTGAAATTGAACTACAGCAAGTAGTTCTAATAATAATAATACGATACTTTAGGAGTAGTTCTAATAATAATAATATGATACTTAAGGAGTAGTTCTAATAATAATAATATGATACTTGAGGAGTAGTTATAATGATAATAATAATACGATACTTGATTATTTGAACTACTAATGCGTGTATGTGGCAACAGTGTTCAAATGGCATTGACCTCCCAGGTGGCGGCATCTGGAGGCGCGCGCGTGTTTATAAATAAAGCGGGAGCGGCGGGCGCGCGCTCTTAGAGCGAGACGGGGCGAGTGGTGGTGAAAATGTCGGCCCTGTAGTATGGCGTCGGGTGGCAAGAGTGACAGGGTCGCGGCGGCGGGCGGCTTCTCACCCGTGGTTGAGGAGTCGGAGTCGGAGAGCGAGGAGGAGACCGAGCCGGCAAAGTCCTTCCACAGGCGGCTCTCCACGAACAAAGACATTAAGTGTTCGGTATGCCGCAATGTACTGCATTTTCGAATTTTTTTTTGCTCCACTTTAATTGTTTGCGCACACAGCATGTAATGAAATGAGCTATTTTTTTTGTGGTGCTGTTTTATTTTCCGCATGCAACACACACACGCAGTTTGGTTTGCATGCGTTGTAGCGCGACGCTGCGGAGTGGAGTGGTGCGGGGGGTGGTCACTTATTTATTTTGAGTACTCGGCGTGTTTATTTAAAGACGTACGCGGCACGATTGTTTCCGTCGCCGTTGGCTCTGCTCTGCCAGCCAGCGCATCTAATTGCAATAAATTTTACCGCATAGAGGAAGCCGTATCGATCTGTTTGTGTCGCCCGGTCCGCACATCAGCAGGTGGTTGCTGCTGCTTTGGTTGCCTACCGTCGGACCCCACAAACGGCCCCTTTTGTATACCCGGCGCATGCACCAAAATTTAATCGTGAACTAGTTTCCGTTTGCATTTGATGTAATAATAAAGTATCTAGATTAGGATTAGTAGACTACCATTTTTTTCAAGACACTTTTGAGGCTGGAAACTAAAAATTCAATTGTAGTATATTCTCTAATATTGTCTCTAACTTATTAATTAATATTATATTATATTGTACATCCTTGGCTATTTGAACTTCATATTCGGATATAATTCGTTTATATTCTTATATTAATATAAGCACAGTAATCTAAAATTACTTAATATTATTACAAAATTACTAAATAAAAGACAACATAATATATATAGCAAGAAGATGACATACTGTGATATGTGTGATGTGGATGACGGGTATGAGTCCTGTGGGGAAGACTGGAAACCAAGGGCTAGGTGACAGAAATTATAGCCAAGATGTTGGTTCCAGGACATGCATTTTTGACCGATCGCTATGAATATAACGATTTAGGTTCGGTTCTACAATTGACATTTAATCGGAGAATAAGGCTATTCGTTGAATAAGTTTAAGATTTTAAAGCCAAAATCTTAAACTTATTCCACGAATAGCTTTATTCTCCAGTTAAATGTCTATTGTAGAACCGGCCCTAAGAGGCGTTCGCTCTAATTGCGAATGGTGTAAATTTGTGACTCATCGTTTCGTGAAAGATGTTGAAAGATCATGGAAAAACCCAATGCTCGACAGTCGTTATGTTTTGACATTAATTTTTAAGTTAATTCTATTAGTTCATCGCTATGGAACGTGTACGATTTATAGCGAATGCTAATAGCGATCGGTCAAAAATCGCACCCCTGTGCATTACGTTACGTTAGCTAGTGTCAGTACCATCAGAACCTGGACAATGTAGGCTTATTAAATGGTTGAGTCTCTTTACAAGTAATTTGTGTTGTAGTACAAGTGATAATAAACTCAATGACTATAATATAACTAAATTGAGTTTATTATGACTTGTATTACTGTACAAATATTTGCCATGACATGCACTGACAGCACAAAAGTCATAAATGAGAGGTCGGTTGCCTTCAAAACATTCTTCGTTTTTATAATATAGTGATCTAGCTCTTGCACATGATCTTCCAACTATTTGTAAAACCCTCGTTCAATTTACAAACAATATGAGTAATCGTCATCTGTTCTAAGCCATCTATAAAGTAATTTATTGCAAATACGTTTTGCAAAACATAATATCTTCTGATGTTATTCTAAAATATTCTCCACCGCAGTATATTTCATATATATACTCATTCTCTTTTCTAAATGTAAATAAAGTTTATAATAAATAAAAACACGACCATAAAGTGCCTGCATTAAAAACGCCTCGGATTAAGTAATAACGTCACCATAAAAACATTAATTTAAAACGAAGCGATAAAAGCGGCAACCCCACCCCACCCCACCCCACTCGCTATATTATGCAGATTCACTCCGAAACAATGCGAAATTTTCGTGTTTCCACTCGCCCTAAATATTTAGCGCAAATCCCCTATACAACTTCGCGGATATCACTTCATTGTGCGCAACAGAGTGCCACTCATTAAAACCCTGTTTATTTCGCGGGATGATTTATGTGTACAATCGGAGCGGGGGTGGCGCGTTTTATAACTACCCTTAGCGTGTGCTATAAGGCGTCGCGAGTAGTGACACATTTCCACCGAGTAATCACGATGTGTACACAAATAGCGCAAAACTTGAAACTTAAAGCAAATAGGTATACATACAAGCAGCCACCCCCGAGAATATTCTATTCGCATGTACTAATTAAACAGTTAGATGCGTTGTTAATTGGGACGGGCTGATGAAAGCAGATTAGATAGGGTTGCAGGATCACATTCGAGACAGTGGCACTTACATATACACGAATATGCATGGATAGATATAATCACAATTAATCTCGCTACATATATATATATATATATATATATATATATATATATATATATATATATATTTAAAATTAAAATTCTTAGCATAAAACTAAATAATGTATTAACTATTAATCAATTACTTTAACTCGGCATCTCGTATGTGTAGGTACACCAAATATTTGTTATATGCGGTTAAATAACTTGCAACATATAATATTGGTAACGAGAAGTTGTGGGAATTCAAGAAGGGCAGTTGTTGCCTCGCATTTTTAGGGGCTTCATAATTAGAATCTATATCTGATTAAATAACTTACAACATATAAAATTGATAAGGAGAAGTTGTGGGAATTCAAGAAGGGCAGTTGCTGCCTCGCGTTTTTAGGGGCTTCATAATTAGAGTCTCAAATCTGGGGTGCCGCCCAGTTTTTTGCTTTTTAATTTTAAATATTCTAAAAGAAAGTTTTAATATTTTCTTAAGCGTCATGCTTATATACATACAGAACACGACTCTTCAGAAATAATTTCTCTTCAGATTACATAATTAATTTTTTTTATGACTAACCATGAAAATTTATCATTGATACAACACGAATAATGTTAAAAGATTATCTTTTTTGTAAACCTAAAAATAACCTGATAACAATGACTAATTGCAAAGTCGTAATAGATATTAATACAACGTACCAACATTTTAAGTATGAATTGGAATGATCGATTAATCAATATTTTCATCAACACAATCAAGATATAGTTGTTAAATTCAATACATCGTTCCTATACTATTTTTTAACGTAGTAAAAAAAGTATATTTCAATTTATAATACCACATTATTGCACGTAGTGTGCATTGCACCACCATGAATGCCTGTAAATATGGATTTTGCAAATTTTGCTTATTCATTTCAAATTTTATTCCAAAACAATATTAAGCTATTGATGAACATAAATATAATACATTCAGTGTATTATATTTATGTTAATCAATTGCTTAATATTGGTTGTGGAATAAAATTTGGAATGTATAAGTAAAATTTACAAAATCCATATTTACAGGCATTCATGGTGGTGCAATGCACACCACGTGTAATAACGTGGTATTATAAATTGAAAAATACTCAAATATAGTACAACTATCCCCCTAGGAGAAAAGTTAAACGCCATCTGGCGGCACCACATCAATTAGCAATGCACACCCATATGGTAATAACCGTCAACATGCTTTTGCCATCACGATCACCGGGTAGTACCCTCTAGAGAATAATATTCCAACATAGTGCCTGAAATATCAGCACAAGGCCAATCTTAAAAAAACATATATAAGTGTGAATTCATCCTCACGATTGCTAAGATTAACACTTATATATGTTTTCTAACTATAAGTTTAAAAATAAATAACAAAGATAGAAACATAAGTCTTTGGTTTATAGACATAAAGTTCAATGTGCTTAGCATAAGGGATGCCTTAATCTATCTACTACATTTTAATATATTGCGCAATGCTTCGTTTTGCAACATCTGTAATCTATTTACATCGGTTTTATTAGCAAAGCTCAATACTGGTGGACAATATTTAACAACACTACAAGTAGGGGGCTAAAATATATTTACATACAGCTATTTTTGACATTGGACATATATTAGTACTAACTCTTTTAAACAGGTTCAGTTTTTTAATTTTTTTACCTTCTAAATAGGTTACATGACTTCCAAATCTTAAGTGGTTATCTATTATGAGACCCAGATATTTATATTCAGTTACACATCCCAAGTCATTATCATATAGTTTTAGTATATCACAGTTAACATCTTTTTTATTGCCCTTAATAAATAAATTATAATGATGATTATCACTTTAGTGTTATTTATATTTACAAACAAGGAATTCGAGTAAAGCCATTCCTCCACTATTATAAACTCGCCTGGCATTATTTCCATTACTTCTACACAGGGACAGTCCTAGCGGGCGTGCAAGTATGCGCCGAACACGGGCGGCCAAAGTTAGGGCCGGTCAAATTCAGCTATTGAAGCAGTTCTAAACATAAAATTTGAAGTTCAATGCGATATCTTAAATTTTTATGTTATTCTTGTTTAAATATGCATGAGAAACTAAATTATAAAGACCGCAATAAGTTATCTTCATTATCTTCAAAGATATAACTTATAAAAGTTTATATTTGTATTATCACAGATTCCTGCAAAAATACCTACATCATGATGCAATTTTAAGATTTTGTGTGTTATTCTAGTCTAAAATTGTATGAAAAACTCAATTATAAAGACCAATGAGATATCTTCATTATCTTCAAAGATATGGCTTGTAAAAGCTAAAATGAGTATTATCACACATTCCAGCAAAAATATCTATTCTTCATCATGCAATTTTAAGATATTGTGTGTTATTCTTGTCAAAAAATTTATGAAAAACAAAATTATAAAAATTCCAATGAGATATCTTAAATATTTTCAAAGATATGGCTTGTAAAAGTTGAAATGTGTATTATCTTATTATTATCACACATTCCTGCAAAAAACCTATTAATCATGTGCAATTTTAAGATTTTGTATGTTATTTTTATCTAAAAATTTATGAAGACCTCAATTATAAAGACACCAATGAGTTATCTTCATTATCTTCAGAGATATGGCTTGTAAAAGGTGAAATTTGTATTATCACATATTCCTGAAAAAATACCTATTCATCATAAAGCAATTTCAAGATTTTTATGTTATTATTATCTAAAAATGTATGAAAAACTCGATTATAAAGACTCCAATGAGTTATCTTTATTATCTTCAAAGATATGGCTTGTTGAAGTTGAAATTTGTATTATCACACATTCCTGCAAAAATACCTCTTCATCGTGATGCAATTTTAAGATTTTTGATGTTATTCTTATCTAAAAATGTGTGAAAAACTGAATTATAAAGTCTCCAATGAGTTATCTTCATTATCTTCAAAGATATAGCTTGTAAAAGTTAAAATGAGTATTATCACACATTCCAGCAAAAATATCTATTCATCATGATGCAATTTTAAGATATTGTATGTTATTCTTGTCCAAAAATGTATGAAAAACAATAATATAAAAACTCCAATGAGATATCTTCATTATTTTCAAAGATATGGCTTGTAAAAGTTGAAATTTGTATTATCACACATTCCTGCAAAAATACCTATTCATCATGATGAAATTTTAAAAAAATGTATGTTGTTCTTATATAAAAATTAATGGAAAACTCAATTATAAAGACTCCAATGAGTTATCTTCATTATCTTCAAAGATGTAGCTTGTAAAAGCTGAAATTTGTATTATCACACATTCCTGCGAAAATACCTATTCATCATAAAGCAATTTCAAGATTTTTGTGTTATTATTATCTAAAAATGTATGAAAAACTCAATTATAAAGACTCCAATGAGTTATCTTTATTATCTTCAAAGATATGGCTTGTTGAAGTTGAAATTTGTATTATCACACATTCCTGCAAAAATACCTATTCATCGTGATGCAATTTTAAGATTTTTTATGTTATTCTTATCTAAAAATGTGCGAAAAACTGAATTATAAAGACTCCAATGAGTTATCTTCATTATCTTCAAAGATATAACTTAAACGTTGAAATTTGTATTATCACAGATTCCTGCAAAAATACCTATTTATCATAGAGCAATTTCAAGATTTTTTGTGTTATTATTGTGAAAAAATTTATGAAAAACTCAATTATAAAGACTCTAATGAGTTATCTTCATTATCTTCAAAGATATGGCTTGAAAAAGTTGAAATTTGTATTATCACACATACCTATTCATCATAATGCAATTTTAAGATTTTTTATGTTATTCTTATCTAAAAATGTGTGAAAAACTGAATTATAAAGACTCCAATAAGTTATCTTCATTATCTTCAAAGATATGGCTTGTAAAAGTTAAAATGAGTATTATCACACATTCCAGCAAAAATATCTATTCATCATGATGCAATTTTAAGATGTTGTATGTTATTCTTGTCCAAAAATGTATGAGAAACAATATTATAAAAACTCCAATGAGATATCTTCATTATTTTCAAAGATATGGCTTGTAAAAGTTGAAATTTGTATTATCACACATTCCTGCAAAAATACCTATTCATCATGATGCAATTTAAAAAAATGTATGTTGTTCTTATATAAACATGTATGGAAAACTCAATTATAAAGACTCCAATGAGTTATCTTCATTATCTTCAAAGATATAGCTTTTAAAAGCTGAAATTTGTATTATCACACATTCCTGCAAAAATACCTATTCATCATGATGCAATTTTAACATTTTTTTGTGTTATTCTAGTCTAAAAATGTATGAAAAACTCAATTATAAACACCCCAATTAGTTATCTTCATTATCTTCAAAGATATAACTTGTAAAAGTTGAAATTTGTATTATCACAGATTCCTGCAAAAATACCTATTCATCATAGAGAAATTTCAAGAATTTTTGTGTTATTATTAACGAAAAATGTATGAAAAACTCAATTATAAAGACTCCAATGAGTTATCTTCATTATCTTCAAAGATATGGCTTGTAAAAGTCGAAATTTGTATTATCACACATTCCTGCAAAAATATCTATTCATCATGATGAAATTTTAAGATTTTTATAATATTCTTATCTAAAAATGTATGGAAAACTCAATTATAAAGACTCCAATGAGTTATCTTCATTATCTTCTAAGATATAGCTTGTAAAAATTAAAATGAGTATTATCACACATTCCTGGAAAAATATCTATTCATCATGATGCTATTTTAAGATATTGTATGTTATGGCTTGTAAAAGTTGAAATTTGTATTATCGCAGATTTCTGCAAAAATACCTATTCATCATAGAGCAATTTCAAGATTTTTTGTGTTATTATTATCGAAAAATGTATGAAAAACTCAATTATAAAGACTGCAATGAGGTATGTTCATTATCTTCAAAGATATGGCTTGTGATATTTGAAATTTATTTTATTCCACATTCCTGAAAAAATACCTATTCATAATGATGCAATTTTAAGATTTTTTGTGTTATTCTTGTCTAGAAAGTTATGAAAAACTCAATTATAAAGACCCCAATGAAATATATTTATTATCTTCAAGATATGGCTTGTTTAATTTGAAATTAACTCCTGAGCTTGATTATTTACATAAGCTTCACACATTTTCTTCATTTCAGCTCTCTTTTTACTTTTACTACAACAATCAACTTCCTCATCATTTACTAATATGACTGATGTTATTCTTGTTATGCAATTACTATGGAAAACTTCTTTACATTTAATACAAGTCAGCAATTAAGTAAATTGTAATCGATTCCATAAAACACTATAACCCATGTAAATTTTAATGTATAACCATTTCGAAGATGATTTTTATCCGCAAACAAATGATGATTATATTTTTGTTGCAGGCTGCTTTGAAAGAAGGCTACTTGTTGAAGCAGACATGGTCCTTCCAGCGGTGGCGACGGCGCTACTTCAAACTGAAAGGCCGCAAACTATACTACGCCAAAGATACTACGGTAAGTTGAATACAATCAAAAGATTTCAGTTGATTCGCCGTCGAGTCGAGCACCAAATTAAAATCCCGAACAACAAAAACAGACGTACGAGAGACAGGTATTTCTTTATAATAACACAAGCAGATATACGGATAACAAAGGCGCGCTTCGCAAATTACCCGCAGGCACAATAAAAAAGCTTTCCCTTTGTATAATCCCGGACTTAATGCATATTCTTTATTATTTTCGCTTCCTCAAGTTTATTTCTGTTCGAAACACGAACAAAAAAATTCAATGTTTACTGAACCCCGCCGTTCTTTAACATGCTGCTGTTGTGTAGGAGGAAATCCAGTCGGCTTATTGGAAACGCAAATACTTATATAAGAAAATTCATATAAAGCCGAAAGTTTTCTTTCTTGCGTTGCCCAACAAACTTATCAAATAGTATACATCATAAAGTCGTATCAAATACAGCCCATTGAAAATAATAAATCACAACTTGATATCTCCTCTATCTTTCGCTCTTCCGCGAAAATCAATTTCCGCCCGCTCGCTCGCATCGCAAGACAAACACGAGCGCGCCCTCAAAACTGCGACATTAAGAAAAGATGCGGGGGAATATTTTTGTATTCGTAATCCCGCTGTCGCAAGCCGCCCACCCCGCGCGCACTCTTTGGGGTTGAAAGCAATCTCGTCTTTATACGGGAATTAAACGGCGCCCGTGCGGTGCACAGGTGGAAAACGCACGCGCAGGCACCGATTGATTCGCGCGCGTCCCGGTGCCCCAGGAGAGCATCCACCGTCCCATCCCTAAAACTTAAAATGACCTACATCTGGGGGCTTAATTGTCTGACGCGCGTACATAGGTCGCGTTATCAACAAGAATAAAATAATAAAAAAAACACATCCATTTGTGAAAGAGAAAAGTTTGAACGTACACAAAAGCGCATTACGGAATTAGAACATTGCGAAAAGTTACTTTATGGATAAATAAGGTTACTTCCTAAAATAGCACGATGATGCTGACGGAGAATCGATAGTTAAATGAAGGTTTATTATCTAATATTGTGATTATTCTTGGAAATATATATGTACAGAAATGTTTCTTGTAATTCTCATAATATTAAACGTGTGTGTCAATCAATTATCTTCAACTCTTTAGGGGTTTTCAGAATATCACGTTTGTCATAACTATAATTACTATAATTGGCTGCTAGCACACTTATTACAAAGGTTTTTTTAGCAGAATTTGGCAACACTTCGGTGTTTAATAGTATCAATCCCACAGGGGACGGATAAGACTAATATCACCGGGTAGCTCGTTTTTTCTACTTCAATCAGTTAACTCACATGTGCATGAAGAGGTAAACATATCTACGATATGCTTGTCATAATCATTGGTTTATTATTTTCACCACTATAGCGTTTTAATTATTACTGCTATTTCCGTAGTTAGCTGATTTCAAGTACTATAATCGCTCTAGAAAGGATTTTTCATATTTCATAATACAAAACTACTTATATATAGGGCTTTTCTTTTCCACTGTTAAAGTTAAAGGTAAATTAAATACTCTAATGATATATTTTTTATATTTCATACATACCTTAGTGGTTGGAGGCGTCGTCTGTTTCGTACAGAGCAGTGGGGAGCAAGAGTTCAAACCCTATCGGGGCGAATTTTCACCTATCAAAGGTGTTTAGAAACTTTTTGTGAAGCTAAAGTTAATACCGGGCGTATATATATATATATATATATATATATATATATATATATATATATATGCCAATATGTAAAACTAAATAACCTTATTCTCCAGTTAAATGTCAATTGTAGAAAAGGCCCTTAGTATATTTATTGTGTTTTGTCAAACTTCCCGCATATCAACTATGAAACTGTTATAGGCCGTTCACAATAAGCGCGGTAGGGGTAACATAGCGGTAAGCGAAATTGCACACATGTATAAAAATGCGGGCGTTTACAGCAGCGTAGTAAAACTATGATAGAACATGGGTAATTATCTCCACCATAATTATCGCATAACATTACTGCCCAATTCTGAACGTCTGAATTTTTATAGCCATGCAAAATGCGCTTATTGTGAATGGCTTGGTTGCCATGTCATTCAGAACGTTCTAAAAATTGCTATAATTTTGAAGTTACAGAATATCTCTATAAAAAGCAATATAATAATGTAATATAACTGCCAGCCAGAAATTTCCAACAGCAATTCTTTTCTAATACATACTTAGTAGTGTCACTCGAGACGAAACACATTTTTCATAAAATATATTGACTTGTCAGGCTTCTCAGCACAATTTCTGTGTAATAAAAGCTCATCATCATTTTTTCATATTAAATTCTCCTGCGTTGTTTACTTCCCAGTATTTTTATGCGGCGGTGTCGGGCGACAATTAAACTTGATTTACGACCCGGGCCCGAGAGCAGGCGGCTTAATTAAGAAAAATACGCGCGTATAGAGTTACGTATTTAATTCGGCGCGGGGGACACGCGCGTGCTTTAATTAGCCCCCTCCCCCACCCACTGAATACGCGAGCAAGAGGGGCGCTGTAATTTAATTACGGCGATAAATCCGTACGCGCGTCCGCCCGCGCTCACGGCCGAATTTTGGAGAAGTGTTTTGGGGGTGAGAGGGAAAAACGAAAGGTAGTGGAGAACGGGCGGTCTAGATTTACGGGGCGTAATTGCTTTCTGGGGGAGTGCGAGAGACTGGACGGTTAGGGGCTTTATCGTGTCGCCGTTATCGCTCCGATCAGTAATTTCAGATAAATGTTTTCTTGAGAAGGGGAGAGGGCCGATGAAGTATCATTTGATGGATCATTAATTTCACAAGAGAGGTATAAGAGACAGATAACAATTATGAAATAATTGTATTTATTTAATCGATTACAACTCGGTTTATCATATTTTATATATTATATATATATATATATATATATATATATATATATATATATATATATATATATATTGCAGATTTTTAGGATTCTTTTGTTTAGTCTTGCGGACCATAATAAGAAAATTATGAACAAGATATGAATAACTTCATATATTGTAACTATGAACAAAATTTGGTTTTTAATACTCATTTGGTGACAATGGAAGATATTCTACAAAACATATCTTCCTGTAAACAGTCCTTATTTTTAATGATTTCTACTGCTTTATTTCTTATTTTACTTTAGCATAAACCCACCCACCTTGATAACTAGTTCAATCTTATTTCCGGACTTTCGCCCTTTATTGAGAGTTTGCTTGTTTTGAACCCCCTATATTCAGTAGTCTAGTATTTACAATCTGTATGACATTATAAATGACATTTAAGACACGCGCCAAAAACATATGCTAATAATCCATTATGGCTGCCATCATGGCGGAACGCCTGTCAGTAAATTAAAATGGTAGCCACAATTTACATTTTGTAACCTTAACGGCCACCATTTTAGGCGGTTAATATAAATGTCAAAAAGTTATATGGAATTAACGAGCCGTCCATCACTTGCTGCTAGTTTTATGATTACCGCTCGCACCACAGATCAATTTCCTGCCATAGCTATTCACACTTTTCGACCTAGTGACACACATAGCAGCGCACCTTTGCAGCCGCATTATCTAATTATTGTTTATTGCAACCCCCCGATATGCACCAAACCGTTAAATTGGCCTCGCTCGCACTGTGCCAGCGAGGTCGCCACTTATGAGCATTGGGGTAGTGATGCGGGGCGCCGATTGAAATCATGCGGTGCATATAACGTCGCCTAGTGGGGTGGCTGATGTAGGTCGCTGCGGAGAGGCTACACTTTGTTAAGTGCCTTCCACTTTGCCTGGCGGGAGCATATTGAAAATGCACGATGCTTATTAGATGAGGCTATAAATAGGTGTTGTATAGAGATGCACAGTTTAGTTAATATTTTCAAAGACACCGTTTTGCTTAGCAAATTTAATAAACTCCGCATGAAAATGAAGACGATTTAATCTAGAATCACTTGTGTACAGGAACATTAATAAAAGTCGGTTTCAAAGTTTACTTTTTGTAGACAAATGTCTTATGTTTTAAATTATTTTATATCAACGCTTCTTTAATTACATTTTTGTGCAGTAATAGTGAGAAGATGTGTAACAAAATGAAGGCTATTTAATTAGAATTATACGTGTATATGAAAATCACAAAAGATAATGAATGCCGATTAGTAATTTTACTATTTTCTATTTTTATTTTTATGTATTTTTATTGTGGTTAGTGATATTGAAAAACAGTTTTTTGTGAGGAAAATGCCAATAAAGGCCTTTTTTTAAGTAATTTTACTTTTTTTTAAATAAATGAATGCCGGTACATGTACATATACAAAAAAACTTAAATAAAAAACATTTTGTGCTTCACCCGACTTTCAGTGGCCATTTTCTAGATAGTTGTGGTCCTTGGTGTTGAAGGTTTTCAGGTGTCTCCTTCATCGTTGTTCATTGCTTCATTTCAGTGGTTTTCCAAGTAATACCTCTTATATTTATCATTTGAAGTTTTCTATATTGTTTTTTTGTTATCTAAGTATGTGTATTCTCGACACGGTACGATTTCGACGTCTTCGACCACGTGCAGAGCACATATTTCGTCCATTTCCACACATAAGTACTTGTTGACTGTCATGGCCTATGATTTGTAAAAGTTTCCTTGCTTGTTCGCTCTATATAGTTAGGCAGTCGCTAGTGTACCGATATCTCTTTATATCTCTAATATCTACTGTGTCCAATCTTACCCTGTCTTTCCACTGGTGTAAAGTTAACCTCCCAGCCTCTATACAGCGCGCACGGCGGATTGTTTGCGGGTCTATACTGACCAATTGGGGTGATCAATAAAATTCAAATTTTGAGGATTCTTTTGTTTATGTCTTGCGGACCATAATATATAGTTATATATTTTTATTAATAATTTTTATAGGCGTTGTTGTATAATTTATGTTGTAACATAAATTATTATTTTTGCTCATGACTCCGACATACAATTGACTTGAAAAAATTACACAATGTTTATAATTAACATAATTAACATAATAATAATAAAACCAAACTCTGCCCGTCCACTATTTCAATTGGCTTGAACTATACACTACACTATTTATCCATAATTTTCTATGATTAAATTAAAGTCATTTATTAATTGAAGACTAATTAAAAAAATATATGTGAAAAATAATGTAATGCATAGTTCAAGCCATTTGAAATAGTGGACGGGCATAGTTTGGCTGGTAGGGGACGCCCACCCACCCCACCTTCTCTCGCATAGTTTTTTCATTGGATATAGATGTTTTATATTGTTTAAACTATTCCAAAAAGAGTGTTATCCTATGGAAAAACTATGCGAACAAAGGTGGGGTGGGTGGGCGTTCCCCACCAACCAAACTATGCCCGTCCAATATTTCAAATGGCTTGAACTACGCACTATACTATTATCCAATAATTTTGATGTTTCATGATTTCCTATACTTTTCTATAATTTTCTATAATTGTTTATCATTTTGTTTCTGTATGTTTTCTATAATTTCCAATAATTTTTTTTAATTCTCTATAATTTTCTATAATTTTCTATAATTTTCTATAATTTTCTATAATTTTCTATAATTTTCTATAATTTTCTATAATTTTCTATAATTTTCTATAATTTTCTATAATTTTTTATAATTTTCTATATCTTTCTATAATTTTCTATAATTTTCTATAGTTTTCTATAATTGTCTATAATTGTTTATCATTTTGTTTCTGTATGTTTTCTATAATTTCCAATAATTTTCTTTAATTTTCTATAATTTTCTATAATTTTCTATAATTTTCTATAATTTTCTATAATTCCCTATAATTTTCTATAATTTTTCATAATTTTCTATATCTTTCTATAATTTTCTATAATTTTCTATAATTTTCTATAATTTTCTATAATTTTCTATAATTTTCTATAATTCCCTATAATTTTCTATAATTTTTCATAATTTTCTATATCTTTCTATAATTTTCTATAATTTTCTATAATTTTCTATAATTTTCTATAATTTTCTATAATTTTCTATAATTTTCTATAATTTTCTATAATTTTCTATAATTTTCTATAATTTTCTATAATTTTCTATAATTTTCTATAATTTTCTATAATTTTCTATAATTTTCTATAATTTTCTATAATTTTCTATAATTTTGTATAATTTTCTATAATTTTCTATAATTTTCTATAATTTTCTAGAATTTTCTAGAATTTTCTATAATTTTCTATAATTTTCTATATTTATTATAATTTTCTATATTTTCTTTGATTTTCTTTGATTTTCTTTGATTTTCTTTGATTTTCTTTGATTTTCTATGATTTTCTATGATTGTATGTAATTTTCTGTGATTCTCTGTAATTTACTGTGATTTTCTGTGCTCCCCTCTGATTTTCTGTATATTTTGTTTTGTTATTCTTGATGATACTTTATTTAATTGTATTACGAAAATAATATTCAACATGTAATATAATTATTTGCATTATATTTGTTGTGTATACCAACTCCGCGAGTAGTACCGTGATTAGTACCCGGCGCATTCACCATAAATTCGGATAGGGAAGCTTGTACTTTAAGAGCTTGAAATATGGGTCTTTATTTAAAGTAATTATAGTTGTACCACCATTATATTATTTGAATCTACCTTAGAACTAAATTTACTCTAGTATCACCATGTCCGAGTTACTATTTCTTGGCCAGGCACACAAATAAACTAATGAAATTATAATTTTTGAAATTTTTGAAAATAACGTTGTAGGTAAAGTGAACTTTTTTATAAAGAATACAACTAAACTTTATAAGAATAAATTGTTCAGAATTAAAATTAATAGGCTTATGCAACGTTTTATAAAATTAATAAAATTTTCGATATTTTTGAAAATTACCTTTTAGGTAAAATGATAATAAAAAAAAAAATTTAAAAAAATTAATAATATAATTATAATTAACATAATGTTTAAAACAAAATGACAATAGAAAATGGAAAGTCTCAATCATGGCAAATTGTTCCTTCTATTTATTTTGTATTTTTAACTTTTACGCACCTATCTCGATTTTAGTGGCTGGGCCGATAAAAAAATATGCAACATATTTTGTTAAATTTTGTTACTGATCTTAGTGCAAAACATATCAGTGCCCCAGATGCCCGAAGGAACTTGGAACATTTTTACTATTTTTTCTTCGGCGACCAAGTCCAAAAAATTTCATTTTTATTATTTTTTACCAAGACTCCGTCATACAATTGATTTGAAAAATTAACACAACGTTTAAAACAAAATGGCAATAGAAAATGGAAAGTCTCACTCATGGCAAATTGTTCGTTCTATTTATTTTTTATTTTTAACTTTTACGCTCCTATCTGGATAAGCCAGTTTTAGAGGCTGGGTCGATAAAAAAATTATGCAACATATTTTGTTTAATTTTTGTACTGATCTTAGTGCAGAACATATTAGTGCACCAGATGTCCGAAGAAAATTGGAACATTTTTACTATTTTTTTTTTCGGCGACCAAGTCCAAAAAATTTCATTATTATTATTTTTTACCATGACTCCGTCTTACAATTCATTTGAAAAACTATCAGAATGTTTAAAACAAAATGGCAATAGAAAATGGAAAGTCTCAGTCATGGAAAATTGTTCGTTCTATTTATTTTTTATTTTTAACTTTAAGCTCCTATCTGGATAAGCCAGTTTTAGAGGCTGGGTCGATAAAAAAATTATGCAATATATTTTGTTTAGTTTTTTACTGATCTTAGTGCAGAACATATCAGTGCACCAGATGCCCGAAAAAAGAAAATTTTAATTATAAGTTTTTTGTTTGGGCGATCAAAAAAGTATGCAATATGTTTTGTTTCATATCCAGATAGAAGCGTAAAAGTTCAAATTCAAAAATAAATACTAGGAATAATTTGCCACCATTGAGACTTTCCATTTTCTATTATCATTTTGTTATAAACATTGTGTAATTTTTACAAATCAATTGTATGACGGAGTCATGGTAAACAATAATAATAATGATTTATGTACGACGAAAAAAAAAAGTTCCAATTTCCTTCGGGCATCTGGTGCACTGATATGTTCTGCACTAAGATCAGTAAAAAAAATTAAACAAAACATGTTGCATAATTTTTTTATCGACCCAGCCTCTAAAACCGGTATATCCAGATAGGAGCGTAAAAGTTAAAAATAAAAAATTAATAGAATGAACAATTTGCCATGAGTGAGACTTTCCATTTTCTATTGCCATTTTGTTTTAAACGTTGTGTTAATTTTTCAAATCAATTGTATGACGGAGTCATGGAAAAAAAATAAAATAATGAAATTTCTTAGACTTGGTCGCCGAAAAAAAAATGTTCCAATTTCCTTCGGGCATCTGGGGCACTGATATGTTCTGCACTAAGATCAGTAAAAAAAATAAACAAAACATCTTGCATAATTTTTTTATCGACCTAGCCTCTAGACCCGGTATATCCAGATAGGAGCGTAAAAGTTAAAAATAAAAAATAAATAGAATGAACAATTTGCCATGAGTGAGACTTTCCATTTTCTATTGCCATTTTGTTTTAAACATTATGTTAATTTTTCCAATCAATTGTATGACGAAGTCGTGGTAAAAAATAATAAAAATGAAATTTGTTAGACTTGGTCGCCTAAAAAAAAAAAAAAAATTGCCAGTGTCATTTTCTCAAATCAATCGATGAGTCATGATCAAAAATAATAACATATATTATACAACAACGCTTATAAAAATTTGTCGCAGGCTATTTTGGCGCGGGCTCTTTTAGTATTAGAATGCGGACTATTTAATCAAAAATTACACGTGCAAAATCATATAAAAAGGTGTTTGTGACCAAAAAAAAAACTTCTATCTTTATAGGGCTATCAGCCGTGAGGCTTTTCCGCCGGTCAAGGGAGAAGCTCAGAGGAGTTTAATCACCCGGTATTTACCTTAACTTCACATAAAACCTCTGAAAAACTGTGATTCGCAAAAATTTGCTACCCGCTGGGGATTGAACTCAGGCTCCTCAATGCTCAGTACGAGACGGACGACTAACCACTCGGCCACTAAGCTGGGTTGTTTGTGACCATATTTCGATATTTTTTATTATTACTTGTATAGGCTAAATTAATTAAACTTACAAGACATTTTAGAATGAAGATTAATTAATCCAGAATTTTGTGTTAAAATAAAATACAACTTGATTTGAGTAGTAATTTTACTTTTCGGAGCCGTATTTTCAAGTACTACAAATCTAGGCTTGATTCGGCATCATGTCGCATAGCAATAGTGAGAAGATCTGAATGAAAATTAACACTATTTAATCTAGAATCACATGTATAAAGTAAAATACTACAAAAATGTCAATTTCTAGTAGTATTAATAGATTGATTGGATCGATACTATATGTATCAGTACAACCTCTTAATACACCCACCAGCGTCATTGTTCTAATTGCGTTCTCGTGTTAATGTACTTACATTGCGCGTCTCTGCTCCCGTCGCACCACATGAAACGACGCGTGCACTTCTCTCACCCACCCCAACACGATTCAATTCAATTTGTATTTTCCCAGTGCGCCCATCTCATCTAATTAATTGCCCCCGCGTCTGGCTGCATTAGCGCTAGAAGCGCATCCATCTATCTATTATTTATCGGGTACCTGCGCGTCAGTCGTTTTTAAAAGTTCCACCTCCCTTTCCGCTCCAATTTCGCTTCAGTCTGATATTTATTGCACGCCCTAAGTACATTGATGATTGCGATTTTTCCTGCTGTGCGCTGAAGTGAATTGCTCTTAATAACGGGGGGCGGCGGCAGTCATCGGCACTCAGTTCACTGACTGCTGATGGCGTAATTATTTTTAACGGCTTCGCGTGAGACAGGAAATAAAATAATGGACAAGATGGTGAAATTTTTAAAAATGTTGTTCTTTAAAGTTATTTATCACTTGTTATGCATACAATAATAATTCTTATTTATTTTATATTTATCAAATATCTACATATAAAGAACATTAATCAATCACATGGTATATCAGATAGATCAAAAACTAAGGTGATGTTACAAAGAATATTTTAAATAATTTCAAGTTGAATTTATTCGAGAACTTTTCATGGGACTGGGGAAGTATGAGAAAAAGCGATTACTTCACTTGATTTACTTATTAATGTGATTGGCTGAAAGACCAAGGTCCATGGCCTCTTGTACATATATGTGTATCTTGTATGTATGTATGTTACAATAAATATATCTTCTTCTTCTGTGATTGATTTAGTCCGTTTTTAATGGTAATAACACATTAGGGGTTACGATATTATTATTACTGATATCACATGTGATATATTTTCAAAAATATACCTCCTCCTCTGTCCGTTTACCCTACATGTGGGTTTGGTGACTACTAAGCAATCTACAGTGACTCTACAGTGGTACTCCATGAATTCCTGTCTCGCGCTAGCTGGAGTGCCTCATGCAGCCTGGTGCCTACTAACTCTTTAGCTAGGTCAGTTCATCGAGCCGGCGTTTAGCTAGGTCAGTTCATCGAGTCGGCGATCTGCCGCTCTGTCTTCTACTTTGCCTTCAAGTATAAGTTTTTCAATGTATCTTCTGTAAATGTGCCCGAGGTATTGAAAATACAATCTATTGATCATACGTAATAGGCGCACTTTGACCTTTAAATCTTAGTTTTTATTATTCGGACGTCATTGTAGTCTAGGCCCTTCTGCTGTACTATTTCCATTAACCGATCATGTTTGACTTTTTCGAAGGCTTTCTCGTAGTCGATGAAGCCTATAAATAAATCTACGTTCATATCGAGATATCGTTGGATTATCACAATCATTCCAAATAGAGCCTTTCTTGTGCCTAGATTATTTCGAAATCCGAACTGTGTCTCACTGATATCTATTTCTAATTTCTTGTAAATGCGGCTGTGAATGATTTTTAGCAAAACCTTTAATGTGTGACTCATCACGCTTATTGTTCTAAAATTTGAGTTTGCGTTGTGTTTTTTTGGTAATACAGAGAATGTAGATTTTAACCATTCTTATGGTATATTTCCAGGTTTATAGATGGTATTATATAGATTTACCAAGATGCTAATATTGTCTTCCTCAATTAGTTTAAGAACATCGACTGGTAAATCGTCTGGTCCTATTGCCTTTCTATCTTTTGAGTTCTTGATAGCATATTCTTGGTTCTTGTGACGTTTCTTTTATCTTTATTTTTCATTTCTGGTGTCTTTAAATAGTTGTTGTATACCAATATACATTTATAAATATCGATTTTTGGTTTAACGAAGTTTTCATGTTATTAATGAACGCCCAGCGTCAGCCCAGTATTCGGACATTTTCTTAGAACTGATAATCAATTGTAACTCACAATTTTGACAAGAATATTTTCATTCTACTTTTTAATAACATAACTGATCGAAAATACTTGTATTACTATATTAAACTGCGAACGTGCTCATTGCATACCGGTATGAAGTTATCCACCCATACTTGTATCTATAAACATGAGGTTCACATCGATATTTTTAATAAAATAAAACCATTCTGCACAGTTATAACCAAATATGTCCTTTGCAGGCAAGTTGGAGGCAAAATTTGCGTAATGAAACCAAAAACCGGCGTTTATAACGGTCTGTATATTTATGAAAAGTATGAGACATTCACTAACGTAACTTATTGATGTGATTGATCAATGGTATTGCAGAAAAATCCATTTTTAATAGAGACTATTAAAAACGGATTTTTCTGATATACCATTTGATCAATCACATTAATAAGTTACGTTAGTGAATGTCTCATACTTTTTTAACAACCCCAATTAAAAAGTTCTCGAATAAATGCGACTTGAATTATTCAAAAATGTGTTTCCTGCAACCTCGCCTTAGTTTTGCGGTGCGCGCAATTTCCTCTCTGAAATTGGATGGAACAGCGCACCATGGTCGTCATTGTTAAAGCGTACAAACGCAATAAGAGGGAGGTGGATGCCGGATAATTAAATGAATATTCATCCCGGGCCGGAATCTCTTCGGGGGGGTGTGTTGTGGGGTGAATTCGCCCTCGTGGGACTCCAGCAACAATTGGTATCCGCTTGTTGCTCATTAAAAGTTCACGGCTGATCTTTTAAGGGGGGCAACTCTTAATTGCCTCTTGAGGGTAATGTTTCATTAATATTATCTAATTTATTACGAACATTTATTACAAATATCTGATGGCAATCACCATTGTTTCTGAATTAATTAATTTATATTAAAAGTAAATACGAAATGGAGTGGGGTTTTCGAAGCTGAGCATAGGTGGTGAACTTCATTTTGCTTCAACCTTGAGATGAGATAAACTTCTATCTCTATATGGCTATCAGCCGTGAGGCTTTTCCGCCGGTCAAGAGAGAAGCTCGGAGGAGTTTAATCACCCGGTATTTACCTTAACTTCACAGAAAACCTCTGAAAACTGTGAAAGGTGATTCGCGAAAATTCGCCCCGCTGGGGATCAAACTCAGGCTCCCCAATGCTCAGTACGAGACGGACGACGCCTCTAACCACTCGGCCACTGAGCTGGGTTAATCGATTAATATTTTCAAATTGTGTGAATATTTAAATATTTTGAATTTGAAATATATATATATATATATATATATATATATATAGAGAGAGTGATTTTTCGAACAATTTATTATTAATATACCCAACTCAGTTGCCGAATGGTTATAGCCGTCATCCGTCTCGTACTGAGCATTGGGGAGCCTGAGTTCAAACCCCATCGGGGCGAATTTTCGTGAATCACCTTTCACAGTTTTTCAGAGGTTTTCTGTCAAGTTAAGGTTAATATCGGGTGATTAAACTCCTCTGAGCTTCTCATTTCACCGGCGGAAAAGCCTTTCGGCTGATAGCCCTACAAAGATTTTTTATTTTAATATAACTTATTGAGAATCAAATTATACACAGATTATATTATATAATATAATATTTTCAAATGGATCATAATAAATCTAAACGCAAAAGAAGTTTGTTTCGTATAAACTGTAAGTTTTCCCCCCGGATTGTACATGAAAATCGTGTTACAAAACGTTCTGCATTGCATATTTGCAATCGATTAATTCCCGTGCCTGACTTTCCCGCTCCCCGTGTCTGTGTGTGTATTTCGGGGGTGGGCGGGCGTCGGTTTGACCTACACTACATAGTACGAGTTAGTGTCTGTGCGCGTGTCGGGGCGGCCGAATTTTTGGGGGGCTGGATGGGCGACGCGCAAGATCGGCGGCGGCGGCAGCGGCGGCGGCGGCTTCGCACAGTTCTGCCGGCTGTGTGAAAGTATGCGGACGCGTCGCGACGCCACCGACTCGCCGGGGGACCGACTTGTGTGAGGCATGCGGCGAAATCAAACGAGATCGATTGAGAGTTCAAAAATTCGCATGGGCAACTTTTTGATGGTCCAATAATATAGTTCAGGTAAAAATAATATATTTCAATAAACATATAATACAAACCAAACTATGTTTATAATAATAATACCAATAAACTTATTTAAGACAAGCGTCTTGAATATAAAAATGTTGATACAATTCAAAAGATGCGCGAAAGCGGCAAGTTTGGAAGCTTGGAAACCAACTATTTTGACAGTTGTCTCTGTCATTTGTATAAATTGGCCATAGGCAAATAATAACTAGTTGTCGTTACTGTAACTTTCAATATTGTACTAATATATTTCAGAATATTCACACTATATGAAAATATTAATCGATTAAAAGTTATTAGTATACACCTAAAATACGATACAAATTTTTGGTGTATACTAGAAGCAATAGAATGGCATTTTCAAGATGAAGAAATAATAGTAACAAATAATAACTTTATATATATATATATATATATATATATATATAAATATATATATATATATATATATATATATATATATATATACATATATGTGTGTGTGTGAATCCACCTCTTAGCAATTTACATATCTAGATTTTTTTAAATTTATTTATTATCGCTATTATTAGCATTTACAACATACATGTTATATACAAATCAGATTATGTATTGTAATGCCTTAATTGACTCTTAAAAGACATAAGTGACATCCCTGTCATGCCCACTGTGTTAAAAATTTCATTGACGTGTTGTGCAATGCGACCGAAGGCGCTATGCTTGCCGTTGTTGGTTCTATAGTATGGGATATGTAGAAACTCTTCGATCTTATTAGATCTCATCAGTGTAGCTCAGCTAGTGAGGATGAATTCACACAATATCTCGAGTGGTTATATATAAAAATGATACAACTAACCCCCTAGCAGGAAAGTTAAACGCCATCTGTTAATTGATGTGGTGCCGCCAGATGGCGTTTAACTTTCCTCCTAGGGGGTTAGTTGTATAATTTTTGTATATAACCAAATGATTTTTTATTTCGTTCGAAATTGTCTATCCAGCGGGCTCAAATTCTAAGATATCAATAAGACAATTTTCATTTAATCTTTCATCACTTCTTCGGCTTTACCCCCGCAATGTTGCACTTTTTATAACAATATTTTTGTGGAGTCTTATAAAATGTTCCTAGTTATAATATTTTACCAAGCCCTGTAGCTTTCCCGGTTGAATTTCAAACAATCTTGACATTGTTCTCGCCATCTAGACCATATTTCCAATCAATCGACATGAGATTTAGTGCCAAGCCATTTCTGGGACAGCCCCAAAGATATAGATTCTTATCAATTTTATAATTTATCAGTTGACGGGTTTGTCGTTTGTTTTGGGAAACCAATACTATACTAAAAACGAAAAACTATTATTAAGTTTTTCCTTTGGTTCAAAATTGTCTATCCAATAGCCTAAATTTCATCTTGATTGGACAATTTTTATTTTACTTTTCATCACTTCTTCGACTTTAGCGCCAAAAGGGTATACTTTTCAACAATAATTGTATCTTTTTCTCCTTGGAATTGAAAGGCCTACAAAATAAAACCAAAAACCACTTTCTATCATGATATAAAATTTTCAAAGTTTCAAAAATTTGCCAAGGCCTGCAGCTTTTTAGGTTCAATTTGAAACAATCTCGACATTTTCCCCCCATTTAGACTATATTTTCAATCAAACGTCATAGGTTTCAGGGCCGTGCCACTTCTGGGATTCTAATTTTTACCGATTTTTATCACTTTTATATTTTATCATGTGACGGATTTGTCTTTTATTTTATAGATCAAATGTATTAAGATTTTTCATTTGGTTCAAAATTGTCTATCCAACAGGCTAAAACTCATCTTGATTGGATAATTTTTATTTTATTTTCTTCTCTTTTTCCATCGTACCGCCAAAACATTACAATTTTTATAACACTATTGTTGGGATTTTCTTTTTGGAAATTAAATACCTACAATATAAGACCAAAATCCACTTTCTAAAATGAAATGAAATAAAATTTACAAAGTTTCAAAAATTTGCCAAGGCCTTTTCAGGTTCAATTTGAAACATCTCCATATTTTTCCCGCATTTTGATTATATTTCCAATCAAATGACTTAGAGTATCATGTCACTGGTATGACGACTCATGTGTTGACGCAACAGAGGCCAGTTTTGGCAATCTTACTGATTTGTATCGCTTTTCAAATTAAATTCGTGACGGGTTTATCTTCTGTTTTAGAGAAAAATCATTTTCATTTGGTTGAAAATTGTCTATCCAATGAGATAAAGTTGATATTGATTGGAACATTTTAATTTTAATTTTCTTCACTACTTTGTACCGTTTTGGCGGTAAAGCAGAAGATTTACTGGTCTAATGGTATACAACCATTTTTAATCTCATATTAAATTCACAGCGGAATTCAAATCAAACAAATGCGTTAATAAATCTGTAAACTAAATAAAATATTAAATTAGTTAATTGGGCAATAAAATGATTCTCTGTATGCGAGTTTTAGAATATTAATGAGGTGTTTCAAAGTTATATTGACATAAAATTGTCTGCAGTAGGAGAGATATTTCATGATGGATATATTGAGATTCAATACGTCAATAAATTCTTCATGAATTTTAAATTGGAACTCTGTAAACATTACGGTTTTAAACTAGATTGCGAATTTAGAATTGAGTCTCAATCCGATATCCGAATCATATAGACGGGCTTCTTACTATTGGCATACCTAACCAAACCGCAAGACTTCCCAATGAATTAATATTAAATCAGAATATAAAATGTTCACCAATAAAAAGAATTATTTTAATCAAATCTTTATTTCAACTTCAAATGATAACCATTCTCACTAGTACGTTTCTTTGATATTTGTTTAATTACTATCACGCTGCCGTTAAAACGATTCTCCATCAATATTTATTATACACAACTTAAATGCTAACACAGGTCATACATTTGAGGTATACATGTTTGGTATTGGAAGGTATTGTTGGTTCGTGAACAATTTAGAAAAAAAAACTCTTCAATTTTCGTTACGTTTTATGTCTAAAATAATCGAAATAAACCCGAATTTTGCGATGTCCGTCCGAATATCTGTCTGTCTGTGAACAAAATTGCGGGTTGTTGCAAGTCCTAACACTCACATACACATACACTAGCACACGGCAGAAGTAGCCTAAGGTCGATAGCTAGTTATAAATTGTAACAAATACAGTAACAACTACTACAACTACAGTAATAACTACTACAACTATAGTAACAACTACAGTAACAACTACTACAATACTACATCTACAGTAACAACTACTACTCGCAAGCAAGGTGCGAATTTTATTTATCATATTTTAGAAAAATTATAGTCGGGTGAGATTCGAACTCACCACTGTCGCCATGGCGCATATATATATATATATATATATATATATATATATATATATATATTATGTAGATTGACTATTGGGTATGCGGAGTAAGGTAAAAACGAGAAACTCCTTCTTCAATAGTCAATCTACATAACTAGTTTTCGGCGAAATCAAAAACTATATCTATATCTATATCTATATCTATATCTATATCTATATCTATATCTATATCTATATCTATATCTATATCTATATCTATATCTATATCTATATCTATATCTATATCTATATATATATATATATATATATATATATATATATATATATATATATATATATTCATTCTTATTCTCGCATGACAGCTGGCCGTTAATTACAAACGCCGCAGTTGTCCTTTAGTAGCGGTTTCTACTGCCTGACATTCAATCGAATAATAACCGCCCCCCGGCATATATGTAGCGCCGTAATCGAATTCAAATTTGACGGATGACCGCTGCTATATATAGCCGCCGCGGAACCCCCTGCAGGACACAAAGGGCCGCGAGAACGGCGCTAAATTAACGGATCGAAAGCAATTTGCAGCAAACCCCTTTTTGATTCTTCTCTCATAACGTTTTCATCGTAATCGTCAGATAATTTATTCAAACTGCGAAGTGGTAGACAATGTTGCCGACGTTTCAATTAGGTACTGGGGTGTTTCCTGTTTTATCGTTTTTTTTACATTCAGAATGAAGAAGAGCCTCTGATTTGGATTTATCAGTTTAAATAATTTTATAACCCTGTTATTTCGTTTTTTAGTAGTTAGTTTGTATTTGCTTATATATTAACATTAATCTGTTCAAAACATATATAAGTGTGATCCCACCTCTTAGCAATCTACATATCTAGATTTCAATCTTATTAGATCTCATCAGTGTAGCTCAGCTTTTTAGGTCAACATTGAACCGTATTTCATTTTCCGAGATTCACCTTATATATGTTTTATACGATTGGCCTTGTGCTGATATCTCAAGCACTCTGTTGGAATATTATTCCATAGAGGGCACTACCCGGTGATCCTGATGGCATGAGCATGTTGACGGTTATTACACTATGAATGTGCATTGCTAATTGATATGGTGCCGCCAGATGGCGTTTAACTTTCCTCCTAGGGGGTTAGTTGTATTATATTAATCTGTTCGAAAAGTTGTGATTAAATATTTTTCGTTCATTTTGGTTATTTATTATAACTACATCAATATTTCCATTCTCCAATTATTTGACATTAATTTAGTAAACTTATCTCTTTTACTTTCCAATAATTAGTCATTAAACCTTTACCCCCCATTACCAATTCCCCTGCTCGCGCCCGTGCTCGCCTCCTCACGTTTTAATTACGCCACCCTTCCCGCCCGCAGCTATTCAACCAGCACCAATTTGCCGCCGCCAAGTCGTTATTCCTTGCAGGATTTTAATCACGCTCGCGTGCGAGAGTCGGCCGGCCATAAAACGGGAACGAAAATGAACACGCGCCGCCTTCCGCCGGCGGACTGCGGGACACGCGAGCTCCTCCTAATGGGTTCGTGGGGGGTGGTTGGCGGCGGTGGGTGTTAGCATTCCTGCCACCGAAAAAAAATGCTTGCGGCTAGCATTTTATATTACACCACGACGGAACAGAAAGATATAACGTGATCGATTATCTCGAGGGGGGGTGGTTGGGGATTTTGCCGAGTCGTCGGGGCATTAAGTCAGCAAATTTTCGGTTAAGAGGATACTTCAGATTATTTCAATTAATATATCAATTTACGGCGGAACTCTTGGGCTGTATAAAGAATGAGTTAAAAAAATAGATTGAAGGAAAAATTACGTGATAAGCCAGATTATGATTTTATAGTGAAATGAAGATATATATATATATATATATATATATATATATATATAATAATTTCTTAAAAATTTCACTCTCCGGTGGGCCTCGAACCCACGTCTCCGGCTGTCATCAAAAAGATGAACCGCACAACATTTTTTACATTTTTTTACCGGTATGGAAGAAAATGCTCCATTTAAAGTAATTTTTTATATGGAAAACAAAGAAAACCCAAACATCTCAGCAAAATTACTATGTTGCCACTGTATAAAACTTTAGGACCTATAACAAGATAATATATATCATAACATATCATATAAAGCATTTAGAAAGTTGTTTTAACTGTGATAAATGGACTAAAAATAAAAATTGTGATACATTTTTAGCTAAAATTGTTTTGATTACTTGATCAAGAAATCGTGCCCTATTGAATGTATGACTATAAATCACTGGTGTTTGGGCAAAAGGGCTTAAGTCATGAAATGTAAAGTTTACAAGCCGTTTGTACCAATGGAAACAGTAGAATTTTTTTTGGGTGAAAAGTCATAAAATCATTCGTAAAAATGATCACTTAAGCCCAAACACAAAAAAATGACCTTTATTATGGCATATTCGCACAAAACTTTTACAAAAATTCTCCTATTAAACAATACTCTCCTTTTGCCCAAACACCAGTGAACTATAAAAAGAGGATATCTATATCTAACTAAAATTACCATTAATTTTTTGTTTCTCCAAAAGTGGACCACTTACAAAAATAACGGCTCATATGATATATAATATATTTACATATTCATATTGTAATATTATCCCCTGCTTGTGGTTCTTGTTGCTGGCGGGTGTAATTTATTTATTTTATGAATTTCCCAGCCTAAAATATAATTTTTAACTTTATTGGTTTATCAACCTTTCCCTCCCGCCATGCCCAACCCCGTATTAAACCATAAAAGCGGCTTAATTGCTTTTTAAGAGCGACGCCATTGTGTGTTATCTGAAATATGCAGACGCAGGTCGAAGTTTGAGTTTGGGGATGCGCCGAGAAATATTAATTATATCTTAATTACCGTCGACGTAGCGCAACTAACTTTTGATCGGAGCCTGCGGCACTTGTTTTACGGACGATTATCGTAATTGTTAAAAAAAAGTTTTGGAGGTGGAGACGCGACCGGCGGTGTCTCGATCATGTTTATTTAAACGGATCATCTTGGGAGGCGGCGAATTGTTTCCGATTACCGCACCTGGGAGCGTAAATTTGATTTCCCTAGGGGCGCAGAGGTGAGAAGGATAGGGGATGAATCACAGTAGTTATACAGAGTTATTTTTAAGTTTAACACTACGGTTAAAGTTATACGCCTGAAATGTAAAATATTGAAATATCAGAAGGATATTTTAGCATAGTGTTTCTCAAACTATTTAGTCCGCGACCGGCTTTTGCACTTTAAGAGGACCCCCTGAAGAATGGGTATGTGTAGAAGACAAACATCCTGAATGATCTGTAATCATTTTTTTCTGTGCCCCCCAAATATACATACTTTACACCGGTCCCAAAGAGGGGGTCTATTTGGGACCGGTGTGAAGATATACAATTCTGTTAATTTCGACGGCCGTGCGGGGTCGCGACGCGGGTTATGAATCTTTAGTAGTGGAGCATAAAAAAGGGCAGGTGATCCTGATGGCATGAGCATGTTGACCGTTATTACCATATGGGTGTGCATTTCTAATTGATGTGGTGCCGCCAGATGGCGTTTAATTTTCCTCCTAGGGGGTTAGTTGTATCATTTTTATATATAACCACTCGAGATATTGTGTGAATTCATCCTTACTAGCTGAGCTACACTGATGAGATCTAATAAGATCGAAATCTAGATATGTAGATTGCTAAAAGGTGGATTCACACTTATATATGTTTTATAAGATTGGCCTTGTGCTGATATCTCGAGCACTCTTTTAGAATATTATTCCATAGAGGGCACTACTCGGTGATCCTGATGGCATGAGCATGTTGACGGTGAGCATTACTAATTGAAGTGTTGCCGCCAGATGGCGTTTAACTTTCCTCCTAGGGGAATAGTACGATTGTTTACTCATGCCTTGATAACCATAATATATGACTAAAAAAAATTAAGTAGATTTAGTTGTTATTGAATAATATTTGCAAAAAAACATTTTGCAATTTTTATCAAACTTTTCCACATTTTTTCTCTCTAAATTTACATATTTTGTTTAGAATTTAATAGTAATCATCAAACATAATTTTCTATGTCATCAGTAGCCTTAGTTTTCTTTAAAATTAATTTTGAACTTAAACTTGTTAGTATGCGGCGTGGTAAAAAATCTATAAAGTCGATTATAAACAAAGTGTATGTGTTTATATTTTCTATAAGGATTAACACTAACAAGGTCAGCATTGCTTAAAATAAAAAAATTAAAAAAATCGCTTTACTAGTTTTTAGCAGCGGTCAAATTCAAAATTAGTGAATTTTCCATCTTTTCCCCCATATTATTTTTTCAAATTTTCACCATTTATTGCTAACCTGACAAAGTTACAAAAAATATTTTTTTTTATCATCAGGATTCAATTTTTTTTTATCGATTTTTAATTAATTAAACCATATATGTGGATGGTTGATTACAGATGATAAACTTTTGCTTAAATAAAACCATATTGTTGCTAAAGCATGACTTAAGTGATGTTAAGAAAGTTCAGTTGAAAAAACATATAGCATCTATTTTTTATAAGCTCTCAAAGTTGGCCCGAAGTCTATGACCGCACTTGGTTGCTGAAGGAATTGCGAAATATTTAGCAATATTAATTTTATTTAAATCATTTCATATTGTTAATAATACATTAGGTCAACTTAGGATAAAATTAAAAATCAAAAAATTATAATCTACTAGTTTTTGGCGGCGGTCAAAGTCAAAATTAGTGAATTTTCCCCATATATATTTTTTTTCAACTTTTCAGCATTTATTGCTCACCTGACAACGGTTACAAACAATTTTTTTTTGGATCATCAGAATTCATTTTTTTTTGTTATATCGATTTTTAATTATTTAAACCTTATACGTGGACGGTTGATTACAGATTCATGTGAAGATAAACTTTTGCTCAAATAAAACCATATTGTTGCTAAAACATGACTTTAGTGATTTCAAGAAAGTTCAGTTGAAAAAAATTATAGTATCTATTTTTTATAAACTTTCAAAGTTGACCCGAAATCCATGGCCGCACCTTGTTACTAAAGGAATTGCGAAATATTTAGCAATACTCATTTTATTTGCATTATTTCATATTGTTAATAATACATTAGGTCAATATAGGGTGAAATCAAAAATCAAAAAATTATGATCTACTAGTTTTTGGCGGCGGTCAAAGTAAACATCAGTAAATTTTCCATCTATTCCCCAATAATTTTTATTTTCAAATTTTCACCATTTGTTGCTAAACTAACAGTGGTTACGAAAAATATTTTTTTTTTATCATCAGGAATCCATATATTTTTGTTATAACGATTTTTAATGAATTAAACCTTATACGTGGACGGTTGATTACAGATTAATGTGAAGATATACTTTTGTTTAATTAAAACCATATTGTTGCTAATACATGTCTTTAGTGATTTCAAAAAAGTTCAGTTGAAAAAAATTATAACATCTATTTTTATAAGCTCTCAAAGTTGGCCCGAAATCTATGGCAGCATTTTGTTGCTGAAGGAATTACGAAATATTTAACGATATTAAGTTTATTTAAATGATTTCATATTGTTAATAATACATTAGGTCAACATAGGGTAAAATCAAAAATAAAAAAATTATAATCTACTAGTTTTTGGCGGCGGTCAAAGTCAAAATTACTGAATTTTCCATCTTTTCCCCTATATAGTGTTTTAATGTTTACCTTTTCTTACTAACCTAATAGAGGTTACAAAAAATATTTTTTTGGATCATCAGGAATCCATATATGTTTGTTATATCGATTTTTATTGAATTAAACCTTATATGTGGACGGTTGATTACAGATTAATGTGAACATAAACTTTTCTTTAAGTAAAACCATATTGTTGCTAAAATATGGCTTTAGTAATTTCAAAAAAGTTCAGTTGAAGAAAATTATAGCATCTATTTATTTATAAGCTCTCAAAGTTGACCCGAAATCCATGGCCGCACTTTGTTGCTGAAGGAATTGCGAAATAGTTAGCAATATTCATTTTATTTAAATTATTGTATATTGTTAATAATGCATTAGGTCAATATTGGGTAAATTAAAAAATCAACAAATTATACTAACTCTATTAGTTTTTGGCGGCGGTCAAAGTCAAAATCAGTCTTTTCCCGCATAATTTTTGTTTTCAAATTTTCACCATTTGTGAACAATTGTAACCTGACAGTTGTTACAAAAACTATTTTTTTGGATCATCAGTATTCCATTTTTTTTATTGCGTAATTAAAAAGTCAAAAAATTACGCTCTACTAGTTTTTGGCGGCGGTCAAAGTCAAAATTAGTGAATTCACTTCACAAGGAATATATAGACGTAATCCCATCATTACGGAAGAGGAAACTATACGCACCATGCATCAGGACATCAGAGGTCCTGCAGGCGGGCAACTAGGAATAGTTAGTGATTTGGCCACCCCTTTTTTATAGCATATATACATAGATATATGAACCTGGAATGGTAAATATTTTTCCAAATCGCAAAATAATTGGTTAGGCATCTCGTATCAATATCTTTAATTTTTAAGGTTGTCCAGGCAATCATAACTTGCAGTAGAGAAGTCTTGAGTACTTGTCGGGATGCTGCTAGGATTACTTGTTACCATTTTGAGATACATAGGCCTTGATTGTACTCTTGTCTCTAAGCTGCAGATCGAGAAGTTCCTCAATCTCTGGCGTGAAAAATTAAGTAGTTGTTGAATTCTTCACTCTAATTTACTAGGTAGATTGCTACTCAGTTTGCACATTATTTCCGATTTTTTAATTATCAACTAAAATATGTAGAAAACCAAATTCATAAAACGTCATATCTTCTTGAGTTAACCACAAAGCTCTTACATTTGCTCTAGTAGTATGATACACATAGAACTATAGATCAGAATATCTCCATGAAATCGAATATTGTCTTATCTCTTTGTCTACCCATCATCATTTTAACGATTATTGTCCCCGCCCTGGTAATCATGACGGGAACTTGTTGTGCACTCTGAAACAGGCTGGTTTGATACTACGCGATTACGAGCATGCGGCGGCCGGAATTCCGGCCTAATCAGCGCGTCCGATCTAATTATAATCAACCCTCGCTGAGTTACCCTTCCTCAACGACTCGATAACACATTGCGAACCCTTTAACCGTCGGGTGGGTGTTCATGGTTCATTTAGACACGTGTTTGTAACGAATTAATTGAACCCTTGGAGATTTATTGATTTACATTCTGATTTTCAGTCAAACAAAATGATGTAGGTTGATTTTTTTGGGTGGGTTGATTCATCATTTGACGAATAAAATTAAACATGTTATACACCAACGGGTTTTTCTTTGCAACAGTATATTTTCACTTTAAAAAACTTTATTTTGCCTAACATTTAGAAGTACCGAATTTTTCAAACCATAAGACTTTTTCAGATTTATGTATGCCAATATGATTTTTAATAGAATCAAAAGTCTGTATAAAGAAATGTATCCTTACGATAACGAATTAATTGATCCTTTGGAGATTTATTGATTTACATTCTGATTTTCAGTCAAACAAAATGATGTAGGTTGATTTTTTTAGGTGGGTTGATTCATCATTTGACGAATAAAATTAAACATGCTTTTCACCAACGGGTTTTCCTTTGCAACAGTATATTTTCACTTTAAAAAACTTTATTTTACCGAACATGTAGAAGTACTGAATTTTTCAAACCATAAGACTTTTTCAGATTTATGTAAGCCAAAATGATTTTTAATAGAATCAAAAGTCTGTATAAAGAAATTCATCCCTACGAAAAATTAATGCTAAAAGGGTTTTTATTTAAAAACAGTACTCTGGGGAGATGGTGTATGTATACATATATATATAATAATAATTAATAATATAAATTTTAAAAAAATACCTAAAACCTAGTCCACACCTACTACATACACTTGCCCGCAAACTAATGTTTGTAAACATTTACCTTCAAACAAAATACATACAATTGTTTTGGGAGAATCCATATGTTGTTCAGTAGTTTTCCTAGTTTTTCTTTACCTACCGGGCGCAGGTGCTTGATAATTTCCGCTGTAATCTGGTCTTGTCCTGGTGCTTTTCCTATTTTTAATTCCCTTATTATTTCTAGTAGTTCTTGTTGCTTGATACTCTCTGTATCAGCTTCTGTATTGTGCTTGTCTCTAATTCTTGTCTTTTGTTCTTTGTCGTTATTTGAGGTTAGTCATTCAAACTATTCTTTCCATCTTTCCAATATTTCTTCGTTTTCCTTCAGCATTCTTCCTTGTTTGTCTTGTATGTATCTCATTTTTTCTCATTTTTCTTTCTTGCAATTTTTTAGGGTTTTATAAAGTAGCTTTTGGTTTATTATATTATATATAATATGCTTAACTTCACAGATCTGTGTTACTATGAAAACTATGAAAAATCGGGACAAATGCAGAACATTTTCCTGTATTTAAAAAAAATATTACTATATATCAACGTTGTAACTATATTTTGTACCCATTTGAATAATCCGTAATGCACTTTTTTTTCAATTCAATTCAATGTTAATAAAAAAAATGTTTGTGGAGCACAGCTGGTTACACGAATATTTTTTTGTAAATATTTCCATGGATCGATGCCATCCATTGTGCTCGGCTGCTAAAAACCCCGGCCCTTTCAAAATCCGCTACAATATCCCGTAAATTTTATAATGGAAAATAATCTGAGCAAAGCGGAATATACGCGCCTGAATTTAATTCGCATGCGCTTTTATTGGCGATGCCCGTCAACGGGAGGAATGGAAATCTCCAACCCATTGTTGGGAACGTAATTTGTTTTCAATCTTCATATTCCTAATAATAGCGTGGGCAGAAACGTGAATATAATAAAAGTGAATGCAGATAGATGTTATGTAATAAAATAGTTATTTTTATATATGCAAGGACGTAACCGCGTGGGATAGGGATGGTTACTCTGGTTAGTTATTCAAGAATATTAAATGCAAATCGGTACATTAACAACGTGCTTCAACCACTATTACTGCCATATCTACAAGAAATAGAAAATGCAAATTTTCAGTAAGATAATGCGCGGCTGCACACCGCAAGAATTGCTATGGAGTTTCTAAATACTGCTAATGTTGATCTGTTTCCATGACCATCTCGTTCGCAAGACTTATCATCATCGACCATGTGTGGGATATGGTAGGACGGAAGATAAATAATTTACAACCCCTCCAAACAATGTAAATGCCTGTTAACAACGGATTTTAGAAGCATGAAATATATGAAAAATAAAAATTCCATTTTATGGATACCAATATATAGTCTTTAAGGTACTAATTAAAAATACAAAAACCGTTTGTGAATATCTCTTCCCCTGTTCATTCCACAACCCTACAAAATTCTTCGGACTTAAATATATAATCTCTCACCCATTGAGCATGTTTGGGATGTGATCGGTAGAAGGCTAACTGAGTTGCCACAGCCACCAAACAACTTGTAGAATCTACGGCTGTGGATTCAGGAAAAAATTGATTACTTGATTTATTATTACTGCACAAAAACACATAAAACTACATAATGTTTAGTACCTTCTATATTTTAAAAACATCACCATTAACATAATTTGTTCCTCACTTTTAATAAACCTCGGGCAACAACTCGCATAACTTCCGCCGCTGTCGCCGCCCCCTCCATGGGGCTCTAAGACTTTAATAGGCTTACGCGCCCGTTTTATATTATCCCGCGTCGCAAATTTTTCCTCGCAATATTCTACATTGTTTGCAGGTGCACCCCTCTGTCCCATTAATTCACAGGCGAGCGTCATTCGTGTTGTTCTGCTGAGTCTTGTTATTAAAATAATTGGGTCGTGATCGGTGTCTTTTATCTTTTGGCGTGTTCTTTTCCCCCCTCCGCAGCGCGCCCGTGTAATACGAATTCGCGGGAAAGCGGTGATAAATCACTTTCGACGGAAAACCGCGCTCTGGTAGTTATTAAATGTGCTCGCCACCGCAGTTGGTAAACAGAGTGGTATTAATATCGGTGTGATTAAATAATTTCATATTTAAACTTTTTCGCATCAAGGTTTTTCTAATAGAAGATTAGAAAAACATATAGTAAGAAAACATCATTAAGAAAATCATTTGTGTTATGAAACAAGTGTTTATTTGAGGTACCATTTCAGGACTTCAGGCAAATGAAGAAGTTTGGGTTGCACATTTTAATAGCTATTTTATAAACATTAAAAATCAATCTTTATAAAATATCTCAGAGGAGTAAAAGTTTTTTTTTGTGGCACTGTCTTTTAAAGTGTACAAGGATTGGATTAGACCCTCTTGTGGAAAATACCGTCAGCTTTGAAATGGAAAAGGCAGAACTAGAAAGGAAAATTAAGAACATTTGAAAAGAAATCCTCCTCGGTGTACATTGTGCCGGGCGCCGCTGACTACTATATGCCAACATAGACGGTGGACGGTTTGTTAATGAATATTCAGCTTGTCAATTTGGCTTTGGCCATTCGCCTTGCATAGTTTGGACACGGCTTTAGTGAGCAAGGGTTGAACATCTGAATAGACCATCTCAATTACAATAAAATTACATCATCAAACTATTCAAATTTCGCCATCACAACTTGAACACAAAAACACAAGCGTGGTTTTTACTTCATTGTGAACAATTTTGCTGCGAAAATTTGAATTGAATACCGAAAACTAGAAGTTCGTACCTATTTTCGTTATTGATATACAATGAGAAATACACGTTTCAGATAAGCTCATTTGGAGATACTTAGAGAAAATGATGCGCGTAAAAAAATGATTTAGAGTTTTACAAGAAAAATGTGGGTACCTAATAAAGCTCATTTGGAGTATATTCGTAAATTGAATAATATTGTCCTTAAAATTAAATTAATCACTACCACCAGCATATGTGTCTCTTAAGTCCTGGTTTCCTAGCAAGCGGTGTCGATAAATACGGCCGTTTTTGACGTCATTTACACCATACAAGATACGTTTTAAGTACATGTAATTGAATAACTCACCAGAATCCAGTGTAATTCATAACATTTTTTCAACATTTTGACCGCTCGCTGGATTACCAGATTTATTTAAATATACATAGAAAAAAATGTCAAAATACGGCCGCTTTTGTCGACACCGCTTCCTAGGAAACCAAGGCTTAGTAATTAATTCGCAAAACATGCTGCTGAATTGAATTTAGTCAGCTCATTCAGCGCGTTGCGGTTATTTGTAGTTTTCAGAGCGTTACTATGAATAAATACACATGATGAATTATTAGTCTTTATTGTGCAGTCCATTAAATCCTGCCCCAATTAGTGCCAATCGATATGAGGCGGGCACAACCAATTGCTGGCGCGGCCGGCGAGAGAGGCGGCAATTAAAATAATTGAACCGGGCTGGTCGCGGTATTTTCCCAACGATATCCACCAACGTCCGTTCTGAAAATTGGCTTTTGCGTCAACAAAACCAACCTGCATCAACCGACGTTTCGAAGAATAGATTTGCATTTAGGAATCATATCGAGTCTAATTACATTTAACTGCAAATTTTTGTGGGATAAAACTCTTTTGATATTATACTAATGGCCCGTTGCAGAAATTGCTGCAATAAAAGAAGAATAAATAATATATTTATACTTCTTTAAACAAATAAAGGCTATGTATTTTCATTAACAGAGTAAAATTGGAAACCACATAATACAAGTTATGTGGTTTCCAATTTTACTCTGTTAATCTATCACATTTTCGTGTACTTTTTGAATTTTCGCAAACATAAAAAAAAACGATTCAATATCAGCAAAAAAATCGTATGCGTATACTCGATATAATTAAAATAATCCCAGTAGGTAAACATAGGCTTCCCGCCGACAGCTTTCCAGACAAATACTAAATTATGTAAGATAATAGCCTTATGCAAAATTTGGTAGGAAGAAGTAGATCTGAAAACGTGGCACAAATATATGACATAGACAACAGCACACAAACATTTTTCATACAGAGTATTAAAATGACTTTATAAAGCGCTCAACTGCGGCTTTTTAATACTCTGTATGAACAATGTTTGTGTGTCTGTCGTCTATGTCATATATTTGTGCAACGTTTTCAGATCCACTTCTTCCTACCAAATTTTGCATAAGGCTATTATGTTACATAATTTAGTATTTGTCTGGAAAGCTGTCGGAAGTCTATGTTTATCTACTGCAATTATATCGAGTATTTTATTATAAAAAGAATTCTAATCTCTGAATTATTATGATATTTATGATAAAGTAATGTGCATTTAAACTTTTTAAATTATAATATTACAAATAAGTTTTAATTGTTTTTGTTGTTACTCTACTTGCGGTGCAACCGTTTTTTTAGTAATATAGTATCAACGCAGTCCACACTGGCACCCCCAACCACTAATTACAGACTTTGAAGTCGCGAAATTGGAAACCGTGATAGAGCAGTGGCTTTGCAGAACGTAACACGAGCGAATTTCCGAATGTGATATGTGTTTGAAGTTGCTGATATTCGTTTCGTTTTTAGTTGGCTAAATTTACTTGTGGTATATCAAAGGAGGATTATATTAAGTTGATTCGTTTTACGCTCGCTGGTAACTAGGGATGTAATATTAATCTCTGTTGTAATTATTCGCGCAGAACAATAAACCGCACATTACCGCCAGAGTTTATGTGTTGCTGTCGGGGCCCGGAGATTGTGGGGATGTCAAATCAATCCGTATAAAATTTTACGGCCGTCTTGTTTTCATATTCGGATGTAAACTGATTTATTGATGTCTCCTCGTTCTTATCATTCCATAGAGGCCTACGGTGCCGTAACGAAGCTTTTACTTCACCATCAATATTTTTTTGCGGGTAATTTGTTTTCTTGACATCGCTTTTATATAGACGGTTGTAAACGTGGGGTTTTATTAGAAAGTTTATTTTGTGAATAACTGGCAATCACATAAAATTGACCCTTTACACTTATATTTTTTAGCATCATCGTAGCATCGTGCATCACAATTACAGTTCCAACACATTTACCCAATAAATTCTAAAAATTTCATTTTCTCTCTCCGCATAATCTACAAATTATTCTTTCGTCACTCTTCCAAAATTTGGATTTGATGTTCCTAGACAGTGCAACTAAAACAAGTAATTCTTCTTCTATGCATCTAAAGCAATAATATCAGGACTAAATGAAGATGCTTTATAATTCGTTGTGTTGTATTATGGTTATTATATTTACTAGGTCTATACCTTATAGTAGTAGTTACTGCCAGGGCCTTATCTGAGGTTTTTTTTTGAGGTTTAGCCCCTCGAAATGTTATGTAATGTATAAAATAGATATAAAATAAAATGCGTTTATTTATGTGTATGTGTATGCTACTTCAGAAAATCATCCACGAGTTCATTGTATTCCAACGACAAATTGTACCGACACTAATCGGAATTTCGAACTCGAACCGTACTTATACAATCGTCCTCTCAATTTTGGGTTAGCCTTTCCTTATGACCCCCAAACCCCTCTGTTAACATACCAGCACGTTAAACGAACCGTTTCCGAGCTAAAGCGCGCCGTTTTCTTCGTCCATCGGCGAGCCGACCTACATATTTATTTACAGGCCAGTGGAAACACCTCGCGCACATTCTGCCGCCACCGCCACCCCATTGCCCCATACAAATATTTCACTAGTTTCGATCCGAGCGGAAACGGCGCGTTTCTTTACTTCCACCACGATAAATCGTGAGAGGCGGCGACGTGAGGAATGTTGGCGAATTAATCCTCATATATTTTTCAACCATTGCAAAAGTTTATTACGCGTTGTGGACTGCACACGACTTTCCAACCACATGAATCTTAAGTTAATATTAAAATCAACCCAGTTCAGTGGCTGAATGATTAGAGTCGTTGTCCGTCTCGTACTAAGCATTGGGGAACCTGAGTTCGATCCCCAGCGGGGAACGAATTTTCGTGGATCACCTTTCACAGTTTTTCAAAGGGTTTTCTGTGAAGTTAACGTAAATACCGGGTGATTAAACTCCTCTGAGCTTCTCCCTTGACCGGGGAAAAGCCTCACGGCTGATAGCCCTATAAAGATAGAAGTTTTTTTTTTATTAAAATCATTTAATGACATGGAATCGTAGCGCGTAGAAAGACTCACGTTTACGGGTTTTGCATAGAGGGTGCAATTTTAGTCGATTTTTTCTAGCTCTTACCATTATTGCGCTGTAGCGGTAAGAAAATGTGAATATAATAAAATTTTATGTTTTCCCCCGGTCCAAACTCTGTAGCGTCTTTATTTCAAATTCTAGAGAGATGATTTATATATCAAAATGTTGAGTATTTCTAGCCCTACAGATTGACAATAGACGATTTTTCTAGCTCTTACCATTTTTGCGCTGTAGCGGTGAGAAAATATGAGTATGATAGAATTTCATGTTTTTCCCCGGTCTAAACCCTGTAGCGTGTTTATATCAAATGCTAGAGAGATGGTTTATATGTCACTATGTAGAGTATTTCCAGGTCACAAATTGACCTCAGACGATTTTTTCTAGCTCTTACAATTTTTGCGCTGTAGCGGAAAGAAAATGTGAATATGATGAAATTTCATATTTTCCCCCGGTCCAAACTCTGTAGCGTCTTTATTTCAAATTCTAGAGATATGATTTGTATATCAAAATGTAGAGTATTTCTAGCCCTATAGATTGACAATAGACGATTATTCTAGCTCTTACCATTTTTGCGCTGTAGCGGTGAGAAAATGTGAATATGATAAAATTTCATGTTTTCCCCGGTCCAAACTCTGTAGCGTCTTTATTTCAAATTCTAGAGATATGATTTATATATCAAAATGTAGAGTATTTCTAGCCATATAGATTGACAATAGACGATTATTCTAGCTCTTACCATTTTTGCGCTGTAGCGGTGAGAAAATGTGAATATGATAAAATTTCATGTTTTTCCCCGGTCCAAACTCTGTAGCGTCTTTATTTCAAATTCTAGAGATATGATTTATATATCAAAATGTAGAGTATTTTTAGCCCTACAGATAGCTCTTACCATTTTTGCGCTGTAGCAGTGAGAAAATGTGAATATGATGAAATTTCATATTTTCCCCGGTCCAAACTCTGTAGCGTCTTTATTTCAAATTCTAGAGATATGATTTGTATATCAAAATGTAGAGTATTTCTAGCCTTATAGATTGACAATAGACCATTTTTCTAGCTCTTACCATTTTTGCGCTGTAGCAGTGAGAAAATGTGAATATGATGAAATTTCATATTTTCCCCCGGTCCAAACTCTGTAGCGTCTTTATTTCAAATTCTAGAGATATGATTTGTATATCAAAATGTAGAGTATTTCTAGCCCTATAGATTGACAATAGACCATTTTTCTAGCTCTTACCATTTTTGCGCTGTAGCGGTAAGAAAATGTGAATATGATGAAATTTCATATTTTTCCCCAGTCCAAACACTGTAGCGTCTTTATTTCAAATTCTAGAGATATGATTTATATATCAAAATGTAGAGTATTTCTAGCCATATAGATTGACAATAGACGATTATTCTAGCTCTTACCATTTTTGCGCTGTAGCGGTGAGAAAATGTGAATATGATGAAATTTCATATTTTCCCCCGGTCCAAACTCTGTAGCGTCTTTATTTCAAATTCTAGAGATATGATTTATATATCAAAATGTAGAGTATTTTTAGCCCTACAGATTGCCGATACACGAGTTTTTCTAGCTCTTACCATTTTTGCGCTGTAGCAGTGAGAAAATGTGAATATGATGAAATTTCATATTTTCCCCGGTCCAAACTCTGTAGCGTTTTTATATCAAATGCTAGAGAGATGGTTTATGTGTCACTATGTAGAGTATTTCCAGCCCTACAGATTTACCTCAGACGATTTTTTCTAGCTCTTACAATTTTTGCGCTGTAGCGGAGAGAAAATGTGAATATGATAAAATTTCATGTTTTTCCCCGGCCCAAACTCTGTAGCGTCTTTATTTCAATGTCTAGAGAGATGATTTATTTATCAAAATGTAGAGTATTTCTAGCCCTACAGATTGACAATAGACGTGTTTTTCTAGCTCTTTCTATTTTTGCGCTGTAGCGGTGAGAAAATGTGAATATGATGAAATTTCATGTTTTTCTTCCGTCCAAACTCTGTAGCGTCTTTATACCAAATGCTAGAGTTATGGTTTATATATCAAAATGTAGAGTATTTCTAGCCCTACAGACAATAGACGATTTTTTCTAGCTCTTACCATTATTGCGCTGTAGCGCTGAGAAAATGTGAATATAATAAAATTTCATATATTGGATTGTTAAGGCGTCTACTTTGTGATAATTCATTTTAAAGGATAAATAAAACGATTTTTTACTTTGTTTTTTATCACACTTCAGTTACACTTTGCAACTAGTTTCGAAGTGTGATAAAAAACAAAGTAAAAAATCGTTTTATTTATCCTCTAAAATTTCATGTTTTTCCCTGGTCCAAACTCTGTAGCGTCTTTATTTCAAATTCTAGAGAGATGATTTATATATCAAAACGTTGAGTATTTCTAGCCCTACAGATTGACAATAGACGATTTTTCTAGCTCTTACCATTTTTGCGCTGTAGCGGTGAGAACATATGAGTATGATAGAATTTCATGTTTTTCCCCGGTCCAAACCCTGTAGCGTGTTTATATCAAATGCTAGAGAGATGGTTTATATGTCACTATGTAGAGTATTTCCAGGCCTACAAATTGACCTCAGACGATTTTTTCTAGCTCTTACAATTTTTGCGCTGTAGCGGAAAGAAAATGTGAATATGATGAAATTTCATATTTTTCCCCAGTCCAAACTCTGTAGCGTCTTTATTTCAAATTCTAGAGATATGATTTGTATATCAAAATGTAGAGTATTTCTAGCCCTATATATTGACAATAGAAGATTTTTCTAGCTCTTACCATTTTTGCGCTGTAGCGGTAAGAAAATGTGAATATGATGAAATTTCATATTTTTCCCCAGTCCAAACTCTGTAGCGTCTTTATTTCAAATTCTAGAGATATGATTTATATATCAAAATGTAGAGTATTTCTAGCTCTATAGATTGACAATAGACGATTGTTTTAGCTCTTACCATTTTTGCGCTGTAGCGGTGAGAAAATGTGAGTATGATAAAATTTCATGTTTTTTTCCGGTCCAAACTCTGTGGCGTCTTTATTTCAAATTCTAGAGAGATGATTTATATATCAAAATGTAGAGTATTTTTAGCCCTACAGATTGCCAATAGACGATTTTTTCTAGCTCTTACCATTTTTGCGCTGTAGCAGTGAGAAAATGTAAATATGATGAAATGTCATGTTTTTTCGTCGGTCCAAACTCTGTGGCGTCTTTATTTCAAATTCTAAAGAGATGATTTATATATCAAAATGTAGAGTATTTCCAGCCCTACAGATTGACCTCAGACGATTTTTTCTAGCTCTTACAATGTTTGCGCTCTAGCGGAGAGAAAATGTGAATATGATAAAATATCATGTTTTTCCCCGGTCCAAACTCTTTAACGTCTTTATTTCAAAATCTAGAGAGATGATTTATATATCAAAATGTAGAGTATTTCTAGCCCTACAGATTGAGGCTAAACGGTCTTCTCTGTCTTTTACCGTCTTCGCGCTGTGGAGGTGAGAACATGTGAATATGATGAAATTTCATGGTATCCCCAGTCTAAACTTTGCAGCGTCTTTATTTCAATTGCTAGAGAATGGTTTATATGTCAAAATGTAGAGTTAACATCTTTTGCATCAATAAAATGATATACAACTAAATTGTAACACAACTTTTCGTGATACACTGTATGTGCAGACTCGATTAGATGCACAATAAGGTTTGATGCACACTTCGCATTCACCTGTGTGGTTCTAACTGCAGTTTTTCCGAAAATTTGTCGTTATGATATAATATACATCGAAATTTTGTATGTATTTTGTAATGTAATGGATTAGATGCACAACATATACTGTGGATCAGATGCAGATCATGAAATTGCATTCAACACATTTGTTTTGTACTGGATTAGATGCACAACAATCGATTAGATGTAGATGCTGATCGAAGAAAATTGACACTTTCATTAATAATTGGCAATTTTAAATTTAAAATCGAATGTATTGGATTAGATGCACAACAATGGATTAGATGTAGATGTAATAATAATAATAATTATTATTATTTATTGACGAAAAGCTCCATTTCAAAATCAATTACAAACAAATTTTAAAACTATAATATATATATATATATATATATATATATATATATATATATATATATATATATATATATAACAAACATAATAAAATAAAATTGAGAAATTAAAAAATACATATTATGCAGGAAATGTAAATCGAAAAAAAATTAAGTTTTCATTAAAAATTGGCAATTTTAAATTTTAAATCGACTTGTCATAAATAATTGTTTTATTGAATTTATTAGCTACTTAATTGCCTTTCTATATATATATATATATATATATATATATATATATATATATATATATATATATATATATATATATATATATAAATAAAACAAGACTTTGATACTGAATCTTGCTTTGATGAATTTCTAAACCTAGAACATTTGTATTAAAGTATTATGTTTTTATAAATATTTATTATTTTTTGCCCTATGTGAATACACCCATGTATGTGAACAGCAATAAATTATTAGAATAATTATGGTACAAGTGAAAAATAAATGAACTTACCAAAAGCTTTAGCTTATCCTTCATGGATTTTAATTATTATTTGCATATTATTTGTGTTCCTTTACCATATTTTATTATAATTTTATATTCTATATTGTTGTCCTGTAATTAGAATATGTGCTGTTGGGAAATAAATCTATTATAATTATTATTATTATTTTTTAAAAGACAATTTAAATATAACTAGTCTAAAAGCCCACCATCTTATCTTATACAAACTTTACAACTTAACTAATTTGTATGCAAATCTGTTATTTGATTTAATAGCGGTATTAACTATAAACTAATATTGCTGTAGGCGTTATATTATTCTTGGGGAACCCCTTACGATGCGTGCGTTTATATTTAAGAACGCGCACGAGCGGCGGGCGTTGCGCGCACCGCCCCCAGGTTATTTAAAAACTACCCTACGGGCCCGCAGGAGAAAGCGCTCAGTTGAATTCGCGCCACCCTGCAGTAAGGCCGCGAGTTTACACAAAGGGTTGAATTAGTTCGCGTTCGCCGGACTAGCAATTTACGGACAACACATAACTTTTGAGGGACGTAAAGCGTAAGTTTGGGAATAATTTTGCTTAGCGGCAGATGCTCGGGCTTTGAATATTTTGGTGTGAATTATACGGGATGGCTGTTTTGATTGATTGTTTCATTATTTATTTGGGGTGACATGATGTAGTATTAGAATTTGACTGGTGGTTCATAATTAGCTCTATATATACCCAAAACTTTATATGTAATAAATATAATAATAATAAATGAAAGTAGGATGAAGTTATCCTACAAGTTTTCTCTATTTGAAGTGATAAGGCTTATGGTTTTATGAGTTAATCGCGAAAAAGTATTCATAATTATTATCTTACGCCCGGTTTCTCCAACTAGTTTAAGGCCGTATTAATAATAAGACGGTCTTAAATCGTTGCACCAAATAATAGTCGGATATTAAAACGATAAGACGATCTTACATTGTAAGACTAAGTAAGATCTACATATTTTTGGTGCAACAGAATACAAATTTAAGACGTGGTTATATATAAGACGAGTTTATATAAGACGAGTTTATATAAGACGAGTTTATATAAGAGACGAGTTTATATAAGACGAGTTTATATAAGACGAGTTTATATAAGACGAGTATATATAAGACGGGTTTATATAAGACGAGTTTATATAAGACGAGTTTATATAAGACGAGTTTATATAAGACGAGTTTATATAAGACGAGTTTATATAAGACGAGTTTTATATAAGACGAGTTTATATAAAACGAGTTTATATAAGACGAGTTTATATAAGACTAGTTTATATAAGACGAGTTTATATAAGACGAGTTTATATCAGACGAATTTATATAAAACGAGCTTTAAGATTCGTTGGAGAAACCGGGTGTAAGATAATAATTATGAATACTTTTTCGTGAAGTGCAAATTCCCCAAAGTAATGTATGTATACGGTGATCATACGTCCTTTATTTTAGAGAACAGTCCTTTATTTCCAGTTAAAAGTAAGCACTTTAGTAGGATGTACTTCCGTCAAATACAACTTTCAAACTGTATAAAATTTTATGACTTTTTAAAGCGTGTACTGGCGCTATGAATTCTCTAATTTCGTAATAAATGTATATTAAGGTATTTTTAATTTTCTTCGATATGTCCTTTATTTTACCAAAAAAAATATGGTCACCGTATGTATGTAGTAATAAATGTGATTTATTTTTCATTTAAATATAAACAAAACAAATATCAATAATTAAAATGAAATAAACAACAGACATTTTCCAGCAATTTGTTTATAGGAAATCCCATTGTATTGTTCAGATTGAAACATGTTTTCATCTATTTTTAAACTCATATGGCACCTTACATGGTCAATAATGCTGTCAATATTTTTAGAATATTGACAGTATTACTGTACGATAATATGTTTAAAATTTTCATTATTCTAAAATATTGACAGTATTACTGATCGTGTAAGGTATAGTAATGATGGAATGAATCGAATACTTATGTTTATCCGGATAATTAATTACTTGATAAATATTGAAGGAGGATTCAAGCAAATACTGGGATTGACAGAATTATTGACCGTGTAAGGTGCCTTATATATCTTTAACAGAAAATATATTAGATTCACTTTTGGGTATGCGGCGTAAGGCAAAAAATAAGAAACTCCTTTTATGAATCGATATTTCGCTTTTATTTAAAGCTTCATCAGGATTATATAAAAAAATATATATAATTAAAAAAATATAAAATATCGATTCATAAAAAAAAGGAGTTTCTTATTTTTTGCCTTACGCCACATACCCAAAAGTTAATCTACATTACAAATTTTTGAAAAAAATACCCTCAACTATATATATATAACTGAGGATATCCTATTAAATCACCTGTGTAGTTGAGTAGAAATTGTGAAAACATATTTTTTCTTGCAAACTATTGCATATGCTCATATCAAGCTAGATATTGGGTTATTACAGGCATAGTTTGTTGCATGGTATTTCCATTTAAAGAGAAGTCAATTTCGACAATACTATATATGAGCCTGTGAGAATGAATGTGTAAATCACATTTGAATTATTTTGAAAAGGAGAAAATTTTGGTATTTATGTAAATGGACGTGAAGACTTGAATTTATTCATAAATAAAAATGTAACTACGTACGCTTTACATAAATACCAAACGCAAAATCTTCTGCTTCTTCTATCTTCTAATATCATAGTCGATATGTACAATCGTTGATTGAAAAAGTATATAAACAATCTGAAAATCTCAACTATCGATAGTTAGATACTGTAACTATCGATAGTTGAGATATTCACATTGTTTATATACTTTTTCAATAATCGAGAGTTTGATACTGTATCGACATCGATTGCACATTTCACCACTCTGTAATTATAATTGAAATTTAAATATATTATTAATTTATTAAACTAATTAAGATTGTTTACATTATATGTATAATATTATACCGCAACATTTTAACCACTTACCGCACGCTCGGAATATTTTGCATTAGCATGAAACATACATATACATGTAACAGTTAATCGATTTGCAGGGGTTGTTGTTGCCGGCGTCGGAAACATTCTCACCACATCCACATCCCTCATTATTCCTGCGGGCTTTAGGGCCCGCCAGAGGCATTAATAATGACCATACGGCTTATCTCAGTACGTACAATGAATGGCTTACACTTTGGGGGTGATGGCATCGTCGCGACGCGCGACCTCGCCGCCCCCTGTGACCGTCGGTGCGCCGCTCTATCGGATTCGCACAAAGGCGAATTGTAATTAGCAGCGAACAATGGGGGACAGTGGTGATATCAATTTGAAGCAAATATGCGGAGACGAATGAATACATGTCGAGTAGGAAATGTAATGCAACGAGTGAATCGATTTAGACTTTAATTTCGATTTAATATGTGGAGCACAATTGTTTCAGTGTTGCAGTGAAATGTTAATAGACACGCAAATGGGGATTGTAATGCCCATGTAAATTTAATACAATGTACGCTACTATTTACTTACGCCTTGGTTTCCTAGGAGAGTAGTCGCTTAAAAAAACGGACGCATTTGACGTAATTTGTCACAAAAATTATTTTCGTGTATATAAACGAATATGGTTTCCCTCAAACGGTAATACCTGAATGTACAGCAAAAACGCAATGAATTACGATGAAAAATTGTGAGTTATTCCATTATATATACTTAAAATATATCCTTGTGATGTTAAAAATGATACAACTAACCCCCTAGGTGGAAAGTTTAACGCCATCTGGCGGCACCACATCAATTAGCAATGCACACACATATGGTAATAACTGTCAACATGCTCATGCCATCAGGATGCCCTCTATGGAATAATATTCCAACAGAGTGCTTGAGATATCAGCACAAGGCCAATCTTATAAAACATATATAGGTGTGAATTCACCCTTTAGCAATCTACATATCTAGATTTCGATCTTATTAGATCTCATCAACATTCAGGCACAAATTACAAATAAGGATCAGTAAGAACATGAAACAAAACATATTGCATTACGAATAAGGATCAGTAAGAACATGAAACAAAACATATTGCATGCTTTTTTATCGCCCGAAAAATTACTTATAATCAAAATTTTCCAATTTCCTTCGGGCATCTGGTGCACTGATATGTTCTGAACGAAGATCCAAAAATAAATTAAACAAAATATGTTGCATAATTTTTTTATCGACCCACTCTCTAAAATTGGCATGTCCAGATAGGAGCGGAAAAGTTAAAAATAAAAAATAAATAGAAGGAACAAGGTGCTCAGGTTGAGACTTTCCATTTTCCATTGCCATTTTGTTGTAAACATTGTGTAATTTTTTCAAATCAATTGTATGACGGTGGCCTAGTAAAAATAATAATAATAATGAAACATGTTCGATTTGGCCGCAGAAAAAAAATATTTATAATCTAAATTTTCCAATTTCCTTCAGGAATTTGGTACACTGATATGTTTTCAACTAATATCAAAAAAAAAATTAAACAAGATACGCTGCATAATTTTTTTATCGACCCAGCCTCTAAAATCGGCATGTCGAGATAGGAGCGGAAAAGTTAAAAATAAAAAATAAATAGAAGGAGTAAGGTGCTCAGGTTGAGACTTTCGATTTTCCATTGCCATTTTGTTGTAAACATTGTGTAATTTTTTCAAATTAATTGTATAACGGTGGCTTGGTAAAAACTAATAATAAGGAAAAGTGTTAGCCGAACAAAAAATAATAAAAAATTTCCAATTTCCTTCGGGCATCTGGTGCACTAATATGTTCTGCACTAAGATCAGTAAAAAAATTAAACAAAATATGTTGCATATTTTTTTGATCGACCCAGTCACTAAAATCGAGATAGGAGCGGAAAAGTTAAAAATATAAAATAAATAGAAGGAACAATCTTCTCAGGTTGAGACTTTCCATTTTCCATTGTCATTTTATTATAAATATTGTGTAATATTTTCAAATCAATTGTATGACGGTGGATCGTTAAAAATAATAATTTACTTAACAACGTATATTATACAACAACGTCTATAAAAATTATTAATAAAAATATAACTATATATTATGGTCGGCAAGACATATATAAAAGATTCCTCAATATTTGAATTTTATTGGTGTCCCCAATTGGTCAGTACAATCCGCCGTGCGCGCGGTATAGAGGCTGGGATCTTAGAGGCTAACTTCACACCGGTTGAAATGACTATATACTAATGAAAAAGTTACATTTATGTATTCTGTACGACATACATTCTTCTGCTATTAATTCGTTTTTAGTTTTCTTTTAAATTATTTACTGGTTTTGTGTTCATTATTAAAACCTAATTCGAACTTACCAGTATTTATATGAATATAATCAATCTTTATTGAACTATAGACCCATACAGGGTCGCCTTCTATTTTCAAATTGCTGCAATTTTTGAGAAATCACATCACAAAATATGTTGTATAGTTAGGGTGAACATATTGTATATGTAGTACATTTTAAGTGTGTGTAGTATAAATTAAAAGGCCTTTTTGTTTTTTTTTTGCAGGCTGTGATTTTCGATGAGATCGAACTCACCGACCTGTGCCTAGCAGAGTGTTCAACCAAAAACATCAACCACAGTTTTCAAGTAAGTCAAAAGTTAAGGACAGGGATACAATATGCGAGAAATGTAAACTAATTAATCCTATAAATCTATTATTTATTTATTTCTGTCATTGATTTAATATGTTCCCCCGAAACCTTGTGTTTTCATATAGTTTTTTTTAGCCGACCAAAAAGTCGTATTACATATTAATGGTAACATAAACTAGATCCGATTTTAATTGTTTAACTGACATTATATGTTCATATAATATTATGTTTAGCATATTGATATCTTAATAAATCAATTTTTTCAGTTACTAGGGATGACTTGTATAAAGGCGAGGTAACTATAACGCGATTATATTGTTATATGTTGCATAAATTATTGTTAAATTTATGACATCATGTTCCTCTATTTATATATGGTAATGTCGTATTATGTGCCAAGAGTGACTTCTTCTTAGCGTGCATCATCCCTTCCGGATATTAGCGATCATCATCACGATCTACACCTTGTCTACTGCACTGTGAAAAAGTTGCAGGGATGTTATGTCATGCTCCTCCATAACTATTCCTTATTCATGAGCTCTGTGTCTTCAATGAAGTCCAGAAGTCTCATGAATGGGCGAGCTTGGATCTCTTTTTGGCTCATTCGCGTTGAACCAAAGAGCTTTTTTCTGTCTGAGTTGAATGCCTCGCAGCTAGTTATTAATATGTAGTGGGGTGGGACTCCTAACGGGACACTGCACATTGAATAAACACCTGCACAGAATGGGGATAGACAAATCACCAACGTGCAGAGGCTGTGGTGAAGAAGAAGACGCGTTATAGTTACTTCGCCTTTATACAACTCATATGTGCAATTTATAAATTTTATAGAATAAAAATTACTAGTTATTCGCACACAAAAATAAATCATATTAATAATAACAGAACTGTTTATTTGACATTTAAAATTCTATGTATTTATTAGCATGAAAAACAATTTTTGCAAACGAAGCCCCTTGTGTCACCCCAACTATCCAACACACGCAGTCAATCCGTAATTAATTTTGCTGGTATTTCACCCAGTCGCTGGAAAATAGCTAGCGCATTTTTTTTTGTCGACACACATAGTGTATCGCATATTTCCATTTTAATCAAAGTCTTTTGTTCGTGCCCTTATTAGCGACACGTGGAAAGGCCCGCGACGCGTAACCTTCCTCTCCCTCGGAATATTAAAATAATGACGTGAGATGTGACACCAATTAAAAGTTAAAACACCTCCTGGCGCGTGAAATTTCAAACCCTAATATAAACAGAGTGAGTGTTTTGCATGTTTTAGTGTAGTTGTGATGGCCCCGAATATCATCTAATAGCATACGTTAATATTAAACAGAATATATATGTGCATAAACTAAGTTGCTGTGAGGGGCTTTAGTATTCACCAGATAATTGAATCTGGATTCGAGCTTTGGAGGTTGAACAATGTGAAATACAGTTTGATTGGCCGATATTAAATTGCCCAGCGAGCTATGGTTGAGGATTCATTTATCGTTGCAAAGTTTCGAATCAGGTGCCATAGAAGTATGAGCTATATGAGTGGAGTTTTTGTTTCTGTTTTGTTTATGTTAATAAAAGCTTTTACTACTATAAACATTTTAAAATCTCAAAATATAAACAATTTATTTCAAACCGGTATGATTGATGCAAATCCAACGAATTGTTTTTGCGTTCTGTTCTTCGCAGTTGAAAAATAAAATCCAAATGTTAATAGTGAGATAGTAATGTATTGATAGAAACTAGCCCAAAAGTATTGGTTTTACTTTGCAGGTGATCACACCGTTCAGATCGCTTGTGCTGTGTGCTGAATCCAGGAGGGAGATGGAGGACTGGTTGGGCGCCCTCGGCGCCGCATCGCAGCGACGCTTCCATGAGCCCGATCAGCCTGACTGCCTATCGGGATACCATCATTGGTATGTGATTATTATTATTTATATAAAATATTATTATTTATATAAAATATTATTATTTATATAAAATATTATTATTTATATAAATTATTATTATTTATATAAAATAATTCTTCTAACATTCACATTTTTGATATTTTGGACGGATGTTACCTAAGTAGAAGTTATATGAGTATAGTGATAGACTACATACAGGGGTAGTAAATTTAATTACACAATCAGACAAATAACATTATTTTTTTACAAACAAATAAACATAGAGACATTCTAAATAAATAATATTAATACGAATAAAGGATTATTCAATGATAATTCATTTAATTTGTATATTTGAACAATACACATAAATTAACAAACAATTTAATATTCCACAAACAAAACGTGTTGATCGTCCCTACATCCTACATGATATTATGTTTATTAAGTGCCGTATATTATATCAATTCCGACATCTCTCCAGCTGACTATCATTAAATTCCCAATTATAACGCTTGATAATCTTTTGTCATCATTAGCGATAATTGGCGATGAATCGAGCGTGATTTAACATTCAATTTCCCTCGTTTAATCTTACTGGAGCGTATTTAATCGCCAATTCAGGCGTGATGCATCTCCATTAATTACCTGTGCCTGGCCTAAAAATTAGATTATTCCTTTCTTCATTCCACGCGAGCGCAGCCAATTAATAGGCGAATCAGAAATGATAAGGAATTGATTATATAAGAGCTCTCCGGTAGATTTATTTCGCATACAATATTTCAAGAGTATCCAATTAGTAGAATATTATTCATTCTTTACTATACATCTTTTGTTATGTTATGCAGGTATATGCATATAAATATATAAGAAGCCCCACCAGCTGTCTTGTGATTATTATTAAATGGGGTAGAAAAAGGCTATGGGCAATTCAAGCTAGTCAGTACTTTATCTGTTGGCAGAAAATGAACTAAACTCTAGTGGGTAATCTCTATGCATAAAATGTATTTTCTCATCATATAAGTGACAATATGTGCAAGGTTTGTGTAGTTATATATTAACAACCACACATTACTGTCCAAGTGATTAATCATGTAATTTTTATCTAATCAGCTGATCACACAATAACAAAGATCAGCTGTTTACCTTACCAACTAGTTCGACGAAAACCTTTGATATTTGAATCACGACTTTTTTTACTCACCATCGATTTTAATAAATAATTGATTATTAAATTATTATTATTATTGAATGGAGTGAAAAAATAGGCTATTTTTTACTCACCATGCATTTGAATGAATAATTTATTTAATCATATGCCTTCTACCGTGAATTTTATAATTTACTTATGTGTGCCTTTTCAATCAATCAAATGGGCACTTTTATGAACAATCTGTTTTATTTAAAGCGTTTGATAATCGATATTTGTTTGTCACTTATATGCCAGCCCTATAATTCGAACTATTATAACTCGCCGGCGCAGACTTCTCTTCTACACAATGTAATTTTCATGATTCTATTCCGAGCGCTTGGACGCGCGCGCGCTGCTTCAATTTTAATTAGCGTTTTATAATTGAAATATTGTCATCGCTTTTGATTTTTGCGTTGTACCCTACCACGATGACGCCGCAGGCTTTTGACACGCGGTTAGTTAAGTGGATGCTAAGGAGCAAGGATTACAGAGGGTTTAAATTCTGCTGGAGGGAGTATAGCTTCGTCGCAACACTTCAAATTGTTTCCACTTGAGCAACTATGCAATTTACTACGCTATTATTAACTGATATTATAGAGGGTGTGTTTAGGAAAAGTATGTGGGGGGTTTTGGCAGATTTCGGCTAGATTGTTTAAAATGGAGTTAATTATAACACGTGTTGTATCCCAATATCTATATTGAGGTGCTTTAATTAAATATTACTAGTCGCCCCGTGGCGTGTTGTATCGCTCAGTTTTGTGGTCATGTGCCGGCACGTGCGCATCGGGATCAAATAGAACAAGAGACAATAAGCCCGGAGCAGCACATAGTGTTTGATATACTCCATCTATTCCAAATTATGATATACAAAAAACTTCTATCTTTATAAGGCTATCAGCCCTGAGGTTTTTTCCGCCGGTCAAGCGAGAAGCTCAGAGGAGTTTTATCACCCGGTATTTACCTTAACTTTACAGAAAACCTATGATATACATTAATTCAAAATCCGTTGATTATTGAAATTCTACGAATTAATGAGTTTCAATCATTTCATATTCTAAAAATATATATTCTTAATACTTTTATAGTTGGCTGTGCTCAAAACAAATTTGATATTTTTCTCTTGTTAGTTGAAAAAGCACAAAGAGCAAAAAATCAAAATCGTCCTTGTTTGTGGAAAGTATAATCAAAAAAATAGTGGTGTGTTTATAAAAAGAGACCGAAAAACGAAACAATTGACTGACAACGCAATGGAATTTTATAGTTATGCAACATGAGGTAGGAAACAAATTGAGCTTCGGTGTAGTTAACGAAACTGTAATAAAATTTGACGCTTACTTATATCGATGATGTGCAGTGAAAAGATTCTTGCCATAGGTCGAAATTTAGTTTAAATGTATAAATTATTAAGAGGTAAAGTTGTTTCCATACAAATATTAAAGCTCCATGAATTTATTTGTTGTATATATATATATATATATATATATATATATATATATATATATATATGTATATATATATATATATATATAATTTGGTATGAAATAACAACGGAAATGTCTCTTCCTGATGTTTTCCGGAAGTAAGTTAGCTGATTTGAGATATGTCATAATTCTAACCCATCAAAAAGACATTAATAGGGAAACTACGATTCTCAAATTTAGTGTTATAATAGAAGGACTATTAATAAACAAATCGCAATCTATTTCATACATTTAAAAAAATTAATAACCAAGTTACAGCTGTTTTTCGGGAGTAACTTAGCTGATTTGATATATTACATTATATTAACCCCTCAAAATGGCAGTAATAGTACAACTAGGTTTCACAAATTTGGTACTGTAATAGAAGGACTATTGATAAATAAATCTCAAACAAATTCATACATTTAAATAAATTAATAACCAAGTTATAGCTGTTTATGTAAAGTAACTTAGCTGAATTGAGATATAACATCATTCTAACCCTTCAAAAAGACAGTAATAGTGAAACTAGGATTTTAAAATGTATTGCTTATTATAAGGACTATTAATAAACAAATCGCAATCAAATTAATAATTTTTTTAAATTTAATAACCAAGTTACAGCTGTTTTCTGAAGTAACTTAGCTGATTTGAGACATATCATTATTCTAACCGATCAATAGGGCAGTAATAGTGCAACTAGGATTTTTAAATTTAGGTCCATATTACAAGGACTATTAATATACAAATCTCAAACAAATTCATACATTTAAAAAAAGTTAATATCCAAGTTATAGCTGTTTATCTATAGTAACTTAGCTGAATTGAGATATATCATCATTTACATCCTCCAAAAAGAGAGTACTAGTGCAACTAGGATTCTCAAATTTAGTACCATATTAAAAGGAATATAATAAACAAATCACAATAAATTTCATATATTTTGGAAATTATTAACAGGTTACAGCAGTTTTTTTGAAGTAACTTGGCTGATTTGAGATATATCATCATTCGAACCCTTCCAAAATATAGTAATAGTGCATCTAGGATTCTCAACTTTAATACCACATTAGAAGGACTATTTATAAATAAATCCCAATCAATTTCGTACATTTTTGAAAATTAATAACCAAGTTACAGCAGTTTTTCTGAAGCAACTTAGCTGATTTGAGATATATCATCATTCTAACCTTTCAAAAACACACTAATTGTGCAACTAGGATTTTCAAATTTAGTACTATATTAAAAGGAAAATAATAAACAAATCGCAATCAATTTAACATATTTTGAAAATTATTAACTGATTTTTTTCTGAAGTAACTTGGCTGATTTGAGATATCTCATGATTCGAACCCTTCAGAAATACAGTAATAGTACATCTAGGATTCTCAACTTTAGTACCACATTAGAAGGACTATTTCTAAACAAATCCCAATCAATTTCGTACATTCTTGAAAATCAATAACCAAGCTAACTTACTTCAGAAAAACTGCTGTAGTTTTTCTGAAGTAAGTTAGCTGATTTAAGATGTATCATCATTGTAACCCTTCAAAAAAGTAGTAATAGTGCAACTAGGATTCTCAAATTTAGTAGCATATTAGAAGGACTATTAGTAAACAAATCGTAATTAATTTCAGACATTGTTGAAAATTAATAATCAACAAACAGCTGTTCTCCTGAAGTAACTTAGCTGATTTGATATATGTCATCATTCTAACGCTTCAAACAGACAGTAATAGTGAAACTAGGATTCTCAAAGTTATTACCTTATTAGAAGGGCTAATAATAAAGAAATCTCAATCAATTTCATAATTTTTTTAAATTTAATAACAAAGTTACTGCTGTTTTCTGAAGTAACTTAGCTGATTTGAGATATATCATCATTCTATCCCTTCAAAAACGCAGTAATAGTGAAACTAGGATTTTCAAATTTAGTACCATATTACAAGGAGTCATAATAGACAAATCTCAAATAAATTGATATGTTAAAAAAAATTAATAACCAATTTACAGCTGTTTATCTAAATTAACTTAGCTGAATTGAGATGTATCATCATTCTAATCGTCCAAAATGACAGTAATAGTGCAACTAGTATTTTCAACTTTAGTACCACATTAGAAGGACTATTTATAAACAAATTGAAATCAATTTCGTCCATATTTAAAAATCAATAACCAAATTATAGCTGTTTTTCTGAAGTAAGTTAGCTGATTTGAGATATATCATCATTTTAACCCTTCAAAAGGGTAGTAATAGTGCAAATAGGATTCTCAAATTGAGTACCATCTTAGAAGGACTATTAGTAAACAAATCGTAGTCAATTGTATACATTGTTGAACATTAATAATCAACTTACGGCTGTTTTTCTAAAGAACTTAGCTGATTTGATCATTCTAACCCTTCAAAAAGATAGTAATAGTGCAACTAGGATTATCTAATTTAGTACCATATTAGAAGGACTATTAGTAAACCAATCGTAGTCAATTTCATACTTTGTTGAAAATTAATAACCAACTTACAGCTGTTTTTGTGAAGTAACTTAGCTGATTTGATAATATATATCATCATTCGAACCCTTCAAAAAGACAGTTATAGAAAAACTAGGATTCTCAAATTTAGTGCCTTATTAGAAGGACTATTAATAAACAAATCGCAATCAATTTGATACTTTCCTGAAATTTAATTACCAAGAGGGCTGAAAGACCACGGTCGATGGCCTCTTGTACATGTATGTATATCTTGTATGTATGTATGTTACAATAAATATATCTTCTTCTAATTACCAAGTTATAGCTGCTTTTCTGAAGTAACTTAGCTGATTTGAGATATATCATCATTCTAACCCTTCAAACGCAGTAATAGTGCAACTAGGATTTTCAAATTTAGTAATATATTGAAAGGAATAAAATAGACAAATCGCAATCAATTTAATATATTTTGAAAATTATTAACTGTTTTTTTTTTCTGAAGTGACTTGGCTGATTTGAGATATATCATCATTCTAACCCTTCAAAAAGACAATAATAGTGAAACTAGGATTTTCATATATATATATATAGTGTACGAAATCGTGCCAGAGATTTATTCTACTCAACAACCAGATACTCTGCGAGACCTACAAATTCTCTGTGTACGTACAGTAATCAACAGTACTCGAAGCACTAGCAAGAGCTTGCCGCCTTTGATAAACGGGCACAAAGCAAGCATAAAACACTGGTAATCTCTAATCCATGGTTAAGCGGGGTATAAACTATTGTTAAACCTGAATATGTTAACATCATGTAACCCCCGAGTGCATACGGCAGTGTCGGTTGTGTCGGAAAAGTTATGAAAATAGATAATTCACGGATTCGATTTGAGGGCAGGGTCCTGAAAGTAAGCTGCTTGCTTACAATCCAGCTCAAGATTATATTGTTATTATATCTGACCTTATACCAAAGTACGGTAGATAGGGATTTGATTAAATAAATAAGTAAATAAATATATATCAGACGATACAGTAAACACAAATCTCACCGAGCTTTAGAACCCTTACTTTCTAAAGACTCTTTGAAAAGGATACGTAAGCAATTTAAAAATTGTACTAAGATTAAAACGCAATTAAAACAGACATTTCATCTTGTCATATATGTTTTATTGTGCAGATATTTCGGTTCGAATCAGTGTCGAGTTGTGTGTTTTCTTGGATGCCTAGTAATCCAAGATTATTTAATAAAAAATAATAATAATAAGGCTCGGTGCACCACCTGTTGTGCAACAAGCACTATTCCCAGTAAATATATACAATCCATATAACTGTTAAGGTTGTTTTAGACAAGACAATTTCTTAGTTCAAAAGGTGTTCAAGAAATGAATTTATATATCCTCCTCTCATATAATTTGTTCTTGTCAAATAGAACTCGTTATATTTTTCCATTCAATCTACCATCCAATTCAATATTTTAAATAATTTGCTATACGATACGAGATAATTTAGATTGTCTCGCATTTTGACTAACTTTTGAGTCAAGAAATTGTCTTGTCGAAAACGATCTTAAGACAACTATTAAGTACTACACAATAATTTTACATATTGATTGCTATTTTATCATATGAAGCATTTAAAAATTATTATAATTCTTTAATGAATATGTTTAATTATTTTTTATAAGGTATGCCACTTCCCACGCGAGACCGACCTACTGCAACGTCTGCAGGGACGCCTTGAGCGGCGTTACCAGCCACGGCCTTAGTTGCGAAGTCTGCAAGTGCAAGGTGCACAAAAGGTGCGCTGCCAAAGCAATTAACAACTGCAAATGGACCACACTCGCTTCCGTAGGAAAAGACATAATAGAAGAGTCGGATGGGGTGAGTTTAGACAACACAAAACATAAGTCAGTTTAATCGTTTTAGGTGCGCGTTTTAATCATGCCAATACATTGAGACGACAAAAAATGGTTTCATTTCAATATGTGGCTACAATAAGTTTATTATGTATCTTTAATAAAGGACCTTATACGAGGATTGTTGTTAATGTATTGAGAATGAATAACAAAAAGAATGATTTGGGTGTAGAAAGTTCTTTCAAAGTACTCTCCTTTAATATCTCATATGTTTGCATTCGATTAAAGCAATTGGCCTAACAGTTTTTCCACTTTTTTAATGCATTAACAGCTTCCAAAAGTCGTAGTAAGGTGATCATCACATTTCTGTTGATATAATTGACGTAGAAAATAGTAAAAATATCATTGTACGAAATTCTTCAGGATTCAAATTCATTTTTTGGCCGAGATAAAATTTTCAATTCACTATTAACAATACAAATAGCGTCGGTATGTTCTGATTATGTAACTGTAAAAAAATGACTAACTATGCAATGGCGCAGTCGGATCGCAGCTAGCAATACCAGTGTTGTCAATTCTCAATAAACAAAATAGCAACCCTTGTATAGCTATTCGGTTAATGGCCCTATTCCCACGACGGTACACGAAATGAAGAAAAATACAAACGACACAACAACCAAGAAAAAATGTCCAACATAATGTCACGTTTGAAAATTTAATTTACATTTTTATGTTATAATAGTAATAGTCGTAATAATCATATTTCATAAATAACTAAATATACTGATCCACCCATAATCCATTGTATATTCAAATATTAAATATCACATTATTAAATTAATTCTGTACTCTCGCCGCTCGTGCAAAAATTTCTATGAATTCTCGTGCAACTCGATACTCGATGCATTATGTTGTTCGCTCGTTTTAATTAATTTTAACCACCTCACCCCCGCAGAACATCACCATGCCGCACCAGTGGATGGAGGGAAACCTGCCTGTCTCTGCCAAGTGCGCCGTCTGCGATAAAAATTGCGGCTCTGTGCTAAGGTAAACAAACATGTTTTTGTATCTGTATGCTTCTATATTATATTTCAGGCGCAAGTATACAGGGAAAACAAAGTTTTCTTAAGATGTGCGGCGCTGAATAACGCACGAAATTAATTAACGCGAGAAACGGACAAAAGTTAACAAGAGTAAAATAATATACCGGGATAAATATTGTAACAGTAAATGTTCGTTTAAGAGTTAAAGAAAAATATCTTTAGCAAGAGTTATAACAGAATTCAGGGCTTAAAAAGATCAACTAACTCAACAAAAAGCAGCTTTACTATACAACAAATTATAGCATAATTTCTAAATAATAATAATTTTTATCTACAATCAACCCATAATTACCTTTATGCCTTATGTCACTCTTGATAAATTTGTGACATTTAACATTCGTTTCTGTCGTTCTTGCCACTTTATATCCGTCATTTTCTTCGTAATCTCAGTTCGCACGCTTCCCACGCCTGTCATTTTTTCATCCATCATACCTCTGATCCACCCTTTCAAACATTCTTCCTCCATCCTTCCACCATCCTTCCACCATCCTTCCACGATCCTTCCACCTTCTTTCCACCATCCTTCCAACATCCTTTCACCAGCCTTCCTCCATCCTTCCTCCATCCTTCCTCCATCCTTCCTCCATCCTTCCTCCATCCTTCCTCCATCCTTCCTCCATCCTTCCTCCATCCTTCCGCCATCCTTTTTTTTCTTCAAGGACTTATTGTGCCTCATACAACATCCATGATATGCTAGTCGGGTTAACTCTTTGTAGAAAAGTTTTCCGACTAGCGGTGGATTTGAAACACCAACGTTCCGTACGCAATGGCTTCAGACCGTCGCATTAGACCACTGCGCATTGCTCCATTTTTCCTCCATCCTTCCTCCATCCTTCCTCCATCCTTTCTCCATCCTTCCTCCACCCTTCCTCCATCCTTCCTCCATCCTTCCTCCATCCTTCCTCCATCCTTCCTCCATCCTTCCTCCATCCTTCCTCCATCCTTCCTCCATTCTTCCTCCATCCTTCCTCCATCCTTCCTCCTTGAAATGATTTATAGCAATGAAGCTGCCAATATAATCTTTTTATTTCAGTACTCTGGGAGTCCAAAAAATTTTGAGCTTTTTTGCTGAAATTAAATGTTTTTTTTTTGGCAGATTTATTGCGTATAAAACCATAAATGAGTAACCATAGCCGTTAAGGCTATTAAATGTATTTATGAGTTTTTAAATAAATGTGTTCAAGTATAAAAGTTTTTCAAGTAATCGGAAATGTTATATACAAAAATTTCATAGTGAAGCTCCTAAATGGTTATAACTCAATCAGATCACGTCGCATTAAACTAAACTATTACGACGATTCGTGTCTTGTTGCCTCCAAAACTTTTCCAATAACCCACGCTAACTCGCTGGCCTTTCAGGCTGCAGGAATGTTATGAGCGCACAAATTGACACGTAAACGGGGGCGGCTTCGTACATCGACCTACAAATAAAGTCCTCCACCGCGCGAGGGAGCTTGTTCGATTCGGTTTCGCAGACGTGGGATGGTAAACTTTTACACCCCGCAATCAATTTTCGGCCGCCATCCATCTAACGCCAGAACGGACGGCTTAATTCGCGCCGGCTCCAGACGCGACTGCATTCATCAACTTCGATTGTGACGGCTGCCCCCACAACGCGCGCGAGTCACCGCCGCCGCCACTCAATTATTTATAAACTGTCTTGAGTGGTGCAGAGCACGCCGCCGCGTCTTTATATTGGAATAGTTTCTCATCTGACGCTGGGAATACGCGCGGCTGTTTGATGATGGAAATTGCAAAACGGGGCGGAACAAAGGGTTGTGAGTGGAAGAGATACGTATGGATGTAATTGACAAAGGCCTAGATGAAAATATACGCATATGCATACAATAATAAACACAAAAGATGTTTGCAGGCATTCTAAATTTGTTAGAAAAATATACAATGAAATATTTACAAATTTGCAGATAAAACATACAAAAGTATTTTTATGAAATATATTTTTGGAATTAAATCGTTGAAAACTAGAAAAATTGTAATTTTATATTATGACTAATGGGCAACATATAAAAATAAATTTATAATTATATTTAAAAATTTGCGGTTCAAACAACCGGTGTGAAATTATCCTCTAAGATTCCAGCCTCTACACCGCGCGCATGTCGGATTGTACTGGCCAATTGGGGTGACCAATAAAATCCAAATTTTCAGGAATCTTTTGTGAATGTCTTGCCGACCATAATATATAGTTATATATTTTTATTAATCATTTTCATAGGCGTTGTTGTATAATATATGTTGTAACGTAAATTATAATTTTTGGTAATGAATCCGTCATACAATTGATTTGAAAAAATTACGCAATGTTTATAACAAAATGGCAATGGAAAATGGAAAGTCTCTATCTTAACAAATTTTTCCTTCAATTTATTTTTTAATTTTAACTTTTACGCTCCTATCTCGATATGCCGATTTTAGAGGCTGGGTCGATAAAATAATTATGCAACATATTTTGTTCGACTTGGTCGCCGAGAAAAATACTTAATATAATATATTTTTTTAAATTTCCTTCTGGCATCTGGTGCACTAATATGGTCTGAATTTAGATCAGTAAAAAAAATAATTTTTTTTATTGATCCAGCCTCTAAAATCGGCATATCGAGATAGAAGCGTAAACGTTAAAAATAAAAAATAAATAGAAGGAACAACATGTCAAGATAGAGACTTTCCATTTTTCATTGTTATTTTGTTATAAACATTGTGTAATTTTTTCAAATCAATTGTATGAGGGATCCATGATCAAAACTAATAATAATGAAATTAGTTCGACTTGGTCGCCGAAAAAATAACTTATAAAATTTTCTAATTTCCTTTGAGTATCTGATATGTTCTTCACTAAGATCAGTAAAAAGCGTTTTTAGAAGATAAAACGTAAGTAACCTATTGTCGGTTGTCTGCTCCTCTAAAAAGGTCTACGTTTCGCAATCATATGCGAGCATAAAAACATACTTTCTATATTGTAGGAAAATTAACTTTCGTTGTAGATTACAAGACTGGCGTTGCCTGTGGTGTAGGGCGAGCGTGCACACGCAATGCCGCCCCAACCTGCCGGCCGCGTGCCCCCTTGGGGTAGCCCGTGTGAGCGTCGTGCCGCCGACGTCGCTGCACTCGATCCAGGACGAGGCCTGGGAGGCGGTGAGGCCGCAGGCTACGTCCCCATTGCTCGTCTTCGTCAATTCCAAATCGGGTAATTTGAATTCCCTCTTACTCGACAAAACGTGACTCCAATCCGGTTTTTGCACCCGCCAGGGGACAACCAGGGGGTGAAATTCCTGCGACGCTTCAAGCAGCTCCTTAACCCCGCGCAGGTGTTCGACCTGATCTCCACCGGGCCCCGTTTGGGGCTGCGGCTGTTCAGGCACTTCGATCCTTTCAGGATTCTGGTGTGCAGCGGGGACGGCTCCGTGGGGTGGGTGCTATCGGAGATCGACAAGTTGGATATGCATGTAAGTGGTCAGTTTTATATAAAATATACGATTTTCTAAACATAATTTAAAAATTATAATAACAGTTCTTCAGAAAATATGTTACTATAGATATTTCGGGTAGAATAAATAAAGTCATTTTGGAGAATTTTATAAGAAATTAATCTATTTATAATTTAAGATATATAAATCTGTGATATTTTTTTACTTTCTATATTTAATTGGGCTCAAAATAAGCTATTTTTTTTATAATTTTCACCACACAATAAAGACTGCAGGAAGGTTTTTAGTGTACGAGTTGTTTTAAATTAATAGACTGAGATATAAAAAATGATAAAAAATCAAAATTTTAAGAAATTAAAATTTATGAAATTATTTTATATTCTATATTTAATTGGGCTCAAAATAAGGTATTTTTTGATAGTTTTTACCTAAAACTAACATCTGCAGGAAGGTTTTTATTGCACGAGCTGTTTTAAATTAATCGACTGAGTTATAAAAAATTATATAAAATCAAAGATTTGAAAAATTAAAATTTATGATACTATTTTATATTCTATATTTAATTAGGCCAAAAACAAGCCTATTTTTGATCATTTTTACTCAAAAATAAAGTTTACAGAAAGCTTTTTATTGTACGAGCTATTTTAAGTTAATCGACTGAAATATAAAAAACGATAAAAAATTAAAGATTTATGTAATTAAAATTTATTATATTATTTTGCATTCTATATTTAATTGGGCTCAAAATAAACGATTTTTTGATAATTTGCACCTAAAAATAATGTATGCAGGAAGGTTTTTATAGCACGAGCTGTTTTAAATTAATTGACTATATTAGAAAAAATCAAATATTTAAGAAATTTATTTTTATGATATTATTTTACATTATATATTTAATTTGGCTAAATATAACTAATTTTTTGATTATTTTGACCCAAAAATAAAGTCTGCAGGAAAGTTTTTATTATACGAGTTGTTTTAAATGAATCGACTGAGTTATAAAATATGATAAAAAATAAAAAATTTAAAAAATTAAATTTTGTAATACTATTTTATATTCTATATTTAATTGAGCTCAGAATAAGCCATTTTTGATCATTTACATCCAAAAATACCGTCTGCAGGAAAGTTTTTATTGCACCATTTGTTTTAAATTGTTTGACTTGACGTTATAAAAAATCATAAATAAATTAAATATTTAGTAAATTTAAATTTTTGATATTATTTAACATTTTCTATTTAATTATGCTTAAAATAGGCATTTTTTAATAATTTTCACCCAAGAATCAAGGCCACAGGATGGTTTTTATTATACGAACTGTTTTAAATTAATCGGCTGAAATATAAAAAAATTATAAATAATCAAGGATTTAAAAAATTTATGTTACTATTTTATATTTTATATTTAATTGGGCTCAGAATGAGCCTATTTTTAATAAATTTTCCCAAAAATAAAGTTTACAGAAAGGTTTATTGTACGAGCTGTTTTAAGTTAATCGACTGAATTATAAAAAATTATAAAAAAATCAAAGATTTAATATATTTAAATTTATGATATTAATTACATTCTTTATTTAATTTCTCTCAAAATAAGCTATTTTTTTGATAATTTTCACTAAAAATTAAGGCTGCAGGAAGGATGTTAGTGTACGAGTTGTTAAATGAATCTACTGAGATATAAAAAATGATAAAAAATCAAAGATTTAAGGTATTTAAATTTTTGATATTATTTTAAATTATGTGTTTAATTGGACTCAAAATAAACCGTTTTTTGATCATTTTCGCCCAAAAATAAAGTCTGCAGGAAGGTTTTATTGTACGAGTTGTTTTAAATGAATCGATTGAGTTATAGAAAATGATAAAAAATTTAAAATTTAAAAATTTAAAATTTATAATACTATTTTATATTCTATATTTAATTGTGCTCAAAATAAGCCATTTTTGATCATTTACATCCAAAAATAAAGTCTGCAGGAAAGTTTTAATTACACCATTTGTTTTAAATTGTTTGACTTGACGTTTTAAAAAATCATAAAAAATCAAATATTTAAGAAATTTAAATTTATGATATTATTTTACATTTTCTAATTAGTTATGCTTAAAATAGGCCATTTTTTTATTTTCACCCAAAAATGAAGTCCGTAGGAAGGTTTTTAATATACGAACTGTTTTAAATTAATGGGCTGAATTATAAAAAAATTATAAAAAATCAAGGAATTAAAAAAATTAAATTTATGTTACTATTTTATATTTTATATTTAATTGGGCTCAAAATAAGCCTATTTTTGTTAATGTTTCCCAAAAATAAAGTTTATAGAAAGGTTTTTATTGTACGATCTGTTTTAAGTTAATCGACTGAATTATAAAAAATGATAAATAATCAATAGATTTAATATATTTAAATTTTAGAAATTATTTAGATTCTATATTTAATTGGGACAAAACAAGCTATTTTTTGATAATTTTTACCAAAGAATAAAGTCGGTAGAAAGGATTTTAGTAAACTCTTCTACTAAATGAATCGACTGAATTATAGAAAATGATAAAAAAATTAAGATTTAAGTAATTTAAATTTATTATATTATTTTGCATTCTATATTTAATTGGGCTCAAAATAAACGATTTTTTGATAATTTGCACCTAAAAATAATGTATGCAGGAAGGTTTTTATTGCACGAGCTGTTTTAAATTAATTGACTAAATTATAAAAAATCAAATATTTAAGAAATTTATATATGATATTATTTTACATTCTATATTTAATTGGGCTCAATATTAGTCGTTTTTTGATTATTTTCACCCAAAAATAAAGTCTGCAGGAAGGTTTTTAGTGTACGAGTTGTTTTAAATGAATCGACTGAGTTATTATTTTACATTCTATATTTATTTGGGCTCAATTCAAACCCTTTTCGATAATTTTCACACAGTATTACTTCCCACACCGGAAATGCAACACGAACTCAACCTGACTAACAAAATGGCAACTTCTAAACATCTCGCAATTATATATATATATATATATATATATATATATATATATATATATATATAAATACAGCGCTGCATTCAACAAAACATCAACAACAAAAATCTACAAGTTTAACACAGCGACTTTGTTCCAGAAGCAGTGTCAGGTGGCAGTCCTTCCACTCGGCACAGGAAACGATTTAGCACGTGTTTTGGGTTGGGGTTCGTCCTGCGATGACGACACTCACCTCCCGCAACTCCTAGAAAAATACGAGAAAGCAAGCTCTAAAATACTCGACAGATGGAGCATCATGGCCTTCGAACGAACCATTGCAATGCCCAAACTATCACTCACTCCCGGGCAAGCAGAAGGCGTTCTGCACACACAAATCGCACAATACGAAGAAAACCTTGTGGCACATCTACAGAACATTCTACAGTCAGACGAGACATCGGTGGTGCTGACATCAGCGAAGCGCCTTTGTGAGACGGTTAAAGATTTCGTGAATCAAGTCGCGCAGAGTTCGCTGGGTCGTGGCGATGAGACGTTGGCGAAGAAATGTGAAATACTCCAACAAAAGCTCGATCAACTGCTATCGACTCTCACCAGCGAGCATATTGATGCGATGCATATTGATTTCGATGAGGATGAGCATTCGAAAACAAAGGATGATACCGAAAGCGAGGTTAGTTATGAAAAACGGTCGGAAAAATCCGAGAAGGATTTGAGCAATTTTAATTTCCGTAAGCATCGGCGGACGTCGCGTTTTATGGAACGCGAGAAAGATGCGTTGCTGGTGCGAGCGAATAGTTTGAAACGAGCTATTAGGAGTTTAGTAGAGCACACGGAGCAAGCTGTTGACGAGCGGAATAAACATACGCCGCCTGTGCCGACCGTTAATATTCAGCTCAGTACTGATTTGGATGGGAATAAAATGGAAACGCTTAAAGTTGTGCCTACTGCGGAGTCAGGGTCGAACTCTGATTTGAGTTCGTGCCCTAGTCCTAGCAGTCAGAGTAGTGTGCTCACGACAAGACTGGTTAATTTGTCACCTCTGCCTGATATTAGGAGGGACTCTGCGGCGATTGATGATATGTTTGATCTACCCGCGCCTCCGGATTTTGCTGATAGTAGGAGGGCTAGTCAGATACAACAAAGGTAGGGAATTATTGATTAGTATAGATAAGTAAAGGATGACCTGTAGCGCCGCATGCTGTACTGGTGAACTAGAATATTATACATTGTGCTTTGTTAACTCTAGATTTAAGATTCTAATTTGGATGTTATATGTTTAGTATCACAACTGATATAACCGCCCAGATCCTTCGAGAAACCTGTTCGACTCTCACTAAAGAGATCTCGGAAGGCTTAGCAAAAGATTCAATTTACAAAATATCTGTGGGTGAACGTAAGCATCCGAAACAGCCCGACAAAGTAGTTGTACCGGATATAAAAGAAGAAAAAGAGTCGCCCGACAACGTAACTACATTCGACGAAGACAAAGAGTGCAGTAGCATCCTTTCAGGCATCTCTAACGAAGAGGCGAGCATTGCCTCTGAAATCCTCGACCAAAAATCGTTTTGCCCAACCAAGGACAGTAACGGGGAGGACTTGAACGGCCACATCGGCCACATAGACTCCCCCGAAACGGAAACCAACCCAAACTCCGACGCACTTCAAGGCGAGTCCCTGCTAGACGACTTAAGCTCCATGCTGGGTGAGTTAATCTGTCTGCAAGATTAGTCATAGTTAGAGTAGTGGCTGTTATTTCATGTTAGGCAACGAAATGTGCGGTTTCGACCTGGACAGCATCGAAAACACGTACACCGACGACACGACGCTCTTCGCCCACGAAGAGCGCAGAAGGGGTTCGAAGCACGACCAGTGCGGTTTCGAGAATCGCGCGTTCATGTCGCAACACGTCTTCCTGGAAAATCGTAATGACCCCGAACCGGTGCGTTATTGTAGTTTAGCAAAGTTTGTTGAAGGTAGCGACATTGCTAGAAGGTCGTTCAAGAAACGGCCGTCGCGGCCGTCCATCAAGCATACGACGACGACGACGGTGACGGAGGAAGAGTGCGAGGGCGGCGGCTCCACGGTCAGCCTGAACAAAATCGAGGTTGAGCTCCAGGGGACGGAGGTGAAGGACGAGGAGGCGAAGTTCCCGCAGGTGAGCGTGATCGTGGAGCCGCCGTCGCCGGAAATTAACAAGAAATTGCGGGCGCAGCGCTCCACGCAGAAAGTCGAAGGGCCTGCGCGGTTGTTAGCGCGCGCCGAATTGAGTGATGGCACCAGCAACAATAGTTCCAGCTCGAATTTACTGGGGATTGACAATGAGCATTTTTTGACGCGATCGCCGGCTGCGACCAGGAGGATCTCGTGCTGCAGCATGTTGAATCCCACGGAAGCTGCTGCGCTGGCGGCGGCGGCTGCAACTAGTAAATTCTACTCGGAATCGGACAAGAAGGATAAAAAGGAGGATCCGAAGGATAAGGACAAGATTAATAGGAAACTGCCGATTATCAATCCACTGGTTAGACTGCCTTCTTGGCCAAGTAAGTGATTTCTTCATTATATGTACCTTAAGGGTATCCTTTTTCAACTGCTATTGCAAAGTTGTATTCAGCTTTTAATTCGTTCTGACAATCTGTGTGTATGTGCACACAGACATTTTTCAGAAACAATCTATTTCAAGTAGATTATTCATGAAACTTAAAGACAGGTCAAAATTAGCGATTCAAATTTCTTCCTATTCAGAAAGTAAACGCACAATTACATAATTTGTTCAATAAAAAAATCTAATGTTAAATTTGTTTAATTCAGATGTAAGTACTGGGTCTGGCTTCATCAGCAAATGCCTCCTAGCAAACGCAGACACCCTGTGTGCGGCTGTCAGCCCTCTAATTGACCCCGACGAGACTCTTCTTGAAGGCTTCTTTGAGCGTTGTGTGATGAATAACTATTTCGGTATCGGAATCGACGCTAAAATTTCATTGGATTTTCACCACAAACGCGAGGAGCATCCTGAAAAATGTAGGTCACGCGCAAAGAATTATATGTGGTATGGCGTACTCGGCAGCAAGCAGTTCCTGCAGAAAACCTACAAGAATCTAGAACAACGTGTGCAATTAGAGTGTGATGGACAGAGGATTCCGTTGCCCCATCTTCAAGGGATTGTGATACTTAACATTCCGAGGTGTGTATTGAAACTTGTAATTAATATCTTTAATTTAATATTTATCGCAATTTTAAAGCTTTATGGGCGGTATTAACTTCTGGGGTGGCACTAAAGAGGGTGATCTCTTCCTTGCGCCATCCTTTGATGATAAAATCCTGGAAGTAGTTGCAGTTTTTGGGTCCGTACAAATGGCAGCATCCCGATTAATTAACCTTCAGCATCATAGAATCGCGCAGTGCCAAAGCATACAAATCAACATATTAGGTATTTCTATTGTTTTATAATTATCTCAAAAACCCATGCAATCAAAAAATATTTAGGTGACGAAGGTGTGCCTATTCAAGTCGATGGTGAAGCCTGGATTCAACCGCCTGGTATAATACGAATTTTACATAAAAACCGAATGCAAATGCTATGCAGAAACCGATCGTTAGAAAACTCTTTAAAAACGTGGGAGGAAAAACAACGACAAAGCATAGCAGCGCAAGGCAGCAAACAACGAGTCTCTATCTCGCATGATAAAGAGCGCACAAGTTTAACTCGTCAGAGTATGCCGGTGCACGAAAAATCCTTCCTAGGGGTGCACATCGAAAAAATCCGGCAGCACTCTTTTAGTGGCCCCATGTCTAGCACCCACCACGAGCCTAGACACTCTACAGTGACGTTTGTAGAGCGTCCGCAGGTGAGCACACACGACCCCGACATTCTTTTCAGTGACGCCGAGCACCGTTTACTTATCAACTTCATCGAGTGCTCTACAACTCTAGCCAAGTGGATTAAATTATTGGCCATCACCCACACGTTGGAGGCAGACTTATACAGTTTGGCAACGGTTATTGATAAGTGTCTGGAGAACATCCATCCGAAAGGGAAGATTTTAAAAGGGCCTGCACTTCGCGGAGAGTTTACCAAGTTGGTGAATGCGGTTAAGGGTTTATATGAAGAAAGCTGTTGCCTTTTGCACGACCGCGGCGATAAGTTGCGATTGAGGGAGGATTTAGAGAACAAATTAAGTGCGAGTCTGGCCAATACTGAAATGGAGTTGAGGAAGTGTGTTATGTATGATACGCCGGCGGGGAGTATGGTGTTTTTGCAACCACTACAAGAAGATCAGGTGAGGGTTAAACATGTTTATATATATTTAGTGCGTTTAAATTAACACAATACGACATCAAATTGACAGATAATACATCTAAATATCTGTTGTGGACACCACACGACTTTCCGAATTAATTACACATACTCTCATACACATAAAACACAATACGACATAAAATTGACAGATAATACATACAAAACGAATGATAATAGGGCTAAAATAGAAAATGGTACCAATAGTTCGAAACACTAAATACACAAAAGACATACAAAATGGATCAAAAACTATAATATGAATCATTATATGAGCGTGTGAGAATGAAAGTGGTGTAAATCACATTTAAGTTGTTTTGAAAAGGAATTTATATTTTTGTAAATCGACGTCCGCAGTTACTTTTTTATTTAAGAATAAATTGATTTTAAGTCTGTAACATAAATACCAAACACAAACTCATCTCCTGTTCAAAACAACCTAAATGTGATTTACGCTACATTCATTCTCACATATGTATCCAGTATGGGACTTTCTCGGTTCGAATGCAAATGAACCAACTCATTTGGGATTTTACGTATGACATAAAACATAAAAGCTGATCATATAATTCCTTATCAAGCTTTTCTGTTTTTATCTGTTCATGTCTTCATTCAGTTTTCTCCAGTCAGTTTTTATTAATCGATGTATCTAATTTCTTAATCATTAATCAAATAAGTATATCATGCAATGTTTAACCTAGGATAAAAATTTAATCGCATTAAAATTTTAATTTAATTTTTATTTTTATTGATCGATGCATCTAATATCTTAATCATTAATTAAATAAGTATGCCATGTATGGTTTAACCTAGGATAAAAATTGAATAGCATTAAAAGCTATAATAATTAAAACAATTATTTTCTATAAAATTGAAGACTGAGCACAAACGCAAGGGCCTCTTCTGGTTGAAATTCCGCAGAGGCTCAAGCGCTCACGCCACGCAGCCTCACTCATCCAAGCAACACGACGTGGCCTCCTGGGGCACCCAGGAAGTGGCTACGTGGCTGGACACGCTTCAGCTATCCGAATACATTGATAGCTTCGTCAAGAACGATATCAGAGGTCGCGAGCTGCTGACGCTCGCGCGGCGCGACTTGAAGGATCTGGCCGTAACTAAGGTAGGGCACGTGAAACGCATTCTGCAAGCCATCAAGGACCTTAATAGCAGCGCTTAAAGTTTCTACAGCTGTTGAGGGAGCGGTGTAGATACTGGGATTGAATTATCCTGGGGTAGCTTGGATAGCACACCCCTTAGAGAACCAAAAACTATGATGATAGAGATTGATTAAATGGACCACTATTATTTTTGTGATTTAACGGAAGATGAGTGGAGGTGGCACTAATAAATTAAAGATTTATAATTTATATAAGCTCGATATTAAAGAAAAGTACAATAATTACAAAATAGTATTGCATTTTTTATTGGTGGTAATCATTATATAAATCATACATGAACGAATCTGATGGTGTAAAACAATGAACTACAGGTCGTAGGTAACCTTCATAACAAAACCCATTCTTACTTTTACATTATTACATTATTACATTATTTTTAATTTTTAATTAACGTATTGCTTTATAAGGCACCTTACACGATCAATATTATTGTCAATATTTTAGAATAATGACAGTATTACTGTATGATAATCTGTAAAATGTTCATTATTCTAAAATATTGCCAGTATTACTCATCGTGTAAGGTATAATAATGATGTAATGAGGAGAATACTAATCTTTAACCGGATAATTGATTACTTGATAAATATAAAAGGAGAATTGAAGCAAATATTGACAGTATTAATGACCGTGTAGGTGCCTTTATGATCTGTTTTTGAAATCATACTATTTCAGCACTGTAGTAAGCAATCCTCTTTATTTAAAATGTTATTTTGGAGTTACTAAATAATGTTGTTGTTTTTTACACACATATTTCAAGAAGACGAATAATCCATCTTTTATGTGTTATAGAGCCTTATCAAGTCTAAATCTGGCCCTGGCTAGAGTGTGGTGGTTCCATTGAATCCCACTGCACTGTTGTCATGGTTGATCTATTATACTTCTTTACGTAATTGTAAAATGTGAGGCTCTATGCAATATAGATATATGATATGTTTAAAACCTATAAAAATAAAAGCAATGACGATGAAAACTGGATATACCAGGTTTGAGATCATGATAATTTAATTAATAACAAATCAATGTTTAATTAACATTTAGGGTTGCAGCTAGGTTTGCCAACTGTCCTCCCTTTGGGATATTTATAACATCCTCCCATCCTCCTTTTGATACAAGAGTATATATATATATATATATATATATATATATATATATATATATATATATATATATATATATATACTATGTTATAGCTGAGGATTATGTGTAAAACATCCAATAAAAAATGCAATACTAGATATTATTTTATTTTAAATAGCAATTTGCTGATTGTAGTCGATTGGAAATTTATTCGTGCCATCTTAGAAAATCTAAAACGCACAAGAAACTGCCGTTGTTTCAGTGGTATCCTCGCGAGTATAGAAATCCTGCTGAACTTCTCTTCTTGCATATCCCTATTTTTCGCAGAACCACCACGCTTGCCTTTCGTTTCTCTATTAAAAAAAACTATATAATAAGAATAATAATAGAACTACGTTTCCCAAAAGTAAATAAACACACACACAATTGTGTAATTTCGCTTACTACGACGTTCTTATTCGCATCGAAAGACAATTGAAAGCTAATACTACTGACAATATCATCGATCATGTTGCATTCGATTGTTTTTTAGTAGACACGTGGTATTAATATGATATCAAAAATAGATCGAAAAGGATTATAGAAGTGTGTACCCAATAGATTAAATTTTATAGCGCAAATAGGGCCAATTCACACATAAGTGGCGACGGGCAAAGCACCTCGCTTTCGCCTCTTATGTGTGAATTGGGCCTTAGATTAGCTGGGTTTATGATGACATAAAATAAGAAATACCAAAGCGTGAATTACATTGCACTAGATTCGTCAAGATTCATTCAAGAGACTTAAACATGTCTAGATTATTATTTTATGTTCAGCTCGAACTATGATCAATCACCTACTGCGTATGTCTTTTATTCAAGACACATGTGTGATTGAAACTTGTTCAAGTTTTTATACGAATCTAGTGCAATGTTGATGCAAAATTGACACTTAACCCTTAATTAGGCGCGCTGTGTTTCATACCATCGGTGGTGGTATGAGGGAATTTTATACCCCACTTACTTTTGATAGTTTGTAAGGCAAATAAATGTATATTTTTTGCAATGAATTATAAGAGTAATTTTATAATATAAAGTACATAAAATAAACTTAGTTTAAACATTGAGAAATTATATACAATCATTTATAAATAAATCAAACAAATCAGAGATATCAGGCTTAAATTTAAAGTATATAAAAAAAACTTAGTTTAAAAATTGAGAAATTATATACAATAATTTATAAATCAATAAAAAATCAGAGAAATCAAGCTTAAATTTAAAGTATATAAAAAAACTTGTTTATACATTGAGAAATTATATACAATCATTTATAAATCAATAAATAAATTCAGAGAAATCAGGCTTAAATATAAAGTATATAAAAAAACTTTGTTTAAACATTGAGAAATTATATACAATAATTTATAAATTAATAAATAAATTCAGATAAATCAGGATTAAATATAAAGTATATAAAAGAACATTGAGATATTATATATAATATTTTATAAATGAATAAAAAAATTCAGAGAAATCAGGCTTAAATATAAAGTATATAAAAAAACTTAGTTTAAACATTGAGATATTATATACAATCATTTATAAATCAATTAATAAATTCAGAAAAATCAGGCTTAATTTTAAAGTATATAAAAAAAACTTAGTTTAAACATTGAGAAATTATATACAAACATTTATAAATCAATAAAAAAATGCAGAGAAATCAGGCTTAACTTTAAAGTATATAAAAAAAACTTAGTTTAAACATTGAGAAATTATATACAATAATTTATAAATCAATAAATAAATTCAGAGAAATCAGGCTTAAATATAAAGTATATAAAAAAAACTTAGTTTAAACATTGAGAAATTATAAACAATCATTTATAAATCAATAACTAAATTCAGAGAAATCAGGCTTAAATATAAAGTATATAAAAAAACTTTGTTTAAACATTGAGAAATTATATACAATCATTTATAAGTCAATACAAAAATTCAGAGAAATCAGGCTTAAATTTAAAGTATATAAAAAAACTTTGTTTAAACATTGAGATATTATATACAATCATTTATAAATAAATAAATAAATTCAGAGAAATCAGGCTTAAATATAAAGTATATAAAAAAAACTTTGTTTAAACATTGAGAAATTATATACAATCATTTATAAGTCAATACAAAAATTCAGAGAAATCAGGCTTAAATTTAAAGTATATAAAAAAAACTTAGTTTAAACATTGAGATATTATATACAATCATTTATAAATCAATAAAAAAATTCAGAGAAATCAGGCATAAATATAAAGTATATGAAAAAAACTTAGTTTAAACATTGAGAAATTATATACAATCATTTATAAATCAATCAAATAATTCCAAAAATATTCAGAGAAATCAGGCTTAAACTTTATATAATTTTAAAATGATCTTCCCTAATTCTGCAGCAATCTCCTTCTGGTAAACAATATGGTTGATAAAAGCTCAACTGTTTTTTGGAACACATTGCTGCTCGTGCGGGGGTATCTCAAATTGCACAAGTTGCTAGGTTTTCGAAAAACTGTTCACAATGGATGATAGAGAATGATCGAAGTAGATACATTCTTTAAAGGTCGTATTAGACAAGACAATTTCTTGACTCAAAAGTTAAGGTCGTTTTAGACAAGACAATTTCTTAGCTGAAAAGTTGTTCAAGAAATGAATTCATATATCCTCCTCCCATACAATTTGTCCTTGACAAATAGAACGCGTTATATTTTTCCATTGCATCCACCATCCAATTCAATATTTTAAATAATTTGCTGTATGATACGAGACAATTTAGATTGTCTCGCATCTTGACTAACTTTTGAGTCAAGAAATTGTCTTGTCTAAAACGACCTTTAGTCAAGATACGAGACAATCTAAATTGTCTCATATCATACAGCAAATTATATGAAATATTGAAATGGATGGTAGATCGAATGGAAAAATATAACGCGTTCTATTTGTGAAGGACAAATTGTATGGGAGGAGGATATATGAATTAATTTCTTGAACAACTTTTGAGCTAACAATCTAAACAATCTTGTCTTGTCTAAAACGACCTTAAGCAAACATGCCAATAAAAGGTTAGAAGAGGTGCTACGTGCAAGCCTAGCAGGGTTACAAACTGATGCCACAAAATACTCCATCGGGAGGGTACGGTATACCCCAGTGTGCCTAATTAAGGGTTAAGGCTGGGCTATATAAAACCAGATTATTTGTTATCTGTAATTGAAGCGTCACTTTTAACAAGATTGGCACATAAAGGGATGTTGCCATATATAAAAAGTTTAAAACAAGCAATATCTATCAGTGGATTGCCCGTCATCACGGAGTGGGGGTGCATTAATAAAAATTACAATATTGTTTTGTTGCTTTACCTTAAATAAAGATATCACACGCACATTTTTTATCTCATATTACTCACAATAGCTTCAAATAGCAAATATCAAATATTTTGCTACTTCAAATTTTATACATACATATTTTGACTTTTCTTTACGTTTCTAGACGAAATAGATTATTTTTGGAAAATATCCATGTGTGTGTCTGTGAACAAAATTGCGTGAAAGCGGTTTGTAAATCAGCTGAGATGTTTTCACTATAGTTTTTCATATACAGCAAGCGGCCGCTGTTGACGTAATTTTCACAAAAATAAATTTACTTATATATAAACGAATATGATTTCTCATAAAGAGTAATACCTCACGTACAGCAGCAACGTAATGAATTACGATGAAAAAGTGTGAGTTATTCCATTACATATACTTAAAATGATTTTTGTAATATGTATATTGACAACAAAAGCGACCGATTGTAAGCGACCCCTCTCTCCTAGCAAACCACGACTTTAGTAAGACAACTTCCTCTCTATAGAGAAACTTAACGCTATCAAGAACAAAATGTATTGCTTTATGATCTATTTTTGAAATCATATTTTCTCAGCACTGTAGTAAGCAATCCTCTCTATTTAAATTGTTACCCTGGAGTTACTAACTAATATTGTTGTTTTTCACTCATCACACATATTTCAAGAGAACGAATTGTCGTTTTTGTTAGATGTTGACAGTGTACACAGTGAGAAATATTGGTTATTTTTGTGTTCAGATTATTTAATAATATATATATATATATATATATATAATATATACATATATCCTAAATATTCAGCTGAATACATATTTTTTTATTAAATAATCTGAACACAAAAATAACCAATATTTTTACACAGTGAGAAATATTGGTTATTTTGGTGTGTTCAGATTATTTAATAAAAAAATATGTATTCAGCTGAATATTTAGGATATATGTATATTATATATATATATATATATATATATATATATATATATATATATATATATATATATATATATACGGTTTATAGCCCTATAGATCTCTATAGGGCTATAAACCGTGAGCCTTTTCGCGCCGGTAAAGGAAGAAGCGAAGCTCAGAGGAGTTTAATCACTCGATATTTATCTCTTCTGAAAAACTGCGAAAGGCCAAAATTCGCCCTGGGGTTCGAACTCAGGCTGAAGATAAAGATGTGTTCTATCTAGAAGTATTTTATAAAAATGAAAATGAGGCCTAATAGATAGAGTGAGTAATTTCGAAAAAAAAACCGCGAATCACCTTTCAAATGTTTTTTCTGTTGACCGGCGGAAAAGCTGATAGCTCTATAAATCGAGAAGTTTTTTTTGGAGAAAATAGCAAGTTAAATATAAGCGAGATTTAGGGGCAGACGAATGTTGGGGGAAAATACGAACTGGTTGAATTAGAAGATAACAAATATTTCAATCTGTCAACTTCACTAACTGAGGTGTTTATGTGTGAAAAACAGTAAAATAATTATAAAAATACTTATTAAAAGTCCTTAACTGTTTTCAATTGTATTTCCGTACAAAACCACGCCTAAAAAAAGATAAAAACAAACAAAAAAGTAACAATTAGAAACCCACAACGCCCAACCAACAAAATATGTATAATAAATGTGGAACTTTACTGTGATTTTAATGTTTAAAAGTTGAAAAATATTCTCTTAACGTAGCAAACCATGCAACTCGGGGGGAAATAATACGAAACCCACACACCCCCCACAAAAAAAATAATAACTGTAGATATGTGTATGCGTGGACGCATGCGTGACACCACAACCACCCTCCCAATTTAGTTATATTCATCATATCGGAGAGGTTTCGTTTTAATAAATAAATAAAGGTGTTTTTTTTCTGTTAAAAACTAATATTCTAAAACCAAAGCAATTATCTTTCCTAGCAATATATTAACCTTACTCTTTTTGTCACTCGTGTTGTGTGACGAAATCTTCCCTTGCCACTTAACCTTGTCTCTCACAGAAGGAAATAATATTATACGCATAATAATGAAATAATTTAGAAATTAGTTTAATTGTAAGAGGGTATAATGATGAGAAGCATACGATGTTGTTAATGTGATTTTTTAGTATGTTTAAGGTTATTTATTCTATTTTTGCGACTGGGTTTGCAGGGGCGCAATTGAGAATCACTTTATAGAACTATTATCAACCTAATTCTCTCTCTCTCTCTCTCTCTCTCTCTCTCTCTATATATATATATATATATATATATATATATATATATATATATATATATATATATATATAATAAACATTTATTTGCTAATACGTTAGTTGCAGGGTTTAGGATAACGTATTTTCTTTTCTCTGACTGACGCAACTACGCTGACGGAAAATCAGAGAGCAGGAATAAGTGCTTTATGAATAACAATGGTACTTTGTATATCTAGAGCGATAAACACACTATGTGTTCGAAATCAAACTTAATAATTGACTTCAGCGTGAATTTCATTGTACTAAATTTAAAAAGAAACTTGAACAATATGTATTCGAGACTACTGTAACTAAAACGTGAATCGGGTAAATCAGAAAAAAACAAGTATTTCCTGTACGAATTATTTTTTCTGATTCTGGTCCCACTTTTCTTTCTAATTTCACTTTAAAGTGTGACTTCAGTGTGAATTTCATTGCAATAAATTTATAAAGCAACTTGAATAATTTGCATTCGAGACTGCTCTAACCAAAACATGAACCGTGTAAATCAGAAAAAACAAACGAAGTGTACGAAGTTTTTTTTTCTGATTCTGGTCGCACTTTTCTTTCTAATTTCACTTTAAAGCTTGACATCAGTGTGAATTTCATTGCACTAAATTTATAAAGAAACTTGAACAATTTGCATTCGAGACTGCTCTAACCAAAACGTGAACTGTGTAAATCAGAAAAAATAAACTTCATGTACGAAGTTGTTTTTCTGATTTTGGTCGCACTTTTCTTTGTAATTTCACTTTAAACTTTGACTTCAGCGTGAAATTCATTGCACTAAATTTATAGAGCAACTTGAACAATTTGCATTCGAGACTGCCTAACCAAAACGTGAACCGTGCAAATCAGATAAGACACACTTCATGTACGAAGCACTTTTCTTTCTTCACTTAAAAGTTTTTCTTTAAGACATGCACATGTCATTAAAAAGAAAATTTCGTCCTGTAAATTGATTCTCGTTGGAAAGCTAGCTAGCCAAACTAAACTCGTTGCCAAAAACGTCGCGTTGACTGATAAATAACTAAATTCAAATCGGCCACCCCTGAAACCCAGCCATTTAATTTTTTCATTATAATTGTTTTTGTACACCGCCAACGATTGTTTTCATGTACGACCACGTTTCCTGGCGCAATATATCGAAGAGAACTCGACGATCTTAGAACAAAGAGATAGTAAAACTATGATAATCATTGTAAATTGCCTTGTTTAGGTGTTTGTAAATTATAAGGAGTGTACATTTAATGTTATGTAACTGTTATTATTTAGGAGACTGTGTGAGTGTGTATGTATATGTGTGCGTGGGAATGAAAAATGGTGTCTTGTGATTTGTTTTGAAATTGTCATTCCATGCGGCTTGCAATAATTGGTGGAATTATTAAAACAAGAGGTGATTATGCCTTGTAAATGAATTTAAATTTTTGAGTAAATAACCCAGCACAGTGGCCTAGGGATAGAGGCGGCATCCGTCTCATACGGAGCATTGGGGAGTCTGAGTTCGAACCCCATCTGGGCGAATTCTCGCGAATCACCTTTCACAGTTTTTCAGAGATTTTCTGAGAAGTTCAGGTAAATACCGGGTGATTAAACTCCTCATCGTTACCACGTACGTGAGTTTAAACTTCATTGGGGTAAATTTTTGCGAATCACCTTTATTTATATATATATATATATATATATATATATATATATATATATATATATATATATATATATATATATTTATTTTCTCAACAGATATCAAATTTAATTACAGAGAAAAGAAAAACAAACAATTGTTACCAACCAAACTATACCCGTACACTATTTCAAATAACTTGAACTATGCACTACATTGTTTATCACAATTCTTTTATGAATCAGACGTAAATTAATAAATGAAATTAATTGAATTATAGAAAGTAATGGATAACAATGTAGTGTAGAGTTCAAGTCATTTGAAATAGTGGACGAGTATAGTTTGGTTGCTAGGGGACACCCGCCCACCCCACCTTTGCTCGCATAGTTTTTTCCAGAGGATAACACTCTTCCTGAAATGGTTTAAACAATATAAAACGTTTGTATCCATTGAAAAAACTATGCGAACGAAGGTGGGGTGGGTGGGTGTCCCCTACCAACCAAACTATGCCCGTCCACTATTTCAAATGACTTGAACTCTACACTACATTGTTATCCATTACTTTCTATAACTCAATTAATTTCATTTATTAATTTACGTCTGATTCATAAAAGAATTGTGATAAACAATGTAGTGCATAGTTCAAGTTATTTGAAATAGTGGACGGTCATAGTTTGGTTGGTAGGGGCCACCCACCCACCCCACCTTCGTTCGCATAGTTTTTTCAATGGATACAAACGTTTTATATTGTTTAAACCATTTCAGCAAGAGTGTTATCCTGTGGAAAAAACTATGCGAGCAAAGGTGGGGTGGGCGGGTGGCCCCTACCAACCAAACTATACTCGTCCACTATTTCAAATGACTTGAACTCTACACTACATTGTTATCCATTACTTTTTATAATTCAATTAGTTTCATTTATTAATTTACGTCTGATTCATAAAAGAATTGTGATAAACAATGCAGTGCATAGTTCAAGTTATTTGAAATAGTGGACGGTCATAGTTTGGTTGGTAGGGGTCACCCACCCACCCTACCTTCATTCGCTTAGTTTTTTCAAGGGATACAAACGCTTTATATTGTTTAAACCATTTCAGGAAGAAATAAGAATACAAAAATCTACATTAAAGTTTGATACGCTTAATAAATAATAATTAATAATGAGTGAACATCTAACATACATAATAATATATTATAATTAATAAAACGAAATGATTTCAAACCTGCGGATTATATAAAATATCAAAATAAAAAAAAACATTGAAACCGTTGAAAAATCAATAAATAAACATGTTATTTTTTAAACTACTAATAAAATTATATAGTGTTTGTTTGAAATGATATTTACAATATTTATATTGTCAGGTGTAATTATTAATATTTTTATAATTTAGAAATCTAAGGCGCAATCTTAGAAAAGAATTATATATTCAAGATCATACCACACCAGAATTGATTTTCTTCAATATTTTTACTAATTATTGCAAGTCGTTCCTACCAAAAATATCGCGTCTTCATTGTCGCATGCAACTTCCAGCTTTAAAAAAAAATAATGCGACTTTGTATCGACCTAATGTGTTCATTTTTAATTCCCATTTATTTATGTCGTTTTCATACAAAAAAAAGGCCTGCAAGAAACTCTTTCCCACCTAATAATAAAAAAAAATGTTTAAAAAATATTTAGATTTTAATCATTATTACTCGCTAAATTGTTCGATTTTATTAAGATAATTATGAATCTTATGTATAGAGCTGTGGACCAAAATTGTACCAAACTGAACCAAATTGGATAACGTTTTAGTTCAGATAGAGATAGACGCTGAAAAGGACATACAGAAAATATTTGGATTTGTTGATAATTGCCTGTTTGCTTAGATTTGTCAGACTATGTGCTTTTTTTGGAGAACAAGTATCTATATGACTTTATTTTTCTCCGTAGCACCTCATTTTAGGATAGCTATTATAATATATTTGTTTCTTTACCATATCCAAGCCAGTGATTCTCAACTACGGTGCCGCGAGATTATTGACGCCAAATACATACAATAAAAATAATTTTGTTAAATAAATGGTGACATGTAAATAAATAAAAGGGAAAAAGTGTGCTGACTTTTATTCATCACGGTACACTTTCAATAATTAAAAAAAATATATCAGCACACCTTTTCCCTTTTATTTACATGTCACCATGGAGACATGTAAATAAATAAAAGGGAAAACGTGTGCTGCCTTTTATTCATCACGGTACATTTTTAATAATTAAAAAAATATATATCAGCACACCTTTTCCCTTTTATATACATGTCACCATGATCACATGTAAATAAATAAAAGGGAAAAAGTGTGCTGACTTTTATTCATCATGGTACACTTTCAATAATTAAAAAAAATATATATTAGCACACCTTTTCCCTATTATTTACATGTCATCATGGAGACATGTAAATAAATAAAAGGGAAAAAGTGTGCTGAGTTTTATTCATCACGGTACACTTTCAATAATTAAAAAAAATATATCAGCACACCATTTCCCTTTTATTTACATGTCACCATGGAGACATGTAAATAAATAAAAGGGAAAACGTGTGCTGACTTTTATTCATCACGGTAACTTTCAATAATTTAAAAAAAAATATATCACCACATCTTTTCCCTTTTATTTAGATGTCACCATGGAGGCATGTAAATAAATAAAAGGGAAAAAGTGTGCTGCCTTTTATTCATCACGATACATTTTTAATAATTAAAAAAAATATATATCAGCACACCTTTTCCCTATTATTTACATGTCATCATGGAGACATGTAAATAAATAAAAGGGAAAAAGTGTGCTGACTTTTATTCATCATGGTACACTTTCAATAATTAAAATATATATATATATATATATATATATATATATATATATATATATATATATATATATATATATATCAGCACACCTTTTCCCTTTTATTTACATGTCACCATTTATTTAACATACAAATTTATTTTTATTGTATGCATTTGGCGTCAATCATCTCGCGGCACCGTAGTTGAGAATCATTGGCTTGGATATGAAAAAGAAACAAATCTATTATAATAGCTATCCTAAAATGGGGTGCTACGAAGAGAAATAGAGTCATATTGATACTTGTTATATATATATACGTTACTCTGTTGCATGTCTGGACGTACCTTAATATAGATTTTGCACTCATTAGATCTCATCAGTGTAGCATAGAGATTTCAAAAAGTATACAAATCTGCAAAATATTGCGAGATATAGTATGTTATTTATTTTTCTTTAAATAGCGGGGGGGATAAAAAAAGCTGAACCCAAACTAGTCATAAAGTTTAATTGACATATGAGAGATGAAAAACTAAAATCCAATATTTGAAAGTCAAACTCAATTCTACAATTACAACATTTTTAAATTTAAAAATGTCTCTGTTATTATTTTTCTCGTATTTTTAACAAAACTGTAACTGTAACTATAGTTCAACATCAGGCCAAACGCAATATTTTTTATTTGTAATTATCACTAGCTGGGCTACACTAATTGAGATCTAATAAATCAAAAATCTGGATATATAAGGAATGATTTTAAAGTTTGTAACGTTTGTTTTCACGTCTATCCTTTATAACTTTTCACTGTCCAACTCTTGTGTGCTGACATAATAAACGAAGACTGACTGCTGCGTAAAATTTCTGTGATACACAAACATAAAGAAGCAGTCATCATCTAGTTTCCCCATTCCTCGTCCTCTCCACACACAAACCCACGTACTTGTTTTTCGGAAAGTGTATACTATTGACAGAAGCGCATCTATGTTATCTAGCAAGCTCCAACAAAATAATTCCTGTCGCCTCCCATTATTAATTCTCTGGTTCTATTAAATGTGATTCAGTTGGCTTGCTAGGTGCCTAGAGCCGGTTCTGTCGGTTGGGGTTTGTTTGGTTAGTTAGGTTCTTGATTGTTAAATTTCATGCATACACAATAATAAGAAAAATCAAATAGCTGTCAATAAATATGTAAAAGTGCAATGAAATCCTGTATGAATAATAATTATATCTTGGGTAAAAATTATATTATATTTACCTGTAGTTGGTTGTTTTATATTAAACCTACTAATCCTGGTCAAATACTCCTAATAATAATAATAATAAAAATATTTATTGTGATACATAACATTTACATTACATACCACAATGGGCTAACGACCGGAGTCTTTCTGCCCGCGTCAAATTTACAAGTTGCATTAATTGGAAACTTAAACTAATCTTAATATAATATTGTTATTTGTGTTTGATTTGTTGTATTAGAGGGAGTGATGGGAATTTTCTTTTATTTATTTATATTTTATTTTACTAACATGTTTATCAATTAAATAGGAAATTACTTCTGCAGTCTGTTTTTATTCCTTCAAAAATATTAAAGGCCCAGCGCTCTATTCGAAAATATGTCTGATGATTGTTGTTAAATTCTAAACAATATTTAAAAAAATCGTGGGGGATTTTGCACACTTCGTTTGGTAACAATAAACTGATCATCTTCATGAAATCTGAACAAATTTAAACGATGTCTAGGTGATTCATCTCGCAAACTTAAAAGGATTTAGATCAGTCGTACTTGATCGGATGAGGAATGTTAACACGCTGCTTTCGTTTATCGTTCGACAGCTGTTCTGGGCTAATTGTCTCGTGTTCGTTTATCCGTGCGAGCCTCTTGGAATACACGATTGTTACCTTAGGCGCTTTCGTTTATCGTCCAGGAGCTGTTATAATAAATTTTTATAAGCCAGCTAAGACCAGCCCGGAACAGCTCACGAACTATAATCAAAAGCGGCTCTTATACCCTACGCATCTACACTTTTTCTCCGCTTTTCTCAAATGTACACACTCACAGTGGAAAATTATATTTTATTTATTAAATATTATTTTGGCACCACAAACACCTTAATAGAAAATTGCCTTTTGAACTTATTTATTATTTTAGTTCATCTAAAAGGCACCTTACACGATCAATAATACTGTCAATATTTTAGAATAATGACAGTATTACTGCACGATAACATGTTTAAAATGTTCATTATTCTAAAATATTGCCAGTATTACTTATCATGTAAGGTATAGTAATGATGGAATGAAGAGAATATTGATGTTTATCCGAATAATTGGTACTTGATAAATATAAAAAGAGGATTGAAGCAAATACTGACAGTACTAGGATTGACAGTATTATTGACCGTGTAAGGTGCATTATAAACTCACCTTTATATTTACAAAAACGAAAATTAAATTGCCATTTTGAATCCTAACACACAATGCAAACATTTCTAATATAATAAAAAGACAGTCGAATGTTTCAAGAATAATTCTGTGCAACAAAAATATGTATATTTATAAATTATTTTTAGACATTTCTACTCCCGCGACTCATTCAAATCAACTCCCGTTATTTATAACCACCTTGAACTAATCTCAAAACCTCTTTAGTCGGGCATTTCTCCTATCGTTGTTAGATACACACGAAGTTTGATTAGTTTCTGGTACATTTTATTTAATCAGTTTTGATTGTAATTGTGTGCGTGCTTAAAATTTGATACAGCCCGCTCTTGTTAAATTTAGTAGTATATTATATTATCAGTTTGCGTGAGTCAATTAGACGTGATAACACAGCAAAGCGGGTCACACAAACCGAATAATTTTTAAATAATGTCGGACTGGTGTAGACCGGCCGACTTGGCCTACCCCAACATATGGGATAGATTCGTAGGAAGAGAACGGGGCGATGGTAAAGTATTGGAGTACTGGGTGCAGGATTTAACGGCGGAGCACGTGGATGAGGCGATTGGATGCCTAATGAGCGGGTTTGTTAATGATGAGCCGCTTTGTAAATATTTGGGTATGTCAATTACAAATTATTTTCAATTTAACGAGCATTAGCCGAATTCGTTTATCATTCGGGAGCTGTTCTGAGATAGCCTTAGCTGGCTTAGAACAGCCTGAGCAGCTCTCGAACGATAAACGAAAGCGGTTGTAAATAACATGTTTTGAACCTGGTTTGATTTATTGTTATAATATGTACTTAGGTTTGTGTATGTCAACTTCAAATTACTTTGAATTTAATGAGCATTAGCCGAATTCGTTTATCATTCGGAAGCTGTTCTGGGCTAGCCTTCGCTGGCTTAGAACAGCCTGAACAGCTCCAGAACGATAAACGAAAGCGGCTATAAATAACATGTTTTGAACCAGCCTTGATTTATTGTTATAATATGTATTTAGGTTTATGTATGTCAATTACAAATTATTTTGAATTTAACAAGCATTAGCCGCATTCGTTTATCGTTCAGGGGCTGTTCTGGGCTAGCCTTAGTTGGCTTATAACAGCCTGGAACAACTCCAGAACGATAAACGAAAGCGGCTATAAATAACATGTTTTGAACCTTGCTGGATTTATTGTTATAATATGTACTTTTAGGTTTATGTATGTCAATTTCAAATTATTTTGAATTTAACGAGCATTAGCCGAATTCGTTTATCATTCGGGAGCTGTTCTGGGCTAGCCTTAGCTGGCTTAGAACAGCCTGAAAAGCTCCCGAACGATAAACGAAAGCGGTTATAAATAATATGTTTTCAACCTGGCTTGATTTATTGTTATAATATGTACTAAGGTTTATGTATGTCAATTTCAACTTATTTTGAATTAAACAAGCATTAGCCGCATTCGTTTATCGTTCGGGAGCTGTTCTGGGCTACCCTTAGCTGGCTTAGAACAGCCTGGAACAACTCCCGAACGATAAACGAAAGCGACTATAAATTACATGTCTTGAACCTTGCTTGATTTATTGTTATAATATGTATTTAGATTTAGAAAACGACGATGCGGCTTTGAAAGAACTGGAGCAGCTTTATAGGCATATATTTGCTCAAAAATGCGGCTTGGTGTGTTTAACTATGGATCAGAATACGAATGTTACCAAAATGGTTGGTTTTAATTGCACAGGGCGAGCATTCAAAGAACAACCGAAATATCAGGTAATAATAGTGTAGAGCAGACCTTGGGCGACCTGTTTTTTTTTTTAATTATAAGGCGTGTTCATTAAAGGTCATTTTAGACAAGACAATTTCTTGACTCAAAAGTTAATCAAGATGCGAGACAATCTAAATCTAAGTCTCGTAGCATACAGCAAATTATTTGAAATATTGAATTGGATGGTAGATCGAATGGAAAAATATAACGCGTTCTATTTGTCAAGGACAAATTGTATGGGAGGAGGATATATGAACTCATTTCTTGAAAAAATGTTGAGCTAAAAAATTGTCTTCTCTAAAACGACCTTAACAGAATGCACATATAAACATATAAACATGTTTACAATTAAGAGTTGATACGCAAACAAACAGGTACATATTTGATATTATTTAAGTACATTAAAGTAAACTATGATTAACATACGTATGTATTAAGTGATCGTAAGAAAAGTAGTAATATAAAGCTAAAAACATGTTTAAATTTAACATCAATATAAATAATACTAATACATATTCAATATCAAGTTATTGTAATAAGAGAACATAATGATTTCATCTCATTAACGAATTAGTTTATAAATAAAACAATATTTTTCTGCGATATCGCACTGTGAGATAACAAATGTAGAAACTTCCAAAAACAAAGATAAATGCCTTTTAAAGTTTGTAATATTATATATATATATATATATATATATATATATATATATATATATATATATATATATATATATATATTATTGTATTTATTCGCCGAAAGTTAATTATGTGCAAGTTATTATTGGGAAACGAGGGCATTAAAAAAACTCCTTTTTTAATATATCAATATATTTCGCTCGTTAAATTTCGAGCATCATCAGGATAATCTACAATAGTACAAAGGGGCTTACAATTAATTAATATATATATATATATATATATATATATATATATAAATATGGCGTTAACTTACTAAACAGAGTTAATCAACAAGGAAACTGGAACATAACATAATTTACAACATTTTTTAAATATATATATATATATATATATATATATATATATATATATATATATATATATATATATGTATATATTACCAGCAGTTATACCGTTGAGTATAATTTAGCTATTTTTTTAAATCACAATTTGGTTTATTGTAAACACAGAAAAATAATAAAAGGAGCGTTAAAATATACATAATAATTATCAAAACAAAAAAACCTGAAAATTAATTTTTTAAGTTACACAGTGACAGTGCGTAATATATAATTTTTCGTATATTGCAGTGTACAAACCCGAAGATCGAAACATTCTGTGACTACGAGGAACATTACATATCAGGTTTCAAGGATCAATATGAAATTTTGAAAATTGATCAATATTTATCTGCTATCGGATTGTATGTTAAGCCTGATTATAGAGGAGAGGGAATAGGTTTACGGATTTTAAACGCTAGGTTTGTAAATTAATTTATAAATAATGTATTATATATTATCATTCTCATTGACTGTATAATTTCCATCCCTAAGAGAGATTATGTGCAAAGCAATCGGAATCCCGGCGAGTTGCACACTTTTCACCTCTCTGGCCTCCCAGCGGCTGGCCGAGAGGGCAGGATTCAAGGATTTAATCCCGTTGAAACGGATCGAGAATAATTTCATGCCGGACAGCGTCGAGATGAAATTGATGGAGCTGGGAAAGGGGTACCGTTACATGTATAAGTTCTATCTGTGATTTATCGAACAACCGCGAAAAATACGAAATGATAATGTACGACCTATACTTGGAAAATAAAATAAAATGTCAGGTGTATTTATTTATGAACAAAACTTATAATTGCAGTGTAGCAAGAAACAGTGACAGAGAGTGATGGGGCTGTTCACCCCATCCAGCCTAAAATCTTTGAGGAAAATATAGCCTTTACTACAATTTATTGTTTTACCATTATTTATTTACCGTATTATTGGTGTTTAAGTCCATATACATTGGTAATGTCTCTTGTCTAGTGTCCGAGTATTGTTTGGTTCTGTTTGTGGGATCCGTAGCTTAGTGTTAAATAAAAGAAATAGAATGTCTTACATGTCTATACATTTTTTCTTTTATGTTTGTTTTATTGCTGCTCAATTATATACTGTGTATTGGTGTTTGTAAACTTATATAAGCGCGCACGTTCATTTGTACCTTCAGTCATCGAGAAAAACTTGATAATGCCTAGAGCTTAGGCGAAACTAGTTGTTTCAAACAATTAAACAAGTGGTAAAAAACATAGTAGTTTTATTCATCTACTTTATTTCAAACTACTATGTTTTTTTTTGCCACAACAAAGTCGTAAAAAACATAGTAATTTCCTTTATTGACGAATATATTTGCTTGCAGAACTCAAAAAAAAACCCAAGAAAATAAATATTAATTAGTGATTTAACATAATGACTCTTCCAAATTTCCAGATAGTATGCCGTATACAACGTAAGCATACGGCATAGTATCAGGAAATTTGTAAGAGTCATTATGTTAATGAGGATAAAATAACCAGCCGGTAACTTTCTTATTGATTATCGGATTTACCATATTTGTGCAAACAATTAAAGCAAGTTAAACATAAAATTGATTGTGCTAAAATGTATACGAATAATTTTGATATTTTAATATAAAACTCAATATGAAGTAAACGGTTAAGTCAAATCTATCTCAATATGAGTTGTGCGGTATTAATTATAAGGTATGTACCTATTATATTTAATACCGCACAACTCATATTGAGATAGATTTGACTTATACGTTTATTGCATATTGAATTATATATGATATATGTCAGAAGAAGAAAAATTCCGTATAAAATGAATCAAAACTGCATGGTGTGGCATATTTAGGACTGAGTCATAAAGGTAACATTGCTGCTACAACCCGAACAAACACGTTATTGTGAAGTATGTAACTTATTGCAGGCCCGTTCCATGCGTTGTTTTACGAATTATGTGATTTAGCACGTTATTATTACATCGTTAAATTATATTTTAGTGGATGAACAAAATAGTTATGTAAAGTGTATATTTCTCGAGTTAAATACACATAGTAATTGTTTTGTTTGCTATATATTGATGATATTTTTGTAATTTATTTTGCTGAAAATGCGCATATGTGTGTGTGTGTGTGTGTGTGTGTGTGTGTGTGTGTGTGTATGTGTGTGTGCATGTGTGTGAGTGTGTGTGTGTATGTATATGTGTGTCTTAATACAATAAAGACACCTTACACGGTCAATAATACTGTCAATCCTACTACTCTCAATATTTGCTTCAATCCCAAATTTATATTTATCAAGTAATCAATTATCCGGATAAAGATCAGTATTCTCTTCATTACATCATTACTATACCTTACACGATGAGTAATACTAGCAATATTTTAGAATAAGGTACATTTTAAACATATTATCGTACAGTAATACTGTCATTATTCTAAAATATTGACAGTAATATTGATCGTGTAAGGTGCCTTATAAATGTCATTGAAAGTGCCAACAATAATTAGTTTAGAATTTTCAATACCTATGTATAAAAAAATGTGCCAATTATTTTTTGTGTATTTCATTTCATTACATGATATGTAAAAAAAACTCCCGTGAGATCAGTTATGTATTTTTGTATAAAGTAGCACGCAGATCCATGACGGTGGCCGACCGCTGGATTATAAACGTTTTTCAGAAATATTTTTATGGTCAACTGTCTCTGAGGTGTTTTCTGTGAAAAATCGCAATAAGAAAACAGTTTGCTCATAATTCTTATTATTTATTTATTTATGCATGAATTGCATACATATTTTATTCCTATTTTGTTGCAAGTTTCACATAATGATAATATATCTGCAATAATAATTGCAGATATATTATCATTATGTAAAACTTGCAGCAAAATATGAAAAAAATGTACTAGATAAACTTAAACATGTTATCATTCTAGTGTTATTTAAGTGCAATAATGAGTCAACAGATTAGTTTCGTGACATGCACTAAGTAATCTAAGTAATGCAAACATGCGTGCACTGATATGTTGCCCTGCCATCCGATACATATCATTATCATTCAAGGTTGATAAATTACTCAAATTACATAACTCTCTAATATTTTTATTTACTATTTCGTGTGACGCAATTCATGGTCCATCAGCGCTGGCGCTAGTGGGGGGGAAACTACCGGACAACGGTTTATTAATTATATACAATTCAACAGTCACGCGCGCAACATTGAAATTGCTACACGCTTAAGTTCAAAGTTTGTAAATTTAAAACCGTTAATATGCCTGATTGGGTGCGACCAGCTATCGGCGCGGATTACCCGAAAGTTTATGCAGAGTTCGAGGGCAAGTTGGTGGTAAATGGCAGGAAAAGGAAGTACTGGATACAGGATCTTACTGAGGAGTATTTTGATGAAGTCGTGAAGACGTATACGACGTATTTCTTGGACGACGAACCGATATGCAAATATTCAGGTTGAGTTTTTATGAAATTACTATACATCTCAAACTTTTAAGTTACATCTTGGATATGTAAACATATTCTTCTTTATAGATTTGCTTGATCATGTAAATTCTTTATTGTTTCAAGTTGAATGTGTTCTATACTTTACTTTGTTCAGAATCAAATTATATACTACTTATAAACATGCATACAAATAGACCGTTAGAAAGCTATACACAAACGAAGATTTTTAATAGTCAGTTTTAGCTGACTGTCATCGGAGGAGCTCGAAAATGGCTAGAGCTTAGCCGAAAGTAGTTACAAAGTGTGATAAAAAACAAAGTAAAAAATCGTTTTATTAACCTTTAACATATTTAATTTTAATCATAGGTTGCGCTCATGATCCTGAATGTGTCAAAGAATTCGCGGGTTTCTGGTACGAATTACTCGGACAAAAAATAAGTTTAATTTGTCTGACCAAGGACGACGAGGGCACGGTGAAAATTGCAGGTTTTAACTGCCTCTATGCAGTATGCAAAAATGATAAGGATGATCCTTCAGATGTAAGTATCATACTAGTCACATCAAACCGATTCCTGAAATTTAATTTACAGAATATTGGCATTGTTTAGTTCGAAATTTTTATTTTGTAATGTTTTTAGATTAAAAATGAAAAAACCAAAAGGATAATAGGTATTTTAGACCATTTGGGGAACCAAAGAGATGCGTTCAAAGAGTTCCAGGTGGATGCGTATATTTCAGCGATGGGGTTGTATGTTGTGCTGGGTTACAGAGGCGAGGGTCTTGGACAAATTATTTTAGACACGAGGTAAGGTTTTGTCTCACTGATTGACATTTTTGTTTGAATTCAGTTCGAAAATATTAATCGATTCGAGTAAAATTATAACTCACGGCAAAACTAACTAACTAACTAAATAACTATGAATCTCACTACTAAAAACTTAAGAAAACTTAGAAAAATAAACAACCAGCAAAATATATACATATACCCAGCTCAGTGGCCGAGTGGTTAGAGGGGTCGTCCGTATCGTACTGATATATTTATATAGATATTTTAGGTATCCGTAAATCATAATATCGTATCTATAAGGCACCTTATACGGTCAATAATATTGTCAATCCTACTACTGTCAGTATTTGCTTCAATCCTCCTTTTGTATTTATCAAGTAATCAATTATCCGGATATACATCAGTATTCTCTTCATTTTATCGTTAATAATGTCAATATTTTAGAATAATGAACATTTTAAACATATTATTGCACATACTGTCATTATCGTTAGATATTACAAGTAATATTGATCGTGTAAGGTGCCTTTATATCTTCAAAAAACAGTTTTTAAGATAAATGCCTTTTAAATATTTTTACCATTGAGTATAATGTTATCTTATTTTTTAAACCATAATTTAATTTATTCTAAACGTAAAAAGAATTATAGGAGCGTTAAAATATATATTAAGAATCAGCAATTCTTAACCCAGATTTAACCTGTTTTATACATGTAGATAGTTTTATAACAACATTTAATTTGTTATATTCACTGCTGCAGTTATGATATGTTGAATTATACGCCTTCGAAGTATAACATTTAAACATTCTTAAGTTTCTCCATTGTAAATGTATTGTTGGAAGCTTAAGAATAAACTTGCCAATGCACTTTTTTCTGAATTACAGTTGTTAGAAATTAAGTTTTATAAAAGTGTATTCATTGTAAATGTATTATTGAAAGCTTAAGAATTACTCGTTTCTGAATTAGAGTTGTTAGAAATTAAGTGATATAAAAGTGTATTCATTGTAAATGTATTGTTGAAAGCTTAAGATTTTTTTTTCTTAATTGCAGTTGTTAGAAATGTAGTGTAATATAAATACCTTTCATAGCACGCGAAACTTTCCTAACATTTTTTTTGTTTTAAGAAAATTAATCGCTAAGGATATGGGCTTCAAAGTGAGTCTAACCGTTTTCACTTCAGCAATCTCCCAAAAACAGGCCGAGAGGGTTGGTTTTCAAGACTACGTCGTCGTGACTTACGACGATTTGGAAAAAGAAAAGCCGGAGTTGGCAATACCAGGTGTACAGGAAGTTTCCAAGCTGTGCAAGCTTATGTACAGAAAAGTCTGATTCTTCAACAATAATTATATATAATATATTGAAAATAATAATAATTACGAGAGAAGAACTAGAACAAAAAAATGTGATATAAAGAACACAGTACCTTATGTTTGTAAATTTACTTGACACCTATTTGTTCAAATTTATATTTTTTTTAGGAAATTAAGTGTAATTCAACTTTCAAGCTTCACAGCTGGATTAATAATACTTTTTGCTATTTGTCATGGACGATATATAATTTGTGTGTAATTCGATATAGGTGAAAATTTGCAAGGATAAACTTAATAGAAGTAAATAAAGCATACACATTTTTTTTTAATCTCAGGTTAAAAAATTAGAGTGGTTAATGTCACTTTCCCTCAACCGCCCAAAATCTAGTAGGTTTTTCCTTAACTACTCTTCCTCCCCGTATAGACATCACCGAGCTGAAGCGAACGCAACAAATCAAACAAATTATTTGATTGTTAAAAAAAACATATTCTAATTGATTATTATTATAAAAATCGTGTTATTTATCCTTTATCGTGGAAAACTAATAAACAACTGGAGTTCTCAACTGAGGCTAAGTATCTAGACAAGAGACTCACATCGAACCAAGAGATATTCAAAAACGGTTTGCGGATTTTTAATTAGTAGAAATATTGATTGGTAGCTTAAAGCAAATTTTTAAATTTATTGACATTTCTTGTAAAAATTTGATCCCTTTGATCATTTCTCGGTTTATCCATTTTTCGTTAAGTGTAATAGATGTAGATTTAATGAAAAAACAGTATTATCTCCAAAGTAATAGATGTAGATTGGTTCTCGGGTGGAAAACCACCTCCTGAATCCAAAGACACAAACTAGAAGTCGGTACGACAAAAACAAATACGGAGATACAGCTCGAAAAGAGCGTTTCTGAAATAGCAATTTCAAGCAATTTTTACGAATTTTGAAGGTTTGTGATACAAGAACGGAAAGAAATATCTACAAACGGTTTGCGAATTTTTAATTAGTACGCGAAGGAGTATTGATTATAGCATAAAATTAATTTTAAAATTTATTGATTTCTCTTGTACGAATTTGACCTTCTACCCCTTTGATCATTTCTCAGTTTATCGCATTTTCCGTTAAAAGTAATAGATGTAGATTGAAGATAATACTGTTCTCGTGTGGAAAACCACCCCCTGAATCCAAAGACACAAACTAGCAGTCGGTACGACAAACACTTACTGAGATACAGTACGAAAAGAGCGTATCTGAAATGATAATCTCATGCAATTTTTACGAATATTGAAGGGTTGTGACGCGAAAACAGAAAGAGATATTCCCAAACAGTTTGTAAATTTTTAATTAGTATCCTAAGGGGTATTAATTGGCAGAATAAAAATTACTTATTCATCACGACACTTACTGAGATACAGCTCAAAAAGCGCGTTTTTGAAATAGTAATTTCATGCAATTTTCTCAAATTTTGAGAGGTTGTGGCGCCAAAACAGAAAGAGATATCCACAAACGGTTTGCGGATTTTTAATTAGTACCCTCAGGGGTGTTGATTGGTAGCATAAAATAAATTTTTAATATTTTGTATTTATATTTTAAAAAATTACCTTTACCGCTTTGATCATTTATTGATTTTTCGCATTTACAGTTAAAAGTAATAGAGGTAGATTGGGGATAATACGGTTCTCGTATGAAAAGCCACCCCTTGAACCAAAAAACACAAACTAGAAGGCAGTACGACAAAGATACTGAGATACAGTTCGAAAAGAGCGTATCTGAAATGATAATCTCATGCAATTTTTACGAATATTGAAGGGTTGTGACGCGAAAACGGAAAGAGTTACACAAACAGTTAGTAAATTTTTAATTAGTATCCTAAGGGGTATTAATTGGCAGAATAAAAATTACTTATTCATCCTAAAAAGTAATTTCACCGTCAAAATTAATAATTAAGTCATATCTGCTATATGACTTAATTATTAATTTTGACGGTGAAATTCTGGATAGTTCTGGATAGTTGGCTGGAGGGTAGCATAGCTACAGACACTTAGGCCTCAAAATGGGCCCATTGTGAAACCTCCCTTTAAGGCTACGGTGAAATTACTTTTTAGGATGAATAAGTTTCCATTTGCACCTCTACTGAGCATCATTATTTGATTATTTTACTTTATTATTTTAATTTTATATTATTTCATGTAATCTTATCTTTGTATTCCTCTATTCTTTTATATTCTGGGTGTGTTGGTAGCTTACTACTCCGAACATGGGTTACTAAATAAACTTATAATAATAATTATTTCATTTCGAACCGGTTCTACAATTGACATTTAACTGCAGAATAAGGCTATTCGTGGAATAAGTTTGAGATATTAACGCAATATCTCTTATTCCATGAATAGCCTTATTCTGCAAATAAATATCAATTGTAGAACCCGCCCTTAATCATATGCCTTATACCGTAAGGTGTAGCCGTTTTTATTATCCTTTGTATTTGTATGTTTTTTAATTATTATTGTCATAAATTAAATAGTAGGTACATGCTGTTAAAATTACTAAACAAATTCATTTAGTTAGTGTATTAAGTAATGCAGACACGTGTATACACGTGTTATCGAATATTTTATCAGCCAAGGTCAATAAAATACTTCAATTACATAAGTAATATTTTTATTTACTATGCACTTGACACAATTGTGCATCTACAATAGGCCTAGTGAGTTATGACTGGTCGAATTAATTATTTACAATAGGCCAGTTGCGCACACAGCAGTCAGTGTATTTTATTGAACGCGTGCTAGTTCAAAGTTTGCTACGAAATTTATATTCAATTCGTGAATATGACTGACTGGAAGCGGCCCGACACCGGCGCGTTGTATCCAAAAGTGTACGCGGAGTTTGAGGGCAAGTTGGTTGTGAATGGTAGTAAGAGGAAGTACTGGATACAGGATCTTACAGAGGAATATTTTAATGATGTTGTGAACACGTATGCGAAGTATTTCTTGGATGACGAGCCGTTGAACAAATGTTTAGGTACTGTAATAGTTTTCTTCTTTTATAGTAATTTGTGTTTTAGGGATCGATCTGTTACTATTGTAACAAATACAATAATTATAGTTGTGATTAGTATTAGTATATTAGATTAATCTTACAAACATATCGACTGTTGATAGAAAAGTAAATTTATTTTTATTAGTAATTATTATATTATTAATTTCTCTATTTTGTACTTTTGGATCATTGATATTGTTATTTTCAAATAGTTCTACTTTAAAATAAATGATTTCTAGACTTTTCTAGCAAATAATCGATATATCAACACATAAATCCTTATAATTTTACTTGCAACAAACTTAATTTAATTAAAGCGGTGTGCATTTTGTTTTTTGTTATATTTATCCATTTACACACTATATAAAAAACACACAAAAACATTTTAATTTAAACCACAGGTTCCGCTCATGATCCAGAATGTTTCCAAGAGTTTACGACTTACTGGCAGAAGTTACTCGAACAGAAAATAAGTTTAATTTGTCTAACTAAAGATGACGAAGGAACGGTGAAAATTGCTGGCTTTAATATTCTCTATGCGGCGTGTAAAACAGATAAGGAAAATGCACTACCAGTAAGTAATTGATTCAAAAGTTCCCAATATGTAATAATAAAAATAATAAATCCTCTACTTGATTTTCTAAAAATTATACGTTACGTTTAACTGTAACTTTATACAATGATACAACATTTGTGTAAGTAGTATTCTCCCATTAAAACCATTATTTATTTATTTTATTTATTGAATCATATGCCTTCTACCGTGAGACGTGTAGACGTTTTTCTTTTATTCTTTCTATTTATATATTTTTTTCATGATTTTCTGTCCTGTGTGAATTGTTTTATCTTTTCATGGTATATCTTTTCTTTGTGCTTCTTCTCGTATACCGTCCTCCCATGTTTTTCTTCATCATCCACTGTTGTTTGTACCTTGTACTCTTGTTTCGTATACTGTTCTTATCATTCCTTCCTCATTCATCCAGCACACATGTCCTCAATTGGCCCTCTGCTATTTTTTCATTTATTGGTTCTATATTTAGCTTCTGTCTATACGTTTCGTTCCTTATTCTCTCTTCTCGTCTTACTCTCGTTTTTCCTCATCTCATTTCAGTAGCGTTTCACAGCTGGATTAATAATACTTTTTGCTATTTATGGTGATGGACGATATATAATTTGTTTGTAAATAGATATAGGTGATAATTTACAAGGATAAACTTAATAGAAGTAAACAAAGCACAAACAATTTTTTTTTTAAATTTCAGGTAAAAAAATAGTGTGGTTAACATCATTTTTCCACAACCGCGAAGTATTTCGCGTTTTTTTCTTAAATACTGTTACTCCCCGTATAGACATCACCGAGTTGAAGCCAACGCAACTTATTTTATTGTTTAAAAAACGTATTCTAATTGATTTATTATTATAAAAATCGTGTTATTTATCCTTTATTGTAGCGTTGATCCTTGATTTGTGTTTTTCCGTAATTGTCCATGTTTCATTGCTGATAATTCACTACCATTAAAACCATACCAAATATTAATTGAAAATATTTGTTGTAAATCGTAATTGCGTGAGAATAATATTCTCATTCTTCTTTGTATGCAATACACAGACATTTCCCAGAGATGGTCTTAAAATGATCAAAGGACCTAATAAAGAGATTTTGTTTGAAAATATACATTACAATCCATACGTTCTTTTTTCTTGGTCTTTATCCTCTTGTGCCCGTGTTGGGTGTCGATGTTATCCGTACGTATGATAAATTGATGCATAGACTATTGTACCGTATTTCCAGTTGCAGATAAACTATTGAATACTTATACTCTGTAATGATTTTAGGCTATAAATGAAAAGACCAAAAAGCTTATTGCTATTATGAGCTATTTTACGGACCAAAGAGATCCCTTTGAGGAGTTCCAGGTTGATGAGTACATTTCAGCAATGGGGTTATATGTTGTGCAAGCTTACAGAGGCGAGGGTCTTGGGCAAGTGATTTTAGACACGAGGTAAATTGGTATGTCAAGAGCTCAAACGAATAGTGTACAAGAAAATTGAAAGAAATTTGTATGTAGCAAGCCTTGATTACTATTGATGAAAATCAATATTTGTTGGCCTGAAAAGTTCTTCTTTATAGGGCTATAAGCCGAAAGCCTTTCCGTTGGTAAAGGGAGGAGTTTCACCCGGTATTTACCTTTACTTTACAGAAAATCTCTGGAAAAATTATGCAAGGTGATTCGCTTTGGTATGAAAGGTGATTCGCGAAAATTAGCTCCTCACTGGGGATCGAACTCAGGCTCCCCAATGCTCAATATGACGCCTAGGCATTTTAACTTTATCAATAGTTAAAATATGGTTGATATCAGTTTGTCCTTTTATTACTACATACATAACAAAAAGATATAGTGATAACAACCATATTTTAACTATTTATATATCGTAAAATAAGTTTATCAATTATTATTTCCGAATTGTACAGATATCGTTGTAACTGAAACTGAATTATTCAAGTAATTCACAACTTCAAGAAATTTAATTTATGAAAATTAAAATACAGATATTGAAATAATAATCCAGCGCAATAGCCGAGTGGTTAGAAGCGTCGTCCGTCTCGTATTGAGCATTGGGGAGCCTGTCTTCGATCCCCATCGTGGAGCGAATTTTCGCGAATCATCTTTCGCAGTTTTTCAGAGGTTTTATGTGAAGTTAATGTAAATTCCGGGTGATTAAACTCCTCTAAGCTTCTCCATTGACCGGCGGAAAAGCCTCACGGCTGATAGCCCACTAAAGATAGAAGTTCTTTTTTTTAACCCAAGAAAAGCGGATAAAATTGCGATGATCTTATGTTCGATTGAGTAAACAAACTATTCCCCTACACTATTCCAGTCCACTTGAACTCTACACTACACTATTTTTCACTATATCTTTATAAATCAAGTATAAATTTATTAATAAAATTGATTGAATTACAAATACTTGTGGGAAATAGTGTAGTGCAGAGTTCAAGTCGTTTGAAATAGTGGACGGGCATAGTTTGGTTGGTATGGAACACCCGCCCACCCCACCTTAGCTTGCATAGTTTTTTTCATGGGATTACACTGTTCTGAAGTTGTTCAAACAATGTAAAACATAGGTATCCATTGAAAATACTATGCGAGCTAATGTGGGGTGGGCGGGTGGCCCCTTCCAACCAAACTATGCCCGTCTACTATTTCAAACGACTTGAACTCTACACTACACTGTTATCAATTACTTTTTATGATTCAATTAACTTCATTTATTAATTTACGTTTGATTTTTAAAAACATTGTCTGAAACAATGTAGTGCATAGTTCAAGTCGTTTGAAAGTGTGGACGGGCATAGTTTGGTTGGTAGGGACCACCCGCCCACCCCACCTTTGTTCGCATAGTTTTGTTCAATGGATGCAAACGTTTTATATTGTTTAAACAATTCAAAACAGTGTGTTATCTTATGGAAAAAACTATGCCAGCAAAGGTGGGGTGGGCGGGTGGCCCCTACCAACCTAACTATACCCGTCCACTATTTCAAACGACTTGAACTATGCACTACATTGTTTCTGAAAATGTTTTTAAAAATCAAACGTAAATTAATAAATGAAGTTAATTGAATCAGAAAAAGTAATTGATAACAGTGTAGTGTAGAGTTCAAGTCGTTTGAAATAGTGGACGGGTATAGTTAGGTTGGTAGGGTTATCTTTTATCTATTAAACATGAGTGAATTTCATAAACGATTTAGATGAAGTGATTGGTTATATATATTTTTTTCTCTTTTAAGAAAATGCATTGCTAAAGACATAGGCTTCAAAGTGAGTCTAACTGTCTTCACTTCAGTCATCTCCCAAAAACAGGCCGAGAGGGTCGGTTTCCAAGATTACGTGACTACATCTTACGCCGATTTGGAAAAAGAAAGGCCGGAGTTGAAAGTACCGGGCATACATGAAATTTCCAAGCTGTGCAAGCTGATGTACAGAAAAATTTAACTTCAATAGGATGCACGGATCAGAAAAAATGGAGTATACCAAAAAATATTAATAGAAATAATTGTAATAGTACGAATATAGTACCAAACATTATACATGTGTATACTAATATGACTTACATAACGAACTTTTTAGTTAATTAACTATAACTTCAAGGCCGCGTTTTCCAAAAAGCAAAGATTTTTTTTGTTTTTTGTCCTGATGTTTTTACTTTCCGATTACATCACTGATATAAGAAGGTATATATATATATATATATATATATATATATATATATACATATACATATACATATACATATACATATACATATACATATATATATATATATATATATAAAGGAAGGTTTTGTTTTAGCGAAAACGCCTTCATGTTTTCTAACTGAGATTGTGGAAGTATGCGATAACTTTCCGGAAAAAAAACTACATTAAAAGAAAGGTATTGTTGTCGGGAACAATTCTAGAAGAAAACCATTTCAATTTTTTTAACGATTTATCCCTAAAATAGTCGAAATAAACCCCATTTTTGCAAGGTCTATGTGTATGTATATCTGCCTGTCTGTCAACAAAATTCCGGGAAAACGAAACAACAGATTGCGACCAAATTTGGCAATTAGCTGAGAACACTATCTGGAACGATCCAGTGAAAGTTTGAGCAAAATCGGGCTATTAACAGCGAAGGAAACTCGATAAACACACTGCACTGCGTATAATTGGGCGGGCCAAACTCATGGCGGGAAAACGGCAGAAAGGAGGAAGGTATTGTTGTCGGGAACAGTTTTAGAAGAAAACCATTTCAATTTTCTCAACGTTTTATCCCTAAAATATTCGAAATAAACCCGATTTGTGCAATGTCTGTGTGTATGTATATCTGTCTGTCTGTCTAAAATTCCGGGATAACGAAACAACATATTGCGACCAAATTTGGCAATTAGCTGAGAACACTATCTGGGACGATCCAGTGAAAGTTTGATCAAAATCGGCTCATTAACAGCGAAGGAAACTCGATAAAAACACTGCACTGTGTATAATTGGGCCGGGCCCACTCACGGCGGGAAAACGGCACAAAGGAGGAAGGTATTGTTGTCGGGAATAATTTGAGAAATTTCAATTTTCTTAACGTTTTATCCCTATAATAGTCGAAGTAAACGCTAAAAAGGTATTGTGCCCCGAGCGCGAGTTAAGCTCGCTACGTCACTGCCTGGAAGTACTGTTGGGAATAACTACTACCACTAGAAGTTCTTCAAGAATTCCATGTAATATTCGCATTCATCCGAACCTCTCTACTACAAACACCATGCTAATTTTCTGAGACTACTTTTTATTTGGGCGTAGATTAATCAACTTCGAGCCATGCCGCATTTTTCGTGGCGGTTTTTCCTCGTGCGATTGATTCTCTAAAGGAGGAGCGTCCGTCAGCGGCACACACATACATATGGGGAGGGTAGAGGAACGCATTAAAGGTGTACAATAAATAATGCTTATTTATGACGGCAATTTGTCACACTTAAGCGCGCGCCAGGCGGTGGCAATTACCACTTCTATCGTTTATGTCCTAACCGTGTCATTTGCAGGCAATTTATTCAAACAGTGAGCCTGATAAAATTGTTGTTCAGGTGAGCATCTCTATAATTAATAATAATATCGTATGATATTTGCAAATCATTTAGATACGTTTATTTAATTGATGAATGAGATTTTTTTTTTAATAATGGACTAAGATTGCTATGATGATAGATAAAATAGATATACTAAGGCTGAAAACACACGAGGCGGTTTTCGCCAAGTCGGCCGCTTGCGCAAAACACACGTAGCGTTTGAGACGTACTTTAATTATTAAAAAATAATAAAAATAAATTCATGGCAAACCAGGGATTTAGGAAAGGAAATACAAATATAACTAGGACAGCTCTAGAATAAAAATAAACAGAGGGAGGCCAATAAATATATGACAAAAACGAATGCACAAAGAACATACAAATATAGATAAATCATGGCATGGCATAAAAAGAGAATAATATAGTATTTGTATTAATTATGAAAATAAATGTATTATTATACTCTTATACTCTTTCTTGAGATTCTATATGTTCTCTGTGGTGTCCCACTTTCCTAGGGAGAACACTTTAAAGGTTGCTAAATAGTTAATATCCATACCTGTACAAATTTAGTCAGTTTATGAAAGAAGAAAAGGATTATTATACAGAAAACAAATCTGCATACAAAATTAAACAAAATAAACAAAATATGTTTTTTTATCGACCCAGCCTCTAAAATCGGCATATCGAGATAGGAGCATAAAAGTTAAAAATCAAAAATAAATGGAAGGAAAAATATGCCAAAATAGAGACTTTCCATTTTCTATTGTTATATTGTTATAAACATTGTGTAATTTTTTCAATTCAATTGTATGACGGATCCATGGGCAAAAATAATAATAATGAAATATGTTCGACTTGGTCGCCGAAAAAAAAAATACTTATAATCAAAATTTTCCAAATTCCTTCGGGCATTTGGTGTACTGATATGTTTTGCACTAAAATCAGTAAAAAAATTAAACAATATATGTTGCATAATTTATTTATCGGCCCAGCCTCTAAAATGGAAATATCAAGATATGGGAGTAAACGTTAAACCTAAAAAATAAATATAAGGAAAAATATGCCGGGATAGAGACTTTCTATTTTCTATTGTCATTTTGTTATAAATATTGTGTAATTTTTTCAAATAAATTGTATAACGTATCCATGGTTAAAAATTATAATAATGAAATATGTTCAACTTGGTCACCGAGAAAAAAAAACTTATAATCAAAATCTTCCAATTTACTTCGGGCATCTGGTGCATGGATATGTTTTGCACTAAAATCAGTAAAAAAATTAAACAAAATATGTTGCATAATTTTTTTATCGACCCAGCTTCTAAAATCGGCATATCGAGATAGGAGCGTAAAAGTTAAAAATCAAAAATAAATAGAAGGAAAATTATGCCGTTATAGAGACTTTTCATTTTCTATTGTCATTTTGTTATAAATATTGTGTAATTTTTTCAAATCAATAGTATGACGTATCCGTGGTAAAAAATAATAATAATGAAATATGTTCGACTTGGTCGCCGAGAAAAAAATACTTATAATCAAAATTTACCAATTTCCTTTGGGCATCTGGTGCACTGATATATTCTGCACTAAGATCAGTAAAAAAATTAAACGAAATATATTGTATAATTTTTTTATCGACCCAGCCTCTAAAATCGGCATATCCAGATAGGAGCATAAAAGTTAAAAAACTTCTAATCCAAATTTTCCAATTTCCTTTGGGCATCTGGTACACTGATATGTTTTGCACTAAAATCAGTAAAAAAATTAAACAAAATATGTTACATAATTTTTGTATCGACCCAGCATCTAAAAGCGAGCGTAAAAGATAAAAATCAAAAATAAATAGAATTAAAAATATGCTAAGATAGAGACTTCCCATCTTCTATTGTCATTTTGTTATAAACATTGTGTAATTTTTTCAAATCAATTGTATGACGGACTAAGGTTCAAAAATAATAATTTACGTTACAACATATATTATACAACAACGCCTATAACAATTATTAATAATAATATATAACTATATATTATGGTCCGCAAGACATATACAAAATAATCCTCAAAATTTGAATTTTATTGGTCACCCCAATTGGTCAGTATAGACCCGCAAACAATCGGCCCTGCGCGCGGTATGGGCGGGCGCTGGGATCTTAGAGGATAACGGTCTGCCCAGAGAATAATATAGCCCTAATTATATACTCTTGTGTGATCCAAGTGCACAAGTGTATATTAATTAATAATCATGTCTGAATATTGATCACTCACAATTTTTTTGATTATATGATCTCTTATCATGAATATAATGCAGTAATAAACAATTACCTGCTGATTCATGGCACTCATTCAAACTCGTTATCAATTTGAGGTCTCAATTGAATTACATTTCAAATTTTGGTAATGCCGATGAAAATGCGAATCAGAATTATCGCCGAAATTTTTGAAGTGGCCGCTTTAGCAATGCCTCGAATTAAGTAATATTACACACGCGTCATGCACTTGATAAGGATTTCGGTTGCCGTAAATACCGCGCGCCGGTCATGGAGGTGAATTATTATCGTCAACATGGCCCAGTGGACGCGCGATATCACTTCAAACTACCCACAAATCTACAAGGAGTTTGATGGCAAGGTGGAAGTTGATGGGAAAAAGAGGAAGTATTGGATACAGGATCTCACCGAGGAGTATTTTGAGGCGACACTGGATGGATTTAGGAATGGGTTTACTATTGATGAACCAATCAGCAGATTCGCAGGTACAAATTAAAATTAAAAATGTATTAAAATTTTTAATATTTATATTTCTTTAAAAAAAAACTATTAGAATTATTACTAGGTGAAATGACCGCCGTACGAGGGGATGATTTTTAATTATTAACATTCTAACTAATGAATAAATGTATTTTTAATTGCAAAAAAGCAAAACTTTACTTAAAACACTTAAAATACTTCAATGGAATAATGAATTAAAAATATAAAAAAGACAGTCTCTGTGGGAATTGCGCGCACTATTGAATTGAAAGCACAAACTACATAAATATAGGTCGGTCCGCTTCTAAACATTGTTGTTTTTATATTATAGGGATGATAAAGTAATATGCATCAGTCATATCATAGTCAATTATATATAATATATATATATATATATATATATATATATATATATATATATATTATATATAAATTCCGCTCGACACAGACAATATTTTATTAAATTTTGAAAATAGTCGACAGATACTAGATTTAGTGAAATGACACTTTAAACTTAAATCATATTAATTTGCAAGTATTTTAAATGAAATTCTTCCCTATACAGACTATATTTTATGAAATTTTGAAAATAGTCTACATACACTAGATTCAGTATTAAATTGTCTTTTATTTTACAAATAGTACCTTGTGAGCACTTTTAAGTTATACCGGAAATGAAGCTTCAAACATGAATGAAATTAATTTGCAAGTGTTTTAATTGAAATTCCGCCCGATATAAACTATATTTAATGAAAATTTGAAAATTTTCGACAGCCACTAGATTTAGTATTAAATTGTCTTTAATTTGCTATATAGTACCTTGTGAGTATTTTATGAGTTATACCGGTAATGAAGCTTTAAGTCTGAATGAAATTACTTTGCGAGTGTTTTAATCGGAATTGTGATTGCCCGATAGACTCTATTTAAGAAATTTTGAAAATAGTCTACAGACACTAGATTCTGTACTAAATCGTCTTTAATTTACCCAATAGCACCTTGTGAGTACCTTATAAATTATACCGGAAATGCAGCTTTAAACTTGAATGAAATTAATTTGCAAGTGTTTTCATCGCAATTCCGCCCAATACAGACTCTATTTTATGAACTTTTGAAAATTGTCTGCAGACACTAGATTCAGTATTAAATTGTCTTTAATGTTCTAAATAGTACTTTTTGAGTACTTTATCAATTATACCGGAAATGAAGCATTAAACTTGAATCAAATTAATTTGCATCTGTTTTCATTGAAATTCCGCCTGATGTAGACTATATTTTATGAAATTTTGAAAACAGTCTGCAGACAGTAGATTCAGTCTTAAATTGTCTTTAATTTGCCAAATAGTACCTTGTGAGTACCTTTAAGTTACACGATAAAAAAAGCTTTAAACTTGAATGAAATTACTTTGCAAGTGTTTTAATTGAAATTCCACCCGATACAGACTATATTTTATAAAAAAAATGAAAATAGTCTACAGACACTAGTTTCAGTATTAAATTGTCTTTAATTTACCAGACAATACCATCTGAAGACTTTATAAGTTATACCGAAAATGAAACTTTAAACTTGAATGAAATTAATTTGCAAATGTTTTAATCGTAATTCCGCCCGACACAGACTATATTTTATAAAAAAAATAAAATAGTCTACAGACACTAGTTTCAGTATTAAATTGTCTTTAATTTTCTAAATAGTACTTTGTGAGTACTTTATAAGTTATACCGGAAATTAGGCTTTAAACATGAATGAAATTAATTTGCAAATGTTTTAATTGAAATTCCGCCCGATCCATACTATATTTTATGAAATTTTGAAAATAGTCGACAGATACTAGATTCAGTATTAAATTGTCTTTCATTAACCAGACAATGCCATGTGATGACTTTATAAGTTATACCGGATATGAAGCTTTAAACTTGAATGAAATTAATTTGCAAGTGTTTTAATTAAAATTTCGCTCGATACAGACTATATTTTATGAAATTTTGAAAATAGTCGATAGACACTAAATTTAATATTAAATTGTCTTTAATTTCCCCAATAGTAGCTTGTGCGTACTTTATAAGTTATACCGAAAATAAAGCTTTAAACTTAAATGAAATTAATTTGTAAGTATTTTAAATGAAATTCCTCCCGATATAGACTATATTTTATGAAATTTTGAAAATTATCGATAGGCACTTGAATCAGTATTAAATTAGCTAAAGCCAAAGTCTATTTCAATAATTCTAAATAACTTCTTTTGCAAAAAAAGTAATAATTTACATATTGAAATTAAAGTCAGGGGTTATTATAATTCCAAATTAATAATAAATCATCCCATTTATTAATTCGTGAATTTATGGAAATTTATGAAAACAAATTAGTCAAATTCACATAACAGCTTCTGCCAAATAGCCACAGATGGTGTAGAAACGCTTATTTGGCACCGTTTTCCCTAACAAACCAGAACTTAAGAAATCTGCGACGTAAAAAAGGTAACGAATTGTGCACGCTTAACGTTAATAGGAACATTGCGGAAGTCTAGGTTCGATTTAGGCTATGGGGCCATTAGAATGAAAAAAGGAAGAACTTGTCATATATGTATACTGTACTTGAGTTACAAGTACTTTCTGCTATAAATAAAGTTGAAGTTGTTTTTATTAATGATAAATACATATTGAGCAATCAAGACAAATAAAAAACTCATGTATAGTTGATAAGATAAATGTAACCGTGAAAATTTTACTACTTAATGAGATAATAACCTCGGTTGAAAATATTCTAAACACACTTCATGATTGACAGAGGTATTTATTTATCTCCCTAAAATATACACAAAGACTTTGTTTATGGACTGACTAAGGCCCAGCGCCGTATTTCCGAGTATCAAGAAGGCAGACCTGTCATACATAATCTTCTTTAATTTTTCTGAGCATATGCTCATATAAGAACGTGGAATATACGGAACATACTACGAAATTGACAAGGATGATCTTTAATACATATTAAAGGTATTGTTGATTTTGTAGCAATATCTTGTATATTCTTATATATTCATTGTCCTTTTATTTTGCCTGGTTTGTCCATTTTCAGTTGTCATTCAGTTTCTGTGCGTGTTTGTTTTTACGGTTGAATTATTTTTGTGGGTGATGGGCTGCTTTATTTATATGAATATCAAAAATAGATTTTTCAGGATAAATAAAACGATTTTTTACTTTGTTTTTTTATCACACTTCAGTTACACTTTGCAACTAGTTTCGGCTAAGCTCTAGCCATTTTCGAGCTCCTCCGATGACTCTTAAGGCCATCTGTAGGAGTAGGAGTCATCGGAGGAACTCGAAAATGGCTAGAGCTTATCCAAAACTAATTGCAAAGTATAACTGAAGTGTGATAAAAAACAAAGTAAAAAATCGTTTTATTTATCCTTTAAAATGAATTATCACAAAGTAGACGCCTTAACAATCCAATATTTAATAGATTTTTCTTTCATATTAATTTCTTATAAATTTAGGTGCAAACAAGGATGCAGCTTGTCTCGACGAGATGGTCGAGCTGTGGAGGGAGATCCTCAAACAAAACATCAGTATTATTTGTCTCACAAAGGAGGATGATGGTGAAACCAAAATTGCAGGATTTAATTGTCTAGCGGTCGCACACAAGGATGAAAAACATATAGAGGTATGATGTTACTTTATAGTTATCAGCCTTAGGGCTTTTTGGCTAATAAAGGGAGAAGCTCAGAGGAGTTAAATCACCCGGTATACACTTTAACTTCACAGAAAACCTCTGAAAAACTGAGAAAGTAAAATTTTTCGGACAGCGGGGTTTGAACTCTCGCTCCCCAATGTTCGTCCGTATTGAATGCCGCTAACCACTAGGCCACTGAGCTGGGTGTTACTCTTATTTTCACAATAATTTAAAATAACTTACGTCGCAATCGCCGCATAAAGATGAATTACTAATACATATCCGAATTTGTTTTCAGGTGAAACATCCAATATTTAAAAGGATTTTTAATGTGATAGGTTATACAGTTAAGCAGAAGAACGCATTTAAAGAGTTTGGTATCGATACATACTTAAATGCCATGGGTCTATATGTTTTTCCAGGATTTAGGGGAGAAGGATTAGGACAAATCATCATTAATGCTAGGTAAATAATACTCATATCATTTTTCTTAATACATCTCTCTGTCTCTTATGCCTGTATTCACCAACATCCCACAAACTTTATAGGTCCCATAAGCTATTGAATGGATAAATTGACAATGTCATTGTGACAGAATATGCCAAAACAAATGTCAAACACCTTGAATTGCGCCTGTAATTGGAGCTTTGATGACACATTTTGTTTAATTATTCAGTGTTTCCAATAGAGAGAATCTAAATTAACTACATTCCCTAAATAATATATTTATTGTAGCTATAACAACGAATACTTATGGGTTCAATAGCTATTGATAGATTTATGAAACGTTGGTGAATACGGGGGTTAAACGTTAAAACGTCATATAATAATGACTTGTACTATGCCAACAGTAGAACCTAAGTTCATTACTTAAAAAGCAGCAAAGTTTTCTTTAATAAACTTCCTTTACATCAATCTGATATTAATTGAAACCAAATATTTCAACGCAGGGAGCTAATTGCAAAGGAATTGGGATTTAAAATGAGCCTCACAGTATTCACGTCAGTAATATCCCAGAAGCAAGCAGAAAGGGCAGGATTCAAGGACTTGTACGTTGGAGTGTACGAAGATATGGCAAAACTTAGCAAAGACTTGGAAATTCCTGACATTCACACGCACTCAAAGTACTGTAAATATATGTACATACATTACTAAGGAGATGAATGAAGAAGCAAACATACTACAAACTAAATATAGATTATACATACTTTTGAAACTGCAGGTATTAGGATAAGAAATTATTTTATAAATAAATAAAGAAATAAAAGTTTTGCATTCGTATATTTTTTTTTACCGAAAGTTTCCATATCATTTTAAGGCCATCTGTAAAAAAGTGAACACTGTCTAATTCTACGCATTTTCAGCCTGTAACTAGAGCCTTTTTAGAAGGACAATCCTCCTTTTGAATATATTGTCCTTTCAACGTCCCTCTTGCGTAAATGGCCTCCCTTTTCAGATTTATTATTTTTTACTTTGTATTTAGACTATTTAGGTCCGGTTCTACAATTGACATTTAACTAGAGAATAAGACTGGAGTGAAGTTATCCATTTTCTATAATTCCGGCGGCCGCGCGGGGTCGCAACGTGGATTATGATTCTCCAGTAGTGGAGCATTAAAAAAAATTGATTTTTGGTACAATTGTTTACACATGTCTTGGTAACAATAATATAAGAGTAAAAAAAATTAAGTTGATTTAGTTAGTTGTTATTGAATAAAATTTGCAAGAAAACATTTTGTAATTTTTAGCAGCTTAGCCCACGAAGATTTTTTTCAAAATTTTCATGTTTTATTTAGAATTTAATAGTAATCATTAAACATATTTTTTTAAAGATGCGCGGGCCTTAGTTTTTTTTTTAATTAATTTTGAACCTAAACTTGTTAGTATACGGCGTGCTAAAAAACAATAAAATCGATTAGAACCTAAGGAATGTGTTTATATTTTCTGTAATGATTAACACTTACAAGGTCAGCATATGTTGGAAAAAAAATTAAAAAATTACGCCCTACTATTTTTTTGGCGGCTGTGAAAGTCAACATGATTTAATTTTCCATCCTAGCCCACGAAGAATTTTTTTCAAATTTTCACCATTTGTTGCTAACCCAATAGTGATTACAAAAAGAATTTTTTTAGATATGTGCGGATACAATTTTTTTTTATATCGATTTTTAATTAATTAAACCATATAGCTTGATGGTTAATTACAGGTGCATTTGAATACAAACCTTTGTTTGAATCAAACCATATTGTTGCTAAAACATGGCTTTAGTGATTTCTAAAAAGTCCTATTGTAAAAAATGATAGCAAGTATTTTTTAGAAGCTGCCAAAGTTGACACGAAATCTATGATTTCACTTTGTTGCTGAAGGAATTACGAATTATTTAGCAATATTATTTTTATTTAAATTATTGTATATTGTTTATAATACATTAGGTCAACATGGGATAAAATCAAAAATCCAAAAATGACGCTCAATAAGATTTTGACGGCGGTGAAAGTCAAAATTATTTAATTTTCCATCCTAGCCTACGAACAAATTTTTTCAAATTTTCACCATTTATTGCTAACCCAATAGTGGTTACAAAAAGATTTTTTTTAGATATGCGCGGATACATATTTTTTTTTATATCGATTTTTAATTAATTAAACCATATAGCTTGATGGTTAATTACAGGTGCATTTGAATACAAACCTTTGTTTGAATCAACCCATATTGTTGCTAAAACATGGCTTTAGTGATTTCTGAAAAGTCCTATTGTAAAAAATGATGGCAAGTATTTTTTAGAAGCTGTCAAAGTTGACCCGAAATCTATGGTTTCACTTTGTTGCTGAAGGAATTACGAAGGGCTAACAAATACAACTGTTAATATAAAATTAAAGGAGTCTGATCTACAAACAAAAAGTGGAAGAAAGATGCAGACTCAGCTAGGGCACCTCGGGATCGCCAATACCCGTTCTCACCAGATGTGAGACCCTGAGGTTCATTCATATTGCAAAATAAAGAATGTGGAACGTCCCTTTAAACAGAATACATACTTCAGTTTAAATGGCAGTATATTATATATATATATATATATATATATATATATATATATATATATATATATTATATAAAGATATTATTGGTATTTTAAAATACATTATTTTTATTTAAATTATCAAATTGTCTATTAATTTGAAGGATATTACGGGACACGGCCGTAATATCTTTCAAACGGCCATTTTGAGTTACGTTTGAGAAAAAAAAGGTACAGCAGGGAAATATTAGTTATAATTACCTTACCTCCATGTGTCTCGGCGAAAATGATGCTAGCTTAAAAAATATATATTTCAGAGATAAACAAAGTTTCAACAATGATACAATTATACTTTATTTCAGTTTTACAATGATCAAACAGCCGCGACGTGGCATACAAAAAACACCTCTCCTCTCACCAGTTACTATCACAAATACGGGGAGACGAATATTTGGCACCGCAACACACCCCCTGTCTCGTACACATCTCTCTCCTCGCCTTCTCGCTAAAATACACGCTCCAAAAATATCCTCTCTCCTGTCAATACAGAAGAATATATACCATTTCCTCTCCGCCATCAAAATACATTTCCATTATTAGTCAGCCCTCTCCTATCCTGCAATTCCTCGCGCACGCGACACATTATTATATAAACATTTGCTTGCTCCTCGCAAACAAATATACAACACATCTCATATATAAATAAGTACAAGTATTTACAAAAAATATTTACAACATTTATACGGACATTTGAATAATACTATGCCTGTGTCGCGTAAAGCCACGCACACAGGACAACACACCCACATAAACATAAATGACTAGACAACAGATATCGCCACCTTGTTGGCCGGCTGCAGGCGGATGGTGTGCCGCAGGGAGGCGGCCGAGCCGGACCGCCGCGACGAGTGCGTCAGCGAGGTGGTGACGGTCCCCGAGGAGTCGCCCGCCCCGTAGCCCAGACAGTGGCCCTGGATGCCGGGGAAACACAGCGACAGGCAGCCGGACATCCAGGTGAACGGCGGCAGCTTTCTACACGGATCGATTTTTAAATTTTTTAGTAACGACCGGCATCTACACGGCGAGGAAGAAATCGTCGATTGGTTTCATGGGAATAATTTTCAGAAGAAAAACAAAAACCACCACAAAATAATAAATAAGAACCAAAAAAAACCAACAAAAAAAACAACTTAACATGCTTTGAGTTTGAGGCTTGATACAATGCGATACGTTTTAAAGATTGTATTTGGATATTAATAACTGGAAGCCCTAAAATTATAAAATTCCGCTACTGTTTTTACTAGTGCCCTTATTCATAAACGTTTATTTCAATAACTTTTTGACGTTTCTCCACGTTTCATATTAATATAGTCGAAATATAGTATTTTGTGAAAATGGCTGTCGTTGCGTATGTGTGTCCATCTGTCTGTCTGTCTACCTGCCTGCCTGTATGTATGTATGTTAATAAAATTCCGGGAAAATCGTCCAACAAATCGCGACAAAATATGGAAATCGGTTACGTATGTACAGTCATCGCCATTTTCTCCCTGTGGACCGATTTTGCTAAAAATTTGAGCAAATATATATATATATATATATATATATATATATATATATATATATCAGGAAATTCAAATGAATTTTTGATGATTGCAGGGTTTTTGATACACCAACTTGTTTTCATTATTATGTAAATATAAATTTATATGATTTCTGGCGATTGCAGCGATTTTGATTTCTTCGCACTTTTGATACAAATTGCGAAGTGAACGGAACGTTTTTCCGCGGCCTCCAGTTGTCACTCGCATCCAGCCATTTAAAAAAGTAGTTTTTATTACAAAAATGTTTATATAACTGCTGTGTTACTCGATAAGATTGAACCAAACAAATGTATCGCATTGTAGCACAAACCAAAAACATTCTCACTCACCGTAAATTCCTGCAAAGGTGAGTGGAGAACAAACAGTAGATCACCGGGTTGGCCGCGGAATTCAATGGAGCCAAACTCTGGATGAATGTGGCTATAGCAATGTTGGTCTGAGTTTCTGGAATGTAACCGTATACCTGCAGGAGGTCGAAAACTATGTACGGGCTCCAGCAGAGCACGAACACTGTAAGGGAAATATTTTGATCATACATGTGTTTGAAGGTGTTTTTATTATAAAATACGATGGCCGACTATAATAGGTATATGGCCGTAACACTCGCTTTTAAGTCATATTTCAGTAATACTTGACAGTATTATTTTTTTATACAATATACTCAACAGATGACATATTTACCAACGAATCAATTTTTTTATCTTAAGCCCGTATGAGATTATCTAGTTTCTTATATCGTTTTCGATGCAGACACAAACTACATAGTGTCATACACACATGTAGAAAATGAAATAGCGGCGGAATAATAATAAATTCACTTAACAATAATAACACCGTAATAACAACAATAGTAATTTTCCATTTAGAAATAGTTATACAGTTTAATATATCAATTCTTATATATAAAACGATATAGGAAACTATATAATGTCATACGGGCTTAAGACAAAAAAAATTATTCGTTGGTAAATATGTCATCTGTTGAGTATATTGTATAACAAAATAATACTGTCAAGTATTACTGAAATATGTTCGTAGGTTAAACAAAATTCTTTTATAGGTTTAAAATATTTCTCAATTATCCAGCAAGGGGAGCTTTGACCAACCAACGCAGATAATTAGACAGAATTTTTTTTTAGCCGAGTGTTGCGGTCATAATACCAAAGTAGAATTTGTCGTCCATAGAAATACCCACCGAAAACTATTACAAACGTCATCTTTACAGTCTTTATTTTAGCGCGTGGGATGATGCCACGCGAGCTAGCCCGCCGGCAGTCGTGGTCGTCCTGAAAACGCGGTGGGCGATCCCTGTGATCATCAGCTGTAAAAAAAATCTCAATCAGACGACCTTAATTTACTAAATTTGCGTGTTTTACTTTGTCGTATTGGCACGTGTGCGACTGGAATGAGCAGCTTGCTTTTCGACCAGATCGTCCAGACGATTATGGCGTAACACGCGCTGATTATGAGCGCGGGCAGGACGAACAGGATGACCGACACTAGGGTCATGTATACCTGCCACTGCCACGGTTTTAGGTCGATCCAACATTGGGGCAGGCCTGAAAGTTAATTGTAGAATCATTCAACATGAATATAAGTAGTAATTTAGCAAACATGTTTTATATTCTATTTAACATATATTTACGATAAATCTCCAGCATCCTTATTATAATAATAATAAATATTCCTTGAGTAATTATTAAATTTCTTCCCATTAATACGGCCTTGAAAATGCAAGTACTAGTATTTACTATGTAATAGTAAATACTAGTACTTGCTAGCTACTAGTACCACGCATCAAGAAATTAAATATGTTTTATAAGCAAACAAATCTTCAAATAATTTTGTACTCAAAGGGTTAATTGTAAATATCCTTCAGATGTAATTTTCAAACAACGACATTTAAAATCAGTGAGCCAACATGGTTAAATACTACGTGAAATTTGCTTCCATGCAAATCACCAATAAGATCATCACTAGCATCAAATATATCGATACTATATTTTAGACTCAATATAGTTCATATTGAAAAGTTTACTCTCAATTTACTTTGGAATGTGAAAATTTGAATTAGGTAGGCATATATTTCCACAGATATATGCCTATATGCCTGGACTAAATTTACTTATTATTTCTGTAGAAATACTGTTGTCTGGTGGAGGAGAGAAAGATCCAACAATTTTATACGTGTTGGCTCTTTCTTTCCTTCACCATTCAACTCATATCATTCTAGCTTTTTCCTCCTTTCCAATTATTATCCCACATCTTTTTTTATTTTTTCAACTATTTCGACGTATTCCACAGAAATATACCTACCTAAATCAAAGGAGAGATAGAGCCAACAATTTTATACGTGTTGGCTCTTTCTTTCCTCCACCAGACAACAGTATTTCTACAGAAATAATAAGTAAATTTAGTCCAGGCATATAGGCATATATCTGTGGAAATATATGCCTACCTGATTCAAATTTTCACATTCCAATACAATCATCAGATATATCGATACTATATTTTAGACTAAATATAGTTCAGATTCAAAAAATTAGACTAAATTTACTTATTATTTCTGTAGAAATACTGGTGTCTGGTGGAGGAAAGAAAGAGCCAACACGTATAAAATTGTTGACTCTATCTCTCCTTTGGTTTAGGTAGGTATATTTCTGTGGAATACGTCGAAATAGTTGAAAAAAGAAAAAAAGATGTGGGATAATAATTGGAAAGAAGGAAAAAGCTAAAATGATATGAGTTGAATGGTGGAGCAAAGAAAGAGCCAACACGTATAAAATTGTTGTTGAATGGCATGTGAAGCATCAGATATCATCCAACAAGAGGTGTCATTTTAAATGAATAGAAAAAAAAGTATTAGGACAATAATCCTATTATTGTCCTCCCCGGAATGGAATATATCTATACACTAACTAAAAATATCTAACTATAATCGTAAGATATTTTTAGTTAGTGTATAGATATATTAATAACTCACAAATAAATTGGTAATGATAGCAAGAATGTAACTATGCCAAATATTGGCCTTAAGTCACGTCTTAATATTAATTGAAAGTTTACACCAACCCACTACCTACAAGTAATTGATTTATTTCCCATCTGTCCCCTCAAGAAAATAGAAGCAGATGACAAAACCATCCCCCATAAACGCACGCCACCGCAAATAATCTAGCTCTCCCCCACGCAATCAAGACCGCCCGTTATCGAATTGTTTTACGAGGCTGACGAGCGCAGCACCCCCCCGCACGAAAGTCCTGTTTACGGCCTAGGCTAAGGCCGCGCCGATTGACACAGCACTACACAAAAAAGAACTGCAGACTAATTCGTCCTGGCGGTGGTTTGGGGTTGCGGCGGCTCGGCGGCAGGAAACCGGCGAACCGTTTTTTAAGCTCCTGAGATTAAAACGCAGACGTTCTGCGGGCTAATGAATTACGCCACCAGGCTTGAGCGGGCTTGAGGGTGGGTTATTAATTTATTTACGGGCTTGTTGTGCGCGACGGGAAAAAGCCCCGCCGGTAAGAAGCGGGAAGCCTATAAAATTGTGCGCATCAATGGGGAAACTTGGGTAAAAACAACGAGCTGTCACGGGTTGAGTTTTATTCGGGATATAGATAATGTTTTTGTTGAGCCTGAAAAATGGCCTGGGGGAATTGGAATGATTGCCTCAATAGACGGAAGATATATTTTATTTAGTATGGTTTTGTTGTTGATTGTATTGGGTTATGTAACGGGCTCATATTTAAAATCAGGACTAATTTGTTTTAATATGCGCTTCTATAATAATAATTCAAAATTCGTAATGTATGCATAGTTTTTCATAAAATTCGCGGAAAAAATATTTTTAAAAACCTTATAAAAATTAGGTAGAATTTTTGTTTTCAAAGAAAGCCTACAAAATGTATATTTCTTTTCATTCATATACGTATGCTACTGCGATTCCATAAATGTTGGTTTCTGATTTAAAGTTAGTGCTATACATTTTATTAATTTAATTGCCACCTTTCATAATCTTACATCTGATGATTTCGCACGAATGGGAGGTAGGTTAAGTTTAACATTAACAATTTTTTTTTCCAGTTGTTTAAGCGGGGAGTACGTTTTTAGTCAGTAAAAATCTGACACTGTTTTCCTTCACATGCATTGTCTTATGGGGAAATTTTAAACACTTCCCGGCTAGGGATAAACCAAAAAAAATAGGCACATAGGACACAACGGTTTCCATGTTAGGAGCGGTACTCCGACAGCGTTTGTTTATCAAGTTAGGGAAACAACGGCAATATTTTGATTCTAAAACTTAAAATTTTTATGAATTTATATATACTCAATAACCCTTCCATATTAACGATTGCCGGCTAGATGTATTTTCAATGTAATTCTGTGCTCCATGTTAATAATTCCTCATAGATTTAACAATAACCGTTGTTCTCTCAGGAAGGAAATTGTGCATTGTATTTATTGCACAATTTCCTTCCTGTTCTACATACATGCAATAATGTATATTGCACGATTGTAAAAGTTGAAGTTTGTATTATCACACATTATTGCTAAACATAGGATTCATCATGATGCAATTTTAGATTTTTTTGTGTTATATTTGTCCAGAAATGTATGAAGATCTAAATTACAAAACCCTAATGATATATCTTCATTATCTTCATAGAAATGGCTTATTAAATTTGAAATTTGTTTATCAGTCTTTTCTGGCAAGGAAAACAGTTCCTTATTATATAATTTTAGAATAAATTCAATTTCAAAAACGCTAATGAGATATCTTCATTGTCTTCAAAGATATGGCTTCTTTAATATGAAATTTGTATTGTCACATATTCCTGCACAAATACTTATTCATCATGATGTAATTTTAATTTTTTTTATTTATGTAATTCATGTCCTAAAATGTATGAATATATATATATATATATATATATATATATATATATATATATATATATATATATGTGTGTGTGTGTGTGTGTGTGTGGGTGTGTGTGTGTATGTGTCGTATAGTACAGTAATTAATTTCAATACATATACTCGAAATTAAACAATTACAGCGAGAATATAATGAGGAAACTTCGTACAAGTGTGCCATAAATTAAGTTTTTAATGTTGACCAAATCTAAAAGTAAGTGGGTCGGTTCTTGCGAAACCATGGCCTGGGGTAAAGCGGAATCGATTAGCCCTCGGGTGTGACATAATCTCCCGGCTGCTATCCCCCCACACCCGCAAGAAAATCTGATAATAAATAAACCCAACCCGTGTCTGTCCCGCCGATTTAATATAAAGAAATCTCGGACGCTACCCAAAGCTAGTTGATGTGGCCGCCGCATGAATTTCTTACTATTTAAGGTCGTTCTAGACAAGACAATTTCTTAGCTCAAAAGTTGTTCAAGAAATAAATTCATGTATCCTCCTCCCATACAATTTGTCCTTGACAAATAGAACGCATTATATTTTTCCATTCAATCTACCATCCAATTCAAATAATTTGCTGTATGATACGAGACAATTTAGATTGTCTCGCATCTTGACTAACTTTTGAATCAAGAAATTGTCTTGTCTAAAACGACCTCTAGTATATATACGCTAATAAGGGAAACACTAAATATCTGACATTCCGAACAAATTATTATTGAATCAGAATTAAAAACATTTATTGAAAGTCTATATTAATAATATATTATGAATATATTACATATTTTATTAATTTTATAAATATATTTGAACTAACCCAGCTCAGTGGCCGAGTGGTTAGAGGCTTCGTCCGTCTCGTACTGAGCATTCGGGAGCCTGAGTTTGATCCCCAGCGGGGCGAATTTTTACCGAATCACATTTCACAGTTTTTCAGAGGTTTTCTGTGAAGTTAAGGTAACTACCGGGTGATTTAACTCCTCTGGGCTTCTCCCCTGACCGGCGGAAAAGCCTCACGGCTGATAGCCTTATAAAGATAGAAGTTTTTTATTTGAAATAAAATGTGTGCTCAAAAAATTTTACTTTTTGTAAAATTTCGAGGGGACTATCTACTATATTGTTTAAACTATTCCAAGAAGAGCGTTGTCCTATGGAAAAACCATGCGCGCAAAGGTGGGGTGGGCAGGTAGCCCCTACCAACCAAACTATGCCCGTCCACTATTTCAAACGACTTGAACTATGCACTGCACTATTATTCGTAATTTTCTATGAATAAGTTAATGTCATTTATTATTTTAAGTCTAATTGAAAAAAAATAGTGTGAAAAATAATGTAATGCATAGTTCAAGTCGTTTGAAATAGTGGACGGGCATAGTTTGGTTGGTAGGGGACGCCCGCCCACCCCACCTTCGCTCGCATACTTTTTTTCAATGGATACAGACGTTTTATAGTGTTTAAACTATTCCAAGAAGAGTGTTATCCTATGGAAAAACTATGCGAGCATAGGTGGGGTGGGCGGGTGTCCCCTACGGTGGGGTGGGCGGGTGTCCCCTACCAACCAAACTATGCCCGTCCACCATTTAAAACGACTTGAACTATGCACTACACTATTATCCGTTATTTTCTATGATTAAATGAATGTCATTTATTAGTTTAAGACTAATTAAAAAAATAGTATAAAAAATAATGTAATGCATAGTTCAAGTCGTTTGAAATAGTGGACGGGCATAGTTTGGTTGGTAGGGGCCGCCCGCCCACCCCACCTTCGCTCGCATACTTTGTTCAATGGATACAAACAGACGTTTTATATTGTTTAAACTATTCCAAGAAGAGTGTCATCCTATGGAAAAACTATGCGAGCAATAGTGGGGTGGGCGGGTGGCCCCTACCAACGAAACTAAGCCCGTTCACTATTTCAATCGACTTGAACTATGCACTGCACTATTATCCGTTATTTTCTATGAATAAATTAATGTCATTTATTAGTTTAAGGCTAATTTAAAAAAATAGTGTGAAAAATAATGTAATGCATAGTTCAAGTCGTTTGAAATAGTAGACGGGCATAGTTTTTTTTTTAAATTTTGAAAACATAAAGTTTGATATGCTCCATATTATGGGGTGCGATTCTTGAAGTCAGGGTCGGTCCTAGGTAGTCGACCGCCCGCGTGCGAATATAATTTAGCCACCCACATGCTGTATTTAAAAATTTAAAATTACCATTATATAGGATATTAGGATATAAATGATTTATTAATTTCTCCACATATGTCCCTATACGTGGAGAAATTAATATATCATTTATAAACGATAATCTGTGAAAATACTGAGTAGAAAGACGGAAAGGCCACTGGCCAATAGCCTAATAAAGATCGTTTTCTCTCTCTCTCTACTGAGTAGGATCTTTTATAACTTATAATTGAGTTCTTCATACATTTTTGGACATTAATTACATAAAATAAAAAATTACCAGGAATATGTGACAATACAAATATCAAATTATAGAAGCCATATCTTTGTGAAGATCATTAGCGTTTTTGAAATTGAGTTCATTATACATTTTTGAACTGTAAGAAAAAAAAATCTAAAATTAGATAACAAGGAACTGTTTTCATTGGCAGAAAAGACTGATAATACAAATTACAAATTTAATAAGTCATTTCTTTGAAGATAATGAAGATATATCATTAGGGCCTTTGTAATTTAGATCTTCATAGATTTCTGGACAAGTATAACATAAAGATTTCTAAAATTGCATCATGATAAATCCTATTTTTAGCAGGAATGTGTGATAATACAAACTTCAACTTTTACAAGCCATATCATTGAAGATAATCAAGATATCTCATTTGAGGTATTAAAATTGAGTTCCTAATATATCTTTGGACCAGTGTACCAAAAAAATCCTAAATTTACTTAATGAGATACTTCAGCAGAAAAGACTAATAATATAAATTTGAAATTTAGTAAGCCATATTTTTGAAGACAATGAAGATATATCCCTTTTTAAAATTGAGTTCTTAATACATTTCTTGATTAATGCAATAATAATAAAAACTGCGAATTACGTAATGAAGAATAGTTTTCACTAACAGAAAACAGTGAAAATACAAATTTAAAATTAAACAAGCCATGTTTGCGAAGATAATAAAGATATCTCATTGGGGTCATTCTAATTGAGTTTTTCATAAATTTTTAGATAAGAATAACATACAAAATCTTAAAGTTGCAGCATGATGAATAGGTATTTTTGCAGGAATGTGTAATAATACAAATTTCAACTTTTACAAGCCATATCTTTGAAGATAATGAAGATAACTCATTGCAGTCTTTATAATTGAGATTCTTATACATTTTTAGATAAGAATAATACAAAAAATCTTAAAATTGCACCATGATGAATAGGTGTTTTGCAGGAATGTGTGATAATACAAATTTCAAATTTTACAAGCCATATCTTTGAAAATTATGAAGATAACTCATTGCAGTCTTTATAATTGAGTTTTTCATACATTTTTAGATAAGAATAACATACAAAATCTTAAAATTGCAGTATGATAAATAGATATTTTTGCAGAAATGTGTGATAATACAAATTTCAACTTTTACAAGCCATATCTTTGAAGATAATGAAGATAACTCATTGCAGTCTTTATAATTGAGTTTCTTAATTATTTTTAGATAAGAATAATACAAAAAATCTTAAAATTGCACCATGATGAATAGGTGTTTTGCAGGAATGTGTGATAATACAAATTTCAACTTTTACAAGCCATATCTTTGATAATAATGAACATAACTCATGACTTTATAATTGAGTTTTTCATACATTTTTAAGAGTAATACAAAAAATCTTAAAATTGCATCATCATAAGTTAGGTATTTTAACAGGAATGTGCGAAAAACAAATTTCAATTTTCACGTCAAATCATATCTTTCAGGATAATGAAATTACATCATTGGAGTCTTTATAATTGAGTTTTTCATACATTTTTAGACAAGAGTAATACAAAGAATCTTAAAATTACATCATGATGAATAGATATTTTTTCAGGAATGTGTGATGATACTAATTTCAACTTTTACAAGTTATATCTTTGAAGATAATGAAGATAACTCATTGGGGTCTTTATAATTGAGTTTTTCATACATTTTTAGACAAGAATAACACAAAAAATCTTAAAATTGCATCAAGATAAATAGGTATTTTTGCAGGAATGTGTGAAAAACAAATTTCTACTTTCACAAGCCATATCTGTGAAGATAATGAAGATAACACATTGCGGTCTTTATAATTTAGTTTTTCATACATATTTAAACATGAATAACATAAATAATCTTTAAATTGCTTTATGATGATTAGGTATATTTGCAGAAATGTTTTCAATGTTTCAACTTTTAAAGTGTTTACTGAAAACTAATATCTTGGAAACTATAAACTTTCTATCAAAATTATATCTAAATACAGTTATTGTTAATTAATTAGGTATACTATTTGTTTATGAGTTTCCACATTTCTCCACAAATGTCAGTATTAGAAAAATTATCTAGAAGAGAAATAGTATTTCAACTATTTCTCTTATAGATTCTTTTTCTAATACTGAGATTCGTGGAGAAATGTGAAAACTCAATATTCATGTTTTGCATATTATGATTAGTATACCATAAGAAAGTAAAAAAGTATATTTATTTCTTACCTTCTATCGGCTTCTCCTCGAAGAGGAAGACTGTGGGCAGCGAGAAGACGAAGCTGAGCACCCAGGCGATGACAACGAGGACTTTGGCCCGCTTCCCTGCGGACACATCAACGGGAAATCATAAGTCGGCGGCCGGCGTTTATTAAAGCGCTCCAATCCCGGGTGTAATTGAATTTTCCCACTACGCGCGGAGGGTTGGGGTGACTGGTTTTATTGTCGCGCCAGACGAAATGCACAAGAATGTGCAAAATGGAAAGCTTGGAAAATCAAATGTAGAGTCGTACGTACTTGTAAAAAGTAATATGCAACTTCAGTCTTATTTTTAATATAGTATACTAACTGTAAATAAATTAATATATATGTCTCGTACAGCAGACGAGTGACCAATTACTTTTCCCTTGCTGGATAAAAGGACAACTTTGATTTCTTAAATGGCAAATAGATAATATACATATATATATATATATATATATATATATATATATATATATATACATATATATATATATAATTATTTTTTATTTTGCTGTATATGTATATAGTTGAAATTAGAAACCGTGGCTTCTAGCTCCTTAGGGTCATGCAGCAATAAAACGCTATTTTTATTTGTTCTTCTGCACTTTACTATTTGCCTAATATTTCGCAGTTCAATTAACTGCTTTCTCAGGGCTCAGCTATAAGTGGTATTATAATATGTTAAAAGAATAACGTTTACATTAATAGTAAAATAGTAAAGTGCACAAGAACAAATAAAAATAGCGTTTTATTGCTGCAGGACCCTGAGGAGCTAGAAACCACGGTTTCTAATTTCAACTATATATATATATATATATATATATATATATATATATATATATATATATATAATTTTAACATCGGAAAAATAATTGAATCCTGAAACTCGTTACCAAAATGTAAATTATTTTCATATTATAGATTAGAAAAGTTAGTGAGTAATAAGTGTATGATTATAACTCACTACAACTTTTCTTATCTCATTACAATCTTCATCTTATCAGATTTCTCTCTCGTCCTGCAGAACGGCCAAACTTCTATCTATGCTCTCAAAGCCGCAATAAAAATGTATTTATAATTTTGTCTAGGATATATAATCATGATAATGCTTATTATATATATATATATATATATATATATATATATATATATATATTGTTTAAACCCTTATTTATTAATTATATCCACTCATCGTTCTGTAAAATGTATAATAAATAAATAAAACGAATTTTTCTTTGTTTTTTATCACTTCGTTTTATTTATTTATTATAATGAATTATCACAAAGTAGATGCCGATTCAATCCAATATTTAAAATGTATAAATTTGTAATTATTCCAAGCTGGCAAAAATCTGAGACACGCTGCTATATATTAAAACTTAACTTGACTTATAAAAATTTTAGTTAATTTTATTGAGAAAAAATTATATTATTATTAATTAAAAGGCTGATATGCAGCGAAAATAATACTAGAAATGTTATTTTAGCCCTCTGACCATTTATTTTTACATTTCTGTTAATTTGGGCCGCAATAGTAATTAGACCTGCGGCCTTATCCTGCTAGGCAGGCAAACAACGCTTGGCAGATATGGCAAGGGGTTGAAAACCGCTCTAACAAGACGTGCTGTATATGTTAATGAGTACGCACTATAATAACATAAATAATGTCAATTTGGAAACGCAAATTAGGACAAACGTGATGGTTGCTGGTAATTGTACAGTGCGTGAAATATTCCACATAATAACATAAATAGTAAACTCAGATATTAATAAATTTTATATATGAGCTAACTATAATAGAATAGTAGTAATAAATAATATAATTTACAATGTTCCTTCATGAGGGTCAGTGGAGTAGCGCCCGCATAATTAATCTATAGTTAAAACCCTATTTCAAGAAAACAATAGAGAGATTGTGATAATTATGAAGCAAAAATAAGAGATTTATAAAGATTTATTAATTTACTGATATAAATCAGCAGTTTCATCTTCATTTCCCTTATATCCATAACATATATGTAAAATGTCTTCTCGGTATAGAATTAACAAAGAAATTCTAAACAGACAATAAAAAATCCCGGATCAGCAGACAAAATTTCAGTTAAAATAAACGCTGAAATTGCGTTTATCTTAACTGAAATTTTGTCTAGTGATCCGGGATATTTTATTGTCCGTTTAGAATTTCTTTGTTTATTCTATACCGAGAAGACATTTTACATTATATATTATGGATATAAGGGAAATGAAGTTGAAACTGCTGATTTATATCAGTAAATTAATAAATCTTTATAAACCTCTTATTGCTCAATAAAAAAATTAATTACATCAATCTAAATGTTTTTATTGAACCTAATGTTGTACATAGTTTGTAGTATTTTTGATATATTTGATGCATTTGAAGTATTTGAAGTATTTGATGTATTTGATGTATTTGATGTATTTGATGTATTTGATGTATTTGATGTATTTGATGTATTTGATGTATTTGATGTATTTGATGTATTTGATGTATTTGATGTATTTGATGTATTTGATGTATTTGATGTATTTGATGTATTTGATGTATTTGATGTATTTGATGTATTTGATGTATTTGATGTATTTGATGTATTTGATGTATTTGATGTATTTGATGTATTTGATGTATTTGATGTATTTGATGTATTTGATGTATTTGATGTATTTGATGTATTTGATGTATTTGATGTATTTGATGTATTTGATGTAATATGATGTGTAATGTCAGATTGATGCCACCCATTTTGGAGGGAATAGAATTTATTATACAGCATTGTATCGTACTATACAACTATTTTTGGTAAAACTTTAAAATAATTTTTTTTCGAATATGGTTTTGAGAATAGTAACTGTATACTAGTTTAAATAACTGTTAATGCATTGTCTCGGTGAATAAAAATCTGTAAGCGCATATAGGATGGCGTTCTGTACAATGCGACGCTGCAAGACTGCGTTTGTTCTGTTATGAACAGCCCCGGCGTGTAATCCCGGCGCGTTCGTAGATTGAACGGGCTCGGGAATGGCACCCCCCATTCCCAGGACCGCGAACCATCATCATCTTTATGTGGCGAGAGCAAAAACGCCTGGCCTTCCGCAATCCCCTCGGAAATTGTATTCCGTTGATCGCGATTATTATCCCTCCAGCTTAATATGCTAAGAACGGAGAGCACGACGCGGAACGCAGAACGCGAGACAGGAATAAAAGGAAGATATATACTTTCCACCCTTAATTATCTAAATACAATAATAACATGTTGTGATTATTCAATTCGAATGACTAAAAGTTGGTTCTGTTTAAAATTAATAATAATAATGGCTTTTATTTCCCTTTGACATACATTAATACTTCTAAAATGTTTAAATTCACAAAGGAGGTGCCTGAAACAATTAAATTCAATTGAAAATCGTTGGGAGTTAATTAACATACTTTATGGTCCCGTCGTTTAAATCGAACAGTTTAATTTTATTTCGCAATTGAAACGACCCGCGCAGAATTAGTGAACGCACAGAGGGGTATTTGTTTTTACGAAATAACTACACGCGCTTATTTTTGCACCATTAACTTTACGCCCGGTTAATTGAATTTCGAATGAACGCCTATACGCGGCGGTGCTAAAGCCGGTCCCCTATAGTAATAACTTATATAATTACAGGATAAGTCTTCTAAAAAAAAATAGTGCCACAATCGAGTGTTTTCAAAGCTGTAATTATTAAAAAAATCGATACCATTTGAGAATTCACGCTGTAAAGCCCGTATGACATTATCTACTTTCTTATATCGTTTTCGATGCAGACACAAACTACATACACACATGTAGACAGGCAGACATACTACTCATACACACATGTAGAAAATGATATAGCGGAGGAATAATAATAAATTCATTCTAGACTAGAAAAGATACTATTTTACACAACATACGAATAACCGGGTATATAATACGAAATATACAAACATATTATAAATAGTATTAAAATTGATGCAAAAGAATCGATCGGACTAAAAATTAGATATAAAAGTTATGTAGATTCGCCTACATAATATTCAACTCCTTTGTCTACTATCCCTTCAAGCAACAACAACTTCTAATTACACTATATATAATTTACATATAAATACACTTTAACATCAATAAATACTACTACCGTACACTCTACAACTTCTTTTTGTAAACAATACCATCGCTTTGTAAGAATCCTTACAAAGTGCACCCGTCGGCCCCCACACTCGCTGCATTCTTTGGTCTGTTCACGCGCCACTTCCAATTGAGTGCCATCCCAAACAAAACTCAATACCAAAGTAAACATTTGTGTCACGTCTAAATTTCCTGCGGGCTTTATAATATGTTATTCTGGCGCAAACAAAACGCGACTTGTAAATTAAATTGTAATATAATATAACAAATTTATTTTTGAATAGTACCACAGTATAAGTAGCTCGCCATTGAAACAGCTGCGTTATAAATTTAGTTTTCCACGTTATTTGTATTAAAATTACACAAGCAAAACACAAGATGTTTAGTTTTTAGTAATGGATAGTATATTTTCTTCTATAATGTTATTCATTTGTAATTTTTTATATCAAATATAATGTTTTAATATAATATCAACCTCCCAAGCATACAATGTATTTCTCACGTTAATTGTGTGTAGTATATATATATATATATATATATATATATATATATATATATATATATAATAGAAAAATAAAGAAACAAAAGAATAAAACAATAATAAAACGAAATATTTAGATTAATATTTTTGAAGGACATAGTTCAAGTCGTTTGAAATAATGTATGGGTATTGTTCAAGTCATTTGATATCATGAATGTGCATAGTTTCATTGGTTAAAACAGTTGAAAGGTATAGTTTAGACTTTTTGAAACACTGAATGGGCATAGTTTGGTTGGTATATATATATCGATCAAATTTATAAGTAAATTTTGGATTTGGATAGTTTTATTGGAAAAGAAAAATAACAACTGATGAGAAGTGGAATGAAGGACTTGGAAATATTGAATTGACGACTATTGTATGAAACGATTACGATTGAATTAATTAGGTATTAGCATCTTTAAACATATTAAATGTTTCTGCATATTAATATCTGAGGTATGATTAATGTATCAACAATAAATAAATAAATATATGTAATTCCTTGTTTTAAATTTAAATATACCTATTTAATTTTTAATTAACTATTTTTCAGTCAGTGTGTCACATCAAAAAACTAATTTAAATCAGAATAATTAACAGTAACAGTACAGCAAACAAATTTAAACCAAATGGCTGTAAACATGTAATTACCAGCTGCATTTTTCTCTTCACAAAATGCAATTAATGTGAAATTGTATTGGGACATGTTGCCACTAAATCGATAACCATGTTAATTGCGTGCCGCGTAGAGTATATAAATAATTGGTATCACTTACAGCTTCCTGAAAAGTTCATGGGGTGCGTGATTGCATCGTATCTATCAATGGACAGCGCCACCAGGACATAGGTGGAGGAGTAGGTCACCACGGCCTGCAGGAACCGGATCAATTTGCACAGGATATTGCCCGCGTGCCAGGCGACCGTGATACGCCACACGATGTCCGTGGACACGTTTATTAAACCCACCGCCAAATCTAAACAGAAAATAGATACATCCTCAATTTATTATACTACTACAAGGTTTGTAAAGGATATTTATGAGAATTAAGGGATATGTAATATGTAATATAAAACAAATTGTCTATAAACAACTATAGTGTTTATAATTATATAATTATATGTTCATTTTGGCTTAATTTGCATATTACGGCAAAATTGTTTAATTATTCTTAGATTCATCTCTATCTATTTGTCTCTCGAATCCTCTCTTTATTTGGAGATTTCGTTTTATATCTAAATTGATTTCTACAAGAATAGCAACTCTTGTAGAAATCAAAACCACCATACTACGACCACCTGCATCTCTCGATACCAGGACAAGTGGGGTATCCTCGCGAGTTCCTGCAGAGAGAATCACCTTATTTTTATTTTTTTTTACTTTTGTATATATTAAATTGATATATTTCATAGATTGTATTATTTTTTATGATTATTAAATCAAATATTTCTAAAAAAAAAAAAAATTTAGATATAAAACGAAATCTCCAAATATATATATATATATATATATATATATATATATATATATATATAAAAGACCTTTATTGGCATTTCCCTCACTGCCCACATCACAAACCTCAACAAAAATATACAAAAATAATAAAAAAAATTACAAATTACCCCCATCTATCGCCGCTCTCTTTGCCCTTGCCACTTTCCTCTCCCACGTCAGCCTCCTGCAGATTTTCACGCCTTCCCCATCCTCGCATAACCATTCATTCAGCTTTCTGCAGTCTCCCACCCACTCTGCTTTCACACCCTCACATTCTTCGCTAAGGTGCCACCACGTGTCGCTTCCCTTACTACACAGCGCACACGCGGTGTACCCTCGACCCATCCACACTTTCCTCCCTCTCTCGTCTGACCCACACCTCGCTCTTGCCATGCATACCTTGTCCTCCCTGCTCCACTCACCCCTGGCTAAGAAACTCGGGAGTCTCCCACTCACTTGTCACTCTACGTAGCCAGGGTTGTAAGAGCTCTCATTCATTCTAGTCTGCCATTCTTGCCACTCAATATCTCTCAATCTCTGTCTTACCTCAGTTCCTAGGCTTCCCATTTCTCTCAGCTTCTCCTCTACCCACACTTCAGACATACCTACTCTTTCATACATCCTTCCTCTATCCTTTCTCCAACCACTCTCCGTCCTACTCTTACACCTCATCCATACCTCCCGCACCAGTCTTTCCTCACCCAATTCCTGCAATCTTTCTTCAAACTTCACAACCCTTACACACGACTCCCACCACATACTCATACGATACGTCTCCTGCAACAGCACTGCTCTCGGTGTCGACCTTTCGAGACCCAGCAGACTCTTCAGGAGCACACCTTGCTCTCTCTCTATCACATCCCACTCACGCAATCCCCACACTTCCACTCCATACAACAGAATAGGTTTTACACACGCATTCCAGATCTTGCACACCATTACGAGGTTGCCGCCCCACAACCTCTCCCATTTCCTTCTCGCTATTCCCCAAGCCATTCTCGTTTTCGCTTGCATACTTTCCACATGCACCCTAAATCCTCCTCCACTGTCAAACCATAAACCCAAATATTTAGAGACATTCACTCTCTCAATCATCCTTCCCTTCCATTTCAGCTCTTCCACTCTACCCCTTCTACCCCTATTCCTAAACATCATCCATTTAGTCTTCTCCACATTCACTACTAGCCCTCTCCTATCCATGTACCTTCCCATTCTTTCCAACATCTCTTGCATCTCTTCCACTCTCTTGGCTATGTCATCCGCATATGCCAGCATCCACACCTTGTTTCTCCCCACCACGACCCCTCCAGCCTGTTCTCTCCTCAGCACCGCCTCCAACTCGCTTGTGTATAGATTATCTTATATATATATATATATATATATATATATATATATATAGCCTGGTAAAGTGTAATAGAATTTTCCGCAAAAAAAGTTTACTGTATTTTGATTCGTTCAAATCGAGGGCGAGAAAATGCGTGCGGACGCCAGTTCAAAAGAAACAAAAATGGAGAATGACGCCGGAGCAAGTGAAGGTGGGCAGTATGGTATTCCTAAACAGAATGTGGGAGATAGCAGAACTGGACTAGGAGGAGAAGAAAACCAGAAAGGAGAGGCGACACACGTATCACGAATATTAATGCGCATAGAAAACGTACATACAAAACGCTACGTGAATAGCTCGCTTAAATCACTATATAATTATGATACAACTAACCCCCTAGGAGGAAAATTAAACGCCATCTGGCAGCACCACATTAATTAGAAATCTATATATCTAGATTGGAGGGGGTTTAGTTTATTTTAGTGGGTAGAAAATGTTACATTGTATTCTTTTTTTATTATTTTTTTAGTTCTTTCTGTGAAAGTATTGTTTTTTTTGCGGCTGGAATTTGTAAAGGGAAGGGTTGGGCCAAATAAAGGTCTTTTTTTATATCTAGATTGGGTGAGCATTACACCCAATCTAGTTATGTAGATTGCTTAGAGATGGATTCACACTTATATATGTTTTATAAGATTGGCATTGTGCTAATATCTCAAGCACTATGTTGGAATATTATTCCCTAGAGGGCAGTACCCGGTCATCCTGATGACATGAGCATGTTGACGATTATTACCATATGGGTGTGCATTGCTAATTGATGTGGTGCTGCCAAAAGAAGTGTTTAATTTTCCTCCTAGGGGGTTAGGTGTATCATTTTTGTATTAATCACTCCAGATATTGTGTGAATTAATCCTCACTAGCTGAGCTACAGTGATGAGATCTAATAAGATCGAAATCTAGATATATAGATTGCTATAGAGGTGGATTCACACTTATAAATTCACTATACAATTTTCAGAATATCAAACAACAATCATACCAACTTATTTTTTTCTCAATTATCCCCGCAATGATTTCAAAATTTGCCTGTACCACTACACGTAACCCGCCGACAATATCAAGTAATTCAATTAAAATTAAAACGGCTCAGCATTGTGTGCGGTGAACTGCATGGCACACCCGCCAATTGATTCAATTCCCGGGACTGAATCTCATTCGGGGTATAATGGGGGTTGAGCGGCGCGCAGCCGTTTAAAGCGGCCCCCGATGAAATCGAAATCTCGCATCGGTTTCCCCTAATGACCACTACATGCTAGTCCACTTCAGTCCGATCGCCCCACGGTCGACCGCCGCCACCGCATGCGAGACCCGATCATGGTGGCATCTAATAGACCGCTACACCGGATTTCAAATTATTCTAAATATTTCAGCAAAAAACTTTATAAGTTAAAATTATACCTATTTCACTGTGACTAGTTAATATTAAATGTTTATTATGTGTTTATATTATTTGAAGAGTGTATAATTTAAATAGTAAAAAGACATCTTTTACAAATGTAAAGGTCGTTTTAGACAAGACAATTTCTTGACTCAGAAGTTAAGGTCGTTTTAGACAAGACAATTTCTTAACTCAAAAGTTGTTCAAGAAATGTATTCATATATCCTCCTCCCATACAATTTGTCCATGACAAATAGAACTCCTTATATTTTTTCCATTCGATCTACCATCTAATTCAATATTTCAAATAATTTGCTGTATGATCCGATACAATTTAGATTGTCTCTCATCTTGACTAACTTTTGAGTCAGGAAATTGTCTTGTCTAAAACGACCTTTAATCAAGATGCGAGACAATCTAAATTATCTCGTATCATACAGCAAATTATTTGAAATATTGAATTGGATGGTAGATCGAATGGAAAAATATAACGCGTTCTATTTGTCAAGGGCAAATTGCATGGGAGGAGGATATATGAATTCTATTCTTGAACAACTTTTGAGCTAAGAAATTGTCTTGTCTAAAACGACCTTAAGGCATGTATTACATTTTTAAAAGATGTCTTAAATTTTATGGAGCTTACGGGCCACTATAATTTATTAACAATAACAATAGATAAACTTAGTAACAAGCTATCGACATTTGGGTCCTTACACCTATAACTTTTTTGCGGTAAGTACAGCCCCCGCCCCTAGGCACCGGTGTGAAGTTAAACAATTCTCATAATTCTGGGGGGCTAAGGAGTGGCGTGAACTTTTGCCCGGTCCATTGTTATTAAACGGAGTGTTAAAATTTTTTTTTTCTACAAATGTCTACGTATGTCTTGTTAACCATAAAATAAGAAAAAAATTACGTTCATTTTGTCGGCTGTTATTGAATAATATTTGCAACAAAACAAATTGCAATTTTTATTAATGTACCCTCCAGGATTTTTTTTGAAACTTTCAAAATATAGTTTAGACTTTAACAACAATCATCAGACATATTTTCGAATAGGGTACTGGGCCTTTTTTTTTAAACTAACGCCCGGCACGCAAAAAAAACTAAGACCCAGCACCCTATTCAAAAATATGACTGATGACTGATGTTGTTAAACTCTAAACAATATTTTGAAAGTTTCAAAAAACTACCTTAATAGAAATTGCAATTTGTTTTGTTGCAAATATTATTTAATGACAGGCTTATAAAAAAATACTTGCTGTCAACATTTTAACTGTTCTTTTTTGATATCACTAAAGTGATGTCTTATAAACAAATTTGTTAAGTAAAAACATTAGTGTATAGGCACATACATTTGTTATAAATAAAAACTGATTTTACAAATATTTTACTTACATGCATGATTATGTTCATGCATGTGTACAAAACTTTCCCGACTAGCGGTGGATTCGAACCACCAACGTTCCGTATCCAATGGCTTCATAACTTACTATTATGTAATCACAATTTTAAATACACGGATCTTTAAATGATTAAAAATTTTAATTTACGGTGAACTAAATTGTATAAAAATCAGGCAGTTCGGAAAATAGCGGAAAAGTATGGTGCTGTATTATTAATATTAATGTTGTAATAAGGATAATTCTTTATATTTCAAGGCGAAACAGAAAAAATGTATGATATACGTGTGTTATAAATGCCATTGTAAAACGCATGCCTTGCATAACGGTTTTCGTTTTACAATGAATGCCATTGTAATACTTGTTTTACAATACACTATTAGAGCTACCCTAATTCCTGGAGTATTCAAGAAGTTAATATGCGATTTCGTTTAGCTTGGTTTAATATTACTAGTCGCCCCGTGGCGCGCTGAATCTTGCGGTCGTGATGTAAGTGCCGAGGTAGAATTGTGCGTATTGGCAGCGGCAAATATAACAAGAGACAATAAGCTCGTAGCAGCACAGAGTGATAAACGAAATGCGCTAATGCCATATGAAACATACTTCGTCAAGTACTTCGTCGTAACGTAAAATATCCGACGATACATGTAATATACTTTTTACTATTTTTCTGTTAGGGATTTTTCGGAGAACGCAGATATTTGCTATATCTAGAAATCCTATTCAAAGCACTCCCACAATTAAATATAAAGTAAGAGTAAATATCCGATTGAATACAAACAGTTCAGTAGAAATCATTAAATTTTATTCTAGATAATAAAATGAAATTTCAATATAAAACTCATATTAAACCTCTTACACGTCTCCCGTTTGAATATACATATATATTGAAGAAAGTACATGTCAAATCCGGTACTCGAAATTGATATTTAATTTACAAAGGGCGCCGTTTCCGCTTCCCTTTTACATATTTCACATTTTTCACACAGCAGGATTATGGCACACCAAAAGAAGGTATAAAATAAAACATGAACGCAATTTGTTTGCATGTGTCACATGCTCGCGGCTTTTAGAATCGCTTTGGGGGCGGAAAAAATTTAGGCGCCCCATGAATGTTTCATTAAAACGAGGGCGAAACTGAGAGAGCCGCGCGTGCTGGAATAAAACCGAGAGTGCTGGGGCCAAATGAGAAAAGTATCGGGAGTTTTTTGTTGTTGTTGTTTTGTTGTTTGTGTGGGAGATATTATTTTTTGGTTACCTGCAATGGCCAGCTGGCGGATGAAAAAGTTCATACGTGATTTTCTGCTTTTGCTGACGAGCAGAGTGACCAGTACAGCGGAATTTCCCAGAACTATCATCGTGAAGAGTACCCATAATACAGTGAATTGTTCAGTCTGAAACAAATGGAAAATATTAATGATAATATTGACATAAGGATCATTCGTTATTTCATATATTTATATATATATATATATATATATATATATATATATATATATATATATATAACCATCTTTATTGGGCTATCGACTCCCTTGGGAGTCTCTCTCCCTGTTTTGTGTTTACATGTGTACATTGCTTAGTAGTAAAATATATAAAAATGTATAAAAATATCTTAATTTCATTATACAATAATAAATTGTCAAGGTTCAGGTTCTCATATAAAATTGTTACCTATCTACCATTTAGTGAAACATATTAAAAGCTAAATTATACAATTTTTACTTTGTTTTTTTTATCACACTTTATATACAGTTTGAAACTAGTTTCCGCTAAGCTCAAACCATTTACAAGAGGAGCTTGTAAATGATCCAAGCTTAGTTGCAAACTGTACCTAAAGTGTGATAAAACTAAACAAAGTAAAATTCGATTAATGAATGAGAAGATTTATTAACACTAGGTGAAGTGCCCGTCGTCGGAGTTTTGGATGAAAGTTCAATAATTATTACACCCCTGAACAGCAATGTATTAATCCAACAAAATCTATAACATTTAAGGATTATTATGATACAACTAATCCCCTAGGAGGAAAGTTAAATGCCATCTGGCGGCATCACATCAATTAGCAATGCACACCCATATGGTAATAACCGTCAACATGTTCATGCCATCAGGATCAGGGCGTAGTGCATTGCTAATTAATGTGCTGCCGCCAGATGGCGTTTAAATTTCCTCTTAGGGGGTTAGTTGTATCAGTTTTGTATATAACCACTCGAGAAATTGTGTGAATTCGTTCTCACTAGCTGAGCTACACTGATGAGATCTAATAAGATCGAAATCTAGGTATGTAGATTGCTAAGAGGTGGATTCACACTTGTATAAGGCACTAGTTGTCCTAGTACTATGAGTATTTGCTTCAATCCTCCTTTTATATTTATCAAGTAATCAATTATCCGAATAAACATCAGTAGTCTCTTCATTCCACCATTACTATACCTTACATGGTAAGAAATACTGTCAATATTTTAGAATAATGAACATGTTATCGTACAGTAATACTGTCATTATCCTAAAATATTGACAGTATTATTGATCGTGTAAGGTACCTTTATATGTTAAAAGGATTATTAATTTTAGGCTCGGTTGTATAAAGCAGGTAACTATCGAGTTAATTTCCAAGTCGTCACTTTTGACAACTTTGAAACATAATGCAATATTGCCATTTATAAACAGAGGTACATGAAGTTCGACGACGACCTTCGGACCCCACAGACCAACTGACGAGGACGAACGACAATGACAGTCTCTGTCCCCCTTTTTCATTTATTTTAATACCTTACCCGCATTTTATGATTCAAGTGACATAACGACGGACTAACAGTAGACGGTCCGGGGGGCTTAGGAATGCCTGTTAGGCGGTCAAGCCCCTCGTCGACAGAACCTGGGTTTTGGTTTAGTTGGTAGGCGCTTCGGCCAATACGCGGGGCGAATCCGACACTACCCATGCCTATCACCACAATGGTGATAGTGGAGGCATGGGTATCTTTCGAAGATTCACCCCAGATGACAAAAAAAGAAAAATAGAAAGTTAACAATAATGTATGCAATATCTAACAATATAATCACATGTTGTAGTTAGCACGCCTTTATACAGTCATACGAATGTGGTGCATTAGGCTCACAATATAATTGCAAAATAATATTGTATCTTAAAGTAGTTAGTCAGAATTACACAATTTTCGTCATACCGACTAACTCATTTGCAACTGACGTTCTTTGTAACTCGGGTTACTTGTGCAACAAAGGAAAACGCTGCACATGTTTGCAATTACGTTATTATGGGCTCAAATCGCTTGTGCAATCACCATCGTCTCTCACAAAGCCATCCATTTGCGACGCACAATAAATATTAATGAACGCACCCCCGCAACTAGGGGACGAAACGTGACAAAAACAAACAACACTTTCCCGTCGCATCTGCACGAATTTAAAACGAGCGGGGCAATTAATTCCAAATGATTCGTTGTTTTTTTTTATATAGGAAAGAAGGCTCAGTTACAGATATATATATATATATATATATATATATATATATAGGGTGTCAAAAATAAACTGGATTGATGTTTGCCTAGTAACAATAATTTTGATAGGGCCATAGCGCATACAGCAGTTTTTTTTTTCTATACACGAGTATATTTATAAGATTTCAAATATTATCCTTTAAGTTTTTCGTAATGTAACTGGTATAATTCAAACCGATGTGAAGTTAACCTCTAAGATCCCAGCCTCTAAACCGCGCGGCACCTCGGTACCGCGCTTACGGTGGATTGTTTGCAGGTCTGTACTGACCAATTGGGGTGACCAAATTTTGAGGTAACTTTTGTCTATGTCTTGCCGACCATAATATATACCTATATATTTTTATTAATAATTTTTATAGGTGTTCTTGTATAATATATGTTGTAACGTAAATTATTATTTTTTATTATGAATCCGTTATACAATTGATTTGAAAAAATTACACAACGTTTACAACAAAATGACAATGGAAAATGGAAAGTCTCTATCTTGACATATTTTTCCTTCTATTTATTTTTAATTTTTAACTTTTACGCTCATATCTCGATATGTCGATTTTAGAGGCTGGGTCGATAAACAAATTATGCTTGTAATTTATTAAGACGAGTTTTCGACAACGTTTCATTTTAAAAATTTTCAGGCAAAAATATTACCTAGGATACGTCACCGTTGCATTTTTACTTTATCATACATAAGTATGGTTAAAGTATTGCTATCGTGGACATTTTCCTTTTTAAGTACAACCCGTATTCGAATTCCGATTAGTGCCAGTACAATTTGTCGTTGGAATAAAATTAAATCGTGGATGATTTTCTGAAGTAGCAAGTTCTAACATCTAAAAATCCAGGCCATTCTGCCATGTGTTAGTATAATAGACTAGTTAAAAAATGTACCATAAAGGCACCTTACACGGTCAATAATACTGTCAATCCTAGTACTGTCAATATTTTCTTCAATCCTCCTTTTTTATTTATCAAGTAATCAATTATCCGGATAAAAATCAGTATTCTCTTTATTACATTATTACTATACCTTACACTATGAGTAATACTGGCAACATTTTAGAATAATGAACATTTTAAACATATTATCGTACAGTAATACTGTCATTATTCTAAAATATTGACAGTATTATTGATCGTGTAAGGTGCCTTTTACATATTTCCAAATTAGAAAATACATATAAAATCTACAAGCTTTATATTGTCAAAGAAAAATGCATAGTCCCCTACAGTTATAACACGCAATACATTTTTACTGCTGCATACCAATACGGACACTAGTGTCGTGTCGACACAAAGGACTCATTGATTTGGATGATTTACCCGTATTCATCCGCAAACATACCAACGTTTGCGAGCAGCCGGATGACTACGGATGCACTTCGCTTCCGACGTCTTGGCAAATTGCTTCCGGGAACATGACGCGAACGCAGACGTGGTAATTGCAGAAATCAAGATGCGATTGAAAACTAGACAAAGCTCTCCTTGTGCGCTTCAATGGATTTTAGCATAATTATTAACGTTTCAACGGCGATTCACAATATTTCAAAAGGTATGCAGACGTATGTTTTATGCAAAAACGAATCAAATTTGGTACAAGTAGAAGAACTTAATACACATAATAAGTAATTAATATATAACTTATATGTGATAGATATTTTACGAGTTCGCTGAATGCCTCATGAAAATTCCAGGAGTTTCTACACATAAGGACCTAGGCGGAGACGGCAACTGTAATGCCGCGTCCTAGTTCACGTCCCTCATAACAGATACGAGCGACGCGCGTTCTTTCGTTAATACATATTTCATTAGGGAACCGGTGTGCGTCTGAAAGGGATCCATTTTCGACTGCCGGTGGAAATCCAAAGAGCGCCTGCGGGGGAAGCGGCATACAAAAGCTATAGAGGGCAACAGAGGCACACTTTGCAAAAGAGACAGACGTGAAGACTTGAATATAACTATCAGATCTAATCAATAACATTAATAATATATGTTTATGTCCATTTAGTAATATATTGTAGTAGATCAAAGTTTTTTTTAAGAAGAAAATCACAAAAATTAGATGAATAAAACTACTATTTTTTTAACACTTGTTTAATTGTTTAAAACAACTAGTTTCGCCTAAGCTCTAGACATTATCAAGTTTTTCCCGATGACTTTATGAAACTTGATAATGCCTAGAGCTTAGTTTAGGCGAAGCTAGTTGTTTTAAACAATTAAACAAGTGGTAAAAAACATAGTAGTTTGCTTCATCTCCTTTATTAAAAAAGAAGTCAAAAATATCAATAATGTCAAAAATGTTAAAAATGTCAAAAATGTCGAAACTGTCGAAAATGTCAAAAAAGTCAAAAATATCAACAACAAAAAAAACAAAGTCAAAAAAAATGAAAAATGTCATGTCTATGACAAGTTGAAAATGTTGTTTCATCAAGTCATCGGGAAAAACTTGATAATGCCTAGAGCTTAGGCGAAACTAGTTGTTTTAAACATTTAAACAAGTGTTAAAAAAATAGTAGTTTTATTCATCTCATTTTTGTGATTTTCTTCTTAAAAAAACATTGATCTACTACAATATATTACTAAATGGACATAAACATATATTATTAATATTATTGATTAGATCTAATAGTTATATTCAAGTCTTCACGTTTGTCTCTTTTGCAAAGTGTGTCTCTGTTGCCCTCTATAGCTTTTCTATGCCGCTACCCCCGCAGGCGCTCTTTGGATATCCACCGGCAGTCGAAAATGGATCCCTTTCAGACGCACACCGGTTCCCTAATGAAATATGTATTAACGAAAGAACGCGCGTCGCGAAACTAGTTGTTTTAAACAATTAAACAAGTGGTAAAAAATATAGTAGTTTTCTTCATCTCCTTTATTAAAAAAAAAGTCAAAAATGTCAATAATGTCAAAAATGTTAAAAATGACAAAAATGTCGAAAATGTCGAAACTGTCGAAAATGTCAAAAAAGTCAAAAATATCAACAAAAAAACAAAAAGTCAAAAAAATTGAAAAATGTCATGTCTATGACAAGTTGAAAATGTCGAAAATGTTATACAAAATTAAATAGTTCATGTAATTCAGAAAGTCGTGTGGTGCCTACACCAGATATTGTTATTTCAAATCATCATTCAATTCATCCTGCCTCTGCATTCTTTCCATGATCTAATCTCTTAAATACACAAAAATATCAACATTGTCAATTGAGATTCAAACAATAACTTTTACTAAAATATATCGATAACATTCTAGTTTGTCTTTCGACAATATTCACAAAAAGCTTTTACGTTTTTTTTTCTTACTAAATTCGTTGCTGTTATTAAATCTGGCCCGTTTTGTCTAATTGAATTACACAGGGGGGCGAATGCAGCAGCCGCGCCGCGGATGCCCTGGCGGAGCAGATAACTTTTTTAATTAGGACACCCCAGTGTGGAAAAAGTGATGCTCCTTTAATGCTTTCCGTTCGCGCCCTAAACTTTCGCCATGTTTCCTAATTTGTTGGGCGAACACCGTTTTCCACTCACAGCCGTGATCTTTTCAAGATGCGATGATAGTATTCATGTGTCGGCACACTTACGAGATAATTAACGATTGCCGCCCACTTCAACCAGAACAGTTTATGTGTGTGTGTGTGTGTGTGTGTAGAGAGAATTGTGAAGCTTTTCGTGATTTAACTGGTATAAATTAATTTGTTTCAGCACTACAAATGAACTGTAGTATCAAAGTGTTGTTGTTTATGTGTGTGTGTGTGTAGAGAGAAGTGTGAAGTATCAGCATTATTAGAGATTTTTTTATGAATAAACAGTACGATACATATCGTACTCACAACATTTGTGAGAAAGAACTAATTGCTAGCAAATAATTTTAATTTTTTCAAATTCAAATTTTACTTTACATATACACAAACCTAGACCTAGAGGTTATACCATAATGAAACATCCAACTATAGCATCAACAACTACAAAGCAGTTCATAACTGCAGGCAAAGCAGAGGAGACGGAATAGCGTTCTACATAAAAAATTACAAGAACTTGAAAATCTCATTAAATAAAACCATAAAAACATCGAAATACTTAAAATATGGATAGAATAGCATCAAAAACTACAAAGCAGTTCATAACTGCAGACAAAGTAGAGGAGGTGGAATAGCGCTGTACATAAAAAATTACAAGAACTTCAAAATTTCATTAAATAAAACCATAAAAACATCGAAATACTTAAAATATGGATAGAATAGCATCAAAAACTACAAAGCAGTTCATAACTGCAGGCAAAGCAGAGGAGGCGGAATAGCGCTCTACATAAAAAATGACTTCAAAATCTCATTAAATAAAACCATAAAAACATAGAAATACTTAAGATAGAAGAAGACCTAACATATATTACGCTAATATACAAACCGCCTACCATAAAGCATAAAATACTTCTGCAAGTACTGAAATCAATTATATTGAATGGCAATGAATCAAATATAATATTAGGCGATTTCAATATTAATATCGCACAAACGAATAATTCAGTAATAGAATATAAGGAAATGATAGAAGAACAAGGATACGAAGTAATGAATAAAATCATGATAATCTTACAACAGCTAATTCAATAATAGATCACATCATTACAAATTGTAAACAAAAGATTAAAAAATTGAAATAATATCAAGTGATTTATCGGACCACAATTCTATTTTAACAACATGGTTGCTAAATAATAAAACAAAAAATAAATATATACCAACTACAAAGATGAAAATTAATTATGATGCAATTAAAATTGGATTTAAACAAAACTTGGATAAAATCGACTCATTTGATAAATTAATAAAAATCTTAACCGATTTGACGAAACAAAATACAAAACAAACAACCCTCAAAAGAAAGGAATGCAATGAATGGTTCAACTTGTAGATTGCGAACATAATAAAAGAGAGGAATTATTATTTTCACAGACAGAAATTAAACTCAAATAATGAATTCCTAAAAAATAAATATAAACAACTGAAGAGAGAGTTAAAATTAAAATTAGAAAAAAAAAACATATTACAGCAAACGATTTGAAAACGCAAAAGGAAACAAACTAAAAACTTGGCACGAAGTAAATTCATTGCTAAACAGAAGGAAGAAAATGAAACAAGACTCAATAAAAAACTGATAATGGCCAAACAACCTCTAACAGTAATCATGTCAGTAACATAATTAATAATTGTTTCGCTAACATTGGAAGCATATTAGCAGAAAAGCAAGTACATAGTCATCAAACACTCCTTCAAACTTACAAATAATGCAAAATAAAACAAATATAAGTAATGCGAAATTTCCATTAACAACAGAAGAGGAAATTAAAAGGATTATAGAAAATCTTAAGGAATTTTTAACACCTGGCGTTGATAATATAACAAACAAGCTAGTCAAACAAATGAAGGATCAACTAACTCCAATTATACTTGATCTAATAAACGATATATTACATACTGGATTATATCCTTGCTCTTTAAAAAAAAAACATAATAATCCCAATTTATAAATGCTTAACAGAGAATTACAGACCCATCGCCCTACCACCAATATTTTCAAAAATCACCGAAAAAATATTACACAGAAGACTGATAGATCATCTAAATAAAAACAATTTGGTCTGTAAACATCAGTACGCATACCAAAACCAGTCAAGTACTACATCAGCCGCAACTGATATGATTTTGAATATACAAACATTTTTGGATGAGGGAAAGTATGCCACAGCCCTATTCATGGATATGAAGAAAGCGTTTGACACAGTCTCTAAAACAATATTAATTCAGAAACAACGTAACGCAGGAATAGCTAACATAGAAATAAAAATATTTGTAACGTATCTGTATAACAGAAACCAACAAACACGAATAGGAAACATTCTAAGTGGCACTGCCAATCCAGAATATGCAATTCCGCAAGGTGGAGTACTAGGGCCAATCATAAAATATAATATATATAAATGATATTGGAGAATTACAATTGAAAGGCAGACGATACATCGATTATATATAGTGGAATGAACGAAACATAAATACAATCAAAAATCAGTAGTGACATAAACAAGTTAAAAGAATGATTCAACAGAAATCTTCTAACTATCAATGAAACCAAAACAAGCATGCTGATTCTATCACAAAAGAACAAAAAAACAATAAATATTATTGCATAATATAATATATATATATATATATATATATATATATATATATATATATATATATATATCTATATATATGTATATTCCGTATCTACTAAATAGACTATAATGTAAACCCCCTATCCGCGACATATTGGTGGATGCGCCGGGCAGTGAGGCAAAACATAATTCATTTGTAAAACTTCCGCTTGATGGACATAAATAATAATAAAAAAAATAACAAAAAAACGATATTATTTAATGTAATATAATAATAATAATAATAATATAATTTAAGTGTCGGATTATATATATTATATATATATATATATATATATATATATATATATATATATATATATATATATATATATAATTCAATGTATTTGAACAAAACAAAATATTAGTATAAATCACGTAAAATTTACTTATATTGAGTGTGATATTTCTTATTTTATTTCAGCATAAACCAACCTTAATTCATGAAGTATGATAATAATTAAAAATGTAAATTGTTATGATAAAACATGGCTTTAGTGATTTCTAAAAAGTCCTATTGTAAAAAATGATAGCAAGTATTTTTTAGAAGCTGTCAAATTTGACCCGAAATCTATGATTTCACTTTGTTGCTGAAGGAATTACGAATTATTTAGCAATATTATTTGTATTTAAATTATTGTATATTGTTTATAATACATTAGGTCAACATGGGATAAAATCAAAAATCCAAAAATGACGCTCAACTTTGACAGCTTCTAAAAAATACTTGCCATCATTTTTTACAATAGGACTTTTTAGAAATCACTAAAGCCATGTTTTAGCAACAATATGGGTTGATTCAAACAAAGGTTTGTATTCAAATGCACCTGTAATTAACCATCAAGCTATATGGTTTAATTAATTAAAAATCGATATAAAAAAAAATATGTATCCGCGCATATCTAAAAAAATTCATTTTGTAACCACTATTGGGTTAGCAACAAATGGTGAAAATTTGAAAAAAATTCTTGGTGGGGTAGGATGGAAAATTAAATAATTTTGACTTTGACCGCCGTCAAAAACTTATTGAGCGTCATTTTTGGATTTTTGATTTTATCCCATGTTGACCTAATGTATTATAAACCATATACAATAATTTAAATAAAAATAGTATTGCTAAATAATTCGTAATTCCTTCAGCAACAAAGTGAAACCATAGATTTCGGGTCAACTTTGGCAGCTTCTAAAAAATACTTGCCATCATTTTTTACAATAGGACTTTTTAGAAATCACTAAAGCCATGTTTTAGCAACAATATGAGTTGATTCAAACAAAGGTTTATAGTCAAATGCACCTGTAATTAATCATCAAGCTATATGGTTTAATTAATTAAAAATCGATATAAAAAAAAATATGTATCCGCACATATCTAAAAAAATTCTTTTTGTAATCACTATCGGGTTAGCAACAAATGGTGAAAATTTGAAAAAAATTCTTCGTGGGCTAGGATGGAAAATTGAATCATTTTGACTTTCACTGCCGACAAAAAATAGTAGGGCGTAATTTTTTAATTTTTTATTCCAACATATGCTGACCTTGTAAGTGTTAATCATTACAGAAAATATAAACACATTCCTTAGGTTCTATTCGATTTTATTGAGTTTTTAGCACACCGTATACTAACAAGTTTAGGTTCAAAATTAATTTAAAAAAAACTAAGGTCCGCGCATATTTAAAAAAATATATTTAATGATTACTATTAAATTCTAAACAAAACATGAAAATTTTGAAAAAAATCTCAGTGGGCTAGGCTGCTAAAAATTACAAAATGTTTTCTTGCAAATTTTATTCAATAACAACTAACAAAATCAACTTAATTTTTTTTTACTCTTATATTATGGTTACCAAGACATGTGTAAACAATTGTACCAAAAATCTTTTTTTTTTAATGCTCCACTACTGGAGAATCATAATCCGCGTTGCGACCCCGCGACCCCGCGCGGCCGCCGGAATTATAGAAAATGGATAACTTCACTGTGGTCTTATGTCCATGAGATGTCTTAATTTGTTGCAAATAAGCTCCTTAAAAATTCACCGCTTTAACACAGCCACCCACAGTCGGGTAGCAATGCGAACATCCTTTTATGCACTAAAGTGGTTGGTGGCTACAAAATTTTCCAACGTACAAGCAAAATGCTCGCGAATAAATAAGAACCCATAGAGATTAGTTTCACCGTATTCCTTTTGCTTGCATAAAATATTTTATTCGCGGAGGGAGGCGGCAAATGGAACGATATGCATCCGCTCGCAATAAAGCGTATCACCATTGTGTCCGGGATGTACACTTCGGCGATGAAATGAGAGTCAAATCTCATAAATTCAGGCGTTGAACAAAAAATTTACCAGTAAAATGACATTGCTATGCATTTTGTTCTTGGAAAATTAGTTTAATAACATCCATGGCAATTGGTTTGTGTTTGCATGAAGAAAGAAGCCACATATACATATATTTTGTCAACCGGTCTAGTTTTATAATTAAATAAAAATCCAATAAATGATGGACATTATTTTACAAATACTAGAAACTTGCTGCTAATATACTCTAATATATTTAAATGATTATAATAGCGATCTTTTAAATACATTAGAGTATATTAGCAGTAAGTTTCAAGTATTTGTAAAATAATTTGAATCATTTATTGGATAGGACACAGAAATGTACTGTAAACTGTCACAAAAAGTGTGTTTTTTGTTATTAAATTCATTTATTTTGTATATATGTCGTTTACATACAATATATATATATATATATATATATATATATATATATATATATATATATATATATATATAGAGGGAGATTGTTGGGAATGCGGCGATTAGGGCTGAAAGAAACCTCTTCTCTTTATATCGATATTTCGCGATTTCCAGAGCTTCATCAGGATTTAAAGCTTGAGATTGCGGAAACTAGCAAGAGCCTTCGACCTCAGTGGAACACATACCACGTGGGTCATACAAAAGTAAAACATGGACAGTATAATACAATTAAAAGATTGTTATAAATAGAATACATGTCCCATCGTATGGACACTTCACACTTGATTAGACACTTAGGTATGTCGATGTATGTCCCCCGACCATGGCAGGGACACCATCTAATGGTCGAAGGCTCTTGCTAGTTTCCGCAATCAACTAGAGTCATAGCGAAATATCGATATAAAGAGAAGAGGTTTCTTTCAGCCCTAATCGCCGCATTCCCAACAATCTCCCTCTAACTAGTTTTTCGGCGAAAAACTACCCTCAACTATATATATATATATATATATATATATATATATATATATATATATATATATATATATATATATATATATATATATTTCTTAATATAAAGAAAATTGTATTAAAATTGATAAATTGTATTAATAATGTTATAAAATCATTATTTGAATGAGGCCTGTAGCATAATTTACTATGCCCATAATTCCAGGACGTAATTTTTGCAGTATTATTAATCCCCCGTCGTCGCCGCCGCCAGTCGTTGTCGCCAGGTAAATGAGGTGAAACTGAATGCGCGCGGATTAAGTCTGAAACTCCTTATCGCACCCTCGTCGTGCATTAATCACGTTATAAATCCCTGCGGGGGTGGTGCGCAAAGTGAATATCAGCGCCCGCCGTGCCATTCGATTCGATTTTATTACTTCGCTTCGAGATCAAAGCCCTAGTCGAGAGTAGTGCCTGTCGGGCTTTTTAAACCGCGATTAATAATAGCGACGTATGCTCAGTGAGAGGATTCACTAAATCTAGATTTTCAGGAGGAATGATTTAGTGTGATGGGGGTTGTGGTCCGTTGTAAATCTTTTACGGTCCTCGAATTACACGGGGACGGCAGCTGTTTGGCAATTGCACAGCAAACTAACACACACAAAAAAATGGTAAGTGCAATACATAAATTGCATGCGAACTGATTTTATAGTAGTTTGATGGTGAACATTTATTAGTGAGAGGGATGGCTTAAATGTCCTTTCAAAAATCGTAATTAGTTCGGAAGTTGCACGTAAATTAAATTACTGGCGATGCAGCTCATGAAGTTTGCGACAGTTTCGTTTAAAACTTTAGATGAGAACACACACACGTATGGGGAAAGTTACTGTAAATAGGAAAGTAAACAAAATTGATATTGTGAATATGTTTTTGGATGCATAATATTATATTTATTATATTTTATTCAAAATAAGAAATATAAAAGAATAATTTGTACCACTGCAAGTATAAGTGATGTAACTAAAAAACATATTGATTAATAAAATAAACATCCCCAATGCATTGACATAAGGTGAACCTATAGCACGCGTGCCATAAGTGGCGCGCATAATATAAATCTTGGCATGTCGTCTATTTCTTCGTGAAAAAAGATTGCCTTGCACGTTGAACGCTCAAACAATTAAAAACGAAAATATCCAAACAGTTTTGATGAATTTTATTTTTATTGCAGTCATTCAAAAATTACCGATGCTAGTTTTATTGCCTTCAATGTAATTGCCAAAGACGCAAAACCATTTAGAGATTTTTGAAAGAAGTAAAAGTGGTTAAAATCTTAGAGGATTTTGAAAACAAAGACTAAAAAATAAAAGATGTGCCCCTGGCCAGAAATACTGTGAAGGATAGAAACCTGATTATGGCTAAAAATTTAGCTCAACAGCAAAACTAGGATATAAGTTGTCATACGCTCATATCCAATAAAATGTTATTTGATTATGCAAAAAAAATACTTGGCACGTTAAATTGTGTTGATTTTTGTAAGCTTTTTGGTGCTCAACCCGTAAAAGTATTGCCATCCCTGATTTAGGGCAATCTTTTCAAATGTCTCAACTCATCTTGCGTTTGGCGCTAAATGGCATAACATTGACTCTGTTACAGGCCCTAGAAATACACAAGATCCACAACGATATTGTTTCACATAGCCTAGGGTTTTATATTATTTTATTGAGATTTATATATGCCATAATTCCGAATGTTAAAGCGATCCAATGTATTTGAATAAATAAATGTTAGTATACAGTGATAAATTCTGTATGATTGATCTCATGATATATTTCAGTTCAATAAATTATATATATATATATATATATATATATGCGTGTATGGGTATTATTAATGAATAATGAGTAATCATACGCCTATATGATTTAGATAACTACTATAAAATGAAAGAAAGACGAAAGTTCGAAACCGTCCTGTATATAGTATTTAAGATGTAATTCTGCAACGGAAAATTGAGATTTAAATCTCTTAAATAACTTGAAAAAGCCCGCCGTCGTTCCGGGTTGCACTTTACCGAATTTATATTTTAATTCTCCATAACAACCGTCCGGTGGCGGCGGCGCCGTCTTTACTGCCCCTGCTAAACCTCTTTCGCATTTAGCCCGGAGAGAGGTTATTTACGTGCGGATAATAACCGGCGTCGCATGCCGTCGGGATTTCTCTGTTTTGTTTGCCGTCCCCGGCGCGCACCGTTTTATTGCCGGAGCTTTGGTGGCTGCGACGGGACGCTCCCATTGTGCTTTGATTCAGACGGGACCATAATGCGGGAGCTTTCCGGGATATAAAAGCCAGCGAAGGTGGCAATTGAAATGTACAGAGGCTGCAATGAATGAGTAGCAGAAGAAAAAAATAAATAAACATGTCGCTTGGCGGAAAGAATTGCGATATTGTGTTTCCCGTGCGCGAGATAGAGGGGAGCTTTTGAATAGATCCATTTGGCGACGGGGGACATTTATCAACAATCTTTCAGTTGACTTGCTTGATCGGATTAGTTGTTATGTGGGTTCTGAATGTATGGAACGTATTATATTATGTTGACTGATATTTGATATCTTCAGTCTACATGTTATCCTGTATTTTGAATTGAAAATTTTTAATATGTTGAGTTTCTGGTGTGAGTATGTGTTACTATTACCGAATATGTGAATGTTTCCCTATATGTAGGGCCAGATTATACCATAGAGAAATGTTGTGGATCTATGATTTAACCCGACGATTTGAAGCCATTGCATTCGGAGCGTCGATAGTTAGAATCCACCAATACTCGAGAAACTTTTGTGTATAAATTAAATCCGCTAGCATAACAAAGACGTTTTATTGTACAACTTTCCATCTAGAGAGAAAGTGTGAATTCATCCTCACTAACTGAGGTACACAGGCGAGATTTAACAAAATCGGAATATAGAAATGTAGATTGCCAAAACGTAGATTCACACTTATATAAAGACGATTTACGTATAAGGCACAATATATCCTTCAGGGGACGTAGTGTATACAGTATGGTACGGTAGTTGTACAGTTAATAAAAAAAATGACGCCTGTACTAAAAGGTTTTTCGAGATATCTTTTAAATCATACTAAATTTAACGAGTTTACGATGAAATCATTGAAATAAACATCCAACCAGCAGAAATTCTTGTGGTATCAAGTAATGATAAACTCTCCCTGTTACTCATAAGATTTCATTCAATTGCAAAAGTCGGTGGAAATGAAGGCCTGGGGGGTGGGCCCGTAAAATTGATCATAAACCACAGAAAACTCGACCCCGCCCCCTATTAAAACTTCTTTGCGATGCTTATTGAACCCGAAAAGGGTCGCGTTTGTTTACGGTCGGCACAAATCGTCCATTTATCCGATTTAAACGCCCGGTTTGAGCTATCAATAAAAAAAATTGGCCGGCGCGGACGCCGAGCGTCTTGAAAGCTTGCACCGGTGGGATTATAAAAACTAAGCTCGGATATTGTGGGGGAAGATAAAGTCTGTCTCAAGACTAAAACTGATTCGATTTTGAATGGTGAAATTGCAAAAGAAGCTGATCGTGAAAGCACTTGAGCCGATTATGGAGTACTGAAAGTTGTGGGAGTGGGATGGGTGGTAAAATAATATAGGCACCTCAAAGAAAAAGGCTGATAAAAAATACTAAATGGCATTAAAAAATGGCGTCGGGGTAATGTAGAAAATTGAGTTAATTAATTTTGTACAGTATTAATAATAATAATATTCATAATCATAATAATATAGACTATTCTACAGAGGCATTAAAAATTGGCGTCGTCGTAATGTACAAAATTGAGTTAATTACGTTTGTACTGTATTAATAATAATAATCATAATCATAATAATGTAGACTATTCTACAGAATCATTAGAAATGTGAGAATATACAATCATAATAAATACAGACATACTTTTGGAAAAAAGGCGACATTACGTTTTATTTCAAAATGGCATTCCATGGTAGCCATTTTCAAATAAAACGTAATGTCGCCTGTTTTCCAAAGCGGCCCAAGCAGGTGCCGGTTTCCTACAGTTACAGAATATGATGCTACCATATTCCAATATGGGGCGACAAATTAATTTACAAATGTTGCTAATTGTCTTTATATTAATGCCTTGATTTTTAGACGTTAGTCTTCTAAAATGTTTCGCTCTAGCAATTATATTTTTTTTTAATAATTGTGGTGTGTGAATTGAAATTTAGCTTGGTGTCTAAAGGTCGTTGTAGACAAGACAATTTCTTAGCTCAAAAGTTGTTCAAGAAATGAATTCATATATCCTCCTCTCATACAATTTGTCCTTAACAAATAAAATTCCATTCGATCTACCATCCAATTCAATATTTCAAATAATTTGCTGTATGATACGAGACAATTTAGATTGTCTCGCATCTTGACTAACTTTTGAGTCAAGAAATTGTCTTGTCGTTTTAGACAAGACAATTTCTTAAGTTAATTCCAAGATATTTCGCATTTCGTTGCGGTTTTATACAATAATTGTTCAAAATGATTGGGGGCGATGAAAGTGAAATTTTACGATGAAATATGATATTGTTGTTAATCTTTAAAAAGTTTCAAAATTTTCTGATTTTTAAAACTAGTTCAAATAATTAATTACTTTTACACCATATAATATTTAATAACACCCCTACAGTTGAAGGAATAAAAAATCAAATTATATATTATGATTCTTAATTGTTAAGCAAATAATTCTACAAATATTGGATTGTTAACGCGTCTACTTTGTGATAATTCATTTTAAAGGATAAATAAAACGATTTTTTACTTTGTTTTTTATCACACTTCAGTTACACTTTGCAACTAGTTTCGGCTAAGCTCTAGCCATTTTCGAGCTTCTAGAGCTTAGCCGAAACTAGTTGCAAAGTGTAACTGAAGTGTGATAAAAAAAACAAAGTAAAAAATCGTTTTATTTATCCTTTAATTCTACAAATTTTGGATTTAATATTTTATTCATTCCATTTGGTTACTGATCAGACTGATCAGCAAAGTTACGTCGCGCTCGTATTTGTTGGATGGATAAATTAACTCCGGTAAATTTCCCGAACTATTCGTTGCATAAAAGTAATCAAGACACAGGTGAAGACACTTATTCTGATCTCCGTGCATGCATACGATAATCTAATTAATTCTGAATTTGGAATTGATGATGATGTGCAGCACACCTAGAAACATACCGTGCATGCATACGATAATCTAATTAATTCTTCACCAGTTAGCAGGTGTTCAAAGCAAATGAAATAAAATTGGAAATGGAAATGGGCGTACTGAAATAGAACTCACCAGCGCATGTTCCTTAATTAATTCGTTTTACTGCATTCAAATTTACTCTCGAATAGATTTCTTCTGTGGAATTTAATTCTTAAAGTTTTTTATTTAAACATTGCAATTTATATCTAAAAATTATACTGTTTAATATTGTTTTTTTAAACAAAACTAGATAATTAGTTTAAATTAGAAGTCGTACATACAAATATTAAGGAAATCGCATTGAGGAAGGAATTAATGCACATCCAAGAAATATATTTAAAATTTAAATATTAAAACCTTGTCATTTTCATTAATGATTGCTTAGATATCTTATATTTATTAGTAATCCTTTTACAATGTTTAATACAAATCAATCAAAGAGTTTTTGAAAAGATTATAAAAAAATAAATATCGATATAATATCATAATATAATAAAAATATTATTATTATATTATGATATTATATCGATAGTTATTTTTGTATAATCTTTTCAATATTACATGATATTTCATAATTTCAGATTGTCATATTTTTACATACCTCATTATATTAGTAATTCATATGCAATCTTTAATAAAAATATATGAAGGGAGTATCAAGCATTAAGAAAAATGTCAACGATTGTTTACATTTTTCTTAATGCTTGATACTCCCTTCATATATTTTTATTAAAGATTGCATATAATGAGGTATATCAGAATTCAGATACAGACAGCTGAGATAAAGCATAGTATAAAATGAAAGGCCTTTGATAAATTAAAGCATATACTCAGGGATGAAGATATTACAATAAATCTCAAACAAAACGTCTGCATACTGCCAGTGTGAACCTATGGCCTATCAACCAAGTCAATGACAAAAAGGTGCATACACCATCTAAACGTGATACAGAGAGCGAAGGAGCGCGATATACTCGGTATTAGTTTACGAAATAAAATCAGGAATGATAACACCCAAACCAGGATTGTTGATATAACAATACACGAGGCAATGGATGGGCCACAGAGCCAAAACTAAGACAAATGGACATACTAGTGACCAAAACAAAAAAAACGCAGCACAGGGAGAGCAATGAAAAACTGGCTAGACGACATAAAAGTAATAGCAGGAAAGATTTAGTTCAAGGCAGCATAAGACAAAGAAGCTTGAATGAAACAGTGATTCAGGTGTGGATAACTAATGTTTGAGAAACAAGAAGGAAGAATGTGTGAATACATCTCTTGTTTTGTGAATGTAGCTATGCTAGTGAGAATGAATTCACAAGATCTCAAGCATGTAAAAAAGCACAAACTATACGAATATAATTCACTATAAAGCACGCAACGCTACAGGCCACGCTTTACATACCTATACTCTCAGGTAAAACGGGTTAAACACCATACAGTCAATTAAAGTAAAACAGATTACACCCGCAAAGCGAACCTGTTAGCTAGTAAATTACAATGTAACCACTGGGATTATAAATGTCATTTATGGCGTTTGTAATTTTATAATGGGGAATAATAAAAATAATTGGCTCTATTTTTTAACCGTAGCAAGCAGCGCCGACGCCGGTTCACCATCTGCCCCCCCGGCAAGCATTTTTCATAATTTAATCAGCAAACTTTGCATCTGCACGCCGCCGCCGACGCTCTTTTTTCTGTTTGTTTCGCCGTCCCTCCCCCGTTTCAATTCATCTCCGGCCGGCGCGCCCGGATAATGTACACATCTGCCCGGATTAAAAGCGGCGAACAAAACGTGAGTCGCGAGGGCGGGGACGAGTTAACAACGACTCCGGGCCGGGGGTGATAAGGAAGCGCGGCGCGGAAGTTGTAACACAATTAGATAACAACGCGAATTTTTAATTGGTATCATTTTTGCATGAGTGCCGTTCGTTTATCACTCTGGGCTGGTGCGCGTTTACTGTTTCTTGTTTTATAAGCTAAATGGGCAAAAATATAAAAGATAAATTTGGTATGGTAACGATCAATTTATCGAAGCCTACACCGAAAGGTAAAAGGCAATTGATAATATATAACTATCAATTTATCGAAAGTAATTCGCTGTTACATTTTTTCAACACTACTGTATGGGATGGATGCATGGACATTAAAGAAAAATAACAACAAAACTAGAGTCGTTTGAGATGTGGATCTATCGCCGCATGCTAGATGTCCTGGACGGACCTAGTAAACAACGAAGAAGTCATGCGAAGAATGCATAAAGAAAAGATCCTTACGATCAAAATACGAAAGCTAGAGTACTTGGTACACATAACCCGGGGAGAGAGATACTTTATTGTCCAAATGATCATGCAGGGAAAAATACAAGAAAGAAGAAGCATGGGTTGTCGCAGAACCTCATGGTTAAAGAACCTTAGAGAATGGTACGGAAAAACATCAGTCGGACTATTTAGAGCTGCAGCGTCGCCATGATGATTGCCAACCTCCGATAGAAGACGGCACCACAAGAAGAGAAGAACACATACACTTACATTGGCACATGTCAAAAAGACTCGAAGGGATATCCAAATACAAATTGTAACACATTCAGTAACTGTAAATTTCCTATTCAATTATTGAAGGCAAGATATGTAATACAGATTATAATATTTTTTTAACAATATCACATAATAGTTGATTGAATTTTCATCTCTTTTGGGAAATCGCGCCATATGGGTAAGTACCGTCTTGCGTCGACGGAAACGAGACAGTCGCCGCCGTGAAAGCAGCCCCAGTGCTCGAGATAAATTAAATTTTACAATTTCTATTCGGGGGTGCGATCATTTTGCATTGCAATCCGTAACAATTGTTGAGCATTTAATCCAGTACCAACGGTTAGATGCACACTGTTGGTACTGGATTAAATGCTCAACAATGGTTATGGTTTTTTATGTTATTTTTCTTTAATGTCCATGCTTCCATCCTATATAGTAGTGTTGAAAAAATGTAACAGCGAATTATTCGGACTCTCACGGCTAGATTGAGATTTCTATTTGAGAAAAGATTTTTCATTTTGACGAAAATTGCTCTTGCTATTTCTATACGTTTGCTCACTTCTATGGTTTGGTCGTTATTGTCTTCAATACGCGTTCCTAAGTATTGGTAGCTTCTAACTCTTTCGATTGTGGTGTTGTTTACTAGTATTGCTGGTATATTATTAACATTGGTTTTATTTACAACTATAAATTTAGTTTTCTTCAAATTCATTTTGAGCCCATAGGATTGGCTAGTCGTATTTATGTCTTGCATCATTTTATGAAGCTGGCAGATGGATGTTGCTATTATCGCAGTGTCGTCTGCGTATCGTATGTTATTGATAACTTGACCGTTTATGATTACTCCACCCGAGTCATCATTGATGACTTCTTTGAATAAGCATTCTGAGTACATATTAAATAGGACCGGTGATAGTATGCATCCTTGGCGGACTCCCCATCGGATATCCAATTCTTCAGAGTTATGTCCTTCAACATTTATTTGTGCTTTCTGATTCCAGTACAAAGTTTTTATTAATCGGACGTCATTGTAGTCTAGGCTCTTCTGCTGTATTATTTCCATTAACCGATTATGTTTAACTTTATCGAAGGCTTTCTCGTAGTCGATGAAGCCTATAAATAAATCTACGTTCATATCGAGACATGGTTGGATTATGACATTCATTCCAAATAGAGCCTCTCTTGTGCCTAGATTATTTCGAAATCCGAACTGTGTCTCACTGATATCTGTTTGTAATTTCTTGTAAATGCGGCTATGAATGATATTTAGAGAAACCTTTAATGTTTGACTCATCACGCTTATTGTTCTAAAATCTGACCACTCCCTTGCGTTGTGTTTTCTTTTTGGTAATAAAGAGAATGTAGTTTTTAATCATTCTTGTGGTATGATTCCAGTCGTATAAATGGTATTATATAGATTTACCAAGATCTGATATTGTCTTCCTCAATTAGTTTAAGAATATCGGCTGGTATTTCGTCTGGTCCTATTGCCTTTCTATCTTTTGAGTTCTTGATAGCATACATTACTTCTTCGGTTGTTATTCTTGGTTTTGGGACGTTTTTTTTATCTCTATTTCATTTCTGGTGTCTTCAAATAGTTGTTGTATGTATTCCTCCCTCTTTTGATCTATTTCTCTATGTCCACTATAATATTACCTTTGTTATCTTTTATTATACCAGTCTGTTTCTTCTTTTCCATTCCAGTGAATTCTTTGATCATTTTATGTAAGTTAAATGAATCATACCTCAGCTGAAGCGATTCTATCTCCTCACATTGGTTTCTCATAAATGTTTCTTTGGCTTCTATAATTTATTTGCGTATTTCCTGTTGAATTTCTTTGTATTTATTTCTATCCTTGTCTTTGTATTGTTTTCTATTTTCCATTCTTGTTAAAATTTCATCTGTCATCCATTGTTCTTTTGGGGATTGGGAGTTGCTTTTCTGTTTCAATTTATCCTTACTGCCGTCCCACAGCGCTTTTTTTATGGTGCCCCATGTCTCATCCACATCCACATTGGTGCCTATAACTTGTTGCATGATTTGTCCGAGATTTTCGTTGATGTTCGTCTTCACGCTTTGTCTTATTTCTTCATATCGAAGCATAGTGGTTTTTAATTTCTGGTTTCGACATTTTATTTGGACTTTTTTCAGTTTAATTTGTAGGGTGGCGATAAGGGGGTTGTGATCCGACCCGACATTTGCTCCTGGGTATGTTTTGACTGTGTGAATGGCGTTCCTATATTTTTGTTAATTAGAATATAGTCTATCTGGTTTTGTACTATATTATCTGATCTATACCTTGGTTCAAACTACCAAAAAGAAGGCTATACACCTGGGATGTCCAGGTAGCCTTCTTTTTGGTAGTTTGAACCAAGTGTTAGTTATTACCAGATTTCTAATCTGAGCGAATTCAATAAGTTTTCTACACATTTTTGTAAATTTCAATATACGCTTCGGGTAAGTTATATCTCAGGAAAAAAATTAAATTAAATTGTCCCATATAATTTCCCTTTATACGAATAAAAAATTTAAATTCCACAGTCAATTAGTTCCCTCCGCTAAAAACACAAGTGGCTCGTAAAATATGCGTAAACATAGCTGTCGGACTTTTTGCCGCGGTTCTCCGGAGTCGGTCAGACGGTAAAATGAAAAGCCGCCCACGTCACCGGGAGACTCAATTGAAAGCGGAGGGACTTTTTTTCGGCATGTCGTCGAGCGTGCTTTCAAGGGTCAATAAAGTGTTTTTTTTTTACGAAGGACGCTTCTAAATTGCCACCGAGCGGGTTATTTATAATTTTCAATGAAAGGAGTAGGCGCAATTACTTATTTTGATACTCAATCCAAGAACTTATTTATTGGGATACATTTTATTTGATATGTACAATTTTATTGTCTACAGTTTTCAATGTTAAAATTCTGAATTTGACCATCTACGCGTAATGCATAGAAACATACAACTACAGTGTGGCTCTGATACTAATGGTAAAACCTAACATTTATTGTCACAAAAATTGTGGTTTGTTATCATTAAAATATATAGATTCAGTAAAAACTATTATTACTGTAAGTGATAAACACCTTTATTTTTTGCTTCCATTATTTTATTAAATTTGTCTTGATACGAGATATTGTGTGAATTCATCCTCACTAGCTGAGCTACACTGATTAGATCTAATAAGATCAAAATCTAGATATGTAGATTGCTAAAAGGTGGATGCACACTTATATATGAGTATTACATACTTTAAAAAGAAACTTCTATCGCTAGGGCTATCAGTCGTGAGGGGTTTCTCAAGGCCAAGAGAGAAGATCAGAGGAGGTTAAATAATCGGTATTTACCTTAACTTCACAGAAAACTGTGAAAGGTGATTCGCAAAAATGTTCCCTGATTGGGTCGAACTAAGGCAACCGATTGGGTGAACTAAGGTTCACTTTTTGCATCTTCATATAAAAAATTGCCTATTTAGTTAGGTTGAAGGCGGAAAGACCTATGTATGGCTCGATAGCCACATAGCCACATAGCCACATAGCCACATAGCCACATAGCCACATAGCCACATAGCCACATAGCCATATAGCCACATAGCCACACACACATATATATATATATATATATATATATATATATATATATAGAGTGTAAGAAATCGTGCCGGCTATATGAGTGATAAATCACCAAGTCCCACTGGAGAGTAAATTTTTAAGCCTTAACTTATAATATATATATATATATGTGTGGCTATGTGGCTATCGAGCCATACATAGGTCTTTCCGCCTTCAACGTAACTAAATAGGCAATTTTTTATATGACGATGCAAAAAGTTAACATTACACATATAGGGCACACAATACCCCTTGTATATTATACATAATATGAATAAATGAGTTGGCATTTATTTTATGTTTGTTCAGATACTAAAATCAGATTTCAAATGTACTCCAGCCACATCACGACGGCGCAAGGACTTTATGTCTTCTTTAAGGTTAATGCCGCTGCCGAACTGCAGCGCGGATCATCACTTAAAGTTTTCATTGTCTGCAGTAAACTAACTGCGAAGTTTAGGACATCCGACGGAAAGTCGTCAATGTGCCGAGAAATTATCAATCGGCCACAAATTGGGCGTTACCATTTTATCGCCAGTGAACGGCTTTATTTGTCTCCTCAGACGGTAGACAACTTAAAAAAAGTACCAGCAGCTTTATGCAGGATGTAACTCGTTATGTCGTTTTATTCAATGGTTTTGCTAGACCTCATCGCGCGACTCTCCATGTAGCGGATAGGAGAATGCTTTGCATTTTATGGAAAGTACCGAGGAAATAAAATACTCGGCGCGGACCAAAACTAGCACTGGAGGAGGGCAGCAGCGACCGCCAGTACCATGATTTGGGGCAAAGGAAATTATCCTGGGCCGGCAAGTCATCTGGAATACCAGAGGCACGACTAGAACGGTCTTGAATTGCTGTGGTATTGCGATGCAGAAATCAAGCACTATGCACAATTATTTCCCAAGAAATACACCATGATGAACAGAAGTCAAATAACAGCTCCAAGTCCCTGGCGACCCTTAAATTGATTCAGGGTGCTAAGAATTACGGGAAGAAAAACAAGAAAAACACCTACAATAGAACGACTTGCACAAGTATATACAAGCACAGTGTACAAAGCAGGCAAACTACATAATATACAATTAGATATGAATGGTTTTGGCGTCTACTACGTGGTAATTCATTTTAAATAAAGGAGATGAATAAAACTACTATGTTTTTTACCACTTATTTAATTGTTTAAAACAACTAGTTTCGCCTAAGCTCTAGGCATTGTCAAGTCAGTCATAGGGTAAAACTTGACAATGCCTAGAGCTTAGGCGAAACTAGTTGTTTTAAACAATTAAATAAGTGGTAAAAAACATAGTAGTTTTATTCGTCTCCTTTATTCAATTAGAAATGACTTAATATCCTCCATGCTCTATGGGTATTATCTAGAGTCCCGGATTAGTAGGTGGTATATGTATTATTTGTTGTGTGTCCAGAACCAGGTCATCGAGCTTCACTTATTCCAAAATAATCCGATGATTAGCTTGATAATGACTAGAACTTAGCCGAAAATATTTGCAAAAGTAGCAATAGACAAGTTATATAAAAAAAACAAAGATAAACTCATATATAAGTGTGAACCCACCTCTTAGCAATTTAGATATCTAGATTTCGATCTTATTAGATCTCATCAGTATAGTTCAACTAATGAGGATGAATTCACACAATATTCTCAGTGGTTATATACAAATATGATACAACTAACCCCCTAGGAGGAAAGTTAAACGCCATCTGGCGACACCACATCAATTAGCATTGCACACCCATATGGTAATAACTGACAAGATGCTCATGCCATCAGGATCACCGGATGGCGTTTAACTTTCCTCCTAGGGGGTTAGTTGTATCATATTTGTATATAACCACTGAGAATATTGTGTGAATTCATCCTCACTAGCTGAGCTACACTGATGAGATCTAATAATATCGAAATATAGATATGTAGATTACTAAGAGGTGGGTTCACTCTTATATATGTTTTATACGATTGGCCTTGTGCTGCATGTGCACTCCGTTTGAATATTATTCCATAGAGGGCACCCGATGATCCTGATGGCATGAGCATGTTGACGGTTATTACCATATGAGTGTGCATTGCTAATTAATGTGGTGCCGCCAGATGGCGTTTAACTTTCCTTCTAAGGGGTTAGTTGTATCATAAAGAAAAACTTGTTTCATTTATTAATTTTAATGAATTATCGCCGCATATAATCTAATATTTTGAGAATAGAAAAATGCCAGATTTGCTCATTCAGTTTAATCAACGTATACAAAACAAAAACCTTGCCAATCGTACTGTTCCTTCAACTTCCCCTTACCCTTAATAAATGAACCCATAAATATATCAACGACGTGATAAACTGTTGCATCCACAAAACGATAATAATTTCCTATGATAGACTATCAAATATTATGTGGCGCCATCGTAATATCACCCGTAATATTAATTACAAAACGTCGCGATTTTCAGCCATATTGAAAAGCTGTTATATTCAAAATACCGCGATCAGCAAACTTTTATATCCAACAGCCCCCCGAGGCTCGTAAACGTTATCACCATCGTAAATCCCCCAGCGATTTTAATAAATAGTTATTGAACTAATAAGGGAGCCGCGTGATGGGCTTTAAACCGCGCCCGGTATCACGAATTCCCGCCGCGTTTATTATCTATTCTCTTTACGTGTGATTTCTTTTGCGGCTGCCACATTGCCGAGATAAATTTATTGTAGCGCCTGTGGGGGTGGTATGCGCATCGCGAAGATACGTTAATCGGGTTTTGAAATTGTTATAGCGCTAATAAATTCCGTGCTTAATTCGGTTTTATATAGGGGAGCGAGATGCTAGTTGCTGTATTTTAGCATTAAGTCTCAATTAAAATGTACAAAAGGGGATGATTTAAAGTGTCTTATTATATTTTATAATTATATAATGGGTAACTACTATGTGTACTGATTAGATGTTGATATAAATCTAATTAGATTGGTTATAAGGGTATATAGCCTACACCGAAAGGCAAAAGGGTATAAATATTAGTAGCATAATTTGTTAAACCATTAAAGAGTAATCATACGTGCAGTTATTTATGAACTGCTTTTACTTTCCGAATACATCACTGATGTAAAGCAAGGTATTGTTTTACCGAAAACGAGTTCACGTTTTCAAACTAAGATTGTGGAAATATGCGATAACTTTTCGGGAAAAAAAATTAGACCAGAAGGAAGGTATTGTTGTGTATCGTTAAGCAAAAAAAATCAATTTTCGTTACATTTTATGTCTAAAATAGACGAGGTAAACGCGGTGTCTGTGCATGGTATGTCTGTATATATGTCTGTCTATAAAGAAAATTCCAGGAAAGCGGCACAATAGACTGCAATCAAATTTGACAAATATCTGCGAGACGATCCAGTGTAAATATTATATATTTTTAGTTCTTAGTAAATATGTTGAAATTAACTAAATTAAAGTACATTTTTTACACAGAAACTCTTTTTACTGAGTTACATTCATATCTATGAAAGCAAACTTCCTCTCATCACATCATCGCTGTGGCAGAACACGAAAAAAGCCCAGCGATAATGATTTACTGCACGAAGCCATTTAGAAATCCGTCTGCCTCTCATGCACATTCTCCGCGGAGAGTATTTCTTTTCAAAGATAATGCCATTAGGAGGAAATGTCCGGGAGGGAAGGGCGGTCACATTGTCCGGACCCGACTCCTGGGGATGATGGACGCGACGGCGGACGCGCGTAGACTGAATTAGGCTTATTAAGCTGCGCGCCCTTTTTTGTCACCGCCTGCGGTTCTTTATGCACATACTAGTATGAGAGTGGAAGAATAAAACAATTTCTATGTAGCAAAAAATATAATGTGTGTAAACATAACACATAATGTGTATAATAATTCATATAATAGGTATGAATTATTATACACATTATGTGTTATGTTTACACACATTATATTTATTAAAATTAGTAGATTGAATTTTGATATTCATTTAATTTTTAAGTAAAGAATTCATTTTTATAAAAATACAAATAAAAGAATTATACGAAATATAACAAAAAATATAATATAGCATGTTTATTTTACAAAATAGTTTTTTCTTCCCTCTGTTCTTGTCGCGAGATATATGACTTTATATTCTCTCTCGGTTGTAAATGATGTAGGCCGATATATATATATATATATATATATATATATATATATATATATAATATAACCAAACTATGCCCGTCCATTATTTCAAACGACTTGAACTTTGCATTACATTATTTTTCACATATATTTTTTTAATTAGTCTTAAATTAATAAATGACATTAATTGAATCATAGAAAATAACGGATAATAATGTAGTGGATATTTCAAGTCATTTGAAATAGTGGACTGGCATAGTTGGTTTGGTAGGGACCGCCCGCCCACCCCACCTTTGTTAGCATAGTTTTTGCATAGGATATCACTCTCCTAGGAATGGTTTTAACATTATAAAACATTGATGTCCATTGAAAAAACTATGCGAGCGAAGGTGGGGTGGGCGGGCGTCCCCTACCAACCAAACTATACCCCTCCACTATTTCAAACGACTTGAACTATGCATTACACTATTATCCGTTACTTTCTACGGTTAAATTAATGTCATCTATTAATTTAAAACTATTTAAAAAAATATATATGAAAAATAGTGTAGTGGATAGTTCAAGTCGTTTGAAATATTGGACGAGCATAGTTCGGTTGGTAGGGACCGCCCGCCCACCCCACCTTCGCTCGCATAGTTTTTTCAATAGATATCAATGTTTTATATTGTTAAAACCATTCCAAGGAGAGTGTTATCCTATGGAAAAACTATGCTAACAAAGGTGGGGTGGGCGGGTGTCCCCCACCAACCAAACTATACCCATTCACTATTTCAAATGAGTTGAACTCTACACTACATTATTCCCTAGATATTTTTTAAATTAAGTTTAAAATAATAAATGAAATTGATTGAATTATAGAAAATTATGGGTAATAATGTAGTGCAGAGTTCAAGCCATTTGAAATAGTGAATGGGCATAGTTTGGTTGGTGGGGGCCACCCGCCCACCCCACCTTTGTTAGCATAGTTTTTCCATAGGATAACACTCTTCTTGGAATGGCTTTAACAATATAAAACATTGATATCCATTGAAAAAACTATGCGAGCGAAGGTGGGGTGGGCGGGCGGCCCCTACCAACCAAACTATACCCGTCCACTATTTCAAACGACTTGAACTATGCATTACACTATTATCCGTTACTGTTTACGGTTAAATTAATGTCATCTATTAATTTAAGACTATTTAAAAAAATATATATGAAAAATAGTGTAGTGGATAGTTCAAGTCGTTTGAAATAGTGGACGAGCATAGTTTGGTTGGTAGGGGACGCCCGCCCACCCCACCTTCGCTCGCATAGTTTTTTCAATGGATTTCAATGTTTTATATTGTTAAAACCATTCCAAGGAGAGTGTTATCCTATGGAAAAACTATGCTAACAAAGGTGGGGTGGGCGGGTGGCCCCCACCAACCAAACTATGCCCATTCACTATTTCAAATGGCTTGAACTCTGCACTACATTATTACCCATAATTTTCTATATTTCAATCAATTTCATTTATTATTTTAAACTTAATTTAAAAAATATCTAGGGTATAATGTAGTGTAGAGTTCAACTCATTTGAAATAGTGGACGGGCATAGTTTGGTTAATATAATAATATATATATATATATATATATATATATATATATATATATATATATATATATATATGTATATATATAAATGTAACTGATGTCAAAGGTAATATTTCAGAAGAAATGATTAATTGCAAATTTGCAATTGGTACTACCCCAACCATTAAAAGAAGAGCTCAAGAATAAATTTTGGATATAACATTATTTGATGAAAATTTAACAAACAAAATTAAAACTTAGAAGGTTGTGGATATAGAAACCCTTAGTGATCATAAATATATTTATTTTGAGGCTATAGAATATAATTTAAAGGAAAAAATTAATTATAGTATCTACGATAATAAATATATTTTAAATAACAAAAAATATTTTTAATTTAAAAAATGGAATTTAATCAAATCTTTGGATTCTTAAGAAAAATATATTTATTGAATCTGATGAACAATACAAAATTGCAAGAGATTTATCACCATACAACTATTTGGAATTCAGAAAATTTTGGAAAAAATCAAAATTTTAAAAATTTTGGCATAGTTGAATTAAAAAATGCTAGTAGACGGTTGTAAAATATCAAAGCTCAAGGAAATGACAAAATTCCAAATGGAATAATAAAAATTTTAATGGATGAAATTCCAGATATTTTCCTAAATGTTTTTAACAAAAATATTCATGATGTAATTTTTCCAATTATTTGGAAAGATGCTGTATTAGTCTTAGTTCCAAAACCTGTAAAAATTTAGGCGATCCTTTGAAATTTAGACCAATTTGTCTATTAAATAATTTAGCAAAACTTTTAGAAAGACTAATAGAAAAAAGACTGAGAGAGGAAGTTGAATATAAAAGAGGTATGTCAAAAAATCAATTTGGCTTTAGAAAAAACTTATCAGCTCTGAATACTTTAGAAAACGTCATTAATGAAGTTAATTTGGCTAAAATTGGTTCATATAAAAATGTGTTATGTTATGTTTAGACGTTAAAAATGTATTTAATACAGCTCAATGGTATACAATTGTTAACAAATTCAAAACATTAAAAATTTCAGATTATCTAATGAATATCATTAAAAGTTTCGGAAATAGGGATATTATAGTGGGGAATAAAAATTATAAAAAAAAATTAAAAAATTAAAAAGGTCGGTGTTCAAGAACAAGGATCCGTTCTTGCTCCACTTTTATGGAATTTTTTTTATGATGTATTAAATTATCTTTAGGTGTTAAAATTATTGGTTATGCTGATGATGTTGCCATATAGTATCTGGTAAAAAATAATGTGAGCTCAGAGGTTTGGCAATAGAAACTATCAATAAAATTGATCTTTGGATGACGATAATGGACTAACATTGGCAAGTGAAAAAAATTAATTAATTATCCTTGAAGGTAGAAGAAAATTAAATAACTTTAATTTAAATATACGTAACAATGTTATTAAAAGTAAAAATGAAATTAAATATTTAGCTGTTTGGCTAGATAAAGGATTAAAATTTAGAAACCATGTTAAAAATGTTTCGGAAAAAACAATTAACAAAATAAACTTATTATAGAAAACTATGAAGAGAATTACTTTCAAGTCATAAAAGAAACATTTTAGCAAATGTTTCAAATTCAATAATACTTTACGGTGCACCTATTTGGCAAAATGTAATTAACTTATAAAAAATATAAAAATATGATAATTAACTGCCACAGAAAAATTGCTTTAAGAGTCATATGTGCACATAGAACTATTTCGAATGATGCTCTTAGAATTATTGGTGGTTTAATTCCATTAGATTTGCTAATTTTAGAACGTTCAGAAATTAAAAATAATCTTTGCAGCAAAAAGTTGGCGCGTGAAAAAACTTTTGATATTTGGCAACAAAATTGGAATAATTCATCCAAAGGAATTTGGACAAAGAAATTAATACCAGATATCAGGATATGGTAATCAAAAGGGGCTAAACATTTAGACTATTATACTACCCAATTCCTCTTCGGTCATGGGTATTTCGGTGCATAAAAAAAACTTTCTTTATAGGGCTATCAGCCGTGAGGCGTTTCGCTCCGGTCAAGGGAGAAGCTCAGAGGAGTTTAATCACACGGTATTTACCTTAACTTCACAGAAAACCTCTAAAAAACTGTGAAAGGTGATTCGCGAAAATTCACTCCCCGCTGGGGATTGTAACAAAGTGTTTCACTAACGTTAAAAAATTCAGAGAAAATCTAAAGAGAGAAATAATACAATATAGAGACAAATAACACCGAAATCCAAACCACCAACCACCACCATACCACGACCACCTGCATCTCTCGATACCAGGACAAGTGGGGTATCCTCGCGAGTTCCTGCAGAGAGAATCACCTTATTTTTTTTTTTTTACTTTTGTATATATTAAATTGATATATTTCATAGATTGTATTATTTTTTATGATTATTAAATAAAATATTTCTAAAAAAAAACTCAGGCTCCCCAATGCTCAGTACGAGACGTCTCTAACCACTCGGCCACTGAGCTGGGTTCGGTTCATATTTATTTAAATATAAAAAAAATAATTTAAAAAAATAGTTTTTTTTACTGTAATTTTTGTAATGATAATGCAGAACACATTCTGAATTGCAGTAAATGGTCTAACGAACATTTGGAACTAAGACTTCTATTAGGTGATGAGCTGACTAAAGACAATTATTCAAAATTTATTGTAAGTGGTTACTGGAATGGTATTCAAAAAATAATAGAAAATATAATGAGATAAAAAGCTTCTGAGGAAAGAGATAGATAAAATTTGAATATACAACTTGAAGTGTAATGAGGAAATAAAATTTATGAAAAAAAAGTTATAATAATATAATTAAACAAATTAAAAAAATATATATAAATAATTTATAAAAATGGTATGGAAATTGAATGGTTTTGGCGTGAAATTAAATTTATGAAAAAAAAGTTATAATAATATAATAAAAAAATTAAACAAATATATATTTAAAAATATATATAAATAATTTATAAAAATGGTATGGAAATTGAATGGTTTTGGCGTCTACTACGTGGTAATTCCAGTTTATTCAAAGGCAGATTAGTTTTTATTGAGGCATAGCTCCTATTCGTCATCCCTAACCCTGTGTTTCACAATACCTAGACCCTAATGTTTTAACGTACAATTTTGAAACTTATAAACAGCCGAGCTGAAGCGAATTCAATAAACCTTCTACTTCTTATAATTATCGAGATAGCCAAATAGGCGTTTTCAAAATGACCATTGTTTACAAATATCTAATCCAAGCCAGATATAGCTTTTTTGTGTATATATTGCATATTATTTAGTTTAATAGCCGTAAAGAAGCTTACTTTACGGCTATTAAACTCAATAATATGCAATATATACACAAAAAGCTATATCTTATATAAAAACATCAATTTTGATATGATACTATTGTTGCTATTGTGATACTATTTCATCGCTCATTTAGTTGTCTGTCCTTTTATTTTGTGAAAATTCTTCCACGTGCACTCGACAACTGTTTTTAGTTGAGTTCGTCTTTATTTAACTATTAACCTCTATTATTTTAGTGTATACTCTCATGTTTAATACGATTTAGCTGGCTGTATGATACCCGGCTCTTTGCCAAGACAACGTGACGAAGTTGCGCGTACCCCGGCACATCAACCCCTCGCAAAAATATGGTAATTCACTTTAAAAGTTCTGAAACGTCGACAACGGGCCCCCGGCATCCATTATCCCATTTATTACACTTTGCTAGTCCGCGGCAGTCTCCGCAGAAAATGAATGAGTTCGAAATGATTTGTGCGACGCGCGCTGATAATTTGAATTAATGCGATGACAGGAATATATCCAGAGTTATAACAAATTTTTATTCGATTGAATTGATGCGATTTTTCTGAATATATTCATAGATTATATTTAGATTTTATTGTTGTCGGTAAAACTCAGTTTGTTATGATTTACTATGTATCACACTATGTCTGTCGCTTAGGTAAGGTTTCTAATGATTGCAGATCCTCAATCATTAGAAACCTTATCTAAGCGATAACCCTTACACAGAATGAAGCGTCTTTAAAGCCACGTGCGCTTACCACGGAAGCAACCCTTGTTTGGGAATAGGAAGACCTGATGTATAATAGCGTGTATTTGTTATTAGTTTACGAGGGATACAGATTTAGTTTACGCAAAGCATAAAAAGGTTACACCGGTACATTTATTATTTATATCAGACTTCTATAGCCTTCCTTGTTTGCCAACTAATGGGCCATTCACAATAAGCGCGGTAGTGGTAAGGTTTTGCATGGCTATAAAAATTCAGACGTTCAGAATTGAGCGGTAATGCAATGCGATAATTATGGTAGAGACAACTACCCATGTTCTGTCATAGTTTTACTGCGCTGCTGTAAACGCCCGCATTTTTATACATGTGTGCAATTTCGCTTACCGCTGCGTTACTCCACTACCACGCTTATTGTGAATGGACCACAACTCCTTGCTTTGTTACAGTACTAATTTAAAAAATGCACTGTAACAAATATAAATCACATTGTGCTTTCACTAACAATTCCCATTTGCCCTCTGTCCCTGATAAGCCGCCACTAACCTCGTTAATAAATAAAATGATTCATTATAACAATATTTATGATTTTTAAAATTAAATTCCCTCGTATTTAATTTGTACTCTAATTGTGATCGGGCCCTAATTTACAACCCCGTCGCGCCCGCTCCAACTCACACACACACAAACTAATTTAAAGTGATGTGTCCGAAAGTATGGCAGCGATTCCACTCACCGCCAGGCACCGCAATCGTCCCCCTAATTAATTTCGCCGCAGCCAGCGGTCATGAGAGGCGATATCTGGCCAAGGACAAATCGAATTACGTTTATTAATATTAATACTGGAGTGCGAGGGGGAGCTGTCGCTCCCCGTTTATAAATCGCGGTCTTTAAATAAATTGCCGCTCAGCGTTTTAAAAAGCTCTGCGAAGCTCGAGCAGGACCGAGATTAATATAGCCGTTTATTTATTTGGAGTGAAATGCGGCTTGGTTTTAATTATATTTTGTCAGTTGACACTGGTGTGTAATTAATTGATTTCGAAGCTGTTGAGGGTGCTACAATAATTTCTCTGAACGATTTCTCGGGAGGGTTTTATTACATTTTCCTAGAAAATTCGGTATAGTAAATAATAGTTCTTGGAAACCTTAATGAAATTGTTTTTGGACTTCTGAAGCTTAATATACTATATTTACAGTTCCTGCTGGAAAAATTTGCTTTGAACACATTCAACTACAATATCAGATACTGAATTATTATTACTTCGTAACCCAAACTTCACCCCTAAATATAAACATCCTTCCAATACACTTCTTTGAGGTAATCCAACGATTCTTAACAATAAGATCGTTGACCAAGTGGACAAATACACATATCTAGGCACCTGCGTGAATAAACTCTGGGATCACTCCGTAGAAATCAAATGCAGGATAGAAAGAGCGAGAGCGACATTTATACAGATGAGAAAAGTTTTCAACAGTCCTGACTTGAGCCTGCAACTTAAGATCAGAATGTTGCGCAGCAGAATGTACTAATGTACAACGTCGAATCCTGGACTATATCAAAAAATACATAGAAAAAACTGGAGGCCTACGAATTATGGGTATATCGTCGTATCCTAAATATGTCATGCCCATTCTCTGCAGAACCTCCTCGTTGCTAATGTGCTCTTAGTAACGAGGATGTTCTGCAGAGAATGGGCAAGGAACGGGAAGTATTAACAGCTGTGAAGGTTAGGAACGAGACATAGTGATAGGTACAGAATACTCCAACTGCTTCTGGAAGGATAGGTCCTGGGAAAAAGAGTCCCAGGAAGACGACGAATTTCCTGGCTACAAAATCTACGCCAGTGGATCGGTAATATCCGGAAGCACGCTAAGACGAAGATTAATTTTCTTACCTTATAAAAATAAAATGAGTTGATTCCGTTAGGTGTAGACGTACTGCCGAGACTAAACAGAGCCCCATCAGTAGAATTCCCCGCGGTGGTAGGCTGCATGCCCCCCAAACTAAGCGGCTGCAGCAGCAACGGCTCGAAGCCGGCGGCGGTGGTGCTACTCTCCTCGCCGTATTCCATCCTCTATGCCTCAAACCATATACTCTTCGGATGCGTTTGCGGCTCGGCGTCCGCGGCAAACATTTTCGACACAACCCTGCAACACAACCAACACTCCTTATCAACTACGTCCAAATAAACCACGTGTAATTTTTGCAATGCCGGCCGTGGAATGCGGGCGCCGCTTCTAAAATAACCCACGTGCTGCGCGCTTTATTAATATGTTGCGTGCGAACGGCTAAGAACAAAATCGCGGTAAAATTAGAACCGTCAATATGTTTTATTTTTAATTTTCATATTGGACATAATAAATTTGGTGAAATGGAGCGGATGAGAGTGGCGTGACGCGGGCCACCCTCGGTGTTTTAATAACGCGGGGGCGCCGGTCTTGCGTAAGCGCGACGAGTTCTTAATATTTCCTGTTTGTCCACGGCTCTCGAGGGGGGAAAACAAGTTGTTACGAAAATAGCCCTTGTCGGACAAGCAATAATGTCGCGCGAACAACGTGTTTATACAATTTATGGATTTTATTTTTAATCGTTTTTATCATCAAAATATAAAAGAGGTTTTAGGAGGAGTTTCGAGAAGTTTATTGGATACTATACCTAATCGGTTTTTGGTTCTTTTGGCAGATTTACAGATTGTCCAACTACTACAACTACAGTGACAACTACTACAACTACAGTAACAACTACTACAACTACAGTAACAACTACTACAACTACAGTAACAACTACTACAACTACAGTAACAACTACTACTACTTTGTAATAAGGCAAGAGAAATCAAAAGAAATAAGGTTTAGTTAGACCGTTTATGGTCAGAATTAAGCCAAAATAGTGCAAAAAAAGTGTGGACGTGATACTACCCTTGAATTTTTATATAAAATGCTCAGAGTTACAATAAACTCCTTAAACACTAAATAAATTTCAGTAACGTAGAAAACCCAAACATATAATTAGTATTAAACGAGTTGTGACAGTGTAATTGCCCTCCGGACGACTCTACACTGCTCACTGGTAAATGAATGGTTATTAATTAATAAGTGGGATCCCTGGTCCAAGAAACAGGTGGGCGCATGTTTTTTCGACTGGACGTTTTAATGAACTCGTAACGTTTTATTTGATTTTCTAATTTAAATATTAATAAACGCTAATTATAGGTGTAAACTATGAACATATAAATCAAGATTGTTGCTTTTGAGATACAGCTGTGCTAATAAAAATATTCGCAAATCAAACGTAAACCAGTCGGTCGCAATTAGCTGTTTATAGCAAATAGTTCCAGTTTGTAGGATCGCCCGTAGTCATAATTAACACTTATAGATAATTGGGATTAATACAATGTGTTGTTATACGTGGTGTGATCTATGAAACGTAGTTTGGTGCATACAGAGTTATGGGCCGTTCACAATGGCTGCCGCATGGGTAGCGTAGCGATATATATATATATATATATATATATATATATATATATATATATAATAATAATAATAAAGGAATATCGCTTTCATCGTTGCACTACCACAGCTTTACCCCTGTTTGTTCCATTGGGAACGGCCCATTAGGTCGCCTATTGATAAGTAAAGGATGGTAGGTCGCGCATACGGGTGTGATTTGCGAACTACCAAAAGTTTCTGGAGTGAAAATTAATATATAAATCATTCATAATACACGTACATTCAAAAACATGTAAATTTTAGGTAATAGCTATAATAACACGTTCTTTGAATAATATAGTATTAATGAATGAAATAATTAATTCAATTAATATCACAAGAAAAGTGAAAATTAATATATAAATCATTCATAATACACGTACAATCAAAAACATGTCAATTTTAAGTAATAGCTATAATAACACGTTCTTTGAATAATATAGTATTAATGAATGAAATAATTAATTTAATTAATATCACAAATTGGCATCATTGGCAATCCATATCGCATTGAGAACATGGGAGTGAAAATTGGATTCATACACGACCCAGCTTTTTGTAGAAACCTTATAGAAAACAACAAAATCTATTCACATCATAAATAATTCAATAGCCGCATAATCTTCTGGCGTACATCATTCCGGACTCCCCACTTTGCGAGGCGAAATATTAATCGCCGGAACCGCGCAATCGGGCGCATAAATCGCTACTTTTTATAACACAGGATGGAGAGCAATAAAATTTTATGGCGGGCCCCAACACAAGAAGGAAAAAAAAAGATTCGCGAATAAAATCGGCCACAGCATCCGGGCTAATTAGGCTCGTGCTCCTTTTTAATGCACGAATTAAAACGGCTTAATTAATTGCGGCCCGATTTTTATGGGTTTATTATCGCCCATTCGGGAATCGTTAAAATAATTTCGGGTGTCGCCGCCATCGGGTGTCGACAACCTAAATTATATATCATGCCATCATGGAAATGAGTCTTATACTGTTACCTATTAATAATAACATGAGTTAAAAACATATAAACCAACCGACCGAAACTAAATAAAGATCACTCAACTCACGTAAAGAAAAACCTATATATTATAATACATAAATATTGTGATCACTATTACTGTCTTTTTGAAGGGTTAGAATGATGACATATGTCAAATCAGCCCAGTTACTTCAGAAAAACGGCTGTAACTTGGTTAATAATTTCTTTAAATGAATGAATTTGTTTGAGATCTATTTATTAATATATGATACTAAGTTTGAGGATCCTAGTTGCACTATTACTGTCTTTTTGAAGGGTTAGAATGATGATATATCTCAAATCAGCTAAGTTACTTCAGAAAAACAGCTGTAACTTGATTTTTAAATTTCAAAAATGTATCAAATTTATAGCAATTCGTTTATTAATAATCCTTCTAATAAGGTACTAAATTTGAGAATCCTAGTTTCACTATTACTGTCTTTTTGAAGGGTTAGAATGATGACATATGGCAAATCAGCTAAGGTACTTCAGAAAACCAGCTGTAAGTTGGTTATTAATTTTCAACATTGTATGAAATTGATTACGATTTGTTTACTAATAGTCCTTGTAATATGGTACTGCATTTGAGAATCCTAGTTGTACTATTACTACCGTTTTGAAAGGTTATAATGATGATATATCTCAAAATAGCTAACTTACTTGAGAAAAACTGCTGTAACTTGGTTATTGATTTTTTTAAACATGCGAAATTGATTGCTATTTGTTTATAAATAGTCTTTCTAATGTGGCACTAAAATTGAGAATCCTAGATGCTCTATTACTGTATTTTTGAAGGGTTCGAATGATGACATATCTCAAATCAGCCAAGTTACTTCAGAAAAACAGCTGTAACTTGCTTAATAATTTCTTTAAATGAATGAATTTGTTTGACATCTATTTATTAATAGTCCTTGTAATATGATACTAAGTTTGAGAATCCTAGTTGCACTATTACTGTCTTTTTGAAGGGTCAGAATGATGATATATCTCAAATCAGCTAAGTTACTTCAGAAAAATAGCTGTAACTTGATTTTTAAATTTTAAAAATGTATGAAATTGATATCAATTTGTTCATACATAGTCCTTCTAATAAGGTACTAAATTTGAGATTCCTAGTTTCACTATTACTGTCTTTTTGAAGGGTTAGAATGATGACATATATCAAATCAGCTAAGTTACTACAGAAAAACTACTGTAACTTGGTTATTATAAATCAATAATGTATGAAATTGATGAATGAATATACCTTTTTGAAAGGTTACAATGATGATATATCTCAAAACAGCTAACTTACTTCAGAAAAACTGCTGTAACTTGGTTATTGATTTTTTTAAATGTACGAAATTGATTACGATTTGTTTATTATTAGTCCTTCTAATATGGTACTAAATTTGAGAATCCTAGTTGCACTATTACTGTCTTTTTGAAGCGTTAGAATGATGACATATCTCAAATCAGCTAAGTTACTTCAGAAAAACAGCTGTAACTTGAGTTTTTAATTTCAAAAATGTATCAAATTGATATCAATTCGTTTATTAATAATCCTTTTAATAAGGTAGTAAATGTGAGAATCCTAGTTTCACTATTACTGTCTTTTTGAAGGGTTAGAATGATGACATATGTCAAATCAGCTAAGTTACTTCAGAAAACCAGCTGTAAGTTGGTTATTAATTTTCAACAATGTATGAAATTGATTACGATTTGTTTACTAATAGTCCTTCTAATATGGTACTATATTTGAGAATCCTAGTTGTACTATTACTACCGTTTTGAAAGGTTATAACGATGGTATATCTCAAAACAGCTAACTTACTTCAAAAAAACTGCTGTAACTTGGTTATTGATTTTTTTAAATATACAAAATTGATTGCTATTTGTTTATAAATAGTCTTTCTAATGCGGCACTAAAATTGATAATCCTAGATGCTCTATTACTGTATTTTCGAAGGGTTCGAATGATGACATATCTCAAATCAGCCAAGTTACTTCAGAAAATCAGCTGTAACTTGCTTAATAATTTCTTTAAATGAATGAATTTATTTGAGATCTATTTAGTAATAGTTCTTGTAATATGATACTAAGTTTGAGAATCCTAGTTGCACTATTACTGTCTTTTTGAAGGGTCAGAATGATGATATATCTCAAATCAGCTAAGTTACTTCAGAAAAATAGCTGTAACTTGATTTTTAAATTTTAAAAATGTATGAAATTGATAGCAATTTGTTTATACATAATCCTTCTAACAAGGTACTAAATTTGAGATTCCTAGTTTCACTATTACTGTCTTTTTGAAGGGTTAGAATGATGACATATATCAAATCAGCTAAGTTACTTCAGAAAAACTACTGTAACTTGGTTATTATTTATCAATAATGTATGAAATTGATTACGATTTGTTTACTAACAGTCCTTCTAATATGGTACCATATTTGATAATTCTAGCTGCACTATTACTACCTTTTTGAAAGGTTACAATGATGATATATCTCAAAACAGCTAACTTACTTCAGAAAAACTGCTGTAAGTTGGTTATTGATTTTTGTAAATGTACGAAATTGATTACGATTTGTTTATTATTAGTCCTTCTAATATGGTACTAAATCCTAGTTGCACTATTACTGTCTTTTTGAAGGGTTAGAATGATGACATATCTCAAATCAGCTAAGTTACTTCAGAAAAACAGCTGTAACTTGATTTTTTAATTTCAAAAATGTATCAAATTGATATCAATTCGTTTATTAATAATCCTTCTAATAAGGTAGTAAATTTGAGAATCCTAGTTTCACTATTACTGTCTTTTAGAAGGGTTAGAATGATGACATATATCAAATCAGCTAAGTTATTTGAAAAAAAAAACTGTAAGTTGGTTATTAATTTTCAACAATGTATGACATTGATTACGATTTGTTTACTAATAGTCCTTCTAATATGGTACTACATTTGAGAATCCTAGTTGTACTATTACTGCCTTTTTGAAGGGTTAGAATGATGATATATCTCAAATCAGCCAAGTTACTTCAGAAAAACAGCTGTAACTTGCTTAATAATTTCTTTAAATGAATGAATTTGTTCGAGATCTATTTATTAATAGTACTTGTAATATGATACTAACTTTGAGAATCCCAGTTGCACTATTATTGTCTTTTTGAAGGGTTAGAATGACGACATATCTCAAATCAGCTAAGTTACTTCAGAAAAATAGCTGTAACTTGATTTTTAAATTTTAAAAATGTATGAAATTGATAGCAATTTGTTTATAAATAATCCTTCTAATAAAGTACTAAATTTGAGATTCCTAGTTTCACTATTACTGTCTTTTTGAAGGGTTAGAATGATGACATATCTCAAATCAGCTAAGTTACTTCAGAAAAACAGCTGTAACTTGATTTCTTAATTTCAAAAATGTATCAAATTGATATCAATTCGTTTATTAATAATCCTTCTAATAAGGTAGTAAATTTGAGAATCCTAGTTTCACTATTACTGTCTTTTTGAAGGGTTAGAATGATGACATATATCAAATCAGCTAAGTTACTTGAAAACAAAAACTGTAAGTTGGTTATTAATTTTCAACAATGTATGACATTGATTACGATTTGTTTACTAATAGTCCTTCTAATATGGTACTATATTTGAGAATCCTAGTTGTACTATTACTACTTTTTTGAAGGGTTACAATGATGATATATATCAAAACGGCTAACTTACTTCAGAAAAACTGCTGTAACTTGGTTATTGATTTTTTTAAATGTACGAAATTGATTGCTATATAATTGATAATCCTAGATGCATTATTACTGTATTTTTGAAGGTTTTAAATGATGACATATCTCAAATCAGCCATGTTACTTCAGAAAAACAGCTGTAACTTGGTTAATAATTTCTTTAAATGAATGAATTTATTTGAGATATATTTATTAATAGTCCTTGTAATATGATACTAAATTTGAAAATCCTAGTTGCACTATTACTGCCTTTTGAAGGGTTAGAGTGTTGATATATCTCAAATCAGCTAAGTTACTTCAGAAAAACAGCTGTAACTTGATTTTTAAATTTTAAAAATGTATCAAATTGACAAAGTTAAATTGACAGCAATTCGTTTATTATACTGACCCCTTGGGATTTGGTTGAAACTTTTTTATCTTTTTCTGCCCTATGAAAAACGATTTTTTTAACCACATCAAAAAATGCTCTTTTTTCAAATTGCCAAAGCTTTGCCAAAAATTGGCTGATATAGACTTTTTGTTTTTCAAAATTTTTAGAAATTAAGTGTACTAATTTAAACAAATACAAAGTTTTAGATAATAAATTTTTGCCTTTTTTTTAAGGTCGTTAATTTTTATTTTTATTTCCTTCTAAAAAAAAATTCAATCAATTCTGCAGTTATCCTCGCCAATCCCAGAGTGGGCCGAATTTGTTTTCTATTTATTTTTTTTAATCAATTTTTTTTTAATATTTTCATATTTCATAGATTTTATTATGTAAAAAAGTTTGTATTTTTCATTTAACATCAGCCAATTTTTGACAAAGCTATGGCAATTTTGTTACCTTTTCCTACCCTATGAAAAACGGTTTTTTAGAATGTTTTAAAAAATTTTACACACTCAAAAAGATGATTTTTTGGTTTGTAAAAAATTTGAATATAAAATGTACATTTTATAGCGAAAATTTCGAAAAAGGAAACATCTCGAACGGCTAATTTCTGACAAAGCTATGGTAATTTGAAAAAAAGAGCAATTTTTAAAAAATTCAACATCTTTTTTTGAGGTGGGTAAGAACATTTGAAAAAATTCGGAGAACCGTTTTTCATTGAGTAGAAAATGATAAAAAAACTTTCAGCCAAATCGAAAGGGGTTGGGGTTAAAAGTGGTCGATTTGGCATATATAATACTATTTTTTAAATTAATATTTCACACATTGAATCATTCACCCTAAATTCTCCCTAAACCCGTATAGACAGTTCATGACAATATGGCCTTGGAAGTTAAATACCAAGGGACCGCAACGTCTCGTAATTTCTACGAGTTTGCTAATTACAGTCACGAACATGGATGTGAGGTATTTTACTAAAATTATCCAACAACTATTTTGTGTTCGCTCAATATGCGACAGGGCGCAACGTTTCGTAGGTCGGGACCCCATATCGATAAATCGCGACGTAAAAATGTAAAATTTCCCCCCCAACATAACGATTACGTCCGTACGTCTAGCCCCTTTATGGGCGCCACAATATTTTTATTGCGGCGCATAAATTTGTTCGATTAACCGAACATTTTTTTTTATATTCAGAGTAAACGCAGCGAGATATTAATTCTGGCGATTGAGAGATAAATGGGGACAGACGGGAGCTCTTAACGGGATTTACAAGATGTTTACATACACACGGCGGGAGGATTTATTTATAAATATTAGATGGTGCGAAAAGGTAATGTTGTGGAGTGCTATTGGGTTTGGTGGATGTGTTTACCGCGGTTTGGGATTCGTGTAGGAAATTTATTTGATATTCCTGTCAGAGGATGATTTATTATCAACCTAAATGCTCATGGTGGGTGATTTATTTCAAAGTTGTAATTCGAATAGTTATAAATTCAATATATAAGTAGTAATAAGTTTGTGGCCCGAAATTAATTAAAAAATATGGAGGGATTCAAAATGGGGTAGAGTATACGTACTACATTTTTTTTATTTTTATATATTTTTGTTGTGGGTGGGGATATTGAAAAGTTTTTTTGTGAGGAAAATGCCAATAAAAGTCTTTTTTTATACGTACCACAAGGAAACCGTAAAGGAAGTGATTGCCGCATAACCTTTGATATACAATGCATTATTCCCGTAGTAGACCAAAGATGGCGTTTAACTTTCTTCCTAGGGGGTTAGTTGTATCAGTTTTGTATATAACCACTCACTAAGACGTATGGTCTCCAAACTATCACTCTTAAAATATGATCAGCCAAGAAACCTAAGAGCCTGTCGAATAGCCATGGAATATGTGAGGCTAGGCATAATTTTAAGAGACCACATCAGAAACGATTAAATCCGCAGACCAACTGGCGTTGATGTTTCGCAAACTTTAAGTGGAGCTGGACAGAACACATTGCCGGACAGGATTCATCGAAATAGACAATCCGGATAATGTAAGTGGAGACCAAGAATATCGACCCGGAGCGCAGGAAGGCCCAAGGATATCGACCCGGAGCGCAGGAAGGCCCAAGAAGAGATGAAGGTTATATACAAAAATGATACAACTAACCTCCTAGGAAGAAATTTAAACGCCATCTGGTGGCACCACATCCATTGACACACCCATATGGTACGCCAGTGTTGCCAACTTAAAATTCGGTACCAATGTAAATGTGTATTTATAAAAAATCTATACTTATTCATATCCATACTATTTACTTTGTTTCATATGGAGTAAAATTCATAAGTTGATATTAGATCATATACCAGCCGTAATTTTGAAAAATATGTTGCAACAAGTATTGCCCCACACAAAGTCCATCAATTTCACCATAATATACGCAATATATTGCATTTGGTACGACTTCAAAGTATTCATTTGATGAGACACAGCTTGCAAACAACCATCAGGCCATCAAAGGGCATCAAAATTTCCACACGCATACACATACAGACGCACTTGATTTTGCACCTACCCGCCCAATATACGCGGTCCATAAAAGGTGTTAATTACGCTTCGAAGGAGGGCAGCACGGTTCGATTACCATATGAGGCATCGCCGTCCCAACCGGCCATTGTTTCCAAACAATACGCAACGCAATTACTAAAGGCCGGTCGGCTGATCAATTTAAAAAATAAAAATTTATTTATTGCACACACCGTGGGCATTTCGGCGAAGAAACGTAGCATCTGTAAACAGCAACGGCGGCACGCGTTCCGCTACACTTGAGCCCTTGCGGATGAGAACATTCGAATATTGGGGGCGGGCAAAAAAATAAATAGGGAGAGCAGCCTCCCCCCATGCTGTTTGTAGTTTCGGATCGATTTGCAATTTAAATACAGCGGACGTAAGCCGAGCGGATAACGGACGGCACTCGCGGGAGCCAATTATTACAATAATGCGGGGGCGACATGCCACGGGGGGGGACCGATTGCTAATTATTTAAGGGGGCGGGATTAATTTATTACGGTTAATTTCTAGCGACGAGTTAATTAAAACGGCGTGCGGGGACAGAGGTTTTATTTTATGGGGTCATCAAATTTGTGTGTTTTAACTAAATTGCAATGAGACGGGGCAATTAATGGAGCCGATTTTTCAATTAAAAAACATATCTGACATTTTTAATAGCACTGAGGCTTAGATATTATTTTCTGTCCTATCTTTATAGGGCTATCAGCCGTGAGACTTTTCCGCCGGTCAAGGGAGAAGCTCAGAGGAGTTTAATCACCCGGTATTTACCTTTACTTCACAGAAAACTTCTGAAAAATTGTGAAAGGTGATTAGCGAAAATTCGCTCCCTGCTGGGGATCGAACTCATATAGATGTTTTATATTGATTAACTATTCGAAGAAGAGTGTTATCCTATGAAAAACTATGCGAACAAAGGTGGGGTGGGTGGGCGTTCCCTACCAACCAAACTACGCCCGTCCACTATTTCAAACCACTTGAACTATGCACTACACTATTATCCACAACATTTTATGATTCAATTAATTTCATTTATTAATTTAAGAATAATTAAAAAGATATATGTGAAAGATAATGTAATGCATAGTTCAAGTCGTTTGAAATAGTGTACGGGTATAGTCAGGTTGGTAGGGGCCGCCCGCCCACCCCACCTTTGTTCGCATAGTTTCTCCACAGGATAACACTCTTCTTCGAATAGTTTAAACAATATAAAACATCTATATCCAATGAATAAACTATGCGAGCGATGGTGGGGTGGGCGGGCGTCCCCTACCAACCTGACTATACCCGTCCACTATTTCAAACGACTTGAACTATGCATTACATTATTTTTCACATATATCTTTTTAATTAGTTTTAAATTAATAAATGAAATTAATTGAATCATAGAAAGTTGTGGATAATAGTGTAGTGCATAGTTCAAGTGGTTTGAAATAGTGGACGGGCGTAGTTCGGTTGGTAGGGGCCGCCCGCCCACCCCACCTTTGTTCGCATAGTTTCCCCACAGGATAACACACTTCTTCGAATAGTTTAAACAATATAAAACATCTATATCCAATGAATAAACTATGCGAGCGATGGTGGGGTGGGCGGATGGCCCCTACCAACCTGACTATACCCGTCCACTATTTCAAACGACTTGAACTATGCATTACATTATTTTTGACATTTATCTTTTTAATTAGTCTTAAATTAATAAATGAAATTAATTGAATCATAGAAAGTTGTGGATAATAGTGTAGTGCATAGTTCAAGTGGTTTGAAATAGTGGACGGGCGTAGTTTGGTTGGTAAGGGACGCCCGCCCACCCCACCTTTCTTCGCATAGTTTTTCCATAGGATAACACTCTTCTTCGAATAGTTTAAACAATATAAAACATCTATATCCAATGAAAAAACTATGCGAGCGATGGTGGGATGGGCGGGTGGCCCCTACCAACCTGACTATACCCGTCCACTATTTCAAACGACTTGAACTATGCATTACATTATCTTTCACATATATCTTTTTAATTAGTCTTAAATTAAGAAATTAAATTAATTGAATCATAGAAAGTTGTGGATAATAGTGTAGTGCATAGTTCAAGTGGTTAGAAATAGTGGACGGGCGTAGTTTGGTTGGTAGGGGCCGCCCGCCCACCCCACCTTTGTTCGCATAGTTTTTCCATAGGATAACACTCTTCTTAGAATAGATTAAACAATATAAAACATCTATATCCAATGAAAAAACTATGCGAGCGATGGTGGGGTGGGCGGGTGGCCCCTACCAACCTGACTATACCCGTCCACTATTCCAAACCACTTGAACTATGCACTACACTATTATCCACAACTTTCTATAATTCAATTAATTTCAGTTATTCAATTAAGACTAATTAAAAAGATATATGTGAAAGATAATGTAATGCATAGTTCAAGTCGTTTGAAATAGTGGACGGGTATAGTCAGGTTGGTAGGGGACACCCGCCCACCCCACCATCGCTCGCATAGTTTTTTCATTGGATATAGATGTTTTATATTGTTTAAACTATTCTAAGAAGAGTGTTATCCTATGGAAAAACTATGCGAACAAAGGTGGGGTGGGCGGGCGTCCCCTACCAACCAAACTACGTCCGTCCACTATTTCAAACCACTTGAACTATGCACTACACTATTATCCACAACTTTCTATGATTCAATTAATTTCATTTATTAATTTAAGACTAATTAAAAAGATATATGTGAAAAATAATGTAATGCAAAGTTCAAGTCGTTTGAAATAGTGGACGGGTATAGTATAGTGAATACAATTTTAGGGTATTTGTAAGTGCTAAGATGAAACCAAAACAGTTAAATAAACATAACGTGATACTATTGTGAATTCATTAATTTTGAGTAAAATTAACCTATTGTTGTCTTAATTGATGATGAACTAAAGCATACAAATTAAGAAGAAGGTACAATTGGTACAACGGACGACGAACGCACGGTAGGGCTATAAAAAGTTACCTAGAAAATAAATTTTAGATGTGATTGTAATATTGGCACAATTTTTCTCTAGACATTCGCCACGCGCGCTACCGTAACATATCTCATAGTAGTTTATAAATTATGATTTACTGTTAACCGTTTTATTTTTAAACCGCGATAATTCGGGTGCGATGACATCGCGTATTCTTAACAACACGCCGCGCCGGCCGCTTCGAGAGAGATAATTACCGCGGGTGAATATCTAATGGAACGGATGGCACTGTTTTATCACCCGTCGACATAAATAATTCATGTGCTAATTCTCAACGGCATTCTTTCTGAAATCAATCGCGTGATGAGATTTTCCTTACTGGTGGCAGCGCACGCCCGCAGGGGAGCGGCCGGCACTAAATATTTAACACACTGAACGAGTGGCCGCTGGGGATGCTGGACGATTATCTATAACGATTTATTGTTCCTTTGTTAAAGCTTTAGAACATGTGTTATTAATAATTTCTTTTTAAAATTAATATAACACAATATATTTAATAATATTCTATACATATTCATATTAGCGGGTGTAAGTTATGGTTAAGAAACCGAATTATACATACGCAATTCGTACAAAACTAAGATATTTTCTATATGCACTGAAATATCTATATATATATATATATATATATATATATATATATATATATATATATATATATATATATATATATCTAAATTCTATTAATTTATTCTAGATTACCCGACTCGCATTTATTTTGATCCTGCTTTGCATAAGTGTGAAGAGCGCGCGATGTCTTTTTATCACCGGCCACGTTTCCCATTTTAATCGTCCTGCGTCGAGGTTGATAAACGCTCAATGCGTACAATTTGTTATTGAATACATTTAGTAACGGTGCTGCGGGCAATAAACATGATAGGTTATTGATTTTGAATTGTTAAACAGGTTAATTCTAATTTCCCTGAGAGAGTTTAAGATGTTGCACAAGTGTCTGTCAAAAGAATTAGAGATAAAATCACATTTCGACTCTTTAAACAGCGCCTCCATCATCTCAGATGACCTTTACACTGTAGAACTTTTATGTTGTTTTTTTTTCATTCGTGCAAAATCACTGTCCGGCAACAGCGTTTCTAATCCGGCGCTCGTAAATATCTCCGCGCTGAATCTCTGCAAGTTAGAAATGGGTGTGTGGGTAATTACACGGTGTCGGCTAATTTAATATTTCACTGCACGTTCCACCAAGGGACGCGACGGGATAATAACGCGCTACAAGATATTATTGCGCAACCGGACCCCATATCTGATGCACACAGCCGGAGACATGTTATTATTATAATTACACGCTCGAGTTTCTTATTATTTCAATGCGCGCCCGGACTGAAATCAATCTTCCACGAGTATGATGAACAACGAAACAAACAAAAAGTGAAAGAAGTTTTGCTCATCCAGCAATATGCTATTACGAACAGTTGATGAACTTGCGGTTGTAGATGATAATTGGATATTTCACGCTGAATTTAACACACTAGTTGCCATCATATCAATTCAACTTTTTTACCTACTACTGATGGGCACTATGTCATCAATAATAATAATAATAAAAGATTTATTGCCCAACAGAAAAAAATACTAATTACAGGACAACAATATAGAATATAACAAGATAATAAAATTAATTTAAAATATGGTAAAGGTACACAAACAATATACAAATAACAATTAATAGATTTTAAATTACATTTGATATAAATAAAAAATGATTTTACGAATATTTTACTAACATGTTTATTTTCAAAAATATTTTAAAAAAGGCCCAGTGCCCTATTCGAAAATATGTCTGATGATTGATTTTTGTTATATTCTAAACAATATTTTGAAAGTTTCAAAAAAAATCGTATGGGGAACATTAATAAAAATTGCAATTTGTTTTGTTGCAAATATTATTCAATAACAGCTAACAAAATTCACTTAAATTTGTATTTTTCTTATTTTATGGTTACCAAGACATAAGTAAAGAATTTTAGAAAAAAATATTTGTTTTGCACACTCCGTTTAGTAACAATGCACCGAGAAAACGTCCTTGGCGCGGCGTGGACATTTTCTCGGTGCATTGTTACTAAACGGAGTGTGCAAAAAAAAAAAAAATTTCTACAATTGGTGTTGCATATTCAATAAACCGGGAGTGACAGACATTTCATTTAAATCTTATATGAAAGAGTGACCTTCCAGTTACAAAATGGGAAATTCTCAAGAAAATTCATTAAGAGATAATCTTGTTATTATCAAAAATGTATGGTGATATTTTTTGATTACGCTATTACCGTATTTTCAACCACCCCCAAGTTTGATGTTGAATATTTAATAAACCGGGGGTGGTAGACATTTCAATTATATCTTATATGAAAGAGTGACATTTCAGCTACAAAATGGGAAATTCTCATGAAAATGCATTAAGAGATAATCTTGTAAAATAATTTTTTCTACAATTGGTGTCTTGCTAACCATAAATTAAGAAAAAAACAAATTTAAGTTAATTTAGTTAGCTGTTGAATTGAATAATATTTGCAACAAAACAAATTGCAATTTTTATTAATGTTCCTCCCGCGATTTTTTTTTAAACTTTCAAAATTTTAGAATTCACAGCAATCATCAGACATATTTTTGAATAGAACACTGGGCCTCACGGGCAGCCCGGATTTATAAGAATGGTAACTTATTATTATTTGTATTACAATCATTCTATTCTGAATACACACAGTTGCTATATGCGACTCGCATTTAAGACACTGCAGCAATTAATCGTTCCGTAATTGGGCTATTATTTTTAACCAATTTCAATTCTCGTATCTGTTTTGCGTGCAGACATAAATAACCCGCCGAAATTAAAACCTCGACGCAGAAGAAAGGCGGGTGTGGGCGACTTGTAATTACATTCCGCCAGCCCCGGCATGCATTGGAAACTCGAAATCGTCCTCGTTGTTTTACTCGAAAAATGTGAATTGACAAGGCTTTTCAAGATTAGCCAACGCGCCGTGCATAATTTAACACCGCCATTTAAACGAAACTTGTGTAGGATTAACATTATGATAAGTGCGTCGAGAGGTTTTTTTTTTGTTTTTCTGTTTTGTTCAAGAGGCTCTTATTGTGTTCTAATTTGAATAATTACTTGTGATGTGAAGGTGGTTTCAATTTATATATTCAGAATTAAAGTGGGTACTATATATGAGTTCAAATGAGAAATTATTTAAGAAATAAAGTAAGATTATATTGATTCAACCGTTTATGATCACAAAATATGAACATGTAAGTAGAGGAAAATAACAACCTTAATTGAACAAGACAAAATATTAAAAATTTAATTTATATAAAATAAAATTTTTATTAAATAAAAAATAAAATTTTATATAAATTAAATATTTAATATTATAAGATATAATTGAAATTTCTGCCACCCCTGGTTTATTGAATATTCAACATCAAACTTGGTGGTGGTTGAAAATACAACAAAAGCGTAATCAAAAATATAACCATACATTTTTGATAATAACAAGATTATCTCTTAATGAATTTTCTTGAGGATTTCCCATTTTGTAACTGGAAATTCACTCTTTTATATAAGATATAAATGAAATGTCTGCCACCCCTGGTTTATTGAATATTCAACATCAAACTTGGCGGTGGTTGAAAATACGGTAATAGCGGTGTAATCAAGAAATATAACCATATATTTTTGATAATAACAAGATTATCTCATAATGAATTTTCTTGAGAATTTCCCATTTTGTAACTGGAAATTCACTCTTTTATATAAGATATAAATGAAATTTCTACCACCCCTGGTTTATTGAATATTCAACATCACACTTGGTGGTGGTTGAAAATACGGTAATACCGGTGTAATCAAGAAATATAACCAAACATTTTTGATAATAAGTTTATCTCTTAATGAATTTTCTTGAGAATTTCCAATTTTGTAACTGGAAATTCACTCTTTTATATAAGATATAAATGAAATGTCTGCCACTCTCGGTTTATTGAATATTCAACATCAAACTTGGTGGTGGTTGAAAATACGGTAATAGCGGCGTAATTAAGAAATATAACCATACATTTTTGATAATAACAAGATTATCTCTTAATGAATTTTCTTGAAAATTTCCCACTTTGTAACTGGAAATTCACTCTTTTATATAAGATATAATTGAAATGTCTACCACCCCCGGTTTATTAAATATTCAACATCAAACTTGGTGGTGGTTGAAAATACGGTAATAGCGGCGTAATCAAGAAATATAACCATACATTTTTGATAATAACAAGATTATCTCTTAATGAATTTTCTTGAGAATTTCCCATTTTGTAACTGGAAAGTCACTCTGTTATATAAGATATAAATGAAATGTCTGCCACCCCCGGTTTATTGAATATTCAACATCAAACTTGGTGGTGGTTGATAATACGGTAATAGCGGTGTAATCAAGAAATATAATCATACATTTTTGATAATAACAAGCTTATTTCTTAATGAATTTTCTTGAGAATTTCCCATTTTGTAACTGGAAAGTCACTCAGTTATATAAGATATAAATGAAATGTCTGCCACCCCTGGTTTATTCAATATTCAACATCAAACTTGGTGGTGGTTGAAAATACGGTAATAGCGGCGTAATTAAGAAATATAACCATACTTTTTTGATAATAACAAGATTATCTCTAAATGAATTTTCTTGAGAATTTCCCGTTTTGTAACTGGAAAGTCACTCTTTTATATAAGATATAAATGAAATGTCTGCCACCCCCGGTTTATTGAATATTCAACATCAAACTTGGTGGTGGTTGAAAATACGGTAATAGCGGTGTAATCAAGAAATATAAGCATACATTTTTGATAATAACAAGTTTATTTCTTAATGAATTTTCTTGAGAATTTCCCATTTTGTAACTGGAAATTCAGTCTTTTATATAAGATATAAATGAAATGTCTGCCACCCCCGGTTTATTGAATATTCAACATCAAACTTGGTGGTGGTTGAAAATACGGTAATAGCGGCGTAATCCAGAAATATAACCATAAAATTTTGATAATAACAAGATTATCTCTTAATGAATTTTCTTGAGAATTTCCCATTTTGTAACTGGAAAGTCACTCTTTTATATAAGATATAAATGAAATGTCTGACACCTCCGGTTTATTGAATATTCAACATCAAACTTGGTGGTGGTTGAAAATACGGTAAAAGCGTAATCAAAAAATATAACCCTACATTTTTGATAATAACAAGATTATCTCTTAATGAATTTTCTTGAGAATTTCCCATTTGGTAACTGGAAATTCACTCTTTTATATAAGATATAAATGAAATGTCTGCCACCCCCGGTTTATTGAATATTCAACATCAAACTTGGTGGTGGTTGAAAATACGGTAATAGCGGCGTAATCAAGAAATATAACCATACATTTTTGATAATAACAAAATTATTTCTTAATGAATTTTCTTGAGAATTTCCCATTTTGTAACTGGAAAATCACTCTTTTATATAAGATATAAATGAAATGTCTGCCACCCCAGGTTTATTGAATATTCAACATCAAACTTGGTGGTGGTTGAAAATACGGTAAAAGCGTAATCAAAAAATATAACCCTACATTTTTGATAATAACAAGATTATCTCTTAATGAATTTTCTTGAGAATTTCCCATTTGGTAACTGGAAATTCACTCTTTTATATAAGATATAAATGAAATGTCTGCCATCCCCGGTTTATTGAATATTCAACATCAAACTTGGTGGTGGTTGAAAATACGGTAATGGCGGCGTAATCAAGAAATATAACCATACATTTTTGATAATAACAAGATTATCTCTTAATGAATTTTCTTGAGAATTTCCCATTTTGTAACTGGAAATTCACTCTTTTATATAAGATATAAATGAAATATCTGCCACCCCCGGTTTATTGAATATTCAACATCAAACTTGGTGGTGGTTGAAAATACGGTAATAGCGGCGTAATCAAGAAATATAACCATACATTTTTGATAATAACAAAATTATTTCTTAATGAATTTTCTTGAGAATTTCCCATTTTGTAACTGGAAATTCACTCTTTAATATAAGATATAAATGAAATGTCTGCCACCCCCGGTTTATTGAATATTCAACATCAAACTTGGTGGTGGTTGAAAATACGGTTATAGCGGCGTAATCAAGGAATATAACCATACATTTTTGATAATAACAAGATTATCTCTTAATGAATTTTCTTGAGAATTTCCCATTTTGTAACTGGAAATTCACTCTTTTATATAAGATATAAATGAAATGTCTGCCACCCCAGGTTTATTGAATATTCAACATCAAACTTGGTGGTGGTTGAAAATACGGTTATAGCGGTGTAATCAAGAAATATAACCATACATTTTTGATAATAACAAGATTATCTCTTAATGAATTTTCTTGAGAATTTCCCATTTTGTAACCGGAAAGTCACTCTTTCATATAAGATATAAATGAAATGTCTGCCACCCACGGTTTATTGAATATTCAACATCAAACTTGGTGGTGGTTGAAAATACGGTAATAGCGGCGTAATCAAAAAATATAACCATACATTTTTGATAATAACAAGATTATCTCTTAATGAATTTTCTTGAGAATTTCCGATTTTGTAACTGGAAATTCACTCTTTTATATAAGATATAAATGAAATATCTGCCAACCCCGGTTTATTGAATATTCAACATCAAACTTGGTGGTGGTTGAAAATACGGTAATAGCGGCGTAATCAAAAAATATAACCATACATTTTTGATAATAACAAGATTATCTCTTAATGAATTTTCTTGAGAATTTCCCATTTTGTAACTGGAAATTCACTCTTTTATACGTTTACAATATTGTATGGATAAGAAATAACAAAATCTAGTATATCCATGTAATATTTAATTTTTAGAAATTTGATTTGTATTACACTGATTGGAATTATTTTATATAACAGTTATGATATTTAAATTTTCAGCCGTTTAATACTTTATTAGAGTGACTACTACAGAGCAAATGTCAAGCCAACCATATTCACAGTTTCCTTGTCTCAAATATATTACTGTATGAAAAATTAGATTGTTAATGGGTCTACTTTGTGATATTTCATAAAATAAACTAAGATTTTAAACCATACAGTAATGGAGGATAAATAAAACGATTTTTTAATTTGTTTTTTATCACACTTCATGAAAAAACGTTTTATTTATCCTCTATTACTGTATGGTTTAAAATCTTATTTAATTCTAATTGCATACAAAATAACCCCTTATTTGTAACATTTTGATATAATACCACCGAACGTAACAACTTACACAATTTACACCCATTAACGTGCATTGAAAGTGACTTTGATGCTATCGCTGCCTCGTTAATCACCTGATCGCGATGTAGCTGCCCCGTGGAGGTGAGGTGATAATTTGCGAAAGGCGCGCGTGGGCAGCGCCCGTATTTTCATTAGCCGTCTCGAAAACGGCATTTTAATACGCATAAGTATGGGTTGTCGCAAGTCAAATTACAGCTCACTTAAACCGTTTTACGAGCGCGTAATCATTTTAATGGCCGAAGCTCACTTTTATTATTGCGCCCAGACGGAGAGGACGATTTATATGCGCATTCGCGCGTGATGTGCAAAATCTACGAAACGACTACGATGCACCCGGAAATCTTAAAATTTCACACGTCTAGAATTTAAACTACAGTGTAGTAAGAATAGTTAGCCGAACGTATGTTTAAATAATAAGTATATACCAGGGGTGGGCGCACATGAGGCCAAAATCCGTTTTTTTAGTGTTTTATAAAGAGACTTGTCACATGTCGAACATATCTCACACTTAGATGACAAATGTTGTAAATTCCAAAGATAAGCATTTTAAAGATTGCAATAGTTATAGTATAATAAAAGTTAGAAGTTAGGTAACAAAATGTTCATAGCTATCAGCCCCACTTAGTAGTCTACAGTCTTTAGGTAATCACACTCGTCTGAGATTCTCCATTACCGACAAAAAAGCCTTTATGGCTGATAGTTCTATAAAGATAGAGAAGCACATAAATTTAGTTTTTATTACTATTTATGTACATAAATACGACTAGTAATGTCAATTTCAAAATGATCCAAGTGACAAACATATTATTTTTGTGCCAATTTCAATTAGATACTTTACAATCATGGTTCTTAGTACTGGATGAACTAAATCTAATGGTAATAAAAAGGTTGGTCGTTGATGTATATCTTGGCTATGAAATCTGAGGTACTAGTTTCACCACACATCTTTTCAATTGCTTAAAGCAGCAGTCTCAAAAGCACAAATTGCAATTAGTTTTACTAAAGTTCGGAGCGGTACATCTGAAAAAATAACGCATCACAGCATATAATCTCCTTGAAACGTCTGTCAAATCTAAACTAAAATGTTTATATTGAAAAACATATTCCATCTTTTAAAGCATTATTATCCGCGACCCTTTTATCATATTGATATATAGTTTCACAAGAAAAGCTTAAATGTAAATACTATTTTCATTTCAAATGCATTATATTTACAATATTCTCAGATTTTATTGTGCAGCAAATCGACTGTGTGAAGTTTATTTGAAAAGTCCAAAGAGCTCCCCCAAGTTGCTATGCAAACGTTCGAATAAATGTCATCCCTTTTAGAGCGGCTGGGGTTAAGTTTATAAAAAAAATATCAATCACTTCTCTCACCCCGATCGCACGGGAATTTTTAATACTCTACTGAGCAGGATCTTCTAGCCCGGCCCGAAATTTCAATATCAGATGCTATAAAGGGCGCATTCCAGGCAACCAAATCGTATGTAGGCGAATTTATCTGGTCCTGCCCGCCATAAGGAGGCCGCAGCATGTCAGAATTATATAAAGAGAATTGAATATAATATGGTCATGTGTAGGGACAATTTCTTATCTCAAAAGTTGTTCAAGAAATTAATTCATATATCCTCCTCCCATATAATTTGTCATTGACAAATAGAACGCGTTATATTTTTCAATTCGATCTACCATCCAATTCAATATTTCAACTAATTTGCTGTATGATACGTGACAATTTAGATTGTCTCGCATCTTGACTAACTTTTGAGTCAAGAAATTGTCTTGTCTAAAACTACTTTTAGTCAATCTAAATTGTCTCGTATCATACAGCAAATTATTTGAAATATTGAATTGGATGGTGGATGGAATGCAAAAATATAACGCGTTCTATTTGTCAACGACAAATTGTATGGGAGGAGGATATATGAAATAATTTCTTGAACAACTTTTGAGCCAAGAAATTGTCTTGTCTAAATCGACCTTTATATGTAAAACGATATAGGAAACTAGATAATGTCATACAGGTTTTTCACACTCGTCGAGCGTCGAAATTCAAAAAGCCCCCTCTCAATCACAGTAAAACTTCAATTAAATTCATCCTCTTCATTGAAGGAATATTGCGTCAAACAAAAACAGCCATAATTCATGTGGTTGTTGTGTGAATTAGACAATATGTTCACATTAAAGTCAGCGCGCGCGGGGGCACTATAGTAGCGCACCTGTTGTGTAAATGTATATATGTATGTGTGTGTAGCGTATGAATAATGGAAGCTTTGTGGGCACACAAAAGATCTCCACTTCCATGCGATTCATTTAAATGCCGCATTAGTATGTCGCTGGGTGGCCGCCCAGTTGAAAAATGTTAATGGGGGGATTATTAATGCATGCACACACGCGCACGAAAACGAAAATCACACACACCCCATATGTTTAGTTTATAAAAGCCATATATTAAGTAATGGAAGATTTAAGTAATGGATAATTCAATAATAACAGAAACCTAACCTATGTATTATAATAAAGTAGAATTATGCATAGATTTGAATGATAATTGCATGCTATTTTTTTAAATCGTTATAAGAAAACAACCAAAAACTAATCTAAACTGAACAAAAATAGGAAAGTATTCCATGCACTATTCACATTACAAAACTAATATTTCAACTATATATGGTGAAACACAAGCCACAGAAACCTATCAAATACAAGTACAAGACAAAACGCTGAAAATTCTATAAAAATTAGATGAAAACAAAAGTACTGAGGAACTATACAATATAACCCAAGAAATAAACATAAAAAATCAATAGACTATATAACTACTACTAGGCAGCACCTCGCCCGCCAGAGTTTTGCAGCTTGCACGCAAAATTGATTGGTGGGACGAGTGAGCAGCCTTAAAGGGAGATTTGACAATGGGCCCATTTTGAGGCCTAAGTGTCTGTAGCTATGCTACCCTCCAGCCAACTAACTACTACTAATAGACAAAATCAAAAACAACAAAATAAAGACAAGCATCTAACTTAAATCAAACAAAGAGATACACGACCACCAAACCAAACATATGTTTGGATATTTCTCCAGTCTAAGGATGATTTGATACTTTGTTAGGACGAAAAAGTTAATTTTTTGTCTGGAAATAGTTATAAATATAAAATCGATAATCGATTAAAGTAACAAGTCTTAATATCCACATACACATACACATGCCAGAAGGACATGAAGGGGGATATCCAGTTAGAGAATTATAACAAATACAGTAAATAAATACTACTACTAATTGATTAATTGATAAATGATGTCCTGATTGATGTTAACATTAATAGGAAGCTTTTATAATCAAGCCGACGCCGCGCCGAAATGCTGATGAAGGTTTATTATGCCAGTCGTCCGCTATTTTTCTGTCAGATATATTTGCCGCGCGTCACGGCGGTTGCCAAAAAAAAATTGAAGCGGCGGCGCAAAGTATGATTTGTTACGAGCGAACTGAACTGCGACAAAAAGCGACAAATCACTCCGATTGTCCCGCAGCGCCACTCCATTCGCCCGACGAATAAATTTACGCCACCACATTTACATTTTTTTCTGCTGCGGTGTTGGTGACTGATAGCTTTCCTTTCGATTTTGGATAGTGTATTCTATTGTTTACATAACTTTTGTGTGTTTTGTAAGAAAATATTGAACTTCTTAATAATTTAGACTCTTACAACTTGCCAGCAAGGGCAGGTAGGTTTTAAAATGATTTCGGTTTGTATGGCAGTATAGTTTCATTAACTATAATGATATGCTCGTGTACTGCTGTATTGCAGCAATCTCTAAGAAATAAAAAATAATATATATATATATATATATATATATATATATATATATATATATATATATATATATATATCTGAGAAATTTAGGGTGAATGTGGGAGTAAGGCAGGGGTGCCCGCTGAGTTTAATCTGTACACAAGCGAGTTGGAGGAAGTGCTGAGGAGAGGACAGGCAAGAGGGGTAGATCCAAAGTGTGGATGTTAGGGTATGCAGATGACGTGGTGCTGGTAGCCAAGAGAGTGGAAGAGATGTTGGATAGAATGGGTAGGTACCTGGATAAGAGGGGGCTAGTGGTGAATGTGGAAAAGACCAAATGGATGTTGTTTAGGAATAGGGGCAGGAGGGGTAAGGACGAAGGGCTGAAATGGAAGGAAAGGCTGATTGAGAGAGTGAATGGCTTTAAATATTTGGGCTTTTGGTTTGACTATGGAGGAGGGCTTAGGATGCATGTGGAGTGTATGCAGGCGAAAGCAAGAATGGCTTGGGGGATTGCGTGCAGAAAATGGGGGAGTTTGTGGGGTGGTAACCTCGTAATGGCGTGCAAGATCTGGAATGCGTGTGTAAAACCTATATTGTTGTATGGAGTGGAAGTGTGGGGATTGCGTGAATGGCAGGTAACAGAAAGAGAGCAAGGTTGGTTTCTGAAGAATCTGCTAGGGCTCGAAAAGTCGACACCGAGGGCAGTGCTGTTGCAGGAGACAAGTCATATGAGTATGTGGTGGGAGTCGTGTGTGAGGGTTGTGAAGTTTGAGGAAAGATTGCAGGATTTGGGCGAGGTAAGACTGGTACGGGAAGTATGGATGAGGTGTAAGAGTAGAACAGAGAGTAGATTGAGGAAGGATAGAGAAAGGATGTATGAGAGAGTGGGTATGTCTGAGGTGTGGGTAGAGGAGAAGCTGAGAGAAAGGGGTAGCCTAGGAACTGAGATAAGGGAGACATTGAGGGATATTTAGTGGCAAGAATGGCAAGTGAGAATGGGTGAGAGCTCATACAACCCTGGCTACGTAGAGTGGCAAGTGCAGAGGAAACTGCCGAGCTACTTAGCAAGGGGAGAGTGGAGCAGAGAGGACAAAGTATGCATGGCAAGCGCGATGTGTGGTTCAGAAGAGCGAGGAAGAAAAGTGTGGATGGGGCTGGGGTACACCGCGTGTGCGCTGTGTAGGAAGGGGAGTGACACGTGGTGGCACCTTAGCAAAGAATGTGAGGGAGTGAAAGAAGAGTGGATTGGAGAGTGCAGAGAGCTGAACGAATGGTTAGGAGATGATGGGAAAGGCGTGAAAATCTGCAGGAGGCTGACGTGGGAAAGGAAATTGGCGAGGGCAGAAGGGGTTTATTTTAGTGGATAGAAAAATGTATTTTATGTTAATTTGTATTCTTTTTTTTGTGTCTTTTTTGATTTCTTTCGGTGAAAGTACTGTTTTTTTTTTCGGCTGGAATGTGTGGGTTGGGTTGGTCTGATATGCCAAATAAAGGTCTTTGGTGGTTGATGGTAAAGAGAGCGAGATGACCTCGCTGCGGTCACCAAGTAAACTTAGGGGCGCTGTTACCGCAAACAAATTTAGGGGGTAGTTTATCAACAGAAAAAAATAACTAGTATGATACACTAATAAATTAAATACAACAACAAAATGGGCAACAAAATTAAATATATTTTTTTTTTCATTATAAAATTATTAATTAAATATACAGGTTATACATTGGGGGAAATGTACTGTAACAGACCTCCTTATTTTCTACTATTTTCTCAGCATAACCAATGTGAAGAATGCCTGTATGTATTCTTCAAATTGGTTATGCTGAGAAAATAATAGAAAATAAGGAGCTTCATTGTAAAACAAATCACACGTTGAAAGAATCATCTAATCGACCTGACACAAATTGAACCTCGTCTCGTCGAATTCACAACATTCCGTGCATTTTTCTCTTTTATTTATTGGGCGTTAATTATAACGCGCGCGCGATTCGGCCGGTCGCCGGTGTGTGATTAATCGGCGCGGCCTTCGGCGACGCTATTAATTAAAAACCGCGGCCGAATATTTTTGGTCTCGCCGACTGAATGAACGTCGTATCGGGATTTGGTGGATGCAAAAAAAAAAACTATTTATAATGGCCCGTGCACGCGCGCGCCAAGCGGTTTGCATTCCCGACGTCGCGCTCGGATCAGCTTCCGAGAAGGGAGAGCGCGCCGCGACGGCCGATTTATGGCGGCGACGCGGCGGCGATTTGTCAAAAAACCGCCCGTCGATAGCCGGGCGAGAGAAGAACGAGGAAATAAAAGGAGTTTTATGTAAGGGTTTAGTTTTTATGGCGGTTTTGGGAATCAAATGCAAATGGGAAGTTATTCGCGGAGAAATATTGTAGCGGACAGTTTGTTTCTCTTATGAATGGGATTTCTAATAAATAATGTGTAGATGGTATAGAATATCTGATTAATCTTATTTCAATCATACAAAATTAAAAAGCTTATCTTAAATTAATAAAAGTTAGAAGTTACGTAACAAAATGTTCATAGCTATCAGGCTTTTCCAACGGCAAAGGGGCTCAGAGAAGTTTGAAACACTCGGTATTTGCCTTAAGTTGTGATGTTGGATTCGTACTGCTTGGGTACGCGATAGTCGAGTAACCACTTAAGATGGCAAGGGCGGAGATAAGACATATATGGGGTGAAAATCACTTGCAACTATATACAACCTTAATTTCCCTACGTTGGCGGCAACACTTGTATACTTGGGTACTTGTGTTCGAATTACCTTTCGCAATTTTCATAGGTGAAGTTAAGGTAAATCTTCCTAAGAAAATTGCGAAAGGTAATTCGAGATTTAGCTGAAACCTTCGTTTCCCAATGCTCAATATTGTTACTAAGTATAATACAAAATTTAACGTAACAAAATTACTGGAAGAGAAAAGTGTAGGAAGGTTAAATGACTTAGAAACATGAACAATGTCTGAAAAATATAAAAACAAAAACCTGGCAAAATAGATAGTCTGATATAATCACAACGGAGTGATATAATCAGAGAAATAATGGGTTCAGAGACAGCAGTTATGATGAAACGCAAGAGGAGACAATTATTTGGGGGATGTAAAATGCCTAGCACTGTTCTGCCTGGGATCAAAGCAAGAACCGGTATTCACCTTAAATTTCACAGAAACATGAACAATGTCTGAATAATATAAAAAAAAAGACTGGCAAAATAGATGGTATGATATAATCAGAACGGAGTGATATAATCAGAGAAATAATGGGTTCAGAGACAGCAGTTATGATGAAACGCAAGAGGAGACAATTACTTGGGGGATGTAGAATGCCTAGCACTATTCTGCATGGGATCAAAGCAAGAACCGGTATTCACCTTAAATTTCACAGAAAACCTCTGAAAAACTGTGAAAGGTGATTCGCGAAAATTCGCTCCCAGCTGGGGATCGAACTCGAGGCTACCCAATGCTCAGTACGAGACGGACGATGCCTCAAAACACTCGGCTACTGATCTAGTTTTGGATGTTAATTAATTTCATTGAAGACTTGCCAGGTGGGGAAAAAGACTCAATAATATAATCCCGCCGAGATTGTCGTTGGTGTCGACAAATTCATTTACAACCTCCGCCGCCAGCGGGAGCAAGAACTTAATCGCGTGCTCGCTTTACAACTTCACAAAGTGCAATATCAAGAGGCTGTGCCGCCGCACGCCCGTCCACCCCCCCGAGTAAAGTGCGGATCGCGCGCGATTGTGAGTGAACTGGGTCAATATATGGACAATTTTCGAGCGACGATAAAATGAACGGGCTTGAGCTAGCCGGCGCACACGATCCGAGACATTTTCCCGAAAAAAAAAGCGACATATCAAAATATAGTCGCGCATATGAAAAAATTACGTTTTACGTTAGAATCGCAGAAAGTTTTCAAAAGAATTTTTAACATATGCGTAGTATCGCATTACTATTAATGTCAATTTCAAAATGTTCCAATTATTACTCCCTGCCAATTGCTACTTGAAACTACAATCACGGTTCTTAGTAAAGAACCGTGATCATAGTTTCAAGTAGCAATTGGCAGGGAGTAATAATTGGAACATTTTGAAATTGACATTAATAGCAAGTTATTGCATCGTACTAAAAGTGATTTCAAGATGGATTTAAAAAATAAATACTAAACTAGACTATAGCTCGGTTGTATAAAGCAGATAATTCTCGAGATAATTTTCAATCAAACACCGATTGAAAATGATCTGCTTTATACAACCGAGTTATAGTCTAGTTTCATATTCATCTTTTAAATCCACCTTGAAATAACTTTTAGTACGATGCAATAACTTAAATGACTATTAATGTCAATTTCAAAACGTTCCAATTATTGGTATTGGTTATTGCTACTTGAAAATACGATCACGGTTCTTTACTAAGAACCGTGATTGTAGTTTCAAGTAGCAATTGGCAAGGAAAGAACTAAGAAAACGTCACTTTTTCAATTTTGTCACATAATGCAATATTGCTATATATATAAACAGTGGTACATGATGGTATGATGAGGTTAACAACAATTTATGCAACAATTTATGCAACATCTAACAATATAATCACGGGCTATAGTTAGCTCGTCTTTATATGATTGAGCGTAAAGTTCGTAGGAGCATTTGAGCGAAAGGTGTGAGATTCCATTTAATAAACCTGACCGAAAGATTAAAGATGAATGGTGAAAAATAATGAACGAAAACTTCTGCGCTGACCGGCGGAAAAGCCTTAAGGCTGATAGTCCTATACAGATTTTTTTAAATTTTGAGTGAATTCTACAATTTGTAAATATTTATAGCAATGCCCGATTACATGACAACAAACGTTTTTGTAACAAAATCAGCTGTGAGGCTTTTCCGTCAGTCAAGGAAGAAGCTCAGAGAAGTTTAATCACCCGGTATATACCTTAACTTCGCAAATAACCTCTGATAAACTGTGAAAGGTGATTCGTGAAAATTCACTCCCCGCTAAGGATCGAACTCAGGCTCCCCAATACTCAGTACTAGATGGTCGACGCCACTAACCACTCGGCCAGTAAGTTCGGTTTTTTTTTAAACAATTTTATTAATAAAATAAAATAATATTTAAAGTGATATTTAAATGTTATTTAATTTTATTAACCCTTAACCACCTAAGTCCGGTCACTGAGATCTGTTGTAAAGTAGCAAATATATGTTAGCTTTGTTAAAAAAAATATTTTGTTACAAATTAAAAAAAATTAAACGTTTTATGTGGTTTCATTACTCATACCAACCCCAATAAATAGTTTAAGCTACTTACAGCACATACATAATAATTTAAAATTCATATATTTCTACAAGAAATGTTGCGGTTCAGTAGTCGGTATACGAACGTCCGGATTTTAACACCTAGGCGGTTAAGGGTTAATCAAATTGTTTAAAAAAAACCGAACTTAGTGGCCGAGTGGTTAGTGGCGTCGACCATCTAGTACTGAGTATTGGGGAGCCTGAGTTTAATCCCTAGCAGGGAGTGAATTTTCGCGAATCACCTTTCACAGTTTATCAGAGGTTTTCTGCGAAGTTAAGATATATACCGGGTGATTAAGCCTCTCGACGTTACGACTTCAAATATTATTAAATATGAATAATAAACATACATTCTCCAATATAAACTCTCGTCTTTGTTAACGTCTTTTCCCATTACAATTCGTTTGCCAAAGCCTTGTGTAGTATTTTTTTATTGCCGTATTTAATGCCTTGCCGCGCACAGCGATAAAATTATTTACTCGCGCCCATTATGGCGATTGCGAAATTATTTGTGCCGGCGAAAGGGCACACGCAATTTGCTTAATTTAAAATTTAGCCGTAATTAAATTTTAGCGTTTTAAGAGTCGCCCGTATAGCTTTAATTTACGATCGCGAAATTTATTAAAATCTTTTGATGTTTCCCTGTTGAAATATTGCCGTGAGTGAGAGTGAGCGGTACATAAATCATCAGGCATAAAAAATAATAATATGTAGGAATATCTTTAGAAGTTTAATATTTATGTAGGTATTAATAAATAATCTAGATTACCGGTTTATATATTGAAATATTATTGAATATAGATCATTTCACACCGTGTATATCCGTGTAGGGGTTTTCAACATGATGAACTATTAATGTTCAGTACAAAATCTCTTGAAAAAATGAGAATAATAAATATGATATTGTACTTATGTAAATTATTTACTAATAAGATAGATGATAAACTGTTCTTGTCATTATTTAATATAAGAGTTCCTTCGCTAAATACTAGGTGCAATGATTTATTTTATGAGACCACTGTGAAAACAAATATATATATATATATATATATATATATATATATATATATATATAAGAACTGTCCTTTGTACAGATTGTCGCATGTTTTTAACACATATATTGACATTGATATTTTTAATATGCCGAACGCCTCTGTGGTAGGTGCTATTAAAAATATATAATTTGAATCTTCATTATATATCTTTATGTTATGTTTTTTCTTTCTTTTATTTGTTATGTTGTTATTATATCATCTGTATGTGGTTTCTGTTAAACTGTAGATGTCTATACTAAATAAATAAATAAATAAATAAATTTCTAACTAGGCCTACGATTGACGTTGTTTGTTTTTTTTTTAACAAAGGATTACGATTGGTACATTTCCAACAACAACTACCAACAATGTTTGTAGCAAGCATATGTGTTTGTTTCAAATATTATATGTTTTAATATTAATAAAAATATGTCATGTTTTAAAAAAAGAATTAAAACAAATTTAAATTTAAGAAAATGGATTTTGAAATTCCATACCATCCTAGTATATGTCGATCATTTTCATGCATACAAAGAAGTCACAGTGATCAAAAATTCACGTTAACTAACTCATTGAAATGTGTCACGTTGTAAAATAGTATTCATTGAAAAACTTAGATACCAATACAAAATTGCAAGAGATTTATTTTCTTATTACATGACCGCATTGCAGTAGGGTGCTATAGCAAAACCAGACCCCAGTCAGCAAAAAATAAAATAAACAAATCACCATACAACTATTTGAAATCCAGAAAATTTTAGCATAGTTGAATTAAAAAATGCTAATGGAGGGTTGAAAAATAATAAGAAAACTCCAGGAAATGACAAAATTCCAAATGAAATAATAAAAATGTTGGTAGATGACATTCCAGATATTTTCCTAAATGTTTTTAACAAAATTATGCATGATATAATTTTTTCAATTATATGGAAGGAAGCTATATTAGTCTTAACACCTGTTAAAAATTTAGACGATCCTTCAAAATTTAGACCAATTTGTGCAAAATTAGCAAAACATTTAGAAAGACTAAAAGAAAATAAAACAACGAGAGGAAGTTGAATCTAAAGGAGAATAAAATTCTGCGTACCATGGAATGTTCGAAATATACATACAGATCTAAATATCCGTTTTATAGAGGAAACAAAATCAAATGAATAGCTATAAATCACGAAGACCGTCTTCATAGACACCCCAACCTAGAGGTTCTATACTTATTCATCAATACAGACTTACATCGTTGTTCATTTTTTTTTTTAATTTAGAGATAATTCTACAATATACTTAAATGAATCAAACATTTCGAGTGCTGTAAATTCAACTAAACAGGGCAAAACAGGAGATGAATAAAACTACTATGTTTTTTTGCCACTTGTTTAATTGTTTGAAAAAACTAGTTTCGCCTAAACTCTAAGCACTATCAAGTTTTTCCCGATGAAATGCTCTTGGCATTGTCAAGTCAGTCATCGGGTAAAACTTGACAATGCCTAGAGCTTAGGCGAAACTAGTTGTTTCAAACAATTAAACAAGTGGTAAAAACATAGTACTTTTATTCATCTCCTTTATTGAAAATTAATTACTACGTAGTAGACGCCAAAAACATTCAATTTCTGAAACAGGGCAAAGTTCTCGGAGTGAATTCCTCGCAAATGCACAGAAAACTTCTGAGCGTCAACATTAGTCAACTGAATAATTAATTGTAAGAAATATGAAATATAAATTCATGGTTGGTCCGACATTAGCAGATTCAATAGTGTATTTTATTGAATCTGGTAATGTCGGACCAACCATGAATTTATAATTTTTTATACTGTGTACGAATAAACAAGAAAAAAACAAAAGTTTGTATTAAAGAAGTTACAGCGATCAAAAGCTCAAATTCACTAATATTCACGTTTATATTCATATTCAAATATATCAGATTGTAAAAAAGATACAACTAACCCTCTAGGAGGAAAGTCAAACGCCATCTGGCGGCACCACATCAATAAGCAATGCACACCCATATGGTAATAACCGTCAACATGCTCATGCCACCAGGATCACCGAATAGTGCCCTCTATGGAATAATATTTCAACAGAGTGCTTGAGATATCAGCACAAGGCCAATCGTATAAAACATATATAAGTGTGAACCCACCTCTTGATGTGGTGCCGCCAGATGGCGTTTAACTTTCCTCCTAGAGGGTTAGTTGTACCTTCCAAAATGAATGTTCAGGTTATAATTTTTGTTTTGATAATTCTCATGTATATTATAACGCTACTATAATCCTTTTTTTTGCGTTTACAATAAACTACATTATGATTTAAACAACAAATAGATACCATACTGAATGGTAAAACTGCACAAATAATATAAAAATCATCATACAACTATTAGAAAAAAAAATAAAATTTTGAAAATTTTGAAAAAATCAACATTTTGAAAATTTTGGAAATAATAAAAATGTTGAAAAAGTTGAATTAAAAAATGTTAGTAGAGGGTTGAAAAAACTCCAGGAATTAACAAAATAGATAACATACTCAATAGTAAAACTACTGGAACTATTGCAATCTTTAAAATGCATTTATCAAAAAACTGTTTCGGAAGTTACAACAGTTGTCGTCTCAAGTGATGTAAATGTAATGTGTCACAATAAATATTTTGATTATTATTAACAATTTTGTTTTTGTTTAATCAATTTATATTAAAATAAATGTATACCAACATAATCTATCTAATGGAACACATTCATGGAAATTTCAGATTCTTCAACTGTTTGGTTTAAAGAAACATTAGAATCAAAATATTTGTTACGATTTTTACAAATATTTTGATTTTAATGTTTCTTTAAACCGAATAGTTTTGTAGTGGTTTCCTTTCCTTTAGGTTTAGCTTAAAATAACATTTATTTATAATAATTTTTCATTATTTTTTTATATAAGTTTAACCCCCGTATTCACCAACGTTCTATAAATCTATCAATAGCTATTGAACCTATAATTATTCGTTGTAATAGCAACAATAAATAAATTATCTAGGGAAGGTAGTTACTTTAGATTCGCTCTATTGGAAACACTGAAAAATTAAAGAAATTGTGTCATCAAAGCTCCAATCACAAGCACTATTAAAGGTGTTATTTCATGTTAGAAAGTCATTGTAGATCTCATTTTGTAGGTCTTTTAATTCATAAGAAAAATAAGAAAAAATATTGTTATAAAAATTGTACCGTTTTCGCGGTAAAGCCAAAGAAGTGAAGAAAATTTTAATTAAAATGGTCCAATCAAGATCAACTTTATCCCATTGGATAAACAATTTTCAATCAAATCAAAAATCTTAATACGATTTGTCTCTAAAACAAAAGATGAACCCGTCTCGAATTTAATTTTAAAAAATGATAAAAATCTGTAAAATTGCCAAAACTATCCTCCTCCTTTGCGTCAAAGCAGGAGTCGTCATAGCAGTGACATGATACTCAAACTAAGTTATTTGGTTGGAAATATAATCTAGATGGCGGGAAAAATGTCGAGATTGTTTCAAATTGAACCTGCAAAGGCCTTGGCAAATTTTTGAAACATTGTAAATTTTATTTCATGATAGAACGTGGACTTTGGTCTTATATTGTAGGTATTTAATTTTTAAAGAAAACACAAAAATAGTGTTATAAAAATTGTACCGTTTTCTCAGTAAGGTCGAAGAAGTGATGAAAATAAAATAAAAATTATCTAATCAAAATGAGCTTTAGCCTGTTGGATAGACAATTTTGAACCAAATGAAAAATCTTAATACATTTTTTCCCTAAGATAAAAGACAAACCCCTCACATGATACAATATAAAAGTGATAAAAATCGGTAAAAATCAGAATCCCAGAAGTGGCACGGTCCTGTAACCTAAGACGTTTGTTTAGAAATATAATCTAGATGGCGGGGAAGATTGTTTCAAATTGAACCTGAAAAGCTACAGGCCTTGGCAAATTTTTGAAACTTTGAAAATTGTATGTCATGATAGAAAGTGGTTCTTGGTCTTATTTTGTAGGTCATTCATTTCCAAGGAGAAAAAGATAAAAATATTGTTATGAAAAGTGTACCCTTTTGGTGGTAAAGTCGAAAAAGTGATGAAACATAAAATTAAAATTGTCCAATCAAGATTAACTTTAGGCTATTGGATAGACAATTTTGAACCAAAGGAAAATCTTAATAATAGTTTTTCGTTTTTAGTATAGTATTGGTTTTCTAAAACAAAAGACAAACCCGTCAAATAATAAATTATAAAAGTGATACGAATCTATAATATCTATAGCGCTGTCCCAGAAATGGCTTGGCACTAAATTTCATGTCGATTGATTGGAAATATGGCCTAGATGGCGAGAAAAATGTCAAGATTGTTTGAAATTGAACCGGGAAAGCTACAGGGCTTGGTAAAATATTGCAAGTAGGAAAATTTTAATTTACGATATAAAGTCGTGGTTTTTTTAGGTATTTCAATTTCAATGAAGATTCCACAAAAATATTGTTATAAAAAGTGCAGCATTGCACCGGTAAAGCCGAAGAAGTGATGAAAAATGAAATTAAAATTATCTTATCGATATCGATATCACTTGAGCCTGTTGGATAGACAATTTTGAACCAAATAAAAAATCTTTATACAATTTTACCCTCAAATGTAAAACATTTATACTTTTTTATTTATAAGTGGTGTATAATATATCTTCACCCACTTTTTTCTAGATAATATGATGAACCAACCATCAACTTCAACTGGTTTACCCCGCAATTATGCAAGATTTAATGAAAAATATGCACCTGATTCAATAAACGGTATAAGATTTTTTTCTTATGTATGTATATATATATATATATATATATATCTTATAATAAACGATACTCACTTACTATATCCCTTAAAACAACACAATTTTAAGAATACTTTGATTTATTCATGAACAGTGATATATTTTTACAACAAAACTCAAATAAAAATAAACCTAGGCAATTTTTTCTTTAAAAACCCGAATATTCGTTTGTAAATTTTTTAGTAGTACACTTAAATGAGTTACTTGAGATAATAGATACCCTTTATTTGTTTAAAGAAGTATACTATTTATATTTCTTTTATTGCAGCTTAAAGAAGTATACTATTATATGCAGTTTAAAGAAGTATACTATTTATATTTCTTTTATTGCAGCATTCTCTATATATTTTCCTTGATTGCAAATAATTTTAATAAACAATTATAATTAAACCGTACAATATTTTTTTACCGGCGTGTTGAAAGAAACGATCCACACTCCTTATACGAAAAAATTAAAACATCACAAACAGGTAAGCCAGTAACGGCAAGAACAACAGTGAATTATTCTAAAAAAGTACTTTTCCACTTGTAACTAACCACACGCACATACAAACACACACATTCATGTAAAAAAAAACTTGATAATAATTAAATGTTACCTTGAGTGTTGTTGCAAAATAACCACTCTCAACAAAAACTGTTATAAACTTCTCTTAGCCGGTTAGTGTTTTTGGTGTACGCGTGGTTTAGTACGGCGGCGGCGTCGGCACTGGCGTGGAGAGGCACACGCGTCGCGACGGCGTTCTGGCGGGTTACTAAACCGTAATATCGGCATCGGCGGGCTCGGCGGAAAGTGCCCGCCCCGAGCACGCGCCACTCGGATAAACCGGACACCGCTACCGGCTAATTGTTGTCCCCCGCTTTCAAGACACAGTTAACAAGAAATACAGTTAATGCAAAATATTGCCAGCCATGCCATAATTGTATTATTGTATCGAATTGAACTTTACAACAAGAAATCTAGTCGTCATGGGATATCGAGTGTTAATTACAAACGTTCTAAAGGTAGTTTTAGACTAAACAATTTCTTAGTTCAAAAGTTTTTCCGTTTTTTTGTTTTCAAAATTTAATCATTTGTTTGTTTCATCACAATATGCAAATGTTATTAAAATTTATGACAACTTCTGTGTGTTGCGTTTTTTTATGAAATAATTTTCATAAAAAAACGCTAAATTATATTATTACAATATTACGTTACACATTCTTAATATTGTTCTTCGTAAAATAACATTTTATTTTGCAAAGATATTCATGTTTATTGTTAATTTTTCTATCTTTATTATTATTGTAGTTATAGTCTGAGCACACACAGTCGATATTTAGTCGGCCGATAGTTTAGTCGATAGACATAAATGTATTAAGTTTAATGTAGGTGCATGCACAACACAACTGCAGATCAACTCGATTTCTATTATAAATCAACCCGAGCTAAATTATTGAGTCGACGAAAAATCGACTGAAACTGTGTGCTCGCCCTTATTGCAATTATATGCTCCTTACATTCCTTATTGAAATGATTGATTTCTTTATAACTTTTAAGTGCTTTTATAATACTATATTGTGTTTGGTTGAACACTTCTAAAAACAAAGATACGTTTTCATTATGACAGAAGAAAAATAATTTCAGTATATAATATTGTTTATGCTCTAAATCGTAGTAGTTACTATATTTGTTACAATTCTGTAACTGGCTGTAACTTGGAGTCCTTTTGACATGTATTAGTTTATGTGTATTGCTACTTCAAAAATTGTTCTCTAAATTATATATATATATATATATATATATATATATATATATATATATATAAAGTATAAGGTTAATTGAATTACAACGCTGTATTTATAATTTAGAATCTATAAAAATTCTATATTAATCATGTGTATATTTTGCCAGCGGATGCCTTCTAAAAATATCTCATCCACCACCCAATTTATCACTTGTATGATTCCCCCGGCATAGGCGTAAACAACTCGGCTGGCAATCAATCGCTTTTATTGTAACCGTCCATCTCAAAGTTTTATAATTATTTCCATACAGTAACTGCAGAAAATTGCACCGTTTAACTTTCTCGCTCTGCGTTTAATTGATTTTTATTTTGAAATTACGATTGCCGCAGCGGTCAAGATAAATCCGCAGGATTGTATTTTATGGTTTCATAAAGTAGGAATTAGTTTTAATTGGTATTTTATTTCTAGAGAGATAGAGAGAGACAGGGTAGCTATATATTACGATTAATTAAAATGATGAATCAAGGCGCTGCTTTTTATGCGGAATTGTTGGAATGCAATAAGCTGCTCTTGTGTGCATTTCGGAGGATGTTTAAAGGAATTATTCATGAGATAATTAAGGATGTAATTAGTTAATTATTCAGGAATTTGAGCTGCGCTTCGTGCATTATGGCGAATAGCTTTGTGGCCAAGAGTTCATTACTGAAATGGTGGATGATGATAGTGTAGTGGATAATTTAACAATAACAGGTGTTATAGATCTAACAGGATTTACATGTACACAGTGCTGTCCTGACAGGTATTCAATCGCATATTGAAATATGAAAATATATGCTGTTTCTTTAAAAAAAAATTATATATTTCAGTTTCTCAAAACTATACTTTTTTTTGTATTTATATACAACATATACATTTTACTATTTCTGTGGGAAAGTATTTCCCACACATTGTTACAAAATCATCCCATGCAATATAATTAATATTAGGCGCTTTCGTTTAGCATGGTTTGGCATTGCTAGTCGCCCCGTGGCGTGCAGTATCGCGGTCGTGCGCCGCCGGTTGTAAGGGACGAGGTAAAATTATGCGCATCGGAAGCGGCAAATAGAACAAAAAAGAATAAGCCTGTACCAGCCCAGAGTGATAAACCAAAGGCACTTATGTTTGTTGGTGAAATTAACATGTTCGCTATTAATTTGGGCGCTTAGCGTACATGTATATATTTTTTAACACAGCAATAACTTCAGGAATAACTCATTTAATGAGCGTCCGCGAGACTTTCCGACACTAATTCCAGCTCTCCCATTCCGCGAGCCTTATGCATATTCCCCACTAATTGAGCATGCGAAACGCGCCCATTGCACTTATGAATTATTAAAATGGCCACAATAATCGTAAATAATAATAAAATTAGCGCGCAGAGGTGAAGGGGAAAAAAAAAGAAACGGCTCGGCCATTCAGATGAGCGAGCTGCATTCCGCGAATGAAGAAATACCTGAACCCAACAGCGACATACTATATTAGATTCATTTAAATGTAACTAATAGTTACACAATGTAAATATAATACTGTTAATTAGTCAGTATTTGTTCTATTAGCAATGTGTGTTAAATATGATAATAGCGAATAGAAGAATATGTTTATTCTTCTGTTGACTGCATTGCTGGCATTAAAATATGTTTTCATACCAATGTCACTGTATAAAATAAATTGTATAGAAAAACTTCTATCTTTATAGGGCTGGTTATCAGCCGTGAGGCTTTTCCGCCGATCAAGGGAGAAGCTCAGAGGAGTTTAATCACCCGGTATCTTCACACAAAATCTGTGAAAAGTGATTCGCGAAAATTCGCTTTACTGGGGTTAGAGAAATACAATTGAAAGTGAAAATGATATATATTTATATATAATAATAATTTCTCAAAAATGTCACTCTCTGGTGGGATTTGAACCCACGTCTCCGGTTATCGCGGCCGTCACGCTACCAACTTCGCCACGGAGGATGGTAGTAAATAGCGCGTGAGATGTTCATTATGTCCAAAATGGCAAGTGAAAGTGGCCACTCAAAACATCTGGTTTAACCAAGAGTGTCTTCGACGAAAACTGACACCAATCTACATCAACCCTCTTGATATGGGCACCCCTGATATAGACCATAGTGCGGCAAACTTTTGAGGCAGACCAGCGAAATATATTCCTCACATACAATGTTTCAGAGCTATATTTTTATATCATCAGCTTTTGTGTACAAAACATCGACTATTTATCTAAAAATATGTCACAATCGACTTGGCCTTATTGCTCTATTTATCAAATAGTTTGTCTAATCGGTGTCTAATTTTTAATAATTTTAATTTATTAATTTCATAAAAAGTTAGTATTTATCAAGTAGTCTTATCAAAATTGACTTCACGATCACGATCGTTTTTTTGGCCATCATCAAAAGCTTATTCATTTGTACAGCGACTCCATCAAATGATATCTAATTAATTTGTCAAGCCCTCGTTGCGTATGCACATTTTGTATACAATTTAATTCTTATTCAGAAACTACGCCAACTTGATGAATTGCAGTTCATTAGTACGTATTCGCTATGCGTTTAGATAACTTTGTAAAGGTACTCGAGGTACGATTGCTACAAATTAACACTGCTGCATAAACACAGCATTAATGTCGGGAACACGTTCCCTGTTCCAGGGCAAACTGAATTTACTGTTCGGGGTAGGACGCTAATCGGTTTAGCAGGCGCAACAGGTGGAAAGAACAAATATATATACCTGCAGGCGGATTTCATCAGCACGATCGCGATACTGATATAAATGTATAATACAGAATTAAATCAACTACATAAGATCATATTCAGAATTTGTTATGATCTTGTCAACGTAGCGCCAAATCTGAATTGAAATTTTTTGTAAATTATGTTAATTGCCAGTTACTATGTTCATTAACTCTGCTTAATTATCCTGATGATGCTCGAAATTAAACGAGCGAAATATATTGATATATTATAAAAGGATTTCACTGCCCTCGCTGTTTCCGAAAAATAACTTTCAATAATTTTAATATTGTCCGCGAAATTACATCCTTATTTTTTCCAAGTATTAGGGAAGAAATTGTCATAATTTATGTTAAATTTTGTATAGTATTCGCTAATAAAAAACTATTATGATTAATAAATAATAATAATATAATTGGAACAGATGCAGTAATAATATGCATCTATTACAAATTGTGACTGGCTATCGACCTTCTGCCGTGTGGTAGAGATGTGTATGTGAGTGTTAGGACTTGTTACTTCAGAATATCATCCTATGGTCTTCTAAAGTGTCGTTAATTATATCTCTATAACTACAAATTGTAGGTACCGACTACTTTACGCGGAGGTACCAACCACTGCACTACATCGACGTGTAAAATGGAATATAGAAACACAATAATTTTTTTATGAAAATAAAATATATTTACCCAGTGGCCGAGTGGTTAGAAGCGTCATCCGTCTCGTAGTGAGCATTGGGGAGCCTAAGTTCGATCCCCAGCGGGGAGCGAATTTTCGCGAATCACTTTTGACAGTTTTTCAGAGGTTTTCTGTGATGTTAAGGCGAATACCGTTTGATTAAACTCCTCCTAGCTTCTCCCGTGACAGGTGGATAGCCCTATAAAGATAGAAAAAAAATTTTAATATTTTTTTCCGCGATTATTAATATGATGTAATTTGTATTTATTTGTATTTGTATTTGTATTTATTTATTTCACTTATATTTACATTTAAAAATTTATACACTTTTATATCGTTATTCTATAATATTTTTATAATAAGTTCATTATAGCACCTAAGTACATAGTACTTGTATGTGCCCGGATTCAAGATAATTTAATTTAATTCTAAATAATTTATTATTATAACTATTCTCGAGATTTTCAACAAAAAACACATGTTACCTGAATCAAATGTATATTTTTGAAAAACTTACACAGGTAATCTTTAAAACCATCAAAGATAACCGCATATATCTTTCAAGTAGTACCAACCACAATATATTTGTATACATTTAGATCGATAGCAGTTGTTTAAAAATTCAAATTAACCCTGATTTTTGAGTTTTAGTAAACAGTATGGTTATGCAAATTACATTTCTACGTTTAAAAAGTTATATCTTTAAAACCATCAAAGATAACCGCATATATCATCCAAATAGTACCAACTACAATATATTTGTATACATTTATATCGATAGCAGTTGTTTAAAATGTAAAATTAACCCTGATTTTTGAGTTTTAGTAAACAGTATGGTTATGCAAATTACATTTATACGTTTAAAACGTTATATCTTTAAAACCATCAAAGATAACCGCATATATCATCCAAATAGTACCAACTACAATATATTTGTATACATTTATATCGATAGCAGTTGTTTAAAATGTCAAATTAACCCTGATTTTTGAGTTATAGCAAACAGTATGGTTATGCAAATTATATTTCTACGTTTAAAACGTTATATCTTTAAAACCATCAAAGATAACCGCATATATCTTTCAAGTAGTACCAACTACAATGTATTTGTATACATTTAGATCGATAGCAATTGTTTAAAATGTCAAATTAACCCTGATTTTTGAGTTTTAGTAAACAGTATGGTTATACAAATAACATTTATACGTTTAAAACGTTATATCTTTAAAACCATTAAAGATAACCGCATATATCTTTCAAGTAGTACCAACTACAATATATTTGTATATATTTATATCGATGGCAGTTGTTTAGAATGTCAAATTAACCCCGATTTTTGAGTTTTAGTAAACAGTATGGTTATGCAAATTACATTTATACGTTTAAAATATTATATATTTAAAACCATCAAAGATAACCGCATATATCTTTCAAGTAGTACCAACCACAATATATTTGTATACATTTAGATCGATAGCAGCTGTTTAAAATGTCAAATTAATCCTGAATTTTGAGTTTTAGTAAACAGTATGGTTATGCAAATCACATTTCTACGTTTAAAACGACATATCTTTAAAACCATCAAAGATAACCGCATATATCTTTCAAGTAGTTCCAACCACAATATATTTGCATACATTTAGATCGATAGCAGTTGTTTAAAATGTTAAATTAACCCTGATTTTTGAGTTTTAGTAAACAGTATGGTTATGCAAATTACATTTCTACGTTTAAAAAGTTATAGCTTTAAAACCATCAAAGATAACCGCATATATCTTTCAAGTAGTAGCAACCACAATATATTTGTATACATTTAGATCGATAGCAGTTGTTTAAAATGTCAAATTAATCCTGATTTTTGAGTTTTAGCAAACAGTATGGTTATGCAAATTATATTTCTACGTTTAAAACGTTATATCTTTAAAACCTTCAAAGATAACCGCATATATCTTTCAAGTAGTACCAACTACAATATATTTGTATACATTTAGATCGATAGCAGTTGTTTAAAATGTCAAATTAACCCTGATTTTTAAGTTTTAGTAAACAGTATGGTTATGCAAATTACATTTATACGTTTAAAACGTTATATCTTTAAAACCATCAAAGATAACCGCATATATCTTTCAAGTAGTAGCAACCACAATATATTTGTATACATTTAGATCGATAGCAGTTGTTTAAAATGTCAAATTAATCCTGATTTTTGAGTTTTAGTATACAGTATGGTTATGCAAATTACATTTATACGTTTAAAGCGTTATATCTTTAAAACCATCAAAGATAACCGCATATATCTTTCAAGTAGTACCAACTACAATATATTTGTATATACTTATATCGATGGCAGTTGTTTAAAATGTCAAATTAACCCTGATTTTTGAGTTTTAGTAAACAGTATGGTTATGCAAATTACATGTATACGTTTAAAACGTTATATCTTTAAAACCATCAAAGATAACCGCATATATCTTTAAAGCAGTACCAACTACAATATATTTGTATATACTTATATCGATGGCAGTTGTTTAAAATGTCAAATTAACTCTGATTTTTGAGTTTTAGTAAACAGTATGGTTATACAAATTACATTTATACGTTTAAAACGTTATGTCTTTAAAACCATCAAAGATAACCGTATATATTTTTCAAGTAGTACCAACTACAATATATTTGTATACACTTAGATCAATAGCAGTTGTTTAAAATGTCAAATTAACACTGATTTTTGAGTTTTAGTAAACAGTATGGTTATGCAAATTACATTTATAGGTTTAAAACGTTATATCTTTAAAACCATCAAAGATAACCGCATATATCTTTCAAGTAGTACCAACTACAATATATTTCTATATATTTATATCAATGGCAGATGTTTAAAATGTCAAATTAACCCTGATTTTTGAGTTTTAGTAAACAGTATGGTTATGCAAATTACATTTATACGTTTAAAACGTTATATCTTTAAAACTATCAAAGATAACCGCATATATCTTTCAAGTAGTACCAACCACAATATATTTGTATACATTTAGATCGATAGCAGTTGTTTAAAATGTCAAATTAACCCTGATGTTTGAGTTTTAGTAAACAGTATGGTTATGCAAATTACATTTATACGTTTAAAACGTTATATCTTTAAAACAATCAAAGATAACCGCATATATCTTTCAAGTAGTACCAACTACAATATATTTGTATATATTTATATCAATGGCAGATGTTTAAAATGTCAAATTAACCCTGATTTTTGAGTTTTAGTAAATAGTATGGTTATGCAAATTACATTTATACGTTTAAAGCGTTATATCTTTAAAACCATCAAAGATAACCGCATATATCTTTCAAGTAGTACCAACTACAATATATTTGTATATATTTATATCGATGGCAGTTGTTTAAAATGTCAAATTAACCCTGATTTTTGAGTTTTAGTAAACAGTATGGTTATGCAAATCACATTTCTACGTTTAAAACATTATATCTTTAAAACCATCAAAGATAACCGCATATATCTTTCAAGTAGTTCTAACCACAATATATTTGTATACATTTAGATCGATAGCAGTTGTTTAAAATGTCAAATTAACCCTGATTTTTGAGTTTTAATAAACAGTATGGTTATGCAAATTACATTTATACGTTTAAAGCGTTATATTTTTAAAACCATCAAAGATAACCGCATATATCTTTCAAGTAGTACCAACCACAATATATTTGTATACATTTAGATCAATAGCAGTTGTTTAAAATGTCAAATTAATCCTGATTTTTGAGTTTTAGTAAACAGTATGGTTATGCAAATTACATTTATACGTTTAAAACGTTATATCTTTAAAACCATTAAAGATAACCGCATATATCTTTCAAGTAGTACCAAACACAATATATTTGTAGACATTTAGATCGATAGCAGTTGTTTAAAATGTCAAATTAATCCTGATTTTTGAGTTTTAGCAAACAGTATGGTTATGCAAATTATATTTCTACGTTTAAAACGTTATATCTTTAAAACCATCAAAGATAACCGCACATATCTTTCAAGTGGTACCAACCGCAATATATTTGTATACATTTAGATCGATAGCAGTTGTTTAAAATGTCAAATTAACCCTGATTTTTTGAGTTTTAGTAAACAGTATGGTTATGCAAATTACATTTATACGTTTAAAACGTTATATCTTTAAAACCATCAAAGATAACCGCATATATCTTTCAAGTAGTACCAACTACAATATATTTGTATATATTTATATCGATGGCAGTTGTTTAAAATGTCAAATTAACCCTTATTTTTGAGTTTTAGTAAACAGTATCGTTATGCAAATTACATTTATACGTTTAAAACGTTTTATCTTTAAAACCATCAAAGATAACCGCATATATCTTTCAAGTAGTACCATACAATATATTTGTATATATTTAGATCGATAGTAGTTATTTAAAATATCAAATTAACCCTGATTTTTGAGTTTTTGAGTATAATTATGCAAATTACATTTCTACGTTTAAAACGTGAATATATTTTTTTTCATTTGTAATGAAAAATTCGAAGAATGTTTCAAATTTTCATAAAGGGCGTATATATATTTTTTTCAAAATCGGAAAAGAGTCGTAGGTAAATATAGACATTCTCACACCCGATTTCCACCAAAAACAATCAAGATGATTACGTTTTGTGAGATAAAAACCACAATCAAAATTTGGTTTGACTATATTTATTGATTTTTCAGAAACGTGGCAGATCGAGGCAGTCGAAGGGCAGAAGACAAACAAATGGCAGGCGAGGGACAGACAACATACGACGAACAAATGACAGACGGCGGACAGACGAATCAAAATTTGGTTTGAACATATTTATTGATTTTTCGGAAACGTGACGGAAAAATGTATCAGAGACAGTCGAAGGACAGACGACAAACTACAAACAAATGACAGGCGACGGACAGACAACAAACAACGAACAAATTACAGACGGCGGACAGACAAATCAAAATTTGGTTTGAAAATATTTATTGATTTTTCATAAACGTGGCGGAAAAATGTACAGTCGAAGATAAACATAGTTTTTCAAATAGGATCTTAAAATGATTAGTGGACCTAATGAAGAGAATTTGGGCAAAAATTGGAATTTTTGCCAGATGAATCTTCTCCAAAATTAAGAAAACCAACACAAACATTCGAAATACAATGCTTTTACCAAATTCGTGAATAGTTTTAAATATCTAATCACTAATCAGTTCACATTTAGAAGACGGACAAGAGAACGTAGACGATGCCGTCGGCCAATTCGGTGACTTCAATCGTAATCCTTCATGGAAATTAGCTGTATAGCAGGGAAATTTAACGGGAAATTTAAATGACAATGCACTTAGATAATTGGCGGAAACAATAAATTACGGCACGAACGGGTGGGGATGATGGCGGTAAATTACTACGCAATGTGTGTGTGTACAATGTGCGTATATTATTTTAAATCTATTTAGATAGGATTTCAGAATTCCTATGCTACTAAGTATGTGTGTCTGGCAGTTTTCTCTGTCTCTCTGTCTCGTATGTATGTATGTATCTGTGTCAAAACTTTAAAATGAAGTTTGATATCTATATTAAATGATTCGAACCACTAAACAGTAGTAATATTTAAAAATTAAACCCGTGCAATTATCCCAACCGCAAAACTTAGCAAACAAATTTAATTAAGTGCGTAGTTCATTGGTTCGTTAAAGCTGCATAAACCCTCCGCTGCAATCACCCCGATAATTAATATTCGATTAGAAATTCCCATCGACATTTACTCTCACAGATACACACATTTTATGGATTATTTTCCCGCATTCGCTGCGAATATTTAATTACCAGCGTGGGCTTGCGCTACGCAGTTAATTAATAATTTATTTAATTGCTTGTGAATTTATCGCACGATAAATTTAATAACCACCGGCTTCGAGTTTTTTTTTTATTATTTGCCTTCGCAACGAAAATGAATACAAATTTGCGTCGGTGCGTTTACATTGACGCGCGATGATAAATTGTGCTTATCAGCGCGGTTGATGGAAAGCGAATGACGAATAAAAAATTAAGTTAATAACGATTTTATTGTACTTAATAAAAATAAAAAAACTGCTGTATTATTATTTTATTTGTACAGTTGCTTAATACTTATCTTTTATGGATAATTTATTATTTTGCTTCTAATATTTCTAGAATAGTCTTGCAATATTAAATAATGACTATTGTCCTCTGGTTTACAACTTTTTATAAGTAATTAACTTTAGATATGTTGAGTAATTAATCTTTGCATAGTTCAGCTATCTATTCTACAAGATACTATCTTGTAAAAACAGAAATAACGAAAATAGTATTATTATTGTTTAACTTCCTTTTTTTCTGTGTAATTTTCGTTTCTACTAAAAATCTTTTTTAAGCTTGTTGAGCAACACGAACAGTTTGGTTTATTCTTTTATTATACATCAATTCATTAATTGATAACCAAGGAATTTCTAGTTTCTAGTTAGTCTAGGTGTAAATAAGTTTTTGTGTCACTAAGCCCCCGTACTAAAATAATTTTCTAAATCTATGAATTAATAAAAAAACAAACTACAAAGTAGGGAATTAAATTAGTATGAAACAAGAAGAAGGTGTGAACTGAAAATCGTAGAGCCAGATATCTGGTTTACAGAATGGAGTAAATGTGGGTATAATAAAATACCCATACACCTAATTAAAATAATATGTATATGATAATATAATATATAATATGAATTGTATGCCGTGTTTGTTTGTTTGCTTACTGCTACAAAAATTATTAGACTCTCATAAAACAGCATTAAAAAAATAACTAAACCCGTCTTCTTTAATTCGACCAGAAGCCGATCTTATTATTTACAGCAATTATAAATCACACAATTAACGGCGGGTCCGGGATAATAAATCAGGACTTTTTAATGGCCCGATGAAATCTCCATCAGTGCGGCCGACCCGTGGCGCCTCTGGAGGAATCCGGACATTAAAAGGGCGTTTTTGACAATAACAAAAATGAACAGCCCCGACGATAAATCCGGATATCGGGCGTGCGCGTGATTAATGTCTTCCTCTCACGTTATAACGTGCGGTCGATATTTTATATCAGCTATTATTATAAAGTGTGGCGGGTTTAAATTTACGAAGGATAATAAATTTCGGTAGATGTAGAACCGTTTAGATTTATAAAATTCATTAACCTAAAATATTTTCATCATCCTAAAATATTTAAAATCACCTCTTTAAATGTTTTAGGATGATGAAAATATTTTAGGTTCATGAATTTTATAAATCTATACGGTTCTACTTCTACCGCTGAAACACACTCTATTCTATAAAGATATTCTATATATCAAATCATTTTTTTAACAACCCTTGTATATCTAAGATAAGATTAACAAATTATACACCAATTCGGCTTTTAAAGCTATTAAAAAACTTCAGTTTCATTATTGAAACGTAAGTTTAAAAAGTTAAGTAAAATCAACAAAATCTAGGGTACAAATTCATTAAAATTATTATAGGGTTTAGTCATTACAAAATCACTAATTCGATGGAAATTCGTGGAATGATCAAGTTTATTCATCGTAAAATAATCCACACGATTTTTTGAATGTTAACAATGATAAAATAATGCGCTATGGTCACATCATGTGTGTATGACACTATGTAGTTTGTGTCTGCATCGAAAACGATATAAAAAAACTAGATAATGTCATACGGGCTTAAGCCCATTATTTTGGATGAAAAATATAAGACAATATACACGTACACTATACATTTACGTACAGGCTGTATCTTTACTTTCAAATATTGTAAGTTGTACGTGTATATTGTCTCATATTTCGCTTACAAAATAATATAATAAAGTTTAAACTAATAAAGCTATTAATATTATTTCATCATACACTTTCGGGTGTATAGACAATATAATTGCCAGTTAGTAGTGTCGGGCGGCGGTAATAAACTATAACAGTAACCGGAGAGAATTTTCGAAAAAGTCTTACTTGTCAAATCTGCTAATAATGGTTCTCAATAAATTATGATATCACATGCGGGAAATCAAATTACTATTTACGACTTGCGTACGCGTTTTTTTGTTTTGTGGTTTCATGATTTATAAGGTCAGGTTCATTGGCACCGGAATATGATTTATGGCCGGAGCTATGATTAGTTCAAGCGCAATTAGACGTTTTTGTTTCCAATTTAATGCCAATTTAAGTGCTTGAAAAAAAAAGCACAAAACTAATTAGTATTAAATGTTTTTGTTGTAGTTTTTATCTTAAGAGTATTTAAGGCGAAAAGTGGATAGAACTGCGACAGATAAAAATCGACATCCTCGGCTGCAGTGAAATAAGATGACCAACTAATAGCAAATCCAGCACCGAAGAGCACAGGGGCCATTTTATTCACTGACAGAAGACGTATAGCACCGATAGTATTCTCTAGGACGACGGTCATTACACTTAGTGTTGATTATTGTAAACCAATTGGACAAATTTGAAAAAAGACGACTAAGACTAAGACGACTAAGAGTTCAGTCCAAATCCATTGTGAACATATTGAAAACCAAACGAATTAATGAAATCGGGATGATGAAAGCGTGGTAGGATAGCATTACAATAGATATTGGAGCTTCAAATAGTTACAGTCCACATGCCTTCTAATTGGCAAACCATTCACCCATTCGGTTGTTGTGTATTTCCACAAGGCAAGCAATACGAAGCAATCCCGGGATTGGATCGAACCGACGACGGACCACGGAAATGGGGCATTCGGCAAAGAGGCAATTCCGCTGCAGCGCGGATCCTGTGTGAACTTCCGATCCTAATCTCGTCTAGACCGCGGGTGCGATAAGATGCCCCCCCTCGGGGGAGTTGCGTCGGGAATTCCACAATTCGGCGGGTTGCAATTAGAGGTGATAAAATTAATATGAAAAAAGTCGGGCGTAATAAAAGAGCGCGCCGCGTTGTTATTAAAAAAAGCGCGATGAATTTTAACGGGGCCAAATTATATTGCGTGAATGCCCATACCAGTAAAAAAAAGGCCGGTGCTAATTACAATTAGGGAGTCCGTAATGGGGCATTATAAATTGCGGGATTATGGGGTGGCAAATACGCTGCAGGGCGGGGCGTTGATTATGCGAAAATTTTAATATCCAAATTGTGGGGTCCATTCAAATGTGCTACTTCGCGTTCGTCGGGATTCCATGCAATTTCATGTGATGAAAGAACGCCGGGTTATTAACTATCCTGCTACATTGAAATCCGGAATTTATAATAACGTGGATTGAATATGAGATGGACTTTGAGAGCACCTAACAAAAAGAAATTGTCATTTGAAATGATATTTTGACACTTTCTATCACATATATTTTTTTAATTAGTCTTAAATTAATAAATGACATTAATTGAATCATAGAAAATAACGGATAATAGTGTAGTGCATAGTTCAAGTCATTTGAAATAATGGATGGGTATAGTTTGGTTGGTGGGGGCCGCCCGCCCACCCCACCTTTACTCGCATAGTTTTTTCATAGGATAACACTCTTTTTGGAATAGTTAAAACAATATAAAACATCTGTATCCATTGAAAAAACTATGTGAGCTAAGGTGGGGTGGGCGGGCGGCCCCCACCAACCAAACTATACCCGTCCATTATTTCAAATGACTTGAACTATGCACTACACTATTATCCGTTATTTTCGATGATTAAATTAATGTCATTTATTAATTTAAGACTAATAAAAAAATATATGTGAACAATAATGTAATGCATAGTTCAAGTCGTTTGAAATAGCGGACGGGTATAGTTTAGTTGGTGTGGACCGCCCGCCCACCCCACCTTTACTCGCATAGTCTTTCCATAGGATAACACTCTTTTTGGAATAGTTTAAACAATATAAAACATCTGTATCCATTGAAAAAACTATGCGAGCTAAGGTGGGGTGGGCGGGAGTCCCCCACCAACCAAACTATACCGGTACATTATTTCAAATGACTTGAACTATGCACTACACTATTATCCGTTATTTTCGATGATTAAATTAATGTCATTTATTAATTTAAGACTAATAAAAAAATATATGTGAACAATAATTTAATGCATAGTTCAAGTCGTTTGAAATAATGGACGGGTATAGTTTGGTTAGTGGGGGCCGCCCGCCCACACCACCTGTACTCGCATAGTTTTTCCATAGGATAACACTCTTTTTGGAATAGTTTAAACAATATAAAACATCTGTATCCATTGGAAAAACTATGCGAGCTAAGGTGGGGTGGGCGGGCGTCCCCCACTAACCAAACTATACCAGTCCATTATTTCAAATGACTTGAACTAGTTTCAATTCCCAATTCTTCTCTGATTTCATCATTTCTTATTCTGTCTCTTCTAGTAACTTGTTTTGCTCCTTTGAGATATTTAATTTCCATTGCTTGTATTCTATTTTTGTCCCTCTTCGTTAGTTTCCACGTCTCGCTCCCATATGTCAGTATAGGTCTATATATGATTTTGTATATATTTATGTTTGTCCTTCTGTTGATTTCTTTTTTGTTCATCAGTATATTGCTCAATGCGTTGTATGTGTAACTGTGTTGTTTATTCTGTTACTAAGTTCACCTTCCATTTTTCCGTCTTCTGTCAGTGCTACTCCTAGGTATTTGAATTGTTCTACTTGCTTTTATCTAGTGTCTGTTCTATACTTGCAATTATTCTCTTGGTTATTGTCTTTTCTAATATTTTCTAACTATGTCCCTATACTTATTATAGTTATGCCTCTATGATTAGAGCAGTCTTATCCCCTTTCTTGTGTATCGGTACGATTAGTGCTGTTTGCCAGTCTTTTGGTATGGTATTTGTGCTCAATATGTTGTTCAGTAGTTTCCGTAGTTTTTCTCTACCTACCGGGCCCAGTTGCTTGATAATTTCCGCTGTAATCTGGTCTTGTCCTGGTGCTTTTCCTATTTTTAATTCCCTTATTATTTTTAGTAGTTCTTGGTGCTTAATACTCTCTGTATCTGCTCCTGTGTTGTTCTTGTCTCTAATTCTTGTCTTTTGTACTTTATTTGAGGTTAGTAATTCTTCAAAATATTCTTTCCATTTTTCTAATATTTCTTAGTTTTCCTTCAGCATTCTTCAATGTTTGTCTTGTATGTACCTCATATCTTGTCCTTTTTCTGCAATCTTTTAGAGTTTTATAAAGTAGCTTTTAGTTTTCCCTTGCGTTTTTTCTCTCCCCGAACTTTTTCCATTCCCTGGTTTTTGCTATTCTAACCTCGTCTTTTATTATTTTTTAACATTTTCATAAAAGTCTTAAAATGTCAAAAGCAATTTTGGAGAACATATCAAAAGAATGAAGCTAACATAGAAAATCATTAGCATATTATTTATGTAATTAAAGAAATTCATCACTAATACCGCCATTGTTTTAATGAATGCCAATCTTCGACTACGATTTCTTAAATATATAAGGCATATATTATTATATGGCTCATAAGGATGAAAACTGCATGAATTAATAAATTTAAATTAGCCTTCAAAATGTGGATCTACCGTAGATTAGTCAAATTACCAAGATGTGACACAACAACAATTAAAATAATGTTTCCAATATTTGAATGTTTTTATAGATAATTGAGAACTACACTGTGACAATTATCGTTGTATATAAATTCACTCCTTTATTTTCATCCTCAGATTTTCCCCTCCAGCTAGTTGGATAAATCCAGCTGGTTTTACAGATGTAAACACGGCCGTTGCACGACACGGCCAATAAATTCAAGCCTTAAACGGTCCCGATATTTACTTACTCCTTCGGCTTTATCGATCCTTATCGCACGCCGTTTAAGTGTACCGTTTTCCCCCCCGCAAACACACACGTATACGCACAGTGTATATCGGAAACATAAAATCTCCTAATTATTGTTATTGCGCGCCGTGGAAAAGACGCGTTATTAAATAATAAACAATAACGGCTGCAGGGAATTCATGGGACTTTCTCAAACGGCCACAATTATCTACCTACGGCCACTTTATTATTAAATATAAATAATAATAATATCGAAATTTCAGGCGACGCAAATTATCATAATGTATGCAAACGCGAGATTGCTCCACTTAACGAGCGCGCGAAATTAATAAGGACGCCCGTTTTGCATTCCGGCTGAAAGTGCGTTACTTTAATGCTGTAGGTGTAATGTAAGACATGCAATATGTGTTCGCATTTACAGCAGAGATTATTTTAAATGAATACTAAAAAAAAAAACGGTGTACTTTTTATGTTATTAGTGTTTTTATAGCGTTTATTTCGATTAATTTAAGACACTTAAAATATATTAAATTATACTTCCTTATTCAGCATGATCCTTATTAAATAACGTAGAATTATGTGTTTGTTGTGTCCCAAAACACAATTAGTTTTCATACATATACAATTATATGTGAAAAATTAAATAAATTAAAAACAAAAAAGACACTTTTGTGGCAGTTTATTTGTGTCTATTCATAGTATATATTATTTTAAATTGTATTCACTTGGACTTTAAACCGACCGGTGTGAAGTTAAAAAATTCATATAATTACGAGCGACCCGTGAGTTGGCGCGACGTGGACTTTTTTCTCGGTGCATTGTTACTAAACGCAGTGTGCAAAAAAATTAGTTTTTTCTGTAATTGTTTATTTATGTCTTGGTAACCATAAAAAAAGAAAAAAACAAATTTAAGTTAATTTTGTTAGCTGTTATTGAATGTTTGCAACAAAACAAATTGCAATTGTTATTAATGTACACCCCACGATTTTTTTTAACTTTCAAAATATTGTTTAGAATTTAACAACAATCATCAGACATATGGTAATAACTGTTAACATGGTTATGCCATCAGGATCACCGGGTAGCATGTTGACGGTTATTACCATATGGGTGTGCATTGCTAATTAAAGTGGTGTCGCCAGATGGCGTTTAACTTTCCTCCTAGGGGGTTAGTTGTATCAACCTTTAGTTTTTATTTTGGTACTTGTGGACGCTCATGTCGAAGAGATTGAGGAAGTGTGTTAAATATTCAATTAAGTTAATGATATTGTTTATTTTTAGGTATTTTTTATATTTAATATTATATTGATGTGGTAATTTGTTATGGTTATCCCAAATAACACATTTGACATAAATATTATAGTATAATATATTATTATTTTAATTAACCATATCAAGTTTCTCTATCGGACCACTCAGATCTTCCAAACAACTACTCTATTATTGATCTAAAATGCATTACAAAATAAAACACCATAAACCGACGTACATCTCCTAAGTACACTCCTGACTATCTATATAATCTCGACAGTAGCAGTAGCAAGGTAGTAAAGAGTCAGACTTTTATATCCTCCGGAGCATTAACCCACTACTTAAGTACCACTTTAATAAAACTTTTATAGAGGTACCAAATGTATATTTTATGAAATAAAATTGAAATTCCAAAACAATGTTGTCCGATAAATCGACTCGCCTCTCGCTGAATGTGCAAATAAATCCATTGAATCGCGCACTTCCTCCGCGTTTTATGCGGAATAAAAGTGAGTTAACAACGGCGAAACTAGTTTTACGGCCGAGATTTTCTGTTTACACCGCGCCGAATTATGCGAGGACGATAATTCAGGAGTAAAACACCTGTCCGCGGCCGTGTTTTTTGTTTTGTGTTTCCCCCCAGCAATAACGGACACGCTCAAATGGGTATAATAAAGTACCGCCCTATTAGTGCGTAGATGGGCAACATGTGCGAGTCCCGTATGCAAAGACTAGGCCGCCCTCAGCTTCTGCAGGAAACGCCAACCGAGTTGAATTAACTGCGACCTCGTAAATAGATGGAACGTGGTTGCATGGCACACACAAAAGGCAAGAGCGCGATTTTTCCTGTTCGATTCGATCGCAATATGCGGCCTTTGATGCTGCAGCACTACAAATTGCAATGTGCTTTTATGTATAAAGCCACTTTGTATGCTTCATTTGATCGAATTAATTGTGTACGACACGTACGGATTAGCAGCAAAAAATAATTACAACGCTAGAATTCGATTTTTAAAAAAATATTAACAATTTTTCCATTCACAGCATTCAACCAGTTGGGACATCTGTACGTAATATTTCAAGAAGAAAAGACTATAGATATTTGTAGTGAATGGAAGAGATACCTGAATGCCAAAAATCTCCAAAATAAAGGATAGTTTATACAAAGTACATATGGATAGCCGTGTAATTGGGGGAATTTATAATGGCAAAGCCAGTGACTATAAAAAATATACTAATACAAAGAAACTAATAGTAATCATTAAACATATTTTTTTAAAGATGCGCGGGCCTTTTTATTTAAATTAATTTTGAACCTAAACTTGTTAGTATACGACGTGCTAAAAAATCAATAAAATCGATTAGAACCTAAGGAATGTGTTTATATTTTCTGTAATGTTTAACACTTACAAGGTCAGCATATGTTGGAATAAAAAATTAAAAAATTACGCCCTATTCGTTAACAATCAACGTATTTGGTTTAATTAATTAAAAATCGATATAATAAAAAATATGTATCCGCGCATATCTAAAAAAAATCTTTTTGTAATCACTATTGGCTTAGCAACAAATGGTGAAAATTTGAAAAAAATTCTTCGTGGGCTAGGATGGAAAATTAAATAATTTTGACTTTGACCGCCGTCAAAAACTTATTGAGCGTCATTTTTTGATTTTTGATTTTACCCCATGTTGACCTAATGTATTATAAACAATATACAATAATTGAAATAAAAATAGTATTGCTAAATAATTCGTAATTCCTTCAGCAACAAAGTGAAACCATAGATTTCGGGTCAACTTTGGCAGCTTCTAAAAAATACTTGCCATCATTTTTTTCAATAGGACTTTTTAGAAATCACTAAAGCCATGTTTTAGCAACAATATGGTATGATTCAAACAAAGGTTTGTATTCAAATGCACCTGTAATTAACCATCAAGCTATATGGTTTAATTAATTAAAAATCTATATAAAAAAAAATGTATCCGCGCATATCTAAAAAAATTCTTTTTGTAATCACTATTGGGTTAGCAACAAATGGTGAAAATTTGAAAACAATTCTCAGTGGGGTAGGATGGTAAATTGAATCATTTTGACTTTCACTGCCGCCAAAAAATAGTAGGGCGTAATTTTTTAATTTTTTATTCCAACATATGCTGACCTTGTAAGTGTCAATCATTACAGAAAATATAAACACATTCCTTAGGTTCTAATCGATTTTATTGATTTTTTAGCACGCCGTATACTAACAAGTTTAGGTTCAAAATTAATTATAAAAAAAAACTAAGGCCCGCGCATCTTTAAAAAAATATGTTTAATGATTAGTATTAAATTCTAAACAAAACATGAAAATTTTGAAAAAAATCTTCGTGGGCTAAGCTGCTAAAAATTACAAAATGTTTTCTTGCAAATTTTATTCAATAGCAACTAACTAAATCAACTTAATTTTTTATTACTCTTATATTATGGTTACCAAGACATGTGTAAACAATTGTACCAAAAATCAATTTTTTTAATGCTCCACTACCGGAGAATCATAATCTGCGTTGCGACCCCGCGCGGCCGCCGGAATTATAGAAAATTGATATCTTCACTCCGGTGCTGTACTCACCGTAAACAAAAAACTGTTGGGTTTGCTTGAATTTTTAGGATTTGAACTCGCAACCATTGTTTTTACTATTATAGGAGACCCTCGCTTCATATAAAATGTTCTGAAATGATACAACTAACCCCCTAGGAGGAAAGTTAAACGCCATCTGGTGTCCATTGCTAATTGATGTGGTGCAGCCAGATGGCTTTAAACTTTCCTCCTAGGGGGTTAGTTGTATCATTTCAGAACATTTTATATGAAGCGAGGGTCTCCTATAATAGAAAAAACAATGGTTGCGAGTTCAAATCCTAAAAATTCAAGCAAACCCAACAGTTCACAGTTACAGTTACCAAAATGCTAGAGTACTGAGGACAAAAAGTGTCAAATACTCCTCAAACATAAATGCTTAGTGACTTGATGTTATTTTAGCTACAAATCGCTAACCGCCATAGATTTTTTGGGGAATATTTAACCTTGTAAGTTGCTCAAAGCATACTATTTTATTCTTAACATGAATAAAATTCCAATTGTGGCAATTGAATACTTGAAAATCGATGTTATGAAACATCGATTTTCAAGTATATACAATACGTACAATGCTCAGTACGAGATGGACGGCGCCTCTGACCACTAATATCTGAGCTGGGTTACAAAACCACTTGCTAGCACGAAGCAGAACCATCTGAGGTTAGCTATGAATTCTAAGAATAACCAAACTCAATAATTTCAGTGGAATATCTGTTTATTCTCAAAACCCATATCTAATTACAAATGTTTCAACGCAAATTATAACAAGTCGTCTTGAAATCGTTTAATCAAATTTCATAAATTCAACTTGCCTCAAATTTTAATAAAACAATTTTTATTGAAATTACATTTTATATCTCATTTAAAAAAAATCGCGGTGTTTCATTCAGGAGAAAACCGCCTGGGGCCACTTAAGACATTATCGCAGGTGATTAATTTCACAATGAGCTCCTATTAAAAATCCATCGGCCTATATTTATTGTTCCGCAATTTAAATAATTCATTTATAACCCTCTGGGCGATTCGGCGCGGCGGGGGGCAGAGAGAGCGCGTGCGGTTACCATTCTAATAACGACCATTACCGCCCCAAATGGGAATTTATCCGCGCGGCATAATTTAATAATCCTGTAATTACGTGGTGGATGATAAAAAAAAAGCGCCTGATGGGATGTTAATGAGTTTTATAACGACGCGCGAGGTTTTTTGTCCGTAATTTTTATTATTCAAGGCTAATTAGAGTGGACGATTCAACCTACATATTTTTGAGTTTGTCTATTATTGAGCTGTGATATCTTATTTGATTGATTCGTTTAATTAGATTAAAATTATACCAGCGTGTGTCGAGAGACGAATGATTAATGATAAAAAAAATGTACTGTATGATATAAAAACCTTCAGAAATAATCATATACATATATAACTAGCTAAGGGAAGAAGATGGGATATATTGCATTGGATTAGCTAGGGGGCGCGTATGAGGTTGGGAAAGGTATCATTGGAAACCGTCATATCATCCTTCTAGATGCTAGGAAAAATAGATCGGGCCGTATGGCGCCGGTGGGAAAATCTGTGGAAAGCCGGGAAAGAGGGAAACATAGAATTGATTGTAGAGAAAAACTGTCAGTTTGTGCGCGCTAAAGAGGCAAGTGTATATATATATATGTATATATAAATATATATATATATATATATATATATATATATATATATATTATATATATATATATATATATATATACATATATATATATATATATATATATATATATACATATATATACACTTGCCTCTTTAGCGCGCACAAACTGACAGTTTTTCTCTACAATCAATTCTATGTTTCCCTCTTATATATATATATATATATATATATATATAGTAGTAGTAGCTGAAACTAAGTAATTCGATTGGATATATATCCTATCTAGATGGCGGGAAAAATATCGAGATTGTTGCTACAGAGCTTGGCAAATTTTCGAAACTTGGAAAATTTTATTACATGTTAGAAAGTCGTTGTAGCTCTTATTTTATAAGTCTTTTAATTCCAAAGAAAAATAATAAAAAATATTATTATAAAAATTGTACCGGTTTGGCGGTAAAGCCGAAGAAGTGAAGAAAATAAAAATAAAAATGGTCCAATCAAGATCAACTCTATCCCATTAGATAGACAATTTTCAACCAAATCAAAAATCTTAGTACGATTTTTCTCTAAAACAAAAGATAAATCCGTCACGAATTTAATTTGAAAAGAGATTAATATCAGTAAAATTGCCAAAACTATCCTTCGTTGCGTCAAAGCAGGAGGCGTCATAGCAGTGACATGATACTCAAACTAACTCATTTGATTGGAAATATAATCTAGATGGCGGGAAAAATGTCAAAATTGTTTCAAATTAAACCTGAAAAGGCCTTGGCAAATTTTTGAAACTTTCTAAATTTTATTTCACGATAGAATGTTGATTTTAGTCTTATATTGTGTGTATTTAATTTCTAACGAGAAAAAACCAAAAATAGTGTTATAAAAATTTTACGGTTTTGGCGGTAAGGTCGAAGAAGTGAAAAAAATAAAATAAAAATTATCCAATCAAGATAAGCTTTAAGGTCGTTTTAGACAAGACAATTTCTTAGCTCAAAAGTTGTTCAAGAAATGAATTCATATATCCTCTTTCCATACAATTTGTCCTTGACAAATAGAACGCGGTATATTTTTCCATTCGATCTACCATCCAATCCAATATTTCAAATAATTTGCTGTATTATACGAGTCAATTTAGATTGTCTCGCACCTTGACTAACTTTTGAGTCAAGAAATTGTCTTGTCTAAAACGACCATTAGCCTGTTGGATAGACAATTTTGAAACAAATCTTAATACAGTTTTTCTCTAAGATAAAAGATAAACCCGTCACATGATAAATTATAAAAGTGATAAAAATCGATAAAAATCAGAATACCAGAAGTGGCACAGCCCTGAAACCTATGACGTTTAATTGAAAATATAGTCTAGATGGCGGGAAAAACCTGAAAAGCTACAGGCCTAGGCAAATTTTTGAAACTTTTAAAATTTTATATCATGATAGAAAGTGGTTTTTGGTCTTATTTTGTTGGTCTTTCATTTCCAAGGAGAAAAAGATAAAAATATTCTTATGAAAAGTATACCCTTTTGGCGGTAAAGTCGAAAAAGTGATGAAAAATAAAATAAAAATTGTCCAATCAAGATGAACTTTAGACTACTGGATAGACAATTTTGAACCAAAGGAAAATCTTAATAATAGTTTTTCGTTTTTAGTATAGTATTGGTTTCCTAAAATAAAAGACAAACCCGTCAAATGATAAATTATAAAAGTGATAAGAATTTATATCTATGGGTCTATCCCAGAAGTGGCTTGGGACTAAATCTCATGTCGATTGATTGGAAAAATGGTCTAGTTGGCGAGAAAAATGTCAAAATTGTTTGAAATTGAACCGAGAAAGCTACAGGGCTTGGTAAAATATTGTAACTAGAGACATTTTATTTCACGATATAAAGTGGTGTTTCGCCTAATTTTTTAGGTCTTTCAATTTCAATGAAGATTCCACAAAAATATTGTTATAAAAAGTGCAGCATTACGGCGGTAAAGCAGAAGAACTGATGAAAAATGAAATGAAATTTGTCTTATCTGTCTATCACTTGGATAGACAATTTCTAACCAAATAAAAAATCTATACAGTTTTACTCTGAAATGTAAAACATTTATACTTTTTTATTTAAAGTTATTATACACCACTTTAAATAAAAAAGAATAAATGTTTTAAATTTGAGAGTAAAACTGTATAAAGATTTTTTTATTTGGTTAGAAATTGTTCTATGTTCACCCACTTTTTTTTAGATAATATGATGAACCAACCATCAACTTCAACTGGTGAACCCCGCAGGATTAATGCCGAATATGCAATTTTTTTGGTTTATTGCAAGTATATAGAAGACCGAAACTAGTTGCAAAATTAGATGAAAACAACGCAATGATCGTTTCATAAATTATTTATAAATTATTATAGTAATATTAAATAAATTAGCTACGAGAGTTCGGAGGCAAAATTCCACAAGGATGTACATTTCAAATTACAAATTGCGAACATAAAAGCAATTTCAGACCTCTCTATGTAAATAAAGGGTGTTTCATTTCGAGGTATAGAACTAGAAAATAAAATACAGAAAGATTATTTTCATATCCACAAATGTGAGATAATTGTATGCCATTAATGTTTAAATATGATTTCGGACATGTGGCCCCCGCGACTGGTGCGTAGATTGCGTAATATGAAGGTCCAATTTCCGATCACTCTTCGCAGAATTTTTGGTCATATTTCGGCAAAAATGCGTAGTATATTATCTTACAAGTGTTCAATAGTCTCTGGTTTATCAGCGTAAACAAGTGAATTCACATATCCCCCCAAAAAATAGTCCAGCGGCGTTAAATCACACAAAAGTGGTGGCTAGTCTACAGGTTCCTTTATCGATATTCATATCTTTCCAGATCTTTCTTCGATTGTATCTTCACCTTTCTTCGATTTCTTCAGCCATTCATGATTAAATATGATTGCGGACATGTGGCCACCGCAGCTGCCGCGTAGATTGCGTAATATGAAGGTCCAATTTGCGATCATTCTTCGCAGAATTTTTGGTCGTGTTTCGGCAAAAATGCGTCGCATGTTGGCTTCCAAGTGTTTAACAGTCTCTGGTTTATCAGCGTAAACAAGTGAGTTAACATATCCCCCCAAAAAATAGTCCAGCGGCGTTAAATCACACGAAAGTGGTGCCTAGTCTACAGGTTCCTTTATCGATATTCATATCTCTCCAAATCTTTCTTTGATTGTATCTTCGCCTTTCTTCGATTTCTTCAGCCATTCATGATTAAATATGATTTCGGACATGTGGCCGCCGCAGCTGGTGCGTAGATTGCGTAATATGAAGGTTCAATTTGTGGCAGGTTCCTTTATCGATATTCATATCTTTCCAGATCTTTCTTTGATTGCATCTTCGCCTTTCTTCGATTTCTTCAGCCATTCATGATTAAATATGATTTCGGACATGTGGCCACCGCAGCTTGCACGTAGATTGCATAATTGTTCTGGTTTATCAGCGTAATCAAGTGAATTCACATATCCCCCCAAAAAATAGTCCAGCGGCGTTAAATCACACAAAAGTGGTGGCTAGTCGACAGGTTCCTTTATCGATATTAATATCTTTCCAGATATCTTCGATTGTATCTTCACCTTTCTTAGATTTCTTCAGCCATTCGATCCAACTGGTCCTGTAAATAAATAACTGTCTCCGATTCTTGTGTCTAATTTCCTCCTGGCTTCAGACTGCTTCGCCGCACTGTTATGGAGTGGGGTGGAGGATATAACATTGCTAGCATGCTCTGGGGCTCATAAAGTCCTTGCATGACTGTGCCCACTATTAAAATCAATTTCACAACTTTAATCTGAAGGCCACTCTTGGCTCTTTCCGACCCAGGCGCTTTTAGGTGTCGAGGGCTAGGGGTCACCACACATCTCTTCGTCGATTAAAAAAATGTTCTCATTGATTCATGCCGAGATGGATAAGGGAGGAAAAATACTCTTTTCTTGCCCTTTCAGTTATTTCTTTTCTCTTTCCGAGCTGCGGGTCTAGCCCAGACGGTGGACCCTTCCAACATAGATAGGCGGTGAAGGGCTCGCCGAACTGGGTGTCATGGAGACGGGGATCAAATAGGAAACTTCGACACATCAATAAATATATTTTTCTTTTAAAATTTGTTGCAAATTATTTTGTATGCTTTTCACCACAAATTTCATTATTTTTTGTTTTATTCAAAATAATTCAAAGGTGGATTGATGAAATTAACGAAAACAGAAAAACATGTGTAAAAATATGATTGGCAACTACTGTATTAATTATAAACTCGATAACGTTAAGGGTTCTGTAATGGGACCTCGAAATTGCTTGTAACAGTAAATCGAAATTCATTCAGCGAGTCGAAAATCCTTATAATATAAATACATTGTTTTGAAGCCGACCGACCTGTCATTTATGACTTATATTCACTATATACACACATATATATATATATATATATATATATATATATATATATATATACACATATATATATATATATATATATATATATATATATATATATATATATTAAAATTTCATTATTTTTTGTTTTATTCAAAATAATTCAAAGGTGGATTGATGAAATTAACGAAAACAGAAAAACATGTGTAAAAATAAAGAGAAAAATTACAAGAAAAAATAAAACATTCTTATTATTTCTTGTAATTTTTATACAGGTTTTCCTGTTTTTGTTAATTTCATCATTCCACCAACATATACCTTCGAATTTTAAATTATTTAGGAAATTCCAAGAGAGTAATGTTCATGCAAGCTTTAAATTAATTTATAATAAATTGTTCATTATGAGAATTTTCCGGCAAACTCTCATAGATTATTTAGTATATTCAAACAGTGATTATCGGCGTCGAGGAATAAAAATTAATTAAACTAATCCGAAATTGAATGAGGAAAATGATTTAACAAAACGCTATACTATTTTATGTTTTAAGTATTAAACAACCCTTTACTCATAAACTGCGTATGACACAAAAATCTGCTATGTTTAAAACCCCCGACAGGTTTGGATAAAATGTTCAACATGCGAGTGTTGTAATTAGCAACAAAAAACTGCTGGAATATAAAATGTCGATTAACGACGACGCGAAATTAGGCACAAACAAATTTAACACTCGTTTTCGTTTTTTCTCGCACCGAGACTGGCGCCCTGCAGCGAAAATAAAGTCGTTCGCACATGTTTATTTTAATTGCATGCCATCAAAGCCAAAACCCGTCGACGATTAATACTAAACCGTTTCGTTCGCATCCGCGCACACGCTGTGCAGATTGGCATGATTTACTTAGACCGCGCTAAACCAACAACCCCGCGCGCAAATAAACAGTACAAGTGATTTCAGGAGTTGCAGAAACACAAAATCGAGAGTTTGTAAATAGTTCGTTCGGGAACAAACAGTTGTGATTGTTGTTTGAAACAGTACATAGTTAAATATTGAGACGATGTTGTTAGTTACTTGATGTTGTTATACTAATAAGAGTTGTTTATTGAAATTGAAAAAAATACGTATAAGAAAGTTAATAAAAGGAGGAATAAGAGATGTATGGGGATAGGGAAAAAAATGTTTCCACATAGCTTCGGGATCAGAATGATACCACATACTAGGGTTGTAAATAAAATAGTGCGTCAGTCAGCCAATCCAACGTTATCAGAGTCCTTGCTGGCACTACATTTAACATGAATAGCGTCTTACCATTCTCCATTCCCTCGTTTGCACAAACAATATCCGCCACTTTATAAATTCAATCAAACTTATACCTGAATAAAATAGTTCGTCAGTCAGTCAATAGGTGGTCAGGACACATATCAGGTATAAGTTTGATCCTGACCACCTATTGACTGACTGACTGACGCACTATTTTATTTAGGTATAAGTTTGATTGAATTTATAAAGTGGCAGATATTGAGAATGGTAGGATGGGTAGGATGGGAACTCATTATTATTCATGTTAAATGTAGCGCCAGCAAGGACTCTGATAAAGTTGGATTGGCTGACTGACTGACTGACGCACTATTTTATTTACAACCCTCGTATGTGGTATCATTCTGATCCCGAAGCTATGTGGAACCTGATAAAAGTTGGATTGGGAAAGAAATGATGACAAACCAGCTCAGTGGATTAGTGGTTAGAGGCGCCGGCCGTCTCGTACTGAGAATTGGGGAGCAAGAGTTCCCCCGTCATTACGGCCCCACATTGTGTGCCAAATCGTCCCCTGCCTAATTATTCAAAAATATTTATTGCTTTTCTATAAGGCCAATGTCAATCCTAATAATGTCGATCCTAATACTGTCAATCCTAGCACTGTCAGTATTTGTTTCAATCCTCCTTTTACATTTATCAAGTAATCAATTATCCGGATATACATCAGTATTCTCTTCATTTCCTCATTACTATACCTTACACGATAAGTAATACTATCAATATTTTAGAAAAATGAACATTTTAAACATATTATTGCACAGTAATACTGTCATTATTCTAAAATATTGACAGTATTATTGATCGTGTAAGGTGCCTTTAAGTGCGCATCACGTCATTACATTACTATCACGTTATTTTTGTCCCCATTTGACGAAAAAACTGCCAGTAATAAAATTATTTATCACTAAATGCTCTGACAGCACAAAAGTCATAAATGACAGGTCGGTCGGCTTCAAAACAATGTTTTTATAGTATAAGGATTTTCGACTCGCTGAATGAATTTCGATTTACTGTTACAAGCAATTTCGAGGTCCCATTACAGAACCCTTAACGTTATCGAGTTTATAATTAATACAGTAGTTGCCAATCATATAAACCGTTATAAATAAATTGTGTATAAATAATATTCTTGGCTTTTACTAGTACTATGCCTCTTCATGGATTAGATATGAGAAAGGTACAGGTGTAACATCTAGTTTTATAAAACTACAAGACTCAATATATATATATATATATATATATATATATATATATATATATATATATATATATATATATATATAGTTACATAAAATAGATAACCCTCGAGTTAATTATATTGGAAATTAACTCTACTCTATGTAACTGAGCCTAGTTTTATATAACTAGATGTTACAACTGTATCTTTCTCATATCTAATCCCTGAAGAGGCATAGTACTAATTTTGACAACTTTGACTCATAATGCGACATTGCCATATATAAAAAACAGAGGTAAATTAAAGTTAACAACAATTTATGCAACATCTAACAATATAAGCATGGGTTATAGTTGCATCGGGTTTATATAACCGAGCCTAAATAACATAATTTTATACTCTTTGTGTTATTGCCCCCTAATTTATATAGAATATAATAATTTGTTTAATTATTCATTGTCAATATGTACAATCCAATTAAGCTTCGTATATTTATAGCATAAAGCCAGCGTTAATTCACTCGAATTGTCAAGCCCAGCCACAATAAATTCCAAAATGAACACTCTCAAAATCGGCGCTACGCGTGTAATCTCGCCGCGCGCCATTAAAACGGCGTCCCCCAGATAATTTCCAGCCAATAAATTAATTTTAAGCGTAATGAATGCGCTCTCCACGCCAATGCAAACGATTAAACTCTTTTAATCTGATCAGGGGCGCGTTTCGAAAAGAAATAATTCGGATTTGCATTAATCGGCGCGCACTCGATTCCATTCCACTCCGCGGTGAATTAATAAATGGAAAGGGGGCCGTTATGTGGCGGCGCGAAAAAAAAAAGAGCGGCCGGCGCATGCAAATCGCGATATTTTACCGCGAATTATTGCTAAACGAGATCGCGAGCCCGTCTGATTAACGCTAATTAAAGTGAGCGCGCGGTGAAAAGGTCGGCGCAGAGTTTTCAACCCAAAAATTCGTAACTACAAACATGATTAGTATGAAAATAATATTTTTCTCTCTATTGTCGTTGACTGAAGTAGTTCAAGTATTGAAGTTTATTGAAATCAACGCTATTGATTAGACTAATTTTGGGGTATTGGGGTATTCTACGATCCCGGTAGAGACAGGTCCACTACAAGGAAGCGACCGTGACCACCTTGGTTCTCACTCACCACCTCCTTTTATAGAGAAAAAGTTTACCAACCCCAAAATCCTACACAACACAAAAGTATTCTCATCTAATTTTGGGGTATTGGGGTATTGGGGTATTGGGGTATCGGGGTATTGGGGTATTGGGGTATTGGGGTATTGGGGTATTGGGGTATTGGGGTATTGGGGTATTGGGGTATTGGGGTATTGGGGTATTGGGGTATTGGGGTATTGGGGTATTGGGGTATTGGGGTATTGGGGTATTGGGGTATTGGGGTATTGGGGTATTGGGGTATTGGGGTATTGGGTGTGTAGTATAGAAATAATATTGTTCTCGCTATTGTCGTTGACTGAAGTACTAGCAAGTATTGAAGTTGATTGAAATCAACGCTATTGATTAGTCTAATTTTGGGGTATTGGGGTATTCTACGACCCCGGTAGAGACAATTCCACTACAGGGAAGCGACCGTGCCCACGCATACCTTGGTTCTCACTCACCACCTTTTATAGAAAAGAAGTGTCCGAACCCCAAAATCCTATACAAGACACAAGTATCCTAATCTATATCCTAATTCAGGGAGCAAACCCAGTAAACATGAGAGAAGGTAACGGGGATCCCAACCCCATTATTATTCCCAAAAGAATCCAATGGCTGTAGTTAATGTTAAATATTCCAGAGTAGGGAACACTAGTTGCCCAATCAGATGTACGGGGTAACAATCTTGAATGGAGCCACAGAAAACCACCCACAATATATCTGCGTAAAAAATGAATATCGGCATGTGGAATGTGTAGGGCTTACTTCAAAATGGAAAAACGCTCATCACAGAAAAGGAAATAACTAAAGCTGCTTTCGTGTATTGTTCAAGAGCTGTTCCTTTGCCAAGACCAGCCCAGACCAGCTGCCGAACGATAAGCGAAAGCGGCTATTATATAGACTAAACCTACTAGAGATAGCCGAAACTTACCGGAAGGTGTCATAGAAACGAAGCAATGGTCTACTTCTCAGAAAACAAGGAAGAGAGCAGCAACACCGGAGGATTTATAGTACCACCTGCAATCAAAAACGCAACATTAGGATATGAACTAATTAACTATAGAATCATAGCTATCAAATTGAGATCAACTCCATTTAACGTAATTATAATATCCAATGATCTACACCCCACCATCAACAGCACCAGAAGAGGAAATTGACGAGTTTTATCCTAAGCTTGAGGTGCTTTCGTGGCGTGCGTGCAGTATCGCTCATGTCTGTCATGTCGCCAGTTGTAAGGGCCGAGGTAGAAATGTGCGCATCGGATGCGGCAAATAGAACAAGAAACAATAAGCCCGTACCAGCCCAGAGTGATAAACAAAACGGCTTTGGAAACACCATCAAACACCAAAAAAAAAGATACGGATTTTCAAGGAGACGGATGCAAAAGTAGAATGGGCAACAAACAGGGCTAATCTGAATGAAATCAATAGACGTTATGCTAGAAGTAAACAATTATCCAAAAAAAAATCCAACACCTCCGCCGTGAGGTTACGACCAGCAAGGAATTCAGTTAAATCTAAAATATAATTGAATTTTATTAAACAAATAATTTCCTTTACATATGGAGAATAGTTAATTTTCTATTTATCGTTTATTACATTGATATATTTTTATATTTTTGGGCGCAGAAAATTGTACATCATATCGCAGTATTGATTGATAAACAAATTGAAGAATATGGGGAAGAACACAACCGACTTCTGGTTTCAACAAGATAGAGCTACGGCCCATACAATACGTCGTTTGCGTGAAATTTTGCAAGATGTTCCCAGGTCGATTGATTTCCCTACGCGAGACAGTTCTGAACACTGCGCTCGTCTGACTGACTTTTTCTGTGCGGATACCTCAAACATCGTCCTCGGTCCTTAGACCAACTAATGGAGGCCATTAAAGAAAAAAATGAAGGAATTTCGGCCGATATGTTAGTGAAAGTAATGAAAAACTTCAAAAACGTCTCGAAATGTGAAACCGATGGGAAAAGCTGTGGAAAGGGAAAAACGAAGAGCCGGAAAAGCGGGAAACATGGAATTGATTGTAGAAAAAAACTTCAAAAGTCAGTTTGTGCGCGGGAAGCATATCGAGATTGTTGCAAATTGAAGCGGATTAGCAAATTTTGCGAACTTGGAAAATTTTATTTCATGACAGAAAGCTGTGGTAGATCTCATTTTGTAGATTATTTAATTTAAAAAAAAAATTGTTTAAAACGTGCACCGTTTTCGTGGTAAAGCCGAAGAAGTGAAGAAAATAAAAATGAAAATGGTCCAATCAAGATCAAATTGAGCCCATTGGGTAGACAATTATTAACCAATTCAAAAATTTTAGTACGATTTTCCTCTAAAACAAAAGATAAATCACGATTTTAATTTGAAAAGTGATAAAAATCGGTAAAATTGCCAAAACTATCCACCTTTGCGCCAAAGCAGGGATCGTCATAGTGGTGGCATGACACTGAAACTAAGTCATTTGATTTGAAATATAGTCTAGATGACGGGAAAAATTAAAGAGATTGTTTCAAATAGAACCGTTAAAGCTACAGGACTTGAAATTTTTCGAACTAGGAAAATTTTATTTCATGTTAGAAAGTCGTTTTAGATCTCATTTTGGTCTTTTAATTCCAGAGAAAAATAAGAAAAAATAAAAATTTAATAATACCGTTTTGGTGGCAAAGTCAAAGAAGTGAAGAAAATAAAAATGAAAATGGTCTAATCAAGATCAGCTTTATCCCATTGGATAGACAATTTCCAAACAAATCTAATATCTTAGTGCGATTTTGCTCTATAACAAAAAAATAAACCCGTCACGAATTTAATTTGAAAAGTGATAAAAATCAGTAAAATTGCCAAAACTATCCTCCGTTGCGTCAAAGCAGGAGTCGTCATAACAGTGACAAGATACTCAAACTAAGTCTTTCGATTGGTAATATAATCTAGATGGCGGGAAAAATGTCGAGATTGTTTTAAATTGAACCTGAAAAGGCTTTGAGAAATTTTTGAAGCTTTGTAAATTTTATTTCATGATAGAAAGTGGATTTTGGTCTTATAATGTAGGTATTTAATTTCCAAAGAGAAAAATCCAAAAATAGTGTTAGACAAATTGTACCGTTTTGGCGGTAAGCTCGAAGAAGTGAAGAAAATAAAATAAAAATTATTCAATCAAGATGAGCTTTAGCCTGTTGGATAGATATTTTTACACCAAAAAAATCTACTAATACATTTTTTCCCTAAGATGAAAGACAAACCCGTCACATGATAAAATATAAAAGTGATAAAAATCGGTAAAAATCAGAATCCCAGAAGTGGCACAGCCCTGAAACCTATGACGTTTGATTGGAAATATAGTCTGAAATTGTTTCAAATTGAACCTGAAAAGCTACAGGCCTTGGCAAATTTTTGAAACTTTGAAAATTTTATATCATCATAGAAATTGGTTTTTGGTCTTATTTTGTAGGTCTTTCATTTCAAGGAGACAAAGATAAAAATATTGTTCTGAAAAGTATACCCTTTTAGCGGTAAGTCGAAGAAGTGAAATAAAATAAAAATTGTCCAATCAAGATGAACTTTAGACTATTGTATAGACAATGTTGAACCAAAGGAAAATCTTAATAATAGTTTTTCGTTTTTAGTATAGTATTGGTTTCCTAAAACAAAAGACAAACCCGTCAAATGATAAATTATAAAGGTGATAAGAATCTATATCTATGGGGCTGTCCCAGAAATGGCTTGGCACTAAATCTCATGTTGATTGATTGGAAATATAGTCTAGATGGCGAGAAAAATGTCAAGATTATTTGAAATTGAACCAGGAAAGCTACAGGGCTTGGTAAAATATTGTAACTAGGAAAATTTTATTGGACAATATAAAGTCGTGGTTTGCCTCATTTTTAGGCCTTTCAATTTCAATGAAGATTCCACAAAAATATTGTTATAAAAAGTGCAGCATTGAGGCGGTAAAGCCGAAGAAGTGATGAAAAATGAATTTAAAATTGTCTTATCGAAATCCCGTTGGATAGACAATTTCGAACCAAATCAAAAATCTTTATACAATTTTACCCTCAAATGTAAAACATTTATACTTTTTTTTATTTAAAGTGGTGTATAATATATCTTCACCCACTTTTTTTAGATAATATGATGAACCAACCATCAACTTCAACTGGTGTACCCCGCAATTATGCAAGATTTAATGAAAAATATGCACCAGATTCAATAAATTATATAAGAATTTTGTCTTTAAAAACCGGAATATTCGTTTGTACATTTTTTACTTGAGATAATAGATAGCCTTTATTTATTTAAAGAAGAAATATATATATATATATATATATATATATATATATATATATATATATAATTCTTTTATTGCAGCAATTGCTGCAACGGACCACTAGTTTATATTTAAAGTCAAAAAGTTTTTAGTGATACCGCGTACCATTCTTATTCAATCCACCTTTTAAATATGGGATTGATTTCGGCCGCAGCCTCTATATTGTACATATTGTAAAATAGTTTAAATAATAAATAAATAAAATCTGGCACAAAAATATGAAATAGTTCACTGAACACAGTTTCAAACAAGTACGTTTTAGGCTGAATCATCAAAAGCCATCCCATTTGATTCACATCTTTACATGGCGCAGCATTGCGCTTGTCGTCATTTAAATCACTCCGCCGGACATCAATGGAGAGTGCCCGGGCATGTTTTATGCATGAAGCCGGCAATATTTTAATATCCGCGGAATTTACGGCCACGCCGGTCGCGGCATTCGAATTAGCAAATTGAAGCATCAGTCGCATCGGTGCTGTTGTTGCATCAGGAGGAGAGCCGCTGTGGGAATGTGTTAACCTTTCCTCCTCTCTGTACATCTCACACAAAGCGAGGATTGTAAATGAATTATTTATTACTTGCATGCGAGATAAAACGGTTGATTTTATTGCGTTTAGCAGAGTTTATGAGTTTGATATTCAACGTTTTTAATGGTAATGAAATCTAGAATCAATATATAGTTACAAAAAAATTAACTAAATTTTTCTAATATATGTGGACGCATGATCAATTTCGATTTTATGAGGAATTTAACCATAACGACAGCACAAGGGTGCTTTGCGCAGCGTTTGATTAATACTGCAGCAGCCAATTCGTGACAATTTGAAGTAATGTGACCTTGCCTTGAGTACGCATCGCCAAGGGGCGATGTGAGCGGAACTAGCTAACGAGGGTGCGAGTAGTTCTCTTTACGAAAACGCATATGATAAGTTGGCTTGGACTGTTTCTCTCGAGAAAGCTTCACTATTGACTATAAGTGCGTTAGAATAAGTGTAATTAGATCTGATAATTGTTTTTGTATAATCAGTGCTTTAAGGCTAGGATTTAACCTATACTTTCCTTATGGCGAAAATTGTGTAATTGTTTCCAGCTTTTAGGCAAAACTACGCCATGAAATAGCATACAATTTATGCAAGTTAATAAAAACAATTCATCCTTGATATTGAAACTTAGTTTGCAAGAATTGATGACCACAATTTGTAGTTATAGCATGTTATGACGAATCTCGTTCGAGGATTCGAGCTGAAAATCTATTCGAAAAACGCGTTGTGAGACTAACGGAACTGCTGCTACTTCTTTTGCGGAGTGTATAAACCGTGGCCCCAGGAAAAACTGGAGGGGTTAGCACCGAGAAATAAATTTATTTCGAAATAATGAACTATTTGTGATAATTGCGCGAATGTCTATAAACTATACTACTGTACTTATGCATTATCAGATTGTATTTATCAAAACTTGAAATATGAAACTGCAATATCTTAGAGGAATTTCTGTTGAATTTTGATTACAAATCGGAGTAAATATATACTTTTCTGATGCAAATATTGACTACTTTTGCATATTTTTTACAATTATTTCGAGACAAAAAATTAACTTTTTCGTCCTAACAAAGTATCAAATCATCCTTAGATTGGAGAAATATCCAAACATATTTTCAGAAAATTATAAAATGTTGACTAGAAAAGACCGCGCGTTTAGGTCAACATTGAACCGTATTTCTTTTTCCGAGATTCGCCTTAAAGATTAGACTGTATAGAAGGTAGCAATCTAGTAGTTTAATCACTCCCATATATTAAATAATCATATATCTAATATTCAAGATAACAAGGACCTATACATCCATGATGAAATATCAAGCTGATTACTTAGAATTTAATTGTTATATCGAATGCATTCCAGTTTCAAATCAAATCAAATCAAATCAAATCAACAAACATCAAGCAATTATTGTTATAGTATTCTACAAAGTCCTATTACAGGACGACTTTGTAGAATACTATAACAATAATTGCCTGATGTTTGTTGCTTTGATTTGATTTGATTTGATTTGAAACTGGAATGCATTCGATATAACAATTATATTCCAAGTAATCAGTTTGATATATCTCACAAAAAAAATAAACAACTGTGAAACATAAATAGAAAATTTAATAATAATAACTCATTCTCTCGATATTTTTATGGTTTAATTTCCAATAAACATTTTTCTGGGGCGCCCGCATCATTTTTCACGGCCCGCTTAAAATAGAAACGCGCAGCCCGTAAATAATATTCCGCGTAAAAATAGTGGGTCAACAATTAGTCGCTGTGTCTGCATTCAATAACGCGAAAATTAATAAAAGTTTAATAACGCATGTTTCAAATATGTCAAACGCCCTTTTTATAGCCGACGCATATTCAATATTTTATTAATTGGATGGTAACGAAAGTTTAATTATCGGATAGATTCATATTCATAGTAGGGTAACTGGGGTACGTTGTGAAACTAAACTGCCAGCCGGCCGTTAATTACCTAAAAGTTGTGAGCAGACGGAATAGTTTGGATGATTAAAAAGGATCTATTTATAAATTTGTAGATATGCAATTCATTTTAATTTTAACAATTATATAAATAGTTAAATATTATACTGTATATGAATGGACAGGGAAAAAAATAAAATAAATAAATAAATAAATAAATTAATATATCTAACAAAAAAAAATGTATGCGAATTTGAGTACAGTTTATGGGGTACAATGGAATTTTGTAACATAAAGCATTAGAACAAAAATAATATTCAACAGAAGAGAGATATTCAAATCGGCGAGAATTTTTTTAAAGCTATTGGCAATTTTAACACCAAATTTTAGTTACATAATTGTAACAAATACAGTAATAATTAATTACGTGTATCGCCTAAATGAAGAAATACTAGCAAGAGTATACGAAGTAATAATAACAGAAGAAACAAAACAAAGGTAAAATATGGAATAATAAAATAAAAGAAGCAGATAAGAAAGAAAAGTTTCAAGAAATAAGATAGTACAAGATATAAAAATGTATATAAAAAGAATACAAACACAACCCTTACAACGAAAGAGACAAAAGTAACGGGTTTAATTAATAGGACCAGGGGATAGACAACAGAAGGATTTGACTATATACACGACCGTTGATTTACCGATTTGACTTAATAAACGAGCGTTGATTTACCCAAAAAAAAAATATATTTACGATAAAATTGTATTTGTGAAAACTAGTCTTTACTAATATGATTATAATAAGTGCAGGTTAAACCATAAAAACACGATATGATTAGCACAAACTGAATTCAATGCAACCATCAATAACCCTCTCCTTCTCTGTAAGGTATCGCACGATAAAATCAATCGTTCAATACGTTTGTCGGCGCTGCCATCGAGAGTAATCGACGCCGCTTGTAAATGCAGTGCAAGTAATTTCCGCCTCTTTGAAGGTGTCAGATGCACTCGGCGTTAATTGACAGCGTTGCGGGAGGTGCGCGCACCGGCTTGACGGCGATAAATTGTGGAACAACGCCATCGCCGACGTCGCGCGGTTTATTCACTTGCGGCGGACGCGTGGCCGGATAAATCCGACGGGCCGATTTGCATACAATCGCTCCATCGGCTAATTTATGCCCCGCGCGCGAGAGTGCAATCATTTGGAAACTATTAATACCGCGGCAGCTTGCCTGCGTGCAGACATGCATCATCCATAGAACAGTTTTGATTAGGCAGAGAGTGAAAAAAAGTTGTGGTATTAGTATAAAACGATACTAATAATAATATAAATATGCGGAAAAAATGTGCTATTTCATCTCACTTTTATGTTCGAATTTATTAGAGAGCATCCTAATGAATAGAATTTATTGGTGACCAACGCATTATTAAACAAGTCATATTATTAAATTACTATATTTTTTCTGACTATAAGACGCGTTTTTATACATAGAAAAATGGAGTCAAATTGTGTGTGCGTCTTATGGTCCAAAGGTAATATTATAATATTTCAATAAATCGTCTTTAAACATGAGATACGTCTTAAGCTGGCCATACACGTTCCAGTATACCGGAGAGGTTTACCTGCGCAAAGACCTGTACAAGTAAACCGGAGCGTGTGTGTGGACAAGTTGGGTAAAACTGCACAGGCTTAGTGACCTGTACATGCGACCAGAGAAGAATCAGCCGGCCATACAAGTTCCGGTAAACCGAAGAGGTAAACCTGTCGGTTTTCCTCTCCGGTATATCTGCACACTGTCTTGCACATACACAGTAGGGTAAACAGTACTGGGCTACATATTTGTCGTTTTGTAATAAAAATATAATATATAGTAGTTTCGGGAATAATGTCGAGATTATTTCAAGTTAAACCGGAAAAATTACAGGAATTGAAATAAAATGTGTAAACATTTATTTCATGCGTGTTTGGCCTCATTTTGTAGGTATTTTAATTTCAAAGAAAATTCCGAAAAAATATTGTTATAAAAAGTGCACTGTTTTGGCGGTAAAGCCGACGAAGCACTCGCCTTCAGGTAGAAAGAATCGAATTTTGATTCTTCTCCGGTCGTCCGTACAGGTCACTACGCCTGTGCTGTTTTACCGAAAGTTTTTCACACACACGCTCCGGTTTACCTGTGAAGGCGTACCTCTCCGGTATAGCGCAACGCATATGGCTGGCTCCAGGGACGTGCAGGCAAACCGGAGATAAAAACCGTCCGGTTTAGCTCTCCGGTATACCGGAACGTGTATGGCCGGCTTTATAGTCCGAAAAATATGGCACGCCATTAAAGGTAGGTATGACGCAAGTTATCTCAAGACTAGGGGGAAATTACCGATTTACCTCCACTCTTCGTCTATGATCGTCGATAACCAGCCATTTAAAGAATGCGGAATAAGTAATGCTATAGATGGTACTGAAGATGACGCAGTTTTTCAAAGGAGTGACAACAATAGTTCAGACAAAAGGACATAATATGAACGGCGACGTTAACGAGACTAGTGATAGTGTCGAGAGTGAAGATGAACTGAATATTGCTAGTACGAGTTATGTTACCAATACATAAAAATTATGAATCGAAAGTAACATTAAAATATAGTTTTCCAAAAATCGTCTTATAAATTTGAGGTACGTCTTATCGTCCAGTGCGTCTTATCGTCCGGTGCGTCTTATCGTCCGGTGCGTCTTATCGTCCGGTGCGTCTTATCGTCCGGTGCGTCTCATCATCCGGTGCGTCTTATCGTCCGGTGCGTCTTATCGTCCGGTGTGTCTTATCATCCGGTGCGTCTTATAGCCCGAAAATACGGTACACAAAATATATAAAGAACAAATAATTATTATAACAGATTAAAAATTATCTATATGAATATAAAACCTTCAAATAGATTGCAATTAGATCTTGGATAAAGATAAATTTTAAATAAAATAATAATAATTCAACTAAAACAATAAGATTAAAAGGAGAATTGGTGAGATATGAGAAATAGTAAACACGAAACATGCTTTGCTATTGTCGTAGAGGGGTACTCTTAGTGTATTTCAACGTATCGACATCATTATTAAAATCAAGCCATATTTAACGCTGCTGTTAGTAAAGGCACATTTGTTTGAAACAAAAACCCACGTACTATTCTGGAGGGTATTAAAATAGTATCAAATATTTTTATTGTGGCTAGAGAATATTTTAAATCAATATGAATATCCAGTGTCCCGTGGGATACATAAGTATTAGCTATTACATAATATATCCTGGATATTTTAGTTGGAATGGTCCACGGTCCGTATACTCTACTACTATAGTCTACGGTCCGTATACTCTACTACTATAGTCTACGGTCCGTATACTCTACTACTATAGTCTACGGTCCGTATACTCTACTACTATAGTCTACGGTCCGTATACTCTACTACTATAGTCTACGGACCGTGGGAACGGTCCACTATGACTATGAAAACTCTTAATATGCTCTACTTAAAAAATAGCAGAATGAAAATTAAAATATTCAATATTTTAAAATTACCTTTCCATATTTTCGTAATGAGGAAATGACTGTAGGGACAAACTATGATTTCAGATTCAGATACGACATGTCTACATCGGTGTGAAGATCCCAGCCTCTAAACCGCGCGCACGGCGGTTTGTTTGCGGGTCTGTACTGACCAATTGGGGTGACCAATACAATTCAAATTTTAAGGAATCTTTTGTGTATGTCTTGCCGACCATAATATATAGTTATATATTTTTATGAATATTTTTTATAGGCGTTGTTGTGTATTATATGTTGTAACGTAAATTATTATTTTTGAACATGAATCCGTCATACGATTGATTTGAAAAAATTACACAATATTACAAACAAAATGACAATGAAAAATGGAAAGTCTAGATCTTGACATACTTTTCCTTCTATTTATTTTTTATTTAAAACTTTTACGCTCCTATCTCGATTCTCGAATTTTTTTATCGACCCAGCCACTATAATCGGTATTATAGAGGCTGGGTCGATACAAAATTATGCAACATATTTTGTTTAACTTTTTTACTGATCTTAGTGCAAAACATATCAGTGAACCAGACTCCCAAAGAAAATTGAAAAATCTTGATTATAAGTATTTTTTTTCTCGTAGTCGAAAATATCCAAACTTCAAGAAATGTTTCCCCAGAAAACAGTATTCTCTATCGATATACGCACAATATTTTTTACCTCTAATCAAAATCTTCCAAAATTAATCAGTAAAAAAATTAAACAAAATATGTTGTATAATTTGTTTATCGACACAGCCTCTAAAATTGGAAAATTAATATAATAGTATAAAATAATTGAAAGAAAAATACGTAGAGCTAGAAACTTTCCATTTTGCATTGACATTTTGTTATAAACATAGTTTAATTTTTTTAAATCAATTGTATGGCGGATTCATAGTCAAAAATAATAATTTACGTTACAACACATATCATACAAGAACGGCTATAAAAATTATTAATAAAAATATATAACTATATATTATGGTCGGCAAAACATAAAAAAAAGATTCCTCAAAATTTGAATGTTATTGGTTACCCCAATTGGTCAGTACAGACCCGCAAACAATCTGCCGCAACCGCGGTATAGAGGCTGGGATCTTAGAGGTTAACTTCAAACCGGTCATGTCTCATGTCTATGCTCATTTGAAGACATTTTGACAAGTGAGACGTCTAAAAAAAGTTTAGGAAATGTAGTGCAATTGGGTGACAATTTGGTTTTTTATGGTTTTGAAATAACCTCGTATTTTACGTTAGAGATTTTTTCTATGTAAATCTAACGTAAAATATCCCAATTGAATATTTTGTTATTAAAACGCCCGCACAATTCTAAGATTCTAGATTCTTCAAACCGATTCTGCTTATCCATTATAAGTTTTTTTTTGTAATAAATCCTGCAAATTTACAATGTCGCCCCACGCGCTCTTCCTCCTCCATTAGCATTCTTAGATTTATGTCGCTTTTAACCCCGCTATCGACACTACGGATCGTGCAGAAATCAATAATTCATGCTTTATAAGTACATGCACACCAGTTGTCGAATTCGTGAATCATGATTTCCATTGTGTGGCGCGTTTGTTGGGAAACGAGCTCTACGGAACACCTATACCGGCGGCGGCGGCGGCGGCAGGGCGGCGGCGATTACAATCATTTTCCCACATAAATTACGGTACACGCGCGGAATAATAATCGGAGGCAATTAGCCAGCGCGGCTAGACGTTGTTTTGAATAGGATGCTGTAGATATCTTCTTAAGTTTTTAAAGTGTAAATTACATTGTACTAGATTCGTCGGGAAAGGCGAATCTCGGAAGACGAAATACGGTTCAATGTTGACCTAATCGCGCGGTCTTTTCTAGTCAAAACATTTTATAATTTTCTGAAAATATGTTTGGATATTTTACAAGTCTAAGGATGATTTGATACTTTGTTAGGACGAAAATGTTCATTTTTTGTCTGGAAATATGCAAAAGTAGTCAATATTTGCTTCAAAAAAGTATATATTTATTCAGATTTGTAATCAAAATTCAAAAGAAATTCCTCTAGAGATTGTAGTTTCATATTTCAAGTTTTGATAAATACAATAAATATAATGCTTATGTATAGTAGTATAATTTATAGTCATCCGTGTAATTATCACAAATTGCTCCAATATTTCGAAATACATTTTTTTGAGGGGCAATACTACAGTAAATTATTGGACCGATGCGATACAAAATTGAAGGAGGCACGGCCCCATTTGACCAAAAAAAAGTACTGAAGAAAATGCACCAACACATTCATCCATAATTGTCGCGGCCAAATTGCATGAACTGCACTACGAATTGCAGCCGCACCCACCGTAATCACCCGACTTAACTCCCTGCGACTTCTTTCTTTTCCCCAACATGAATAGGTGGCTCAGCTCAAACGAGGAGGTTATCGTCGAGACAGAAGCGTATTTTGAAGAGTTTGACAAATCGTATTTTTTGAAGGGATTAAAGAAATGGTAGAAACGTTGAGAAACGTGTATTGCACTAAAAGGATATATAAGTGTGAATCCACCTCTTAGCAATCTACATATCTATCTTATTAGATCGCATCAGTGTAGCTCAGCTAGTGAGGAAGAATTCACACAATATCTCGAGTGATTATATACAAAAATTATACAACTAATCCCCTACGAGGAAAGTTAAATGTGTTAAACGCGTTTAACTTTCCTCCTAGGTTGTTAGTAGTATAATTTTTGCACTAAAAGAAGAAAAATATTATTAAAAATTGTGAAAATTGCCTCTTCTTCCTAACACGGGTATTTATTGATCCACCCTTGTACATCCGTCAATTAATTGTACTAAAGTAATTTTCTGTTATGATATCAAGTTAAATTAATATTTTAACTTTGTTAGCAACCAAATTTAGTTTATAATATAATAACCAAATTTAGTTTATAATATAATACTATATAAGACAAAAATTCACGTATAACGTGTAAAAAATAGACTGCACTCTTATTAAATTTGTCTGTAATGTGTTGGCCTTATTTTATAAAAATGATGCACTTCTATTATTTTTAATAGATTTTTAATTCAAAATTAAACCCAGAACCATCATGTTGCACCCATAAAATAATTTCTTTATAGACGCTCCATAAATGTTTCCTTCATCCATCATGCTATTATTAGGCTTTTTAAAGTGGCGACATTTAAAATTTAATTAACACCCAAGATACCAATCGACAGCAATATCGCCTCTAAGTTACGACATTTTTTCTATTAATTACATACGGAATCGTGCTCGCATCGGATGCGAGCACTAATTTTTCATGTGAATGGGCCGTTTCATTTGCATAACTGTTTCTCATCTGTCGAGTCCTAATTATAACTTTATTTATGAACATATAACGTATTCCGAGAAAATTACGTATTCGCTATTACTAGAGAAACTGATTTTTATGAAAAATATTTGCATTGGAACCAATTAGTAATCTTTATGTATACAAGGATTTATTAATTATATATTAACCTTCTGTGAGCATTATTTTATTGATATTTTTTTTCTACATTACATACATTTATTACTTTTTCATAGGATGATACTTGTGCATTCATATTTTATGCAAAATATATGGATATATTTTGTAAAACATATATAAAGGTCGTTTTAGACAAGACAAAAAGTTAGTCAAGATGCGAGACAATCTAAATTGTCTCGTATCATACAGCAATTTATTTGAAATATTGAATTGGATGGTAGATCGAATGGAAAAATATAACGCGTTCTATTTGTCAAGGATAAATTGTATGGGAGGAGGATATATGAATTCATTTCTTGTACAACTTTTGAGCTAAGAAATTGTATTGTTTAAAACGACCTTAAGTATGAACCCACCTCTTAGCAATATACATCTCTAGATTTCGATCTTATTAGATCTCATCAGTGTAGCTCAGCTAGTGAGGATGAATTCACACAATATCTCGAGTGGTTATATACAAATATGATGCGTTAGTTGTATCATATTTGCATATATTTTGCTTAAAATATTTAAGGTAGATTCACCTCAATAACGATAACAAAAGAGATTTTATAAAAAGAAATTGTATGAACATATCCCTTCGTTGTGCTATGGACAGTCCTGCACTAAAAAAAAGAAATGGTAAACCTGATATAGCTCGGGAGCGCCTTTGTTGTTGTTATTCAAAGGCGGACATTATCTAATTAAAAACTCGGATTCAAAAGGGATTTATATTTCACGTTTGCACGCCGTCACTGGCTGCTCAAAGGTTTTAATTACTGATAAGCAGGATTGAAAGTTCGTTGCTACGATTGCTCAACAGACTGTATAATTAACACCAACCGATATTCGATTCCTCAATTACACTGTACAGTGAAAATTAATGTCTGCCAATAACCCGAAATGAAATTGAAGAAAAAAGTTCATCAAATATTAATTCCTTTAATTATGAGGTCGCTACAATTCGGTTTTATTCCCCCAGTGAACGACCTTTTCATTAATTTGTTTGCATAACTCGTACCGCAGTTATATCAATTATATCAATTATTGTTGTCAATTTTATTTCAGATTAGGGCAACCCACAACCACATAGCTAAATGGGCTATAACCCTAGGGTATATTTTAATGCAATCAGTTGAACAAACAATAACAAAGATCAGTTGTTTACCTACTACCTTGAAGAAAACCGTTAACGTTTGAATCGCTAATACCATAGTAGACCTTGTTAGTTAGTAAAAAGTTTAGTGAAAAGGATGATGTCTAATTTAAATCTATATTGTGCAGGTTTTCTCCCTGTTTAAATTCAGAAAAAAAATATCTGTATCAAGTCAATAAGATTCATGTGTGTTGTAAAACTGGTCCAATTTTGTTCCAACCCCGGCAGCCGGCACGTGCGGCCCCCCTACAACACTCAAATCGAGTTAACCCGCATGCGGTCCATCCCGAAAACTATCAGAATACATCTCAATTTGGTAGGCGCGCTCGCGAGGCAAATTGGATTTGTCCCGGATTCGACATTAAACGATGGATGCGCGCACGCAAAGTGCCCCCCGGTATTATTCAAATGTCCATCAAACTCAGCAGCGTGAGATAGTTCCACCTCACCACCGCTCGTAAATATCGCCGTGATTGACGTCCTCGTTCGGCGACGACAACCGCAGGTGGAGTATTATCGCGAACCGAGGAAACTAGTTCTTCAGCGACAATTATCATACTTTTGCCCCGTGTAATGGATGCCCCCGTCGGCCGGAATTTATGCCCCTGCCGCGACAATTTAAGCATATTATTGTGATGTGATGTGATGTGGACGTGGAGGGAAAAAAACGCGAACGGGAGGGCTCGTTAATCGTGCATTCAATCCGTACGTGCGCCAGCGGTTAAACTGCTGTCATTTAAATAATGCGACATTATGAATGGTTTCGTTACCACCTCAGACCAATGTTAATTGGCTTATTGTAATTCCGATTTTGGATGGGCATTCTGGCACGACATTATTCATAACGATCAAACTGGTGCAGAATATTTAATCATATCTGCCACTTTATATTCAAGTATTAGTATATTGAGTGGCAACACCATAAAATCAGAATAAAAAGATTGAGTTTGCACCAATACTGGATTACCCAAAAAAAAACTGAATTTACTACAATTTAGAGTTATGAATTGTTGAATGGGGCCTAAATTATATATTGCTTAATAATCAATGTAATAAATGTATCAAAACACCTCGCTCGTGTTATGAGTAATATGAATAAACTTTATAAATGAGTTTATGTTCAAATAAAATAAGGAATAAGATAGACATAGGAATAAGAACAGACATTTCAGGTGGTTATTTTCCATTATATTATTTATTATGACTAAGTAAAAAAACAGAATGCCAAGAGAGTAACCAGTGTTAAATTATCCTCTAAGATCCCAGCCTCTAACCGCGCGCACGACGGATTGTTTGCGAGTCTCTACTGACCAATTGGGGTGACCAATAAAATCCAAATTTTGAGGAATCATTTGTTTACGTCTTGTCGATCATAATATATAGTTATATATTTTTATTAATAATTTTTATAGGCGTTTTTGTATAATATATGTTGTAACGTAAATTATTATTTTTGATCATGAATCCGTCATACAATTGATTTGAAAAAATTACACAATGTTTATAACAAAATGACAATGGAAAATGAAAAGTCTCTATCTTGACATATTTGTCCTTCTATTTATTTCTTATTTTTAACTTTTTCGCTCCTATCTCGATATGCCGATTTAGAGGCTGGGTCGATGAAAAAATTATGCAACATATTTTGTTTAATTTTTTACTGATCTTAGTGCAAAACATATCAGTGTACCGGATGCCCGCAGGAAATTGAAAAATTTTGATTATAAGTATTCTTTTTTCGGCGACCAACTAATACAAATTTCAGTATTATTATTTTTGACCATGAATCCGTCATACAATTGATTTGAAAAAATTTCACAATATTTATAATAAAATGACAATGGACAATGGAAAGTCTCTATCTTGACATATTTTTCCTTCGATTTATATCTTATTTTTAACTTTGACACTCCTATCTCAATAGGCCGATTTTAGAGGGTGGGCCGATAAAAAAAATTATGCCACAAATGTTGGTTAATTTTTGTACTGATCTTAGTGCAGAACATATGAGTGCACCAGATGCCCGAAGTAAATTGGAAAATTTTGACTATATCCCCCATATAATTGATTTGAGAAAATTACACAATGTTTATAACAAAAATAACAATAGAAAATGGAAAGTCTCTATCTTGACATATTTTTCCTTTATTTATTTTTTATTTTTAACTTTTACGCTCCTATCTCGATATGCCGATTTTAGAGGCTGGGTCGATAAAAATATTATGCAACATATTTTGTTTAATTTTCTTACTAATCTTAGTGCAGAACATATCAGTGCACCGGTTGCTTGAAGGAAATTGGAAAATTTTGATTATAAGTATTTTTTTTTCGGCGACCAAGTCGAATAAATTGTATTATTATTATTATTTTTGACCATAATTCCGTGATACAATTGATTTGAAAAAATTACACAATATTTACAACAAAATGATAATGGAAAATGGAAAGTCTATATCTTGATATATTTTTTCTTCTATTTATTTCTTATTTTTAACTTTGACACTTCTATCTCAATAGGCCGATTTAAAGGGTGGGCCGATAAAAAAAATTATGTAACAAATTTTGTTTAATTTTTTTACTGATCTTAGTGCAGAACATATCAGTGCACCGGATGCCCGAAGGAAATTGGAAAATTTTGATTATAAGGTATATTTATTATTATTTTTTCGGCAAGTGGAACAAATTTCATTCTTATTATTTTTGACCATCAATCCGTCATACAATTGATTTGAAAAAATTACACAATGTTTATAACAAAATGATAATGCAAAATGGAAAGTCTCTATGTTGACATATTTTTCCTTCTATTTATTCTTTATTTTTAACTTGTACGCTCCTATCTCGATATGCCGATTTTAGAGGCTGGGCCGATAAAAAAATTATGCAACATATTTTGTTTAATTTTTTTACTAATCTTAGTGCAGAACATATAAGTGCACCGGATGCCCATAGGAAATTGGACAATTGATTTGAAAAAATTACACAATATTTATAACAAAATGACAATGGAAAATGGAAAGTCTCTATCTATAAATATTTTTCCTTCTATTTATTTTTATTTTTAACTTCTACGCTCCTATCACGATATGCCGATTTTAGAGACTGGGTCGATAAACAAATTATGCAACTTTTTGTTTAATTTTGTTACTGATTAATTTTGGAAAACTTTGATTATAAGTAAAAAAAATATTGTGCGTATATCGACATAGAATACTGTTGTCTGGGGAAAAGTTTCTTGAAGTTTGGATATTTTCGACTTGGTCGCCGAAAAAAACAAACTTATAATCAAAATTTTCCAATTTCCTTCGGGCATCGGGTGCACTGATATGTTCTGCAGTAATATCAGTAAAAAAATTAAACAAAATATGTTGCATAATATGTTTATCGACCCAGCCTCTGAAATCGGAATATCGAGATACGAGTGTAAAAGTTAAAAATAAAAAATAAATAGAAGGAAAAATATGTCAAGATAAAGACTTTCCATTTTCCATTGTCATTTTGTTATAAATATTATGTAATTTTTTCAAATCAATTGTATGACGGGTTCATGATCAAAAATTATAATTTACGCTACAACATCTATTATACAAGAACGCCTATACAAACTATTAATAAAAATATATCAATAAATATTATAGTCGACAAGACATAAAACAAAAAATTCCTCAAAATTTGGGTTTTATTGGTCACCCCAATTGGTCAGTATAGACCCGCAAACAATCCGCAGTGCGCGCGGTACCGAGGTATAGAGGCTGAGGTTAACTTCACACCGGTCAACAGAGAATTCATATTTTCTTTTTCATCAACGGTCTAAAACATTAGTAATTATATCTAGTCTTATTTCCTATTTTATTCTTATTTCAAATTTTATGTCGATAATCTATATTCATTCTTATTAGAACTTCGGCATTCAAGTTTTTATGTGTCCATGATATTTTTTTCAGAACCCTTCATTATTCTATACAGGATGTTATGTAATTCAAGGGCAATCATTTAAGTGGTGGTAGAGGTGAGATAATCTAACAAGGATGCGATTTTTTTATTAGAATTAGAATTAGAATTCTTCTTCGTTTGGTAACTGGAGGACATTTAAGTAAACCAATCAGACTACCCTACTCATTTAGTACATACAATTTAGTATTTAATTAAGATTTATATACATCAGTGTCAGATTTCTATCATGGCCATATGATTATTTTTTTCGTCGAAAATATGAAGCACCTTCTAATTGGTCAACTTAAAGGTCCTCCAGTTACCAAACGAAGATAAATTTACCAATAAAAAATCGAATTCTTGCTAGATTAACTCACCTCTACCACCACTTACATAATTGCCCTCAAATTACATAACATCCTGTATAGAATAATGAAGGGTTCTGAAAATATCATGGACAGACAAAATCTTGAATGCCGAACACCCTATATATTCTCATTTAGAACGCTTTGAGCTTTTTAGTCAGTTGCTGATTACATGTCCATGCCTCCATATCATATAATGGAATGGGAAACATGTAACATCTCACCATTCTGACACGAAACTTACAACGTTAAATTGCGATTGTTGAAGATTATATTTCTCTTATTTTATCTTATTTCTTTCACCTTACACGGTCAATAATACTGTTAATACTAGTACTGTCAATATTTTCTTCAATCTTTCTTTTATATCTATCAAGTAATCTATTATCCGATGACGGAGGAGCTCGAAAATGGCTAGAGCTTAGCCGAAACTAGTTGCAAAGTGTAACTGAAGTGTGATAAAAAAACAAAGTAAAAAATCGTTTTATTTATCCTTTAAAATGAATTATCACAAAGTAGACGCCGTAACAATCCAATATTTGAAACATCAGTATTCTCTTAATTCCATCATTACTATACCATACACGATAAGTATTACTAGCAATATTTTAGAATAATGAACATTTTAAACAAGTTATCGTACAGTAATACTGTCATTATTCTAAAATATTGATAGCAACACTGACCGTGTAAGGCAGGGGATGTCGTCGGTAAATGAGGAGGCCGTGACAGAGGATTTGGTAACGCTTCCAACCGGGAGAGACGCTGACGGTAGAAATAATACCACGGTAACAAATCTGGCATTAAAATAATTTACAAACAGTATTGTGACATTTTGTGACATGTGATTAATGAATTTAAATATGAATGTTATACTTTCGGTAATGTCTCTTGGGTTCAATATCAAAATATTGATACTGGGGTATTTATGATACAAAATATCAAACCTATAGCGATACCAGGAGCCTAATAGGAAAATAAGAAGAACATATGCAATGGCAAAAGATGGAGAGATGGAAACATTGAAAAACACGTAGAATGGCTTTACTATGACGAAAGGCTAATCACAGAAGTTAGAAGTAGTAAACGAATCAGGTCCTGAAAGGTTTTACACTCAATAGAAGTACAAAAGAACGGAGGGATCACTGACCCGGAAAAAGTCTACAAAAAAGTGCTCAAAATAAATATAAGTTACTCTACTGTTCTTTACATTCTGTATACATGTAGCATATTTTTTATAAATAAAATATTTTGTTCGTGATTTTATTCCAATTATTCAATATAAAAAAATATGAAATATAATAAACCCCAACCTCTGACCAAATAGTATACTAAAAAGTTTACGTTTCCAACTGACAGGGGTCCACGGTCCTCAATATTAGTATGCTCGATAACCATCTATAGTAGTATATAATCTGTGGTGTAAGGTGCCTTCTATGGTCTAGTCATTGCTATTTGTTATTCATGTAGCTAATATTCAACCCAGTATTTCAATATTAATTTTTATAAAAAAAAGACCTTTAATTGGGATACCTCTCAAGAAATACAAACATCCCCCAATACACAATGCTCATAACAGCTAGAGCAAGAAAAAACAATTTATAATTTTATAATTATTGATTCAAATTGTAAAAGCAAACTAATTCAAATAATTAGCTTATTTGAATTAGTTTGCTTTTACAATTTGAATCAATAATTATAAAAATATAAATTGTTTTTTCTTTCTCTAGCTGTTATGAGCATTGTGTATTGGGGGATGTTTGTATTTCTTGAGAGGTATCCCAATTAAAGGTCTTTTTTTTATAAAAATTAATATTGAAATACTGGGTTGATCAAATATCTGGGCTAGACCAATGCTCGTTCAGTCTAAGTAATAAAGTAATCCATCTAATAATAATTAATTCTGTCTATAACTGCTGTAAATCACACGGTCGGCTAGATAAAGGGTCGTGGCGGGGGCGTAGTCGCCTCTAATAAAGTTATGGTTTAACAACTAAATAAACGTCCGAATTTATACGCGACTGAGGTGACAGGGGTCGACCGCGGCCTCGGTAAATTTCGCCTCCCCCAGCCTACCCTTATAGGCTGACATTGACACTGACCTTCCCGACTCAGCAGTTGCAAAACCCGGGTTGCCTCTCCTGTGTGTGTGTGCGCGCGTGTAGGTTTTTCCGGACGATAAATCGCGCCCGCCGCACCAGCAGCCCTGCCGGCGGCGACGGCCGATGACAAACATTTCATCCCGCTTTTATGTACTTTTTTTATTTTCCATCAGGCGATAAAAGGCCGCACATTACTGCTTATGCAGGACTTATCTGTATATAATATCGCATTCGTTAGCATAATGAAGGGATGGCTTAATGCGAGTGGGAATGATTAATGAGATTTTTCTGAGAAGCGCGTTTTTTTTTGTGGGTGCCCGCAAATTTGTCGTCGTCTTTGACGCTACAGTGCACAGTTTGTATAATGTAAACTCTTTTTAATCATCAACCCTATAAGGCAACTTACACGATCAATAATTTATACAATGTTTTAGAAAAATGACAGTATTAATGTACGATAATATGTTTAAAATGTTCCTTATTCTAAAATATTGACAGTATTACTTATCGTGTAAGGTATAGGTAATGATGAAATGAAGAGAATACTGATGTTTATCTGCATAATTGATTACTTGATAAATATTGAAGGTGGATTGAAGCAAACATTGACATTACTAGGATTGACAGTATTATTTACCGTGTAAGTCCCTGGTGTAAGGTGCCTTTATGAAACCCAAATGTGGTATCCCATATAAAGTAGAGAGAAAAAAAAACTGAGTGAAAATACATCTCATCAAAAATTAATAGTATATATATATTATACACCAAGATTTGTGAAGACGGTTATAACATATAAAAGAAATGGGTATTTCCAAAATGTAAAAGATTTTAAAGTAAAGATGGCCAGGCGTTAACGGGCAGGAAGTAGTTTATACTGGATACAACGTTAAAGAAATAGTTTCTGGATGAAGCTGATACTATTAAAGAGTCGCTTTTCATAGACGTCGGTGATCTGGATTTTAATTACGAGGATGATCAATCTTTCAATCATGAATAATAGTTATTAAAATATAATAATATCATAAAATTTTTTTAACCAACTGCACCATCAAGGTGCAAACAATACCGCTTGAAAATGCATAACGCGAGTGTGAATGAATATCATTAGATAACTCACCCGCAAAACGAAAATGAAAATCCGATTGATGGCTCCTCAATAACACACGCGCACACACACATGATGGATAATTGTTACATCACTTAAAAGTCTTTAAAATACACTATTGTTTATAATTTAAGCAACGGACGAGGTGCACACCGCGAGATTTACGCACAACTGCAGCAGCAGAGCGGATATGATTCACCTGTTTTTCGTACATGTTGCGAGCCGGGCTATTTATGGAGCAGCAAAAAATTGTTTTCGTGATAAGCCCGAGTGCATTTATATTTAAACCGAAATGAACTATATTTTAATAATTTTATAATACGGTGAACTCTTAAGATCGTTTTAGACAAGACAATTTCTTGACTCAAAAGTTAGTCAAGATGCGAGACAATGTAAATTATCTCGTATCATACAGCAAATTATTTGAAATATTTAATTGGATGGTAGATCGAATGGAAAAATATAACACGCTCTATTTGTCAAGGACAAATTGTATGGGAGGAGGATATATGAATTTCTTTCATTTCAACTTTTGAGCCATGAAATTGTCTTGTCTAAAACGACCTTAAAACGACCTTTGGTGGTTTTTAAAATCTAAGTACTTTATTTTTTCCAATTTTACAATCTTAGAACGTTTTTGTAGGCTTATAAATGTTCCATTATTTTTATAAGTTTAATGCTATTTATGATTATTTCCTGAGCTTTAAAGCGTTGAAGGATACAAGCTTAAGATAATATAATTTCATAACTCAAAAAATAAATATTATTTTGCCTAATTTTGCATCACTTAGCCTCATTTTGCATCATTTTGTCTTAATATATCTTAATTTGTTTTAGTTTGCCTCATTTTGTCTTAATTTGTGTTATTTTGCCTTATATTGTCTTATTTTTCCTAATTTTGTCTTGTCTTGCCTCATTTTATATTCATTGCCTTATTTTGCATCGGTTTGCCTAAGTTTGTCTTGAATTGTCTATTTTTGCCATATTTTGCCTTAATATGTCTTAATTTGCCTCATTTGGGTAATTTTGCCTTATTTTGTCTTATTTAACTTCATTTCGATCTTAGAAGATTTTTTTTAGGCTTTTAAACGTTCCACTATTTCTATAATTTTAGCGGTATTATTACTATTTATGATTATTTTCTGAGATTTCAAGCGCTGAAGGATGCAGACGTTAACACTATGTAATATACTATAATTTCAAGACTCGAAAATAAGTCTATACAGGGTTTTAACGCAGTAATGAAGAAATTATATATACCACAGGATTGAGAAGATCATTAAAATATTAACGTTTTATATCCCTCGGCGCTTCTTGGTCTTCGCAATCTTGGTCTTTACAATCTTTATGTATAATATAAATACTATTAATTTTTCATAGTATGAAGAGGACGTGTTTTCACAATGTTATTTGTTTAAAAAACAGAAAAAGGCTACAATATACTGGTATGTTATTTATAATAACAATCCAGTTACAGCTCCCGGATTCTTGAACATGAAATATAAATAATTCGCGAATGGATGTGACGGAAATTGTGCGATCCCCGGGGGCGCGGCATTATCCCCGATACGTGCGCGAATGTCTTCATCCGCGGATCCATTTGCGGTCGTTAATTCGATCCGAGAGTTATTTACCGGTCGCGCGCAATTATTATGATTGATTTATGGTTTATGGACGGGTCCCTCGGCTCGATATCCAGCTTTTTTTTTAATACACTCGAGACCATGTCGAATGCCTCCAATACTATTCGACACACTTTTGTATTGCTTTATAAAGAACAAATATAAATGGTAAATTATACCCATGTACGTAAATGCCACATTAATATTATTGTCAACACGTTAGAGGATTGGACAAAACAAATGAATATAGAAAATATTAAGAAATCGCATCGTCCGTCTCGTACTGAGTATTGTCGGGCCAGAGTTCGATCCCCAGCGGGAAGCGAATTTTCGTGAATCACATTTCACAGTTTATCAGAGGTTTTCTGTGAAGTTAAGGTAAATACCGGGTGATTAAACTCCTATGAGCTTCTTGACCGGCGGAAAAGCCTCATGGCTGAAAGCCCTATGAAGATAGAAGTTTTTTTTTTATCAAGAATACATGAAGTTTGTTGACTTGTCTATGGTCTACTTAAAAATGGGATATAAACATCTAGAGCGAACATAAATAATTAGATGAACCTAATAATTGCACCGATTAATGATGATGTTTTAAATGCAACTTGTCATGGGTATAATTTTTTTGTCATGGGTATTACGTGGATTTTCAACGTGGCACCGAATCGCCCTATTCGTGTCGTTAAATTTCAGGAGTCTTTTATCTAGATAAAATCACTATTGTAAATTAGTTGGGTGGATGGTCAAAGTCAACTCTAGGGATGACAAATCAATTATCTCGCCCACATCTCTGAGCTTGTATAATAACTATCTGTCTATACTGTTTCTTTCATGATATTATCAAACGTATTGTGCAGTAGCGTCTTAAGCCCTGGTTTCCTAGGAGAGCGGTCGCTTTAAAGCGGTCGCTTCAAAGCGGCCGCTTTTGACGTTATTCACAAATCACACAGGTTGTTTTAAGTATATGTAATAGAAAAACTCACAATTTTTCATCGTAATTCATTGCATTTTTGCAGTACGTTGAGATATTACACTTTATAGCAACCTATATTCGTTTATATACACGTAGAATTATTTTTGTGACGTAAAAAGCGGCCGTTTTTAGGCGGCCGCTCTCCTAGGAAACCAGGGCTTTAGCCCATATTTTTTGTAACTATGCAATATAGAAGGTAACAACAGTTGCATTAGGTGTCATTAGTCATGAGTACCGAACGTTAAAAATCAACACAACACCAAACTTAGAAAGACAAACCCTTACTTTAAAAATTTCAATAAATATTCAAAATACTTGTATATTGATTACAAGTAATTCACTGATAGCTGTTGCATAAATTGTTGTTAACTTTGTATTTCATATCCTCGTGTAGATACGTGTGTTTACAAGTTGTTGTTAAAATTGTCGTTTGAAACATGGACTTGATTCGAATTTACTAAATTCAGTTACATTTAAAGAACCCACCCTAAATGCGATGTTGGGTATCACTCTGACAGAACACACCAGAGATGAGGATATCAGACAAAGAACGAAAATAACGGACATAACCGAAAAAGTGGCAATGCTAAAGAGCCACTGCCACTTACTTGACACGTAACGAGAGAAAACTATGATGGGTGAACAGCTAAACTACTAAAGGCGCTTTCGTTTAGCATGGTTTTTCATTGCTAGTCGCCCCCGTGGCATGCAGTATCGCTCAGGTCTTGCGGTCGTGCGCCGCCGGTTGTAAGGGCCGAGGTAGAATTATGCGCATCGGAAGCGGCAAATAGAACAAGAAACAATAAGCCCGTACCAGCCCAGAGTGATAAACGAAAGGCACTTAAACTGTAGCCCATGGGGAAATTGGAGAAGTATAGATGATGTATACAACAGCAGGCAGTGATGGCTCTACCGTGTACAATATAGAAAAGAAATAACTTGAAGATGTCTTTCTGCAGCAGGGAGATAAAGAGGTTCATGAAGAACAAGAGATCGTAACTGCAGATGATGTATACGACAACATCAGGCAGTGATGGCTCTACCATGCACAAGATAGCAGAGAAGACTAGAAATAACTTACTGAAAACTGAAGCCCATGGGGAAATTGGAAAAGTATAGATTATGTATACGACAACAGCAGGCAGTTATGGCTCTATCGTGTACAAGATAGAAAAGAAATAACTTGCAGCTGGGACATAAATAGGTTCATGAAGAACAAGAGATCGTAACTGCACCAATTAAATAATGTATTAATTATTTTATTTATTTTTAGCCTCCACGGGCATTCGAACACACGACAATGACGGAAATATATTTTTCCGTCATTGTCGTGTGTTCGAAATGATAAATTTCACAACAACAGACATTCGATTTTATGTACATATTTTAATTTACATAATTAATAATTATTCCGAGATTCATTGAATACAACGTACATTTCTTACTGCATTCTATTCTACATAAGCAATTAATGGTGTTTGGTATCTACTACGTTGTTATTCATTCAAACATTGATTAATCATCACATTTGTCATGATTAATCAATGATTCAATAGTAATCTAATTTTGTTGTTGAAATGACCACACGATATTTATAAATGGGCAATAATTAAGTCATTAGATTTCTGAACTAAAACAGGCAATATATGTGCGACTCTTGTCTGTAATTGCAGGAAACAGGATGTAGCACATCGCTTATGATAATTCTAAGCGATAATTATAACAGGATTTGTTTGACTAATGCGATCGGCGGTGGGCCCAAATATTCCGCAATAAAATGACGATGGCGCTTGAATTTTTAATAATAATAATAATAATAATAACGGTATTCATTTCAATAATTATATATAATTATATAAATAAAAATATATAAGGAAATATATAAATAAAAATATATAAGCAAATCAGTGCGCGTTGTCTACGCAAAAGTAAAGATTTTCATCATCATCATTCAATTGCTTGTTTCGCTCACTACACCATTCTTAATATTTTTCATTGTCTTCGGTCTTGGGCTAAAATCATATCTGTGAGATCCTGTTGTTAAGAGGATGCCGAGGAAATATTTGTTGTTGACATTTCATGTACAAAAGAATACAGCCTTTATTCTAAAATAAATTTACAAGCTCGTATTGGCCCAGCCTCTAAAATCGGCATGTCCAGATAGGAGCGGAAAAGTTAAAAATATAAAATAAATAGAAGGAACAAGGTGCTCAGATTGAGATCTTTCCATTTTCCATTATCATTTTATTATAAACATTGTGTAATTTTTTTAAATCAATTGTATGGCAGCGTTCTGGTAAAAATAATAATAATGAAACATGTTCGAATTGGTCGCCGAAAAAAATATACTTATAATCACAATTTTCCAATTTCCTTCGGGCATCTGGTGCACTGATATGTTCTGAATCAAGATCCAAAAGAAAATAAACAAAATATGTTGCATAATTTTTTTATCAACCCAGACTCTAAATTCGGATTATCCAGATATGAGTGTAAAAGTTTAAAATTAAAAAAAAATAGAAAAACAAATATGTTGGTATACAGACTTTCCATTTTACTTTATCATATTGTTATAAACATTAAGTAATTTTTTTCAAATCCAGAAACATTGCACGTCATGGTCAAAAATAATAATAATGATATACAAGTTAGTCGCCGAAAAAAAATATATTTAGAATCAAAATTTTTCATTTTCCTTAGGCCATCTGGGACATTGATATGTTTTGTGCTAGGATCAGTAAAAAAATTAAACAATATATGTTGCATTATTTTTTTTATCGACCCAGGCTCTAAAATCGGATTATCCAGATATGAGCGTAAAAGTTTAAAATAAAAAAAAATAGAAAAACAAATATGTTGGTATACAGACTTTCCATTTTACTTTATCATATTGTTATAAACATTAAGCATTTTTTTTTCAAATCCAGGAACATTGCGCGTCATGGTCAAAAATAATAATAATGATATACAAGTTAGTCGCCGAAAAAAAAAAATACTTAGAATCAAAATTTTCCATTTTCCTTAGGATATCTGGGACACTGATATGTTTTATGCTAGGATCAGTAAAAAAATTAAACAAAATATGTTGCATTATTTATTTTATCGACCCAGACTCTAAAATCGGATTATCCAGATATGAGCGTAAACGTTTAAAATTAAAAAAAAATAGAAAAACAAATTCGTTGGTATACAGACTTTCCATTTTACTTTATCATATTGTTATAAACATTAAGCAATTTTTTTCAAATCCAGGAACATTGCGCGTCATGGTCAAAAATAATAATAATGATATAAAAGTTAGTCGCCGAAAAAAAAAATACTTAGAATCAAAATTTTATATTTTCCTTAGGCCATCTGGGACATTGATATGTTTTGTGCTAGGATCAGTAAAAAAATTAAACAAAATATGTTGCATTATTTTTTTATCGGCCCTGACTCTAAAATCGGATTATCCAGATATGAGCGTAAAAGTTTAAAATAAAAAAAAATAGAAAAACAAATATGTTGGTATACAGACTTTCCATTTTACTTTATCATATTGTTATAAACATTAAGCATTTTTTTTCAAATCCAGGAACATTGCGCGTCATGGTCAAAAATAATAATAATGATATACAAGTTAGTCGCCGAAAAAAAAACAAACTTAGAAACAAAATTTTCCATTTTCCTTAGGCCATCTGGGACACTGATATGTTTTGTGCTAGGATCAGTAAAAAAATTAAACAAAATATGTTGCATAATTTTTTTATCGACCCAGACTCTAAAATCGGATTATCCAGATATGAGCGTAAACGTTTAAAATTTAAAAAAAAAATAGAAAAACAAATATGTTGGTATACAGACTTTTCATTTTACTTTATCATATTGTTATAAACATTAAGCAATTTTTTTCAAATCCAGGAACATGCGCGTCATGGTTAAAAATAATAATTTACGTTACAACATATATTATACAAAAACGCCTATAAAAATTATTTCAAAAAAATTAAATATATATATTATGATAGGCAAGACATAAATAAAGAATTCCTCAAAATTTTGATTTTATTGGTCACCTCAATTGGTCAGTAGAGACCCGCAAACAATCCGCCGTGCGCGCGGTATAGAGGCTGGGATCATAGGGGTACATTTGTGTCCATCCCAAAACATTTTATTTATGCTATGCTATGAAAAAAAACCTATTTGTTTGAGTTGTAATGATAACATTTTCAGATATTGGCGGCAAAAAGGGATTAGCGTTATTTTTCGATTTCTATTTTATGCGTTACAGATTTTGTAATCCTCTCCTTGACGTAGTGAGACGGCTCGGTACTTAATAAGGATCCTGAAAGCTATACCAGCGGGAGCAAACGCTTATGGTAAGGTAAAAAGGTCAAGAAGCCAAGTTAATCCGCAATCGCATCGTCTGTATCCAAAATGGGCTACGCACAGGGCACTATTCTTTTCAAGGGACGAGGCAGTAGCCTTACAGGCAGAGAAACCATCAAAAAGGTCAATGACTTAAGGATGCAGAAGGCAACGGGGAACAACTGTATTAAAAGTCTTCAAAGGCTAGTATCATCCACATAGCTTTAATGTTCAAATCAAAATTCCGGAGTAATTCCCCCTATCGGTTAGTCGGAGGGGTGAAGTTTTGACTGAAGACAGGATTATACAAAAGAGAGATAGACACAGAACAACGAGACCGCCAAAATAATTAAAGTAGGTACATGGTCTGACGGTCCATGTACCTAGTTTAATTATTTTGGCGGTCTCGTTGTTCTTCTGTGTCTATCTCTCTTTTGTATTATCCTGTCTTCAATCAAAACTTTACCATGTTTGAAGCAATCAACATACAGATATGAGCGTAAACGTTTAAAATTTAAAAAAAAATAGAAAAACAAATATGTTGGTATACAGAATTTCCATTTTACTTTATCATATTGTTATAAACATTAAGCAATTTTTTTCAAATTCAGGAACATTGCGCGTCATGGTCAAAAATAAAAATGTTTGAAGCAATCAACATACACAATGATAAAAAAAAATTAAGAGAATGCAGATAGAAATATTAGGAGTTATTAAATGTAGTATATACGGATACCAGTTATATTATGCTGACAAAGAGGACGCTAACCATTAAGTCGATGTGTACTTTTGGATCTATTGTTTCTTTGTGTGCCTATCCTCTGCTGCTCTGTAGTTTTTTTTGCAGCGGTTTGTTGGTTATATTTTGAATTTGTTAAATTGATCTGGTCGGAGATCTCTCCCTAATCTCCGACCAGATGAATTTAACAAATTCAATAACCAACAAACCGCTGCAAAAAAATTATAGAGCAGCAGAGGATAGGCACACAAAGAAACAATAGATCCAAATGTACACATAGCCAATAGCAACACCTCAGTTCTGAGATTACGACTACGAAGATGAAGAAATATGAGCTCGGCATGCATGACGCCCCGCGACTTTCTTTGTCCGAGCTCGGGTTATGAGTTATATTTGCGTGAGATGTGTGGTGAATCACTCCGATTAGCAAAAAAAAAACATAATAATTCCTTAGTCCGATTTCGTGTTACGAGATAGATTTGGGTGGATTTGTGGTGACTCCGATTAGCGAAAAACAAACATTGGAATTCCTTAGTTCGATTTCAGGTTACGAGATAGATTTGCGCGAGATGTAGGTGAATCACTCCGATTAGCGAAAAAAAACATTAGAATATATATTTAGATTGCACAAAAACACACGGGAAATATTCCGTGTTATATAAAACTGCACGTATTTATACCAGAGATTGATTTGACACACCACATATATTACGTATAAACACGTTATTGTAATAGTACAAGATGCGACAAGTTGAAATAAAATTTCCGTACGATGTCCGCCATATCACACGGCAATGACGTCCTTGTACGTCGCTAATAGCTCAATTTCGCGAGAGCTGCTACCATAGTATATCAAAAATTGACTTACCTAATTATGTAATTACGCACACAACACTCACACCACAACTCACTGCACTACATGAAGCACGCACAATTAAAGTACATCTCAATATAACCGTGATAAAATTATAAGCATCAATAAGTCACTCGCGCACAGTGAAAGATGCTCTGCGACTGCCGTGCTCGCGACGGCGCAGAATGTTGTTGAGTCACAAAAAACGCATCTCGTCGTGATGACTAACTTCTTTATTACTATTATGTACGCACTGGAATATTTTAGTATTTGCAAGGGGAGTAAGTTTGGAACGAATAATTTTACAAATGCAATTACCGATACCGATTTATTAATAAAAAGTAATTAATTTAGAACCTAAGATTAGGTAGTTTTTATATTACTTTCAAATATTTTTTTTTTAAGTAATATAACTACTAACTACATAATATCAGGTAGTATTTGTCGATTTATTCGAGTGGTAATTAATTTAGAACCTAAGATTAGGTAGTTTTTATATTACTTTCCAATAATTTTTTTTAAGCAATATAACTACCTAATCTTAGGTAATATTTATCGATTTATTCGACTGATAATTAATTTAGAACCTAAACTTAGGTAGTTTTTGTATTACTTTCAAAAACATTTTTTTTTTAAAGTAATATAACTGCTAACTACTGAATTTTAGGTAGTATCTGTCGAAATATTCGACGGTAATTAATTTAGAACCACGATTAGGTAGTTTTTATATTACTTTTAAATAATGTTTTTAAAGTAATATAACTATTAACTACCTAATTTTAGATAGTATTTGTCAATTTATTCGACTGGTAATTAATTTAGAATCTACGATTAGGTAGTTTTTATATTACTTTTAAATAAATGTTAACTACTTAATCTTAGGTAGTATTTGTTTTTATGTATTTATTCGACTGGTAATTAATTTAAAACCTAAAATTAGGTAGTTTTTATATTACTTTCAATTACAATTTTTTGAAAGTAATATAACTACTAACTACCTAATCTTAGGTAGTATTTGTCGATTTATTCGACTGGTAATTAATTTAGAACCTAAGATTAGATAGTTTTTATATTACTTTCAAATATTTTTTTTTTTAAGTAATATAACTACTAAACTAATCTTAGGTTCTAAATTAATATTTAATATTTTTAATGTACACATCGCTTCAAGCAAATTAAATGCACATCCATATACACACACCGGCAAAATTAAATAGAATTTTTATTTTTCTAATTATATGCAGCGTTGAGTTCCTCACCATAAATCTTAATTTTTTGAGACATAAAACTTGCAAGTTGTAATTACCCGTTGAAGACGCTTTAAGCTATATTGTGTTTTGTAAATTATAAATGTGTCTTGAAAAAACTTTGTCTTTTTTGATAAGTAATCATTTAAATTAGTTAATCATCAGCGTCTTTGCTAGCCAGTTCATAATGGGCGATTTAACAGCCACTGGTATCACTAGGAGTGTAGCAATGGTAGTCGAACTGACAGTGAGGTTGCCCAAATGTTTGGCGAATCTAAATCGACAATCCACCGTAATGTTAGACGTTTGAGGCAGACTGTAGAGTATGTGAGAAGACGAGGTCAAGACAGATGGGAGCATTGGTTGAAGAAGTGTATGGAAATTGGAGCATGAGTGGGTGGAGGGCCAGGACAGGAAGTGGAGCTAGCTACTAAATAAAGATGGTACGCCCGAAGGAATCAACGAATCTTAAAGCTCGTCTTATATAAGCTCGTCTTATATAAGCTCGTCTTATATATATATATATATATATATAACCACGTCTTAAATGTTTATTCTGTTGCACCAAACATATGTAGATCTTACTTAGTCTTATCGTTTTAAGATCCGATTTTTAGTTCGTGCTTTAAGACCGTCTTATTATTAAGACGATCTTAATCTAGTTAAGTTTCGTTGGAGAAACCGGACGGTAGAGGTATTGGGGTGTCATGTCAATAAACGAATATAGGGGATATTATGCTAAATAAAGGTAATTTATATATTGTAACATCAGTTACATTTTTGTATGTTACGAATTTAGATTTTCATTTAGTTTATTGAGCAGAAGATATTAGTGCTGCTTACAATGCTTACATATTTTGTAAACATTTGAATCTTCGTTATTTAACGTACAGCTACAAATACACTGTTATAGTATGAAATCGTTCTTATTATTTGAACTGTTGTAAAAACGTAGACACCGGCGATAAATTACTTCAATTTATTGTCTGGCATGGGCGCGACGTTATGAGTGTATCCATATAAGGGCAATTCCTTCGCGTTCGTTAGTCACAATTTGCGTACACTGCCGCCACCGCCTAATGTAGACGGGCGGTGTGGAGAGAGAGTGAATTTCAATGAACAATTTTTTTGCGATTTTAATGGTAGCGCGCGATTTTCGTCCTATCTCGGAGACGGCGGGGGCTTTGAAGTCCGTCCGGAAACGACACTTATTGATTGCCTGTTACTTTTCAGAGTTTTGTGTGTATTATCATAGGTTTACTTTTATGTGTATGCTACAAATAACTTTTTCTCGTTATGATATAATCAAACTGCTTTCATGATATTAGGGAACTATCGAACGTTAGTAGTTGTAGTAAAGGTCGGTTTATGCTGCTATAAAATAATAAATAAACTAACAAATAAGGTGTATCATATCCCATAAAATTGTTTATTGTTACAAAATCAGAGTGTGGAATTAAATGGTAAAGGCACATTACACCAGGCTTACACGGTCAATAATACTGTTAATATTTTAGAATAATGACAGTATTACTGTACGATAATATATTTAGACTTCTCATTATTCTAAGATATTGAGAGTATTACTGATTGTGTAAGGTATAGTAATGATACAATGAAGAGAATATTGATGTTTATTCGGATAATTGATTACTTGATAAATATTGATGGAGGATGCAAGCAAATACTGACAGTACTAGGATTGACATTATTATTAACCGTGTAAGGTGCCTTGTAAGTGAATAACCCCCGTATTCACCGACGTTCCATAAATATATCAATAACTATTGAACCCATAAGTATTCGCTGTTATAGCAACAATAAATACATTATCTAGGGAATGTAGTTACTATAGTCTTTTTATTGGAAACACTGAATAATTAAACAAAATGTGCCATCAAAGCTCCAATTGCAAGCGCTACTCTAGGTGTTTGACATTTGTTTTGGCATATTCTGTCACACTAACGTTGTTAATTTATCCATTCAATAGCTTATGGGACCTATAAAGTTTATGGGATATTGGTGAAGACGGGCGTAAGTCCATTAATAATCCATAATAGTACTTATTGTCGCTGATTTGTTCTGTCTAAATTTATTATTTTATGTCAGTATAAACCCATCTTTACTGTATTCATTACAATTCTGTAACTAGCTATCGACCTTCGCGTCCTTTTGTCGTGTGTTAGGGCCTGGTTAGGGTACCGGATTGACGGGGGGTAGGGGCAAAAGGGGTCAATTGCCCCGGGCGGCAAAATGGGATTGAACAATTGATTTTTTTATATATAACTTCATGTGAAAACAGCTACAGGGGCGGCATGAAGCTGACTGAGAAATTTCCTAGATCCGACACTATTAGTGTATGTGTATGAGTTATTTTGGACGTTTATTGACTTATGTAAATTTGTGTTTTTGCACTCGTAATGTTATTTTAAACTGTAAAATGGATCGATAAATGCCAAAAAAGACAAAGAAAGAACCAACTGCTGCTTAAATAAATCTCGAAGAAAGAAAGATAAATATAAATTTCATTCGTGAAATTATCGAAGAAATTGTTGCCAATGTCGAGACATGTAAAATGGATCGAACAATGCCGAAAAAAAAAACAAAGAAAAAACCAAAAAACCAACTTCTGCTTAAATAAATCTTGAAGAAAGCAAGATAAATATAAATTTCATTTGTAAAATTATCGAAGAAATTGTTGCCAATGTCGAGGCATGTAAAATGGATCGAACAATGCCAAGAAAAGACAAAGAAGGAACTAAAAAACCAACTGCTGCTTAAATAAATCTTGAAGAAAGCAAGATAAATATAAATTTCATTCGTAAAATTATCGAAGAAATTGTTGCCAATGTCGAGACATGTAAAATGGATCGAACAATGCCGAAAAAAGACAAAGAAAAAACCAAAAAACCAACTGCTGCTTAAATAAATCTTGAAGAAAGCAAGATAAATATAAATTTCATTTGTAAAATTATCGAAGAAATTGTTGCCAATGTCGAGACATGTAACATGGATCGAACAATGCCAAAAAAAGACAAAGAAGGAACCAAAAAACCAACTGCTGCTTAAATAAATCTTGAAGAAAGCAAGATAAATATAAATTTCATTCGTAAAATTATCGAAGAAATTGTTGCCAATGTCGAGATATGTAAAATAGATCGAACAATGCCAAAAAAAAGACAAAGAAGGTACCAAAAAACCAACTGCTGCTTAAATAAATCTTGAAGAAAGCAAGATAAATACAAATTTCATTTGTAAAATTATCGAAGAAATTGTTGCCAATGTCGAGACATGTAAAATGGATCGAACAATGCCGAAAAAAGACAAAGAAAAAACCAAAAAACCAACTGCTGCTTAAATAAATCTTGAAGAAAGCAAGATAAATATAAATTTCATTTGTAAAATTATCGAAGAAATTGTTGCCAATGTCGAGACATGTAACATGGATCGAACAATGCCAAAAAAAGACAAAGAAGGAACCAAAAAACCAACTGCTGCTTAAATAAATCTTGAAGAAAGCAAGATAAATATAAATTTCACTCGTAAAATTATCGAAGAAATTGTTGCCAATGTCGAGACTTGTAAAATGGATCGAACAATGCCAAAAAAAGACAGAGAAAGAACCAAAAAACCAACTGCTGCTTAAATAAATCTTGAAGAAAGCAAGATAAATATACATTTCATTCGTAAAATTATCGAAGAAATTGTTGCCAATGTCGAGGCATGTAAAATGGATCGAACAATGCCAAAAAAAGACAAAGAAGGAACCGAAAAACCAACTGCTGCTTAAATAAATCTTGAAGAAAGCAAGATAAATATAAATTTCATTCGTAAAATTATCGAAGAAATTGTTGCCAATGTCGAGACATGTAAAATAGATCGAACAATGCCAAAAAAAAAGACAAAGAAGGTACCAAAAAACCAACTGCTGCTTAAATAAATCTTGAAGAAAGCAAGATAAATATAAATTTCATTCGTAAAATTATCGAAGAAATTGTTGCCAATGTCGAGACATGTAAAATGGATCGAACAATGCCAAAAAAAGACAAAGAAGGAACCAAAAAACCAACTGCTGCTTAAATAAATCTTGAAGAAAGCAAGATAAATATAAATTTCATTCGTAAAATTATCGAAGAAATTGTTGCCAATGTCGAGACATGTAAAATGGATCGAACAATGCCAAAAAAAGACAAAGAAGGAACCAAAAAACCAACTGCTGCTTAAATAAATCTTGAAGAAAGCAAGATAAATATAAATTTCATTCGTAAAATTATCGAAGAAATTGTTGCCAATGTCGAGATATGTAAAATAGATCGAACAATGCCAAAAAAAAAAGACAAAGAAGGTACCAAAAAACCAACTGCTGCTTAAATAAATCTTGAAGAAAGCAAGATAAATATAAATTTCATTCGTAAAATTATCGAAGAAATTGTTGCCAATGTCGAGACATGTAAAATGGATCGAATAATGCCGAAAGAAGACAAAGAAAAAACCAAAAAACCAACTGCTGCTTAAATAAATCTTGAAGAAAGCAAGATAAATATAAATTTCATTTGTAAAATTATCGAAGAAATTGTTGCCAATGTCGAGACATGTAAAATGGATCGAACAATGCCAAAAAAAGACAAAGAAAGAACCAAAAAACCAACTGCTGCTTAAATAAATCTTGAAGAAAGCAAGATAAATATAAATTTCATTCGTAAAATTATCTAGAAAATTGTTGCCAATGTCGAGAAAGAGAGACAGCCAATACGAGCTTGTAAATTTATTTTCGAATAAATGCTGAATTTTTCTGCACATAAAATGTCAACAACAAATATATCCTCGACATCCTCCAACCAATCTCACAGATATGATTTTAGCCCAAGACCGAAGACAATGGAAAATATTAAGAATGGCATATAAGGTGCAGTGAGCGAAACAGGCGATTGAATGATGATGAGTGCCTTTCCTTTATCACTCTGGGCTGGTACGGGCTTATTGTTTCTTGTTCTATTTGCCGCTTCCGATGCGCATAATTCAACCTCGGCCCTTACAACCGACGGCGCACGACCGCAAGACCTGAGCGATACTGCACGGCACGGGGGCGACTAGCAATGATAAACCATGCTAAACGCCTATGATGAGAATCTTTACGTTTGCGTAGGTAACACGCACTAGATTTAGTTCTATTTCTGCCACAAAATAGAATCTCCGTCGGTTTGAATCATAGACAACTACAACTGGTTTGAATCGCTCATACAAAATATTGCTTGATTGGTGTATGGGTTGCCTATAAACAATATTTTCAAGGTATGTTAACAGTGTATTATATGCAACCCAAAACAGCAAGCATATCCAAAAATATATACATACTAGATGAAATTACCGTCATTCTCCGGGGATGATTTTTAATTACCAAAATACGAATTGAAGAATCATTTTGCGTATATTTGCCTGCTGTACTTACATAGAATTATATTTTCTTTGGTTTACATGTTTACAATGTTGTCATCGAACTATCCAGAAATACCGTTTTAAGACTCAGGATATCCTGATTGATTTCTGAATTAAAAAAAGTGAGTTCGATGCTAAATGAATATGCCTTGGGGGCTCTTAAATTATACTACTACTAACATTGGTAGAAATAGCGTGTGGTCCCGGTATGCACCAGCGCAGGTTTGCAATTAATGCAAAAGCTAAATTTGGCCCAATTGGACATGCAACTATTAATCTACACCCACCTGTATCATCCCGTGCGTCTTGATAGATGGATTTCACGGAGCATTGAGGGCCCCACGTTCAAACACAAAACATTCCGCGCTTCACAGACACCATAGAATACTAGCAAACACCAGTCGATAAGACACACATTATACATACGACGCCTGTTTCTCACGCAAGATGGCGGCGTTATAATCTAGTGCGCATGCGCATTGAATCATCAAGTTGTGTTCATAGCAAAACAGCACCGTTGTGAAGCTAGCAGTAAACATTACAGTTTTCTTGAGAGAACTTTTACAGATTTCCATCAGAGGAATTTAAAAACCATCATATTCACCAACCTCTTATTCACCAACGTTCCATAAATGTATCAATAGTTATTGAACCCATAAATATTGTTATAGCAACAATAAATACATTATCTAGGAAATGTAGTTACTTTAGTATCTCTCTATTGGAAACACTGAAAAATACCAAAATACCCATACCAATCAAACTATGCCCGTATAGTTTTAAAATATTGTGGGAAACAATGTACTGCAAGCTGTTTGAAATAGTGGACGAGACGCTATAATTGAAAACTCTGTGTTTGTTTATGGTATGTCCTGACCCCGACCATCGCATCTCGCTGATACCCAATATGTTCCCATTCTCTCCATTTCAAGTGTAGCGGTGTCACTTTTTTCCATCTTGATATACAGTTCAAACATTCCATACACCTATATTAATTTCTAACCCGGGGATTCTTATGAGCCTGTGACTATTGAAGGTCTGCCGTGAACTGCGGCCTGTATTACTTTTTATTTCTTCTATGTTTGATTGTTGTTGGAGTAGTATAATGTGGTAGTTCTCCGTTGTTTTCCACACGGCAGTGATAAAACCTAAACCTAGATGAGCTGTTCTAGCTTCACCTTTATGCGTCCATATTTGAGCCCTTAAAGAGATAATCCTCGGTGTCCTCAATATAGTGGTTAGCCATATCTGGCTACCCTCGCTTTTCTTTCTATTCTGGCTGCGATATACATAACAAATTATTTCTGTCTACGTTGCTTGACTTTGTTTTAAAAATTTACATTGTCTTTGCACTTTCCGCGGCGATATCTTTTTAAACAACCGCGAGTTTTCAATTCGTCGCAAACAAGTCCATCTTTTACGAGCGAAAGGGCAAGTATTATTTTCACTGTTGACTGTGTCTGCCGGTTTTACCCGTGTATCGACACCGTGACCTGGTTTACGCCCACGGTTTGGAGAAATGTCCGGGTATACGGCGTTTGTTCGTCATGCGGGGGCTTGAGCAATTCACCTTCGCAAATTTCCCCAAAGAGCGTACATGTTAAATCTTATTTTCAAATCAGATTCACTTTGGTTAGAACATACAAAACTTAATACTCGTTAATTTTTAATTGAAAGTTAATCCTATTTTTCATCAAATTAACTAAATAGATATTTTAAACTTACGTTTTTTGTGGCCAATAAAATAAACAACCTTTATTTCGCATATTCAAGGCTCAACAAAACAGCTAACAATACAAATACCGTCCCCAAAAATTCCCTTCCCACATAAAAAGTGCAGTGTTTCCTCTATTCTGTTTTAATTGTTTACTTTTGGAAGGGTAGATTAATAAAATTGTAATATTTATTTATTAATCTGAGCTTGGAAATAATTGTTAAGAATAAAACAAGTCTAGCCTTGCACATATATTATACTGACTGGGAGAAAGCTCTAGTTGAGGCTTTATTATTATTTACCAAAGTGAAATTTAACAGCTGCACTTTGTTGTTATTAACCCATCACAAACATGTTAATTTAAATAATTTTTAATAGGTTCTTTGTCATATTCCATATTATTCTGACGCAGAAACATCGATTGGTAATCATCACGTGTTGTTCACTGTCCGGTGATTATACGCATTGGGCATAATTGGAAACAATTAGTCAAGAAGAGAGAGTGAAATTTTTTACCTATCTCCTCTCCGTTTGACCGCGGGCACCGGTCGCGGTCGCGAAGTAAAATCAGTACTCAACGACTAGCGCGACGATCAACCGGAACCGCGCTGCCTAATCATGAATAATCGTCTGCTTTGCGTGACGATTTTACTGATTATAGTTCATGGCACGTTTGCTATTTATGTCATAAATGCGACGAGCACAAAAAAGCACGAACATGAGAATCCCGCCGTGTGGGCAGAGGATGATGGAATTTGGGGGCCGGTTCTAGAGGAATGGGCACTAACTAATCACAGGTAAACACTATTTATTAATTAAATACTTAAAGATTATTATTATTATTATTAATTAGACATAATACCCTGCGTCTCTTCATCGCCATGCGTAATAATTATGGTAGATATCAAGAATGTAGGATAACCATTTTCTAATAGTGTTTAAAATAGGCACTTCGTGCATTTCCGTTGGTATTCGTTATATTCATTTGTGACAGGAGTAAACACACGATTTAATGGACGATAAACTTACGCCCGGTTACTCCAACGAATCTTAAAGCTCGTCTTATTTATAACCACGTCTTAAGGTCGTTTTAGACAAGACAATTTCTTAGCTCAAAAGTTGTTCAAGAAATAAATTCATATATCCTCCTCCCATACAATTTGTCCTTGACAAATAGAACGCGCTATATTTTCCCATTCGATCTTCCATCCAATTCAATATTTCAAATAATTTGCTGTATGAAACGAGACAATTTAGATTGTCTCGCATCTTGACTAACTTTTGAGTCAAGAAATTGTTTTGTCTAAAACGACCTTTAGTCAAGATGCGAGACAATCCTAATTGTCTCGTATCATACAGCAAATTATTTGAAATATTTAATTGGATGGTAGATCAAATGGAAAAATATAACGCGTTCTATTTGCCAAAGACAAATTGTATGGGAGGAGGATATATGAATTTATTTCTTGAACAACTTTTGAGCTAAGAAATTGTCTTGTCTAAAAGATATTTTATTAATATACATAATTAAATAATGTTGTAACGAAAATTAATACCATCTGACTTAGAAGAACAAACTATATCTATTAATTATCATTAGTTTATAATTATATTTTTATTTATATTATCTTTACTAATTACTTAACACTAGTTGTATACTTAATACTTATATACTTACTAATTACTTAATACTAGTTGTATTAGTTATTAGTGAAGAAATATAATTATAAACTAATGATAATTAATAAATATAGTTTCTTCTTCTAAGTCAGATAATATTAATTTTCGTTCCACTAATTTTCATTGCATTATGTTTATTTTAGGGAAAAACGTGTTATGAAATTAACATCTCCTTCGCCTGAATATAATTTATCCGTAGAAAGAATAGATAAGCCTCTAGAAGTTAAAGAGAGTAAAATCTCCTCTCCTCCAGGGAAAATTGTAAATAGTGGATCAGTGAGTGTGAATACGAATAAAAGGCCTCCCTCAAGGCAAATTACGGAAAACGAGCTGTATCTTCTGGGTGCCATTGAAAAGCTTGCGTATCGTGTGGATTTTATGGAAAAGAGGTTGCGGAAGGTAGAAGAAATGATGTATTTTGTAATGGCTGGAAATAGAATTGATAAAGGTAAGTTGTAGACAATTATTTTTGCTCACATGTGTGAACTTATTATAGCCGCTTTCGTTTATCGTTCTGGAATTGTTCCGGGCTGGTTCTAGCTAGCTTAGAACAGCTCGGAACAGCTCCCAAATGATAAACGAAAACGGCTTATATTCCCCCATATCAAATTATTTAAATCTAATCTCGTGCTATAATATAAAGTAATAATAAGATATTTGGATACGCTATTTTTGAGCCAATCCAAAAATGTAATTTACTATTGAGTATTTGTAGATAAAAAATATCAATCTACAAATATTTGATAGTAAATTACATTTTTTTGGACTGGCGAATTAATTGCTAATCCAAATATTTTATTATACATATTATAGCACAAAATTAGATTTAAATAATATTTAAATTTAAATAATTCCGATCGATCTGAAGTTACATAACTACCCGCAGAGTACCACTGGGGGTCTTTCGTGTAACTTCAAAATTATTACTGACTTAGTGTAAGCCATGGCAACTAGTTATAAACAAACAAAAATCAACTAAGCAATCAGGATTACTTAAACAGGTTGCCATTGCATTCAGAACGTTCTGATGTAACAGACCTCATGAAAAATGAGGTAGTAATAATGTTCCTCTTTCCTCTCTAGTCATCTTCAATTTATAATCGTATGATTTGTTCTTGGAAAATAGATATTTCTGAATTCCTAAGACAAATCAACTAAAAAACATTAAAATTTCAATTGATATGTTCTACGTGAATGTAAAGATATGTTCACATTCAAAAATAAGGATGTCACTCTCCTGCCTAAAGCAAGATATGTTCATATTCAAAAATAGGATATGTGGCAACTCTATCAGATAACGCATTAACTGTCATTGTTCGTTACAGACCCGTGCCCGAAAAATTTTAGCCGCGTCGGTCACGGTTGTTACTTATTCTCGGGCGACGCCGGCCGGGAACTCGATTGGAAAGTAGCCAGCACCCGCTGCCGCAAATTGGGAGCAGCCTTAGCCGAATTCGAAACCATCGAGGAGAACCAGGATGTTGCTAACCACATACAAGGCGATACGCATTTAAGAGGTAAATTGAAAAGGATAATTGTAGTTTATACATAAAACGTCGCCACTCAAGTCAAACCGTCTAGAAGTTCTAACTGGAAGCTTCTAATAAGCGACGTCTTTATTTCTAAATGGTAATTTCGCGGTATCCCAATAAATTGTAGGTAACAGGACGATTTAGCCTGGGAACCACTCGAACAATTGGTTCTCAGGCTAAATCGTCCTGTTACCAGCGTCATTGTTCATTTCCTCACTATCGATAATTGAAAAAGTAAGGGAAAAATCTAAAGAAAATGTCGAGAGTGGCTGGAGGAGGATAAATATAGAAAAATCCAATTACTCTAATAATTAATTATTAGTTATTTTTGTCTATATCACTCACGAATTGTGTAGGTAAAGATTTCTGGACTGGCGGTTTGAACCCCGGCCTTCTCTGGATTTGGAGCAACAGCGCCCGTCCAGTCGCCATAAAAACAGGCGACCCGAACAAACGAAATCCAACTCTGAACATCTCCGGCGACGGGAGATGCCTGAAACTCTCCTACGATCCGGCCCGCGTCACCTACAATTTCAAAGGCACGGACTGCTCGATCCGCTACAGCTACATCTGCGAACTACCCGAAACCACCTCAAGCAACGAAATCACTCGGATTGGGAGAGAGCGGGCCATTTTCGATGAGTTGTAGATAAAAACCAAAGATATCTTTTTAGTAGAATTACAATGGGTTATTGTACATACATTAAATCAGTTATTTATACAAATATTTATCAAGTCTAACCTAATGATTAATAATAACAGTACTGTTATCAATTGCCATTATTTTTCATTCCCATAAAAGTTATATACCTATATAAACAATATGTCACAGTACAGTACAATGATATAAAACCTTTTTTTTGATAACAACAGTTAACAAGTATATTCGAGAATGGAGCAGACTAATAAAACCACATGCAGCTAGGTATTTTTCTAATTGCTGTAGCATTTATATAATAAGTTGTCGCAGAAAATTAAACTCAGTACTTGTAATACGTGTTAATCTAATCACTAAATTTGATAGATCGGCTGTTGAGGAATTAGACGGATTAACGCATTTAGGTCTTAGTCTACCACTTGGTAGACTCTATGATGCTGTAAAATAAGTAAGTTTATACTCATTAAATAAGAATATGCACTTACAGTTTAGTTTTTATTTATTATTTTGATACTATAATAAAAAATAGTCCTTTGAAATTAATTTCTTGTTTTGTATAGCATAAACACATGAAAATGCGATTAACGGTATGCTGGATATTACTTATTTATTATTTTTGATAGTTTAGCGCTTATACATGATCAGTCCGCTTCATTCTCATATATACTTTAGTATGTAATTAAAATAAAAGTATGGGTTAGAACGATGTAACTTGCGATAATTCGTTTAGTACGTCCAAATCCTGCAGCAGCATCGTTGTCGTGTGTCGCAGCCGCGCGTAGTTCTCGTCGTTGTCATTTGCTAGCGTCGAATCCAAGTCGTTTATTTGCTTCTCGAAGTTACTCAACCGCTCCTCCACCAGCGACTGACAGTGGGCTATGTGTTCCAGCAGGTGGAGGCGGCAGTCGGAGGATTCTATAGCGGCCTCGGGCTGGGGGATAATTGGCGCCAGCGCGTCCAGGTTGTTTTCAATTAGGGAATTTAAGTCGATTTTCGGTAACTCGGGCAGTTCGTCTTTTACTTTGATATCGCCGTCCCTGCCTGATTTCAGCAGGGAGAATAGCATAGAATCACAGGGCTCGTCCTCCCTTTTTATTAGCAATTCCTCTTTGGGTTCTTGCTTGATTTCGACTAGCTTTTCTGGCAGACAGTGCTTCTCCCACGGTTTTGACCACAAATAGAGTTTCGGATGATTTTTAGCTCTGGAGAACAAAATTTGTTAATGAATGCATAATGTTTCTTCTCAGGTTTGTTACCATAGATCTCGTATATTGCTAAACAAGAACAATATAGATTTTTTACCACTGATAATACTCGTTGATTTTCAAGAACAGCTCACAATTTTTAAAAACGTACCATTTTAAATATACCTACTGTAGGATTTAAAAAAAAACTGTATAGAAAATTAATCCCCTTCCCTTTAGGCAGCATTTGACCAAAGTTGGAGATATCGCCCTCCTTGGGGCGCTGAAATGTTACAGATTCTCTTTATTTTCTCATCGCCCCCAATAGCCCCTGCTATAGGGGGCGATCAGAATATAAAGAGAATATAGGATCTTGAAAAACAATTCATTCTTGTATCATTTGGCTGTGTCTACGGTTGTAGTAAGTAGATATTTCAAATTGTACTTCTCCGTGAGAGGCGCTCAGTAGTTTTTAATCTGAATACGGGGTTGTAGGACAAATAGTTTGGGAACCTGGAGCTGAGGTTGCCAAAGGTTTCCCAATCTATACATACTATACACATAGATACTCAAACTTTTTCATACCACGACCGGGGATGTATACGACACTTTGCAACATTTACAGCGTCAGTGAATAAATACTGTTTCATTAAAAATCATACACTTTTCACTCTACTTACTCAGCGACTTTGATTTTGATCCTCAGCGAGTGCATAAAATCCTTCAGCTCAAGCAGCCCACCGCCCAAGTCGTGTGACACCTTCAGTTTCTCGAACCGTTTCGTGTTCAGCTCCTCGTCGCGGCAATGATAGCTGCCCGTAGGCAGGTTGCCGTGCTTCAGCCAGTCCTGGTCGTGGAAGAACTTCTTCGAGTTGCGCTGACGCACGGGGTGCTGGCAAATGTAGCACACGTACTTATCTGGCACTTCGTTCTCCCGCTGGATATTGTTACAGTACGCGTGTTGCCAGCACAGGCACAGCTCGCACTGGATCATCAGCCCATCCTCCTCGGTGATCCCGCACGTGCAGTTGATAATCTCCTCCTGTTTCATGCGGACGATTTTGATCACCTCCCCGCCTGAAAGTAACAACACGGGGCGTTTGATGTTTTGCTGACAGGCTAGTGTCAGATTGAATATTGCCGAGATTTTCTAAATACTGTATTGAAATTGTAAGGCCCAATTCACACATAAGCGGCGTCGGGCGGGGGCGCGGTGTAGGCGAGGTGCGGGCGCGACGTCGTACAGGCGATTGTGATGTCCATATGCAGTGAAGGGGTGGACATTGCACCTTATGTTTACATAGAGGCGGCGTGGAAGAGTTATGCCTCTCAACTCGCAGGCACTCAGTCTCAGGAGAAGGCGCGGTGCCGGCGCGGCGAGAGGCACGACGCTTTCACATAGCACCGTATGTTTATATAGAGGAGGCCTATATAAACATGCGGTGCAATGCCCACTTAGGTGACGAGGCGCGAGCATTTGCCTCGTGCCTCTCGCCGCGCCGGCACCGCGTCTTCGGCTAAGACACGGTAGGCGAAGAGGCGAAACTCTTCCACGCCGTCTCTATTAGTAGACCGATTTTGTTCAAATTTTAACGGGATCACCCTCAGTCAATTTCCAAATTTGCCCGCGAAACCACTTGGCCGTTATCCCGATATATTATTGCGTTTGCAAGATACATATAATGAAAGTGAATATTTAGTTAAAATGAACGAACTCGTTTTTTTTTAATTTATACATATATCTCCACAAGTAGTTCTTACTTTGCCTGCCCCAAGACAAACATTTCATTTGGTTGCCCAGTGTTAATGGTCGATGGAGATCGTAGGACATATCTGTGATTGGACAGTTTTCAGAGTCTGCCGATTTTGAAATTGTTTGCACGCTTTTATATATAAAACAATAGTTACTATCCAATTGCACATAAAATAATCAAGGATAACTAAAACGTTTTATTCATCCATTAAAATTAATTATCACAAAGTAGACGCCTTAGCAATCCAATATATAATATAATCAGACAATTAAAAAAGTCTTACTTCCAATAAAACGTAGTTACAATTGCACTCGTATAAAACTGATTTTCTCTTACCTTCTATAATAATATCGCTGTTGCTCGGCGCCCCTTCAAGTTTAATTGGCTCCACGAGTGGCGGTGGCGGTGGTGTAGCAATATCATGGAAAAACTCGCGCCCAATAGGAGAATCAATCCCATCCGGCCTCCTCCGCTTGATATTTTTCAGCATAAACTTACCAGCCGAGTCCTCGCTCTTTTTAACCGGAAGCAACGTCTTCAAACCAGTCCGCGGCGGAGCACTAGTCAACACCTTCGTGCTCAACTCGTGCCCTTTCGGCACTGACTCCGACTTCACCAACAAATCCTTCAACTTGAATTCCGGATACATTGAAGGCGGCAGCCCGGACGGCAACGGTTCGGTTTTGGACGACTCAACCGAACTAATGCTGTCAAACGGTTTGCTGCTAAGAAGTTTTATAATTTCAGCGTCCTTCTGCTGCTCAATCGTAGGCGATGCAGTGCCGATTACCGCAATCTCAACCTCCTGTTTAAATGCTTTAGGCGTGGACGTTTTCGGTCTAGCCCTAACCGGCGTAGGCTTTTCCGGTGCTGGCGCTGGCGACCGTGCCAAGCTTTCGCCGACCGTTCGCGCGTACGCCAAATCCGCCACATTCGGCGTTGAGTTCAAGAACTTCCGGAACTGCGGGTGATAGTGCTTGACGTGCATCATCGCCAGATTCTCGCGCCTGAAGTTCTTGCCGCAGTCGTCGATTAAACACTTGAAGCCGCCGTCGATTTGGATGATTTGCAAGGATTGGAGGTGTTTCGTTGGGGGCGATGATTTGGGTGGCGGCGCTGGTTTGGGTACTTGCGGCTCAGCCGGCTTCTTTGGCTTAGCCCTATTGCGCTTAAGGACTGCAAAATGAAAACTGTCCTCGCACAAACCCAGCAGAGGGTTCTCCTCGATGTACTGCTTGATTTCAGATTTTTTGCGGAACATTCTCCCATCCGGACTTGAAATTAAATAGAATTCGATATTGCAACAAGCTCTAGAAGACTGTGAGTTGAGAGGAAACACAGCTTTTGTTCTAGTTAATTATTTACAATTTTATATACACGCGAGTAAAAAATTAAAGTATATACACAATAATGAAAAATGTTTCTAAAATTTCTTGTTTTATGTTTATTATTTGCAAATAATAGACTAGAGGAATAGAAGAAATAGAGGAATTTTACCAGTAGCCGCGATTGAAAAATAATAAAGATTAATATACCAAAACCTAAATATATAGAAGTGATTCTAAGAGTGGGATATATCAATTAAAAATAATAGATAATAGAAAGTATTATTTAAAATAAGTTAATTACTTTGTTGATCTAGTTTACTTACGCTACTATCACAGCATCCCATTTTCCTTTAACTGCCCCATAGGGTCTCTGTGATAAATGCTTCTGCCAATTTGGTGGTAGAAGTGGGTCTGGTACAATAACTGTCTTCCTATACCCTTCAGTGAAATTCAATTCAGATTCAACACCAACTGGTTTACCACCAGCCCAACTAAAACATATCAAATAAACACTTTTCGCCCACATAATTACCTACATTACAGTACCTTGGTGCCCAAAAATCACCTTCTCCAATAATATTAGGATCCCATACTGGTGAATCAGTTGCAGACAATGGAGAACTTTTATTTGCTACAATTTCATGGCTGGACCGTGGTCTTTTCTTACCAAACAAATTTGACACATTTATTTTACGCTTCTTATTTCGTCTATCCTCTTTTGTAGATCTTATTGGTTGCAAAGGACTGAATAATTCATCACCAGTGCATTTTGACATTTTATTTGTTTTTAGTACCTTTGAGTAGCCATCATCAAACAGTACTTGGTAGGTATCTAGAAGGGAATGCATAATCAATATGTTTTATCTTATCAGAACATTATAAATTATTATCAGTAGCAATTAAGATAAATAACTGCATGTTTCATTAATAATATATGATTTAAAAACAGATTATGTATACCCGATTCAACTACTACTTACCCTTATCAATAACCTTGGAAACAGTTGCAGGATACTTATCAAACTCAGTCCAAATAGCCATACATCGTTCCCCCTCAACAAACACAGTACTGTCCTCCTGCTGCACCTCGATTTTCTCTTCAACTTTAATAGGCACATCCTCCATTTTAAACAACACATCCTCTAATTGTGCAGGCTTTGCAATACTTTCATTTTCAACTTCTGTTTTAGGCTGAATTGGTCGAATTGAATTACTATTGATTCCAATCCACTCATCATATGTGCTGCTATATTTATCAAAATGCACCAGCACCTCATTCTCCTCATAATCAACCTCTAAAATAGTAGCTGGCATCCATACCTGATTGAAATCCAACGCCTCAATCCTAGCATTAACAGTGAACATTAGTGATGCTGTATCAGGAGTTTTAAGCTTCTGCTCTAAATTAGATGGGTTTGTAGGTACTGCAATCTCCTCTTTAATTTCTTCAAGTTTAATAAGTGGGGGTGGATTGATATTTTCCTCTGTGGTTATACTTTTTGTAGCCATTTTAGCATTTGAAGGTGTCCGTTGTCGTACTTTAGCAACAGGTTTTTCAGTAGATATCTCTTCTTTAACAACCTTCTCAATAGGTTTTATGTTCCATGGGAAAATACTGGGCAGCACACCCTGCCTTAACATATACTTGGTGCCTTTGAAATTACAAAAGTCTGCCCTTACAAAATGCCTTGAGCATACATAAATCAACCTCTTATCCTCATCAATTTTGCACAATTCAAGCCACTTGGGCCGGATATCAGTGTGTGAGGGGATTTTGTGGAAGGTAACACCTAGGTCCTCGCGGCGGTTGGAGTCGGAACAGCAATCTTTCACGTTACACTTGCGGCCCATACTTAAAAGTGTTTATTCATATTGTATATCTGTAAAAAGTAAGGTTAAGTTTTGTTGTACACAGGGGGGCGAAAGAAACTTGTACATTGATTGTTAGTTAGTGTGATTGAAAACATGTTCTGCGGCAACTACTTTTCACACCCGTTTTTTAACAGTTGTTTACGGCATCAACAACAAAATTATTTCGGTTCTGCATTGTTTTTCTAGTAGCACCAATAGTTAAAAAAATAAATGACAGGTTGGTTTGAGGTTAGATCAGCTGATGTAAACCTGACTTATTATTGGTTTACTGATGAGCAATGTAATGGCTTTTATTAAAAAAACATTATTTTTAATAAAACTAATACGAGATTTCAAATGTTATTACTATTTTTAAACATATATTTGTATGATTGGGAAATGTAATTGTAATTTAGTTGTGTGACTTTGTGATTGTTATGTTACTATTGGCAACACTTGATGTTTGAAGGGAAACGGCGTGCGTGCGACTTTTTCTCTCTTTCCGGTTTTAACACTGAAAGAGACGCGTGCTTGTTCTCTCCGAGCTAAGGCCCTTGGCAACTTGCACAAAAGTTATAATAAAAACATCAAACCAAAATGACTACCACCGCTGAATTGGCCTGTGTCTACTCTTCTCTCATCTTGACCGATGATGATGTCGCCGTTACTGTAAGTAAATTGTTTGTTTTGTTGCTCTAACCTTCAAAATCTCACACTTTTTCTTCTAATCCGTCTCCATCCAGCTTAATTCTGATTGTTTTTGAGCTGTTTAGACTTCCGTAGATTGTATTTGGATTATAAATTATATTTCTGATCATATTTTTATATAACTTTGGCGAAATTAATTTTATAGGTTAGATTTTTGTTGAAATTTTCAATGAAACATAACATTCCAACAACCTGCTATAAATACTATATAGCATTCCAACCATCTTCTCATAATATCACGATTCCAACTACCTTAAGTAACTAAAAAATGTACTAATTATTTATGACATTGATATGAGAGATTAGCAGTTGCACTAAAACACTGTTTTCTTATGTCTGGTTTTTTAAAAGTTCCTCATAAAGGCACCTTACATGATCAATATTACTGTCAATATTATAGAATAATGAAAATATTACTATATGATAATATGTTTAAAATGTTCATTATTCTAAAATATTGCCAGTATTACTCATTGTGTAATGTATATTAATGATGTAATGAAGAGAATACTGATCTTTATCCAGATTATTGATTTCTTGATAAATACAAAAGGAGGATTAAAGCAAATATTGACAGTACTAGGATTGATAGTATTACATCAATAAACTTCATCAATTTCAATTATCATAGTTTTGTTCAAGTAAATCAAAATATATGTTTGACCAATAATGTACTGTACATGTCTTAAATAAAAACTTCAGTGTTTCTTGATGGATCTAGTACAATGTAATTAATGCTTAAACCTTAAAATAACTAAGTGCCAGTAATACAGTTCAACTGGAAATCATCTTAGAAATGTTGGTCAACCTCAAAATCATGTTATACTATTGAGAATCAATGCAGAACCCCAGATCAAAGTTTGTTTGAATGCTACTAAGTTTCTGGGATGTTAGGATACCTGTCAAAAACTATTATAGCCTTGTTCCCAAATTGTTGCTGCACATAATCAATCTAGGAGGTACACACCAAATCTTCTTTTGATTTTCTTCATATAAACTTGTACAGTTAACCATTATCAATAACTGCATACTTGATGTACTACTTTTTCATCTATAGGACTAGTACTATATTGACTTTCTGCCTTTGTGCATACCTTACTCTGTGAAGAGGGTATTAGTATTAGTGTAATTGATGTCTCTAATTTCTATGTTTTACCATAATATTAATGTATTCGTGATTTTAATATTGTTTTATAATTATTTACAGGGTGAAAAGATCCAAACCATCTTGAAGGCAGCCAATGTTGATGTTGAGCCTTACTGGCCTGGTCTTTTCGCTAAGGCTTTGGAAGGTGTCAACATCAAGGAGTTGATCACCAACATTGGCTCAGGTGTAGGTGCTGCCCCAGCTGGTGGTGCTGCTGCGCCTGCTGCTGCAGCTGCTGCCCCAGCTGCTGCTGAGAAGAAGAAGGAAAAGGAACCTGAACCAGAGGAATCTGATGATGATATGGGTCTTGGTCTCTTTGACTAATTTGATTCCTCTTATTCCATATTTATTATTATGCAATTGTTGTGCATAAGGATAAAGTGAAATAAACTTTTTTTTATTCTTTATTCTTTGTTTTATTCATTCATCTATTAGTTGCAGCAAAATTAATTGATATGTGGTTGATGGCATTCAAATGAATTCCCCCAAAACTAAATTACTAGTGCTAGATTCAGCAAGAAGTTTCAATTGTTCATGTGCTATGTTCAACTTGTACTATAACCAATGTATGTGTTTGGTCATAGTTCCAGCTGAACATATTACATCAATAATTGAAACTAGGAATGTTCTTGATGAATGTAGTTTGCAAATGACAATGCAGATATTACTATATGTAATGTGAGCAGAAACTTTTTGTTGTAAATCATTAAATGCAAGTAGATGAATCTAATGATAACATCATATGAGCATATAGAATTCATTCTACTCTAACAATAACAACTTGATGCAGGAATAATTCAAACCTATAATGCAGATGATAAACATTTTAACCCTAGATTGAAAACTGTACAAGACTAGGTTTGGTTTAGGTTTCTTAGACTCCTGTGTGTACATTAAGTAATTCTAAATGAGTGTGCCCCATTTAGAATTACTTAATGTGCACACAGGAGTCTCAGAAACCTAAACCAAACCTCAGTTTTTGTTCTTTTTGTCTTCCATGATTTGATATTCTATATACAATTTAGAAACTAATGGAAATACAATTAATGGTATGTGATGAACATATATATGCAAAATAAAACTAACATTCTCTTGCATTCCAAGCTATATTAGACCCTATAGTGTCCGTCTAGGGTTAATTATCCACTACTTTAGTGTATTGACCTATAGAATGACCGATGGGGGCGCCACCGCGCCGGCCCGAAATGGTGTAAAGGTGACATACACTTTTGGCGCCAAGTTTTCGTTATTGAATCATTTAAATTTCCGTTGATTATTTGTTGTAAGAATATTGTTTTCTTATAGTATGGTCTTAATATGAAAGAATCCACTACCATAAAATCTGATGGTTTATTTATTTCGTTGGTAATTGCCGCCGACACATTTTACATGGAATTTTATTCAATGGTCGTTTTACACTTTCTCGCAATAATGAATTTGTACATATAGTGCCCAACGTGTTCGTCTCACATTTGGCTATACTAAGAATCTACAATTCTTGTCCGATATTGCCTTTACTAATAGAAAAACATCAATTTCTATACAGCACTTTTTGCCAAATTATTGTCAATCTATTTTATTTTAGGTTATTTTATGTGTGGTTGCATACACAATTAGAAGCTATACCAACATTCAGAATATATACATTGTTGCCGTATTTAATTGTTTTATGTTCCTAGTGTTTACTATAATTGTGGGCATTGAAATTAAAGTTGTGGATTGCAGTGAAGATGACGATCCTGAGTTTGATGACTGACTTTTACATTTCTTCATCTCTTTTTATTTTGATTCACACTTGATATTGAAATATATATCGTTGTACTGAACTGATACTAATACTCTTAGAGCGATAGTAGGAACAGTGGCAACATCGCATGCGATGTGTTGATTGGCAGTACCGTATTTTTAGGTACAACGTCACAGAGTAAACATCAAAATGTGTTCATGAAAATTTGGTATTTGCAGCTTGTAACGAGTAGTGAGATTCAGAAACCAACTAGAATCTGATAGCGGAAAGTGAGACAAACACGACGAGACCATACACGTGAAGAATCATTAATCGAGTTAACTGTAATCTAATCTGAAACACCATACAAAATCAATGTAAATTTGAATTTTACACCATTTCAGGACCTCAATTTTTAGACACCAGGTGTCGCTTTAGAGTCGGATAGAGGTCAATACATTATAGTGCTCTGTGTGTATGGGCAGATTGCAACTCTATAAATGGGAAATTCAAATTAGACTCTGGTGCCATCTTACAACTGTTACATGCAAAGCTCTTACCTCACCTTGAAGTTGGCAATGTAAATATCTACAAGTTGAGTTCACATAATAATTATTCAGTTAACCCGAATCATTTGATTGAGGGTAACTGATTAATTATCTTTTATGTTTGAAAACATTTCACAAATATTTAATCAAAAGACTCGAGCATTATATCACCTCCATTATGCATTAAATTTGTGAATTGAATGAGAAATTTCTCAGCTGATTTGGCATCACTGTAGAGCACAAATGTCAAAACAATTGTTGATGTGTCCCAAGATTATGTTTTCAACAAAAAACAGCTCATAAAACTAAAATATGATCTTGAAACACGTTTATGAAATCAGAACGTAATTACTACTTCCAATAAACACAACAGTATTAGAATGGATGGGAATACCTCTATGGATGGCAGTACGAAAAAGATGTCCCTGGAAGAACTCTCCAAAGAGGAGCTTGTAAAAAAATGCCGCAGTTTAATAACGTTGGCCCAGAAGGCCAAACACACGAAGGATGTGTTGGTGGAGGAAAATACCAAGCTGATGGAGCAAATGAATAATTCTGTAACAGATGAAGTGATTGAGAATTTAACCCAACAAAAATTGTCACTGGTAACGGCGTTGGAGGAGCGCAAGGGGCAACACAAGGCACTGGAGAAGAAATTAACAGATTGTCAGGACCAATTAAATATATCGGAGATGAAATTGGGGGATTTGGATACTGAGAATCAGAGTTTTAAAAGGCAGGTGTTTCGGCTGACTGAGGAGAATGAGCAGTTGATTACTCATTTGGATGGGTTGGAGAAACAAATTGAGGAATTAAAAAGGATTGGGTTGGAGCAACAACAACAGTTACTAGTTTTGGAGAAGAATAATACTGTTTCAGGGGATGCTGGTGGTAGTCAGATTGGGGATGATGATGGTGCTATGGTTGAGTTGCAGAAGATGTTGACTGTTAGTTTGGAGGAGGTGATTTATTAATATTTAATATATATTTTATATCAATTGTCTAAAACATCATTGTGTGGGCACCATACGACTTTCCAATTAATTAGTTAAAATCAAAATTTAAGATGTGTCTCAAAAATTTTTGATTTGATTCAATTTGGTTGGTCTTGGTTCGATTCAGTTCAGTTTGTTTTGTTGTTTTTGTTATTTTATTCTATTTTATCTTAATTTAATTTTATTTCAGCTATATGTTGTCTTGATTTTAACTAATTTTGCCTTAATTTGTCTCAGGTTGTCTCATTGTCTTATTTTATTGTTATATTCCCACATATTGTTATATTCCCACATACTTGTGCCTTATTTTGCCTCCTTTAGCCTAATTTTGCATCATTTTGTTTTATTCTGCCTCATTTTGCCTTATGTTCATCAAATTCATGGAACTAGCCCAAATTCTCTTCAATAAAATACTAGCCTATTTTTGAAACTTTATCTAATATATACCATTGTAAATTCTAGGTGCAGAAATTGAAAACCAAAAACTCTGAACTCACCACAAAGATTGAAACATGTACATCCGATCTATTAGAAAAAAATAATGAAATACTAAAATTAACTGATGCCATTGAAACCTTCAAAACTCAGCCACAGAATGCCTCACTAGTCAAAGACAACGAATTACTAAAAACCACATTAAATGAGTCAGCTGAGTCAATACAGATGTACCAGCAAGAAATTGAAGACAAAAACAAAGAAATTGAAAAACACACAAGTACAGCAGATGATTTAAACACAGAAATTCATAAGAATAGAGCATTAATACAGAAATTGAAACAAGACATAGCAAGCATGTCACACCGGTTGAATGATAATCAAATAGTATCAAGTGGGCTTACAACAGACTTACAGAACACCAATGAGAAGATGAAGGACAAGCTGAAGTTTTACCATTCGAAGATTGTTAAGTTTGCTGGTGATGTGAAGAAATTGAAGGAGGACAAACAGTTTGTACTAGATGACTTTAAAACATACAATGAGCAAGTGCTTGCTTGGCGGGAGCAACTGGTTTTGGCAGTACATAATTTAACTCAAGAGACTAATGCTTCTAATGCCGCAAAGAAGTGTTTGATTGAAACAATTGAATCACAAAAAGCGCAAATTAATACATTGTTAATGGAAAAAAAGACTATTAATGATGAACTAAATGAGAAGATAGAGATTTTGAGTAAACAAATACAAGATATGAATACTGATGCAGAGAAGCAAAGATGTAATGAAAGCGAAAAGGAGAGGTTGGAATTGTTGGATGAAATTTCAACACAAAAGGAGCAACTTGTTATGTTGATAAGAGAAAAAGAAGAAACAAATGATTATTTAACTGAGAGATGGTTAGTAGAAAGTAACAAAGTGCAGGAGATAGAAAAGGAAAAACAATCCTGTTATGATGAAATAAATGGTTTGGTTGAGGAGATAGCTTCACAAAAACAGCAAATTGCTCAGTTAATTCAAGAAAAACAGTCTACAAATGATGAATTAACTGAGAAGATAGGGATTTTAACTAAACAAATACAAGACATGAAAAACAATGGGGAGAAACAAAGATGTAATGAAAGTGAAAAGGAAAGGTTGGAGCTGTTGGACGAAATTTCAACACAAAAAGAGCAAATTGTTATGCTAATAAAAGAAAAAGAAGAAACAAATGATTATTTAACTGAGAGATGGCTGGTAGAAAGTACTAAAGTGCAGGAGATAGAAAAGGAAAAACAAGCCTGTTTTGATGAAAAAAATGGTTTGGTTGAAGAAATTGCTTCACAAAAAGAACAAATAAGTATGTTGATAGAAAATGAAACTACTAGTAATGAACAATTAGTGATTTTGAATAATAAAATTCAGGATCTAGTAAAGCAGTTGACTAGCCATGATGAGGAGATTAGGTTAATCAAGGATGCTAATGAAAAAGAGTTGACTCTAGAACAAAGCAATTCGAAAAAAATGTGCCTTGAATTACAAGCAATACTTGATGCAACTAGAGAAAAATGTTTGCAAGAAACAAATATTTACAGAGATGAAATTAAAACATTAAAGAATCAACTAAATGAAACTGTTAAATTGCATGAGGCTTTATTACAAGAAAATAAAGGGTTAAATATACAAATTGAACAATTGTCTACAAAATTAAAGGATAATTCAATTGAATTAAGTAGTAGGATTGAAAATTCAGTGCCTGATCAAATCTTATTGAGTGAAAATGTTGAATTAAAATCGCAATTATCAGCACAAGCTGATGAATTAAAAAATGTGATAACCGAAAAAGAAGCATTCCAGTTTCAATTAACTTCCACTAAAACAATCGTTGATGACAATAATCGACTAATACAAGAGTTACGTAAAGCCATTGAGCATTTAGAAAATGAAGTCGAAATTTCAAAAGCCAATGAAGTTAAGTTGGTTGAAAAGTATGGACATGAAGAGTCTAAATTGACACGTGAAAATCAATCATTGCAGGACAAAAACGAGGAACTGTTGGGTAAACTAGCCACCTTGGAGGATAAACTAGAGAATTCTCAAAGAACTAGCGATATAGAAGCACTACGAAGAGAAAACGCAGAGCTTTTAGCGGAAATGAACGAAATGAATCAAGCCTTAAAAGAACGTGGTGAAACCATCAACCGCCAACAAACCTACTGTGATGAGGTCCTAATGAAAATGAACTTATTTGAATCGCAAGCCACCCAAAAGGATGAGACTATACTACAAAACAATAAGTTAATCAAATCAGTACAGGATGATAATAAAATAATTTCCGATGAATTAGCTCAATTACGTGAAGACAACTTACTACTAAAAGATAAATTGAATAATCTTGAAACCTCTACAGACAGTTGTTATGCAGAAAGTGAAACATTATCGACATCAACTATATCCCGTAGTGAGGAGGCGAATCGTTTAAAAGACCTTGATGGCTCGTGGGAGGAGCGTTATGGAAAACTGCGCACTCTCGCGTTAAAACTAAAAACCAAAATCCGAGAGCAAACAGTTGAAATAAATAAAGAACAAGTGGATAAAGCTGATGCTCAACAAAAGCTTGCAAGTAGTACCAAAACAGTACAAACCATTCAAACCCAATGTGATAAACTGCAGGATGAACTAGAAAAATGTAAAACAGACAATAAAACCATCCTAAAACAACTAGACACTTTGAAATCGGATGGTGCTAAAGATAAAAAACAAATTGCATTCAATGAAGAAAGCATAACCAAACTGAAAACCGAAATTGATGGTTTGAATAAAGATAAAAGTAATATTGACAACTTTAAGAAGCAAGTTGGTGTAAAATTTCAGTCACTAAAAAAAGAGCTTGAAGCTAACACGGTGCTACGCAAAGATTTCGAATCCAGGATACAGAAGCTAAACGCGGATTTGGATTTAAAAGAAAAATCCCTCAAGGAAGAAAAAGAAAAGCATGCCCAAACCAAAACCTCGCTACTGGAATCAAACAACGAATGCAAAAAGCAGTCGGTTCTAAATCTAGAAATGCAGGACTACGAGCGCAGCATAAAGGACCTCTCGCAGAAGCTCGAGAAGAAAAACGAGTTGATTACAAAACTGAAAAATCAAGTAGACTCACAGAAAAGCACCGTAAATGCCCTCAAAGAACAAAACCGGCTACTAGAAGAGCGTACAGGTTCGTTCGAATCCGAGCTAAGCGCGTACCGCATTGAAGTCAACACATTCAAAAAGAATGTGAGTGATTTAGAGGTGGTGGTAAATGACAAGGATTTGGAAATACAGGAGTATTTGAAGGCGCTGGAAAACACGCGGAGCGAAAACGAGGATTTAAGCACGCAATTATCGAAAATCATTGCTGAACATCAGAAAACTAATAATATTTTGAGGGGTGAAAAGGATCATTTACGCGGGGAGAATTTGGGGCTGGAGCAACGGCTGTTGGAGGTGGAGGAGCGGTTGAAGATGCGCGAACTGGAGTTAGAAGGGGTGCAGAATGATTACCGAGGTTACAAGGTTAGAGCGCAGAGTGTTTTGCGGCAGAACCAGTCACGGGATGTCGGGCTTGAGGAGAAGTTGGTGGAGGAGGCTGCGAGTTTACGCGCGAAAGTGGAGGTGTTGAATGGGGAGGTTGTGGAAATGAAGTAGGTTTTTGTTTTATTATTTAGCGGCGTGGGTTGTTTATAGTTGTTCTTTGTTTAGGGCAACCATTGAGAAATTGAGTGGTGCTAATGGCAGTTTGCAGTTGGAGAAGTCGGAGGTGGATAAGGCCAAACTGGAGTTAGTTATTGAAATAGAGGACTGCAGAGAGGAGTATAAGAAGTTGCAATTAAAACACCAGCAGGCGATTGCAGAGCATGCTGAATCCATGCGAGGTTTGAAAGTAGGTTTATTAAGGATGAGTTATATAAAAGCAAATTACTTCTATAACTCTTGAGTCAATTTGATACCATGATTCAAACGTCACTTTTGATATTGTTGACACAAAACTACATTTCCATATATTAACAGACATACGCGAGGCTATGAATTATATAGTTTACAACAGTATCCTCCAACTTGTGTACATATTGAACAAGATTGGGCTCAAAGGGAAACTGGTACCCGCACTCATTATCGTCTTCCCCCTATAGTTCTAGTTTAATTACCCCACCTTTGTGCACTGGCACAATCACGTTAATGCACCACTCTTCTGGCACCTCCACCACTTCACTCCATACCCTATTAATGCACTATAGCAGTTTTTGCCTTCCCTGATCGCCTTCCGTTCCGTCCAACTGCTTTACCGAATTATCTCCTCTCACTTCACGTCGATCATCTTCACCTCATAGACTATCATGTGTAGTTCACTCCACCCAAATAACTGTTGCCCTTTCCTATCCTTATTTGTCTCCCTACACCACACCACCACTTCTGGCATATGATCTCACTGCTCTTAACTTTCTACTTTGAATTTAACTAACTCTTCCCTTCCAATCATAGACTATCATGTCTAGTTCACTCCACCCAAATAACTGTTGCTCTTTCCTATCCTTATTTGTCTCCCTACACCACACCACCACTTCTGGCATATGATCTCACCGCTCTTAACTTTCTACTTTGAATTTAACTAACTCTTCCCTTCCAATTGCTTTCACCAATAACCACCATACATATCACAAAGTAATGTGAAATTATGTTTTTAATAGATAATGGTATAGAGGGTAATATTTTCTGATATACTTTTTTTAAAAGTCGTTTTACATATTACATTTTCTCTGATTTGTGAAAGAAATAAAATTCCCAGCCTTTATTTCGGTTTAGGTGCATGCCGATACACTCTCCCAATGCTACCGCCAGCAGATATCCGAGCAAGAGGTTCGTCACAACCGTGAAATCATCGAGCTCCAAAGCAAACTCGAGAAGGGTAGCACGACGACGGACATACCTCCGCTGGCAATCCCGTCAATGCCCCGCGAGGAAGGTGAAGGTTCAGAAAGTGTTGACAGCACAAACGGTAACGTTCATCCCTTAGAAAGATTGCTCGGCACTGACCAGGACCATGAAATCAGTATCATCAAGAAGCAGCTGAATGATAACGAGTCAAAGGTGGTGCATTTGACTGCGCTACTGGCTGATACTGAACAGGATCTGGCGAAGCACGTGCAGATGAATAAGCTGCTGAAGGAGGAGATACGCAGGCAGCAGAGGTCAGTGGAGAGGGAGAAACATGCTGAGAATTTGGAGTATATGAAAAACGTTGTGTTCAAGGTAATTATTACAGTCCCAGCTGTATTAAACAGAAATTATTTATATAATTTAATGCGAATCCACGCGGCATCCAAATTGCGTGTCAAACATCAATCAATGTTCATAAATCATTTCAAACAACTTGAACTATCCACTATATTATTTTCTGATTCAATCAATTTTATTAATTAACTGTGGCTTTATTAATTAAAGATTGTAGAAACCCCTGTAGTGTAAAGTTCATGTTTTTGGCAATAGTTTAAAGCAACCAAACTATGCCCATTTACAATTGAACTACACTGTTTTTTTACAAATTATTTATGACTTAAGCGAGTTAATTGATTAATTAGGCTTTGATTCTTAGAAAATTGTCTACACCAACTTGAGAACATTTTTTGTTTCAGTTTATCACGTTGAGCAGTGGAGACGAGCGACACCGACTGGTTCCAGTCCTAAACACAATCCTCAAACTGAGCCCCGAGGAAACCCAGAAGCTGAACTTGGTGGCCAAAGGTGATAAGAGTTGGTCCACATACCTGCCAATATGGTCCTCGCCGGGAAAACCTCAATAATTTTTAACCCTATGTACATTTTGTAAATAATTTTTAAACTAATTCGAAATAAACTGATTATTAAAGTTGAATCGCAATTTTATAACCTGTCCTGTCAAACGCGCTGCGGTTTGAATTTCGCGCGTATGCCAATCCACGCCCATAATTTCCTGTTGCTAATTAAATGCGAATTCCCATTGGCCGGTATTTTTTGCCCTTTTCCCCTTTATCGAACAAGTATTTATTTCGTCGCCGCAGCACAGCGAATTGTAAAACCACCCTCGCCACCGGCAACCCAATGTGTTAATCCACTGTATGATTTAAAAAAATTCCTGTAAACATCCTTAATTCATGAAATAATTGAAATCAATACTTTCCCCCCACCACAAAACTGCACTCCTCAAACTTCCGTCAGGTTGCGCATTGGCACCGAGTTTAGCTTTTCTCGCCCTCTTGCAGTGCTTTTCAAGGTAAGCGGTGCTTTCTGAATTTTCTCCGCGCTTTTCAAGTTTATCCCGGTTTATCTGTGTCATCATCGCGGTTTGATAAGACGCCGAGTGCGGGCGAACGTGGTTTTACTAGAAACCGATAAGAATAAAGCTTTATTTCGTTATTATCCCTGAGACCGGCATTGCAGGATCGATCCGGTTAAATCAGTGCGCCCCGACCTGCACTAATTCGCACAGCCTAACCCCGCAAACCGTACATTTGATTGCATGCCATTTTAATTACGCGTGACGTTTGTTTGCAACAGTCCGAGCCGGCGTTTAAAATTAATAGACTTTAGCAGTTTCAGTTTGTAAGTAATAACATTTGTTTAAATATAATATAAGATGAACCAATTTTATTGAACTGGTAATTTCAAACAATTACCATCACCAAATTATATAACCCTAATAACTTGAAATTGTAAATTGCTGGCATTCCAGACGGTCGTAAATCTAGATCTCGGGTTGCGCTTTATAACAATTGGTACCATACGAAATTAGCAGCAAACGTCGTCCGGCAAATTTCAAGTGCAAGGTAATTAACATATTTTCACGCCCTCCTCGCGTAGGTCCCCTATTTTCGCCGGCAACACTGACCTTCCGTAACTATTATAAAATTGAAGCCCCGCGGGGTGCTGGGATGAACAGTTCCCAGCGTCAAAATGTATTGATTTTTGTCGCGGGATCTGGTGTGATTATTGATTGTTCAAAATGGCGTGCTGCGATTGTCCAAATGCATTTCGTAGGTGTGCATCATCAAGGCCGATTCCATTGATTCGCGCCGGGCCGTTGAGTCATCAATAACATCAGCTCCCGCTGTACGACTCGCAACCCAAAAACAGTTGCAGTTCTTTCTGTTTGCAGGGAACAAGTGAACCGAATATTCTAGACTTGCCAAGATGGGTAAAGAAAAGATTCATATTAACATCGTCGTTATCGGACACGTCGATTCCGGCAAGTCCACCTCCACCGGGCATTTGATTTACAAATGCGGCGGCATCGATAAGCGTACGATTGAGAAGTTCGAGAAGGAGGCTCAGGAGATGGGCAAGGGATCTTTCAAGTACGCCTGGGTTCTGGATAAGCTGAAGGCTGAACGTGAACGCGGTATTACCATTGATATTGCACTCTGGAAATTTGAAACTGCCAAATACTATGTTACGATTATTGATGCGCCTGGACACAGGGATTTTATCAAGAACATGATTACCGGTGAGTTGATTGTTGTATTATCATTTTTTTCTGGGCGACTCATACAAAATCGACTGCATATTGAGACACATTAAAACCATTCGTTTTTTTGTTGTTGAGAATTTACAGGGTATCCAGTGGTCGGAAAAACTTGGAATTTTCGTACGATCCGGGAAATTTAAAAAAAATCTACATTTTTTGTTTCACGTTGGCACTTTTCTCCGTACAGGCGGCGGCGCTGTGTATCGCTCTCGCCTTCAAGCGTACATTACATTGTACTAGATTCGTTAGGAAACTTGTACACGTTTCAATTATTCATTCAATCACGTTGTTTTAGATTCGTCAAGTAACTTGAGCACGTTTCTAGTTTCAATTATTCATGTGCTATATTCAGCTCGTACTATGGCCAATCACGTACTGCGCATGTATTATATTCAAGCCGTGATTGGTCATAGTACGAGCTGAATATAGCACATGAATAATTGAAACTAGAAACGTGCTCAAGTTACTTGACGAATCTAGAACAACGTGATTCATGCTTTATGTTTTTAAACAGTGCCAGAAACGTATAAGGCACCTTACACGGTCAATAATACTGTCAATATTTTAGGATAATGACAGTATTACTGTACGATAACATGTTTAAAATGTTCATTATTGTAAAATATTGACAGTATTATTGAACGTCTATATATCTATAGTAATGATAGAATGAAGAGAATACTGATGTTTATCTGGATAATTGATTAATTGATAAATAGGAGGATTCAAGCAAATACCGACAGTACTAGGATTGACAATAATATTGACCGTGTAAGGTGCCTTATTGACCAATGAAAACATTAAAACTCATTAGCAACAACAATTAATCATCTTAAAGGCACCTTACACGATCAATAATATTGTCAATATTTTAGAATAATGTCAGTATTACTGTGCAATATATGTTTCAAATGTTCATTATTCTAAAATACTGACAGTATTACTTATCGTGAGATATAGTAACGATGAAATGAAGAGATGTATATCCGAATAATTGATTACTTGATAAATATAAAAGGAGGATTCAAGCAAATACTGACAGTACTAGGATTGGCAGTATTATTGACCGTGTAAGGTCCTTTTTATTACTGTGTATGAGCTGATAAATTGTAGATAATTCGTGTGTTCGAATGTTTTCATTAGTCATAGGTTTCTCGTTTAAAATTGTTGTCATGCCTCATTTTGAGCCACATTGTGCAATATTTTGTAAACATTTGATCTATAATTATAACACATAAAATTAAAAAGAATATGCATGTGAATCAGAAAATATAATCTATATCTGTTAGAATGTAATTCCTATTGGAATTTTTTCTTGACAGGGGCGTAGTATTTAACTTGTAGAAAATATTGATACCGGTATTTGATTCATTAAATATTTTTACTTTATAATATGAATAAACTATTTTAATCATTGCCGAAATCTTGTTTATTAGGTCCCCGGAAGTTTTTCTCAAATAAAATCGCTAGTTTTACGTTTTGTTTAAAATCATAATAATTGTAAGAAACACTCACATTTCATGCACCTTACACGATCAATAATACTGTCAGTCCTAGTACTGTCAGTGTATACTTCAATCATCCTTTTATATTAACAAGTAATCAATATCCGGATAAACATCAAAATCTCTTCATTCCATCATCACTATACCTTTCACAATAAGTAATACTGGCAATATTTTAGAATAATGAGTATTTTAAACATGTTATTGTACAGTAATACGATAATTATTCTAAAATATTGACAGTATTATTGATTGTGTAAGGTGCGTTATAAGGCACCTTATACGATCAATATTACTCTCAATATTTTAGAATAATGACAGTATTATTGTACGATAATATGTTTAAAATGTTCATTATTCTAAAATACTGCCAGTATTACTCATCGTGTAAGGTATAATAATGATGTAATGAGGAGAATACTGATCTTTATCCGGATAATTGATTACTTGATAAATATAAAAGAAGGATTGAAGCAAATATTGACAGTGCTAGGATTGACAGTATTATTGACCGTGTAAGGTACCTTTATAGGAATAGCCTTCGAAATCGTATTTAACTTATCATTTTGTAATCGAAATATCCGCACGGGTAGAATTTCATTTAGTATATAGATTTAGTTAGATCTGAAATTGAAAAATAGATAAAATACCGAAATACCGGTAAAATCTCAACCTCTGTTATTATTCATCAGGTACTTCTCAAGCCGATTGCGCTGTATTGATTGTGGCCGCCGGCACCGGTGAATTTGAGGCAGGAATCTCCAAAAACGGCCAAACCCGCGAGCACGCGCTCCTTGCCTTCACCCTGGGCGTGAAACAGCTTGTCGTAGGCGTCAACAAGATGGACTCCACTGAGCCGCCCTACAGCGAAACCCGTTTTGAGGAGATCAAGAAAGAAGTATCCTCCTACATCAAGAAGATCGGCTACAATCCAGGCGCTGTCGCATTTGTGCCCATTTCCGGCTGGCACGGAGACAACATGTTGGAGCCCTCTGAGAAGATGCCGTGGTTCAAAGGATGGGCTGTTGAGCGTAAAGAGGGCAAGGCCGACGGTAAATGTTTGATTGAGGCGCTCGATGCCATCTTGCCGCCGTCACGTCCCACTGAGAAACCTCTACGTCTTCCTCTTCAGGTAAAGACTATTACAATATGTTACTTTTTAATATCTATTTTATTAATAAACTTGTAAGCTAAAATCTGACGATATTTGGTATATGCTAGGCCAGTGCTCCGGGAGCGTGTTGCTCCGAGAAATTATGAAAACCAAAATTGAATGTTGGCTGTTTTAAATTTATAGACCGAGTTATAAAAAATGATAAAAAATCAAATATTTAAGAAATTTAATCTTTTGATAATATTTTATATTCTATATTTAATTGGGCTTAACATAAGCCGTTTTTTGATAATTTTCACCCAAAAATAATGTTTGTAGGAAGGTTTTTTATTGCACGAGCTGTTTTAAATTAATCCACTGAGTTATAAAAAATTATAAAAAATCAAAGATTCAAGATATTAAAATGTATGATATTATTTTACATTCTATATTTAATTAGGCTCTGAATAAGCCGTTTTTTGATAATTTTTACCCAAAAATTAAGTCTGCAGGAAGGTTTTTATTGCACGAGCTGTTTTAAATTAATCCACTGAGTTATAAAAAATTATAAAAAATCAAAGATTTTAGATATTTAAATGTATGATATTATTTTACATTCTATATTTAATTAGGCTTTGAATAAGCCGTTTTTTGATAATTTTCACCCAAAAATAAATTCTGCAGGAAGGTTTTTATTGCACGAGCTGTTTATAACTAGAGTTATAAAAAATGATAAAAAATCAAATATTTAAGAAATTTAATTTTTTTATATTATTTTATATTCTATATTTAATTGGGCTCCAAATAAGTAATTTGTTTATCGTTTTCACCCAAAAATAAAGTCTGCAGGAATTTTTTTTATTGTTCGAGCTGTTTCACAGGAACTCGCTTTCTCAGCCGATTTCCTATTTTGCATCGCGATCCGATCAGCCGTTTCCCGCAATTTTATTCACAGACATACAGCCATTTTTCAAAAATAGTCTATTATATTCGTTAGCTTTTTGACTTTCCGAATACAGCACTGCTGTATAAGTAAGGTATTGTTAAATTTTGAATCGCTAATTTCTTTAGGTTTTATGACTCATAACAGAGTCATAGAACCTAATGAAAAGTCAAAATTAGCGATTCAAAATTTAACAATACAGCAGTGCTGTATTCGGAAAGTCAAAAAACTAACGATTATAATGCCTTTATCAATACTTCATATGATAAAGTCAGGTTTAATATTGACAGATCGTGGTTTTCACTAGATGAAACTCCAATCATCAATGTATAAATTTCCCTTTTTTGGGCTTGTCCTGTTGGGAAATAAATAAATAAATAAAATACAAAAGAAAAATATTCGTTAACACGTTAAATGCCGCGGTCTTTTTTAGAAATGAACCCTTGGGGATTTTTTAATAAATTTTATTGTTGTTTTGTAATTTTTCTTCCTATTACTTCTGTGTGGCTATTACTTAGATGCGGCATAAGATATGTTATCAATAAAATCAAGTAAATGAGGATTGTAAATATGCAATACGGAAAACAAAACGATATGTTATTATTGTGTGTATTCGAAATCATACACATGGCATTTAACGTGTGTAAGTCTTTTCCATAATTTATGAAATTTCTGATAGTTCTAATATTGTCTAGGATGTCTACAAAATTGGTGGCATTGGAACGGTACCCGTTGGTCGTGTTGAAACCGGCATCCTCAAGCCCGGCATGGTAGTAACATTCGCACCAGCCGGCCTAACCACTGAGGTGAAATCCGTTGAAATGCACCACGAGGCACTCCAAGAGGCCGTTCCCGGCGACAACGTGGGTTTCAACGTCAAGAACGTCTCCGTGAAGGAGTTGCGCCGCGGTTTCGTGGCTGGCGACTCCAAGGCTAGCCCCCCAAGAGGCGCAGCCGATTTCATCGCTCAAGTCATCGTGTTAAACCACCCCGGGCAAATCGCCAACGGCTACACGCCCGTGCTGGATTGCCACACCGCTCATATTGCGTGCAAATTCGCTGAAATTAAGGAGAAGTGCGACCGTCGTACCGGCAAAACCACCGAGGAGAATCCGAAGAATATAAAGTCGGGCGATGCTGCCATCGTCAACTTGGTACCATCCAAGCCGATGTGCGTTGAATCATTCTCTGAGTTCCCGCCGTTGGGGCGCTTCGCTGTGCGCGACATGCGCCAAACGGTCGCCGTCGGCGTTATCAAGTCGGTGCAGTTCAAAGATACTGCTGGCAAAGTAACGAAGGCCGCCGAGAAAGCCCAGAAGAAGAAATAACTAGACATAGTTCAGTCTGCCGCCATAGACTCGAAAGAGGTCTTCATTAATAACCACCGTTTATTATTCTCTAGATGGCTCCAGCAGAACTACTTTCATCGCAAAGAGTTTCGAAGGAAAAACGACTTGGATTACATTAAGTTTGCTTGTTTAGGTTTATTTAAATTATAACATATTTATTGAAACGTTTTCCTCTTATGTATTATTGATATTCTTTACGTGTTCTTCTTTTGTTACCACTTACAGATAACTTTTATTATACCAAACCAAAAAAAATGATGGGAGGAGCATTTTTTTTATCAGATTAGATTTTATAAGTTACTATTTATTTTATTGACTATGATATTTGTTTCATTTCGTAGTAACCTCTGACGATAGACTTGAAAAAAATAAATGTTGGCATGTAATAGCTTCTGTAAATATTCAATAAAGAGAAGCTGGAATCTTGATTGTTTGAACTTAATCATTTTCTGATGTAAAATATGGATTATACATATGTTTTCGTGATCTATTGAATTGTTATAGTATGGTGTATTCTATTGAATTGTTCTAGAGTGGTATGTTCGTGTGCAATTCTTGATACGCCAGCCCTTGGTGTTTTTTAAGGCTACTAAACCTAAATTTCGACATTTTTTCGCATCGTATATTGCGTGGCTAATAGTGTGTGGGTTGGAAAGAGCCAGAGTGGCGAAAGAGTTGGCCAAGAGAGGCCGATAGTTCAAAGGAGCGAAATGTATCTAGTAGGGAGGCTCAGTCACACAAATAGTTGTTATGAGCCCCAGAACATCCTAGCAATGCGACGCCATCCTAATTCCTGCCTAGGAAATGGCAGGGAATTTTACAGATCTCGTCTCACTGGGCCCCCACACCACGACAAGGTGTGTTCCTTCGTGGGGGTAGCAGACCAGTCTGAACTTACAGAATAAGATTTGGATTAATTCTCATTTCAGATCCGGTCTCTCAATGGCTGATGCAGCAACGGAATCACAAAGGAGAAAAGCGGGAATATGGGCTTAAGGATTTTTGTCGAAATGTCTTTTTAACCAGCATTATTTGCAAATAACAACTGTTACCGAGTTTCAGAAGAGGGATAGAGAGCAGTTTGTTCAAAGCTTTATTTATAAAACAATGTTTTTTGGTTTCAATAATTTTAAAATCGCGTTTGAAGGTACCAACCCAACCCTTATAGTGCTCTGTGTACCAACCTGGAAAGTTAAATTTCTCTGAATACCAGGTTGGCCATTAATATTTCATAACCTAAATAAATTCCAATAATATACAAGTTAATTTCCGAAAATGAATATATCTGTAGTAAATTCATTTGCTACATTGCTAAACAGTGCTACAAGACTGGCCGCAGGAAATGTAATATCATTTTTAATTAAAGTTTATCAATCATAACCTATAATTTAAATTCTTTTTAGTTAACCCAGGTACGGAACAAATGGGTTGATGCGAGAATGATACGCGATGTGAAACGCAGGAAACTGACTACTGAAATGGCTCCAATGAGACTGCGAGTCAACTCACTCAGGAAAAATGATATATTGCCTGTCGAACTTAGGGATATGGCTACAGCTGAAATCACTGCATTTCCTAGAGATTCTACTCTGATGAGATGTAATAAACGTTGTGTGGTCACCTCTAGGCCTAGAGGTGTTGTTTATAGGTGGAGATTGAGTCGAATTGTGTTCAGAGATTTGGCTGATCATAACTTATTGGCTGGTGTACAAAGAGCAATGTGGTAGATTTAATTAGAGAATATTTGTAGATAGAATAAACATATAAAATCTAACTAATTTTATTTTTTATAGTTCTTACACAGATGGTATCCTTAAAAAGGATTCAGCTAAGCTTTATTTATTGATTAGTTTGAGGTACAAACAGTTATTATTATATAACCTTTATGGGTGTAGCAATTTGAAATTGGTGCTGTTTGATACTGACAATTATAGTACCTAGAAAGAAATTGCATATCAGACATACTTCAGTCTGCTGTCATAGACTCGAAAGAGGTCTTCATTAATAACCACCATTTATTATGTTTGATACTGACAATTATAGTACCTAGAAAGTAATTGCATATCAGTCTTGAAAACTCTTAAATTATTCTCTTAGAAATTACTGCACATGCAATGGACTTTCAGGTCCTTCTGCTGTATGTGAGATATATTATGCAGTATAGAAATCAGAATGTACCCCCAATATTGGTGAAGGTGCTCTTAGCCCTTCAATGTTTAGAAATTATAAAAGTCAATTGATGCCATAAATGAGCACATCTAAAGGTTTCATATAAATTCTTCAAATAGGCATTTATTACAAATGATTTATATGAACACACTGTATAAAAACTCAAAAATGGGCGTGGCTTAAAGTAGGGTTATTTTTTTTTCTTCATTTGACATTCCGAAATTATTTTCATTTGTAATTTGGTACTACTGATAGGTTTGAGGTTATATTGCGTATGGTTAATTTGTAAATATTGTGGCACGTGTTTATAAATAAACGAATTCAACAGAAAATGGGCAAAGCAAAGAAACAGAAACCCTCGCAAATGGCCAACAAAAGGTCATTGGATGAAGACATTGAGGAGGGAAAGTTTGCCAAATCCAAAAATCGCAATAAAGTCAGAGTGCGCAAAGATGATGACGAAGAGGTTAGAATTATGATGAGTAGTAATATTATAGTAGTAGTAGTTGTAGCTATATTTGTTACGATTTGGCCGATAAGGCACCTTACATGATCAATAATACTGTCAATATTTTAGAATAAAGACAGTATTACTATATGATAACATGTTTAAAATGTTCATTATTCTAAAATATTGACAGTATTACTTATCATGTAAGGTATAGTAATGATGGAATGAAGAGACTACTGATGTTTATCGGGATAATTGATTACTTCATAAATATAAAAGGAGGATTGAAGCAAATACTGACAGTAATATTGACTGTGTAAGGTGCCTTATAGACTTTCAGGTCCTTGTGCTGTATGTGAGATATTATATTATTATGTAGTATAGAAATCAGAATCTACACCCAAGATTGGTGAACATGCTCTTAGCCCTTTAATGTTTATAAATTATAAAATAACTTTTCTAATGATTAGTAATTATTATGTAATTTATTAGTTTGTAGATGCAGGCTTGTCACGTAAAATTCTCTCTGCTGCACGTGAGCAACAACGTGAAATTGAATCAGACTTTCCAACCCCTGCTGAAGCAGCAGCAAGACTCCCCAAGAAGACAGTCACTTTAGAAAGTGATAATGAACAGTCAGATGATGAAGATGAGGACAAATTGGAGCCTGATACATTTTATGAGAACATTGAGATTGATGAAAATGATGAGAAGGCTATGGAAATGTTTATGAGCAACAATCCTGGCCCAAGGAGGACTTTGGCTGATATTATCATGGAAAAAATCACTGAGAAACATACTGAGTTGGATACACATTTTAGTGATGCTGGAACTATGCAGGTGCAGGATTTGGATCCCAGGGTGAAACAGATGTATGAAGGTGTTAGGGATGTTTTGAGGAAGTATAGGAGTGGGAAACTTCCAAAGGCTTTTAAAATTATACCCAGTTTGAGAAATTGGGAGCAGATTCTTTATATTACAGGTGTGTATAGTCTAATTTGCTCTAGACATGATAATATAATTTCCATTATATGCACATTAGCTTGTCATATAGTGGATTCTGGTTAATTGGGACTAGTAGTAAGTCCCAATTACAATCAATAATAATAAATAACTTACAGATATGTGGAACAGTATCTTAATTGGGGCAAAATACCTTCGTTCCAATAAATATGAATCTACTGTAATCTGGCCAATTCATATCTGCAAAACAAATTTAGAAAAGAAATGACTTGGTATTTTCAAATCAATTTTTCATATTACTCAAAATAAAACTTATTATTCATGCTACAATAACCTGAGCAAATTATTATTAATTTAAAAACCAGTAGTCTCAATAATTGTACCTTTTTATAACCCTATTAACTTTTAGATCCTCCAACATGGTCTGCAGCAGCAATGTATCAGGCAACACGAATATTTGCCTCCAATCTTAAAGAGAAAATGGCTCAACGCTTCTATAATTTAGTCCTGCTGCCACGTATCAGGGACGACTTGGCCGAATTTAAACGACTAAACTTCCACCTCTACCAAGCTCTACGAAAGGCCCTTTTTAAACCAGGAGGTTTTATGAAAGGCCTCCTCCTGCCTCTCTTAGAAAGCGGGAATTGTTCGCTTCGTGAGGCAATAATTGTGGGCTCAGTTGTAGCCCGAAACTCAATTCCAATCCTACACTCATCAGCAGCAATATTAAAAATAGCAGAAATGGACTACACAGGCGCCAACTCAATCTTCCTCAGAATATTCTTAGACAAAAAATACGCCTTACCCTACAGAGTAGTAGATGCAGTTGTATTCCACTTTATAGGCTTTGAAAGAGATCCACGCGAGCTACCCGTTCTATGGCATCAGGCCTTCCTAACATTTGTACAACGCTACAAAGCAGACATTTCAAGTGAACAACGCGACGCCCTATTAAACCTATTGAAGAAACAAAACCACCACACACTAACAGCTGAAATACGCAGAGAACTGCAAAACGCAAAATGCCGCGATGCTGAAACAGAAACCCCAGCAATGCAATTTGATTAATTTAAACTTATTTATTGAACATCAATATATATATATTTTTTAGGGACTAAAAAAATCAAATAAATCAAATGTAAAATATTGTTTAAACATACTCGTGCACCTATCATTTACATAAGAAAAACAAAATGAATCAATCACATACAGAGTCCACAAATAAAAATTGATTTAACTAAATGTTAAATTACTTAGCCTTGCCTTTAAAAAACAGCCAGTTCTCACATGATCGATCAAAATTATTTAAAAACATCAATCAAAATGAGTGGTGTGATGATTTTGTTTGTGTAAAACAATTTTTATGCTAGTTAGCTTTCTATACAAAAAAAACACAGCTAATAATCTTGTTTTTTCCCTCTTGAATACAAAATGCACCTAGTTTTTATTCAACCAGATGATTGTTTTCAACAAAAAGTATGCAATTCCAATGCCATACAGGATTTTTTCTTTTTGCAATCTATTTAAATGCTCTAACTCCAATGCCATTACTCTTCTGTTTAATTTAGCCATCTGTCGACGTAAATGCAGTACTTCCTCTGATGCAGAGAGACCGTCGCCACCTTAAAGAAAGGATAATTTAATAAACAAACATAATTTGGGGTGATTTATGAAGAAGTTATACAGTTTTTTTTACATATAGTAACTTATGTCTTATATTTGATACCCTATAAGCTTTATTTAAATTTGCCTTCTTAAATTTAATTTTTCAAATTAAATATCAATTTATATTATAAGAATGTAGGAAGTTTTGATTTGAACATTAGTTCATTTATCATTATCATTATCTTACCCACTCCATGGAGTGAGGGTGAGTACTATTTCTACATTCTGGTGTGTCTCTGAGAACATTATCACATATTCCCATCTTGGAAAACATGAAGATGTTTTTGTTAAATCAATATGTTCCTTATACATCAGTGATGTATTTGGAAAGTAAAAAACAAATGTTATGTAAAGAGAATCCCTATTTTTGTTAAATCAATATGTTCCTTATACAACAGTGATGTATTCAGAAAGTAAGAAACAAATGTTATGCAAAGAGAATCCCCATTAAATATAATTAATTTTTTGATCTGCTGGCTTGAATCACTGACTATAAACTTTTATCAAATTGTATAACTTCTTTTGACTCATCACATGTATATGTATCAAAATAAATAAATGACCAACACTGTTAATAAACAGAAAATTATAACAAACAGTTAATCAAAAACATAACCAATGAAAATTACTGCAAATAGTTAAAGTATGTTAAAAAAATTACCAGCCCCAACTGGTGGTGTTGATTCACGATGTGTGAGGGACAAGTTAAACTCAGAATCATTCAAATTAAACTTCGTACTTTTGCTGGCAACAGGCAACTTATCTTCGACCCCATTCTGCTCAAATTCTGACACTAGTCCAGGGAATGGATATTTATCGAGTGTCAGTGTGCGTGGAGGTGTCGCCACCCGCATGTCACCAGGGTATGGGTCTGATGGCAGCAGGGAGTTATCAAAAGCTATCTCCCTGGGAGGTGCTCGGGTGCCCATGTGCTGGTGCTGGCCTACCACCAAGATCCTCTCTGGCACATGCATGTTAATATTGTCATTCCAGTGGTGAATGCCATTTGAGGTGGCGTCATTGTTGAAACTGATTTTACTGGGCACCTTCATTTTCTGACTGATGTCAACTTTGAAGTCCGCGTCCGTGATGAACGCGTCTTGGAGGTCGTTGTAGTGCAGGGGGCTCGTGTTCGACGACATTCTTGGCATTTACCTGCATTGAGATAATGAGTAATTGGAGATGAGATAATGGACAATGGATAATGCGTAGCGAAATGTTTTTATTGGTATGCAATAGTTATTTAGGTCTTGCTTTTTTAAAGACATTATGACTGTAATTAAGGCAATTGGTGTTACTGTGGTTATATTTTAGTTAGTTTTAGAGGTGGACTTACCTGCAGACAAAATAATTTTAAGACGCGATAAAAATAAACGTTTTTCTAATCGGTTATTTTTCTTTTTTGTTCAATCCGACATTTTGAACATGACAGATGACATTGGCACATGAAGTTGGCGCATGAAGAGTTACCAATTTGGGGAAACTATAATATACTATAGAAAACCGACAACACTTGAATGTATATGGGGTTGCATATGATTGAAGGTTAATGTTGGATTTATTTCGAGTGCCGGAACAATGTATTTAGAGCGAAACTTATTCGCGAATTAAGATCAACCAAACTATGTCCATTCACGATTTTGATCGATTTGTACTACACTGTTTTCCTCAATTTTCTATGATTAAATTAATTTAATTGATGAATTAACACTTGATTTATGAAACATTCTGAACAGTGTTATAAAAACTTCAAGTTACTTGGAATTACTTTAGTTGTTCAAACCATAGACATGAAACGATACAAAACATATAAAAGAAAATATGAAAATATAGGTGTGGAGAACGGGTGTTTCAAGACCAACAAACTATGTCCATTCACTATTTCAAGTGAAATCTATATACACTATTTTCCCCAATTTTCTATGATCTAATTAATTTAATTGAATAATTAACTCTTATTTATAAAATAAATTGGTAATGCAAGTTGCTTGAAATAGTGAATGGGCATAGTTTTGTTGGTCTTAATTCACCCATTGTCACCTCCGTTCTTCGCATAGTTTTCTTACATAGATATAGCATTTGTTCAAGTAATTACAAAAAATGTTTTATCACATGAAGAAAATTACAACAGAGGTATGGCGCGTTCAAGACCAACGAAACAATGCCCGTTGACTATTCCAATGACTTAAGTTTGCAAGACATTTTGAGTGTATTTACAAATTAAGACTGAATTAATCTGTTACATTGATTGAATCATAGAAAGTTACGGATAACATTGTAGTGCATAGTTCGAGTCGTTTCAAATTGTGGACGGGCATAGTTGGCGCATTGTTGGTCTCAAGACACCCAGTCACCACTTCTTGATATGCTGTAGAGAATTTTAATCCCGATAAATGGCCCATTGGATGGTTTCTATTATCTATTATCGTATATCCGCATTTTTTTGTTCTTCTGAATAATGTGATTTTATGACAATTTTTGTCTTTTCGGGCATTACTTTTTTGTTTTTAACGGTACAAGGATATTTATATTTAGAAAAGTTGTAGACAATTTTAAGCCCGACTCATTAGATGTTTTCTTGCCGGTTTCCAAAAAAACGTATAAATCGTTGTTATGACCATGTTTGAGGTTTTTGATCCCGTTTTCGGCCTAGTCATTACCGAGTGTTAGCGATCAATTCTTTGTTAAGAATTGCCCTGAAGAGACCTGTTGTACCGTACCACGTTCTAAGGTTTTTGAGCCAAGATATACTTCTCATCCCCGACCCTCTTCTTTCAACTATTATCCCTTGTAATACCAATTGGGGTAATCGGTAACGCTCGTTGTATTTTCTAATTCATACTAGATCTATTTTTTATTATTCCATCAATCTAGTTGACAAATGAAGTCTTTTTCTGCAACTAAAAATCATCCTCCGTTGGATGACGGACCTTTCAAATAGTATATATCGATGGTGTAGCTCAAGAATGGACAATCTGCTTTTTTTAACCAAAGGACCAAACTGATTTAAATGACTTAATAAACAAAAGTAAAAGGACCAAGCTACAAGCTCCCTCTCAATTCTTCATTTCACAATAGAAAATATTAGTATTATTATTATATATATTATCAATTGCCGTTTACCTTTCGGTGTAGGCAGTATTATTATAAGTCCTTTAAATCAGACCTTTTGTTAAAAAAGCAGATTGGCCCTTCTTGCGCTACACCATCGATATATACCATTTTAAAGGTCCGTCATACAACGGAGGATGATTTTTAATTCATAAGTTTTTTAAATTTAGTAATTTATGTAATTAATGAAACTTACGCCCGGTAATAGGACGGTCTTAAAGCGTTGCACCAAACAAAAATCTTAAAACGATAAGACGGTCTTACATTGTAAGACTAAAGTAAGATCTACATATGTTTGGTGCAACAAAATAAAAATTTAAGACGTGGTTATATATAAGACAAGTTTATATAAGACGAGCTTATTAAAGACGAGTTTTAAGATTTGTTGGAGAAACCGGGCGTTCATATTTAAATAAATACATTTAATTATTTGTATTTCTAAATAAATATCAACTCAAAACAAATTATCATAGTCTCCACAATAAATTCCCAAACCCTCGCCATTGTCTAATTTTCGGGAAACCAAACCCAAAAACTGAATCGTTTATGCGTGGCATGATTCCCTTTTGTGGTGATAAATTGTTTTTAAAGGGTCCCATCGTATCTCAAGGGCGGGCACAGGTGTATCGGTGTCCCAAACTACGAAAATTAATGTTTTTTTTTTGCTCGACGGTGGGAAACACGGGAGATTTCAATCTATTAGCAACAACAAAAAAAAAACGTTTCGCTAGACAATCGGGCGTCGCGGCAGTTTAATGACGGGCGCAGAATTCTCGAAATTCGGACCTCCCTGATTTTCGATAGTTTATCACGAAATAAATTACACGCCGTTTAGGGAGAAAGGTCGGAATTTGATGATTTTATGGAGAAAACACTAGTGGTTTCATAATTATTATGAAAATAAACACATATAAAAATCGGGCTCTATAGGGATTGATGGGTTCATACATTTGTCTCGTTTGGACGGCAGAGCGCGATAAATTTATTGGGAATGTTACGAAATGTTTAATTAAGAAAATATATATTAGGCGACCACACAACGGGAGTTTGTATATTTATGTGCGACGATTTTATTATGATTTACTAAAACATTAGTTATTTGAAAAATGGGTTTGGTTTGTTAAATTTATTAACTTAACGTAAAAAAACAATATTTAACTAGGTTGTTATAATTTGTTATATATAAGTAATCATGAATGATTTCTTCTATATTTTATGAAAAAATAAGAAATTTGAGCCCCCTATTGTTTATAATAATAATGGACGACATAATAAAATAAACCAAAGCACAAATAAAAGCGATCACTATAGGTTACAAAAATCTTATCTTATGAAAAAACTATGCGTAAAAAGTGATGCCCCACTGGTTGTTTCAAAACCAGCCTCTAAAATTGGCATATCCAGATAGGAGCGGAAAAGTTAAAAATAAAAAATACATAGAAGGAACACTTTGCTGAGATTGAGACTTTTCATTTTCCATTGTCATTTTGTTATAAACATTGTGTAATTTTTTCAGATCAATTGTATGACGATGGCATGGTAAAACATAATAATAATGAAATTTGTTAGACTTGGTCGCCGAACAAAAAATAATAAAAAAATTCCAATTTCCTACGGGCATCTGGTGCACTGATATGTGCACTAAGATCAGTAAAAAAATTAAACAAAATAAGTTGCATAATTTTTTTATCGACCCAGTCACTAAAATCAAGATAGGAGCGGAAAAATTAAAAATAAGAAATAAATAGAAGAAACAATTTGCTGAGATTGAGACTTTCCATTTTCTATTGTTATTTTGTTGTAAAAATTGTGTAATTTTTTCGAATCAATTGTATGACGAATGGAAAAATATAACGCGTCCTATTTGTCAAGGACACATTGTATGGGAGGAGGATATATGAATTCATTTCTTGAACAACTTTTGAGCTAAGAAATTGTCTTGTCTAAAAGGACCTTTAGTTATAGTTATAAATACTTATTATATGCCATAATAAACTAATATTCTTATTAATTTTTGAGTAGTGTATAAAATAACTACGTCAAGCAATTTTGATTGACTGTGTCCATATTGGAAAATCCGCCTTATATAATCCCTCTAAACGATTTTTATAGTCCTTTATTCGTTGATCCTTAATTAAACAATGCAAAGGCTACAGAACATTCACCCCATAGTTATTTAAAACATACGCAACACAATCTAATAAGATTATCCTGGGGTGACGTATGTTTTATAACTTACACCCCTCATGCGTCATTACGGACCCTCGATAGATAAATATAAATTAATTACGACTGTGGGAGACACGTATTCAGCGGTTTCGTATTCATATCGATTTAATAATAGTTTCCATCCGCTTGTTTTATCACATTGTATTATTGTATTTGTAGCTCCCCTTTTGAAAGCGAAACATGGACTATTCGTGGTGCTGCATACACATCCAATTGTTTGGCTATTTTCGTTTTTATGGTAAAGCAATCGGATGTGTTATTATTGATTTCCTTGAAAACGTTGGCGTTTTTTTTAATCGTTTTCTTTGAAGCACTAAAACAGTAATTGCCAAAACAAAGTAAAACTTGTATCAATTCCAACGAAAATTCCGAAAAAATATTGTTATAAAACATTAACGGTGCATGTTTTATAATAATATGTTTTCGAAATTTTCGTTGGAATTGATACAAGTTTCGTGGTAACGCCGAAGAAGTGAAGAAAATGAAAATAAAAATTGTCAAATCAAGATGAACTTTTGGCTACTGTATAGATAATTTTCAACCAAATGAAAAATCTTGTGGGGACACATAATTAGGATGGCAGAGACAGCACCAGCCAAAACAATATGGAGAGCAAAAATAAAAAACAAGAAAAAAGGAAGACCAAGAAAAAAATGGGATGAAGCTACATCGGAACTATTAGAAAGGAAAGGAAAAAAACTGGAAGGAAGCAAAAGGACTGGCAATAAATAGAAGAGAATGGAAAAAAATTATAAAAGAATAGAGGAAAATTCAAACCTATCAAACCCTAAACCCTACACCACACTGTGGTAGAAAAGGCCAGCGGATATATATATATATATATATATATTGGCAATGGAGTAAAGTGTTAATTAAAATAAATAGCGTTTGATTGCTGCGCTACCCCAAAAACCATTAAAAAACGTAAAGGTTTTTTTAATCCGTTTTATACACATTGAATACTACAGCAAAACAACTCGATTCATATATATATATATATATATATATATATATATATATATATATATATATATATAATCTTCATATATTTTTTACCTTAAAACACAAGACAAACTCGTCACATGATATATTATGAAATGATAAAAATCGGTAAAAATGCCAAAACTACCGTCCGTCCGTTAAAAATTGGGGCCGTCCCAGAAATGACATGGCCCTGAAACTTACGTCGTTTGATTGGAAATATAGTAACTAGTAACTAACTGCGAAATATACAAAAAAGAATTATATGATAACGAAACTAGCAAGGGAAAAAGATACGATTGGAACAAATAAAGAGAGAAGAATAGGCAGTCTCAACAAAAAGGAAATAATAGATATAACAAAAACAACAGCGCAAACAAAAAGGACGATGAGAATTGGAAACTGGAACATACGCAGCCTGAAAGGCAAAGAACTTGAACTAATAGAAGAATTTGAAAATACAAAATTAGATATAATGGCGATAACAGAAACAAAAAAGAAAGGGAGAGGTTTATAAAGGGCCATAAACGACCACATACAAATATATAGTGGAGTTAAAAAAGTGAAAGAGCGAGAGTAGGAGTGGGTTGCATAAGAAACAAAAGGTTAGAACAGTCAATAACGGAATGGGAATGCGTAAACGAAAGATTAATGACAGTAAAAATTGAAGAGAGGTAGATGGATGGAAGGGAAACCTAATCATAGTATATGGACCAAAAGAAGACGAAAGTAAAACAGCAAAAGACAAATTTTGGAAAGAGCTACAAATATTATACGAGAAGGCAGGAGAAAATACTTACATTACAGGAGACATAAATGCAAGAATAGGAAATATAAATACAGGGATAGAACATATAATGGGGATTCATGGAGAACCGACGAGAAACAATAACGGAAACAGATTAATTGACTTCTGCATCTTAAACGACGTCGTAATACTAAACTCAATATTCGCCCATAAAGAAATACGCAAATATACCAGAGAAGTAAAGAGTAGAAATGAAAAGTCGATCATAGACTATTTTTTAACAAACACACTACAAAGGAAGGTAGTTAATGATGTACGGGTGAAAAGAGGAAGCGAGATAGGAAGTGATCACTATCTAGTGGTAGCAAACATCACAATTAAGGAAGAAATAAAAACAAAAACGATAACAAGCGGAAACAAGGTTGAAACTAAAAAAGATAAGTACAAGAAAGAAACTGCAACTGAGAAATTCAGAATAGACAAACTAAAATATAAAGAAACAAAAGCTAAGTACCAGAATTATATTAAGGAACTCACATCTTTTTCAAAACCTAATGATGTGGAGGAAATATGGAGCAGTTTCAAACACATAATAACAGAGGCTACAAAACGAGTATGCGGAACAACTAGACAGGCAAACAACAGAAAGCAAACACGATGGTGGACTATAGAAATAAAAGCGGAAATAAAGAAGAAAAAGCAAAAGTGGATAAAGTACATCAACTCCAAGAAAGAAGAAGACTACGAAGCGTATAAAATACAGAGAAAAGCAACGAAACAAATAATCAAAGAATCAAGGGAAAGGACATGGGAAGAATTTGGGAAAACACAAGAATACAGCTTTAACGAAAATAAAAAGTTGTTTTAGAGAACACTAAAGAAAAGCAAGAACGAGAAAGTATAAATAACACTAAGACAACTAAAGGACAAAGAGGGAACAATAATAAAACAAGATCATGATATAATGAAAAGATGGAAAGAGCACTTCGAAGAGCTTTTGCAGGAGAAAACGATGATAAGCACAAACGAAGGAAATGGGAACGCACATGTGGAAAATATTTTGAACGAAGAACCAGACAATATAACAGAAGCAGAAGTAAAAGAAGCATTTATAAAATTAAGAAATGGTAAAGTAACAGGCCATGATAACATAAAAGCTGAATAACTTGAAAATATGGACGAGGAAGGTGTAAATTTGTTAAAACAGCTTCTAAACACTATATGAAAAAGTGGAAAAATTCCAAATGACTGGGAGAAGGCAGTAATATTCCCAGTATACAAAAAAGGAGACAACAAAAACTGCAATAATTACAGGGGAATATCACTAATATGCACAACTGCTAAAATTTATGAGGTTGTACTAGAAAGTAAACTAAGACAACAAACAGAAATAACGTTGGAAAATGCACAAAGTGGCTTCAGGAAGGGCCACTCAACGCAGGACCATATATTTACACTAAGAAAACTGATGGAGAAAACAATGGGCCATGACAGTAAATTATTCATAGCTTTTATAGACCTGGAAAAAGCGTTCGACAGAGTACCGAGAAAAACGATGTGGAATATATTACAAAAGAGGCAAATAAGCAAACAACTACAAAGAGCAATACAAGGTATATACAGAAAGACATACAATTACATAAGGACAGGAAATCAGATATCACAGGAATTTACTACCAAACAAGGACTAAGACAAGGTGGAGCATTAAGCCCTGTACTGTTTATAATATTCCTAGATAATATATTAAAAAATATAAAGGAGAAAACAAGGAAAATTGACATAGGATATTATAAACTACGACGCACAATGATAGCTGAGTGTGTTTTTGCTGATGACATTGTAATACTAGCCAAATCCGAAGAAAACCTGCAAGAGAACATTAATATATGGAACGAAGAACTAAATAAACACAACATGACAACAATCACAGATAAAACAAAAATTATGGTGTCCGTCAAACAGAAAGTAGAAACAAATGTCCAAATAGCGGGAAAAAGTAGCGAGTAGGTGGAAAATTTTAAATACTTGGGTATAAATATAAATTACAAGGGAAGTATGGAATCAGAAATAAACAACAGAATGCGGGCAGCACACAAAAGCTACCATATGCTAAACAAAATAATACTTAATAATAAGCAGGTATCGAAGAAAACTGTTCAAACCAATATATAGACCAACACTGATATACGGAAGCGAAACATGGAGATTGGACAAGAGACTTAAAAGCAAAATACAAGCAGCAGAAATGAAGTACTTAAGGAGGATTAAAGGTATCACAAGAATGGACAGAATACGGAATGAGCAAATTCGAACAACTCTACAGATAGAAAGTATACAGACAACTATAGAATGGAAACAACCCGGATGGTATGGACACATAATTCGCATGCCAGAAGGGAGACAGACAAAAATTGTATGGAACACAAAAATACAAGGAAAGAAAAGAAGAGGTAGACCACACAATAAGTGGGAAGACAACATACATGAAATACTAACGAGGAATGGTATTGGATGGCAGGATGCAAGGAGAATGGCGAGCAATAGGAAGGACTGGAAGAAATTTCTACAAAAAATACAATAGATTTAAAATACGCTTAAATAATCTCGACACCCGAAAGGGTATAAAGGTATAAAGAGATTTTAAAAGATTATATATATATATATATATATATATATATATATATATATATATATATATATATATATATATATATATATATATATATATATAACTGCCCAATTTCGAGAATAAAGAGATTTTAAAAGATTATATATATATATATATATATATATATATATATATATATATATATATAAACTGCCCAATTTCGCTGATTGTATTGATTATCATATAATTTAAACCCAGTGTCAGTTACAAACATAATACTCGTATTCTAATTATTCTGTTTTGATAATATTAGGTACTGTTGATTTAGTTTGTTATGCCGTTTTTTATTATTTATACATTTTGCTAAAAAAACGCGGTTGGAAACATCACTGAGTGCGCCAATAAAAACAAATGGCAATTCACTTATGAGGGAATTGACACGGAGGCAATATAAGCGCCACCCATGGCGAGTGTGTGTGTGTGAATTACAGAGTGGTGTTTGTGCTGTGCACATTTATTACATTGCCACAATTTATTTAAGTTAAAAAATACACATCGGGGAAAACACGGTTTATCGATAACGCCGATGTGTGTCCATTATTTCCCATGTAGCAGCAGTTTATCAAATTGGACGCACATGTGATGTATTGTGTCAAATTTAGGAAAGTGAAAACGGTTACGGGTACTTGAAATATCTCTTATTGTTATTATATTGGCTAGTCAATTTTAATAATAAACATTTCTCAAATTATAATGATATATTGTCCCAATTAAAACGGGTGAAAAATGTACATAAAGATTAATATTATTTTCTGTTGAATAACAATTGACTGTGTTTTTTACAAACATCTGGATAGTTGGCTGGAGGGTAGCATAGCTACAGACACTTAAGATCGTTTTAGACAACACAATTTCTCAGCTCAAAAGTTGTTCAAGAAATTAATTCATATATACTCCTCCCATACAATTTATCCTTGACAAATATAACACGTTATATTTTTCCATTATATCTACCATCCAATTTAATATTTCAAATAATTCGATGACAATTTAAATTGTCTCGCATCTTTAGGCCTATGTAAATTATAGTTATTTCTACAATTCATAATTTAGTAAGTTATTATTAGCTCTTAAAGGCCATTATATAAGCAGCATATTTAAGTTTTAAGTGTTTCCCATTAAATTGGTATCGAACGTTTTTTTTTTCGTGTTGTAAAATAATATAATTCTTTTATAAACCTAGAAATATTATGTCAGACCTTACAATTCACTATTTACATTTATATTGATCTTTGCGTGATGAATAGGTGGGAGTATATGAAAGAGTATTATGTAATAAAAAGAGAGAGGGTGTAGATGATATGTCACCCTCACCTGACTGTGTATTAAAATGACAATGGAGCTTGATTTGGGGGCGTACCCCCTTCGCATTTCTAACACGATGAAATTACAGTGCAGTCGCAGGCACGATCTACGAGCGCAACCCTGTCAGGTTAATGTGAAATAGCGTGCAGGTTAATTAATTCTGCTAAGGTGGAATGTGGCATAGGTTTCACAATTGTTGTTGTCTGCAACTTATAGCTATTGCAAAATGTTGTAATATGTAATTATACATCGTTTGTCGAATATATAGGGCACTTACTGACAGTGTCACGAATATTTAACTACTTTTAAGATTTTTGTTGTAACATTTTGTTGTGATATTTATCATTATTATCTTGATAATAAAAAATACTAACTGGGGGACGATTTTGTTTGTACTAGATATATGTTTGCGAGTTATATTCTCTTTCCTCCAAATTATTTTTGTGTAAATTCGAGATTTTATGCAAACAATTATTTTGATCTAAAATTGAATACTAGGATACAAAATACCGGGATTCCGCACCAATTTTGTATCCTAGTATTCAATTTTAGATCAAAATAAATCTAATTGTTTGCATAAAATCTCGAATTTACACAGAAATCATTTGGAGGATTCCGCACCAATTTTGTCGGCATTTATTCATTAAATGCCGTCAAAATTGGTGCGGGATCCCGGTATTTTGTATCCTAGTATTCAATTTTAGATCAAAATAAATTTAATTGTTTGAATAAAATCTCGAATTTACACAGAAATAATTTGGAGGAAGATAAAATAGCTCACAAACATATATTTGGTACAAAAAAAATCGTCCCCCAATTAGTATTTTTTATTATCAAAATAATAATGATAAATGGCACAACCAAATGTTACTACAAAAATCTTAAAAGTAATTAAATATTCGTGACACTGTCAGTAAGTGCCCTATATATTCGACAAACGATATATAATTACATATTGCAACCGAAATACTGATATTTGGTATCCTAGTATTCAATTTTAGATCAAAATAAATCTAATTGTTTGAATAAAATCAGGGGTCCCGGTTTTGCAAATGTATGCAAATCAGGGATAGATAGATAGATAGATTTTATTCATGTATGTGTTTTTTGTGTTTACAAGAACAGGAACAGCAATACATAAGTCAAAGAGAAAACATTAAAAATAGATAAAATAAAAGTAACACATTAAAATAACTGCTACATACATCTGAGAATTAACATAAAAAACTAAAATACATTTAATACATTAAAAATTGATGCAGTAGAGAGCAAGTGACTAGGTAAATATCGGAATCGGAATCGCGCGTATTTTTAGAATTTACTAGTAAATGACCGCAAATAATTATTGTTTATTGTTTGAAATATATTTTTATTATTCATTATATAAAAATTAAAATTTGAAATATTAGTAAAAGAAAGCGAAGAATGATTAAAATTGCAAAGTTGTAGAGATTTTAAGCCCTATTAACGGCCTTTTACACTATTTTTTATACCGCAAACTGCAAAAAAACTGTAAAATGATTGTAAATGCGATTTTAAGTAATTTGCTAGTCATAATTTTTTTATTTTTAACGCTAGGGGTTTCTTCAAATTACAGATGTGTAGAGAATTTCTCGCCATCATTCCCGCAAAATGCGATTTTTAGGTCAATTTCGGTATTTCGGCTTAACCTTTTAATTAAAATTATTGACATATATATATATATATATATATATTAGATCTAATTCATTTAATGAAACCAATACATAGCTTGTAGTTGTTATAAATACATTTATTGTAGTCTCTAAAAACCTATACCATCACTATTAACACTTGAAACGCGTTGAAATGGTGTTCACATTGTGTCGTGTAAATTTCACCATCCGATTAAATCCGACTTTTTATTAAACAAGAAAAAAAAGTCAGCTGGACAGGTAAAACTCTAACTGACATCTCTTTCTGTTACGGCCCGCGCCCGATCCGGCGCCCTTATCTCGCTCCCATCTGATATATTTCAAAAATATTATAACAAAGGGCATAAAGCGTTTGTCATATTTTATACGGTTTTCATATTTCACTGTGTTCCTTTTTTGTGCGCGCCCGTGCGTGTGTGTGCGTGGATATAGTCCGTGAGGTGTTTTGAATAATTTTGAATAATTTTATAAAAAGAGTCTGGGTTTGTTTTCTTTCTAGGTATAAGGTCATAAATTACGTTCGAATTTTTTCCAGCTGTCTAGAAGTTTTAATGGCCACTTTAATGTCACTTAAGAATAACAATAAGATGTGTATAATTGGTAAAAATGTTAGAAACCAACATACGTATACAATTACTTTTCGATTTTTTAAGTTGTATACATACATACTATATTAACAATTTTGAGATGTATGTATAAAATTTAAAAAATCGAAAAGTAATTGTATACCTATAGGTAATAATAACTACCTACAAATTTTATGATGCAAGGATATCAAAATATTACGGTAAATATCAAAATATTGATTCAACATTATTTTAATTGGAAAACTAAAACGGCGTGAAATATCAAAACGTAGCTATTTTGATGAAACAAAGTAATTATTAAAATTAAATGCAAAATTAAAATGCAATAGTATTACACGGTTGTGACAACAAGGAACATACCCAAGGACGCAAAAGCAGACGTGGTGGGTTGTTCGTGAGAAATTCGAGCGTTTCTTTGGAAAAACCGGAACCCCGCTAGAAATCCCCCAAAGCGAAAGACCAGCAAAATGCCCTCGAAAAACGAAAAATGTGCAATGGGCCAGGGAGATGGAGACAATGGGAACACAGATGATAGATATGCAGGCACGGTTAGACTAGTTGACCATCCAAGCATGCCAAATAGCACCAAACTCTACACCATAGGAAGTAGACAATTGAGGAGACCATAGTCAGAATACGTGGCTCTTTAATCAACCACCTACAAGGAAGCAGCCGAGCCTCTGGCCGAGCACTGGCCGCAGGGCATCTTCCAGACGGTCAAAGTGGGGAAGGAAGAAACCAACGCACCCGAATGTCTAAACAGTTGATAAAGGATAATAGACGAAGAATATAGAGTAGCGACTGGAGGAGGAAAACCGGACGGCTGGTCGGTGAACTCGCGAGTTTAAATCTGATCCTAGGTGAAGTGGCCACAATTGGCCATATCACGGAGGTGCACACTTCCAAAGGCCCAATGTGGAGAACCGAACAGTATATAAGCTATATAGTGTGCGATACCACCAGTGATGAGAAGATGAAGGAAAGCTTCTACTATAGCATCTGACGCGTAAGGATAATTGCAGAGTCAAACCAGACAGAGGGAATTATAATTGAGGCTTCCCTTGCGTAAATTTTATTAAAATTCATCATCATTCAGGGCCTATAAAAAAATTATGCAACATATTTTGCTTAATTTTTTTACAGATCTTAATGCAGAATATATCAGTGCACCAGATACCCGAAGGAAAATTTTATTTTTTTTTACTGATCTTAGTGCAAAACATATCAGATGCTCGAAGGAAATTGGAAATGTTTGATAATAAGTTTTTTTTTTCGGCGACTAAGTCAAAAGTATCCAAACTTCATGAAACTTTTCCCCATGAAACAGTATTCTATGTCTATAATCAAAATTTTCCAAAATTAATCAGTACAAAAATTAAACAAAATATGTTGCATAATTTGTTTATCGACCCAGCCATAAAATCGGAATATCGATATATGAGCGTAAAAGTGAAAAAATAACAATAAATAGAATGAAAAATACGTAGATATAGAGACTTTACATTTTCCATTGTCATTTTGTTATAAACCTTGTGTAATTTTTTCAAAACAATTGTATAATGGATCCATGGCCAAAAATAATAATAATGAAATAGGTTCGACTTGGTCGCCGAAAAAAAAATACTTATAATCAAATATTTCCAATTTTCTTCGGGCATCTGGTGCACTGATATGTTTTGCACTAAGATCAGTAAAAAAAAATAAACAAAATATGTTGCATAATTCTTTTATGGGCCCAGCCTCTAAAATCGGCATATCGAGAGCGTAAAAATTATAAATCAAAAATAAATAGAAGGGATAATATGTCAAGATAGAGACTTTCCATTTTCCATTGTCATTTTGTTATAAACATTGTGCATTTTTTTCAAAACAATTGTATAATGGATCCATGGCCAAAAATAATAATAATGAAATTTGTTCGACTTGGTCGCCGAAAAAAATATACTTATAAACAAAATTTTCCAATTTCCTTCGGGCATCTGGTGCACTGATATGTTCTGCACTAAGATCAGTAATAAAATTAAACAAAATATGTTGCATAATTTTTTTATAGGCCCAGCATCTAAAATTGGCATATAGAGATAGGATATTATTTAAAATAAAAGTTTATCGTATTTAAAATAACAATTAATCTATTCAAAAAGAGGCGTGGTGTCACCAGATATTAAGTTATGTCGACTATTACGTATTCACATTCTCCCGGCTCGCATTCTTTAGCCATCGTGTCATTGAAAGCATTCGGCTCCTATTTTTTTTTTTTTGGGTGAAAGAAATCAAGCAGTATTTACAAACCTATTATTACCTGAGGGGTATAACTTATAATTTTCACGACAAACCCATGTAATCCTCCCGGCCGGCCGACAAAAGTCAACAACGGCATAAGGTCGCGTCGAAGAGGTGCCGTAAGTTACTTGTCAAACTGTAGATTAACTTCCCGAGCCTCCCGATGTTTATCTTGAGTATCCAGGTACGTACACCAACAAAAGTGTTTGATGTAAAGGCCGAAATGCGCGCAGAAAATAATTAGATTTTGTTTTTATCAGTGGAATGAATCTATTGCTCTGGCCCCTACGATACGAATCTAACGGAAGATGGTTACATTTAATAAACTGGATTATATAAAGTGATTTGCAGCGATAACAAGAGGGTGTATGGAAGGACACGTGCCTAACGAGGTATTCAGGACCGCAAGGACGTCCACAATACGCAATTACGCACGTTATCAAACAGCAAGACGTCCCGCTTTGTGACGCGAAAATTGCAGCCCTTATTACGAGGAATAAAAAATACCATTTCATCTGGAAATTATTTTCCAATTTATATGCTAGTTTTTTTTTTGTTACGTTTTGTTTTCTCCATTAATCCGCGTTGCTTTCTCAAAGAGGGAAGGACGTGGCGTGTCTGAGTTACAGAGTATATTTGTAGGTATGGTGTAAAGTGGTGGAGGTGTGCCGAGGGTTAACAATGCCCACCCACAGGGCGACAACAATGCACGCCGGGAACATCTGCTTTCGCGAAGGGGAGCCGTGGGGGCGACCCACACAAATGCCCAGATATTAGCACCTAACTCGCATAAATTTATCTGCTCAATGAAATGATTCAAGCTTTTTTTAAGTGTTACACAACGTGGACTACGCTTTAATGAATTTCGTGCCTGCGCTTATTTAGACCAAAAATAATTTTCTTCTGTTTCAAACGGTGGTACTAATTCACTCCCAATTTTACCTTACAAAGTGGTGTTTTCAGTAGAAATTTTGGAAATTTAAAATTCTTACCTACTTCCCCAGTAACATATTTTCTAAAGATTGTTTCTCGACTATCCATAGTCAAATAATTTTACATCTATAGATAGATATTCCTATAGACGAAAAAAATTGATAATCCGATGTTTTTCGACTATCGACAGTTTGATAGTTTGTATTCACTAGTAACTACTACTTATATATTTTTTTTGCACAATTATAATACTGTATCTATATTTTGTATTGTAAACTAAAACTTATTATTAAGGGGTCAAGATCAAATATTAACAACAATTATTTCGAAGAGCAGGTTTCAGGCTCATTATTGCGAACACACTTTTCTGCAGACCATGCACCTAAAGTGAAGAAGATAATTATAAACCGGACATGTTAATTAATCCGTTGTTTCTACTTGTGAATGTCTCGGGCATGGCTATAATATTTGCTACTTTATGTTAAACACTAATTACGAAGGCACTGTTTATCGCTGATGAAATTTAGTGTCTTTATTGTCTTGGTAAACGAGGTGATAAAAAGTTTTAATGTGGGTCTTTATCGCCTTTTGTATAAACAAAATGCTTTACACCACACACTTTAACTGCATTTATGGAGACATGCATACATAATATTAACTTATGTACTAGCACAATAGTTCAGTAATATATTTTTAATCCTAATATATGAATCTTTGTTACAACATACATGAGAAGCAAGACGGACAATATAAAACAAAACAGAAAAACTGATAGCTCATTCAGTTTCCATATAATTTAAAATTTGCTACTATTATATTTTATATAAATATAAATTGTAATACAGATTGTTGTTCTCTCGCTCCCACCCTTGCGACAATCTATACATGTAACAATCATAACTGACAAGTCGATTGGCTTCAAAAAATTGTCTTCGTCTTTATAGAGAGAGAAAACAATCTTTCTTAGGCTATTGGCCAGTGGCCTTTCCGCCTGCGTCTTTATATTAATACAGATTTTTGATTTTTAAAGTTAATGTGTTTTCTTTGGGCAGTCAATATTGAAACTATTTTTTTTTCGGACGGTTCGCCAGTTGTAATCATGCATACAAAAATAGCCTTATATAATTCACAGTGGATTCACACTTATATATGTTTTACAAAATTGGCTTTGTGGTGATATCTCAAGCACTCTGTTGGAATATTATTCCATAGAGGGCACTACCCGTTGATCCTGATGGCATAAGCATGTTGACGGTTATTACGATATGGGTGTGCAATTGCTAATTGATGTGGTGCCGCCAGATGGCATTTAACTTTCCTCCTAGCGGGTTAGTTGTATCAGTTTTGTATATAACCACTCGAGATATTGTGTGAATTCATATTCACTAGCTGAGATACGCTGATGAGATCTAATAAGATCGAAATCTAGATATGTAGATTGCTAAGAGGGGGATTCACACTTATATATGTAAAATATCTTACTAATTTCGGTTCTAAACATTCTTTATTCTTAAAGAAAATTCTCTAGTAATTAACACGTTCAATTAAACGCCACGATCTTAATAACGAAGATATATAATAAGCGCGTGTTTATTGTTTTCCGTTCCGCGCGCCCGTTTTAATATAAATCGCGGCGGTGCGGCGGCGTTAATTAGAAAGTGTAAATCATAATCAGCCCGGTGTTTCATTACGGCAACGGCGTCATGTAAAATTCATTAAAACAATCATCGCAGTTTGAAGCCCGCCGCAATTAAAACAATACATCAGGCGTCGCCGCTGCGGAGGCGCTCGTAACGCTTTTCGGAGGCGTTAATATCCAGCCGCGCCGCGCTTCTTAATTTGTTTATAAAGTTGCGCTAATTGTTGTAATTTTAATTTATATTGCGCGCCGCGAGGTCGGCGGCCGTCGTTTTCTTATTAATTTATTTTGGGGGGTCGCTGCAGCGTCGCCCCCCCGCCCCGTCTTTCATTACCGTACACCGTTTTAGCGAGCGCGCGACGAGAATTTTTCATTAAGGGCTTTTGTTGAATTTGCACTCCGCTACAAAGTGTTAATTAAAAGCAGCTCTAATTTACATAATGATAATTAAATGTTATTAGTTTGTGCAACATTTCCTTTTTATACAAAATATATTAGTGCATTTTTTGTGTGTAATAATTTACGACTGTGATCCTGTAAGACACACAACTGTTGCCATTTGAATAACATGCAATTATAAGCATTCGTTTGCCATGGTAACTAAAATCATCATCACCATCATCATCATTCCGTAGCTCTACAACCCTGGGTCTTGGCTGACACAACAATCTTCCTTCATTCCACCCGATCCAACTTGGTCTCAGGGTTATACTATCTTCCCAGAACATGCAGATCTACCGTCAAGTTAACACCTCATTATTGGTTTTCCCAGTCTTCACAGTCTTCTGCCACGTGGATTTTTATCCCAGGCATATTTTTATAAGATACCTCACTACGTAGGGAAGTGTTTCTCAAACCCTTGCGCCTCATTTTGCACATACACATTTCAAAGGACCCACTAATAATAGGTTTGTGTAGAAAAACATCATGGAGTGGGAGGGGTTAATTTAAATTCAGAAGGAGTTAATTTATATTGTTTAATTGCATTGAAACACTCATAATTTTTATGCAGGAAGGTGTTACGTATATATTTTTTTTATATTAGTAGTAGTTACTGTATTTGTTACAATTCTGTTACAAAACTGACTATCGACCTTCTACCTTGTGTTAGTGTATGTGTCGTTAACTGTATCCCAACGTAAAATGGTACCGGCTTACCGGGTATTTAAAAAAAAAAATCACAAGTAATTAATTTCTTTAAACCTCCAAAATTTGATGATTTCAAATGAATCACCAACCACTTGTTTGTATACAAGCTGTCAACCCCATAATGGTTATAAAATGAACTCCCTCTCACTTTATAGCCATTGTTATAAAAGAAATAATAAAGTATCATCTCCCGAAACTATTCAGAAACACCAGAAAACTCGAGATGTCCTCTATTGTGCGAGTCTCATTGTTTTGGTATTCAACAGATTCTCCACCGCGCCCGACCGACCGTTTTATTTACATCATTTGTATCAGTCGCTAGATTTATGCGAATTTTAACAGGTGTCAATGGTTCTTATAAACTATCCCGTGTGATTCCCACAAAACGCATCCATTGTGCGGCCTACCGAATGATCTTGTCACTGAGTAGAAAGATAAATTGTTTTTTTGGGCCCTGCACAAGAAAGCGGACTTTTCTGAGAATCGCACACGATTTGTAACGGGCGCAGACAATCGGCCGCCCTCAACTTTTATTTTGGGATTTAAAAACAGTGGAATTGATTGATTCCAGGACTAACTAATGGTTATTTATATATTTTTTCTATGTTGGGGTGATGTTTAATTTCGCCCCCTCTAAGTAATAATAATGATGAGACACCGAATTACCATTTTATTAGATGCTGTTAAATGGGGCCCGCCGATAAACATCGGGTGCCTTAATAACTCTTTAATATGTGGGGGGGTTATCTATCACTCAAGTTCCACCGCCCTGACACACGGAAAATCCGCACTAAATCCCGAGCTAACAAACACGCCGCGTTAAATAATTTAATTAAATCAGATCAGTGCCGGCGCGCGCGCGGCCGTACGCATGACACAGCATACAGCCCCAGCGGAGACATCGAGGGGGCAGTTTTTAATTTCGGTCCTGTAAACATTATCGCCGGGCGCGGGATTAGATTGGATTAAAGTTGTCAATTGTTACCGTTCCTGTTATATATTGCTTTATCGTGTTGGATCGGTTTATTTTTCATTTCGGGGAGCGGCGACGATTGTTCCGCTTGTAATGAAATTCATCACGGCACGGCTTTGGTAATGTAATTACATAATGTTTAGTCTTTAACTTGTCCTTAAGGGTTACTTTTTGTAATAACACGCATTGTGAACTTCTATTAAGCTTTTACCAATCGAAGGACATATAATTTAAACTTTTTTTTCGTTCAAACCTGATTACCAGAAGATTGAGCGAAACGAATATCCTCTAAAATAGTAAAAGACATACCCAGCTCAGTGGCCGAATGGTTAGAGGCGTCGTCCGCCTCGTACTGAGCATTGGGGAGCCTGAGTTCGATCCCCAGTGGGGAGAGAATTTTCGCGAAACACCTTTCACAGTTTTTCAGAGGTTTTCTGTGAAGTTAAGGTAAATACCGGGTGATTAAACTCCTCTGAGCTTCTCCCTTGACCGGCGGAAAAGCCTCACGGCTGATAGCCCTATAAAAGATAGAAGTTTTTAGTAAAAGACGAAGACTATGGATACACGTCTTCCACGGTCTTCCTCTTTTATAAGGGGTGCGGCAAGAGATAGAAGACGGGGAGATATGTTGGGCGGAAATTATAATAATATATAATAGAAAGATATAAGTAGTCTGGATAGTTCTGGATAGTTGGCTGGAGGGTAGCATAGCTACAGACACTTAGGCCTCAAAATGGGCCCATTGTGAAACCTCCCTTTAAAGGCTGCTCACTCGTCCCACCAGTCAATTTTGCGTGCAAGCCGCAAAACCCTGGCGGGTGAGGAGCTGCTGAAGATATAAGTAAGTGAAAAGAGATTTTTAAAATAAGCATACACCAGCCTTGAAAGGTTAAATTACATTAGATATACAGTATTTTATCAGTAAATGAAATTATTAATGAATATTGGAACTATAATGAAAAATTAACAGAAAATTAGAGATTCCGTTGCTGTGAGTAGTAGAAGTAGAAGTTTCTAAGCCTCTAGGAGGGGAATGATTAGTGAAAGAAGAAGCAGGTATGGTAGAAATAATATCTGGAATCCACGAGAACCCAGAGGATGATAGCATAGGTGAAGACGAAGACGTTAAAAAGTTTACTCTACAAAGCATAAAGAAAGATATTTTTCCTAAAAAAGTATCCTTCGTAAAAGGAGCTACATTTTAAAAGAGAACTTGATAAGTCCTTACCACCATATACAAATTTTTATAGAGATCTTTTAACGAGAAGCAAGCAATCTAATAAGATAGAACATGGATATGAAGATAATGCAGAAAAATGCTCAGAGGATGAGGATATCTTGCCAAAAAGAAAACGCCCTCGGTTAATAGTGCTTAGTGATGACAAAGAAAACATTGTTTAATTCGTATTCATATGTATTACTTCATAAGAAAATTTGATAGATTTTTATCTTAATTATGAAAATATAATAGCATGTTTTTTCATTTTTGGAACCTAATCCCTTTTTTGTACTAGTTCTTTGCTTCGTATAACACGGATTCACATAATCACTAATTGAGTTAACTTAACATATTTGAAATTACTTAATTTTTCTGCTATTCCCCAAATAATTTGACCTTTACTTCTGGTTTCGATTATATGATGTGAGAATACGTAGTACGATACGGAGCCTCTAACCACTAGGCTTCTGAGTTGGAATCTTTTTTGTACGAATTTCTGATCATAATTCATGGTTATAGAATGTAGAAGGTAATCAAATCTTACACTATATCACAGCAACTAATAAACATTTAAAAACTGTATGCCTCTGTGTGCTAAAGTTTCTGCCAAAAGCTCAATACATAATATTTCATAAATGAAGTTTTGTGAGATTTTCACAAGAAGCGAATTATACATGGATTATTTTAATAGCCGTGATATATGCCTGACGTCGAAAATATTTATTTTAATTTGAAATACGGCCATTTTATTTAACCGGAATGAATAGGCCCCGCTGCTGACACACCGAGATATTGGCTCGGTTTAATTTGTTTCTCGTTATTTAATGGAGCTGAGCACGCGATATGCAGCATGGCCGCCCGGTGGAGCCGACATAAAATAATAACGTTATTGATAGGCAGGGCGGTTGGGCAGGCAAGCGCTATCACTGCCCGACACCTTTCAATTAATACCGGGGCACCGGAAAACCGCAGGAATAAAGGTTAGTCTTTTTGTATAATGAAATAGGCTTTTATAGAGCATTATAGGGTATTAAATAATCTATGTACTAAAATTATAGTTGTTATATTTAAAAGACGTGTTTATTGATAAACATTTGGAAATATCAACTGTGTTATCACAATTTGTCTAGAACTCTTTACGTTGTGTACTTGTTTAATTTGGGTTTCATAAAGTGAACATAATTTATTTTAGTTATTACCACATTGTGATTGTTCAATTTCTATCTTTTCTATCTGGTCTATATTCTTGGTTATTACGTGATCGAGTATGTAAATTTTTCCGTTGGTGTTGCTTATTGTATATTGTTTTTATGTTGTTTATTATTTTGTAATTGTTTTCTGTTAGTATGTTATAAAATACTTATATTATATAATAATATATGTTTTAATATGTGAATCCAGCTCTTAGCAATCTACATATCTAGATTTCCATCTTATTAGATCTCGTCAGTGTAGCTCAGCTCACCGTCAACATGCTAATGCCATCAGGATCAGGATCAAAGTTGGATTCACACATGGCATGAGTATTTTGACGATTATTGCCAGATAGCGTTTATTTTTCCTCCTAGGGGGTTAGTTGTATTATTTTTGTATATAACGACTTGAGATATTGTGTGAACTCATCCTCACTAGCTGAGCTAGATTGCTGAGATCTAATAAGATCGAAATCTATATATGTAGATTGCTAAGAGGTGGATTCACACTTATATATGTTTTATAAGATTGACCTTGTGGTGATATGTCAAGCACTCTGTTGGAATATTATTCCATAGAGGGCACTACCCGGTGATCCTGATGACATGAGCATGTTGACGGTTATTACCATATGGGTGTGCATTGCTAATTTATGTGGTGCCGCCAGATTGCGTTTTACTTTTCTCCTAGGGTTAGTTGTATCATTCTACTTATTATATTATATAATAATATATGTTTTAATATGTAGTTTAATCATTCATTCAATAATAATTAAATTGTATATTAAAACATATATTATTATATAATATTTAACAGAAAACAACTTCAAAATAATAAACAACATAAAAAACAAGCATATACAAGAAGCAACACAAACGGAAACATCTACGTACTAGATGACGGCATACCCAAAAAAACATAGACCAGATAGAAAAGATAGAAATTGAACAATCCCTTATATTCACGATGTGGTAATAACCAAAATAAATTATGTTTACTTTATGAAACCCAAATTAAACAAGTGCACAACGTAAAATACCTAGGCATACAAATAACACCTAAGCTGGGACAACCATATAAAAAACATGGTAAAAAAACTCATCAATAAATTGAATATTTTTTAGAATGAGAGAGTTAATACCAAACGCCAAAAAAACTGTTGCTAGTTTTATTCATCTCCTTTATTGAAAATAAATTACCACCTCATATATTTAAAAATATTTTATTTTGGGCACATAGTGGGCAATGGAAATAGTTTTTTTTTCCAAATTGAATGGTTTTGGCGTCTACAAAACCATTCAATTTGCCAAAAAAAAAAAAAACTATTTCCATTGCCCACTATGTGCCCAAAATAAAATATTTTTAAATATATGAGGAAACACAAGCAAAAACAATGTTGAAAAACTACAGAGACAACAAACTAAAATTCTAAAAACTTGGCACAAACTACCAAAATACACACCGACAAAAGAGGTAGACAAGATACACAACGAGTTATACATAGAAAACAAAATAATCATTAGTAATCTGATGATGATACACAAATCTAAGCAGAAACAAATAAAAATAACAATAACAATTTTAAATTAAACAAAGTCTATCACCAGTACGGAACTCGAAAGAAAAATTACATAAGAACAATACTAAAGAAAACATTCAACGGCTTCATCGAAGCAATAAACATATGTTACTTCTTAAATGACCACGCAAAGGAAATGACTGTGAAATGATTCTAGAAAACCTTACGAGAGAGCAGTTACTAGTGAAACAAAAAACGATACTGAAATCTAAAAAGTCATACAAATAGAAGAACAACACTAGAACAACATAAAACCTCAACATCATGGATCATAGCCAAGCGAGGGAATGGTCACCGATCGAGGGATACAACACGTTTTGATATTTTTAGCTGCTATACCATGTTAACCCTCAGTTGGTATGGTGACTACCTCAGTTGGTATGGTGACTACCTCAGCTGCTTATAGTATGGTGGGTCAATACTGACCCACACACTTATGATTTTTTTGTGTCCAAGGTTTTGCCGATAAACATTTTTGGGCGATGATTGCTACATCTTTAGGATATTAATTAAGCATTACTATTGAAATTATGTATATTAAAGTAAAAATCACAGAAATAAGGAAGAAATCAAACAACTCTGTAATATTTGGCACTGATTATGTGATAAATATTACATATATAAACATTTGTTTCTAAAACATATTGCAACTTTAATTGCTAACACCTCAAGTCATCATAATATCTGAAAGAAAAAGATAAACAATATTTCTTTCCAAAAAAGTCTGAAGTGTTTTGTGTCATCATACTTTTAGTCACTTTTTTATCATAGATAAGCCTTTTTGGTCCATCTTCAATCGCATTTATATGATGTAGTGATGATAACATAGTCACTGCTTTACGCCTTTTTGACACGTACGATAAAATGGTTACGTCTATTGAAGATAATGCAGGACGATCCTTATTAGGCTATTATTCAGGTAGTATATCGCATTTAGCCTTTCGTATAGTTCGTGTATGTTATATTGACTTTATTCAGTTCAATCATAAGTTCCATCGAAGAAAACCAATGTTTTTCCGTAATGTGACGTCCTGTATTTATAATTGTTGGAATTGTTTCTAAACAAAATATGCTGACGCTTATGGTATGGTGGGTCAAATATGACCCGCAACAACGTACAACCCGAAACAATACGCAACTCTCTATTCACGTACATTGCATCTAAAACTATCTTAGAAGTTAGGAGAATTCCTTAACTGGTATGCAGCTGCACAAAAAGAAAGTAGGGATAGTAAGGGAAACAAAGTGGTTGGGGTCAGATTTGACCCTACCATTCCAACTAAGGGTTAACATTGTATATGAGCCAAAAAATAAAACATTTAAAAAAATGTATTTGTGTACCGCACTTTAGTCTTTTAGGCGTCGTCCGTCTCGTACTGAGACTGGCAGAGCGTGAGTGCAAATTTTCTCGAATAACCTTTCACAGGTTTTCTGTGTAAATACCGGATGTCTACACTCGTAATTATAACGATAGAAGTTTCTTTATATTATGTATAGAATATCTAAAAACATCTACTTTATAAATAGATTTGCATATAAAATTATTACATTATCATTCACCTAATTTCTTAAATTCTTAAGGACGTATAGTAGTAATGAATTTTTAAAATATAGGTTTTGAGCTAATTTTATTAGCTGCCCTATATAATAACGCGCTACTGATAATTATTATATTCTACAGTGATATTAATAACTGCTTTTCTCCAATTTGTTCTGTGCCTGTTTCAACCTCCACAGTCTGCATACCTCATGGACAGTCGTGTTTTACAGCAGCTCTCTCACCTGTTCAGGTGGTGCTCTCACGCAGGATTGGCAGCCTCGGGCCCCCAGACGCTGGTGCCGGCCCCATTGGCTGTCTGTCTTTTGTCTTTGAGCCGCCACCATGATGTGGGGCCGTGCCGTCGTCGTCGGCGACTGGTTTTATTTATTCCTTTTTTGCCTCATTTTAATTGATTCCGATCGACACCGCGCATCCGACTGGCTTGTACCGGCCGATTCAATTACACGCGTTTTCGTACAATGCGCGGACGCGCGCTCATTGTTTCACGCTGCGTATCTGATTTATTAGCGGCTGATTATGTTAATTGCGATTAATAAACGGGCGCGGTTTTGCAGAGTGGGTGGATTGCGTTTTGCGGTAGGACGTGGACGGTTGCATTTGTAAATTGGTTTAATTGTACAGGAACATGAAGTATTTTTAGCAGTAACAAAAGTGTCAAAGGATATTAATATATAATTGCTTTATTGGTTTTGAAAAACATACCTTTAACCCTTTCAGCCCTGGATTTTTTAAATTTCAAAATATTTTTTTTTGTTAAGTATTATTACACTTATTCACTCACATGAAAATTAAAAAGTTCCTAAAATTACATGTAATCCATGGATTTTCTTTAAAATGTCTTATTGTAATGAAGTCTACTTATTAAGTGCGTATAACATTATCTAGTATATATATATATATATATATATATATATAATATAAATATATATATATATATATATATATATATATATATATATATATATATATATACAAAGGAAATGACTGTGAAACGATTCAAGAAAACCTTACGAGAGCAGTTTCTAGTGAAACAAAAAAAATGATACATAGTCCTGAAACCTAAAAAGTGATACAAATAGAAGAACAGCACTAGAACAACATAAACCCTCAACACCCAAGCGAGGGAATATATATATATATATATATATATATATATATATATGTGTGAAGATAAAGCTGCAAAAAGCAAAAATGCAAAATTTCAAAAAAAATTCCGTAAACGTCACAAAACTATCCTCCGTTGCGTCAAAGCAGGGGTCGTCCTAACGGTGACAAGTAGCTGAAACAAAGTCATTTGATTGGAAATATAGTCTAGATGGCGAGAAAAATGTCGAGATTGTTGCAAATTGAAGCGGAAAAGCTACAGGGCTTGGCAAATTTTCCGAACTTGGAAAACATTATTTCATGAGAGAAGGCTGTGATAGATCTCATTTTGTAGGTCTTTTAATTCCAAAGAAAAATAAAAATAAAAAGTTGTTATAAAATGTGCACCGTTTTCGTGGTAAGGCCGAAGAAGTGATGAAAATAAAAATGAAAATGGTCCAATTTAAAATCAACGCACATTGGATAGAAAATTATTAATCAGTTCAAAAATCTTAGTACGATTTTTCTCTAAAACAAAACATAAACCCGTCACGAATTTAATTTGAAAATTGATAAAAATCGGTAAAATTCGTTGCTTCAAAGCAGGTTTCGAAATAGCGGTGGCATGATTTTGAAACTAAGTGATTTAATTGCAAATATAGTCTAGATGGCGGTAAAAATGTCGAGATTGTTTCAAATAGAACCGGTAAAGCTACAGAGCTTGTCAAATTTTTTAAACTAGGAACATTTTATTTCGTGTTAGAAAGTCGTTGTAGATCTCATTTTGTAGGTTTTTTAATTACAAAAAAGAAAAATAAGAAAAAAGATTGTTATAAAAATTGTACCGTTTTGGCTGTAAAGCCGAAGACTTGAAGAAAATTAAAATTAATATGGTCCAATTAAGATCAACTTTATCCCATTGAATAGACAATTTTCAAACAAATCAAAAATCTTAGTACGATTTTTCTCTAAAACAAAACATAAACCCGTCACGAATTTAATTTGAAAAGTGATAAAAATCAGTAAAATTGCCAAAACTACCCCACGTTACGTCAAAGCAAGAGTCGTCATAGCAGTGACATGATGCTCAAACTAAGTCATTTGATTGGAAATATAATCTAGATGGCGAGAAAAATGTCGAGATTGTTTCAAATTGAATTTGAAAAGGCCTTGGCAACTTTTTGAAACTTTGTAAATTTTATTTCATGATAGAAAGTGAATTTTCGTCTTATATTGTAGGTATTTATTTTCCAAAAAAGAAAAACCCAAAACAAGTGTACCGTTTAGGCGGTAAGGTCGAAGAAGTGAAGAAAATAGCAACATGATCAACTTGAGCCCATTCCATAGAAAATTATTAACCAACTTAAAAATCACACAAAACATAAACCCGTCACGAATTTAATTTGAAAAGTGATAAAAATCAGTAAAATTGCCAAAAACTATCCTCTGTTACGTCAAAGCAGGGGTCGTCATAGCAGTGGCATGACACTGAAATTAAGTCATTTGATTGCAAGTATAGTCTAGATGGCAGGAAAAATGTCGAAATTGTTTCAAATGGAACCGGTAAAGCTACAGAGCTTGACAAATTTTTCGAGCTAGGAAAATTTTATTTCATATTAGAAAGTCGTTGTAGTTCTGATTTTATAAGTCTTTTAATTCCAAAGAAAAATAAGAACAAATATTGTTATAAAAATTGTACTGTTTAGGCGGTAAAGCCGAAGAATTGAAGAAAATTAAAATTAATATGGTCCAATCAAGATCAACTTTATCCCATTGGATAGACAATTTTCACCCAAATCAAAAATCTTAGTACGATTTTTCTCTAAAACTAAAGATGAACCCGTCACGAATTTAATTTGAAAAGTGATAAAAATCAGTAATTTTGCCAAAACTATCGTACGTTATAGCAGTGACATGATACTCAAACTAAGTCATTTGATTGGAAATATAATCTAGATGGTGGGAAAAATGTCGAGATTGTTTTAAATAGAACCTGAAAAAGCCTTGGCAAATTTTTGAAACTTTGTAAATTTTATTTCATGATAGAAAGTGAATTTTCGTCTTATATTGTAGGTATTTATTTTCCAAAGAGAAAAACCCAAAACAAGTGTTATAAAAATGTACCGTTTCGGCGGTAAGGTCGAAGAAGTGAAGAAAATAAAATAAAAATTATCCAATCAATATGAGCTTTAGCCTGTTGGATAGACAATTTTGAACCAAATAAAAAATCTTAATAATTTTTTTCCCTAAGATAAAAGACAAACCCATCACATGATAAAATATAAAAGTGATAAAAATCGGTAAAAATTAGAATCCCAGAAGTGGCAGGGCTCTGAAACCTATGACGTTTGATTGGAAATATGGTCTAGATTGCGGGGAAAATGTCGAGATTGTTTCAAATTGAACCTGAAAAGCTACAGGCCTTGGCAAATTTTTGAAACTTTAAATATTTTATATCATGATAGAAAGTGCTTCTTGGTTTTATTTTGAAGGTCTTTCATTTCCAAGGAGAAAAAGATAAAAATATTGTTATGAAAAGTATACCCTTTTGGCAGTAAAGTCGAAGAAGTGATGAAAAATAAAATAAAAATTGTCCAATCAACATAAACTGTAGGCTATTGGATAGACAATTTTGAACCAAAAGAAAATCTCAATAATAGTTTTTCGTTTTTAGTATAGTATTGGTTTCCTAAAACAAAAGACAAACTCGTCAAATGATAAATTATAAAAGTGATAAGAATCTATATCTAGGGCTGTCCCAGATATGGTTTGGCACTAAATTTCATGTCAATTGATTGGAAATATGGTCTAGATGGCGAGAAAAATGTCAAGATTGTTTGAAATTGAACCAGGAAAGTTACAGGGCTTGGTAAAATATTGTAACTAGGAAAATTTTATTTCACGATATAAAGTCGTGTTTTGCCTTATTTTTAAGGTTATTCAATTTCAAAGAAGATACTACAAAAATATTGTTATAAAAAGTGCAGCATTGCGGCGGTTAGGCCGAAGAAGTGATGAAAAATGAAATTAAAATTGTCTTATCGATACCCTATCACGTGATCCCGTTGGATAGACAATTTTGAACCAAATAAAAAATCTTTATACAATTTTACCCTCAAATGTAAAACATTTATACTTTTTTTAATTTAAAGTAGTGTATAATATATCTTCACCCACTTTTTTTAGATAATATGATCAACCAACCATTACTGGTGTACCCCGCAATTATGCAAGATTTAATGAAAAATATGCACCAGATTCAATAAACGGTATAAGATTTTTTTGTTAAAAACCGGAATATTTGTTTGTAATTTTTTTCCGGGCAGATTTCTACCAAAACTTAAATGAGTTACTTAGGATAATACATAGACTTTATTTGTTTAAAGAAGTATAAATAAACTATTTATACTTCTTTTATTGCTGCAACGGGTCACTAGTATATATATATATATATATATATATATATATATATATATATATATATATATATATAGATTTTGCGTTTGGTCTTTATGTAAATCGATATACGCAGTTAAATTGATTTTAAGTCTGTAACTGCGCACGTCGATTTTACATAAATACAGGCCAGGATATGGGGAATGTAATTGTCCTTCGACCATGCAAAATCTAGCAGTCTGTTTCCGTAACTACTATTGCTCCCCGTGTAGAAACCATCGACCTGAAGCGAATATCGAGATACAGTGCAAAATAGGCGTTTTCAAAACGAGTTATCAAGATACAGAGCAAAATAAGGGTCAGAACTTAGGCTATGAATGTCATTTTCCTTCAAGCATGTAAAATCTAGCGGGCTTTCCTACTACTGTTGCTCCCCATATAATAAAAAAACCGACCTGAAGCGAATGCATTAAACCGCAACCCTCTATCTCTTTCAGTTATAAAGATACAAAGCAAAATCAGCGTTTTTAAAACGAATTATCGAGATATATAAATGAGATGGAGAGTTGCAATTTGTTGCATTCACTTCAGCTCGGTGGTTTCCATACAGAGAGCAACTGTAGTTGAGCTATATTTGGCATGGTTGAAGGAAAATTACATTGACCACCTATTAGTGACAGTGCACTCTTATGGTTAGGAAATAGGTCTTGAATGTAATTTTCCTTCAACCTTGCAAAATATATATAACTACTGTTGCTCTCTGTATGGAAACCACAGAGCTGAAGCGAATGCAACAAATCGCAACCCTCCATCTCTTTTATATATCTCGATAATTCGTCTTAAAAACGCTTATTTTGGTTTGTATCTCCATAACTAAACGAGATAGGGCGTTACATTCTCTTCAGCTCGTTTTTTTCCACATGGGGAGCAACAGTAGTAGAAAACCCCGCTATATTTTGCATGGTAGAAGAAAAATGACATTTACAGCCTAGGTTCTGACCCTAATTTTCTCTGTATCTCGATAAGTAGTTTTGAAAACGCCTATTTTGCACTGACATCTCGATATTCGTTTCAGGTCGTTGGTTTCTATACGGGGAGCAACAGTAGTTACTTAAAGCCAATAATCGAGATACAGAGCAAAATTAGCACCAGGACATAGGTCGTGAATATCATTTTTCTTCAACCATGCAAGATCTAGAAGGTTATTTTAACTTCACAGAAAACCTTTGAAAAAACTGTGAAAGGTGATTCGTAAAAATTTGACCCAATGGGTTTTGAACTCACGCTCGCCAATCCTTAATACGAGGCTGGGTTAACTAATATTATTTCATAAATAAATATAACGTTTATGTTCTTGCCTTCCATAAGTTGGTCAATGTTTATGCGTCAACCAATCAGAACGGATTAATTCCTGTTGTCTACAGTGTGAAAATATCAGCGAACATTACTAAAACAATAGAAACTAGTAGGTCCCTTACATATATTAGAAAATAATATATTGTTACCACTTTTAGGCGAAAATGTTGTGTATTTTCTTGCATGCTACCTACGCAACTGAACCCTCCCTATAATCTTAAACAGACATAATCATATTCCACCATACATTATGCTAATAATTAACTTTTTAAAGCGAGTATTGCATTTCCCATAAATAAATTTAATGATTCTTTAGCCACGGACAGACGATGAGTATTCCCGCACATAACTAACAATTCCCAGGCATTGTTGGACGCCCACACCGCGGTGGATATTGCCCACTTGTTTTGAAATTGTAGAAATCCATTCATAATACATTTGCAATAAATCAATAGCTATGACTCATCGACACCAATCGAGTTTTTGGTGGTTTCTCGAAGAAGACGCCGGGGCTAGTTAATTGAGACGTGTTTTTGTTTGGCCTACACTTTACAGTTCAATAAACTTATAAATTTATTTATTGGTTGAGTAGGCTTCGCACAACAATATGTACATGACATTTTTTTTTCGAAAAGATACAATACTCTACAAATGGAATATGAAATGGAAAAAATATAATACTGTACAAATGGAATATGAAAGGAAAAAAAATACAATACTGTACAAATGGAATATGAAAGGTTGAAAAACAATTTCCCGGGATATCACTAGTTTTAATAATATAACATGGTATATTAGTATTCAAAATCAGGATTTGGTATTTAACTTTAGCAGAAATCTCTTAATATTGGGTACGTCTCGCAAACAGGTTTTAATATTAGTATTCAAGATCTGAAAGTTATTTCAGTAGCTAGGGATTTCAAAAATCAGGATCTCAGGATTTTAGACATGTTTTAACGATATTCATTCATTAAATAAAAATATTCTAGATTTTTAAGGCGTCTACTGTGTGATAATTCATTTTAAAGGGTAAATAAAACGATTTTTGACTTTGTCTTTTATCACACTTACACTTTGCAACTAGTTTCGGCTAAGCTCTAGGATCCGGAGTTTTTTTCGGTGCATTGTTACTAAACGGAGTGTGCAAAAAAAATATTTTTTTTCTAAAATGGTTACTTATGTCTCCATAAAATAAGAAAAAATCAAAATTAAGTTAATTTTATTAGCTGTTATTGAATAATATTTGCAACAAACAATTTTTTATTAATGTACCCTCCACGATTTTTTTTTGAAACTTTCAGAATATTGTTTAGAATTTAACAACAATCATCAAACATATTTTCGAATAGGGTGCTAAGTTTTAGTTTTTTTTTTAAATATTTTTAACAAAAAAACATGTTAGTAAAATATTAGTAAATATTTTTTTATTTATAATAAATGTATGTGCCCATACACCAATGTTTTTATATAACAATTTTGTTTATAACACATCACTTTAGTGGCTTCAGAGAACAGTTAAAAATTGAGAGCAAGTATTTTTTATAAGCCTGTTATTGAATAATATTTGCACCAAAACAAATTGCAATATTTATTAATGTACACCCCCACGATTTCATTATGAAATTTTCAAAATATTGTTTAGAATTTAACAACAATCATCAGGCATATTTTCGAATAGGGTGCTGGGCCTTAGTTTCTTTTTTAATTTTAAATGTAATTTTTGAAGGGCATTAATTTTGTTGAATTGCTGAATTTAATCTCACATTTATTTATTTTAATTTACCTCTGTTTGCCCATTGTATTATTTTTTATGATTTAAACTTGAACCAGAACCAAATTGTTTAAAAAATATTTTCGTGAACCCGAACCGAACCCGAACCCGTGTTTTTATTATTAAAGTTGAAGTTAAACCTGTCCCTCAACCGTATCTATCGGATTCGTGATGATTACCTATTAGCGATTGCAATAATTTAAATCGTATAATTCAAATAAAATAACAATCTGATACTTATAATATTGTAAAACACGTTTATTGTAATACCGAATTTATTTCCGTTAATCGTATTCTATTGTACATTCAATTATTGAGACCCGTTACTGCCGGAACAATGCAACTCTCTCGCATGTTCCAGGCTCCGGTTATCAGCTCGGCATTATTATATTTAATAACGTCGCTCCGTCTGATTAAAACAACTAAACAAGTCACGACGATTGATGAAAGTCATAAATCGAGTTATTGAATATTACATGGACGTTTGATTGATCCCATCCTTCTTTTTGCTGCGATGAACCCCGATGGCCGGACGCTAATAAAAAATAATAATACGCCGGCGCCATATATCGTTGTACGATATACACAAATATATAAACATTATATACAGATGAAAGTGAAATAAATATACGTTACTAGTATTTCCAAAGTAACATAATTTAAAATCATGTGTTTTTTTATTTGTGTCCATGTAAGATTAGGGAAAATATCCCTCTATCAATAATCAAAAGTGTATTAATCTAGCTTCAGAGCTTGCCTGCCAAAGCGCACTTATGTCACTCTCATTGCCCCAAAGCTACCTCCCCCTACTTCGGGTTTTCTAGAAGCCAAGTGTGATAAAAACCAAAGTAAAAAATCGTTTTATTTATCTTTTAAAATCAATTATCACAAAGTAGACGCCTTAACAATCATATACAAGTGTAAATCCACCTCTTAACAATCTACATATCTAGATTTCGATCTTATTGGATCTCATCAGTATAGCTCAGCGAGTGAGGATGAATTCACATAATATTTCGAGTGGTTATATACAAAAATGATACAACTAACCCCCTAGGAGGAAAGTTTTCACACTTATATATATACATATATGTTTTATAAGATTGGCCTTGTGCTGATATCCCAAGCACTCTGTTGGAATGTTATTCCATAGAGGGCACTACCCGGTGATCCTGATGGCATGAGCATATACAACAATAATTAAAAAAAATTAAGGCTGATACAACTAATCCCCTACGAGGAAAGTTAAACGCCATCTGGCGGCAAGACATCAATTAGCAATGGACACCCATATGGTAATAACCGTCAAGGGTGTCCATTGCTAATTGATGTCGTGCCGCCAGATGGCGTTTAACTTTTCTCGTAGGGGGTTAGTTGTATCAGCCTTAATTTTTTAATTTTTTAAATTATTGTCGTAGCGGCGCTATACAGGAGTAGTTTTTAAAATAGTATAAGAATTTTAAAAACCACTCCTGTATAGCGCCGCTACGACAATAATGAAAACAAATTAAATAGCCGCTTTCGTTCGGGGGATGTTTTGGGCTGGTCCTAGCTGGCATAGAATAGCCCGGAACAACTCCAATGATAAACGTAAATTGCAACATCTTATATTATATTAATTTAAAAACGAACTGTGGATGTATCAGTACGTTTATAAATTATTATAATATAGGAAGTTTCTAATATAAGCCGCTTACGTTTATCATTCGGGAGTTGTTCCAGGCTATTCTATGCCAGCTAAGACATCCCTGCTAAGACCAGACAAATATATTTCAACAAGTTACATTAATATATTTTCAACATTTCAGTATAGAAAGTGAACGACAGCTCGAAATCAATCATTATCTTTCCCATTCTAAAGCATTACATACGATAACAATTTCTAGCCATATCTACATATCTTTTATGGCGCGTCAAAAGAATGTTGATTCTGTCATGAGGCATGCGCGTCGTTGATTAAGCACCCGAAGAAAACAATTCCAATACCGATCGAAATATTAGTAAGACAGAACAATGCGAAGGTCAGCACCGGTTAATGAAATCACACCAGACTCTCTCTGAGTAACTATGAAGGAAATAATTATATAAGACAAATCGTCGAGTTCGGTAACTAGAGGTACAAGTATTTAAACGGGAAACCATAAATGTTTATCTTACATTGATAAAGACATATATAATGGGCAATCGTCTAGTCTCGAAAAGAAAAACGTTTAGAAATTATATTGTTTATAATACAAATCTGTGTTATATAAATAAAATAATTGTGTTTTTATCTTGGATGTTTAGTAAAATTACAAAGTCACTAATGCTGTGATATGTTTTATTAAAAAAATTACACCAACAGAAACCATATCTTAACAAGTTATAAGCTCCTGATATCCAAAACGAAATTACAGATATTATATTAGAGGGACATCGCTAGAGGAACACAAGAGCTGATGATGCCTCTGTAGAAAAACAATGGAAAGAGAGTGCGATGTCTACGAAGGATAATAACATGAGAATTGAAACCTAATATAAAAAAGAAAATGAAAACATATAGGCTAGAAGCAATTCTGAAACTTTTTGAAAAAAGAAGAAAACAACAAAATTAGGGAAAATAATGACATACAAACAAATAAAAATGGAAATTAAAATAAGGATAATCAGAGAAACAAAATCACATTATTTCTCATCAGTGCCTCTAAGATCCCAGCCTCTAACCGCGCGGTGCCGTCTGTACTGACCAGTTGGGGTGACCAATAAAATCCAAATTTTGGGGAATCTTTTATATATGTCTTGCCAACCATAATATATAGTTATATATTTTTATTAATAATTTTTATAGGAGTTGTTGTATAATATATGTTGTTACGTAAATTATTATTTTTACCAGGCCACCGTCATACAATTGACTTGAAAAAATTACACAATGTTTATAACAAAATGACAATCGAAACTGGAAAGTCTCAACCTAACGAGATTATTCCTTCTATTTATTTTTTATTTTTAACTTTTCCGCTCCTATCTCGATTTTAGTGGCTGGGTCGATAAAAAAATTATGCAACATATTTTGTTTAATGTTTTTACTGATCTTTGTGCAAAACATATCAGTGTACCAGATGTCTGAAGGAAATTGAAAAATTTTGATTATAAGTATTTTTTTTTTCGGCGACCAAGTCGTATAAATTTTATTATTATTATTTTTGACCATGAATCCGTTATACAATTTATTTGAAAATATTACACAATGTTTATAACAAAATGTAAATGGAAACTGGAAAGTTTCTATCTTGACATATTTTTTCTTCTATTTATTTTTTACTTTTAACTTTTACGTTCCTATCTCGATATGCCGATTTTAGAGGCTGGGTCGATAAAAAAATTATGCAACATATTTTGTTTAATTTTTTTACTGATATTAGTGCAAAACATATCAGTGCATCAGATACCAGAAGGAAATTGGAAAATTTTGATTATAAGTATTTTTTTTCGGTGACCAAGTCGAACAAACTTCATTATTATTATTTTTGACCATGACTCCGTCATACGATTGATTTGAAAAAATTACATAATGTTTATAATAAAATGACAATGAAAAATGGAAAGTCTCTATCTTAACATATTTTTCCTTCTATTTATTTTTTATTTATAACTTTTACGCTCCTATCGCGATATGCCGATTTTAGAGGCTGGGTCGATAAAAAAATTGTGCAACATATTTTGTTAATTTTTTTTACTGATCTTATTGCAGAACATATCAATGCACCAGATGCCCGAAGGAAATTGGAAAATTTTGATTATAAGTATTTTTTTTTCTGCGACCAAGTCGAATAAATTTCATTATTATTATTTTTAACCATGAATCCGTCATACAAGTCAATTGAAAAAATTACACAACGTTTACAACAAAATGACAATGGAAAATGGGAAGTCTCTATCTTGACATATTTTTCCTTCTATTTATTTTTTATTTTTAACTTTTACGCTCTTATCTCGATATGCCGATTTTAGAGGCTGGGTCGATAAAAAAATTATGCAACATATTTTGTTTATTTTTTTGACTGATCTTAGTGGAAAACATATCAGTGCACCAGATGCCCGAAGGAAATTGGAAAATTTGAATTATAAGTATTTTTTTTCGGTGACCAAGTCGAATAAATTTCATTATTATTATTTTTGATCATGAATCCGTCATACGATTGATTTGAAAAAATTACACAATGTTTATAACAAAATGACAATAGAAAATGGAAAGTCTCTTTTTTGACATATTTTTCCTTCTATTTATTTTTTATTTTTAACTTTTACGCTCCTATCTCAATATGCCGATTTTAGAGGCTGGGCCGATCAAAAAAATTATGTAACATATTTTGTTTAATTTTTTACTGATCTTAGTGCAGAATATATCAGTGCATCAGATGCCTGAAGGAAATAGTAAAATTTTGATTATAAGTATTTTTTTGTTCGACGACCAACTCGAATAAATTTCATTATTATTATTTTTGACCATGGATTCGTCATAGAATTCATTTGAAATATTACACAATGTTTATAACAAAATGTCAATGGAAACTGGAAAGTTTCTATATTGACATATTTTTCCTTCAATTTATTTTTAATTTTTAACGATTTTAGAGGCTGGGTCGATAAAAAAAGTATGCAACATATTTTGTTTAATTTTTTTACTGATCTTAGTGCAGAACATATCAATGCACCAAATTCGCGAAGGAAATTGGAAAATTTTAATTAGAAGTTTTTTTTTTTTTCGGCGACCAAGTCGAATAAATTTTATTATTATTATTTTTGACCATGGACCATGTCATACAATTTAAATTGCCCGAAGGAAATTGGAAAATTTTGATTTTTTTAACGTTTTTTTTTTCACGCTTTCACGTTTAGACTATTTCTGGAAAATGTATATGTATATGTGTATGAGAAAATATGAAAATGTGAAAAATGGTATTTTTTTTCATACACATAGACATACACACAAAAAATAGTCTATTTCGACTATAATGCTATTGTTGTCCTGTAATTAGACTATATCTGTTGGATAATAAATTTTATTATATATATATATATATATATATATATATATATATATATGTATATGTATATATATATTTAATTATTTATATTAGTCATGAAACGTCAAAATTAACAATTCGAAATTTGAAGCCATAGTTGGTTAGTTGCTTTGTGTTGAAAGTAAAATTAATATTAATTTATTATTTTTTTAATTGCTTAATTAAAAAAGCAATATGAAAAATACATGTTAAATTGATTATTATTAAACTTATACATTGCATGACTAGCTGCTACTCGTATTCTCTTTAGAACACACAACATTTCCACACAAATGTGGAAATGTTGTGTGTAGAAAATAAATTTTGTAAATATAATAGTTTCTCAAGTTTATTCAATTTTTTCTTTGATTATTTTTGCCATTTATCATTCCGAATAATCGAACACACAGACGAGAAAGAGATACAAAATTCTTCTTGAAGATATATAATATTGATCCTAATATTCAATCAAATTCATATCAATAATAATATATTAATACGGCAGAAGGACAGAATAGATAAATCGATAGCCAGTTACATAATTGTAACAGATACAGTAACTACTCTATCAATATTATATGATTTTTTTAAGATCGATAGCCAGTTAGATAATTGTAACAGATACAGTAACTACTATATCAATATTATATGATATTTTTTATTTGGATTAGTTCGCAGGGGGGCATTACGCGAATCGATCGTTCATCTACTTATTTTTTTAGTGTGTTCCCGCATGGGCTAATAACAATCTTTTGTTAGTCCAGAGGACCATTTAATTGGATTATAAATTATATCGGTGGCTGCTCGCGCTCTCGCTCGCTCCTCTCCTTTATTTCTTCTTCGCGGAGCGCGCTGCAGAGGAACGAACGGGACGGCGATTTATGGCAGTCATATTTATTTATTGGATTAATACATGTAACATATTGCCAACACACGAGAGTTATAAATAACTAGGGAATGTATGGTATTAATTTACTGGTCTGTTCTTTATATATCTTGTTATATATTGTCCCTTGATATAGTGGAACCGTTCGCCGTATAGACAATCGCCGTTTCGTGAGTTATGGAAAAGATTTAGGGTTTAGTTTTTTTCACGGAAATATTTTATAAGACACATTATGTGATTTGACATCATTTTCTTATTGTTGTAATATGTAAACAAATAGCGACCATAAAAACAAATATAATAATACTAATTATAAACATTAGAATTTTAACATAGAAGTAATTATTGTTGTAACGTGTAAACAAATAGCGACGATAAAAACAAATATAACAATACTAATTATAAACATTAGATTTTTAACATAGAAGTAATTATTGTTGCTTACCAGTCCCGTTTAGTTATTTCTGTGTGTTAACGTGTTCTGTCGCCGTTTAAGTGTTATAAGTTGCAGTTTATTGTCTTTTTGACCACACATCATTCCGTATAATCTGAAAACACAAAAGAAATACAAGTTAAACATCATTAAATATGTAATTTGGGTGCGGTAAGAATTTTTGCTACTTTTATGCTAATTTTCACAAGAATAATGAGTTGTAGTAGTTGCTGTATCTATTATAATTCTACCGAAATATATATATATATATATATATATATATATATATATATATAATATAAATTCATTTGGCATAACAATAGGAAGACGTAGTGGTAGAAATGATAAATCCAAACCTAAACATAGACATAATGGGAATCACGAAAACGGAAAGGAATGAAAAAAATAACATAGAGGATAATGTATGGTCACCATACAACATAGAGGATACTGTATGGTCACCATACAGTATCCTTTATGTTATTTTCTTCATTCATTTCCGTTTTCGTGATTCCCATAATGTCTATGTTTGGATTTATCATTTCTACCAATAAATCCAAACATAGACATAATGGGAATCACGAAAACGGAAAGGAATGACGAAAATAACATAGAGGATACTGTATGGTCACCATACAACATAGAGGATACTGTATGATCACCATACAGTATCCTCTATGTTATTTTCTTCATTCCTTTCCGTTTTCGTGATTCCCATAATGTCTATGTTTGGATTTATCATTTCTACCAATAAATCCAAACATAGACATAATGGGAATCACGAAAACGGAAAGGAATGACGAAAATAACATAGAGGATACTGTATGGTCACCATACAACATAGAGGATACTGTATGATCACCATACAGTATCCTCTATGTTATTTTCTTCATTCCTTTCCGTTTTCGTGATTCCCATAATGTCTATGTTTGGGTTTATCATTTCTACCAATAAATCCAAACATAGACATAATGGGAATCACGAAAACGGAAAGGAATGAAGAAAATAAATAACATTGAGGATACTGTTTATGGTGACCATAACATAGTATTCTCTATGTATTTATTTGGAAGGGAGAAATAAGCGACAACAAAACGGGGAGTTGCACTAATAATAACGCCAAACACATGTTATAATTGAAATAGATATTATTCATTTATAACATCTTTTAGACAAGAGATAATGTTGATCTAACTAGTTAAAGTAGAAATCGGGACAATAATAATTAAATTAATATGATTAATAAAAATTTTATATTTATTTACGACCGCTAGTTAATATAATAATATATAAAGGTAATAAACTTATTGAAAATTCTAAATTTTTCTTATATTCCTATTACAGAATGTGATTTATATTTTAATTGTGCATTTGTCACGGTGAGATTTGCAGAAACGCGCACGCATTTGAGTTGCAAGTTTTTGGTTCTTGGAAATGTTTTCAGCCGGTGGTGGAGCGTTAGGACTGCATGAAAAATGACTTTATTGATAGGTAATATTAATATATCGGTACCCGGAGTAGATTGTCTGTCAGCGAAAAGGGCTGACTCACCCGGATGGAAAATCGCTATTAACCTGGGATAATGACCCACCATTATGTGCCCAAAACTGCGTGTAAATCCGAAATAGGAGATTTTACACGTGTAGTGTTTAAAGACTCAATACATTTATCAAGTGAATGTCAATTTTATATACCAATGTAATTTTTGATAACACCAATAAATTTATGTTTTATGAATTATTTCATGTCCAATTAAATTAATTATTATCATGTCCAATTAAATGTAAGCATTTTGAAATGAGATTTTGAATGCATTCGATATCACTGCTATGTATTGTATAGATACTTATTTTTATCTGCATAAACTTCATAAATTATTCTGCTGATCATTACTAACTCAGCTGATGCCCAAAAACGATATTTTTTTGCCTCGCGCACTGCACAAAGACGTATCCATAAATAACGAACGCACGCGGGTGTTTATTTTACTGCGGATGCTGCGCAAGGTTCATGAATGAGGCCCGTCAGAGTCAGTAAGGCAGCAGTAAACGCCGATAAAACCCCTCATTAAACTGGGTACACACTTCAGCGGCAGGCGGCACGTGGCCGCTGTGTCCGACAGCTAGAAACAAACCTCTCCACCCACCTAGTTAAATCATATCATACGTGCATGGGCGACGTGTGCACATCACAGTTTGCATATTGATTCGGCGAAGGCAATCTCCCATTGTGTCGCCGCCCCGTTTGAAACGGAGGCAAAATATATAAAATGCGTGCTTGTATATATATATATATATATATATATATATATATATATAAAATAATAGTATAGAGGGAAAATACTTTTTTGTTATTTACGGAATGTAGGTAATTCAGATAGGCTCGAGTGTGCTGAAAATTGGTCTTATCTTTTGTTGATTTGATGCGTAGGTTCTACAGCTATAAGATATCTCTATTCACCTATTACGAATGCATGGATATGCTTAAAATATTTTTATTCCTAATGGATCCAGTAGGGATAACACCTACCTACTACTAGCTAACTTTGTAAGAAAAAGCATCTTTATAAATCAGTAATCTGATAAATATGCTTTTTCTTATCTTTTGTTGATTTGATGCATAGGTTCTACAGTTATAAGATATCTTTATTCTTCTATTACTAGCTACTAGCTAACTTTGTAAGAAAAAGCATTTTTATAAATCAGTAAGCTGATAAATATGCTTTTTCTTATCTTTTCTTTATTTCATGCATAGGTTCTACAGTTATAAGATATCTCTATTCTTCTATTACTAGCTACTAGCTAACTTTGTAAGAAAAAGCATTTTTATAAATCAGTAAGCTGATAAATATGCTTTTTCTTATCTTTTGTTGATTTGATGCATAGGTTCTACAGTAATAAGATATCTTTATTCTTCTATTACTAGCTACTATCTAACTTTGTAAGAAAACGCATATTTATATATCAGTAATCTGATAAATATGCTTTTTCTTATCTTTTGTTGATTTGATGCATAGGTTCTACAGTAATAAGATATCCTTATTCTTCTATTACTAGCTACTAGCTAACTTTGTAAGAAAAAACATATTTATAAATCACTAATCTGATAAATATGCTTTTTCTTATCTTTTGTTGATTTTATGCATAGGCTCTACAGTAATAAGATATCTTTATTCTTCTGTTACTAGCTACTAGCTAACTTTGTAAGAAAAAGCATATTTATAAATCACTAATCTGATAAATATGCTTTTTCTTATCTTTTGTTGATTTGATGCATAGGTTCTACAGTAATAAGATATCCTTATTCTTCTATTACTAGCTACTAGCTAACTTTGTAAGAAAAAGCATATTTATAAATCACTAATCTGATAAATATGCTTTTTCTTATCTTTTGTTGATTTGATGCATAGGCTCTACAGTAATAAGATATCTTTATTCTTCTGTTACTAGCTACTAGCGAACTTTGTAAGAAAACGCATATTTATAAATCAGTAAACTGATAAATATGCTTTTTCCTACAAATTTAGCTAGTCATGAGGCTTGGGAGATAGACCATCATCATTGCGTTACTAACAGACAACAGATAATAAAATATCCTTAAAGGTTAGGAAGTAAAGATTGTTGAATATAGAAAATAGGACAATCGAAAGCATTAAGAAAGTACATAAGATAATAAAGTAATTAACTATAAATATAATTTAGGTAGTTATGATTCATAAGACTTCTTATTATGATCCTTCAATATTCTTGAAAAAAAAAAAATTATGTGTAATAACCCAGCTCGGTGGCCGAGTGGTTAGAGGCGTCGTCCGTCTTGTACTGAGCATTGGGGAGCATTAGTTCGAACCCAATCGGGGCGAATCACCTTTCACTGTTTTCAGAGGTTTTCTGTGAAGTTAAGGTAAATACCGAGTGATTAAACTCCTCTGAGCTTCTCCCTTAACCGGCGAAAAAGCCTCACAGCTGATAGAAGTTTTTTTTATGTGTAATAAAAGTAGTTTACTGTAGTTCAATACGGTTTTGGATACAAAAACGATAAAAATCAGTCTTTATATAATATAAACAGTGGGTAACATTAATTATTGCATATTAAGCATCAATTACCTACTGAGCACCATCCTGTAATAATTCATTAAACCTCTCTTTCGGAATGCAACAAGTCAACTCTCAATAAACCTCAAGCATTCAATCAATTCGACATAAATCCTTTATTTATTGCAAATCAAACCAACTACATCCGTATGTGCATAAATAAACGCCATCAATCCAGCACCGACAATTAATTCCACCTGGCATCAAGCCATTAACTCTCATCTCCCCTGAAGGAGCTCGCGTTTGTTCCTATTCATCTGCATAAGCGTTATTATTAATTAAAGGCAAAACTTCTGCATGTAAAATAAGCCAAACATGCGCGTTTCTCGAAACATTTTTATTTTGTTAGTGTGTGTGTGTGTGTGTGTGTGCGGGGTTGAGGGTCCAACGCGTCCGATCATCAATCAATAACCGTGCTGCTCTCGCTGGTGGATCATCAATAACACTAATAGTTCTAGGCTCTGGTGAATTTAAAATGGCTGTTATGTCGAACAATGCGCTTTATTATTGTGGGATTCGAAATACAGAAAGGCCATTGTGGGCCGTGGTAATTAACATAACGTTTTTGTTTTCGGAAATTGTTCGGTTCGTCTACGCGGGGATAATAAGTAATTATGTTTTTGTTTCAGGGGATATAAAAGAAATGTTTTTTTGTTCTGTACGTGCAAGAGCTGGCTGGCGGCGGGCGCGATTAATGAGGCGGCAGCACGAAAGGGATTTTGTAAAATCGAAACGGATATTTGCGTGAGTGTGTGTTTTAGTTAGTTTTGTTTCTTTGAATTTGCATTTTAATACAGTATGGGGAAACAAATTATATTTCATTTGTTACATTCGTATTATTTACGGTCATATTTTCTGTAAACAAATACCATGTTACATAAGGACGTTTTAGACAAGACAATTTCTTAGCTCAAAAGTTCTTCAAGAAATGAATTCATATATCCTCCTCCCATACCATTTGTCCTTGAAAAATAGAACGCGTTATATTTTTCCATTCGATCTACCATCCAATTCAATTTTTCAAATAATTTGCTGTATAATACGAGACAATTTGGATTGTCTCGCATCTTGACTAACTTTTGAGTCAAGAAATTGTCTTGTCTAAAACGATCTATATATTTTCATATACCAACATAGTACATTCTATTATTATCATATTAAATATCAAGCAACAAAAATCAGCAATCAAAATTGTACATTTGTTTAGTGGAAATATAAAAAATCGGGAAATTATGTGACTGAAAAGCTATAGAAACATCGTTGATTGGATTTATGGTTTTAGAAGTCTTTTCGTGTCGTGTTATTGGAGCTATCCTTAAAAACTATTGAACACTCAATAGTCGGGAAATAAATAACTATTGAAAAAAAAAATAGGAACAACCGATTTCGTGGCTGTGAGAGTGAAATGGAAAGGCTATATTAAGCCCGTATGACATTATCTAGTTTCTTATATCGTTTTTGATGTAGTTTCCGAAACAAACACAAACTACATAGGCCCTGTCCGTTTGGACACTACTAGTGATTAGCAGTGGCACATGCTGACGTCACGCGCATACTAATAGTAGAGCGTGACATCAGCATGTGACACTACTAGTCACTAGTAGTAACCAAACGAACAGCGCCATAGTCTCATACACACATGTAGAAAATGATAGGACACACATGTAGAAAATGATAGGACACACATACACACTTGTAGAAAATGATAGGAAACGATGTAGAAATACGATGATACACAATTTTCTGACATCGTTTCTGCGCCTTTGAGTGCGCAGAACTCTAAATTAGGGATATAACCAGACGGCTGTGTTAATGTCGTCTACCGGACGATCAGCTGTATTCTTCGTAATACCATATATTCTTTATTGGCATAGACAATGTTGTTTCATTATAGGTTAAAGAATACAGGAGACAGTATGCATCCCTATCTTTCACCTCTCTGTATGTCAATATCTTGCGACTTCTATCTACCTACCTACTATATTTATGGCAGTATTTTGATTATAGTATTCGCGATTCAAACGTTAACGATTTTCTTCAAGGTAGTAGGTAAAATGCTGATCTTTTTATTGTTTGATCAGCTAATTGCATTAAAATCATATGATTTTAGTCATTTCTACAATAATGCGCGATTGTTAATGTACTTTTAAGGTATAAATAGTATAACCTTGGCTCTGTAGTCATGTATAAGATGAAAAACAAATGTTATGCAAACAAATTCCCTACTAAATGTAGTTCCTTTCTTGCCACCAGATGAAATATCAGCCGGCTTGAATTGCCAATAGGTTTGCTATTATTTGTATGTTTCTCTTGTCTAGCTGTTTGTTCCTTTGAATTTCATTAAGTGACCATGAGATATCTTATCGAATACCTTTTTTAATTTATGGCACTTTAAACTTATCGTTACCGTAAAATGAGGTTACTTTGCACCATTTTTCAGGTTTTTTGTCTTTAATTGAACAGAAATATTTTTTGAAGTGCGTTAAAAATATGGGACTTGTTGCATTTTGTTCTTTAGTGTTATTAGTTGCTATTTAATATAAAATATATGTAATGTGAGTAATTTATTATGCAATATTTATTATATAAATTTGGTGCAAAGTTACCCCTTTGAGTAGGATACTTTGCACCATCACATAATTTTGATCGAAACTCCGTTGTATATAGAAAAGATGCGAAGTTAAAAACATGAATCAATAGAGCACACAAAATTTATTCATGGAACTGATTTTTTCTTCAAAAAACATAAACGACACATTGCAAATTAATTATTTACAGCCAACCCAACTTTTCCATTTCTGGAATTCGATATAATCCTCTTCTATTTACCATGGTAGAGGGGTTTATGTTGTCAAATACATGCTCCCTATCATAGTATGAAACATCTGGATTTTCAGGCAATTTTCACGACTTGATAGATTTAACCATAGAAGAAATTACAACTCCAATTATATTATTTTACCAGAAAACAATTCCCCTTCGTATTTGAAAATCATGTATTCTCCTACAACTCTCTTTGCGGAAATTATGCCAAGAGCATCTGCTAGAGATTTCGTACCTTCCATCATTGCAGCTTTTTCTTCCTTTTCCATTTCTATTACCATTTGCTCCGAGTATGTTTGAAAATTGGGATATTCTTCATCTGAAGAGTCCTGCAATACTGGATCATCAGTGTCATCATCCCGCTGGATTCGCTTTGTCTTTTCTGATATATCCTATTGCCTTTCTTCTGTCTTTTATATATTTTGTGAATTAAAAAAAAAAATGTTTCACCAGTTTTAACACAGTTTGACGTTGGTGCAAAGTCTCCCCATATTGTGGTGCAAAGTTACTCCACGTGTTAAAAATGTTAACAAGTACTTACCAGATGATTTTAAATATAAACTAATTATCAAAATATATAGCCAAAGATGTGTAACTGGTACTAAAATGGTGACTTATCTGATAGTATTACACACGAATCGGTGGAACACGCAATTTTTCAACACTAAACAAAACTGCAACAGATTGGTGTCATAAACAAGTCCCGTAAAGTTAGGTTTTGATGTAGAAATCTCCTAATCACTCTCTCACAAGATCTACAGATGACACTTCCATCTTGTGATTAACATGTTCCGCAGTTAAATTAGAAACTACACATATGGCTCCACGATGAATCTTTTTCGGACGTTGGTGCAAAGTTACCCCACGCGGTGCAAAGTAACCTCGTTTTACGGTATTTGATATTCTTCGCATTTTCACCATCAGAACCTAACCAGGTTGGTTGTGAAACCTTTCCAGTCATGGCTGGAGAACATGTATCGTATATCTCTGATACTAATAATAATAATAACAAATAAAAATGCAGTTAGTTTTGCTAATATTCCATGCAGTGTCGATAATTTAAAGTGTTTAAATGTTCGTTTTCTACAATTTTCTCTAGATAAATACACGATACAATGCTACATATTGAAAAAACATAAACTAGCTTTATATTTTTGCTGTAATATGTATCTGAAAATATCTAGAAACCTCTAATAAACCACCAAAAGCCTCCCACTGGGACGATCTAATTTGAAGACACATCTTATATTATCCCGAGATTTCAGTTTCAATATGGTGTCCTTTGTATGTGCGAGTTTTGTAAAGGGGCGCGCGCGGGGGATGAACGAACGTTGCGTGGCGTCGCGTCTCTGGATGTGCGGGGCGGCCGCGACACGCTTGTCCTGGCTCGGTGATATCGGGGGAGCTTTGTACTGTGGTCCCCCACAACACTGTCGCGGTCTCCATGGAGACACTTCGCAGCGGGAGGCGGAGCAATCGATATCAACCATCAAATACCCCGTATCACCCCATGTTTCGCTCAACATCCTATCATATTCTAAATTAATGGACATCAAATTATATCTTGGTGAAGTAGCAACGAAAACAAGCAGCTTATATAACCAATTTGGTTCGACTAGAATCGATATTCCGATAAAATGAATTTTATGTGTCCATAAAGTTTTATAAGTAAAAACTACAATTTTTATAGAGCTAGTATATAATACCTTTTAGCTTCTAATGCCTGTTTGCACCAACGTTTTCATAAATAGGCATTACTTAACGGAAAAATATAGGATTTATTATTATTAAACAGAGTTGCTCCTTTTTAAGGTTTCAAGTTAACTTGAAACCTTAAAAAAGAGCAACTCTATAAAGTAATAATAATAAATGCTATATTTTTTCGTGAAGTATTGCATATTTATGAAAACGTTTGTGAAAATAGACATTATAAGCTAAAAGGTAAATGTAATATTTTAGAAGAAATGATCAATAGCAATAAATTATTGGTAGGTAATACAGGTACTACCTTTTAAAGAAGAGCTCAAGAATCAATTTTGTATAACACATTATTTAATGAAAATTTAACAAAAAAAAGTTAAAAATTGGATGGTTGAGGATATAAAAACCCTCAGTGATCATAAATACATTTATTTTCAGGTTATAGAAAATAATTTAAAGGAAAAAAAAATATGGTATTTGTGATAATAAGAATGTTTCAAATAAAAATAATATTTTATGGTCGTTTTAGACAAGACAATTTCTTGACTCAAAAGTTAGTCAAGATGCGAGACAATGTAAATTGTTTCGTATCATACAGCAAATTATATGAAATATTGAATTGGATTGTTGAGAGGATGGAAAAATATAACGCATTGTATTTGTCAAGGACAAATTGTATGGGAGGAGAATATATGAATTCATTTCTTGAAAAACTTTTGGGCTAAGAAATTGTCCTGTCTTAAGGTCGTTTTAGACAAGACAATTTCTTAGCTCAAAAGTTGTTCAAGAAATGAATTTATATATATCCTCCTCCCATACAATTTGTCCTTGACAAATAAAACGCGTTATATTTTTCCATTCGATCTACCATCCAATTCAATATTTCAAATAATTTGCTATATGATACGAGACAATTTAGATTGTCTCGCATCTTGACTAACTTTCGAGTCAAGAAATTGTCTTGTCTAAAACGACCTTAAAACGACCTTTAGCCAAGATGCGAGACAATCTAAATTATCTTATATCATACAGCAAATTATTTGAAATATTGAATTGGATGGTAGATCGAATGGAAAAATATAACGCGTTATATTTGTTAAGGACCAATTCCGTGGAAGGAGGATATATGAATTCATTTCTTGAACAACTTTTGAGCTAAGAAATTGTCTTGTCTAAAACGACCTTTAAATTTAAAAATGTAATTCAATCAAATCTTTGGAAAAAACTATGCAATTGATACTGCATTAGATTTAACACATTTTATAGTAAATGTATGTGATAAATATTTATTAAATAATAATAATAATAATGTAAATGTTGGTGGAATGATGAATTTAATGAAAACAGGAAAACATTTATAAAACGTAGAGAAAAATTAAAACAGAAAATAAAAAATACTATAAAACTATAATATAATACTAGTAACAAAAAATCTTAAAGATTTGATTTTAAAATCAAAGGAAAGTAAATATTGGTGGAATGATGAAATTAATGAAATCTTATATAGATTTATTTATAGGTTATAGAAAATAATTTAAATAAAAAAAAAACTATAATATTTTTGATAATAAGAATGTTTCAAATATGCATGTGTTATTAGTGTGAATGTGTAAATTTGTCACGCACATAGTGACTTTCGACTCAACCTGTAGGAACAGCGTTTTTATTTTTAAATCCTGTTTTTCACCTACTGTTAGCCGCTATTGTTGAAACACCCGTATTCATAAAAAAATATATAAATTCAGCCATATATAAAATTATGTAATATCATGCCTTATGGAGTTATATTATATATTTTTTTTGGTCTCGATAATCGAACACAATAAAACGGTTTACACACAACAATATTACATATTGAATATTTCTGGGTGATTTGGCTTGAAAGATCCTGATACGTATATAATAGCTAGTGCATTGTAGTCCGATTTGTCCTGATCAGGCGAGAGCGGGGCAGCGGTGTACAAGCGAGAGCGAGAGGGAGTAAGCTATTTTAAACACAATAGTTCATTAGTTTATCGAATCAGATCGCGCCAGTCATTAATCTTGTACGCGCATAATATACCTGGGTACAGCTGCCCCCAAGTCCGGCTCTATTCCATCACACGAAAACGTACTTTTGATATTTTGACGGATTACGGAGATAGGACAGATTGGTTTTTGTGCATAATTTAGAGCTTTTTTATACCAGAAAAAGTTAAAGTTTCATTTAGTATGGTCGGGTGATGTAATGAAGTTGTTTGTCACTGATTGATCGAGATATTGTATTGAAAACGATTGTGAAAATATTGTCATATCATTGGATGTTTTAATCTTTCTATAAATAAAAAAATAAATGTATTTATGTATACGTTTTCGTAAAAAAAAAGTTTAATTTGCGTTTTTCACAAAACATTGAATCTCATTGCCTTATATCATAAGCCACTCTATGCAATATTGCTGATTATGTATTTAGGAATACTAACATAAATGTGTAAAATGACTGATGAGGAGATTTAAATACCTAAATATCACTTCAAAAAAACATTAACAAAACTCGACTCGAAAGGAATTCGAACATGCGACCCCACTTTTGAATTGACAGCTCTTCTTCTTGTGGTGCCGTCTTCTATCGGAGGTTGGCAATCATCATGGCGATTGTAATCTTTGACGTTGCAGCTCTAAATAGTCCGACCGATGTTTGTCCGTACCTTTCTCTAAGGTTCTTTAACCATGAAGTTCTGCGACGCCCAATGCTTCTTCTTCCTTGTATTTTTCCTTGCATGATCATTTGGAGAATAGAGTATCTCTCTCCCCGGGTGATGTGTCCCAAGTACTCTAGCTTTCGTGTTTTGATCGTAAGGATCAGTTCCTTTTCTTTATGCATTCTTCGCATGACTTCTTCGTTGTTTACTAGGTTCGTCCAGGATATCTACAGCATGCGGCGATAGATCCACGTCTCGAATGATTCGTAATTTTTCTTTAATGTCCATGCTTCCATCCCATACAGTAGTGTTGAAAAAATGTAACACCGAATTATTCGGACTCTCAAGGCTAGATTGAGATTTCTATTTGAGGAAAGATTTCTCATATTGACGAAAATTGCTCTTGCTATTTCTATACGTTTGTTCACTTCTATGGTTTCGTCGTTATTGTCTTCAATACGTGTTCCTAAGTATTGGTAGCTTCTAACTCTTTCGATTGTGGTGTTGTTTTCTAGTATTGCTGGTATATTATTAACATTGGTTTTATTTACAACCATAAATTTAGTTTTCTTCAAATTCATTTTGAGCCCATAGGATTGGCTAGACGTATTTATGTCTTGCATCATTTTCTGAAGCTGGCAGATGGATATTGCTATTATCGCAGTGCCGTCTGCGTATCGTATGTTATTGATAACATGACCGTTTATGATTACTCCACCCGAGTCATCATTGATGGCTTCTTTGAATAAGCATTCTGAGTACATATTAAATAAGACAGGTGATAGTATGCATCCTTGGCGGACTCCCCGTCGAATATCCAATTCTTCAGAGGTATGACCTTCAATATTTATTTGTGCTTTCTGATTCTAGTACAAAGCTTTTATTATTCGGACGTCATTGTAGTCTATGCCCTTCTGCTGTACTATTTCCATTAACCGATCATGTTTAACTTTATCGAAGGCTTTCTTGTAGTCGATGAAGCCTATAAATAAATCTATGTTCATATCGAGACATCGTTGGATTATGACATTCATTCCAAATAGAGCCTCTCTTGTGCCTAGATTATTTCGAAATCCGAACGGTGTCTCACTGATATCTGTTTCTAATTTCTTGTAAATGCGTCTCTGAATGATTTTTAGAAAAACCTTTAATGTCGGACTCATCACGCTTATTGTTTTAAAATCTAAGCACTCCCTTGCATTGTGTTTTTTTGGTAATAAAGAGAATGTAGATATTAACCATTCTTGTGGTATGATTCCAGTCGTATAGATGTTATTATATAGATTTACCAAGATGCTGATATTGTCTTCCTCAATTAGTTTAAGAATATCGACTGGTATTTCGTCTGGTCCTATTGCCTTTCTATTTTTTTGAGTTCTTGATAGCATACATTAATTCTTCGGCTGTTATTCTTGGTCCTTGCGACGTTTCTTTTATCTCTATTTCATTTCTGGTGTCTTCAAATAGTTTTTGTATGTATTCTTCCCATCTTTTGATATTTTTCTGTATGTCCACTATAATATTACCGTTGTTATCTTTTAGTACACCAGTCTGTTTCTTCTTTCCCATGCCAGTGAATTCTTTGGTCCTTTTATGTATGTTAAATAAATCATACCTCAGCTGAAACGAATCTCCTCACAATGGTTTCTCATAAATATTTCTTTGGCTTCTATAATTTTTTTCGTATTTCTTGTTGAATTTCTTTGTATTTATTTCTATCCTTGTCTTTTTATTGTTTTCTCTTTTCCATTCTTGCTCAAATTTCATGTGTCATTCATTGTTCTTTTGGGAATTTTGAGTTGTTTTTCTGTTTCAATTTATCGTTACTGCCGTCCCACAGAGCTCCTTTTATGGTGCCCCATGTCTCATCCACATTGGTGCCTATAATTTGTTGCATGATTTGTCCGAGATTTTCGTTGATGTTCGTCTTCACGCTTTGTCTTATTTCTTCATCTCGAAGCATAGTGGTTTTTAATTTCTGGTTTCGACATTTTATTTGGACTTTGACAGCACAAAAGTCATAAGTGACAGGTAGGTCGGCTTCAAAACATTGTCTTCATGTTTATATTATAAAGATTATAAAATCTATTTTATTTCTAATGAATTTGATATATGATGACCAACCAAACTATGCCCATTCACTATTCCAAATGGCTTGAACTCTGCACTACACAATTATCCATAACTTTCTATGATTCAATTAATTTCATTTATTAATTTTGACTTAATTTAAAAAATATCTACTGGAAACAATATAGTGCAGAGTTCAAGTCACTTGGGATAGTGAATGTGCATAGTTTGGTTGGTAGGGGGCACCCACCCACCCCACCTTTGTTTGCATAGTTTTTTCATTAGATACAGATGTTTTATATTGTTTAAACCATTCCAGGGAGAGTATTATACCATGGACATATAATGCGCATCGAGGTTAAATTGGTTAAACTACTTGTAAAGTGTGTAATCCCATGAAAAAAGTATGCAAGCGAAGGTGGGGTGGGTGGGAGGTCCCCACCAACCAAACTATGCCCATCAACTATATAAAATGGCTTGAACTCTTCACTACACTATTTATTCATAAATTTTTATAATTCAATTAATTTCTTTTATTAATTTTGACTTAATTTAAAAAATATCTATTAGAAACAATATAGTGTAGAGTTCAAGTCACTTGGGATAGTGAATGTGCATAGTTTGGTTGGTAGGGGCCACCCACCTACCCCACCTGTGCTTGCATAGTTTTCTTCAGAGGATAACACACTTTTTCGAGTTGTTTAACCAATTTAATCTTACTGTGCAATATATTTCCATGGTATATTACTCTTGCTCGAATTGTTTAAACAATATAAAACGTCTGTAACTAATGAAAAAAATTATGCAAGCAAAGGTTGGGTGGGTGGGTGGTCCCTACCAATCAAACTATGCACATTAACTATCCCAAGTGACTTGAACTCTACACTATATTGTTTCTATAGATATTTTTTAAATTAAGTCAAAATTAATCAAAGAAATTAATTGAATTATAAAAATTTATGAATAAATAGTGTAGTGAAGAGTTCAAGCCATTTTATATAGTTGATGGGCATAGTGTGGTTGGTGGGGACCTACCACCCACCCCACCTTCGCTTGCATACTTTTTTCATAAGATTACACACTTTCCAAGTAGTTTAACTAATTTAACCTTGATGCGCATTATATGTCCATGGTATAATACTCTCCCTGGAATGGTTTAAACAATATAAAACATCTGTATCTAATGAAAAAAACTATGCAAACAAAGGTGGGGTGGGTGGGTGTCCCCTACCAACCAAACTATGCCCATTCAGAGTTTTTAAAGAACTATCTCCTTGAAGTGTTATAACCAATTAAACTATGCCCATTCACTATTTCAAATGGCTTGAACTCTGCAATACACAATTATCCATAACTTTCTATGATTCAATTAATCAATTCTAATTCAACCAAATAATCAACCAAACTATGCACATTCACTATCTCAAGTGACTTGAACTCTGCACTATATTGTTTCCAGTAGATATTTTTTAAATTAAGTCAAAATTAATAAATGAAATTAAATGAATCATAGAAAGTTATGGATAATTGTGTATTGCAGAGTTCAAGCCATTTGAAATAGTGAATGGGCATAGTTTAATTGGTTATAACACTTCAAGAAGATAGTTCAAACCTTTAGAAACTCTGAATGGGCATAGTTTGGTTGGTAGGGGCCGCCCACCCACCCCACCTTTGTTTGCATAGTTTTTTTCATAGGATAAATTTTTATTTCGAGTAGTTTGACCTATTTTATACCTTTGTATTCGTGTAAGAAATCAATACAATCAAAAGTGGTTGTTTGGATGATCCGTTTGCATTTGCTTAATTTCCAACGCCTCATAAATCAATCATGAATGAATCCAAATCCGGAATGAATTATGGCGTGTGAAAATATTCGAAAAGTAATCGAAGCAATTACGGGGCCGGGGCAATAATTCGGCCCGAAACTTAATTACGTGCGAGGCATATTTTTATAGTACACTCGCTTGAGCCCAGGTGTTGGCCTGTTTAGAGTGATGACAACGCCGGCTGAACCCTGACCCCGGCCGATAATGAGTTAGCCGGGCCACACCCTCGGGGTCGGCGGGCGAACTTACTGCTACGCACTCGCGAAATCGTCTCGGATTTTGATTTAATTTGCTGCGAGTTAAAGGGACGGGCTATTAATTAGGGGATTGGGCCGCAGGAATGTTTAATTAGGAGCCTGGGAATTGTGTGTGAGCCGCAGTCGCCCGCGGCCGGACGTGAGTCGTGTCTTTCGAACGAGAGCGCACTACTTTGGGAGCATGGATGGGAATCGTTGGACATTGTATCAGGATTGATTGTTTTATTTTTGAACAATTATTATTAAGAATTAATATTCTTTAAATTTAGTTAAGTTATTTCACAAAGGAACTAATCCTAATTACAGGATAACAATATAGTAGGTATATTAAAGTATATAAGTGGACATATAAAATGGGTTGAAATGAAGAAAAGTGCAAAATAAGTTTTGTATTGTGCAAAATGATGGAAATTTCATTCATGTTCAAATTTATTATATGCTATAGTATCTAAAAAATTTGAACATAATAACTCTATTTCCACTGATTTAGAGTATAACAAACTGACATGTTTCTAGGCTGGTATTGAATTCGATATTTTTCCTATTGTTATTTCTATGTATTCCCAATACATAGAAATAACAATAGGAAACTGACATGTTTCTAGGCTGGTATTGAATTTGTTATTTTTCGTATTGTTATTTCTATGTATTGGGAATAGATAGAAATAACAATAGGAAAAATATCGAATTCAATACCAGCCTAGAAACATGCATGTTTGTTATACTCTAAATCAGTGGAAATAGAGTTTATAAAGAATTCCATATATTCCACATCCATTAAATTAAATTCATTCCCCACGCAGACGAAACTGTATCAGTAAATAATGATTTCGCATTAAAACGATTACAGTCGCGTTAGAACGCGCCCCCATTGTCAGCACCGCCGCGCGTCTCTCGGTTAACCCGAGTTTCGAATTAAACCTACCCCGTTGCCCACCCCTCAGTCGAAAACGACGCTGGTCCGGCTCCTATTTATTTATAGGATTCATCGCACTGACAAGTAGTTAATCGTTTGTCACATTACCGCATGAATTATGGGGTGTGCCGAAGTCAAGGAGCGTGCTATATGTGTGATTGTGTATGTAGTGCTGCGTGGGGTGGCGCCACCACCATCTACTTCCGAATCATTACTCCCTATTCTATAAAACCCCCGCACGATATACACACATAAGCGGCATACGTTCAAGTCAATATGCCACTGATATATGGCCCCTTTGTTTGCCCGGGGACGCTCCTCTACTGCTCGGCTTGTATTTTTTTTTGCGAGCTCTCTAATTCAATTGCAAACTTCGATTCATCATCCGATTAAAAGTCACCAGCAAAATGGGTATAAATCTTCAAACTAATGTTATTACGGAGAATTTATTAAATTTACGAATGTTTGGTTTTATGAATTCTTTTTTATTTTTCATGCTAATTTCGATTGCATAATGACTATTATATCTGATGTGACCAGTTTATTATTTTCAATACAAAGTTAGCGCCTATCCTGCAACTAATCTACCAATAAGCTTACATCTCTTTAGATTGGTGTGAGTACTTTAATACAAGATATGATCGAAATCTATATAACAAGTAAATATTACGAATATAATTTCAATCCCGTCCGATATAGTATGCACTTATAAAATCTGCCAATGACATCGTACACATTCAAGTCAAGAAATGAACAGTTTCTTTCAATATTGTAATCTTACCCGGCTCACCTGTGCCCCGTGATAAATAATTTGTGCCAGCAGCAGCGAGATTAGATAAAGATATAAATAATCGCAGATAGAATCAGCGAATAAACAGACAAACCCCTTGAGAAACAACAACCGCGAGTCTCCGGTTCTTATAAAACAAACACGCTATTGTTCGTTGATGTGACGCCGATGGTCAGATAATCTGACAATCCGAACATTCCCCATCTCGCAGGGCGCCCCCCAAAAAAAAAACAGCCCCATCACCTGCGGTTTATTAAAACAACAGTTCCTCAGGTGTTAAACTAGTTCTTGTGGTTGTCCGGCTTTAATCAAACGCACAATGGACAGATCCACCGGCGATAATGTCGCAGACACTCGGGCGACGACTCTATAGGCCGGTTATTTATTGATTTTCAATTATCGATTTCTGCATTTATATTATAATTAATGTCTGCCTTTGTGATTTTCAATATTAAACCTGTCTGTCCTGGCGCGGCTTTGCAATCTTTTGGTTTGGCTTAAAACATCTAAAATGTTCATCTCCGGACAGTGATTACGGAACAGAAAGAAGTCGTCTCTTTGTGCGGGGCGTGCAGTTGACACCGACACACGAGGGGGCGCAATTGCTTTATATGTTTCGGAAGGAAGCTCGGGGGACGCGGACGTTTGCCGTTACGCCTACAGCTTTACGCACAGAAAACTCATCAATGCACGATTATTACTTTTAATCTTTTTGCGCACAGACGCCGCCGGTTGTATAAAATCGACCCCTGCGTTACAGTTTTTATGACAGACGTGGAAAATTGTACAATTGCGGACAGCTTAACGGACCATTGTTTCCTTGCCACTTCTAGTTTATTAATTGCTTGTGCTCTTTTTGAGCACTGTTTCTGCTTTAGTGGCACTGTGGCTAATATAAAACGAACTATAGTATACTTTATTATTAAATAAAATATATGGACTATATCAGGGGTGGCCACACTTTTGATGACTTTGGGTGACCTATTTCTTAAATTATTGGCCTACCAATATCATATACCACTGGTATTTCGGCAAAAGGTCATATTTTTTACGAAAATCTTCTTCTCTTCTTTAGGTGAGCTATTGGCTACTGTGAAGAAACGTAAGACAGCGTACCTAAGACATCTCCTCAGAAATACAAAATATTGCCTTATAAAATTAATAATGGAAGGCAAGATAGAGGGTCGCCGTGGTCCAGGACGAAGGAAATCGAGAAGCATTACTGAAGTTTGGTAACAATCATGGCAAATTCCGCACGGTCTTGTGACGCTCTGAACAATGAGTGGGAGTCCAGACCAGTCCAGTCCCTTATGTTCTTTAACCAGGAGCATTTCCTTCGTCTTGAACCACGGCGACCCTCTACCCAAGTCCAAGTGTAGAGTCGTCTATTAGGTAATTGGAACCAACTGTTACTAATCATAACGTTCTCTTCTTGGCAGAATTGCACCAGCAAGTCGCCTCTGTCATTTCTATCGCCCAGACCATGGTTACCAACAACATCAGCGACTCTTCCTTTGCCCACTTTCGCATTAAAATCTCCCATAATTATGGTAATTTCGTTTTTATTCGTATATGATTTTAGTTTTGCGCATAGAAATCGGATATTTCTGACTCCGGTTTGTCAGCGGTTATTACCATATGGGTGTGAATTGCTACTTGATGTGGTGCCGCCAGATGGCGTTTATCTTTCCTTCTAGGGGGTTAGTTGTATCATATTTGTATTCTACTAACATTATGTTTAATGAAATAATTAAATAACATAATGTAGTCTCACATCTATATATCACGTATAACGATATGTTGTGGCCATAGTGTAATATATTACACTATGGTTGTGGCTATGAAACTTTTTTTGTAAAAATTGATTGCAATCTACATTCCTAATGTATTCCGTCTCAATCAAACTATTACACGATTCCGCGTTTCCCTTTCACAGTGTGCTAATTTACATTAGTGCAGCCGCCTTATTAATTCACCACGTTGTATTACCGCCGGCGATAAATTACGAATTAATGTTAGCCCCAGAGTTAAATATCGAACCCCGAGAAATTTCCACGGTTTATCATAAACTCCGTGCATGTCCTTTCAGAGCTTATTAATGCTCATTATGCTCGCGGCATTAATTTACATGACATGGAAGTATTTAAACCGCATAGCTATCAACAAATATAATAAATGGTAATCATAGATAAACACGGACGGAGGATGGGACGGGCATAAAAAGGCATTCGTAATAAATTTCCGGCCTAAACTGCGCCCGGCGCGGAGACGGTTTATTTTATATTTTTTATATTGGGGAAACAATGCCGGGAATGCCGGGCATTAGCATAATCGACTAATTATCGGAACGGGCGCGTGCTGCGGCCGCTGCATTATAATTGCGGCCTGATAAATAACCATTGTCTTTGGTTAATAATCACAACTGGTAATTTATGTAATTTACGCGCGTACAAATTGCTATAATGTTGCAAGTGTAATTACAATATTATTCATATAAAATAGATTTCATTCAACTATCTGTTAACTGTCTCGATAGATAATTGTTCATTAGTCATATGCACTAACTGGAACAGAGTTGATTAAAGTTAGAAATTAATTGTTGCAAAATTATTAGCATTTAACAAACTGCTACTATATATAAAATACTTTAATAAGAAAATATAAAATTAAAATGAAGTAAATAAGAAGCTACAAAAAAAACTTAACACCCAACATGATTTCTGACATTAAGTTAGTTAAGTGGGAATGTAGTAATGTAGTATCGATGTAAAGTTATCCTCTAGGATTCCAGCCTCTATACCGCGCGGTGCCGCGGTACCAAGCACACAGCGGATTATTTGCGGGTTTGTACTGACCAATTGGGGTGACCAAAAAAATTCAAATTTTGAGGAATCCTTTGTTTATGTCTTGGCAACCATAATATATATATATATATATATATATATATATATATAACAATATGATAATATAAAATAGAAAGTCTCCATCCCTACACATTTGTCTTTCCAATTTTTAACTTTTACGCTCATATCTCGATAATCCGATTTTAGAGCTGAGTGGATAAAAAAATAATGAAACATATTTTGTTTAATTTTTTTACTGATCTTCGCACAAAACATATTAGTGTATTAGATGGCCGAAGGAAATTAAAAAATTTTGATTTTATGTATTTTTATTTCGGCGACTAACTTGTATATCATTATTATTATTTTTGACCAATCGCCCAAATGATATGAATTTTCTAAATAATTGCTTTATGTTTATAACAATATGATAATGTAAAATAGAAAGTCTCTTTCCCTACACATTTGTCTTTCTATTTTTTTTAATTTTTATCTTTTACGCTCATATCTCGATAATCCGATTTTAGAGGCTGAGTGATAAAAAAAAATAATGCAAGATATTTTGTTTAATTTTTTTACTATTTTCGCACAAAACATATTAGTGTATCAGATGGCCGAAGGAAATTGGAAAATTGTGATTATAAGTATTATTTTTCTCAAGTCTAACAAATTTTATTATTATTAGTTTTTACCATGGATCCGTCATACAATTGATTTGAAAAATTTACACAATGTTTATAACAAAATGACAATAGTAAATGGAAAGTCTCTATCTTACCATATTTTTCTTTCTATTTATTTGTTATTTTTAACATTTACGCTCCTATCTCGATATGCCGATTTTAGAGACACCGGTGTGAACATATGCCCTATGATCCCAGCCTGGGGGCCGCGCGCACTGCAGATTGTTTGCGGGTCTGTACTGACCAATTGAGGTGACCAATAAAATCCAAATTTTGAGGAATTCTTTATTTATGTCTTGCCGATCATAATATATATATCTAAACTTTTTTTAAATAATTTTTATAGGCGTTTTTTTACAATATATGTTGTTACGTAAATTATTATTTTTGACCATAACGCGCAATGTTCCTGGATTTGAAAAAAATTGCCTAATATTTATAACAATATGATAAAGTAAAATGGAAAGTCTGTATACCGTCGATTTTGTTTTTCTATTTTTTTTTTAATTTTAAACTTTTACGCTCATATTTGGATAATTCGATTTTAGAGGCTGAGTCCATAAAAAAATAATGCAACATATTTTGTTTAATTTTTTTATTGATTCTAGCACAAAACATATCAGTGTACCAGATGGCCGAAGGAAAATGGACAATTTTGATTCTAAGTATTTTTTATTTTGGCGACTAACTTGTATATCATTATTATTATTTTTGACCATGATGCGCAATGTTACTGGATTTGAAAAAAAATGCTTAATGTTTATAACAATATGATAAAGTAAAATGAAAAGTCTGTATACCGCCAATTTTGATTTTCTATTTTTTTTTTAAATTTTAAACTTTTACGCTCATATCTGGATAATTCGATTTTAGAGGCTGAGTCCATAAAAAATAATGCAACATATTTTATTTAATTTTTTTATTGATTCTAGCACAAAACATATCAGTGTACCAGATGGCCGAAGGAAAATGGAAAATTTTGATTCTAAGTTTGTTTTTTTTGGCGACTAACTTGTATATCATTATTATTATTTTTGACCATGATGCGCAATGTTCCTGGATTTGAAAAAAATTGCCTAATGTTTATAACAATATGATAAAGTAAAATGGAAAGTCTGTATACCGCCGATTTTGTTTTTCTATTTTTTTTTTAATTTTAAACTTTTACGCTCATATTTGGATAATTCGATTTTAGAGGCTGAGTCCATAAAAAAATAATGCAACATATTTTGTTTAATTTTTTTATTGATTCTAGCACAAAACATATCAGTGTACCAGATGGCCGAAGGAAAATGGACACTTTTGATTCTAAGTATTTTTTTTTTGGCGACTAACTTGTATATCATTATTATTATTTTTGACCATGATGCGCAATGTTCCTGGATTTGAAAAAAATTGCTTAATGTTTATAACAATATGATAAAGTAAAAGGGAAAGTCTGTATACCGCCAATTTTGATTTTCTATTCTTTTTTTAATTTTAAACTTTTACGCTTATATCTGGATAATTCGATTTTAGAGTCCATAAAAAAATTATGTAACATATTCTGTTTAATTTTTTTACTGATCCTAGTGCAAAACATATCAATGCACTAGATGCCCGAAGGAAATTGAAACATTTTTCGGCATATAATTTTCAATAAACAATATTATCGATCTGATATTAAATATTTTCTTATATTAAATATCACATACGTACTACTCCTCAATTATATTAAACTGGACATCGTTATAAATTATAGAGCATGCGACAAACGATTACAAGGGTATTTATATTCATTAAACCTCCGATTTGAATAACACTGAAAAAAGAGTTTCCACATGCGTCAAGATTATAATAATCCCGGTAACTGTTCGAAATTTACGGGCCCGATTACAATGGAATTAGAGACGGACGACAGATGCCGGGCATCAGCATGCCACTTTACGTTAATTAATTACGGGCTAATTTATAAATAAGATAAATAGTAGTACAGTTTTTTTTTGTGCCGTCGTTCGTTCGTTCAGGCCGCGATTAGCATATCGCGTTCTGTCCGTAAACAAACGCGTGGAAAACAGATTACATTTATTGTCGATTCGGTACGTGGATGTCGCGATAGTAATTTTAAAATTGTTTATCACTGCGTTTTATATATGTATCGTGTAAAAGGCTTAATTTAATTCAATTAGTTCCGCCCAACTTGCTGCCCGATAAACGTGGAGCTTGGATTGTTAGAGCGTCGGGCGTGAAGATTTTTAGATTTGGCTTTGTTGTGTAAAAACAATGCGAATGTTGGCATACTTGAGTTTATTCTAAACTACAATTTAGTCATTAAGTTACATATAGTGTTGAAACTTTAAATGGCTATTTTTAGACTACTTTACCCTTTTTGAAGTTTAGTTTGGGGCTCTACATGTACCGAAGTAGTCTGGATGATAAAGGAGATGAATAAAACTACTATGTTTTTTTTTAGTAGTTTTATTCATCTCCTTTATTGAAAATGAATTACCACGTAGTAGACGCCAAAATCATTGAATTTCTAGTCTGGAAGAATAATTTATAAAAAACATTATAATACAATACAATACAATTTATTTTGTTAAAAACCGACTTGGCCGGACACTTAAATTCACATCCAAAATGTAAGTAATCAGAATAATAATGAATTTTTAAATTTTTATTAGCTTTAGATATATATATATATATATATATATATATATATATATATATATATATATATATATATATATATATATATATATATTTTTAATTTAAATATTTTTAATATATAATATATCTTTTAATTAATTTATAATATTGGTTTTATTTACATATACAGTTCTTATTTCGTTTTTTTTGTTTCTTCGAGAGGTGTTTGGGGAGATTGTTTGTAAAAGATGTGTGCGGACATGCCAAATAAAGGTATTTTTTAAAATAGGGTGGAAATTAAGTAGCGAATAAATTCAATAAAACCTTTATTTATGATTTTGCCAAAAAAAAATGCTCACACTTGAAAAATGAAATAAAAAAAATGAAAATTAAAATCGACGTTGGCGAGAAATATTTGGAAAAATTATAAAGGTTTTTATTGAATTTTCTCCCAAAAAAAATGCTCACACTTGTAACCTTAAAAAATGAAATGAAAAAAATAAAAATTAAAATCGACGTTGGCGAGAAATTTTTGGAAAAATTATAAATAAAGGTTTTTATTGAATTTTTTCCCAAAAAAAATGCTCACACTTGAAAACTTCAAAAATGAAATGAAAAAAATTAAAATAAAAATCGACGTTGGCGAAAATAAAAAAAAAAATTATAAATAAAGGTTTTTATTGAATTTTTGCCCAAAAAAAATGCTCACACTTGAAAACTTCAAAAATGAAATGAAATAAATTAAAATAAAAATCGACGTTGGCGAGAAATTTTTGGAAAAATTATAAATAAAGACTTTATTGAATTTATTCGCTACTTAATTTCCACCCTGTTGTATTAAATGGCCTGAATTACACACTCATTATTTATGATACAATTGAAGAATAAAGAATTTTGTGTGCTTTGTCGTAAAATGATTTTAATCATGTTTATTTGAAAACAAATAATTTTGATTTGAGACAAATATAAATTGATCTCACATCTAAATTATTTGTTTTATAATAATCATAATACATTGTAATTAGAGAAAAAATAATTTATAAAAAACATTATAATACAATTTTATTTTGTTAAAAACCGACTTGGCCGGACACTTAAATTCACATACAAAATGTAAGTAATCAGAATAATAATAAATTTATTAGCTTTAGATATATATATATATTTAAATTTAAATATTTTTAATATATAATATATCTTTTAATTAGTTTATAATTGAATCACACTGAATATACAATATCGGTATTATGTGAACTGCTATTTATTGTAGTAAGTATATGCTTTAGCATTAACCGCCAATCGTTTAGCTTTAAATTAAAGAAAAACAAATTTAGATCATAATAACGACCTCCAAAAAAAACCACATAAACCTTAATTGGTTATGTAAGATTATTGGTATAGTTTATTACATACTTACGGCCATAAATTAATCCTCACACACCAATTAATCAAGTGGCACGCTATTACGGTGACCCCGGCGTCTGAAACATAACGGGGAAAATTCAATTAGATTTTTATTGGCCGCGCAGATCGGAACGATTATTTGTGATCATTAACACTTCTGGGCTGGCCTTATTAAAAGTGCGAATTTACGGCCGGTGGTAATCGAACGGAAACGAACAATCGCAATTATTCCGGTTCGTATTTTATCGTGCGATTTACATCCTTGTGGCAATAATTGTAATGGGATGATTTGCGCGTTTCGAAATTGAATTTCGACGCCACAAGCGAATCTTTAATCAACTTCGGATGGCATAATTAAAACAAATCAAGCTGAAGATAAACAAGTTTATAAAAACTCATATATAATAATAATTTGAAATCTTTATTTAGCAATGCAAAAAGAATTGTGTGATTTTTTTGACCTTTTTACGATTTTTTGACCGTCACTATTTCGAAATTGAGTTTCGACGCCACAAGCGAATCTTTAATCAACTTCGGATGGCATAATTAAAACAAATCAAGCTGAAGATAAACAAGTTTATAAAAACTCATATATAATAATAATTTGAAATCTTTATTTAGCAATGAAAAAATAATTGTGTGATTTTTCGGCCTTTTTACGGTTTTTCGACCGTTTGTGACTATTTTTATTTTTAGAGCTTGGATGACTCAAATTTGCAAAGTTATAGACAATTTCAAGCCCAAAAAACAGATTTTTAAATGTTTCACACCACAATTGGTGGCTTATATTTCTCAAACCAATCTACTTATATAAATTGTCCTTAGCTAAATACTACATGTATGGATCATCTTATGAAGTGAAAATTAACATACTTTCACAGGACAGAACTTTACCGTCCGAACAAGTCATCCGCGTAGTTCTCCATGGAATTCCTGCAAGCTTCTGCAGAAGATGTCAATAAAACAGTTTCCCATTGATCTCGGCCCACGAAATGGGCCAACAATCCAACGCCCGTGTATAAAACAAATATAAACGCTCGTGTGTTTTCAATGTAATTCAACTAATAAAATATTTGTTTTTGTTTCTTTTTCTCACATATCAAATTTGAACAGTGTACGATAAATAAAAGAATATCATTTCTAAAACATATCAAATGCGGGAACCATATAATAAAAATTATTTGTGAATTTATAATTATTAAACAATCAGGCTATATTATAGAACAAACTGAACTTTTTGAGATAATATAATATTACACAAATCATTCTTTACAAAACATTTCACATAGTTGACCGAAAACCAATAATAATTATAATACGAGTGAGCATCAATTTTAAATTGCTGTTTTGGCATGTAGAATGGAAACATTTTTTTTATTGGATGATATACGCTGCCAGTCAGGCTATTTCGGGATGCTACCGTCGCTCGCACAGAGAATAACATGACAAAATGTCAGCTGTCAATCACCGGGAGACCACCCACTTCCAAAGAAGTACATTCGGATTTCTATCCCGTAGCCGGGCTGACCAAACACATATACGAATACAAACAATGTATCTTTCATTTAGTTTGCAATAACACATTGAAAACGTTTTTTTTTTAGTTGCAAGGCATAATGAATTAGATTAATGTTTTGAGTAATTGTGATTTATGAAAGACGCCGTTTGAAACATGAAAAGGAATGATTAAAACATGAAAAAGTCGATTGAAACATAAAAAGCATCACAAATATATAGATACACACAGACATTTTCCAAAAATAGGTCTCTTAAATTATAAGCGGCGGTCTGCCAACATCGGATGTATTGTGTGATCATAAGAAATATAGTAGTTTAAAGCAGAAAATAAGTTTGAATTTAAAATAAACATGAATATTACTAAAGCCCGTATGACATTATCTAGTTTCCTATATCGTTTTCTATATAAGAATTCATATATTAAACTGTATAACTATTTCTAAATGGAAAATTAACAAAAATAGTACAACTTACCTACTAATATATTACGACTATATTAGTCATGAAACGTACAGAAAAGTCAAAAATAGCAATTCGTTTTTTTTTAATATTGAATACCTATGTATTAGGCCCGTATGATATTATCTAGTTTCTTATATCGTTTTCGATGCACAAACACAAACTACAAAGTGTCATATATACATGTAAAAAATGATACAGCGGCGGAATAATAATAAATTCGCTTAACAATAACAACACCGTAATACACAATGTTAATTTTCCATATATAAGTGTAGCAATCTACATATCGATCTTATTAGATCTCGTCAGTGTAGCTCAGCTAGTGAGGATGAATTCACACAATATCTCGAGTGGTTAGATGGCGTTTAACTTTCCTCCTAGGGGGCAAGTTGTACTATTTTGGTTAATATTCCATTTAGAAATAGTTATACAGTTTAATATATGAATTCTTATATAGAAAACGATATAGGAAACTAGATAATATCATGTTTATTTTAAATTCAAACTTATTTTCTGCTTAAAATTACTATATTTCTTATGATCATACAATACATCCTATGTGGGCAGACCGGCGCTTATAATTTAAGAGATCTATTTCTTAAATTATAAGCAGAGGTCTAAAGTGATCAACAGTTTGGCCTCCCCTGTTATACATTGTGTCCCCGAACGCTATAACTGTACGTGTAAAAGTTTTATTTCGCATTGTTTTTGGGAAAAGTCATTCTTTATAAAGAGTTTTGCTTGCGAAAACTATTTTGGCATAGTCAGAGTGTTGATATAATGTACAATGTGGTCAAAAATTAAAGAAGCGTAAATTTGTAGTAAGAGTAAAGTAACAATTATCTATAAGATTTTTAATTTCTTTATACTTATAAATATAAGTAAAGTACCATATCCATATAAGTATATGTACTATATATACTTTACTCTTGGTACAAATACATTTTCAGTAATTCAATACAGAAGAAGAAGATATATTTATTGTAACATACATACATACAAGATATTGTCGCAAATAAGTATATTTGCCGTATGTGGCAACGGCGCTCCCGTCCACCCCACCGGGCGTACCATGCTCGAGTTACGCGTATTTAAGGCCCATGTTGCGGGTAGATATATATCAATAAATACCCGATACCAAAGCTCTTAGAGTTTACACCCCCCTATCCGCGACAATATACATACATGTACAAGAGGCCATCGACCGTGGTCTTTCAGCCCCTAATTCAATACAAATAGCAGGATATGACGAAGCGACTCCAAAGGTAATCAAAAAATTAACTAGTCTACTAGCAATTTTATTTGATACCAACCAATGCCCTTGTAAGGAATCTGTAACCCCCATAGGGCGCGTCCCCAGGTGGCGTATAGGGGAATGCCCGTTAGATATGCCGGGTAGGAGGTAAATATGCCGAGTAGGAGGTAAATATGCCGGGTAGGAGGTAAATATGCCGGGTAGGAGGTAAATATGCCGGGTAGGGGGTAAATATGCCGGGTATGAGGTAAATAGAGAGGAGCTTCAAGACAAACACGATCTGTTCAACCTCCACAAAAAGGTGAAAGAAATAGCTGGAAATACTAGAAGCCATCTACCATCCAGAATAGTAAATGAGAAAATATGCCGGGTAGCAGGTAAATATGCCGGGTAGGAGGTAAATATACCGGGTAGGAGGTAAATATGCCGGGTAGGGGGTAAATATGCCGGGTATGAGGTAAATAGAGAGGAGCTTCAAGACAAACACGATCTGTTCAACCTCCACAAAAAGGTGAAAGAAATAGCTGGAAATACTAGAAGCCATCTACCATCCAGAATAGTAAATGAGAAAATATGCCGGGTAGGAGGTAAATATGCCGGGTAGGAGGTAAATATGCCCTGTAGGAGGTAGATATGCCTCCCGCGGACCAACAGATCTAGTAATGGGCAGCAGTATTACCAGTACCGTGCAGAAGACTACTGAAAAATGATTTCTTTAAAGGCTCTTGTTTCGGAAAGCTATGGGCGCAGCTGAAAGTCAGCATGATCGACTATAGTACTGCGGTGAAGAAAGCAAGGAGGAACTACCGCACAATAACTCTCAAGACAAACAATCATGACGAGAAACCAAATAGAGCTGGCCCCTAGTCTATGGTAGACCTTAAATGGTCAAGAGGTGCGAAGAATACCCGCGATGAATAAGGATGGGACCCACCCGAAAGTGTAAACTAATGGAGAAATTCCTATAATAATTGGTGCATGGAATGCACGAAGTATGTATGTCCGGAAAAATTCATAATACAAACAAAGAGATGAGAAGACTAGGTATCAACATTCTGGGAATTAGCGAGATAAGGTGGCCTGGTGCGGGAAAAACCTGTATAGACGACTCTACGGTATATTTCTCTGGCAACGATCTGGCAGACCACTCAAATGATGTTGGAATAATACTAGACAAAAACGCAAACAAATCAGTCTTGAACTATGTACCGCACTCAGACAGAGCAATGCTACTACAACTAAAAGCAAACCCCAAAAACATTAATATCATACAAGTCTATGCACCAACAGCTGACAAACCGGAGTCAGAAATATCCGATTTCTATGCGCAATTAAAAGAACTAAAATCATATACGAAGAAAAACGAAATTACCATAATTATGGAAGATTTTAATGCGAAAGTGGGCAAAGGAAGAGTCGCTGATGTTGTTGGTAACCATGGTCTGGGCGATAGAAATGGCAGAGGCGACTTGCTGGTGCAATTTTGCCAAGAAGAGAACCTTATGATTAGTAACACTTGGTTCTACTTACCTAATAGACGACTCTACACTTGGTCATCTCCACAACATCAGCCACACCACATAGTACGAAATCAAATAGATTTTATACTAGTCGACAAGAGATATCGCAATGGTGTACATAGAGTGAGAACGTATCCGGGGGTGGACATTGGGTCAGATCATAACCCTGTAATAGTTCAAGTAAGATTCCGCCTTAAAAAGATAAAACATAAAATCGTTAGAAGACCAAACATGGAGGCACTCAAAGATCTAAACTTGCAAAAGAAATTAACGACGAAGCTCCACACTGAACTAAAAAAGAGCAAACGGTTGGGATCAATTTACGCAAATATTTAAAAATATTCAATAAACATTGAAAGCAGCAAAGGCTATTAAACGAAAGCAGTGGATGACAGAAGAAATCATGAATTTAATGGATGAACGAAGAAAATACAAAAATGTGGATCAGCAGAAATATAATGAACTGAACTCAAACATAAGAACAAACATTAGAAAAGCTAAAGAAAAATGTATGGAAGAAAGATGCCAAGAATTTGAAGAGCTACAAGACAAACACGATCTGTTCAACCTCCACAAAAAGGTGAAAGAAATAGCTGGAAATACTAGAAGCCATCTACCATCCAGAATAGTAAATGAGGACCATCAACTTTTGACAAATAAAGAAGAACTGAAACAAGAGTGGACAAAGTATATCAAAAATGTGTTCGATGACGAAACTAATTTACCACATCCAAATCAAGGTGGAGACACTGGCCCGAACATCATGAAATCAGAAGTTATTAAAGCTATAAAATCCACCAAATCAGGACAGGACGACATGTACATAGAAATCCTAAATCTTATACAAGAGGAAAATACCGACATTCTTGTAAACTTCTTCAACAAAATATATGAATCCGCAAACATACCGCAAGACTGGCTAAAATCAGTATTCATTGCCCTACCAAAGAAATCAAACGCAAACAAGTGCGATCAATTCCGACTGATAAGCGTGATGAGCCAAGTATTAAAAGTATTCCTAAAAATCCTACATAATAGAATACGTAAGAAATGCGAAGAAGTCCTAAGCAAGGAACAGTTCGGTTTTAGAGATGGACTGGGAACAAGAGAAGCGTTGTTTGGGCTATCAGTTCTCATGGAAAAATGTAGAAACCAAAGGAAGGACGCGTACATCTGTTTTATTGATTATGTAAAGGCATTTGACTGTTTAAAACACGACGTCCTAATTAACATCCTGATGACCAAAGGCCTCGACCAAAAAGATATCTCCTTCATAAAAAATTTGTACGAACAGCAGACTGCTGCAGTAAGACTCGAGGACGATACGACCAGCGATATTACTATTAAACGTGGAGTACGTCAGGGCTGTGTACTATCACCATTGCTGTTCAACATCTACTCGGAGCAAATATTCCTGAAATCCTTAGAAAGCGCTACAGATGAAATCAAGAACAATGGTGAATTACATCAGCTACACGGACGATACGGCAATAATTGCAGACAGTGCGGTTTGATGAACCAAATAATAGCAGAAGGTGATGCGCTTGGGCTAAACTTAAATACGGCCAAAACGAAAACAATGGTTATCAGTAGAACACCAAATATCCAAGCCAATTTGCAAGCATACAATTAGCAAATAGAACAGGTCGCTAAATTTAAATATTTGGGCAGCTGGATCACCGAAGACCTGGATCTAGATCGGGAATTAAGGACACGCATCGAAATAGCTAGAACAACGTTCCTTAAGATGAGAAAAGTATTTTGCGAGAAAAACCTAAACCTGATACTAAGATACCGGTTCGTTAAGTGCTACATTCACTCGGTACTGTTGTATGGTGTTGAGGATTGGACGTTGAAGATCAATGCTATGAACAGAATAGAAGCGTTTGAGATGTTGATCGTTCAAAGAATGCAGAGAATATCTTGAGTGGAGCATATCACATAATCAGGTTCTTAGACGCATGGACAGAGACAGAAAACTATTGGCTACTGTGAAGAAACGTAAGACAGCGTAACTAGGACATATCTTCAGAAGTACAAAATATAGCCTTCGAAAATTAATAATGGAAGGCAAGAGAGAGGGTCGCCGTGGTCCAGGACGAAGGAAATGCTCGTGGGAGTCCAGACCAGTCCAGTCCCTTATGTTCTTTAACCAGAACATAAGGGACTGGACTGGTCTGGACTCCCACTCATTGTTCAGAGCGTCACAAGACCGTGCGGAATTTGCAGTAATAGAGAAGGAAACTAAAGAAGATATATATATATATATATATATATATATATATATATATATATATATATATATATATATATGAACTATTGGAAAGTATGATTATTGTATAGTTTAGTAGTTTAGTAGAATGTATGCATCACTTTAATAATCAAAATAATAATGATTGCAATAAGCAATATAAATTTAACGAGTACTTTATGTCGAAATAACAATATACCAAGCAATTGTATCCATCATGCCGTTTCGGTAAATGCGAAAAGATCGACGTGCCCGTATAAGGTGATCCCTCTTATGTTAAATTTGTCGTCGGGGACAACTGCAAAAGGTGCGCTCGCGTCGATCGTTCATCGTCCGCAATATGTCATCGTTTGTCAGCGCATGTATTCCATGCAATTGCAATCGATCATAAAAAAATATATATAAACGCCGTATAAACTCGATTTGCCCCCGAAAAGCACCTAGTTAAAATGAAATATACGCGCGTGCTCGTGATGAATTGCCGGCAGGAATGCGCAGTTTTTAATTCGACTGTGGGAAATTGTTGCTACAGACACAGAATAAATATTGCAGCGCGTATTTTTGCGTTAACAGTCAGATTTAATTGTGAGCATGTTTATGATAGCAATTTTCCCCGGTGCAAACTTTATGGTTATGGAATACCATTTTTATTTTAAGGCTGTTTAATTTAAGCGCGTCTCTTCCGATCACAATAACTCGTTTTATCGGGACGTTTGGTAATAAGCAATATTGCTGGCTGCAACATTTTGCGATATTCGTGTTTTGCACTGCAGAGATCGGCGCGCCGGATTTCGCGGAACCGCGGGTTTTGAGAAACGGCTGCTGTTTTGCAAGCTCGCGCGCGCGTTTCCAAAGCTTGGGGGCTGGGGGCTGGGGAGTTATGCATTGAGACGTTCCGCGGATGCCGTCTCCTCCCGTTGTTTATGTTCGCTGGTGCAAATCCCGCGCGATCGCGTCATTGCATATAATTTAATGGGGACATGTTCCGCGTGACATATGGGTATGCGATATTGTAGTATTCTAAGACACTGTCTCGACCACTGTTATGTTCTTCTGAGTTGTGATCCTCTATATGTATGATTGCGGAATGTTTATGTGTACGGCAAATGTGACACCCCCAACTACCTTATTTGAAATTATAATGCGCACACAAATAACACACACTTTATTCTAACTTATTATATGAACTAACATCATACTTTGTATGGATAGTATGGTAATGCTAAAAAAATGTTTATACAAATTACTAGTATTATAGTAACTATGATATTCAACATTTATAGTTGATATAAAGACAGTACACAAATATTGACAGTACTAGGATTGACAGTGTTATTGACCGTGTAAGGTACGGTCAATAACACTGTCAATCCTAGTACTGTCAATATTTGCTTCAATCCTCTTTTTATATTTATCAAGTAATCAATTATCCGGATAAAAATCAGTATTCTCTTCATTACATCATTACTATACCTTACACGATAAGTAATACTGGCAATATTTTAGAATAATGAACATATTAAATATTTTATCCTTCAGTAATACTGTCATTATTCTAAAATATTGACAGTAATATTGATCGTGTAAGGTGCCTTATATAAACACAAACTAATCAGATCTAGTTTTTAATATACATAACAATGCTTTGTGTGGAAATTTTACCTTCTAAGTGCCATATATAATAGTATTATTATTTAGAATTAATTTCAAGAATTGAATATATTACGATTTTTTTAAACACAAGTTGTTATCCAAAAGTTTTGTGTCTTGATATTTTCCGATTTGTGATGGTTTTAATTGACATAAATAAATAAACAATGCCTCATTTTGAAGCTAACTACGTGCCAAATATAATTCATATCATCTATTTTGGCCAATTAATAACACACATAACTTTCACATAACTTTCAATGTTTAATAAATTGTTGAAATTACATCTAAATGATGATATATATTACAAGTGCTTTCGTTTAGCCAGCTTGTGGCGTGCTGTATCGCTCCAAGTTTTGCGGTTGTGCACACCGGTGCAATAGTGGTGGGAAATAATTTATCATTAACATCTTATTTTTGGGATTTTTTTAATAGTTTAGCGCGGCCATTTAATTATAACATTTAAGTAATACTAATTTCTTTTATTGACATAATATAATTATAATCATCATAATAAAGCTATGTTCGTTTATCACTATTTGCTGCCCCGGGCGTTTTGTCTCTTGTTCTATTTGTCGCTCTCGATACGCAAAATACTACCTCGTCCCTTACAACCGTGTAAGGGACGAGGTAGTATTGTGCGTATCGAGAGCGACAAATAGAACAAGAAACAAAACGCCCGGGGCAGCAAATAGTGATAAACGAACATAGCTTTATTATGATGATTCTAATTATATTATGTCAATAAAATAAATTAGTATTATTTAAATGTTATTATTAAATGGCCGTGCTAAACTAAAAAAAATTAAAAAATTCCCAAAAATAAGATGTTAATGATAAATTATTTCCCACAACTATTCGTAGATTACGGATAAGATTGTATAACAACAATTAAACCCAAGTGACTATTCCATGTATCAAAGTCAAACTATAAGTCTCAATTAAACCCTGTAGTTTTAAAACAACACGATAATCATCCAACCCTAATTCTCTAATTGGTTGTCCCAATATTGTCAAACACATCCCAAGCCCGAGTATTTTCGGTAACATAATCAACCCGTCGAGCCCTATCGCCCCGTCCAATCTTGTTCACTTTTCGATCCACTTGGTGGGTCTTCGCCCGCATCTAAATTGAAATTAGCTTCCCTATTTTCGGAATACGTGCGGTTTGTTTCCGATAGCAATCGCGGCCGATAGTGAAACAACGCCACGTGTGCGCGCCCGCACACCTGGCCCGCTGTAAAATATTGGGAAATTACCCCGAAAACCGCCATGGGGTTGGTTGGTTGGTTGCAGCGGTCAAGAAGGAATGCGAGCCCTTTTCGGCCCTGCTGCAGCACACAGAGATAAATCAAATTATTGAAATTAGACTCGGGGATTTTCAGGTCACCACCAACAGAGAAAATATTAACTGTTTTGGTTGGTTTATGGTAAAGAGTTGAGAGCAACCGTAATAAAATTATACTGAGTAAACATAGATAAATGTTCATTTAGGACAATAAATTATAGTTATATATACAAAAACTTTTAGTATAATTTATTTGCTAAATTTGGAAAACAAAGTGTTTAGGACATGATTTTACATGGCATCATTATAAATAGCTCGTCTCAAATTCAATCGACTTGAACTTTACATTACAATATTGCCTCAATTTTAAACGATAAAGTTGCAATCAGTTTAACTCATGGCTTTAAATAATGGATGAAAGATGAAATTTTGGCAAGAATGTAAAAGAGAAAACAATACAAAGACAAGGATAGAAACAAATACAAATAAATTCAACAAGAAATACGAAAGAAAATTATAGAAGCCAAAAAAAAAGCATTTATGATAAACCAATGTGAGAATCGCTTCAGCTGAGGTATGATTCATTTAACTTACATAAAAATATCAATGAATTCACTGGCATGGGAAAGAAGAAACAGACTGGTATAATAAAAGATAACAACGGTAATATTATAGTGGACATAGAGAAAAAGATCAAAAGATGGGAGGAATACATACAACTATTTGAAGATACCAGAAATGAAATAGAAATAAAAGAAACGTCGCAAGGACCAAGAATAACAGCCGAAGAAGTAATGTATGCTATCAAAAACTCAAAAGATAGAAAGGCAATAGGACTAGACGAAATACCAGTCGATATTCTTGAACTAATTGAGGAAAACAATATTAGCAACTTGGTAAATCTATATAATACCATCTATACGACTGGAATCATACCACAAGAATGGTTAAAATGTACATGCTCTTTATTACCAAAAAAACACAACGCAAGGGAGTGCTCAGATTTTAGAACAATAAGTGTGATGAGTCACACATTAAAGGTTTTTCTAAAAATCATTCACAGCCGCATTTACAAGAAATTAGAAACAGATATCAGTGAGGCACAGTTCGGATTTCGAAATAATCTAGGCTCTATTTGGAATGAATGTTATAATCCAACGATGTCTCGATATGAACGTAGATTTATTGATAGGCTTCATCGACTATGAGAAAGCCTTCGATAAAGTTAAACATGATCGGTTAATGGAAATAGTACAGCAGAAGGGCCTAGAGTACAATGACGTCTGAATAATAAAAACTTTGTACTGGAATCAGAAAGCACAAATAAATGTTGAAGGACATAACTCTGAAGAATTGGATATCCGACGGGGAATTCGCCAAGGATGCATACTATCACCGGTCCTATTTAATATGTACTCAGAATGCTTATTCAAAGAAGCTATCAATGATGACTCGGGTGGAGTAATCATAAACGGTCAAGTTATCAATAACATACGATACGCAGACGACTCTGCGATAATAGCCAGCTTCAGAAAATGATGCAAGACATAAATACGACTAGCCAATCCTATGGGCACAAAATGAAATTGAAGAAAACTAAATTTATGGTTGTAAATAAAACCAATGTTAATAATATACCAGCAACACTAGTAAACAACACCACAATCGAAAGAGTTAGAAGTTACCAATACTCAGGAACACGCATTGAAGACAATAACGACCAATCCATAGAAGTGAACAAACGTATAGAAATAGCAAGAGCAATTTTCGTCAAAATGAAAAACCTTTTCTCAAATAGAAATCTCAATCTAGCCTTGAGAGTCCGAATAATTCGCAGTTACATTTTTTCAACACTACTGTATGTGATGGAAGCATGGACATTAAAGAAAAATAACATAAAAAAAACTAGAGTCGTTTGAGATGTGGATCTATCGCCGCATGCTCAAGATATCCTGGACCGACCTAGTAAACAACGAAGAAATCATTCGAAGAATGCATAAAGAAAAGAAACTGATCCTTAGGATCAAAACACGAAAGCTAGAGTACTTGGGACAAATCACCCGGGGAGAGAGATACTCTATTCTCCAACTGATCATACAAGGAAAAATACAAGGAAGAAGAAGCATTGGGCGTCGCAGAACCTCATGGTTAAAGAACCTTAGAGAATGGTACGGACAAACATCGGTCGGACTATTGTGAGCTGCAGCGTCAAAGATTAGAATCGCCATGATGATTGCCAACCTCCGATAGGAGTCGGCACCATAAGAAGAAGATAAACATAGATCTGGCAGAGTTGCAGGGAGGAGTGAAGAACAACTTGAGCATCCGCGACAGGTGGTAGGACGTAAAGAGCTCTCTTGGAATTAGCTGAATATGGAGTTGGGTCAGTTGAAATAGGCGGGAGAAGACTGGATACAAGCTGAACGTTGGCAGTGGAGGGAATGTAGAAACTGCTAGTCATCAATATGGTGTGGAATGGAGCTGCCGGAAGAGTGATGCGTAGGTGTGCTTGTTCTAGTGCATAGAGGAGGGATAGCCTCGGAGCTGAAAAACTACACGTTGATAAGTGAAAAAAATAATGTGAAAAAAAACAAACAAATGGGTGATGTTTAGATATAAGGGTAGCACAGGTAGAGCCGAAGAATTTGAAATTAAAGGGAATTATGATTGAGATAATGAATTACTTTAACCTTCCGGCACTCAGTCTCATACGGAGCTATATATATGCTCCGGGTCTATGAGACTGGGCGCGAGTGCCGGAAGGTTAAGTATTTAGTGGAAATGTACAAAAGGCTGTCACGAAAGAGGGAAGAGAAGGAATAGTACAAAGGATGAGGATTATAATTGTAATTATCCTAAGTTGATTTTTATATAAGGGCTACGCTAAATAAAGGTTTTTTTATTTTTACTTTTTTACTTTTCCGAATTTAGCAGTGCTGTATAAAGAAAGTAGTGATGACGTGAAATTGAATTTTATATAAGGCCTATGTCAAATAAAGTTGTTTTTTAATAAATAAATAAAACGAATTCTTCTTTGTTTTGTATCACTTGTTTATTGCTGTTTGCGAATATTTTCGGCTAGGGTCTAGCCATTGTCAAGCTGTAATGGCTAGAGCATAGCCGAAAATATTCGCAAACAGCAATAAACAAGTGATAAAAACCAAAGAAAAATTCGTTTTATTTATTTATTATAATGAATTGTCACAAAGGAGATGCCGATTCAATACAATATTTGTTTTTTTTTTAATTTTTACTTTTAATTTTTACAATTAATTTTTTCTTTTAATTTTTAATTTTAATTTTAATTTTTATTTTTTACTTTTATACATTTTTCTTTCCGAATTCAGCAGTGCTGTATAAAGAAACTATTGATGATATGAAAATAAAAACGAATTGCTAATTAATTGTGATCTCTCTCTAGTAGTAGTTTGCATTAGTTACAATTCTGTAACTGCCTATCGTCCTTCGAGTCCTTCTACCTGATCTCTGTTTATTTTATAAATTTGTTTTTATAAACGTCCTGTTTTTTTTTTAATGTTGCTCGATCCATACTTTATATGATAAAGGTAAAAATCTTATTCAACAAAATTCTGTATATCTACAAGCAATTCCCAACAACCAACAACGTAAAACATTCACAGCTACACCAAACAACAATAATAAACATATCACCTCTGCTCGTGATCGCCCGCATTTCGTATTATTTCGAGGATAGCACGAGAGAGAGCCGTAAATCAGCGTTGCCCCTTTCATCCACCTTTATTTTTATTTTGCGCCGTCACCGTCCATCCTGCGGCATTGGTCATCGGCTTATACATAATTTTAATTTACGAGCTCATTGAGCACATTCGCACGCTTTTAATTTCAATTTTTCCCAAGAGAACGGGCCCTGGAATTTACGAGTGCGCATTCAAATCCTCTTTGCGGCGTTTATTAGATCACACCGGGGGGACGACTGTTTGCCAATATCCTAATTTAATAGAGACCAAAGAGGGATGTGTACGTTTTGATTTAATGCGGGCCGCGTTTGGGGGTGTGCAGCGGGCATGTGCGAAAATTATGCTGGGGCATTCAAAGTATGCTGTTGAGGTGTTGTTTTTTTTTCTGCATGGTCGTTGTGGTAGCCGTTTCGTGTAAGGCACTGCGCATGAAATTTATGAAGATCCCATCTCGTTAACTATAAATAATTAATAATAAATGGTAACTAACCACACAATCCTAATAAAAACAGTAATACAATATAAAAACCGTGATGGAACCACATTCTTTAGATGTTTTTTTATTGCCTGTTTCCAGTGCGCTCTCAGCCGTGGCTGTTCTCTCTCTCTCTCTCTCGCTCACATATACACACACACAAACACAGTATTAATTTGATATTATTTTATTATGACGTAACTCGATAAATTTCAAGACTGAGAGAATATAACCCCCTGAATACGGGATACGGACGCGTATAAAAAATGGAGAAGTAGCGATGAGACGGCGCCAGGATATCGGCGCCAATCAGAAATGCCCAATTTTATATTCAATAACCACGTTTGTTTACAGTCCTCTCCGGAGACTTTTATTATATTAATATAAGTATTTAATTAGGTTATCAAATGAAATCTTAACTTGTCTCATTTGAGTCCGCTTTATGCGCAGGCATTTCCAGACATCGGAAATTACATCTGAATATTATGTGGATATTATTTACCGTGTGAGATCCCTTCGACGAACGGGATTTTAATTAATGAAACGCTTATTTCAAGAACGACAGAGGCCAACCGCAATTACTCGAGTATCTATTACACCGTAACCACGCGAATTATTGCCTATGCCGATTTGTTATTTCTTCAGTAAATCACTATGATTTTGTGCATGGTGGCAATTAAATATATTATGGGGAATAATAATCATCTAACGATTGGTGAATTTTGAAAAGTTGCAAATCGCACTATACATTCTGAGATATTAAGTAAAATTACTAAGGAATTTGATGATAAGTATTAGAAACGAGATATCTTATGAGCCGTTATTTATGCTTGCAAGTTTAAACTGATTTTGCTCGGGTAATGCGAGAGATAGTATGTATTTTATAGTTTCGCTTTATAGCTCTGTACAATTGAGCACTTTTTTTTGTTTTAAGGGTCGCGTTTATACTTTGATTATGAAATTATATTGGCATACAACGAAGACGACCTACAGAGGATGGTACATGAGCTAAATAAAGGCAGCCAAAGGATTCAATATGAAAATATCTGCAAAAAATGGACCAAATTCATGGTAATAGCGTTCTGGAACCGATACAATGCAAACTCGAATTGGTCTATCTAACTCGAGTTTGCACTGTATCGGTTCTTATCGACATTATCGAGCAGGTATCCACATTTAGTTACTTAGGCATTACCATTTCTTCGAGTTGGTATATCTAACTCGAGTTTGCATTGTATCGGTTCTTATCGGCATTATCGAGCAGGTATCCTCATTTCGTTCCTTAGGCATTCCCATTTCTAGCTATGGAGAGCTCCTCCAAAAAGTCCAAGGATAAACCGAGTAGCTGGCAAGAACTTGCGCAACAAACATATCGCAAAACAGGTTAGAGGAAGAATATACAAAGTAGGCATACGCCCAATCATAACGTACCCTCCTGAAACACGACCATAGAGCAAAAAGGAGAATCCAGACTAAATATATGAATATACTGGAGGCATTTGAAAGACATAGAGAAATGCATACTCCTGATGAAAATAATGGAAGGACTAATAGAAGGAAAAGGAAGACCCAGCGCACTCTGTTCTATATACCGATATACCTCATAATTTCTATCGAGTAAGACAATACAAATAAAATTGTTTGTGTAGTCACCTCTTCTTTTCTTTTCTTGTATTCTTGTCTTCCATACACTTTTTGTCTGTCTCCCTTCTGGAAATCGAATTATGTGTCCATACCATCCGAGTTGATTCATTTCTATAGTTGTCTGTATACTTTCTATCTGTAGAGTTGTTCAAATTTGCTCATTTCGTATTCCGTCAATTCTTGTTATACCTTCTATCCTTGTTTGTGTAGTCACCTCTTCTTTTCTTTTCTTGTATTCTTGTCTTCCATACACTTTTTGTCTGTCTCCCTTCTGGCAATCGAATTATGTGTCCATACCATCCGAGTTGATTCATTTCTATAGTTGTCTGTATACTTTCTATCTGTAGAGTTGTTCGAATTTGCTCATTTTTGTATTCTGTCAATTCTTGTGATACCTTCTATCCTCCTTAAGTACTTCATTTCTGCTGCTTGCATTTTGCTTTTAAGTCTCTTGTCCAATGTCCATGTTTCGCTTCCGTATATCAGTGTTGGTCTATATATTGTTTTGAACATTATGAGTTTTGTTTTCTTCGATACCTGCTTATTATTAAGTATTATTTTGTTTAGCATATGGTAGCTTTTGTTTGCTGCCCGTATTCTGTTGTTTATTTCTGGTTTCAGACTTCCCTTGTTATTTATATTTATACCCAGGTATTTAAAATTTTCCATCTGCTCGATAATTTTTCCCGTTATTTTGATATTTGTTTCCACTTCCTGTTTGGCGATCACCATAATTTTTGTTTTATCTGTGCTTATTGTCATGTTGTGTTTATTTAGTTCTTCGTTCCATATATTAATGTTCTCTTGCAGGTTTTCTTCGGATTTGGCTAGTATTACAATATCATCAGCAAAAGCATACTCAGCTATTATTGTACGTCGTAGTTTATAATATCCTATGTCCATTTTCCTTGTTTTCTCCTTTATATTTTTTAATATATTATCTAGGAATATTATAAACAGTAGAGGGCTTAATGCTTCACCTTGTTTTAGTCCTTGTTTGGTTGTAAATTCCTGTGATATCTGATTTCCTGTCCTTATATACCGATATACCTCATAATTTCTACCGAGTACGACAAAACAAATAAAATAAAAGGGCAACACATGCTGCTGAATTCGAGGTGCTTTTCTACGACCTAATCAACGTTTTCTATGAGGCTTCAGAAAAAAGTTTCTGTCCCCCACCCTGTACTTGAATCCATGCATTTTCCGTATGATAAAGTAATATTATAATCTACCAGGAAATGCATAGTTTAATAGATGAGTCTTAAAACTAATAATAACATTTAAATATACATATAATTTTTACATGCGAACCATGTGCACATTAAGCTTCTGTTCAACTTCTTTTACACAAACATCAATTTCGACGCCTGTAAACACATACCTATACACACACATACACACAAATACATACACACACACGCGTAGAGTATTAGAGCGACGAACGTATTTATTTATCAAACACTAAAATTAGGTTAACCGCGGCTGCCCCGAGAGCGGCAGCGGTGGTGGCGGCGACTAGGCTCACCGCTAACTTTTTCCACCTCGCAGCTTTATGAAATATTAAAACGTGTACGCGACGGGAAAAAACGGCGATACCATTAAATGTTTTACACCGAACACAGACAACCGTGTCCGCACATCAAATTTTATCACCAAAAAATTGTCCGCCGCGTACATTTTCACACCTTAAACGGCCACCGAATATATTTATATATAAATATTATGGCCGCGCGCGACCGCTTTTCGGCATTTTTTCCACGCGCGCCAGTCGTGAAATAAATATTTCGGTAATGGTAAATTTATACCGCAGATGCGGCAATAAAAAGCGGGCCCCGAATTGTGCGGGAGCGTTTTTGCCGGGATGTCGAGCAACGCGCCGAAATAGGGATCACACATTAATTTTGCTGTATTGCGCGCTGGAACGGAACGCTAAAAGATGTGCCGACTGGTCGGGTCAGTGTTATATAAAATGAAATGGATAACAAATAATGGTTCATATGGAGTAATATATAATTTAGATTTTAAAGTTACGAATAGTATACAGATGGATTGATCTCTATAAACATTTCATCAAATTTTGATGAATTTAGATAATAATTTCACGATTGTATTGAGCATTGGGGAGCGAGAGTTCAAACCCGTTGCAGGAGAAATTTCGGGAATCGTCCTTCAGTTTTTCAGAGGGGTTCTATGACGTTACATAGGTACATAACAGGCAAGCTTCTTCCTTTACCAGCGAAAAGCCCCCTGGGTGATAACTATAAAGATAGAAGTTCTTTCTAATTTCAAGATTATGTTATCAGTAAAAACCACATGTGTACTTATTTTGAGAAAATATAGCATTCCTATAAAGGCACCTTACACGATCAATATTACTGTCAATATTTTAGAATAATGACAGTTTTACTGTATGATAATATTTTTAAAATGTTCATTATTCTAAAATATTGCTAGTACTACTCATTGTGTAATGTATATTGATGATGTAATGAAGAGAATACTGATCTTTATCTGGATAATTGATTACTTGATAAATATAAAAGGAGGATTGAAGCAAATATTGACAGTACTAGGATTGACAGTATTATTGACCGTGTAAGGTGCCTTATAGAAAACGGCATATAAAATAACAAGAATCATGGATACGAAAAAAAAATGTTTTCTTAATAAATCAAATTATTAACCAGTGTTAATATTAACCCTCAGTTGGTATGGTATGGTCAAATCTGACCCGAACCACTTTGTCTCCATTACTATCCCTACTTTCTTTGTGTGCAGCTGCATACCGGTTAAGGAATTCTCCTAACTTCTAAGATAGTTTCAGATTGAACGTACGTGAATAGAGAGTTGCTTATTATTTCTGCCCAACCTTCGCTTGTATAGCTTTTTTAATGCATACAGACGTTTTATATTGTTTAAACCATTCCAGGAAGAATGTTATCCTATGGTAAAAACTATGCGAACAAAGGCGGGGTAGCTGTACTACACTGTTATGCGTTACTTTCTATGATTCAATGAATTTCATTTATTAATTTACGCTTGATTCGTAAAAAATATGAGAAACAATGTAGTGCTTAGTTCAAGTTATTTGAAATAGTGAAACGGACATAGTTTGGTTGGTAGGAATCACCCGCCCACCCCACCTTTGATCGTATAGTTTCTTTCAATGGATACAGACGTTTTATATTGTTTAAACTATTCCAAGAAGAATGTTATCCTATGGTACTCCCATAAAAAAAATAGTCATTATATTTATTTCGGTGATTTAGAGTCAGTTTAGTGCATTTTAGGATTATCTTCTTCACTTTTTCTGTTCTTCTCCAGTTCTCTTGCTTGTTTAACTGTCTTTCCTTTCTTGATTATTATTTGCTCTATTCTGTTATCCCACTCTTTTCTTGGTCTACCTCTTCTTCTTTTATTTCCAGTTCTTGCTTCCTATACCTGTTTTGTTTGATTCTTTTTGTCAATCCTAATTAAATGTCCCCACCAGTTTAGTTGTTTCTTTTCTATATACTTTTCTATAGCTACAATTCCCAATTCTTCTCTGATGTCATCATTTCTTATCCTGTCTCTTCTCGTAACTTGTTTTACTCCTCTGAGATAATTAATTTCCATTGCCTGTATTCTACTTTTATCCCTCTTCGTTAGTTTCCACGTCTCGCTCCCATATGTCAGTATAGGTCTATATATGCTTTTGTATATATTTATTTTTGTCCTTCTGCTGATCTCTGTTTTGTTAATCAGTATATTGCTCAATGCGTGGTATGTTTTAACTGTGTTGTTTATTCTGTTACTAAGTTCACCTTCCATTTTCCGTCTTCTGTCAGAGCTACCCCTAGGTATTTGAATTGTTCTACTTGCTCTATTTTATCTTGTTCTATCTTTATTCTATATTTGTTTTTTCCGGTTTCCTATTATCATCACTTTTGTTTTGTTATAATTCATTTTCATATTATACTTTTCTAGATGCCTATTCCATACACTCAGGTTGTGCTGCAGATTAACTTAATTTTCTGCTATCACTACAACGATCAGCGATATTTTTACCACTTGCATGTTTTTGTAATCTATATTTGCTTTTTTAATTTCTGGTTTCATGCTCTTCATTATTTCATCCATGTATATGATAAATAAAAATATTAGTAGATACTACTGTCCTTATTGGAGCTTGAAATAGGAACTGTTTTACTACATCACGTTTTGCTTAAATTAAAACGTCAAATTTAAGATTTATACAATTGTTTGATGACTAAGCGATATTTGCACGATATACCCAGCGAAATTTGCTTTGGATTTTATTTTTAAATCACCCCGGCCACAGGTCACAGGTCGGCCAGAGCAGTCTCGAGAAATGGCAACGAGAACTTATGAATCCTTTACAAGTGAGGCTGAAGGTTAATTTATAACGTAGTGCGCATCCCGATGTATACGCGCTGGATATTATACACGGAATAAATTATTGGGCAGGTCCGAACCGAGGGAGGCGGCGGGCGGCGGTGGCTGCGACGGGCCGCGCACACGGGGCATAGGTTAGACCGGCGGCCGAGAGGGATGGAATGTGACTCATTACCATTATCATTTCATTAAGCCGTCTCATCATTTATAACGACCCGTCAATGCGCGTGCCCCGCTTCGCAATGTTGTCTAGTTTTTAATCTATGATTGTCTATGGTTGGTACCTGAGGAGACTGTCGGAGGGAAGCAGTTAAATCATCTTCGGCGATGAGTGATGGTTTTATGTCAGACTTTCTTCGTTTAAAATTGAGTTTAATCTGCTAATTGTCTCCATAATATTTAAAGCTTATTACTACTAATTTCAAGGCAGTATCCATATTTGTATGGGATACAAAGCGTTGCAGTAACATATCTAAAATTTTATTTGAGGGTGACAGGACCAAGAAAGATTTTAAAATGTTTATTGTGAGTAATTAAATTGCTACTGGTTTAAAATAAATAAAAGCAACTAAAATAAAAACTGGATAACTTATAGGCAGAGTAAAATAACTCCAATAAATATTTTATAATCAGTTTTTTGCTCTCTCTTGTCTATCAAATATCTGGATAGGACTTTCCGAATTTATTACGCAATTAATATATATATATATATATATATATATATATATATATATATATATATATATATATAATAAATAATACGATTTTTTATTTTGTTTTTTATCACGCTTCAGTTACACTTTGCAACTAGTTTTGTGAAAAAACGTCAAAACGTGAATCGAAACTAGCCCTTCATTTAATATTAATTACAAGGCGGAAAGACCCGGGAAGGCTCGTATATATATATATATATATATATATATATACGAGCCTTCCCGGGTCTTTCCGCCTTGTAATTAATATTAAATCAAAATTTAAAATATTTCGGTTAGGCTAGTTTCGATTCACGTTTTAACGTTTTTTCACAAAACTAGTTGCAAAGTGTAACTGAAGCGTGATAAAAAACAAAATAAAAAATCGTTTTATTTATCCTTTAAAATGAATTATCACAAAGTAGACGCCTTAACAATCCAATGTTTTCTCATGCGTTTGCCGTTTTTTCTTCCGTTTTCACATTTTCTCATACACATACCAAATACCTTCCTTATACAACAGTATGTACTGTACATATTCGGAAAGTTAAAATTATTTATTTTAGTAAAACAACATACAATATAACATGTCAAAACATTTTCATGACTTGTTTTTATGTTTAATTTCTCTGTTATTTTTTCTTTATCATTTGTATGGCGGATTCATGGTCAAAAATATTAATAATGACATATGTTCGACTTGGTCGCCGAAAAAGAAATACTTATAATAAAAAATTTCCAATTTCCTTCGGGCATCTGGTGCACTGATATGTTTTGCACTAAGATCAGTAAAAAAATTAAACAAAATATGTTGCATAATTCTTTTATAGGCCCAGCCTCTAAAATCGACATATCGAAATAGGAGCGTAAGAGTTAAAAATCAAAAATAAATAGAAGAAAAAATATGTCAAGATAGAGACTTTCCATTTTCCATTATTATTTTGTTATAAACATTGTGTAATTTTTTCAAATCAGTTCTATGACGGATACATGGTCAAAAATAATAATAATGAAATGTGTTCACCTTAGACTTCGAAAAAAAAACTTATAATCAAAATTTTAAATGTCCTTCGGGCATCTGTTGCATTGACATGTTCTGCACAAAGATCAGTAAAAAAATTAAACAAAAAATGTTGCATAATTTTTTTATCGACCCAGCCTCTAAAATCGGCATATTGAGATAGGAGCGTAAAAGTTAAAAATAAAAAATAAATAGAAGAAAAAATACGTCAAGATAGAGACTTTAGATTTTCCTTTTTTATTTTTTTATAAACATTGTGTAATTTTTTCAAATCAATTATATTTATAATTTATATTTATATCAATAGTATGACGGATCCATGGTCTAAAATAATAATAATGAAATTTGTTCGACTTGGTCGCCGCAAAAAAAAAAACTTATATTCAAAATTTTTCAATTTTCTTCGGGTATCTGGTACACAGATATGTTTTGCACTAAGATCAGTAAAAAATTTAAACAAAATATGTTGAATAATTCTTTTATCGGCCTAGCCTCTAAAATCGGCATATCGAGATAGGAGCGTAAAAGTTAAAAATAAAAAATAAATAGAAGGAAAAATATGTCATGATAGAGACTTTCCATTTTCTATTATCATTTTATTTTAAACGTTGTGTAATTTTTTCAAATCAATTGTATAACGGATTCATGGATAAAAATAATAATAATGAAATATGTTCGACTTGGTCACCGAAAAAAATACTTATAATAAAAGATTTTCAATTTCCTTCGGGCATCTGGTGCACTGATATGTTCTTCACTAATATCAGTAAAAAAATTAAACAAAATATGTTGCATAATTTTTTTATCGACCCAGCCGATAAAATCGGCATATCGAGATAGGAACGTAAAAGTTAGAAATAAAAAATAAATAGAAGGCAAAATATGTCATGATAGAGATTTTCCATTTTCTATTATCATTTTATTGTAAACGTTGTGTAATTTTTTCAAACCAATTGTACAACGGATTCATGGTTAAAAATAATAATAATGAAATATGTTCGACTTGGTCGCCGAAAAAAAAATACTTATAATAAAACAATTCCAATTTCCTTCGGGAAAATGGTGCACTGATATGTTCTGCACTAAGATCAGTAAAAAAATTAAACAAGATATGTTGCATAATTTTTTTTATCGAACCAGCCTCTAAAATCGGCATATCGAGATAGGAACGTAAAAGTTAGAAATAAAAAATAAATAGAAGGAAAAATATGTCATGATAGAGATTTTCCATTTTCTATTATCATTTTATTTTAAACGTTGTGTAATTTTTTCAAATCAATTGTATAACGGATTCATGGTTAAAAATAATAATAATGAAATATGTTCGACTTAGTCGCCGAAAAAAAAAAATACTTATAATAAAAAAATTCCAATTTCCTTCGAGCATCTGGTGCACTGATATGTTCTGCACTAAGATCAGTAAGAAAAATAAACAAAATATGTTGCATATTTTTTTTATCAACCCAGCCTCTAAAATCGGCATATCGAGATAGGAACGTAAAAGATAAAAATAAAAAATAAATAGAAGGAAAAATATGTCAAGATAGAGACTTTCCATTTTTCATTATCATGTTGTTATAAACATTGTGTAATTTTTACAAATCAATTGCATGACGGATTCACGATTAAAAATAATAATTTACGTTCCAACATATATTATATAACAACGCCTATAAAAATTATTAATAAAAATATAGAACTATATATAATGGTCAGCAAGACATAAACAAAAGATTCCTCAAAATATGGATTTTATTGGTAGCCCCAATTGGTCAGTACAGACCCGCAAACTATTCGCAGTGCGCGCGGTATAGAGGCTGGGATCTTAGAGGTTACCTTAAAACGGTTCCTTTTTGCATATGTTTCTTGATATTAAGTTCGGAAAGTAGAGTGAAATAAAAAATATATAATAAATCAAAATTAAAATGTTCGTTTCGCGCTTAGCAATATCAGGATCTCTATGTATAAATAGGAGCCCTCATTTCATGAGAAACTCTTCAGTTATACATTTTTAAAGAACCGTAATATATTTAAAACATAAGAAATAGTTAAGATTTTCAACAAGCAACAGCTGTGATCCGATGAACTCCACCATTAAAATCTTTGCAATCAACCACATGTCCACTACGCGCAACAATAATATAAATCAGAAATTTCCATCTATGCATAAAGGAAACTCATAAAACCAACAAAGCGGAAAGCCCGCAGTTAATTTCCCCAACACACGCCGTGTTTAACAAGTCGATGAGCGAAACATTCGTGCAATCGTGGCTGGGGCTCTCTTTCCGCGGCGGCGAGCATGGGATTGCAGTTGTGGTAATTTGCAAAGAGTCTGCGCCTCCCCCATAACTCATACAAATAGTATCTAGTAGAAGAGAGCGCGGAATGCAAGACTTTCTCACCACTCGCATCGGATGCATACAAAAAAATACCGAGTAGCCGTTAGCCGATATTCAAATTGTGCAGGCGGCCGCCCACGCACAATGATAATGAGCGCGGCGGCAATTAATTACGTAATCGTGAGGCGGACGCACCTGTACGATACCGACAGTTTGTGCACCTCGAGCAGACACGAAAGGCAGGACACGCGTGCCGAATTCGTTTGGAACCAACACACATTTACACGCATTATAAGAAACTACACGAAATATGTCTAGTGTAATTCTACACACACTCAAGTGAAATACTCTTAAGAGAAAAAAAGTGGCATAGCCAACACACAAATTCATAAATTTCCCTTGTATACAATTCTACCAAAAAACATAAAATTAAATCTACATTCCTAACTAGGAGTCGGTTAGGAGTGTAGATTTAATTTTATGGTTTTTGGTAGAATTCTATACAAGGGAAATTTATGAATTTGTGTTTTTTTTACTGTAAATCCAAAATTACCCCAATTAATTTGAGATTACAAATATTAAAAGAAAAATTCATTATCAAACACAATATTTAACTAATTGCCCAACACCTTATCCCATATAACCCATCAATACCTAAAGTTCGTTTTAGACAAGACAATTTCTTAGCTCAAAAGTTGTTCAAGAAATAAATTCATATATCCACCTCCCATACAATTTATCCTTGACAAATAGAAAGCGTTATATTTTTCCATTCGATCTACCATCCAATTCAATATTTAATATTATTTGCTGTATGGTACGAGACAATTTAGATTGTCTCGCATCTTGACTAATTGAGTTTGAGTCAAGAAATTGTCTTGTCTAAAACGACCTTAATTTTTGAGTCAAGAAATTGTCTTGTCTAAAACGACCTTTACAACGGCCAATCGCACAATTATTTACTATGAATAGTGATATATAATATTCATTGTAAATAATATTGCGATTCCCTTTGCCAAAAAACGTCGGCATGATTATAAACATGTTGTTCGTGCGTGGGGGTTTACTGTTCGAAAGGGGCAACGCGCGCTCCACAGGGGATGGGTGGATCTCCACCAGGGGTCCGTGAGGTTCGGTTTCTAATTAACCTGATAGATTGCACCGCACTGAACATTATGCAACCGGACTGTAAATCACAGTCCGTTTAATATTTATCCAACTCTGGGTGCACTTTACCGACTATTTTATTACAGCCCCGTTCGCTTTATCGTCGGCCAGTTAATTGGCCGCGTGCGTACATCACTCGATGATTAGTTCCAATTTGGGGAGGGATATTTCAGACCGAACATAGTTTACATGTCCTACCGAGAAATGAAATATAAATATGAAGATTTACGGGCGGAAAAATAGAAAATACGGTGTATATTGTAATTTAACAATATAAATCTGTAGCTATTTGGCAGAGTTCTGGATAGTTCTGGATAGTTGGCTGGAGGGTAGCATAGCTACAGACACTTAGGCCTCAAAACTGTATTTCTTGTATTATGATTTTCTGTTATTTCGGAAAATTATGTTCCCTCTCAGTGCTGTCACCAATCCACTGACCTGGACAGCCTGGTATGAAGGAAATATAAAATAATATTATGTAAAAATTGGCCGGCTAATTATATATTGCATAAATTGTAGCCTCATGCAACTCTATTTATATATAGCAGTGTCGCATTATAAGTTAAAGTTGTCAAAAGTGATAATTGAATCACGGATTGAAGAATTATTTGCATTCAAAGTTTTAATGACTTTTTGTTTTAATCAATGTTACCAATAAGCTTTCGAATGAACAATATAAATAAATTTGCTCAAATTAAAGTTCTCGTGAATTTCATATTGTTGATTCTCAAGTAAAAAAATTAAAAAATCCTTAAAATCAATAGCTGGAGCCAATAAATAGTGTAATTCTTGCGTGTTCACCCCATAATAATTTAATTTCCTCCTCACGGGAGGAGCTCGAAAATGGCTAGAGCTTAGCCGAAACTAGTTGCAAAGTGTAATTGAAGTGTGTTAAAAAACAAAGTAAAAAATCGTTTTATTTATCCTTTACTTTAATTTCTGTTTAAATAAACGAATTTAGAAATTATGAACACATGACTTAATTAATATGTGATAAAAATATTATATTAAATTCTTTTGTATCCAATTTAAGAATGAAGATGGTAGTATAATTACCCTAATCTAATAAGTATGCTGGTTAATAGCCGGGCTTCCACACGCCCACTACCATCCTCTTCACAGCAGAGGTAGATGAGGTGGTGAGCAAAGTGGGATATGGGATAAATTGAAATGCTTCGGAAACCATAAATTATATGCGGAATTCGAAACTGCCTTCTCATTATAAACCGCAATTCTTATATGTAATTATGACAAATATAAATATTTTTTTAAAGCTTGTTTTAGTGTTTACTTATATCTATATATATAAAGCTGCGGAAACGTGAAAACCCGGGAAAGCTCCAAACATGAAATTGGTTTGTGCGCGTTAAAAAGGTAAAAAAAGATCGGGAAAAAAAAGATTAGAAAATGTAAACCAGTAGGCGTGTACTACCGAAAAAGTGACAAAATAAAAAACATAAATTTTTTCCCGAAAAAATCGAGTTTAGGCTCATTGGATAGATAATCCAAAACTGACTTATCAAACTTAAATTATAATTGCTCTAAAGTTACAGATAAAACGGCAAAAAGTAAAAAATTTAAATTTTAAAAAAATGTTCGTCAACATCACAAAACTTTTTGAGTTTGAGGCAATCCGTTGCCTCAAACTAAAAATTGGAGTCTCCCCAGAGGTGGCCTGGCACTGAAACTAATGTCATTTGATAAGAAATATAGTCTAGGTGGCGGGAAAAATGTCGAAATTGTCTCAAATTGAACCGGAAGAGCTACAGAGCTTTGTAAAATTCTCGAACTTGGAAAATTTTATTTTATTATGGAGAGTATCAGCCTGTTTGTTAGACAATTTTGAACCAAATGAAAAATCTTAATACAGGTTTTCCCTACAAGAAAAGACAAACCTGCCACATGGCAAATTATAAAACTGATAAAAATCGGTCCCAGAAGTGGCATGGCCCTGAAACTTATGTCATTTGATTGGAAATATAGTCTAAATGGCGTTAAAAATGTCGAGATTATTTCAAATTGAACCTGTAAAGCTAGGAAACTTTGAAAATTTTAGTTCATGATAGAATGTGGGTTTTTGTCTTATTTTTTAGGTACCTCATTTCCAAAGAGAAAAACATAAAAATTTTGTTATAAAAAGTCGAAGAACTGAAGAAGAATAAAATTAAAATTGTCTAATCAAGATGAACTAATGTTCATTATTCATTCGGTATAATTACCGTCGGATAAACAATTTTAAACCAAATGCAAAATCTTTATATGTTTTTTCCCTAAAACAAAAGACAAACCTGTCACATCATAAGATATAAAAGTGATCAAAACCGGTAAAAATGTCAAAACTATCCTCCTTTGCGCCTAAGCAGGGGTCGTGGTAAAAGTGACTTGACACTGAAACTGAGTCATTTGGTTTGAAATATAGTCTAGATTGCGGGAAAAATTTCGAGATTGTTGTAAATGGAACAGGTAAAGTTACAGGGCTTGGCAAATTTTTTCGAACTTTGAAAATTTTATTTCATGATAGAAAATTCTGCCTGATGTCATTTTGTAGGTATTTTAATTCCAATAAAAAATATTGTTATAAAACATGCACTATTATCGTGGTAAAGCCGAAGAAGTAAAGAAAATGAAAATAAAAATTGTCAAATCATGATGAACTTTTGGGTACTGTATAGATAATTTTGAACCAAATGAAAAAACTTAATACATTTTTTCCTTAAAACAAAAGACAAACCCGTCACAAAATTAATTTGAAAACTGATAAAAATTGGTAAAATTGCCAAAACTACCTTCGGTCCGTATTAAATTGGGGCCTTCCCAGAAGTGGCATGGTCCTAAAACTTATGTCGTTTGATTGGACATATAGTCTAGATGACGGAAAAAATGTCGAGATTGTTTCAAATTCAACCTGAAAAGCTGCAGGGCTTGGCAAATTTTTGATACATTGAAAATTTTATTTCATGGTAGAAAGTGGTTTTTGGTCTTTTTTTGTCGGTATTTCATTTCCAAAGAGGAAAACACAAAAATGTTGTTATAAAATGTGTACCCTTTTAATGGTAAGGCCGAAGAAGTGAAGAAAATAAAAATAAAAATTGTGAAATCGAAATCGACTTTAGCATATTAGATTGACAATTTTGAATCAAATAAAATATCTTAGTACATTTTTTCCTTAAAACAAAAGATAAACCCGTCACAAAATTACTATGAAAAGTATTAAAACTTGGCAAAATTGCCAAAACTACCTTGCGTCCGTTCAAAATTGGGGCCGTCCTAGAAGTGGCATGGACCTGAAACTTATGTCGTTTGATTGGAAATATAGTTTAGATGGGGGGAAATATGTCGAGATTGTTTCAAATTCAACCTGAAAAGTTAGAGGGCTTGGCAAATTTTAGATACATTGAACATTTTATTTCATGGTAGAAAGTGGTTTTTGGGCCATTTTGTCGGTATTTCATTTCTAAAGATGAAAACATAAAAATATTGTTATAAAATGGGTACCGTTTTGATGGTAAGGCCGAAGAAGTGAAGAAAATAAAAATAAAAATTGTTAAATCGAAATCAACTTCAGCATATTAGATTGACAATTTTGAATCAAATAAAATATCTTAGTACATATTTTCCTTAAAACAAAAGATAAATCCGGCACAAAATTACTTTGAAAAGTATTAAAAGTTGGCAAAATTGCCAAAACTACCTTGCGTCCGTTCAAAATTTGGGCCGTCCCAGAAGTGGCATGGGCCTGAAACTAATGTCGTTGGATTGGAAATATAGTTTAGATGGGAGATAAAATGTCGAGATTGTTTCAAATTCAACCTGAAAAGCTACAGGGCTTGGCAAATTTTTGATACATAGAAAATTTTATTTCATGGTAGAAAGTGGTTTTTGGTCTCATTTTGTCGGTATTTTATTTCCAAAGAGGAAAAGATAAAAATATTGTTATAAAATATGTACCGTTTTGATGGAAAGGTCGAAGAAGTCAAGAAAATAAAAATAAAAATTGTCAAATCGAAATCGACTTTAGCATATTAGATTGACAATTTTGAATAAAATAAAATATCTTAGTACATTTTTTTCTTAAAACAAAAGATAAACCCGTCACAAAATTACTTTGAAAAGTATTAAAACTTGCCAAAATTGCCAAAACTACCTTGCGTCCGTTCAAAATTTGGGCCGTCCCAGAAGTGGCATGGGCCTGAAACTAATGTCGTTGGATTGGAAATATAGTCTAGATGGGAGATAAAATGTCGAGATTGTTTCAAATTCAACCTGAAAAGCTACAGGGCTTGGCACATTTTTGATACATAGAAAATTTTATATCATGGTAGAAAGTGGTTTTTGGTCTCATTTTTTCGGTATTTCATTTCCAAAGAGGAAAATAAAATATTGTTATAAAATATGTACCGTTTTGATGGTCAGGCCGAAGAAGTGAAGAAAATAAAAATAAAAATTGTCAAATCGAAATCGACTTTAGCATATTATATTGACAATTTTGAATAAAATAAAATATCTTAGTACATTTTTTCCTTAAAACAAAAGATAAACCCGTCTCAAAATTACTTTGAAAAGTATTAAAACTTGGCAAAATTGCCAAAACTACCTTGCGTCCGTTCAAAATTGGGGCCGTCCTAGAAGTGGCATGGACCAGGAACTAATCTCGTTGGGTTGGAAATATAGTCTAGATGGGGGATAAAATGTCGAGATTGTTTCAAATTCAACTTTAAAAGCTAGAGGGGTTGGCAAATTTTTGATACATTGACAATTTTATTTCATGGTAGAGAGTGGTTTTTATTCTCATTTTGTCGGTATTTTATTTCCAAAGAGGAAAACATAAATATATTGTTATAAAATATGTACCGTTTTGATGGTAAGGCCGAAGAAGTGAAGAAAATAAAAATAAAAATTCTCAAATCGAAATCAACTTCAGCATATTAGATTGACAATTTTGAATCAAATAAACAATCTTAGTACGTTTCTTCCTTAAAACAAAAGATAAACCCGTCACAAAATTACTTTGAAAAGTATTAAAACTTGGCAAAATTGCCAAAACTACCTTGTGTCCGTTCAAAATTGGGGCCATCCCAGAAGTTGCATGGCCCTGAAACTTGTGTCGTTTGTTTGAAAATATAGTCTATATGGCGGAAAAAATGTCGATATTGTTTCAAATTGAACCTGAAAACCTACAGGGCTTGGCAAATTTTTAAAGTCTAATAATAAAGTTAACTAAAAAGAGTATAACCGTATTTCGAAACTTAAAATTTCAATTTAAAATAATTCAGTATTTCGCACTTGTGTCACTTTTCTGTAGGAGGTACGATATAATATATACTATATATAGTTATTTTTTGTCGGCAAATTAAGTAGCAGCCATCAATTTTATTATTTTACAACATAAATCGAAAAAACATCTTGCTACTGTTAATCTATAACCATATAATATTTCTTTCTGTAGTAGATATAAAATATAGAATGATTAATCATATCATATTGTTTTCATTAGATGTATATCGGTGGCTGTTGCTAAAGTGTGCACATAAAAGTGCGGAGTGTGTAGTAAATTAAGCGAGCTTATATATATAGTCATAATCTGGTGCTCCGCTTTGATCTCAAAATACACTTAGTGCCCGCTGAGATCTGGGAGGGTTGTTATTATTGGGGGGTTGGCGCGCTATTATGCCGAGAAAGTGGAAAAATAAATAATAATGCGAAAACCCGTGCCGCCGCAGAGTTACAACCCCCCCTCTTTCCCGCATATGTGTGGGTATTGTAAATTATGAAATATTGTAGTCGGCTTGCGCGCAAGGCACATTTTCACACTTGTGAGAGTAAACATGTTGTTTTAAATCTGGCTATTATTAACAATTGTATGAAAATGTACTGCTTATTGATGAATAAATGATACTAGTAATGACTATGAATTTTATAATATTAATAGTAGAATCCTCCTTTCATATATTCAAAAATGATATACATTGGGACAAACTTTGAAAGTGTCTAAAAAGACAACATACACGTTCAATAAAACTGTCAATCCTAGCACAAATCCTAACACTGTCAGTATTTGCTATCTAAGACGATAATTGAAACAAGTTAAAGTGATTTATGACATGGGCTAGTGATATCATGTACCTGAAGTAACACGCAAAAAGAAATATATCCATATTTTCAACTGTTCACTGTTCATGAATAAAAGATACGGTTTCATCCAACCAAAAAAAGTATCGTATTGTTGTGCAAGCAGAAATCGCTGTAAATTAATTTCGGTCGCAACACATACACACACGTCATAAAAACTCGCGCTTCTTTTATTTGGCCCGAATTCGCATTTAGGTGTTTGCTGCGTCCCCAAAAGAAAGGGAAATATTTACGACGCGAATTATAAGCGAGTGGTGTTTATTTAAGTGCTGCTTGGGGAACCTGTCTTTAAGTGGAAGGTCCTCCATCATAACGACCTCAACCACCGGTATCATAACAGAATATAAATAGTCCGTTTAATAGGTGGCGTTCCGGCGCGCCCCGGGGGCAGCAGGGGCCGTGCTCCACGCCCCCCAATCGCTACTTCATAAATTTCACGCGCGCGGCCAAAAGAGGACGGTGATGATGATGCCCCCGGGGGTCGGCGATTATTCGGCGAGGGCGCCCATCGGATTTGCGCACGGCGTCGTTTCGGAAACGCGTTTACAAGTATTTAGAGTCTACTGGCGTCGAGATAGGGATTGACTTATTGAGCCGGATCGCAAATTTATGCCGGTTTCTTGGGAAACACACGGGGCTTAGCTGATGCCGGCGCAGATTAGCGCCGGGGCCACGGGGCTCGATTCGCGAGCCGGACTATTGTTGTTTCGTGTTATTTGCAGTGGGCATCCTAGTGTGACAGGTCTATTTATTATATTATGCTGGATGAACATATATAGGAGCATTGAAACTGGCCAAAATATATTACAGAAACTTCTATCTTTAAATGTCTCAACCATCAAGGGCAAAAATGTATTATATTGATAAAAAAATACATTTATGAAGCTTCTTTCTATTCTTTCAGATATAATTAGTTGATATAACTAGGACTGAGTTGTGTAATACTTTTATATACAAACTACAATTGACTATGCAAAATGTTTTATTATTACTAGAAGAAAAAAAATTATCTCAAAAAAGGGCTCCGCGGGGGCTGAAGAACCATGGTCGAGAGCGTATGTTTGGTCTACCGCCCCCTTTTCATTACAAAACTTACTCAGCACCCCCTAGTTGGCATGAGCCTCTCAATTACTATAAAATAAAATCAACAAAATATTCAAATTTAAAAGTCACGGCTGGAAAAAGTAACAAATTACCTACAAAGCATGCTAAAAATTCTAAAAAATTTAAGAGTAACATATGTATTTTGCATTAAATTGTATCAATAGCCGTCTGAAAGTTCATATTTCTTTTCATTTTGGAGATACATCGTGAAATACACGTTTATGAAAATATCATTAGTAGACAATTTAGTAAGACGGATAAAAAAGGCAAAATTTCTGGACAAAAAGACATTCATACAATTTTGAAATTTAGGTTTATACAACGATAATCCATACGTTGTATAAACCTAAATTTGATATAAACTAATGATAAACTTCTATTTTTGTTGCTATCAGCCCAAGAGCTTATCTACTGGTAAAGGGAGAAGATCAGAGGAGTGTAATCACATCACAGAAAACCTTTTGAATAACTATGAAATGGTGTTTTGCGAAATTTCACCCACAGCGGGGTTTGAACAGATCAGTACGAAACGTTAGAGGCGACTCTAATATTAGGCCTTTGAATAACAAAGGGATATTATCGAGAATCTAACAAAATAAAACATTTTATATGTGATATTATATTGGTCAGATATAATTATTTGATATAACTAGGACTGAGTTGTGTAATACTTTTATATACAAACTACAATTGACTAAGTTTTAATATTACAAGAAGTAAATGAGATTTATTGTGCTATGGGTCAAAAGACTAGCCGTAGTCCTTGACCGAGAAAAATACGTTATTCCAATCATTAGTCAGACTAATTTGACTTCAATATTTTCAATTACCAAACAAACTTTATATTGTTGTATGTGAAAAAAACCGATACATTATTTGTCGTAGTAAAAAACCACACACACACACACATGCACAAGTGCATGTGCTGCTAGAAACGGGTTATTAATCATCCATTCATCATATTAATAATGTAATAAATCAAACATTGAAGATTTAGAGCTCAATTTTGTGTCGGGGCAGAAAACATGGCAACACGAAAAGAGTCTTATATATACGGGCGTAATAAATAGCAGATATTTCATCCGAAAATTAGGTCCTCCATCTTTATTGCCTGCCAAGGGAACGAATAAAAAACTGATATAAGTTGAGAGCGCATTGTCCGGACGCGCCGCATGCTGCGCGGACGCGTTACGACATTTTGTGTGGGTGATCGGGGGAGAGAGAAAATGATTCACTCCCAGGCACGCGGGGTGGAGAGATATAATAACGCCGAGGGGGTGCTCTAAGTAATTTCGCGGGGTCGCGAGCGCCGGAGAAGAGTCGGACGCTGAATGACAAACGTCCTGCTCGTGTGGTGTGGCGAGCGTGCCGGGTCCCCCCATTGAACAGAAACAAACCACGGTTTCATTGAGACAAGTTTTTTTTTTGGAGAGGTACTTTTTAAATTATGACAGGACATTCGAGACGGTGGAATGCTGGACCTGGCGTCTCCTCTAGATCCGTAACGGGCTAATGCGCTATCTCCGCATCGTATGAGTTACGGGACGGTATGGAACATTATAAAACTGACCATTATGGGCTTCAATATGCATAATGCGGGGCGAAACGATGTGTCTTTTATCGCGGCTATCTCGAATTGTAAGCTTTTCGATATTACTACAGACACAAGTATTCGGTGTATTGTCCTTAGAAAACTGATTATTTCAGAAACAAGAGACATATTCAAATTGATGAGTTATGTAGAAGTCCCTACATATGATGTAGCGAACGCAAACGATCGTAGGCACATTCGTTTATTTGCTAATATCTTTAATCACTCTGGAGCTATTCTGGGCTGTTCTAAACCAGCTAAGACCAGCCCTGAACAGCGCCCGAACGATAAACGAAAGCGGCTCTAGTGTGTACTAGAGCTATAGGCTACCAGCCGTGGACATGGATAGTAAGAAGGCCATTAGATATAATGGACAGTTTATCGCGAACAATTTAGCCGCAGTGTCAACAGGATGTAGTGGTTAGCCCTTAAGAAAAGGCTAATTCAGGAAATACTACTTAATCTGAAGACAATACTGTAATATGGCGAGCCGTGCAGACAGTAAAGAAGCTCTTACAATGGCGGAGGGCAGAATCAACCACTAAGACTGGAGTGAAGCGAAGAAGATGGACTTCGATACAGTTAAAATCCAGAATTCACCAGGCGAAAACTGAATATTGGTCTCCCCGATCGGTGTTCTGCGATGAGGAAGACAACGGGAAACATTATTATCCCTAGAACAGTATCATGACAAATGGTGTGTCTTGCCATCACCGGCGCTATGAGAACAACACCCACAGCAGCTCTTGAAGCACTGTTATGTCTACAACCACTCGACCTTCGTATAAGGGAGACTGCAGTAAAAACAGCATTAAGGCTATCTTCACTCAACCTGTGGCATGATAAAGGTAGAATCATTGGCCACAGGAGGAGCATACTAAGTGAAGCTATTAAACTAGACCCCCTCATAAAAGATAAGTGCGACAGAATTCTACCCAAATACAGTTTTGTCAAACATTTTCAGACCATCATCACAATGGATGGTATCCCACAAGGCGCTAACATAACTATGTATACTGATGGATCCAAAACTAAGACGAGAGCTGGCTATGGAATATTCTCACCAGAACTCGATCTCAAGATAGGTGCACCACTAGGAAGACTCTATACTAAAGTGTGTTCAAATTTTAGCTGAACGGAATATTAAGGATAAACATATCTAAATACTCACCGACAACAAAGCAGCTCTAAATGCACTAAATGTCAACACATTTGTGTCGAAAGGGCTATATTCATGTCTACACAGCCTGGAGGAGCTAGCTAAGCATAACAAACTAGAACTTTGCTGGATCAAAGGATCGATGGTAACGAAATAGCTTGCCAGGAAGTGATCCTCACATCCTCTAACAATCCAAGAGGATGAAATACTTTCTGCAGGTACTCTGAAAAAAAAATAGAGCATAGAATATATATAATAATAATAATAGAACTAATCTGAAATTATTGACAAACATCCTAACTGGCCACTGCCGACTAAACAAACACATACACACGATGAGACAATTTATAAATTGATTCAAATTTGCAAGCGTTTTCTAATACACTAAATAGCACTCTTATTATATAAATGTTAACATTAGTACAAAGGTAATTGAATACACTGCCAAAATTATAAATGGCTAGAGCTTAACCGAAATTAGTTGCAAAGTGTAACTGAAGTGTGATAAAAAAAACAAAGTAAACAATCGTTTTATTTATCCACAAAAATCCTAGTTTCAATTATCATAGAGGTTCCGTTCAAGTAAAGCAAATTAGAAGTGAAAAACATGTAATATTGCGTGTGCTTAGTGACAAAATGTACTAAATTATTCAATAAATTGGGAATCATTAAATTTCATACGATTCAGCAGAAGCGGAGATACAGGACAAACAAAGCTATTCTCTTTATTGTTTCCGATACATATAGAATATATTTAGGTCGAGTCTAATGGTCTAAACACTATAGGAAATGCGTGAAACGCAACTATTAGTTGTGATTTTTTTTTGTAAGACAATGAAAGCCAATAACATTCTGTGTTGAATGATATTAAAATAGACATTGCAAGGAGTGTTATCAAGGAGGATACTAACTGTGATGGGGTCGAAAATACGATAGTACAGTTTTTAATACTATAGCTTCTCGTGCCTTTATAAATAGGCGACAGGCGTTTGAATTTAGCTCGTCTTAGTTTTAGTAATTTCGTCGCCTGTGTTTTCATAAATGTCGATATTTAGTTTAATTAATAATTAATATAATCTACAACAATTTTAATTATTCATTAAACTAAATACCGACATTTATCAGATTTTGCGCGTTAAAAATCTGATACAATCTACAAAATAAAAACGATAAACCAAGCTGTTAAACCACTCTCAACAGACCAAATTATTTATATTTTTCTAATTCAAATACAGCTTTTAACATAATACGAGTGCAATATTTTTTTAATTTATTAACCTTAGACAAGTTTTGTAGAGTAATTTTACTCACTAATTATGTTTAAAAGCTGTATACTATGAATCTCATTTGCACATAGGAATAGGTTTATGAATAGAGGCCCCTCTATTCATAAACCTATTCCTTCCGACCCTCGTCCACTATCAAACCAATCAAGAAAAAAAAACATTTTTTTATTCCATTTTGTTTGAATTTATTGTTTAGTTGAATTTTATTTTTAACATTCACAACTATTTTTGTTGAACGAAATCTTGCCAAAATAAAATAAAAGTTCATGTTGAATATAAAGTTAAATCATAACAACAAGGAAGTGAGTAAAATTTACTCATGTCTACCTTCTGAGGCATACAAGTGAAACTTCAGGGTGTTCATTAGCCTTAGATAGGTAGACTTATCTAGGGTTAATGAACACCCTTAAGTTTAGGTGCTATTTTTTCTATATTTTCTAGAAATTTCTAGTTGAATATTATTTGGAATTTATTTAATGTTATATGCTTTCTTTGAAATTCTGAAGAGAAGAATATTCTCCATTTGCCGCTATTCGAGAAAAAAATTATATAGGTATTTACACGCTGTTAAGTATCTTAATTTCAAAATTTATCGCAATATTTTTTTATTAATATTGAATATTATATAAATATTTATTTTTTATTTGATGTTACTGTCCGTATAAAATCATCTATCTAACTATCCAGCTAACTATCTATTTAACTATCTATCTAACTATCTATCTAACTATCTATCTAACTATCTATCTAACTATCTATCTAACTATCTATCTAACTATCTATCTAACTATCTATCTAACTATCTATCTAACTATCTATCTAACTATCTATCTAACTATCTATCTAACTATCTATCTAACTATCTATCTAACTATCTATCTAACTATCTATCTAACTATCTATCTAACTATCTATCTAACTATCTATCTAACTATCTATCTAACTATCTATCTAACTATCTATCTAACTATCTATCTATCTCTATTTTTATATTTAGCTAAGGGAAAACTTGGGGTCCATTGCATTGGATTAGCGTGTGCTAGGGCGCGGGTAGGGGGTTGGTAAAAGTATTATTGGAAAGCGTCATTCTTCTAGACACTGGGAAATATAGATCGGGCCGTGTGGCGCCGGTGGGAAAAGCTGTGGAAACGTGCAAAGCCGGGAAAGCGGGAAACATGGAATTGATTGTAGAGAAAAACTTCAACTGTCAGTTTGTGCCGCCTAAAGAGGCAAGTAAAGATCGGGGGAAAATATTAGAAAATGTCAACCAGTAGGCGTGTACTGCCAGAAAAGTGCAAAAATAAAAAATTAAAATTTTCCGAAAAAAAAAACGAGTTAATCTCATTGGATAGGCAATCGAAAACTGACCAATGCAAGTTAAATTATAATGGCTCTAAAGTTACAGATAAAGCTGCAAAAAGCAAAAATGCATAATTTCAAAAAATTTCCGTAAACGTCATAAAACTATCCTCCGTTGGGTCAAAGCAGGGGTCGTCCTAACGGTGACAAGTAGCTGAAACTAAGTCATTTGATTGGAAATATAGTCTTGATGGCGGAAAAAATGTCAAGATTGTTTCAAATTGAAGCGGAAAAGCTACAGAGCTTGGCAAATTATCCAAACATGGAAAATTTTATTTCATGACCGAAAGATGTGGTGGATCTCATTTTGTAGGTCTTTTAATTCCAAAGAAAAATAAGAAAAAATATTGTTATAAAACGTACATGGTTTTCTTGGTAAAGCCGAAGAAGTGAAGAAAATAAAAATGAAAATGGTGCAAGCAAGATCAACTTGACCCCATTGGATAGACAATTATTAACCAATTTAAAAATCTTAGTACGATTTTTCTTTAAAACAAAAGATAAACCTGTCACAAATTTAATTTGAAAAGTGATAAAAATCAGTAAAATTGCCAAAACTATCCTCAATTGCGTCAAAGCAGGGGTCGTCATAGTAGTGGCATGACACTGAAACTAAGTCATATGATTGGAAATATAGTCTAGATGACGGGAAAAATAACAAGATTGTCTCAAATAGAACTGGTAAAGCTACAGGGCTTGGCAAATTTTTCGAAATAGGAAAATTTTATTTAACATTAGAATGTCGTTGTAGATCTCATTTTGTAGGTCTTTTAATTCCAAAGAAAAATAAGGAAAATATTGTTATAAAAATTGTACCGTTTTGGCGGTAAAGCCGAAGAAGTGAAGAAAATAAAAATTTAAATGGTCCAATCAAGATCAAAATTTATCCCATTGGATAGACAATTTTCAACCAAATAAAAAATCTTAGTATGATTTTTCTCTAATACAAAAGATAAACCCGTCACGAATTTAATTTGAAAAGTGATAAAAATCAGTAAAATTGCTAAAACTATCCTCTTTTGCGTCAAAGCAGGAGTCGTCATAGCAGTGATATGATATTCAAAATATTTTCTTTTAATTTCAACGAAAAATAAGAAAAAATATTGTTATAAAAATGGTACCGTTTTGGCGGTAAAGCCGAAGAAGTGAAGAAAATAAAAATTTAAATGGTCCAATCAAGATCAACTTTATCCCATTGGATAGACAATTTTCAACCAAATGAAAAATCTTAGTATGATTTTTCTCTAAAACAACAGATAAACCCGTCACGAATTTAATTTGAAAAGTGATAAAAATCAGTAAAATTGCCAAAACTATCCTCTTTTGCGTCAACGCAGGAGTCGTCATAACAGTGACATGATACTCAAACTAAGTCATTTGATTGGAAATATAATCTAGATGGCGGGAAAAATGACGAGATGAAACTTTGTAAATTTTATTTCATGATAGAAAGTGAATTTTGGTGTTATATTGTAGGTATTTAATTTACAAAGGGAAAAATCCAAAAATAGTGTTCTAAAAATTGTACTGTTTTGGCGGTACGGTCGAAGAAGTGAAGAAAATAAAATAAAAAATAATCCGATCAAGATGAGCTTTAGCCTGTTAGATAGACAATTTTGATCCAAATGAAAAATCTTAATACATGTTTTCCCTAAGATAAAAGACAAACGCGCCACATGATAAAATATAAAAGTGATAAAAATCGGTAAATATCAGAATCCCAGAAGAGGCATAGCCCTGAAACCTATGACGTTTGATTGAGAATATAGTCTAGAAAATGGCGGGGAAAATGTCGAGAATGATTCAAATTGAACCTAAAAAGCTACAGGCCTTGGCAAATTTTTGAAATTTTGAAAATTTTATATCATGATAAAAAGTGATTTTTGGTCTTATTTTGTAGGTCTTCCATTTCCAAGGAGAAAAAGATAAAAATATTGTTATGAAAATTATACCCTTTTGGCGGTAAAGTCGAAGAAGTGATGAAAAATAAAATAAAAATTGTCCAATCAAGATGAACTTTAGGCTATTGGATAGACAATTTTGAACCAAACGAAAATCTTAATAATAGTTTTTCGTTTTTAGTATAGTATTGGTTTCCTAAAACAAAAGACAAACCCGTCAAATGATAAATTATAAAAGTGATAAGAATATATATCTATGCACTAAATCTCATGTCGATTAATTGGAAATATGGTCTAGATGGCGGGAAAATATCAAGATTGTTTGAAATTGAACCGGGAAAGCTACAGGGCTTGGTAAAATATTGTAACTAGGACAATATTATTTCACGATATAAGTCGTGTTTTGCCTAATTTTTTAGGTCTTTCAATTTCAATGAAGATTCCGCAAAAATATTGTTATAAAAAGTGCAGCATTGCGGCGGTAAAGCCGAAGAAGTGATGAAAAATGAAATTTAAATTGTCTCATCGACATCCTATCACTTGAGTCCGTTGGATAGACAATTTTGAACCAAATAAAAAATCTGTATACAATTTTACCCTCAAATGTAAAACATTTATACTTTTTTTATTTAAAGTGGTGTATAATATATCTTGACTCACTTTTATAGATAATATGATGAACCAACCATCAACATCAACTGGAGTACCCCGCAATTATGAAAGATTTATTGAAAAATATGCACCAGATTTAATAAACGGTATAAGAGTTTTTTTTTACACGTTGACTGCCACGGCAATTTTCAGAAATCTGGCCAAAAATGACAATTTGATTTAATCACATTATATTATTAAAATCTCTAATTCTACTGCATAGTTATCATCAAAAAGCATAAAAAAATGTGTTCTTTTAAAAGGTCTTATTAATTATCTCGTAGTTGGCTTCTGTAACAGAAATCTCTTCGCGAATGCCAACTACGAGTTAATTCGCGCACAGACACGTTTCGACCTGTCGCTTCGCTAAAGCTGAATCAGAGATACGCGTCCATATTCGTCAGCAGGATCTCAGAAATTGTCGAGTGCATCATATTTACGTCTTTCTTGGGTGTTTTGTTTTATAAATAATTATTGTTATAATTAAATTATCAAGAACCCAATATGGATAAAAAAAAGACCACTGACTCAAAATGAGATTGAGTACTAGGCAAATTTAAGTGATTCAGAATTCGACGGGATTTTTGGCGAGGATGGTAACGACTGTAGCGATTATGAACCTTCTGAGAATTCAAGTGATAGTGAAGATAGTGACGATGATTCCCAAGCAACAACATCAAATGCGAATGATAATTTGTGGACAGAAATTCAACAAAATCCTAAATTATTTATTTTCCAAGAAAATGTTGGTGTACAAAATACACAAATATGGTATCAAACTGTACGAACTGTGTGTCTTGTAATGAAAATAAAGATTTAGAGCGGAAAATCTGAGAAAACTGACAATAATGTAGCTCACACTACTGACGTTGTTTTACATTTACTTGAGGTCTATCTCGATAAAGGATACACGGTTTACATGGATAATTTTTATAATTCTGTTACTCTTACAAAACTGCTAAATACACGAAAACCTTATGTGTTTGGAACCCTACGAAATAACAGAAAAGAAAACCCCAGAGATGTGGTAAATCGTAAACTGAAAAAGGGGAGTGTATTTGGCAGCAAAATAGTCCTGCTACTGTATGCAAATGGTAAGACAAACGAGATGTCCTTAGCATCTCAAACATGTATGCTGTTGAAATGGTAGAGATCGCAATCGCCCAATCGGAATGGAAACATTTCTATGAAACCGAATATAATTCGAGATTACAATAATGAAATGTCTGGCATTGACCGATCAGATCAAATGCTTTTGTACTACTCATCTCTAAGAAAGACTATTAGATAGCCCAAAAAGGTTTCACTACATATTATAGTGTCACAAAAATCACAAAAATTTTCGGAAAGTAACTTCTTCTAAAATAAAACTTATAGCGTTCAGAGAAGAATTCGTCGTCGCGTTGATTGGAGAAGAGATTCAACCAGTTTCGAAAAAAATTAGATTGCAATAGCTCCATTATTTAGAGAGTCTACCACCTATCGAAAAAAAACAGCGTCCGACAAAGCCGTTGTATGTCGTATATGTACCCAAGCAAAAAACGCCGAGAAACGCGATATTTCTGTACAGCCTGTAAAGAGAAGCCAACCCTTTGTGTGGAAGATTATTTTAAGAAGTTTCACAAACAATAAAATATTATTTTATTTCTTGAATTTGAATTAATTTTTATATTTATATTTTTTGTTCGTTTTTTAATAAATTTTCTGTTCATGCAAGCCAGTATGGATTTTTTGTTCTTCATATCAATCGATATTAGCACTGATATATTCAGAGTTTACTCGTAGCTGCACAAAAATGACAAGTAAACAAGGACGAGATATCTCGTAGTTGGCGTCCTAGAAAAGAACGCAATCTATGAGTTATATACCATAATTATTAATTTTTGACTAGTGTATTTTAAATATTATATATGTGTAATCGTATCAAAATCTTACAATTAATTTCCCATGGGCGTCAAAATAGTTACAGCCCCGTTAATATATGTATAACACATTTCTAATCACTCCACCATTATAATCACAGATACTAAAATTTTTCTGCTGTCTTATACTTTCCCCATAAATTATCCCCCGAAACAAGCGGTCAAGTGTCCGGGGCCGCGGTCCGACAGTGTATAGTAATCAAAGTTTATGTATATAGAGAAAAAGGTCATGAAAAGAGAATAAAAAGATTAAAAAGCTTGTCATCTGTACGTTCACAAATTATTATGATAAATAAGTTATGGCTGTTGGTTTTTATGATTAAAAATGAGCCAAGTTGTTACCTGTTCGGTTCATTAATAATAAAACGTGAGAAACACTACAGGGCCTTGTGCACCAACGGGGCCGTATTTTATATACTTGGAAGAGGTCTGGTCGAGATATATGCATTTACCAATGATAATAAATTATGCAATTTAGACCTAGAGATTTAGAATCATTTTAATGTTATTAGGTTATATCTTAATGTTGTTGTTTGTATACAAATAAATACAAATATCTGATATACTATAAATTAAATTAGGTGGATTATATCTCGTATCAGCGGCAATATCCATAAAAATTTAATGTCGCAGGTGCACATAACTTTATCATACGTAATTATGTGATAAACATGTGGAACTATTCAGTCTATTATTGGACGATGAGCATTGTTTATTATTAATATACATTATTTATTATTAATTAAAATTTCCAGGATACAATATGTATTTTTTCATTTCTGTTTTTATAAAAAAAAACTTGGGGTTCATATTAAATAATTCTAAATAAGTGTGACCGTTTAGGGTTAAATATTTTAAAAAATGTCCATCATACAATATGATTTTTTTTTCATTTTTGTTTTTATAAAAAAATTTGTATGGAAAATTATAGAATTATTATGAATCTAAAAATGTATCGTACAAATGGAGCGTTACAAAGTTATAAGCAAAAACTATTTTTCATTCGGATAAACTATTAGTTTTACTTGTTAGATTGTTCTAAAAGTCGTTTTAGACAAGACAATTTCTTAGCTCAAAAGTTGTTCAAGAAATGAATTCATATATCCTCCTCCCATACAATTTGTCCTTGATAAATAGAACGCGTTATAATTTTTCATTCGGTCTACCATCCAATTCAATATTTCAAATAATTTGCTATATGATATTTAGATTGTCTCGCATCTTGACTAACTTTCGGGTCAAGAAATTGTCTTGTCTAAAACGACCTTAAAACGACCTTTCAATCCCATACAATTTGTCCTTGATAAATAGAACGCGTTATAATTTTTCATTCGATCTACCACCCATTTCAATATTTCAAATAATTTGCTGTATGATACGAGACAATATAGATTGTTTCGCATCTTTACTAACTTTTGAGTCAAGAAATTGTTTTGTCTAAAACGACCTTAAGATACAATTAGGTTTTTAAATATTACAAAAAAAACTTCTATCTTTATAGGCCTATCAGCCGTGATACTTTTTCACCGGTAAAGAGAGAAGCTCAGAGGAGTTTAATCACCCGCTATTTACCTTTAACTTCAATGAAAACCTGAAACCTGAAAAACTGTGAAAGGTAATTCGCGAAAATTAGCCCTGATGGCGTTTGAAATCACACTCCCCAATGCTTAGTACAAGACGGACGGCGTCTCTGACTATTAGGCCACTGAGCTGGGTATATATTTTATACATAAAGATATTTATTGCATTATATGGATCTGAAATTAATATTCAAATACAAAAACAGGTGATGTTCTATCTAAATCAAAATAAATATTGCAGATTAAAGTAATGTGTATCATATCAATTTGTGGAAAAACATTAGGCATTCATATATAAAAACTGATTAATAACTAGAGGACAAACATGGAATGTTATATACAGCTTTGAATTCTAAGCTGAAAATACGGAATAACTTTTTTCCACATGCGGATCTCTAATAGGCCATGAATATGCAAACAGTTTTTAAATTTTATTTCATAATTTCATTAACATGGGACCATTATAAAATCTTCACGTAGTTAGAATATAATTTTCAACTAATATTTTTGACTAATATTTTCAACTAATATTTTCAACTAATATTTCAACTAATATTTTCAACTAATATTTTCAACTAATATTTTCAACTAATATTTGTTGTGGTGTTTTTAATAGGAGGCTACTAGTTACACAAATGTTGCCACATAGTATAAAGTTAGTTATTCCTATTATATTTTGAAAATCAAGTGTATGATTAATTTTATTCGTAAAATATCTCAGTGCAGCATTTATTTGTAACGTCTCTACTCAAATAGAAAGAAAAAAATATAACAGCCTGTTATATATTTTTCGTTTTGTGTTTGGCTCAGAAATTCCATAAGCTCCGTGCGTGATGACCATCATTCCATTCCAGCGCTCGCTCGCCGAAACTGATTTATTCCGATACACTAATTAATACATGATCCGGGGTTCCCCCCTTAGGGCACCACCACCAGAGAGTGCCACAGCCTCGTTATTAATAAGTTTTTCCGTCGTGGCGGGCGTCTCGCATTCCCCGCATTCCCCAAACACATTAAAAAATGTCTAGAGCGAGAGACGGACGAGCGGGCGCGCGCGTTGCTGGCCCCGGCCGAAGGAAAGGTAGAAAACAAGTCCCTTAATAAATATTCAAATTTGACCCACGATAAATTTCGAACGGAAATTTATGCGCGCCTTTTAAAAGAGACAACATATTAATTCGACAAATATATTTTTAATGCGGGAGAGGAAAGGAGTCGTGGGCGCGATTCCGTTGTTGCGGACATAAATTTACCCCAGTCACACGCGGGGGGAAAATTGGGTAGATAAATTGTGGAAATTTTTGTATGTGTTTGATTTACACATGGCGAGACATGTCGGATGAGTGAGTAATGTGCAGCCTCATTTTATTAAACAAACATTGTTGGCTATTTACAATTTATTTATAATTCAGACATAGGTATGTACTTCCAATTGTAATAAAATATTGTAATATATATTTTTATTATTATTTGGTGAAACATTAATAAAAATTATGTTGCTCCTCACAGTTTACGATTTGATAATTTTGTAATTGAAAATCGATTTAATTTTTTTTAACGGCGTGTATATTTATGTGCGTTTTTATGGCCGGTTTGATAGTTTGTTTGATTGTTTGTTGTGGGTGTTATTCAAATTTTGAGCTGTAAATAAATTTTATGTGATGCTCACCGATTGTGTTTGGCAGAAGTATTCCTCCGTAAATGACGGGCGCGATGCGCGGTAATAATCACGTATCGTTAAGTTTTTTTTACAACTAGGCTGCTGAGTGACTCATAACGATCGGGTTGAAATTGATGGTCGCTGAAGAATTTCGATTAATTGATTTTTCACGGCTACGCTTCAATTTTTGTCATAGAAACAAAAAGGATGGAAAGGTTTTTTTTCGTGAAGCAAATATGTATAGAAACTTCGACATGGCATCTTAGGAAAGTGATGACTAGAACAAACACTAGTAACCCAGTTGTTTATTTTGTTACGCGGCTGTACACAGCCAGTCATATCTGGAACGTACAATTAAGGAAAAAGTAATTTTCTAATATCAAAAAAATGCCCCTATACATTTTTTGATATTAGAAAATTACTTTTTCCTTAATTATACGTTCCAGATATAATATATACTATATATGTGTTCTGGCTTGCATTCATCAGCCATTAATATATGTATATATTTATGTCGAGTGCCAAGTAACAACTCCGTCTCGTACTGAGCATTGGGGATCCAGAGTTCGAACTCCATCGGGGCGAATTTATCCCGTTTTCATAGGTTTTCTGTTAAGTTAAGGTAAGTACGGAAAAGCCTCATGGCTGATAGCGCCACATAACGATAGAAGCTTTTTTAATAATGTTAAGGCGAATCTCGGAAAATGAAATACGGTTCAATGTTGACCTAATCGCGCGGTCTTTTCTAGTCAACATTTTATAATTTTCTGGAAATATGTTTGGATATTTCTCCAATCGAAGGATGATTTGATACTTTGTTAGGACGAAAAAGTTAATTTTTTTGTCTCGAAATAAATAAAATATGCAAAAGTAGTCAATATTTGCATCAGAAAAGTATATATTTACTCCGATTTGTAATCAAAATTCAACAGAAATTCCTCTAAGAGATTGCAGTTTCATATTTCAAGTTTTGATAAATACAATCTGATAATGTTTAAGTACAGTAGTATAGTTTATAGACATCCGCGCAATTATCATAAAATGCTTCATTATTTCGAAATAAATTTATTTCTCGGTGCGCACCCCTCCAATTTTTCCTGGGGCCACGGTTTATACACTCCGCAAAAGAAGTAGCAGCAGTTCCGATAGTCACACAACGCGTTATTCGAATAGATTTTCAGCTCGCATCCTCGAACGAGATTTTCGATTTAAGATTCGCCTTAAGACCATATGGTAGCGAATTCCTTAGATATATGTCGTAAAAATTAATATGATATTATAATGTTACTTTTGACACTCAAAAATCGCTAAAAAAGAATATTGTATAACTATATATTTCTTAATGATAATTTTATATATCAAAAAGACGAAATTAATACTCATCTCTACTTTTCAAGATGATTTGAATGGTGTAGAGTAGAATGATATTCGCTATGACTCATTTAAATAAAATTCCTCGAAAGCAACTGGTGCGCAAATAAAAGAAGATGAAGTATTTTAATATTAAGTCAGCAACGCCACTATTTCGCGCTTATCTGCGATCGAAATACCTTTCATGTCACCTTTACGAGCCCAAAGTCCTGCAAAAGTCAATCTCTCAACTCCACGAACACGCTGAGGCAAAACAATACTTAGAACTATCAACGATTATAATTTATAGCGATAGATAATAAAATCAAAATAACTTAATTTAATCAAATAAAAATCATCCGAAAGTCGATATTCAGTTAAACAAATTGTAACAAATACTGTTACTGTTAATGGTAAAAGTTGTGTTTTGATAATATATTTGTATTATATAATAAAGATCTAATGGACTGCCTAGATTGCAGACTAAGGGCTAGTTTTTACAATTGTCTTCCTGGTACAAAAGATTAACTACACAACTTATATAAATATATGCATTAATCTTTTACGTTCTCACACTAATGTTTTTTGGGACAATTCCGGACAAATGCTATAAATACGGAAATAATAAAAGGCTTGTAAGAATTCGGGACAAATACTGAAAATTCGGGACTGTCCCGGAAAATTCGGGACGTATCGTACCTTAGTTTACACCATTTGAAGGTTTCAGTTACATTAATTAGAAACTACATCTGTTATTTTATATTCTATAGGCTCTGTCCGTTTAGATACTATCGTTGATTGAAGTATAAATACTTCAATCAACGATACTACTATGCTACTAGTAGTCACACATGCTGACGAATAGTACAGCATGTGTCACTACTAGTCACTAGTAGTAGCCAAGCGGACAGGGCCATAGTGTCGACCAAAACACTACACTATTATCTGTTACTTTTTATGATTCTATTAATTTAATTTATTAATTTATGCCCGATTCGTAAAAAATTGTGAGAAGCAATGTATTGCATAGCAATGTGAGAAATAATGTAGCATTTAGTTCAAGTCGTTTCAAATGTTAAACGGGCATAGTTTGGTTGGTAGGGACCACCCAACTATTTCAGGAAGAGTGTTATCCTATGGAAAAAAGTATGCGAACAAAGGTGGGGTGGGTGGGTGGTCCCCACCAACCAAACTATGCCCATTCACTATATCAAATGGCTTGAACTCTGCACTACACTATTACCCTTAACTTTCTATGATTCAATCAATTTCATTTATTAATTTAGACTTCATTTAAAAAATATATAGGGAATAATGTAGTGTAGAGTTCAAGTCATTTCAGATAGTGAATGGACATGGTTTGGTTGGTGGGGACCACCCGCCCACCCCACCTTCGCTCGCATAGCTTTTCAATGGATACAGACGTTTTATATTGTTTAAACCATTCCAATAAGAGTGTTATCTTATGAAAAAAACTATGCGAGCAAATGTGGGGTGGGTGGGTGGTCCCCACCAACCAAACTATGTCCATTCGCTATCTCAAATGACTTGAACTCTACACTACATTATTCCCTATATATTTGTTAAATTAAGTCTAAATTAATAAATGAAATTGATTGAATCACAGAAAGTTAAGGGTAATAGTGTAGTGCAGAGTTCAAGCCATTTGAGATACTGAATGGGCATAGTTTGGTTGGTGGGGACCACCCACCCACCCCACCTTTGCTCGCATACTTTTTTCCATAGGATAACACTCTTCCTGAAATAGTTTAAACAATACAAAACGCCTGTATCCAGTGAAAAAACTATGCGAGCGAAGGTGGGGTGGGCGGGTGGCCCATACCAACCAAACTATGCCCGTCCACTATTTCAAATGACTTACAAGTCTGCATTTCACTGTTATCCATTACTTTCTATGAATTAATTAATTAAATTTATTAATTTACTAGGAGTAAATTAATAAATTTAATTAATTCGTAGACTTTTGTAAGAAACAATGTAGTGCAGAGTTTAAGTCATTTGAAATAGTGAATGGGCATAGTTTGGTTGGTATGGGCCAGCCGTCCACCCCACCCTTACTCGCATAGTTTTTTTCCAAGGGATACAATTCTTCCTGAAATTGTTTAAAGAATGAAAATCGTCTATATCCACTGAAAAAACTATGCGAGCAAACCTAACTATGCCTGTCCGTTATTTCAAACGACTTGAACTATGTACTATATATATTATTTCTCTCATTGCTATGGGTGAATTGGTGGGCATAGTTACCAATAGGCCCTCAGCTCACCCCACCTTTGTTCGCATAGTTTTTTCCAATGGATACAAATGTTTTATATTGTTTAAACTATTTCAGGAAGAGCGTTATCCTATGGACAAAACTATGCGAGCAAAGGTGGGGTGGGCGGGTGGTCCATACCAACCAAACTATGCCCGTCCACTATTTTAAACGACTTGAACTCTGCACTACACTGTTTCTTATAAATGTTTACGAATTAGAAGTAAATTAATAAGTGAAATTAATTGAATCATACAAAGTAATTGATAATAGTGTAATGCAGACTTCAAGTCATTTGAAATAGTGGACGGGTGTAGTTTGTTGCAACGAGCTCGATATTTTCTATTTGTTAAATTCATACAATCCTACTATTATTGGTGAATGCATATTTTGGGTTTCCAGGATGAGTCTATACAACGTAATTTGCCCGGTTCAACCGTACATACAAAAAGTTATTCAATGCTTCTCATGTTTGCGATATGGTCATGTTGCAACTCAATGTAGGTGCAAACAGAGATGTAAGAAATGTAGTGGGGATCATGATTTCAAAGATTGCGATAATATAGTAATCAAATGCGTACATTGCTCCGGTAGACATTTTGTTACAGATATAAAATCCTGTCCCGAATTTAATAAACAAAAAAGTATTAAAAATGTCATGGGTGCGGAAAATATTTCGTATAAAGAGGCATCCACTAATTAAGTAATTTCTACAAACGTAAATAATATAAAAAGTCCAAAGCTTGAGGGTGCTTTGGACTTTCTATATTATTCACGTTTGTAGAAACTGGCATCTTCTGATATTAGAATTAAAAAACGTAAAGTTGAGCTTCAGTCTCAGTCTCTTTTGGATACGTTTAATAAACATAACGATATGATTTCGATTCCAAAACTTCCTAATAAAAATGGAGTATGTTTAATGGGATCGGATAATAGTATAGAAAAAGGAATCACTCCATCGAGTTCTACAGAGTACTTAATTAAAAAAGTATCAGAATTGGTTGTAGAATTAATAAATCATAGATCAGTTAGAGGTTACCACGTACAATTAGAAGATATAAAAACACAATTCGTAAAAAACACTGGCTTTGTGCTGATATCTCAAGCACTCTGTTGGAATATTATTCTCCAGAGGGCACTACCCGGTGATCCTGATGACATGAGCATGTTAACGTTTACCATTTGGGTGTGCATTGCTAATTGATGTGGTGCCGCCAGATGGCGTTTAACTTCCCTCTACGAGGGTAAGTTGTACTGTTTTTACAATTCGTAAACGTTTTTTACAACGACGATAATGAATATTAGTAATTTTAAATTATTACAGTGGAATGCTAGATCAATCCAATCTAACAAATCTAGTTTATTTAATTATTTAAATCATAATAAATATGACTTAGTCTTGATTTCTGAACTTGGCAGAAACCGGAAATCACCTACAAGTTTAAAGGTTTCAATATTGTTAGACATGACAGAAATGATGGTAGGGCAGGTTCCAACATTCTTATAAGAGTAAATTTAGTATTTAGCGTAGTCAATTTGAACTATACACCACCCGGTGTAATATGTTCAAGTATCTGCATTGCTCTGGGTAAATTTGAAGTTATTATAATTTCTATTTATGTGCCGCCTAACATTAAAATTAATTCGGTCCAATGGAATAATTTCTTATCTCACGTTGATCATCTATTTATTAAAGGAGGAGACTTTAATTGTCTCCATAATGCCTGGGATTGTATGAATAACGATTACAAGGGAGAAGCTCTACTTAGGAGCATTGAAGACAATGAACTCGCTTGTTTAAACAACGGTTCTGCTAGAATAATTTCACGCCCATTTTCAAACCCATCTGCAATTGACTTATCTTTTTGTTTCCCTAGTATCACCTAGTGTTTAAATTGGGAAGTTATTAATGAACCTTTAGGTTCGGATCATTATCCCATTAAGTTGTCATCGAGTTAAGTTAAGTATAACTGGTATATCTAGGAAACCTACACGTTATTGGAACTTGAAACGTGCAGATGGGCAAACGTATTCTAATGTCCTACATGAATTAATATTTCAATTGCCTAATAAATGTAGCTACTATAGTTTTATAGAATCTATTAATGAAGCAGCTAACAGTGCGATTCCCACTTTGAATTATATTCATTCAGGATCTCGTAATCGATCCAAGTCAGTAATATGGTGGAATCAAGATTGTGATACAGCTTTAGATAGAAGAAAATCATCGTTTATTCAATATAAGTTAAGGTTAAATTTGGAGAATTTTATACCAAAAGGGCAGATGCTATGTTTAAGAGAATAGTTAAGATTGCTAAAAAGAACTCCTGGAGATCCTTTTGTGATAATTTCAATAAAAGTACGTCTATAGGAGATATTTGGCGTAATTTTAGGAAAATACAGAACTCTTTTTCTTGTGTTAGAACTTTAGTAACACCTGGTCCTTGGATCGAAAAATTTCATAATAAAATTGCCCCTACATCAGTGAATGAATATATCAAATTCCCCATCAATACGGAAGTTATTTCACATGACCTTACAAGATCCTTTAACATAAAGGAACTAACATGTAGCCTCAAATCAAATTAAAATTCCGCTACTGGTATAGATAATATTCACTATAGTATAATTTAAAATTTATCCACAATATGTAAAAGAAAGCTCCTGGAAATTTATAATGATATTTGGCAATCGGGAATCTACCCTCACGATTGGAAGCGTTTTAGTATTATACTAATTCTGAAACCTGATAAGAATCCCGAAGATAGCTCGTCATATCGGTCTATATTATTAAGCAGCTGCATGTTGAAAATATTAGAAAGAATGATAGAAGCTCGTCTAGAATGATGGTTGGAATCAAAATGTTTAATCCCTTCTTATCGGTACAGTTTTTGTAAAGGTAAGAGTACAATGGAAAACGTTGCGCATTTGACTTGTGACATTTATGATTCATTTACCGATAATAAAATCCTTTTGACTACATTATTGGATATATCAAGAGCATATGATAATGTCCAAATTTTCATTGTTTATAACAAGATGCAAGACTTAAATCTCCCTTCAATTTTTGTTCGTAATGATGTCAATTCATTATTAGATCGTAAAACTTACATTCGTATTAATGGTGTTTTAACTACAGCAATGTCCACATCTTTAGGCCTCCCACAGGGTAGAATTTTGTCGCCTATTCTTTTTACAATATATTCTCTGGATATCATAAAACTAATTTCTAGTGAAATCCACCTTTTACAGTACGCAGATGATATTTATATTTACTTCAAAGATAAGAAACTTGATAATGTTATGAATAGAATGACTAATTTCATGGAATCAAAATTGGCTGAATATAAGTTGTCTTGAAATATCGGATAAAAAATCGGTTTGTTGTTTTTTCTCAAGAAAACTCTCCTAATGTCTGTAACTTTGGTAATTACAGGATTCTCGTTCGGAATGTAATTAAATTTCTAGGAGTATTTGTTGATTATCAATTAGAATGGAAGCCTCACTTTGCGCACATAGTTACGAAAGGTGAAAATGGGATTAATTTATTGATATCCATTACTAGAACAAATTGTGGCTTACATGCAGAAATTTCTCTATTATTCTATCGATCTTTTACAAGATCATGTTTAGATTATGGTTCCATCTTTTACGGGTCAGCGAGATATCAGGGACTCGGCTATGAGGCAATTGGGTTTTTTTCTTCCAGTAGGACAGTCGTAGATATCTCATAGTTAGTTTATGCCATTTACTATAAAAGCACCTTACACGATCAATATTACTGTCAATATTTTAGAATAATGACAGTATTACTGTACGACATAACTGTACGATAATATGTTTAAAATGATTATTATTCGAAAATGTTGCCAGTATTACTCATCGTGTAAGGTATAGTAATGATGTAATGAAGAGAATACTGATCTTTATCCGGATAATGCACTACTTGATAAATATAAAAGGAGTATTGAAGCAAATATTGACAGTACTAGGATTGACAGTATTATTGACCGTGTAAGGTGCCTTTATAGTAAATGGCATAAACTAACTATGAGATATCTACGACTCTCCTACTGGAAGAAAAAGCCCAATTGCCTCATAGCTGAGTCCCTGATAAAGTATCAACACCTGTTTAAAATCGCGTTTACTAGTAAAATTCTCCAAACGTTCATGAAGATTTATGAAGACAAATTTATAAATCCTAAAATTATTTTTAATAAATCCTTCACGAATTGCGCCGGTAAATATATTAATAACGAATTTACTGACTATTTGTCGTCTAAGTTTCCAAATTTCACTTATATCTATACTGACGGTTCGGTCAAAAACGATAAATCAGGATGCGCATTTTATGATGCTTCTAACCATATTGAAAAACAGGTGGCCCTTTCTAGTCCTTTTTCAATTTACTCATGTGAATTGATCGCCATAAATGAAGCTCTTACACACATACAACAGTTAAACGGCGACACCTTCGTCTTATTTACTGACTGTAAAAGTATATCAAATTTCAATCCAACTCTAAATGAAAACCATTTGCTGGTACAAATCAATTCATAAATTAATAATCATTAGTTTCCGTACGTAATTTGGGTATATTAATCCATGGGTGGTGTGTTTGTCTCTAGTATAAGTTTACTTGTAATGTAAATAATTTATATAGTTGGTATAAATACATAGTGGTTGATGGTGGATGATCATTAGATCAAGGTCATTAACTTAAAAAAAAACTAGGAATAACCGTACTAGAAATAAATGTAACTTGAATTTTTATTGCGAAAGTAAATTAGGGTATAAATTTGTACCTTAAATAGTTATTCCGCGAATAATATTTGACCTTACTCTTTGAGGTAATCCGACGATTGCACAACAGCAGAAATGACACAGACTAAATAGAAAATAATTACTCATAGAATCATTAAATCCCGGGCAGAAATCTCAATTAGTAAAGTAAAACAAATGTATTGAATTCTTTGTAATGTTGTTGTCAATAAAGATAATTATATATATTTGACCTGTAGAACCGGCACCAGAGGTGTTATGTAACAATAATTATTTCCCATTCGATATTTAAATTCAAGTAATTTGAAGATATAATTTAAGTTTAGCAGAGGATATAAATAGTTTAGCGACTGTTGTATGAGTAGCCACATATAAATAAGCCTGTCGTATAAAAAAATGTAATATAAGTGACTAACACTGCACTGTACTATATCATGCCGGCCTATAAGTGCAACACAGTTTCTAAGACATGTATGGAATATAAACCATTTGATTACCCAATGGATTTCATTGCTTTAATGTAGACAGTAATCGTTTAAAAACGATATTGATACGTAGATATCAAATGTAATTGCTTCTAGCATGAAATACACATATTAGATAATCACTGTAATGTCTCACAATCAAAATAGTAATTGTACTTACCGAAATATACCATAATATCCGTGTAATCTCGACACTCACAACACAAACACAATCACACGCGCACAGCACAACCTTTAAAACTCAACTAAACTAAATCATCTTCTGCGTAGTATGCGATAAGCCCGCGGAATAACATTGACTTTTTTATAGGACGAATCTATTTCGGTACTTCCTTTGTTCGCGACGTTAGTGAATAAAAACTGGTTTTAATAATAAAATGCTTGTTTCGGTATTTACGATGGAATATTTATAAAAATCGAGCCCGACAAAGAGATAAACATTTTAAAATTTAAATAATTGAACAAATTACTAAACTATATTATCTTATAAATCTTATATAAGTTGTACAATTTACTAAAACCCGTAGTTTTCTTGTTCTATGTTGTATTGTATCAATGTTAAATTATATTGTAACTTGTAAATTAAAAAGGAAAGAAAAACAGTTTATTATTATTATGTAACGCGGATAACGAAATTAATTTGTGTACTACGCGTAGATGTTTTATCTGGCGATTTAGTTGAAGATATCTTTCGCTTGGTATAAAAAAAACAGCATTGTGAAGCCTCAGTGCTGTTTCTTTACCCCAACATTACAATAATTTGCTTAAATGACTATATTATAATATCATAACCGAATGAGTAAAATGGTAACCAGAGAAAGAACAAAATTTGAGGGGGAAGAGTAAATTACACGTGGATAGTACACGGATGGACTTGTATAATAGACAAAATTCGCGATGTCTTTAAAAATAAGTAATTTCTACCCAGCAGGGTCGTTAAAGGCGTCGTCCGTCACGTACTGAGCATTGGTAGTCTCAATTCAAATCCCATAGGAAAGTTTTCGCAAATTACCTTACACAGATTTTCAGAAGTTTTCTGTGAAGTTAAGGTATTTACCGGGTGATTAAACTCCTCTGAGCTTCTTCTTGACCGGCGGAAAAGAAAAGTCTCACGGCTGCACTATAGAGATAGAAGTGATTTTCATTAAATTTTAAATATATTTTTCCAATACCTGGATGTTAAGATCATCACAATAACCACGAGAAGTGGCAGAAGGAGGCTGAATAATAATCAACAATAATACCTGATAAAAGTAGAGGGAGATACAGCAAACAAATATTTAGGCCACAAGAAACAGAAAATATTGGATTGTTAAGGCGTCTACTTTGTGATAATTCATTTTAAAGGATAAATAAAAAAAATAAAATGGCTAGAGCTTAGCCGAAACTAGTTGCAAAGTGTAACTGAAGTGTGATAAAAAACAAAGTAAAAAATCGTTTTATTTATCCTAGAAACAGAAAAAGTAAATAAAATGTGTCTGTCTGTCTCATACTGGGCATTGGGCAACTTTTCGCGAATCACGTTTCAAACTTTTTTTCAGGGGTTTTCTGTGAAGTTAAGTTAAATACTAGGTGAACTACTCAGAGCTTCACCTTTATCGGTGGAAAAGCTTCAAGGCCCTATAAATATAGAAGTTTTTGTCATGAATTACTCAAACAGAATTAAATGAAAAGTGATTGGGGTAAATTTTATAAAAAAAGACCTTTATTTGGCATACTGCTCAAAAAATACACTCCTCCCCCAATACACAATGCTCATACATCTAGAGCAAGAAATAAAAAAAATACATAATAAAAATAAAACGTAAAACTCCTCACAATACAAATTAAGAGAATTATAATTTCTTAATATAAATTTCTTACCGAATTGTTGATAATGAAAAAAATATTTATTCTACTGAAAATTGATCATCATCTATGATATTAATAGACAAACTTTTAGATTTTTTTAAAGGTACTTTTTGGGTTTTTTTAATGCTATATTTTAGGGTTTAAAAGCCCCAATTAACTGCCGAAAAATACGAATTTTGGACCAAAAAATCAGAGTTCCAAAAGTGAGCTAGAACGTCCTAGCACCACTACTGGTAATCCGTACCATTTGTCGTTTGAAGACAATTACCGACACTCGGGGACGATTTTCTGAAGTAACACACTCACATACACATACACTAACACACGACACAAGAACCTGGAGGTCGATAGCCAGTTACATAATTGTAACAAATACGGTAACTACTACTATTGTTAATTTGATTAAAAGGTGTTTTATAATATATAGAAAATAAGAACAAGCGCGCACCATAATGAAGGCTAAAATTCAGGGCAAAGGTGGTCCAGGTCGGACAGCTTCATGATTTGGACTTTATCGGAAGTCTTTCTGAACAGTGATTTAGAATGGCTTTCAATAAAGTCCAGCTCATGAAGATGGCCATCAATGCTCTAAGAGGGCAAGACACATGAATAATAAGAATATAGAAATATCACTAAGGTTACTCACGTTAAGTTATTTTCCGTCATCACATAACTAGTATTGCCCATGGAATCCAAAACTGTAACCAAACATTAATTTCAACAAGAACAGGTCGTATATGTTGCTATATAATGCGATATTAGTATCAAATTTCATAATAATTATATATGTTTTATACATCAGTCAACTTTATTTTCAATAAAATTAATTTTTATAAACTTTTCATCATCATTTAAATATACAGAGATCCCTGAAGAGATTTAATATATAATATTATGTACAATATATCATACAAATAAATGGTCCTATAGTTTATGGGTGGTGACTTAGCATCGCCACCGTTCGACGAAAATAGCATGCAAAAACAAATGGTACACACGTACAGAGTTGGACTAGAATTATATTTCAAATGGGTTTAAAGCAATCGACCGTATCACTTGGGACCAGCCCACCGAAATGACCCACGCCAGTCCATCCCTGTACAACTGTATTGTTTTTGCAACATTTTTCAAGCATACCAAGTTGGTATTGTGTCATAAAATGAGGATTGCACGAGAATTCTAGGTCCATATAAATAAAAGCAAATATACAAGAAAATATACACGAGTTATCACTTCAATTTCGTTTTGTTTTGAATTTGTAACGTTGATTATCACCGTTTTTGTTTTGTTAGTTTTTTTTTATTTAGTATGCCGTCGCGGCGCCCCCATGGTGGAGGTGCCCGAAGGGGTGCAGGCCGCTCATGGGGTCGGGCGTGGGCGGCGTCGGCTGGCACGACATGTACCACTCGCTGATCGCCGTGGTGCCAGGTACTTGCGGGTTGACTTGGGGACTGGCCGCCACGGAGATGCTCCCCGCGGAGGACGAGTTCGACTCCTCGCCGTCGCTGTCGTAGTGCTGCGGCGACCGGCCCGAGCATCCGTGCACTTTCATGTGCTTGCGGAGGGATGAAGGATGGGTGTAGGACTTGTCGCAGCCGGCCACCCGACAGTTGTAGGGCTTGTCGGAGGTGTGCACGTGCGAGTGCTTTTTCCGGTCCGAGGAGTTCGCGAACCGTCGATCACAGCCTTCGTACTCGCATTTGAATGGTTTTTCACCTACAAAAAAAAAGAGGACTATATTAGTATTCTATAATAAATTATGATTATGAACAGAAAATTGATTTTTTTGTCTGTGTTTAAATAGTAATAGTTAATTTATCAACCTAGCAACATTTATCAATAAAAAGAAAACCTATAATTCCGGTTTTCTTTTTATTGATACATTTTAATATGAGGGTTGCTATTTATGTATTGAAAATTGGCAACACTAATTAGTGGTGCTAGGTGCGACCTAATTATGCCAGAAAACATTGGTGCTATGTACGAACTGATATTGCAAGATTATTATATGGCCTATCGTGAGATTCATCCATACTTATAATGACTAGTTACATTAAACTATATCTTTTTAACGATAACACTTTCCAACCCTTCACATCACACTGATAAAGACCAGTAATACCCAACTCCCTACAAACACAAACTTGACTTAATTTAATTGCCGCCATAATTTTTTACAGCGGCATTCAATTTAAATGTGTTGATTCCGATAAGCCCCACGGACAGGGCCTTGCAAGTTCTTCCTCCCCCGTATAATTTATAGGCTGTAAACGAATGAATCCACCCGTCAGTCACCCGAACGGATTTCGGGACTCCCGTAGAAGAATAGATTTCGAGGAGCGCGCATAATAAAAATTTACTAGCTTCCACGGCATAATGTGGAGGTCACCTTTTTTTTTCTTTTTCTTTTCCGACCGACCTCACTGTTTTATGTTGTCCAAGCTCTACCTGACGTCCGCCCGTCACTCAGGCGTGCCTTACAGCTTTTACATGTGTTCGGGGTTTTGAGATAACGCACGCCTGACTGATCGGGCACGGTTTATAGCGTGTGCACCGATGGATATTACAAACGCGAAGCATACATGTTTATAATTAGGGCGGTTTTAATTATGTCAGACAATTTAATGAAAATAATGTACCAGGGTGCAATTTTTTTGAGAGATCGCTATGTTTATGGGCTATAAAGTATCGTGTAAGCATACACGTTTCATAGCAAATATGTCAGAACATAACTGTCAAGCGTTTAGTCCTGCCAAATATAGTGAAAGGAGACTCATGAATCAAATAGTCAAAAATTGATACCGTTTGCTAGAACAGCAAACGTCTGCGCTGGAGAGTGATTGCATAAACATAGCGATGGAGAGAGATTCACTATTATTGCGAATGGTGCTGATTTTCGACACTTCCTAAACTTCGTGTCAACAATCGCACCCCAGGTCAAGACCGTAAAATTAAAATTAATATAAAAGGCACTTTATTTTAGATTTTTACTTATGCTATATATTCCACACTCAACATTTTTTTTGTATTAATATAATGGGTTGTTTAGATTTATTTACAGTGCATTTCATATTATTTTCCGACCGGACAACTTCTACCTCTCATGGTAAAAAACGATCCCAACACAACGATATAAGCTCCATCAATTTAACGTGTGCCGCGTTCACAATGGGCTCATTATTCCCATACGTCCGCCATTATCCGAACGTCCCGATACTCATTTGTCATTATATTATAATGCGCGACCATCCGGAGCCCTCTTTATTTATTTTTTTTGTGGCTGCAAACTCTTGAATTTGCCAAACGCGCTTCCTCCTCTGGGTGCTGAAAGGGCCCGATCGATCACTCACGATTTCGCACCCCCGATCTGTGTTTATTATTGGAGCGACGACTGGGGTGGATGGAGGAAAGCGTATGTATGCATGTGTGTGTTTATGTCGTGCGCGCCAGGACGACCTGTAACCCTTCCTGACCTCACGGCCATCGGCCACCGTATATTGTTATGCGGATGGTGCAAAGCTAACCAAAAAAAACGCGGGGTATGGCTATGGGAGCACAGATAAATACAATGGATTTATTCGTGGAAAAACAAACGGCCGCACAAATTATTAAACGCGGGGGACTGGACCGAGAGAGAATCGGCGCAGGATTATTTGCAGGACCGCAAAACATTCAGGGGCGAGACTAGGATACTATACAGGTTTCATAGTGTTTGGGAGTTTGAGTCTTTTTGTGAGGCTTTTTGCTTGTATCGTAGAACAATTGAGATCGTCAAACGTTTGGAGAGATATCCTTAAATGACTAGACTTGGAATATTTAAAGGGCGACCAACGCAATTTTGTTTGTGTATTAAAGTCGTTTTAGACAAGACAATTTCTTGACTCAAAAGTTAGTCAAGATGCGACACAATCTAAAATGTCAATGTTTTCAAGGCGACCTATCTGTCATTTAAAAGTTTTCAGAAGAGCCCTGGGTTCGAATTCCTATCTAGGATATTGACTTTTTATATTTTTAAACTCATAATTGAATTAGTTTGAATAAGAGAACAAACGCGAAAATTAAATAATCATAATAAATTCCCAACAACCTATAATATATGTAGCCAATACAACAATTTATATAAAATTATTTTTGGTGGAATTTTGTACAGGGGAGATGATTGAATTTGTGTGTTGGCTATGCCTAATAAAGGTCTTTTTTTATAAACTTTCCTGTAGGTTATAATTAAAATACTTTAACGAATGCCTAATAAAGGTCTTTTTTTTATAAAATGCCCTGTAGGTTATAATTAAAATACTCTAACGAAACTATGCTATGGAAAAAATACTCGAAACGAAACTATGCTAATGAAAGAAAAATGTTAGTTAAGTCCTGCTTTCCTAGGAGAGCGGTCGCTTAAAAGCTGCCACTTTTGACGTCATTTTTTTCTTAAATTTATATATTCTTTTTTTTTTCTTTGTCCATATATATACATTATAATAATATTTATATAATTGTAAAAATTAAAATAAATTGCATATCTACAAATAAAAGAGAAAAAAAATTGTAACTTTCTTCCCTTGGTCCTCGCCGCGAGGTTTTACATCACAAAAAAAAATTTACGTGTATATAAGCGAATATGGTTCCCCATAAAGAGTAATACCTCAACGTACTGCAAAAACGCAATGAATTACGGTGAAAAATTGTGAATTATTCAATTACATATACTTAAAGTGATTTTTATGTTCAGAATTAAAGCCACTGCTCTCCTAGGAAACCAGGGCTTAACTAACATTTTTCTTTCATTAGCATAGTTTCGTTAACGTATTTTAATTATTATATTATATATTATATTAACTGGCGATCACATTTATGATAATTTTAATATAACGTGAATATAACATAATAATAATCATGACCCAGTGAACTTTCTTCCCTTTCATCCGTCTACACTCCACATCTTACCGCGTAATTTGATATATTGAGAACTTGCGGTGCAGTTCCGCACAATCCCCCATTCATACCCACAATGCCCCAAACTTTTTCCTCCACAACAAAACGCCGTTTTCATGCGATCCGCACTACTTTTCGAAACAAAAAACACGCCACTGTTGCACTTCTCTCGCCGAAATGTCTCCGTTACATCGGCCATTGTGTGTCATTAAGCTCTCTATATATATTTTTTTTATTCATTCGGGGTGCAGGGGCTGGTATCTGTTATAAATACGGGATAGGAGGATTAAACTCTTATTTAATCGCTTTAGTTTAGTTGTATATAAAAAAGGGGTGTGTGCGCTGGTTTTTCTTTTTGGTTGGCCACTCCTGGCGGCAGATGTTGCCAGGTTGTCTATTTTAATGAAGCCATCTTTGGAGTACATTTGAATAAAAACCCTCCGGGGGTAAATTTTTGACGGACGTACTTTTGTAATGTTTGTTGTTTGCGCTGCACGCGGATGCGTAATCCTTTGGGGTGGTTTAATCGGAGTTGCTAGCGCAGTTGGATGTAGTTTAAAACTTACATCCTTTAAATTTATGGAGGCAAACGTATTTCAGCAGCTTGTCTCGAAAGTATTGATATTTATGTATACTAGCAATATTAATTGAGTATGCTGTTTTCTTAGTTTACTGCGCGATGCACTGGGTCGCATTTATAGTGATTAATAAACAAATATCCGGTGTATCAAAATTTAAAATATTTCGGTTCGACTCGGTTTGTTGCACATTTTCACTTGTCCAATGTTGTCACGTTTTTTTTTCACATATCGAATTTTCGTACAAATGGACCGTTACAATGTTATAGGCAAAACATTATTTCAGATGCAAATAACTTTCAGGTTAAATGTCGGTTTGTTTCACAATTTCACTTGTACACTGTCTTCACGTTGTTCTTTTTTCGCGTATTGAATTTTCGTACAAATACGTCGTTAAAATTATAGACAGGACAACATTTCAGATGCAAATAACTTTCAGGTTAAATGTCAGATTTTGCTCAGGAATTTTCACAGGACCCCCAGCTCGATTTCCAAATTGGGTCGTGATCCGTTGGGCCGTTTTTCGGAACAACACATAGACACATTATTTTATTGTATTATTCACTTTAAAGCCACTTTCGTTTATTGTTGGACTGTTCACGAGAAAAACAGCCCGAAACAACTTCCAACAATAAACAAAAGCGGCAATAGACTTTAAATTGATTCTTCCAATTTCATAAAATAGCAAATAAAATGCTTTAGTATCTATTTATATTGAACTGGGAAACGAATTACATTAATCGAGCCAACAGTTGTCGTTTTAACCTAATTGGCAATTATGAGAATTCAATTTAACAAATGTAATATAGAAAATAGTATTAGATTGAAACACTTACGAATTTACAGCATCATTTTCACACAAAATTCATAGTAGTAGTTACTGTATTTGTTTGTAACTGGCTATCGACCTTCAGGTCCTTCTGCCGTGGGTTAATATATGTGGATGTATTCTTTAAATTGAAAAAACAATTCTACTTTTACATCTGACATTTAATTCAACCATTTTGTTTCAATCAGATCAATTATTCAATAAAAGGATCTTAGCAACCCTATGGACGTCCATTACAAATCACCATAGCAACAACAAACAAACTAATAAATACACCCGTCCTAATCCCAAACAGTGTCATTGTTAATCGTTTAAGTATTAAAATCGCATCAAGATCAATGTTATTTTTTTCAACGCTGGCGTTTGTGTGCTTTATCCGGGCGACGTTTATCAAGATTAAGGGGTGGATAAGAAGAGGAAAATGGTGCAGTAGCGCAGCACAGTGTCAAACAAGGTAGAAAATAAGTAGACGCGATTAAGAGAACAAAATGAAACGGACCCAAGCCCCATATATCTAGCTTAGACCGAAACGAGATCGGCTTTAATGTTCATCCCCGTGCAAATCACACGCATTTTAAAATTGTATTTGTATAGTTTTTAAATATTCAATCTTGATTTGAGGTGAGTGATATGATATATGGCTCTTCTACTTTTAATTACATCAATTATCATCGATTATCTATCAGCCAATATACATATTCATTTGCAGGATATCATATAATAATAATAAATTGCATTAATAATAAAGCCTATTAGCTAATAGCCATAAATAATACACTTAACTATATATAAGATCTATATTAACCATTATATTGCTTTACGGTATATATACAGCAAGGGGACCAACATGAAAATTAAGGTATGCAATTGAATTCTAAAACGCATCTACATGTATAAGGAAACTTTTTTTCCGATAGAAGTTTAAACAAGAACGCCTGTCGATTACTTCAAATCCAAATATCACAAAAATAATATTGGGCCATGCAAAAATATTTAATTACAACTTGTGTTCAAAGAGTGGCAACGCAAGCATAGCAACGTAAAATCATCAACCACTTGCTACAAAACATAAGAATCGCTCTTTTTAGCAAAATAATCAATCATATGGATGCATATCTATTAGAATTACAGTTTTTAAAATAACGTTTTTAGTTCGGCAGTGAACATTTTAAAAAATAATGTTGCATCAATATGGATTTAAGGGTTAAGAAGATTTAATATTCATTTAATTTATTGGTATACTGCCTAATTTTTCATATTATTTTCAATATTATCACAATAATTTGCTTGTACTAATTAAAACTCGATAGTTATTATTTAATTTACAAAAATTATAGGTAGAAATATGCCTTGTATATCGATATATATAAATATACATATATATATATAAGGCATATTTCTACCTATAATTTTGTAAATTCTCAATAGTATCCAAATAAATCTACATATTGTAGCTTGTGACTCATAATTTATATCCTGCGATTAATCTGCACCGTTTTTTTGTTGTTTCATTTTAAACATTATTCCTGTTGTGATGCGGAGCGCTTTCAAGCAGCATTCAGGCGCGAAATTTATACCGAGCATTTTCACTTTTGCCCTTTCGCACAATAATTCCCGATGTCACCGTTCGTTTTCTCCGGCTGCCAAACCGCGTTGGGTATTTTACGCGTGTGATCGTTATTAATGCCCGGCGATATTTCCATGCGACAAATAAAAACAATAGTCGACTTATTGGAAACCGCAGCGCCTTTTCATGCGTTTTTGCCGGGAAAAACGCTTTTATACGCACGCAGCGTTTGCTGCTGCTGCTGCTTTGGCCCCCAGCCACCCCATAAAAACCATTTATCAACTCTTATAGCCCTGACAAGTTTTATATTTTATTTTAGTTTAGGTCCCTTTGTCACTTGGAAATTCAATGCGCCACCTTTCCTAAGTGTGTGTGTATAGTTATTGTCACTCGGTTATATCGGCGAGTGTAAATATAAATAAAACGGTTTGTTGCACCAAACCAGTTTGCGAGTTTTAGAGCCAATAAAGCTGTATTACATTAGTGATATGATAATATTAAATTTGGCATATCGTATTTATTTACTCTAATATGTAAAGCCTCCACATTTGCTAATATTAATGTTGTTTATGGCATTCGTCACAAATTTACGGTTGTGCATATATATTTAAGGATATCGTATGGCACGAATTATGAAATTGTGTTGAGGTTTAGGAAAAACTATGCAGTGGATATAATTTTTTGTAGTTGATTAAAATACTTCATAGTTGAATCTACATACTGTAACATCTAGCACGTTTTGTAACTAAGGAAAATAGTCATCAATTTTTACAAAATAAATTTCAAATAAACAAAAACAGATTTATAGTTATATATATTTTTAAAGTTATTACTTTAAAAATATGTATAACATTCCACTGCATAGTTACTACTTACTATTACGTGTATTTTGTGTTTTGAGACGAGATATGTCCCCACCCGTGCCCTATTGGTATGGGCTTTAACTAATTCCGATTAACTCTTTTTTTAAAAAGGAGTAAATTTTTTTATTAATATAACACACGTACAAAAAATAGTCTTTATATGTATTACAGTAATTGTGTGATATGACTCGTATTAAAAGCAGTTTACTTCATGGAGCAGAGACACGAAGAATAACAGAGCAATATTATATATATATATATATATATATATATATATATATATATATATATATATATATATATATATAATATATAAAACTTGAGCCGGTTGAAATACATGTATTTACACGCACGTTGAGAGTATGCAGAAGAGACAAAATCCGACAAAGGACGACATAAAATAACGCATGGGTGTTGAGGGATAACTTACAACGGATATCGCGAGAAAACAACTAGCATGGCCTAGTCCAAAAAATGGACAAAAGTTGATTATCAAAAATCGCCATGAAGTTTTTTTAATCTAAATAAAATTTGTTGAATAGTTATATAATTGAAATGTATTTACGAATAACAGGGAGCAAAATGAAAACTAGAATCCTGTTAGTACAGGGATCTAATTTTTGCTCCTTTTAACAAACCAAACATATAAAAATAAATAAATAATAAAATATACATTTATATATTTTTTCTTTAATTACTGTAATCTGTAAATGGAATGTTAATAAAGTTATTATTATTATTAAGTGGATACCATCACACCGGATAGTAATAGGAAGACGAAACAGAATTTGGAAGGAATGAATAGCTAAATACTAGAGACATGAGATCAATGCAACGACACAAGACGTTTTTTTAAATATATTGCTATAAACTTGAAAATTATATCCAAATTTAAGCCCTTGCAAATAAAATTGATGAAATTTATATGTTATGCGTGATAATTAAGTCCAAGCTGGAAGTGACATGAATCCCCTTAAGCGCGAGCACAATGGGCGGATTTTCGATTATATAACAATCCTACGCTGCTGCTTGGGTATGTCACCCAAATACCACACTCCCTAATATTTCAATTACATAATCATTCAAAAACAATATCACCTAGCATTTTATATTTTAATAGAATTGCCACGCCGAAATAATTACTTAGTAGAAAATATATTCGCTGCATAAAGAAACTTCTATTTTTATAGCTATCAACCCGAGGGATTTTCCGGTGGTAAAGGGAGATGTTCAGAGGAGGGCTACTAAAAAATAATGCCTTCATAAGAAAATAAAGGTATGCATACATATAATATTTTCTATTTCAATTAGAACAGATTATTTGTCTTTTGCCATGAAAAGATTTTGAATTTTTTTAAAATTTCTATCTTTATAACGCCGTGAGGCTTATCTTATCCGCCGGTCAAAAGGCTAATTTTCGCGAATCACTTTTCACAGTTTTCAGCTGTTTTCTGTGAAGTTTAAGTTATATACCGGTGATTAAACTCCTCTGAGCTTCTAGAGGAGCTTCTAGACTAGCATTGGCAACTCCAGAGTATTGCAGCTCGCAGGCAAAATTGACTGGTGGGACGAGTAAGTAGCCTTGAAGGGAGGTTTCACAATGGGCCCATTTTGAGGCCTAAAGGTCGTATTAGACAAGACAATTTCTTGGCTCAAAAGTTAAGGTCGTTTTAGACAAGACAATTTCTTAGCTCAAAAGTTGTTCAAGAAATGAATTCATATGTCCTCCTCCCATACAATTTGTCCTTGACAAATAGAACGCGCTATATTTTTCCATTCGATCTACCATCCAATTCAATATTTCAAATTATTTGCTGTATGATACGAGACAATTTAGATTATCTCGCAACTTGACTAAGTTTTGAGTCAAGAAATTGTCTTGTCTAAAACGACCTTTAGTCAAGATGCGAGACAATCTAAATTATCTCGCAACTTGACTAACTTTTGAGTCAAGAAATTGTCTTGTCTAAAGCGACAATCTAAATTGTCTCGTATCATACAGCAAATTATTTGAAATATTGAATTGGATGGTAGATCGAATGGAAAAATATAACGCGTTCTATTTGTCAACGACAAATTGAATGGAAGGAGGATATATGAATTCATTTCTTGAACAATTTTTGAGCTAAGAAATTGTCTTGTCTAAAACGACCTTAAGTGTCTGTAGCTATGCTACCCTCCAGCCAACTATCCAGAACTATCCAGAACTAGGAGTTTAATCACCCGGTATTTACCTTTGCCTCGAGCAGGGAGGACAAAGTATGCATGGCAAGAGCGAGGTGTGGGTCAGACCCAGGAAAGTGTGGATGGGTCTGGGGTACACCGCGTGTAGTAAGGGAAGCGACACGTGGTGGCACCTTAGCGAAGAACGTGAGGGTGTGAAAGCAGAGTGGGTGGGACACTGTAGAAAGCTGAATGAATGGTTAAGAGAGGATGGGGAAGACGTTAAAATTTGCAGGAGGCTGACGTGGGAGAGGAAAGTGGCGAGGGCAGAGGGAGTGGGTATATATGATGGTAATTTGTAATTTTTGGCGGAGTGGTACTTTTATTTCTAATTGTATTTTAATTTTTATATATTTTTGTTGTGGTTGGTGATGTTGAAGATTAGTTTTTTTTTGAGGGAAATGCCAATAAAGGTATTTTTTTACCTTAAACTTCACAGAAAACCTCTGAAAAACTGTGAAAAGTGATTCGCGAAAATTAGCCCCGACGGGGATCGAACTCAGGCTCAGTACGAGACTATTAAAAAAACAATTAATAACAAAAAATATAACACCAATAAAAATTGCGCCTCAGGGCTATAGCCCATTTAGCCCTGTAGTTATGGCTGCCCTGGCCTACCCTAGATAAATATTAAGCATGCGGCGGTATAATAAAAATTTCATAGCTTTTCCGCTGGTAAATGTAGAAGCTCAGGTGAGTATAATTACCCGATATTTCACAGAAAACCTCTGAAAACTGTGAAAGCTGATTCATGAAATTCTAACGCTACCGACTGTTCAGAACTCTAGCCACTGGCTTAGTAGCTAAAGTTCTGAGCAGTCTATTCTAAGCTTATGTACTGCATTTTTTTTCGTTTACAAACAATTAGTAATATGTAATATTTTTCAACGCAACTGTATTTAAAAATAAATATGATCATAATTTACCAATTCTAACATGAGGTAAATTATGATCATATTTATTTTTAAATACAGTTGCGTTGAAAAATATTACATATCAATCTAAACTCCGTATGTAAATTACCCAATTTGTAACCCGAAAACGGTGCGTCGTTACGAAAATCGCACCTGCACCGTCCGGCCGTGGATGTTTTCCACAAATTTATATCCGCCTGCGGGGCGCGCATATTTTTTACGGACAACACTGGTTTGGTGTATCAATTACCCGGCGCTTTAAAAAACATTATTATATTCAGTTGGTAGCCGTTGCGGTATCAAATTACGTGCTATACCTGATCCCTCGAAACCGAAAATAAAAGGAGAAACGCTTCTTCTTTTTTGATGAACATACCACGAACGGTCGCCGGTGACGCCCTGGGATCCAGGCAATTATATAAATTGGCTCCCAGGAAGTTGAGAGTAAAAAAATCTAAGTTTGTTTACAAGAGCTGCCCGTACAAAAATTGTATCATTACCGTGTATTAAATTAATAAGATTTATGTTTTTATTTACATGGGGTTTCAATCGTAACTTTTTTTATTTTAAATGCTAGAAAGATTTTTCATATGATCATTTCAGGACCAAGTTAAGTTAAGTTTTCGGATGTTGTCTCTAACTATTACGGTTTTCCGTAAATTATGTTTTTTTTTAAATAGAGCTATCAGCCCAAGGGTTGGTAAAGGGAGACGCTTAGAGAAGTTTAATCACCCTCTGTTTACCTTAACTTCACAGAAAACCTCTGAAATTTTTCATATGGAAATTTTTAATGAGTAATTTTACCACAAATGGCATTTAACTATAATCGAGTATGTACTTACAATTCATATATCTTAAAATTCAATCTGTGGATTAATGATATTGGTAAATAAATCTGCTCCGCATGTCACACTTTTCTGTTAGTATTCGTCACTGGAAACTGCAATTTAATCTGAATATTTTCAGGCTAAACGCATAGAAATAGTTGCCACATGAGAATTGGCGAGATAATTGGTTAGATGATGTAATTATCTCGCCAATTCCCCTGTGTCAACTATTTCTATACGTTTAGCCTAAAAATATTCAGATTAAATTGCAGTTTCCAGTGACGAATACTAACAGAAAAGTGTGATATGCGGAGCAGATTTATTTACCAATATCATTAATCCACAGATTGAATTTTAAGATATATGAATTGTAAGTACATACTCGATTATAGTTAAATGCCATTTGTGGTAAAATTACTCATTAAAAATTTCCATATGAAAAATTTCAGAGGTTTTCTGTGAAGTTAAGGTAAACAGAGGGTGATTAAACTAAAAAAAACGCGGCAATTAATATTGATCTATGTTCAATAGTAGCATCTTTTTCTCTTCTTCACTGCAAAACATTTAATCGCGAATACTTTTTATGGTTTCGCGATATGCTGCGCCACACTTTTGGTGAGCAGAAATAAACACAAGTCTGATTTGTGTTACTATTTGCCTAACAGATGACGGAGATATTTGAACGTGTTGTAGTAGTACTAACATTGTCCCTTTAAAAATCCCCAGAAATGCGTGTTCAAAAGTAGCCATTGAATTTTTAGCAAGCAGTGTAAGAAAATATCACATTTTCATCATCACATGAGCTAAGTTTTTTAACCATGTAGTAGGGCAGTGATCCGCAAAATCGTGGCATACTTGAAGAATCTGGTGGCACACTAACCACCAGATTCTTCAAGTATGCCGCCAAATTTTACGAATGCAAATATTTTTTAATGTTACCAAGTATAAGTCAAATTGCACACATGTATAAAAATGCCGGCGTTACAGCAGCGCAGTAAAACTATGACAGAACATAGGTAAATTATATTTACCATAATTATCGCATAGTATTACTGCCCAATTCTGAACGTCTGAATTTTCATAGCCATGCAAAATATTGCTTACCACTACCCTACCACTACCGCGCTTTGTGTATTGTGAATAGCTCATTAGTGTGCCTCTAATTTTTTTAATTATTCAAAATGAACCGTGCTGAAAAAAGGTTAAGAATTGTTGTAGAATTACATGGCTTAACAAACATGCGTATTTCAGAAATCATTTCAGTGTGGAAAACATTTCTAGCTCTAGTGTGTAATTAAACGCGTGAGAAGTTTACAGTTGCCGATATCGCTGCCTCGCACTAATTAAATTTTAACGGGCGCTTTATTACTGACATATTAAATCGGTGTAATTTACGCCCTTGTTTGATCCGACAATTAGTTATTTTTGATTTTAAACACCTCGCAATAAGTTAATAAAATAGCCGTACACATCACATCATTGACAATTTGTTTAGGTGTAACACTGTCGGCGCGTAGTGAATTCCAGAAGTGCACTAAGCCCCCCGGATAATCCGCGGCCATTGAAACCGCCGCCAGGTAAATATTTGCAGCTTTTTCGAGTACACTTTGTTGGCGCGGCGCGGTAGTAATCTGAATAATGCGCTCATTATGTGCGCGTTTCGTGGCGGAAATAAAGTCCCATTCAGGGAGGACGTAGCGTTTTTTTCCGTCTCTTCTCTCCCGAAGAGAGGGAGCTTGCCCTTGCGGTTTCAGGGGGTATTTTCGAGGGCCCTCGAACTCTCGACTCCTTTTTGGGAATGAAAATACGCCGCCGTACACAATGCAATTCAGTTGCGGCGTTTACAAAACCCACACCGTGAATGTAGTAAATACATTGTGACGAGAGAGAGATTTTTATGCGGTGCTCAAATAGGTTGAAAAAGAGAATGTAAGTGGTTACAAATAGTTACTTTACTATTTACTATTTAATAGCTGGTTTATCTGAATTAAATTTAGTATCTAAAAAATCACATCACGATGACATCAGAGAAGAACTGGGAATTGAAACTATAGAAAAAGACATTTAATTAGGATGGACAAACAGAATTGAACAAAACAGGTATGGGAAGTAAGAACTGGAAATAAAAGAAAAAGACGTAGACTAAGAAAAGAGTGGGACAACAGAATAGAGGAAATAATAATCAAGAAAGGAAAGACACTTAAACAAGCAAGAGAACTGAAAAGAGTGGAAAGAATTTCACATTATTTTGCTGTTATATTTAAGGTAGAATCGGATTAGAAAATCAACGTTTTTCTAATAGTTTTGGATTGGTGCAGCAATCCAAACCACCCCAAATATAAAATGTGAACCATATTCACTGGAGGAATACTTTAATAAAGTTATAAAGTTAAAAATATGATGTAATCGTAATAGACCTTTTTCTTGTTGACAATATTTCAATGTATGATATATAATGTACTATTGTATATGTATTGTATGCACCTGAAATAAATTTATATATATATATATATATATATATATATATATATATATATATATATATCTAAAAAACTTCTATCTTTATAGGGCTATGATCTAAGAGGAGTTTAATTAGCCAGTATTTACCTTAACTTTAACAGAAAAACTGTGAAGGGTGATTCGCGAAAATTCACCCTGAAGGGGATCGAACTTAGGCTCCCCAATGCTCAGTACAAGAAGGACGACGCCTCTAACAACTCAGCCACTTAGCTGGGTCAATAACTATAATTTGAATTTTTTTTAATTATATTCATAACATTCAAAACCAACAACATTTCGTAATTTCTCTAAATATGGCCTAATGATGTCCGAAAAATCTACATACATTTGTTTAAAATTATACGATGCATTGCGTAAACTCTTATAGTGCAGAATGCTATAAGAACAAAGTTTTCAACATTTTGGATTTGCAAACCTGTTCTATCAATAATTACTTCAGAGAATAAATTGTATGTATTAGCTTTATGTTAAGCATCAAGCTATTATTGTTGTTTTTTGAGTATTTATTAGTTGTTGTCGTTTTTGGTTTTTCAGTGCTCGCTTTTATTCCATATGGATTTATTTTTAGTCAGATTATGAGTAGTCTAGTTATTGTTTAGTTAAACAATAACTAGACTACTCCTAGTTATATAGATAGTTATCGCCTCTTAAAACTCACTCCACCATTGCAATATAACAAATACGTTACGACGTTGAATTACATCACGCAAAATTTGCGCATAATTTTCCCATAGATTTTTGTCCCGCGTGCATTGTATTGGATTTATGCGAGCATGAATATTTTATTCGGTTGGAATTAATGGGCCGGCGACGACTGCGGCAATTAATGATAAAAAAATGCGGCTGCGTTTATAACGAGAGAGTTTTCTTTGGGTGTTCAAGATAATGTGGCTGGCGGATGCATTTTATATGCAATTTCAGAAAAATTATTGCTGCCGCCGCCCACGCACGCACATTCCTCACGCGCAATCTGAGCCGCGGATCTGAAAGGGGCGGGCGTGAATAATACGTTGCGCCCCTCTTTGTATTTATACGTAATGTTATAAGACGGTGTTTGTATGGAATTTCAGGACTATATCGAGCTATATAAAATGTTATTTTTTTTTCTTTACGAAAATCAATAAATTTCATCATATGAAAAATACATATATATATATAAATAAATAATATTTATTTATAAATTGAATCGTAAATCGAATAAAAACTACAGTACAATTGATTTAATTGCTTGTTTTAATTAAAGTTGTCATTCACACAGTTCACAGGAGAAATTAAATTTATTTGTGAGGACGATTACATACAATTTCGGTCAATACTAAATTTATTTGATTGAAAAATGTAATATTTAGTAATTAAAGACTCTTATTCCTGTTTTCACCAACATGTTATGTGTCATGTTTTATGTTGGATTAGCTAATAATACTCGAGTTAGAGCCTTCATACATAATAAAGTAGAGTATAATTGCATGCCATTCCATTGCCTAGTTTTACAAAAAGCTCAATATAATTTGACAATTCGTGCCATGAGTTTAGACCCTTAAAATGCATAACGAAAGAGAAATCACCCACACAGCTAAAGCAAGAATGCTAGAAGACTCAGCCCACATCTCTAATCGGTATTAGTTGTTACAATAATCCAGGCGAAAATAATGGGCAACAGAATCATCGGAAAAAGGAAAATATCGTGACTCAAAAACCTGGACGAATGGTTCAATTAGCACAGCCATGCATTATATAGTGCCCCTGTAAATAATATAAAAATATGCAGGAAAACAATCTAAATTATCTCCTATCATACAGCAAATTATTTGAAATATCTACCATCCAATTCAGATTGTAGATAGAATGAACAAATATAACTCGTTCTATTTGTCAAGGACAAATTGTATGTGAGGAGGATATATGAATTTATTTCTTGAACAACTTTTGAGCTAAGAAATTGTCTTGTCTAAAAAGACATTTATAAAGTGCTCGAAGATCGCCAACCTCTGTAAGGATATGACACATTAAATAAAACGAAGAAATTAGTGGAAATGAGGATTATTTTAGACTTTAGACAAATTTTTCAATCGATTTATACGAGTGTAAACTATTTGTATGCTCACAAAAATATAATTAGCTTGCATTCTGCAGCTTTCGTTAATGTAACAACTCCTAAAATAACTCGACGAATTTAATAAACAACTGATAATTGCCCCGAATATATTATTACAACTCGTCTCTGTATATTTTTCCGGGCTGTCGCCCTCGTCAATCAATCACGAGTTTTTTTTCTGTTTAGGCAGTAACCCGACACTTGAGGCAATGTTATTACAAGTGATAGACGCGCGAGCTGCTTGCTCACTTCTTTCTTCAACCCCCAAACAGCATCTGCACAACAATAAAAACACAGGCGGACGCAAATGCGAAAACAAAACGGAACACGATCAATTAAGGCGCGACGCGTAAACGGGTATAAATGAAGCGCTCGAGGGGCGGTGTGCGTGCGTTTGTTTTGCTCCGGGAAGGGCACCCCTTGACAGTTTCACCCCTCGCCGGCGGCCCTATAATACACACACAGTGCTAGAGTGAATCGATCCGCTGCTTACATGTCTGCGACACCGGGCAAAATGGCGTCGGAGGCTATATATACAACACACGCAGAGATTTTGCGTCATGGACATTAGCGGGGGCGGTAATAGTTTCGATTTCCCGAATGAATGACCGATATAGAATAAAAATGAACTAGTTAGAATGGGGGAGGTGGGATTTGAAATCGTTTGTTACGAGCAGATGGGTTTGACTGTTACACATTGTTCCCCCTGGACGCATCTTATTGAAACCCGGCCGGCCTCCCCGCCAAAACGGGTGTCATTATGTCATTATTACCCGGATTATCAGCCGGATTTTCCAATTCGATTGAAACGCGCCAGGAATTTTTGCGAGGCGAGCGCGCACTGCGCTGCTATCGGCACGGCGATCGCACGCCAATAAATCTTCGCGCAGCTCCTTTATTTCAGCAGACTGAAAAATTCCGCAGAGAAAACCGTACGTCATCCGAGGACAATCGACCCGACGTAAACATAAAATTCATGCGGGGGTTGTTAAATTATCAATGGTACAGGCTATAGAGTAATAGGCCTTAGCAGTTTCCAATTGTAAAATCTTATTTTTTAGATATAATTTTGAATACATCCAAAACATTACGGTTTTCAACTTTTTTAGGTATTGTAATTATTAAATTATACGCTGCAATTACAGGCTATCTCATGAAAAAGTATGACAAAATTGTACTAGGTTTCTAAATAACCTAATGACATTTATAAAATAATATTAGTGTTTAAGCAAACTTTTCTAAATGAAAAAGTATAACAAAATTGTATCAGGTTTGTAAATATCCTAATGACATTTAGAAAATACTATCAGTGCATAAGCAAACTTTTCTAAATGTTAGACTCATTATGTGCCAAGTATTCTGAAATATACAATGGAATTGGTAAAATAAACCAATCCTATTGATACCGGGTTCACAATGACAGATACTTATGGCTGATAAGTATACGCGGTTATATTTGATTTTCTTTAAATGTTGTGTGAGCTCGTTCATTAATGGTTTTCCCAAATGTGCACAATAATACTAGGTTGTATAAAGACAAATTAATAGTAACCCGTGATTAGAAATAATCCACTGCTGGATGTTAGATCAATTCTTTTTTACTTTGTAAATGGTATCAATTACATACTACCTGAAGTATGGAATAAATTCGATAAAACCTATATTTTTGCAAAAATTGCTCTGACAGTTCAAAAAACACAAATGACAGGACGGTCGGCTTCAAAACATTGTCTTCCTATTTATATTATGAGAATGATACATTTTTGTTCCAACTTACTATGTTGGAAGTGGATTTTTTAAATTTAAACCCAAATTCCCTATAAATGCAAAGTCTATCAGAAAATGTATGTATGTATCTGAACGTTAATAAATATCTGATGTTAGAATTTTATATAGCTAATAATATTGTCAAAATATGTCTTTTTATGAAGGACAAATATCAAAATTAATACTCAAAACTTAATATTCGTTATATTAAAATCGTTTGAAGATTTACTACATAATTAATACCGCAATTACGTTTACGACAATGCGTCCGCGGTGGGCGTTAATTTATTCCAGTTTTGCAGAATTAATCCTTGAACAGCTGGAACGAAATGTGCAAAAACGCGGTGATAAATGCCCGCAATTACCAGCGACTATTGCCAGCCGGGCAGGTGAACGTCGACAATCTTAAATAAAATTTATATAAAGCTCTCGTGCGGACGGCACATGCAAGAAAGTTAGTTAGTTAGGAACGAACACACGAAATTAATTTTTACAAAAAAGAATTGTGTGCAAATAAATTTCAATAATATTTTAAGGATTTTCCTCAGATATCTGCTCAGTTGTATATTCTGTATCTAATTATGATAATCATAAATGTACTTTATTTTCTATATTTTGTATTATAGAAATAAAGTAATTGTGTTTTATTAATGTATACAATTATTTTTATTTGCCCTTTCAAACTAAATCATCATGAAGTAGACACAGTAACAATACAATATTTTACCATATCATAATCACAACTCTATTTTAATAACTATATTTTCAATATCAATGTTATTTACTTTAAACCCCGAGTTAATGTTTTTGCTGTCGAATTTTCGTGGCGGATTCCTCCCCTATAAATTTCCGTGGTGTTTGTTTAACAGTTTAATGGGCATGCTACCGTCGCGCTGGGGCCCCCGAGCAGGGTAATTACAGTTTGGTCCGCCTATGCGGCTCCCGAGACCCATCGGGGCTGCGCGCCCGTTGAAATATTGCCCAGTAACGCCCAGATCCGAGCAATTAATTTATAAGACAGTGGTAAATAGCTCTTGGGTATAGCCATCCGGGGCCGGATAATTGGACCGCTCTCGATCGGACATGATCTATTGTGGTGAAAAACGCGTCCAATAACGAACCGCGTAATTCTCGAGGCAAACAACGAACAACGCGCACACCCCCCACCGGTCGGACGAAGCGGGCGATGATCGATCGACCGCGTAAATTTAAATAAATACAGTTCTTGGAGGAAATAAATCAAGAGGATGAAGAATTAAAACAAGATTACAAGCAAACTTGATATTCTTGAAACATATCTACTAGTTTCTACTAATATATATTTTATTGTGTTCACCAAGAAAGACATTCTTAACAGATCACTAGGGATCATCACCAATAACAACAACAAAAGCAAGAACGACAAGAACTCCTTCACACCAGACTGTCCAGGTCAGTAGATTGCTGACAGCACTGAGAGGAAACATAATTTTCGGAAATTACTATGTTATTTATATGAAACATATGTATGTATTTAAAATTAATAAATGATATCTTAAAAAATATATATACTTAAAAGTATAAAGAATTAATTTAGCCAAGAAAAACTATTTTCTGAAAATCTCAAAGTGGTGTAACTCCTTAAACAAAGAATTCTGTTTTTTCCCTGTATTTTTTTTAAATAACTAATTATTTAACCTTATCTATTATATAATGTTGTCCACAATTACAATACCAGAATAGCGAGTAATTTATTAATCAGGAAAGTTTTTAAAAAAGCAGCAACACATAGGAAATCTCAAAATGGTGTAGCCCCTTAAACAAAGAATTCTGTTTGTTTCCCTGTATTTTTTTTAAATACCTGATAATTATTTAACCTTATCTATTATATAATGTTGTTCACAATTACAATACCAGAATAGCGAGTAATTTATTAATCAGGAAAGTTTTTAAAAAAGCGGCAACATATAGAAAATCTCAAAGTGGTGTAATCCCTTAAACAAAGAATTATGTTTGTTTCCCTGTATTTTGTTTTAAATACCTGATAATTTTTTAACCTTATCTATTATATAATGTTGTCCACAATTACAATACCAGAATAGCGAGTAATTTATTTATCAGGAAAGTTTTTTAAAAAAAGCGGCAACACATAGGACTGAATTCAACAAAAGGATAAGTTGTTAAATCTCTTTATTCTCTCTTCCTCCATGCAATTACGCAACTGCAATCCAGTAAAACGTTCACATTAACACAGTTTTCTTCCCCCGCCCAACACAATACCGAGCCGATTAGACGATTTTCAACGGCAGCCCCGTGCGCGCCCCATCCGTTTACACAGATTCAAGGACCCTCGAGGCCAATCATGAATAAATATCGAGTGGCGACGGGCCCGTGGAGGGTGTGCACGACCGTGTGTGTGTGTATGTGTGCGCACCAGTTCGAATTTAAATGTCAAAACAGTCATTAGGGCATTGTCGGGCCGCATTGATAAGGACACTCGGCCCCGGCGAACAATGGGGGCCGGCTTTTTCGAGCACAGCAAATGGTAATTTATTAATATTAGGTTACATTCGGAGTGAAATTGGGGCAATTTTTCGAGATACATATAAAAGACATATTGAGGATGAATTGTTGTCTGGTGTGATTCACTTTTATTATAATGGTGTAGAAATTAGAATTAAAATAAATCGCTACGTTGATAAATAAGTGACACAAACAAAAATGTAAATTGTATGTTGATTATATGTTCAAAATCAATCCTGGGCTCATATATTTAACGTACATACATATGTGGAAAGCAATATATTAATGTTTTGAATGTATATTATAAAACATGAACCACATGTTTTATAATATACACTCAAAACATTAATATATTGCTTATTACGTTAAGTATACGAGTCTAGGACTATATAATTCATTACATTACACTATTAAACTTTTACTTTAAAATAGATGATTTCTAGTTGTGTCAGTGAAATGTCGATTTATACCTACTGAAAATAACGGTAATATGTATAATAATAATAATAATAATATTAAAATAGATTATTTCTAGTTGTAGCCTACACCGAAAGGTAAAAGGCAAATAGATTTCTTCTTGTGTCACTTTTCTATCATCGGAGTAAAATGTCGATTTATACCTACTGAAAATTACAGTAATATGTCTTGAACATTTGAATATAAAATATATTTTCGACAATATTACCCTTTTCTATCTCTACAACTCTAAGAAATGTTGACCTCAATCTGAATCAGCATCATCCACATCAGAATGTTCTTGACACCACGAAAAGCAGAAGTCCTCTCGACTAATACCAAAATTACATAACTGTCCGACCCTCCTGACCGAAATTTTAATTAGATTCGGACGGACAAATTCTTCACGGCCACCGCGCACACACATACACACATATCTTGCGGTTTTGCTGGCCTGTGCACCCCGGCTTACTTCGGGGTGCCCACGGACGGCAAATTTATTCCTAGTTTTATTTTCGAGGAACGTCCTGGCCATTGTCCGAAATACCTGGAACGGTTTTTATTATGACTTTTCGAGGCGGCCCTTTCGCCCGTCCGTGAATGATTTGTGATCGCACCGTAATGGACACCCGAAAAAATTTAAAGTGCCTTAGAAAGTACTAGCGAAATTATCTAATGATATTCAATTGCATCAATGTCCGTTAGAAAACTAAAGTCGGTCTGAGTAGATGAGGATTTATTGTAGTCTGCTATACGTAATCCACTAATAGATGTTGCATAAATTATTATTAACTTTATATTTTATAGCTTCATGTAGTTCTATGTAATGTCACGTTATATGCGAAAGTCGGCGAAAGACGTTTGAATTTCGGATTAAATTAGAGTAATAAGCTGATGTCAGGATTCGATCCTCCTACGTTGAGTTTACAAGTCCTGCATCTTATTGCATTGGGCTACGGCGGTTATAATTAGAGTAATAATAATCCGGTTAAATGAATTATATAAAAGCAAATTTATATGTACTAAATTTAGGGTATATTTTGATGCACATCGCAAAATTATGTTAGATTAATTTAATTCTAAAATGTGCAATATTCCATAGTCTTAATAATACTGTTGTAAAATTTTGTATTATTTGTAATGTGTGACTAATAGTAAAAAATATTTAATTATATAATACCATACAAATAAACAATAACCTTTAATACTGTATTATCTATTACAGTAACAATACTTTACGTAATTTATTATTATATTACCCTCTTATTTTCGAAATAAACTAACTGCTTTAATACTGGAATTATAACTGCAATAAATATTCTCTCAATTTAACTATAAATTTTGTGTGCCCATCGGTGGCAAAATTATAATCTCAGTCAGCCAGAAAAGATTAAAAGATTATCTTAAAGGGTTTAGCCGGCTTAAAATAAGTGTCAGCTTCTACACCTGGTTATCTAAAACTAGGGAATGTCTATATCTTTCTTCCCGAAAAAGCAATTAGATGCACGTTCTAAGAACTATAATGTGCCGAAATAGCAATTTCAGGGTGAGTCATTAATAGTTCTCTAGGAATTTGCGGTCAAGAAGAATTGCCACAGCGAAACTACCGTAGTAAATTTGATTTTTACGATAAATATTAAATTATTTCGGGCGGAAGCAACTAGTCCTTCAGGATAACTATTGTTATTTTTTATCTAGACAAATGTCTGTTTAAGCGTCGGCAATAATAAAAGAAGCATTATTTAGATTTATAAACACGAGGACAATTTTCGACAAAAAGTTTTTTAATAGCACAGGCATTGTATATTTTGACCAGTTCAAGACGATGTAGGCTATTCAATATATAGGGTGATTCATATCTAGAGCATATAATTGTCTTATATGGCATTGAATTCCTACTATAAAACACTTTTTTTTCGCGAGCCGTTCTTGTACGAGATATTCGAAATTATCCTTTGCACGACTTCTTGTGAAATCTAATAGGCAACAAAAACTAGTTATCTAAAAGATTTTTTTGAATTAGGATGGTACGTATATGTTAGAAGAAATGTGTAATGACGGTTCAAAAATAATTTTAATTAAATTTGAAAACGTATACAAATATCTTGCAATGTGCAGTAGGTCGTTTAAGCGAACAATACGCAGATCCCCGAAAATTATTGCATTCCTTTTATTTCTATCCTTAATTTTATGTATTAATTTGTGTGCCACCTAGTATATGTCTTTATATTTCTTTTATGTGTCTTTACTGTAAAAATATTCTCTATTTCTCCAAAGAAAACATACAGATACAATTTAATAGTAAGTAGAACATAATTTACATTAACTACTGAAATCAGCGAGGTATGATATGTGAAAATTATATAAATTAGCACAAATGTACGAACCCTATTTATAATAGCAGTTACTGTACTTGTTACAATTTGTAACTGACTATCGACCGTTGGGTCGAGTGAGAACTTGCAACGAACTCGTCGCCAAGTATTTATTCTAAAGCGTGAATTACATTGTACTAGATTCGTCAAAAATCTTGAGCATGTTTCTAGTTTCAATTATTCATGTGCAATGTTCAGCTCGCACTATGACCAATACCACGTACTTAAAATATCGTGATTGAGTATGGTATGTGCTGAACACAGCACATGAATAATTGACACCAGAAACTTGTTTCAGACGAATCTAGTAGAATTTAATTCATACCTTCAAGTGTCTACTTAGAATTAAGTATATTTCCTTGTATTTTGATATTTCTAAGAATTTATATAAGAATTAAATAAAGATTTAAATTGATTTTGAATTATAATCATTTTGTTTGAAAATAAAGGGATATGAAAATGAATTCATACTAATGGTTCTAGATTTTCTTGCATTGCCCGTCATTATCAATTCGACGGACTCCACCGATTTATCTCGACATTCCGATTGTACAAAAAGAGCACAAATAAATAAACCAATATAAATTCTATTTCAGCTGCGAGTTTTTGTGTCGCATCTATACAAAAACCGTCGGAATTTATTTAATATTACCATGAAGAAACGGAGAATAATATTTAATTCCTTTTGCAATTACAACAGACAACTCGTCGTAGTACATTTTTTTCTCATCATAAATACACGACATATTGATTTAATTAAATATAATTATACAGACATTACCAATATATACAATGTAAGTTGTATATAAATAACATTATTTACCCGTCGCTAGCCGTATGAAAACAATAATATAATACTCAGCTTACCTGTATGCGTTCTTTTGTGGATTTTCAGGTTTTCGCTCCTCGCAAACACTTTCCCGCATCCGGGGAATGGGCACGGGAACGGTTTTTCGCCGGTGTGCACTCGTATGTGATTGACAAGCTTGTACTTCGCCTTGAAGGGCCGTCCGTTCCGCGAGCAGTTCTGCCAGAAACAGGCGTGCGTCGTGCATTCAGGCCCGCCGACATGCTCCACCGTCAGATGGGTGACGATTTCGTGCATGCTGGTGAAGTGTTTGCCGCAGGTCTTCCGCGGCGGCGGCTGGTCGGGGTCAATCCACAAACATTGCATTTCTTGCTTGATGGGTTGCCTCATATACCGGAAAAACGCGCCGTGGACGTTCGTAGGGTGGTGCGGCATAGGCATGTGTGGGTTTAGGTATTGGTGATTAGGTTGCGCGTGATAGGCCGGATGGTGATCCGTTCGTGAGTATAACATTTGGTGGTGAGGTGCTAAGTGTTGGTGGTGGCCAATATCGCCGTGATGGTGAAACAATACGGGTTCACTAGGCGCCGTCTGTGCCGTCGGAAACTCATGATGGTCCCTCCGCAATAGGAAATCCCTAGCTGCATAACCGGCGTGAGGATTTAAATGACCCATATGTCCATAATTCGTTTGGAAATGATGGTTTTGGGCCGCATCAGGAGCTGTCATAGCCGCGGGATTTTGATGAGGCGACGGTATCGTCGTCGCGCCACCCTGATGCCCCGGACTCATCTTCAATCCATACGTACTCAAGTGATGGTGGTGGCCACCATCTAAAAACGCAGCGTTCATCATCGTACAAGTAAAATAAACTCCAAATTCACTTAAAAAGTACGTCCATTGATGTAACACGTCACAAAACAACACGTCGCGCACAAACTCAAGTACTCTGCAAATCTACTCGTCTGATAGTGCTATCGGTGTGACCTTTTCAACCGAGGCTCACAGCTTGACTGAGAGAACACAGTGGGCCATGCCTGGGGTCCCCGCGGCAATCCAACGAGCTGTGCAACGCGATTGGTTGCCGCTCGGGACCCCTGGTATTGGATCGCACCGCTCAACAGGCTTGTTTGGAGCTGCTGTTGGTTCACGCCGCGCCAATCGCACCGGGAGGTTGGAACATGGATAAAAACATGTGAGGTACTTGTTGAATTTCGAAAAACGAAAAGGAGATCACACGCCGCCGAATCGAATTTTGCGGCGAAAGATGAGAACGTCACGCTGGGCGCAGATACCATCGCACCTGAGCGCGATGGTCTTCATTAATAATTGGACACGGAAGGTGCAGCGGAACTGTCCGGATTTCGAGTTGTTGAAAGAACACATATCACGTTAAAATACTGTCCCAAAAAAATAAATGTTTGTATAATAAAGGCAGTTTACAAGGTCAATAATACTGTCAATATATTAGAATAATGACAGTGCTACTATACGATAACATATGTAAAATTATGATTATTCTAAAATAATGACAGTACTACTGATCATGTAAGGTATAGTAATGATGAAATGAAAAGAATAATGTTGTTTATCCAGATAATTTATTACTTGATACATATTGAAGGAGGATTCAAGCAAATACTGGCAGTACTAGAAATGGCAGTAGAATATCGCGGCCGTCGCGCTACCAACTATAGATATATAGAGGATTGAAAATTGGATTGTATTGTCACAAATATATTTTTCTAAATGACTTAAATTATCGTAATAAAGTAGAATAACTAAAATAGTCAATAGTCGGACTTTTATTCGACCCGATAGTTCTTCGATATGCAATAGTTGGAGTGCGAGTGTGCGCGCCCGGCGCCTCCACCATAAATGCGCGAAGACAAATACGTATATTTTAAAGCACCGGTGGCCAACTTTTGAGCTTGCTTAGTTCATATTAGTAGAACACGAGTTGTTGTAGACAATAGATAAAATACATTAACACTAAGGATAGCTGAAAACTTAGATTATTAATTTTATAATATAAAAGTAAATGAGTAAAACAAAACATCTAACGTGTTACCAGGGTATCCCTGGCCTGGTGTTATGTTAAAAATACAGCGCTCATAATTCATATTATTAACTGAAACTAAATTTCCGTGGTTCGACGGGGTATCATGAATCATTCAATTAAGGCTTATTGCAGGACGGATAATGAATAAATTTATCTATATAAATTAGAGCATACAGTTAATATACATAATTCCTAGAAGCTACATTTTCAAAATATAATACCGAAATGATTTTTAAAACATATTTATCACATCCCATTATTTTAAGTCTATATTCATCAATTTTATATATTTCGTTATTAAATTTCAATACGTTTTATATATATATATATATATATATATATATATATATATATATATATATATATATATATTAGTGAATACAACTAGTGTAGATACTATTGAGAAGATGTATATCTGAAAACACTAAACCGAAATGATTTTGAGTCTAGTTTCTGACATTTATATTTGCGCGAACACAATTAAATTAAGTTTTATAAATAAATTAAAACATACAGCTAATATAGATACTTTCCAGTATCCATAATTTACTAAATATAATCCCGAAAAGTTAAATATCAAAGCCCATTATTTTCAGCATATTTTCTAAATTTTTGGTCGTTCGTTGTTAAATTACAGCATGTTTTATAACAATATTACATATATAGATACTCTCCCGAAGGTATATTTTAGAAAATGCAAAACCGAATTGATTTTCAAAGCTTAAATATCATTATTTTGAGCTTATTTTCTGATACAACTAATATAAATACTTTTCAGACGGTGCATTTTAGAAAATACAAAACCGAAATTATTTTCAAAGCTTTCAAAGTTTCATAGGGCTGGAAAAGCCTTTTAATAGCATCCTACGAGAAGAATTTATGTTAAAAATACAGCGCTCAAAATTAATATTATGTTGATTTTCAAAGCTTAAATTTCAAAGTACATTATTTTGAGCATATTTACTGATACAACTAATATAAATAGTTTTCAGACGAGTGCATTTTAGAAAATACAAAAGCAAAATTATTTTCAAAGCTTAGAATATCATAAATTTCATAGAGATGGAAAAGGCCTTTGATAGCATCCTACGAGAAGAAATATGGAAGAGCCTTGAAAATAAAGGAGTAAATGGAAGACTAGTAGAGGCAATCGAAGCGTTGTACAAAAACACACTCAAGGAACACGGACTATAGAGAATTTAGAACAAGGCAAGGAGCGATCCCAAGTCCATTATTGTTTATTTACACTGATGGATATATAAAATTTTAGTGGCTGGGTCGATAAAAAAATCTCATGTATCAATATATGCATATCGAGATAGGAGCTTAAAAGTTAAAAATAAAGAATAAAGAGAAGGAAAATATGCAAGGATAGAGACTTTCCTTTTTCTATTGTCATTTTGTTATTAACATTGTGTAATTTTTTCAAATCAATTGTATGACGGATACATGCTAACAAATAATAATAATGAAATATGTTCGACTTTGTCACCGAAAAAAAAACACAATTTTCCAATTTACTTCGGGCATCTGGTGCACTGATATGTTTTACACAAAGATCAGTAAAAAAATTAAACAAAAAATGTTGCATAATTTTTTTTATGGACCCAGCTCTAAAATCGGCATATCGAGATAGGAGCTTAAAAGTTAAAAATAAAAAATAAATAGAAGGAAAAATATGCTAAGATAGAGACTTTCCATTTTCTATTGCCATTTAGTTATAAACATTGTGTAATTTTTTCAAATCATTTGTATGACGGATCCATGGTAAAAAATAATAATAATGAAATATGTTCGACTTGGTCTCAGAGAAAAAAAATACTTATAATCAAAATTTTCTAATTTCCTTCGGGCATCTAGTGCACTGATATGTTCTGCACTAGGATCAGTAAAAAAAATTAAACAAAATATGTTGCATAATTTTTTTATCGACCCAGCCACTAAAATCGAGATAGGAGCGTAAAAGTTAAAAATAAAAAATAAATAGGAAACATATGCCAAGATAAAGACTTTCCATTTTCTATTGTCATATTGTTATAAACATTGTGTATTTTTTTTCAAATCAATTGTATGACGGATCGATGGTAAAAAATAATAATAAAGAAATATGTTCGACTTGGTCGGCGAAAAAAAATACATATAATCAACATTTTTCAATTTCCTTTGGACATCTGGTGCACTGATATGTTTTGCACTAAGATCAGTAAAAAAATTAAACCAAATATGTTGCATAATTTTTTTATCTACCCAGCCTCTAAAATCGGCATATCGAGATAGGACCATAAAAGTTAAAAATTAAAAATAAATAGAAGGAAAAATATGCCAACATAGAGACTTTCCATTTTCTATTGTCATTTTGTTATAAACCTTGTGTATTTTTTTTCAAATCAATTGTATGACGGATTCATGATCGAAAATAATAATTTTAGTAAAATGACTTTATAAGAAAAACAAATTTTCCTTTCGAAATTCGCCAAAAATCTCTAATCTGTATGGAGAGGAAAAATATTTTAGGTAAATTTTCAAAATGAAACTAAATATTTGTATACGAAGCATGTTTATTACATGTCTTTAATAAATATCCTAATTTTAATTCATATTTAACAACTGTAAGTAAATTTACGGCAATTTTAATATAGTAGCTTCGTATACAAATATTTAGTTTCATTTTGAAAATTTGCCTAAAATTTATTTTGCCAAACAGCGAACTTAAATCTCGAAAGTTTAGTGATTAATAAACTTGTTTTTGATAAACAAGTTCATGTTCATTAATATTAAACGAATGTGACTGCGATTTTAGTATAACGTCTTGAAAAGAAAAAGAAATTTGTCTTTAAAAATTTGATAAATATTCAATTTATAAAATAACTATACCCGATCTCAGCGGTAGTTTTTTTTCACGGCGAACCTATTCAAAAAAAAAAACTGAAGATACGGGCGGCAGAAATGATGTAATTACGAAGACTGGTAGGACTGGTGACAACAAGAGACACAATGCGAAAGATATAACAAGACTATCATCAACAGCAATATAATAATAATAATAATAATTTGCTTTCTATTTCAAATAAATTGCAGTACATATATAAACAATGTTTACAATAAAATAAAAAGCTATCTATTATTTCAAGTAACTCATTTAAGTTTTGGTAGAAATCTGCCCGGAAAAAAATTCCAAACGAATATTCCGGTTTTCAGAGAAACAATTATTATACCGTTTATTGCACCTGGTGAACATTTTTCATTAAATCTTGCACAATTGAGGGGTACACCAGTTGAAGTTTGAAATTTTATCATGTGACGGGTTTGTATTTTGCTTAAGGGAAAAATGTATTAAGATTTTTTATTTGGTTCAAAATTGTCTATCCAACAGTGTAAAGATCATCTTGATTGGACAATTTTGATTTTGTTTCACTTTTTCGACTTTACCGCCAGAACGTCTACAATTTTATAACAATATTTTTCGATTTTTCTCTTTGGAAATTGAATACCTACAATATCAGATTAAAATCCACTTTCTATCATGAAATAAAATTTTAAAAGTTTCAAAAATTTGCCAAGCCCTGTAATTTTTCCCGCCATTTAGCTATATTTCCAATTAAATGACATAAGCTATAGAGCTATATCACTTCTGGGACGGCCCCAATTTTGAACGGACGGAAGGTAGTTTTGGCGTTTTTACAGATTTTTATCATGTGACGGGTTTGTCTTTTCTTTTAGGGAAAAAATGTATTAAGATTTTTCATTTCGTTCATAATTGTCTATCCAACTGGCTAAAACTCATCTTGATTGGACAATTTTCATTTTATTTTTCTTCACTACTTCGACTTTACCGACGAAACGATATGCTTATTATAACAATATTTTTGTGTTTTTCTCTTTGGAAATGAAAGACCTACAATATAAGATTAAAACCCACTTTCTATCATGAAATAAAATTTTCTAAGTTTCAAAAATTTGCCAAGCTCTATAGCTTTGCAGGTTCAATTTGAAACAATCTCGACATTTTCGCCGCCATCTAGATTATATTTTGAATCAGACTACATATTTTTTAGTGCAAGGCTATTTCTGGACCGGCCCAAATTTTGACGAAACGAACGATAGTTTTGGCATTTACCGAATTTTAGCACTTTTATAAATTATCATTTGACGGGTTTGTCTTTTATGTTAGGGAAAACATTTATTAAGATTTTTCATTTCGTTCATAATTGTCTATCTAACTGGCTAAAACTCATCTTGATTGGACAATTTTCATTTTATTTTTCTTCACTACTTCGACTTTACCGCCAAAACGATACGCTTATTATAACAATATTTTTGTGTTTTTCTCTTTGGAAATGAAAGACCTACAATATAAGATTAAAACCCACTTTCTATCATGAAATAAAATTTTCTACGTTTCAAAAATTTGCCAAGCTCTATAGCTTTGCAGGTTCAATTTGAAACAATCTCGACGTTGTCGCCGCCATCTAGACTATATTTTGAATTAGACTACATATGTTTTAGTGCAAGGCTATTTCTGGAACGGCCCAAATTTTGACGCAACGAATGATAGTTTTGGCATTTTTACAGATTTTTAGCACTTTTATAAATTATCATGTGACGGGTTTGTCTTTTGTTTTAGGACAAAAATGTGTAAAGATTTTTCATTTCGTTCAAAATTGTCTATTCAACTGTATAAAACTCATCTTGATTGGACAATTTTTATTTATCTTCACTTCTTCGACTTTACCGCAAAACCGGTACACGTTTTATAACAATATTTTTACGTTTTTATGTTTGGAAATGAAAGACCTACAGAAGAAGAAGATATATTTATTGTAACATACATACATACAAGTTATACATACATGTGCAAGAGGCCATCGACCGTGGTCTTTCAGCCTAAAGACCTACAAAATAAGATAAAAACAACTTTTTAGGGCTACTGAGTTTGACTGAGGCTACTGAGTTTGACTGAGGCCACTGAGTTTGACTGAGGTTACTGAGTTTGACTGAGGCTACTGAGTTTGACTGAGGCTAGTGTGTTTGACTGAGGCTACTGAGTTTGATTGAGGCTACTGAGTTTGATTGAGGCTACTGAGTTTGACTGAGGCTACTGAGTTTGACTGAAGCTACTGAGTTTGACTGAGGCTACTGAGTTTGACTGAGGCTACTGAGTTTGATTGAGGCTACTGAGTTTGATTGAGATTTATATACGTCAGTGACAGTTTTTTTTATCACGGCAATGTGATTAACTTTTGTGTACGAAATGTGAAGCACACTCTGATTGGTCTACTTAAATGTCCTCCAGATACCAAACGAAGACGATTTTATAACTAAAAAAATCGAATCCTTGCTAGATTAACTCACCTCTACCACAACGACAACACTGCGATTGCCCTCGAATTACATAACATCCTGTATATGCGGGAGTAAATTTGTGATGAATTATTTCGGTTCGATATTTAAAAATTATATATTTAATTGATATATTTCATTTAGATTGTATTTTTTTTATGATTATTAAATAAAATATTTAAAAAAAAAACCTTCTGGAATGTTGGATGAATCTTGCTGTATTATAACATTGTCTATTTTCAGTAAACTGCATTAATTTAGGTTTGGATAGTCCTAGTAAGTATTTTCCGTCGCCGAAGTTGACAAATAATAATTCCACATGATAAATCAATCCCACTAGAAACGCTACAGATTTACAAAGCAGAACAAAAAACATATACTCAGCTCTGTGAAATAAATGGCGTGATTGTGTCCTGCCGGTGTATCTTTTCCCATCCTGGGCACACGAGGCGCGCAATGACAATGGCGCCTGGTGCATTTACAGTAATGGCTCCCAGAAATTACGCGATTAATCTTAGTCGCCGCACTGTCAGGTGAAATATCGACTGGCCATTTCGGCCTTATTAAATTATACGCGCCCAACTCCATACGCCTCTTATTAATGATGATGATGGAGCCCCTCGGATTTTATAGATTCCATTTAAAAGAGAACCACGCGGCATGGCGTCATTTTCTGACCGGTCATCATAATTCATGTACAATGATACTCAATAACAATAACTACTTAAGCAATAATGATATTTCAGAGGTTTTCTGTGATGTTAAGGTAAATACCGGGATTATAGCTATAAAGATAGAAGAAGTTTTTTAGTAATAATAATAATACAAAAACTGCAGACAGATAATCTCGAAATAAATGTTGATTTTGAAAATGATAAAACTTATATTCGTAGTAATGTAATGTAATTTATTTTAGCACAATAATATACAGCTAAAATAACATGTGGGAGTAATAATATAATAACCAAATAATACTATTACATTTTAGTGTGCCTCTAAGAACTATATTACTATATTATTAGTTTTAAATTATAATATTACACAATTCAGCAGCCATTAAATTGGTTACATTACAATAAAATAAATTACCGTTTTTATTATATTTATTACCATATGATTAGTCACAATTTTTATAAATAAATTTTAATTTTTATGCACCTATTATGGAAAATTAATGGCCAGTTACTGAATGCATGTTTTTTTGTTTAGTTTAAATTTGAATAAGATTCCCGAAGATACTTTATATAATTAAAAAACTGTTATTTTATTCATATGTGTTTCTTTTCAATGTAATTTTTATATTAATGAATTGCCACCGTAAAAGCAGATAGAAATATGATTAAACATAATATTATTTTAAATCATAAATACAAAAAGGCGACAGTGTAAATATTTATTTACGTATTTTCTGCACATGTGCTTCAATTTATATACCTAATATACTTGAGTTGCACGTTTACAAAACACACTGGAAATTGAAGCTATGGAAAAGTATATAGAAAAGAAACAGCTAAACTGGTGGGGATATTTAATTAGGATGGACAAAAAGAACATAACAGGTATGGGAAGCAATAAATGGAAATAAAAGAAGAAGAGGTAGGCCAAGAAAAGAGTGGGACAACAGAATAGAGGAAATCATAATCAAGAAAGGAGAGATAATTAAACAAGCAAGAGAACTGGTGAAGAACAGAAAAGAGTGGAAAGAACATCAACAAATCATTTTAGAGGTCGTTTTTCGCCAAAAGTAGACATCAACCACACTTCTTTTCTTTTAGAAAAATAGTTTTAATAGCGTTCACGTAGCAGTTGTATATTGCAACTCCTTCCTTTTGGAAAATGAATAGACTGTATGGAAATTAATTTTTCAAAAGAAAGGAGTTGCCATTTGTTGTTGTTCTTGATGAGCATTGTATATTGGAGAGTTTTTATATTTTTTTGAGTTGTCATGCCATATAAAAATAAATATAATAATAATAAAGGTCTTTTTTATACGTAAAAAAAGACCTTTATTATTATTACATTTATTTTTATATGGCATGACAACTCAAAAAAATATAAAACCCCTCCAATATACAATGCTCATCAAGAACAACAACAAAAAAATACATAAAAAAATAAAAACAAAAATAAAAGTGATAATCAGCAAAATACACATTTCCTAAGTAATCTGGACACATTAAAGCCGATTTGCTGGCGTAAAAGTAATTTATGCCTATCTTTATTATATACCCAAATTAGTTAGGTAGTGCAAAATGTTGGAAACTGGCATTTATAATTGTGCCCTTCCTAATTTTCACCATTTTATTTACACCTTTGAGCGATCAGTGTAAAATACCTAACTATTTTTACATTTACAAATTCTCGAATTAATTAACAAATACCACCGTGTGGGCGGTTTAATTGTGTGCACTAATCGCCAAATAAATATTGAAATCTAAACACTAATCGTCGCATTATTAATTGCGCAAAATAAATATGTTAATTCCGAAGCGTTATATGGAAATATCTGAACCCGCTGCCAGTTCCAATTTTTCTAATTGAATTAAAAATGCAAATGAGCCAGGCTTTAAATTGTAAGTACCAATATATTATACATAAATTTGTTATTAGCATACGTTTAATATTTAATTTATCGGTTTTGAATTGGCGGGGGAAATATTCGTCAATAACTATGCAAATATAACGTTGGACGAATGACGAAATAATCGTAAAATTTAAAAGACACAGCTCAATACGGTCGTAAATAATACACGCCGCGCGGAGGAGAAGAAACGAAAAAAAAAAAACCAGCCGGCACACTTAAATTTTATTACAGTTTTATATTTATAAATACATTTTTCGGGGCGATTGTCTTTTTGGGCATGTCGATTGAAAGCAAATATGTGGATTAAATGTGGAATTTAATGTGCGGCATAAATCACGCGCGGGTTATTTTAATGCGCATGTGAAATCGTGGAATGACAGCAATAAATCAAATATCACATCACTGTGCACGTTGTAAGGGTTAAACCACAAATCATCGCGCGGAAAGACCGCTAGTTTATGGCGGTGCAACTCGCTACAGGTATTCTAATACTCAAAAATGCAGGACCGTATTTCCCCATATTCATACGAGATACACCACTAGCTACTGTGCTATTATTTGTTTTTAAATTGTTTATGTTGGAGGAGACATTATTTTTTGATAGTGTTTATTAAATATTAGAGCACCAAGTATTGTAAGTGAATAAAGTTCGTTGTAGACAAGACAATTTCTTAGCTCAAAAGTTGTTCAAGAAACGAATTCATATATCCTCCTCCTATACAATTAGTCCTTGACAAATAGAACGCGTTATATTTTTCCATTCGATCTACCATACAATTCAATATTTCAAATAATTTGCCGTATGATACGAAACAATTTAGATTGTCTCGCATCTTGACTAACTTTTGAGTCAAGAAATTGTCTTTTCTAAAACGACCTTAAAGCCCGTATGACATTATTTCCTATATCGTTTTATATATAAGAATTGATATATTAAACTGTACAACTATTTCTAAATGAAAAATTAACATTGTGTATTACGGTGTTGTTATTGTTAAGTAAATTTATTATTATTCCGCCGCTATATCATTTTCTACATGTGTGTATGACACACTAGTTTATGTCTAAACTAGATAATGTCATACGGGCTTTATACAAATTTCTGATATGAGAATAGAGCTACTCCGTGCCTGTACAGTGGTCTCGTGTATTCGCATGTTAAAATAATTATACACAATCCCGGGATGTCAGTGAAACGGACACAAGCCGGCCTGTAGAATAGGTTATGCTAATATCACACAAAAGATGCGTCCCCTGCATTTTATTGCCTTCGACTTAATTCTTTAAAACCAACAGGTCGTAATTGGTCGACATTTTATTAGTATAAATATTCAGGGAATCGTTGGGATGTTTACCTTTTCAATTTGGTTATTAGGGGGGGCCAGGTATGCATTCCAAACAAATCGCTTTAAAATAACGCAATAAAATACGAAGTAAAGGGAGTAAAGGGAGATAAATTGATATAAACTTTGTGCACATTTGTTTGTATGCTAGATAATTTTCTACTATAACTTGGTACCTATGTCCTTGTTATTTATCTACTTAATAGATACTCCTTACAATCTTGGAATTTTAAATTTGAAAATGTAATTTTTGTCTATAAATGTTGGAAAAACTAAATTATAAAGACTACAATGAGTTATCTTCATTATCTTCAAAGATATTGCTTGTAAAAGTTGAAATTTGTATTATCACACATTCCTGCAAAAATACCTATTCATCATGATGCAATTTTAAGATTTTTTATGTTATTCTTGTTTGAATATGAATGAAAAACTCCATTATAAAGACTTCAATGAGGTATCTTCATTATTTTCAAAGATATGACTTGTGAAAGTTGAAATTTGTTTCTCACACATTCCTAGATAATATTCAACTAGGTACCTCTGTTCTTGTTATTTATCTACATAATAGATACTCCTTACAGTCTTGGAATTTTTTTAATTTGAAAATGTTATTCTTGTCTATAAATGTTGGAAAAACTAAATTATAAAGACTCCAATGAGTTATCTACAGTATCTTCAAAGATATGGCTGGTAAAAGTTGAATTTTGTATTACCACACATTCCTGCAAAAATACCTATTCACCATGATGCAATTTTAAGATATTTTGTATTATTCTTGTCTAAAAATGTATGATAAACTCAATTATAAAAACTTCAATGAGTTATCTTTATTATTTTCAAAGATATGACTTGTGAAAGTTGAAATTTGTTTCTCTCACATTCCTAGATAATATTCAACTAGGTACCTCTGTTCTTGTTATTTATCTACATAATAGATACTCCTTACAGTCTTGGAATTTTAAATTTGAAAATATTATTCTTGTCTATAAATGTTGGAAAAACTAAATTATAAAGACTCCAATGAGTTATCTTCAGTATCTTCAAAGATATGGCTTGTAAAAATTGAAATTTTAATTATCACACATTCCTGCAAAAATACCTATTCATCATGATGCAATTTTTAGATATTTTGTGTTATTCTTGTCTAAAAAATGTATGAAAAACTCAATTATAAATACTTGAGATATCTTCATTATTTTCAAAAATATGACTTGTGAAAGTTGAAATTTGTTTCTCAAACATTCCTGCTCAAATATCTCTTCATTATGATGCAATTTTAAGATTTTTTGGTTCTATTACTGTCTATAAATTTTAAAAAAACTAAATTATAAAGACTCCAATGAGATATCTTTATTATCTTCAAAGATATGGCTTGCAAAAGTTGAAATTTGTATTATCACACATTCCTGCAAAAATACCTATTCATCAAAATGCAATTTTAAGATATTTTGTGTTATTTTTGTCTAAAAATGTATGAAAAACTAAATTATAAAGACTTCAATGAGGTATCTTTATTATTTTCAAAGATATGACTTGTGAAAGTTGAAATTAGTTTCTCACACATTTCTGCTAAAATATCTCGTCATTATGATGCAATTTTAAGATTTTTTTGTTCTGTTACTGTCTATAAATGTTTAAAAAACTAAATTATAAAGACTCCAATGAGATATCTTTATTATCTTCAAAGATATAGCTTGTAAAAGTTGAAATTTGTATTATCACACATTCCTGCAAAAATACCTATTCATCATAATGCAATTTTAAGATATTTTGTGTTATTTTGGTCTAAAAATTTATGAAAAACTCAATTATAAAGACTTCAATGAGGTATCTTTATTATCTTCAAAGATATGACTTGTGAAAGGTGAAATTAGTTTCTCACACATTTCTGCTAAAATATCTCTTCATTATGATGCAATTTTAAGATTTTGTTGTTCTATTATTGTCTAAAAATGTTGGAAAAACTAAATTATAAAGACTCCAATGAGATATCTTTATTATCCTCGAAGGTATGGCTTGTAAAAGTTGAAATTTCTATTATCACACATTCCTGCAAAAACACCTATTCATCATGACGTAATTTTAAGATTTTTTCTGTAATTCTTATCTAAAAATGTATTAAAAACTCAATTATAAAGACTTCAATGAGGTATCTTCATTATCTTCAAAGATATGACTTGTGAATGTTGAAATTAGTTTCTCACACATTCCTGCTAAAATATCTCTTCATTATGATGCAATTTTAAGATTTTCTTATTCTATTATTGTCTATAAATTCTGGAAAAACTAAATTATAAAGACTTCAATGATATATCTTTATTATCTTCATAGATATGGCTTGTAAAAGTTGAAATTTATATTATCACACATTCCTGCAAAAATACCTATTCATCATGATGCAATTTTAAGATTTTTTTATGTAATTTTTTTTGAATATGGATTAAAAACTCAATTATAAAGACCCCAATGAGATATATTTATTATCTTCAAAGATATGGCTTGTTTAATTTGAAATTGATATTATCAATGTTTTCTGCTAATGAAAACTATTCCTCACTATGTAATTCGCAGTTTTTATTTATTACACTAGTCAAGAAATGTATTAAGAACTCAATTTTAAAAATTCTAAAGACCTTAGTGATAAATCTTCATAGTCTTCAAAGATATGGCTTATTATATTTCAAATTTATATTATCAGTTTTTTCTGCTAAGAAAAACGGTTTCTCATTATGCATTATGTAAATTTAGAATTTTTTTTGAGTACACTGGTCCAAAGATATATTAGGAACTCAATTTTAAAAAGTCAAACGAGATATCTTCATCTTCAATGACATGGCTTGTAAAAGTTGAAGTTTGTATTATCACACATTCCTCCTAAAAACAGGATTCATCATTTTAGAATTTTTTGTGTTATACTTGTCCAGAAATGTATGAAGATCTAAATTACAAAAGCCCTAATGATACATCTTCAGTATCTTCAAAGAAATGGCTTATTAAATTTGAAATTTGTATTATCAGCTTTTTCTGGCAAGGAAAACGGTTCCTCATTATCTAATTTTAGAATATTTTGTTTGTTTTAGTTGTTCAAAAATGTATTATGAACTTAATTTCAAAATCACTAATGAGATATCTTCATTGGTTTCAAAGATATGGCTTCTATAAGTTGAAATTTGTATTGTCACATATTCCTGCATAAATACCTATTCATCATGATGCAATTTTAAGATATTTTATGTTACTCTTGTTTGAATATGGATGAAAAACTCAATTATAAAGACCCCAATGAGATATATTTATTATCTTTAAAGATATGGCTTGTTTAATTTGAAATTGATATTACCAATGTTTTCTGCTAATGAAAACTATTCCTCATTATGTAATTCGTTGTTTTTATTTATTACACTAGTCAAGAAATGTATTAAGAACTCAATTTTAAATACTCTACAGACCTTAGTGATATATCTTCATTGTCGTCAAAGATATGGCTTATTAAATTTCAAATGTATATTATCAGTCTTTTCTGCTAAGGAAAACGGTTTCTCATTATGCATTATGTAAATTTAGGATATTTTTTTTGGTGCACTGGTCCAAAGATGTATTAGGAACTCAATTTTAAAAACTCAAATGAGATATCTTCATTATCTTCAATGACATGGCTTGTAAAAGTTGAAGTTTGTATTATCACACATTCCTCCTAAAAACAGGATTCATCATGATGCAACTTTAGAATTTTTTGTGTTATATTTGTCCAGAAATGTATGAAGATCTAAATTACAAAGACCCTAATTGTATATCTTCAGTATCTTCAAAGAAATGGCTTATTAAATTTGAAATTTGTATTATCAGCTTTTTCTGGCAAGGAAAACGGTTCCTCATTATCTAATTTTAGAATATTTTTGTTGTTATAGTTGTTCAAAAATGTATTATGAACTTAATTTCAAAATCACTAATGAGATATCTTTATTGGTTTCAAAGATATGGCTTCTATAAGTTGAAATTTGTATTGTCACATATTCCTGCATAAATATCTATTCATCATGAGATTTTTTTATGTAATTCTTGTCCAAAAATGTATGAAGAATCAATTACAAGCCGCGGTTATAAAAGATCCTACTCAGTATTTTCACAGATTCGCGTTTATAAATGATTTATTAATTTCTCCACATATAGGGACATATGTAGAGAAATTAATAAATCATTTATATACTAATATATATGGTAATTATAATTTTTTTTTTCATTGTTAATTAGTATGGATAGATACCTTATCAAGAACTTCAAAACCAATTTTGAACTGGTTTGCTTCATAAGTATAAGAATCAGTTTAAAAAAAAATTACATTTATTCCATTAAAATAATAGTTTTGTACATAAATACATTACATTTATTTATTTAGTATGAATATTTTCAAACAGTTTTAAAATTTAGATCAACTATCTAAATTTAAAAACTTGATACTCTTCACACTGTTTATATGTTTCAGTTCATCGGCATCCATCTCGCACGGCGTTAAGAAAACGCGTATTCTCGCACATAAAAATTCAAAAGTTTCTAAATCTACACATGGATTTTCAAGGATAAATAAAACGATTTTTTACTTTGTTTTTTATCTCACCATCCTCCTCGGAGGAGCTCGAAAATGGCTAGAGCTTAGCCAAAACTAGTTGCAAAGTGTAACTGAAGTGTGATAAAAAAGAAAGTAAAAAATCGTTTTATTTATCCTTTAAAATGAATTATCACAAAGTAGGCGCCTTAACAATCCAATACATGGATTTTTCACCTTGTTGGAATGATATATAGTGGTTAAGAGCAAAAATGTGGATAGGCACAGTAAGTAAAAGTATGATGGCAAATGGTGGCAGAGCTGAAAGAATTAATATCTACTAACAGGTTACTAATTGATAACAAATTAACAAAAAAGATAAGCTGTAGGGATTCAAGCCTTATGCATATAGAAGAGGTCAAACAATATTGAAAAAGTTGGGTACCGCTGCTACCGAATCTAGCATTGCAAATGCAACAAACAGATAATCTTATTACTTTATTTATAGACGATCCATTCCCGAAAGCAAACAATGCCACAAAGTACGCATTACCAGTGTGCGTACAACTCGTTAAAGATCCTAATCCTTAATACCTTTATTACCGTGATATCTGCTGAATATTGTGAACCGTCCCACAATCTATAAAAGGATTAAAAGGATTAAACGACGGGGCACTTAAAATGAAATTTACTTGTTAGCTGACGATAGTAGTTTTGCATTTTGGGAAAACATTGAACTCGTTATGGTAACGTCCTGTTACATGCAGAGTTTGTTTTTGTAACGATATGCTTAAGTTTATACAATTACAAGCTTTATTTACCTATTTGTGCACCTAAATAATGATAGATGTAATCACTATTTATGGCCTTGTTTTTATTTAGCCCATACCGCTCGATCTATTGTTGTGATGGGTTGTTTCGATGCAATTATAATTACAATTAAATAACTATCAAATGAAATCCATGGCTTGGACAATTATTATATTTGTTGGTATTGTAATACACTTTGCAAAAAAATTTTCGTTGTAGCGAAATTGTTTGTTTGACATTTGTAAAAATTGAATGCTAGTAATATGAATAAAATTTACTATTTATCTCCCCATAGAAATATTTGTTTAGTTGGAATGTGTAAGAAAATAAAACGAAAGGGAGAATACCGACTACTACCTACTATTACCTAACGAGTCCTTTGGAGGTTTTTCTGCCTGTATTTGAAATAATAATAATTTTAAGAAAATGCATGCCTTTCTCTGTTTAACAGTTTTTCGACATTGAAATTCTAAAAGTAGTAATTCGAACCCCGAAAGTTATTACTATAATGATTTTCATACAAGTTCTTCATTCCCATGTTTAAGAATTGCAATCGTCTCAACGGCTTTTGCCTTCTTACATTTTGTGGGTATGTCTACAGTAATTACGTGCTATATTAGTCCACCCTTAACAATAGCACCAACAAACACACAAAACATATATATCCGACATGGCATGGAGAATCAAAACGTTAAATCGGCCCGCGAGCATTCCCACGGATCTATAATATCCGCAGCCCGTAATTACGCCGAATCAACCCCCAGGCCTGAAATGAGCTCCGCCGCCGTGCGCGCCTTACAAATTCGTACCAGACCGGAAGTCACACGTGCGATTGTTCCGCACATGTAATTATTATGATTACACACGTGAAGTCAGGGGGCCGGGCTATTGTTCCTCCATAGGAATGTTTGACTCTTTTGACTGTGTACATTTCTCAGCGAGGGCTCAGCTTTGTGATCGTCCACTTACAATTGACAATGAGGCGCGATGCTATGTGCCGATTTTGCTTTATTCAAATTTAAGGGTGAAAATACGTTGAGTGCATTGTCGTCTTCGATCTAACGTACTTTATAAAGTCATTCTCTACATGGGTATGAGTTTTTAATATGTGGATTCTTAACGATTTTTCAAACCATTCTTTCAGTTTGTAAAGAAATACAACTACCTTAAGAATAAAATATAACATAGTTGAGGTAATTAATAGAAAGAGGACCAATATTAAGATATGCTAAAATCGATACAAAAAAAAAATATAAAAATAACTTATACATAACTAACAGTCCGCGAAAAAATACTATAATTTATATATATATATATATATATATATATATATATATTGCTATTGAAAAAAAATTGGCGAAAAAAATTGTAAAATGAAAAAAATTTAAAATTTCGATTTTTTTTTTTAATCTTCAAAATGGTATGGCGACACATAATTTTGGGCTCTATTTTTTACTACAAAATATTTTTTTTTCAATAGCCCCAAGTATCTCCTTTAAAACAAACAAAAGTCCATTTCTGTATCTATAATAGTTTTCGAGATATTTAAAAAATAAAGTTGAAAAATTAGACAAATGGTAAAATTTTGAATGTTGAATAAGTTTCGAACAATTTTTTTTTCCGTTTGTAAATCTAAATGGTCGTTCCATGTCAATCGGAAAAAATGTATTTTTTTTTCAAAAGTCATACAAGATTAAAAATTTTACCATTTTTTCTAATTTTTCAACTTATTTTTTAAATATCTCGAAAACTATTATAGATACAGAAATGGTCTTTTGTTCGTTTTAAAGGGTTATTGACAAAAAAAATATTTTGTAGTAAAAAATAGAGCCCAAAATTATGTGTCGCCATACCATTTTGACGATTTAAAAATATTCGAAATTCTAATTTTTTTTCATTTTACAATTTTTTCCCCCATTTTTTTTCAATAGCCCCAAGTATCCCATTTAAAACAAACAAAAGACCATTTCTGTATCTATAATAGTTTTCGAGATATTTAAATAATAAAGTTGAAAAATTAGAAAAATGGTAAAATTTTGAATGTTGAATAAGTTTCGAACAATTTTTTTTTCCGTTTGTAAATCTAAATGGTCGTTCCATGTCAATCGGAAAAAATGTATTTTTTTTCCAAAGTCATACAAGATTCAAAATTTTACCATTTTTTCTAATTTTTCAACTTTATTTTTTAAATATCTCGGGAACTATTATAGATACAGAAATGGTATTTTGTTTGTTTTAAAGGTGATACTTGGGGCTATTGAAAAACAATATTTTCTAGTAAAAAATAGATCCCAAAATTATGTGTCGCCATACCATTTTGACTATTTAAAAAAAATAGAAATTCTAATTTTTTTTCATTTTACAATTTTTTTCCCCAATTTTTTTTAATAGCCCCAAGTATTCCATTTAAAACAAACAAAAAACCATTTCTGTAGCTATAATAGTTTTCGAGATATTTAAATAATAAAGTTGAAAAATTAGAAAAATGATAAAAATTTTAATGTTGAATAAAAATAATAAAAATGTTTTTCGGTTTATAAATCTTTATTTATTTTAGTTTTGACCAAATTTCGTTCAAATTGAAAGGGGTCGATTCCAACTATTGGTCGATTTGACATGGAATGGACCCATATGCAAATGAGAATACTCGCATACACAATTGGTTGAAATTTAAAAAAACATATTAAATGTGTTTGCATATTAGTATCTGAGGTATGATTAATATATAAACAATAAAATAAATAATAATAAAAATATTGGTGTAAGTTTTCAGACAACATCAGGTAGTGTTGTCACAAAATTAATCAGTTATGCACCATTGAAAATTTCTGAGGTAAATTAAAAAATAACCGGCCGCAGTTAAAAACAGTCCTTTCCGATTAGATAGCGATCTGTGAAGAAGCCGAACGCAATATTAATGGTAAAAACATAAAAGATAGGACAATTGGAAAGGGCGAAGTCGTAAATATTATTGGATGGGGCGCGGTCCTCTTTCTAAAACAAATAAAACAAGCGCAAACATTAGTTATATATAGAGACGTGCGCGGCGACCGCGGGGTCCCTATAGGGTCGTCCTATCTGTCCTCGAAATCGCTGGAAATTGATGTTTTGCCAGCTCCTTAGGGCCGCTCTGACCGCGATGTCCTTACAGAACGCCGCAGCACCATTTGTTACCCACGGGGCCTTATGAGTTTTTCGGGATTTTATGACAAGCTCGACGTTATTAATTCGAAATTTATGACAATTAATTTTTTTCTAGGGGGTTGAGGAATATAAATTTGACATGGATTCAGTTTTAGGTTTATTGGGTTAACCATACCACAGATATTTGTATAATGGGTAGTTTTTCGTGTTAATATATAATACATTTAAGTAAGTTAAGAGTATTCACGTCTATATTTTAGACTGAGAGAATTCATATTTATTTAGGCTATTAGCCAAAGGTCTTTCTGCCTTTCTTTTACTTAGAAAAAAATTAGAAATTATAAATTTAATACTATGGTCTTTTTCTACCAAAAACTGATATGTCTGTTTCAATTATTCTACTTAATTTTAAATTACCACATTTTCTATTATACATGCATCTATATTTTTCCTGTTTTTACGTATTTTTATTGTGTAAATGTGTATTTTGTTTTAATTCCCATATTGTATTGACTTGTGTAATCTTCTTGAAGTGATAACACTAATAAACGATTATTATTATTATTATTACATAAATGTAATAGTTTACATTTGAAAATAAAAGTTGGGGGTTATTACAATTCCAAATGAATAATAAAATATTCGGTTTATTAGTGAATTTATAGAAATGTATGAAAAATTTTAGTAAAATTCACATATCAGTTTCTGCCAAATAGCCATAGAATGTATTCTATTTGTAAATTAAAAGCGTGTGTTATTTATTGTGTATTTTTAACACTAACTTTTATGAAAAATAACAAAAAAAACTTGATCTTGATAGCTATCAGTCCGAGGGCTTTCTCGCTGATACCTGTATCAGCGGAAAAGCCCTCACAGGAGTGGTTTTTACCTTAACTTCACAGAAACCTCTCTGATTAACGTAATTTCGCCTACAACGGGGTTTGAACTCTTACTCCACAATGCACAACGCCTCTAACCACTAGGCCACTGAGCTGGGTGATAAATTACATTTACTGAGAAATCAAGAATAAAAATGGAAAATAGAATGTTTTAACTTGACATATTTTTCCAAATTTACATGTTTTGTTTAATTTTGTTTACTGATCTTAGTGCAGAACATATCAGTGCTCCAGATGCCCAAACGAAATTGGAAAATTTTGATTATAAATTTTTTTTTTTCGGCGACCAAGTTGAATAAATTTCATTATTATTTTTGACCATGAATCCGCCATAGAATTGATTTGAAAAAAAATCACAACTTTTATAACAAATTGACAATGGAAAATGGAAAGTCTCTATCTTGACATATTTTTACTTCTATTTATTTTTTATTTTTAACTTTTACGTTCCTATCTCGATATGCCGACTTTAGAGGCTAGGTCGATAAAAAAAAATATGCAACATATTTTGTTTAATTGTTTTACTGATTTGAGTGCAGAACATATCAGTGCACCAGATGCCCGAAGGAAATTGGAAAATTTTGATTATTAATAGTTTTTTTCGGCGACCAATTCGAATAAATTTCATTATTATTATTTTTGACCATGGATCCATCATACAATTGATTTGAAAAAATTACACAAAGTTTATAACAAAACGACAATGGAAAATGGAAAGTCTCTATCTTGATATATTTTTCCTCCTTTATTTTTTATTTTAAACTTTTACGCTCATATCTCGATATGCCGATTTTAAAGGCTGGGCCGATAAAAAAATTATGCAACATATTTTGTTTAATTTTTTTAATGATCTTAGTGCAGAACATATCAGTGCACCAGATGCCCAAAGGAAATTGGAATTTTTTTATTATAAATATTTTTTTTCGGCGACCAAGTTAGAATAAATTTCATTATTATTTTTGACAATGGATCCGCCATACAATTGATTTGAAAAAGTTTCACAACTTTTATAACAAAATGACAATGGAAAATGGAAAGTCTCTATCTTGACATATTTTTCCTTCTATTTATTTTTTATTTTTAACTTTTACGCTTCTATCTCGAAATGCCGATTTTAAAGGCTGGGTCGATAAAAAAATTATGCAAGATATTTTGTTTAATTTTTTTACTGATCTTAGTGCAGAACATATCACTGCACCAGATGCCCAAAGGAAATTGGAAAATTTTGATTATAAATATTTTTTTTCGGCGACCAAGTTGAATAAATTTCATTATTAGTTTTGACCATGTATCCGCCATACAATTGATTTGAAAAAATTTCACAACTTTTATAACAAAATGACAATGGAAAATGGAAAGTCTCTATCTTGACATAGTTTTCCTTCTATTTATTTTTTATTTTTAACTTTTACGCTCCTATCTCGATATGCCGACTTTAGATGCTGGGTCGGTAAATAAATTATGCAACATATTTTGTTTAATTTTTTTACTGATCTTACTGCAGAACATATCCATGCACCAGATACCCAAAGGAAATTGGAAAATTTTGGTTATAAATATGTTTTTTAGTCGAATAAATTTCATTATTATTATTTTTGACCATGAATCCGCAATACAATTGATTTGAAAAAATTACACAACGTTTATAACAAAATGATAATGGAGAATGGAAAGTTTCAATCTTGACATATATTTTCTTCTATTTATTTTTTATTTTTAACTTTTACGCTCCTATCTCGATATGCCGATTTTAGAGGCTGGGTCGATAAAAAAATTATGCAACATATTTTGTTTATTTTTGTTACTGATCTTGGTGTAAAACATATCAGTGCACCAGATGCCCAACGGAAATTGGAAAATTTTGATTATAAGTATTTTTATTCGGCGACCAAGTCGAAAATATCCAAACTTCAAGAAACTTTTCCCCAGAAAACAGTATTCAGTCGATATACGCACAATATTTTTTTACTTATAATAAAAATTTTCCAAAATTAATCACTAAAAAAATTAAACAAAATATGTTTATCGACCCAGCCAGTCTCTAAAATCGGAATATCGAGATAAGAGCGTGAAAGTTAAAAAATAAAAATAAATAGAAAAAAAAATACATTCAACATTTTTCAATTTTCCAATTTTTTCGGACATCTGGTGCACTGATATGTTTTGCACTAAGATCAGTAATAAAATTAAACAAAATATGTTGCATAATTCTTTATAGGCGATTATAGGAGATAGGAGCGTAAAAGTTAAAAATAAAAAATAAATAGAAGGAAAAATATGTCAAGATAGAGACTTTCCATTTTCCATTATCATTTTGTTATAAACGTTGTGTAATTTTTCCAAATCAATTGTATTGCGGATTCATGGTCAAAAATAATAATAATAAAATTTATTCGACTTGGTCGCCAAAAAACATATTTCTAACCAAAATTTTCAAATTTCCTTTGGGTATCTGGTGCATGGATATGTGCTGCAGTAAGATCAGTAAAAAAAATAAACAAAATATGTTGCATAATTTTTTTACCGACCCAGCCTCTAAAATCGGCATATCGAGATAGGAGCGTAAAAGTTTAAAATAAAAAATAAATAGTAGGAAAAATATGTCAAGATAGAGACTTTCCATGTTCCATTGTCATTTTGTTATAAACATTGTGTAATTTTTTCAAATTAATCGTATGACGGATTCATGATCAAAAATAATAATTTACGTTACAACATATATTATACAACAAAGCCTATAAAAATTATTAATAAATATATAGAACTATATATTATGGTCGGCATCTTAGAGGTTGAAGTTAACCTCCGGTTAAGATACTGCTATATAGTCGCATATTCTACACTGTATATACTTAGTAACAAGTCATATCTTAGAAAATAATGTCTAACTGATAAATAATTTTATTCATAATGCTAAATTCATTAAAAATTCTATATTACACCGACGTTTCAAAGTTATTAAAAAACTATCCCATTATGTATTTTTGTTTTGTTAAAATGTTAAGAACTTGTAAACATTCTTGTAAACGAAAAAACAACCCAACTCTCCCGAATTCAGCATAAAAATCAATTTTGATGTTACCAGCCAGCAATGAATTAATCCTTTTTAGCACCCTAATTAGCATACGGTATTCAGTATCGAATATTGTTTTCAGCCGCGGAGAAATTAATTGAATTCACTTAATTGCCCACCGTGCCGCGATGAATCCCGTGGTTAATTGTTGAAATTGATTCAAATGCGTTGCCCCTTATGCTTTCTACATAAATATTATCCGGTTACACGCAACGTGCGGAGAAAAGGTCCACGATTAATCAAGCGGATGCGTCTTATTCCATATTTAAACGTAACTGAGGCGCATAAATAAGATCCAGTGCATTAGAAATGTAATTCCCGATTATGAATGTTCCGATTATGCTAAACAGATTCCGTACGAAGTGGAAATGATATATATTATGTAAACCCATAGCTAGTGGTCGTCATATTTTATAGTGTGAGCTTCGTTTAAATATGTGGATGCAATTAGATGGACAATTATATGCCTGACGCTTGTTTCTATACGATTATTTAAATTATATGGGTCAAATTATAATTTTATTTTTGTAGCGTTACATGAGTAATATTTTAAACTATGTGTGGCGTTCTTCCTTGTATAGCTAATCATGTGTGATCAATGGTTTTATTATTACATCTATAAATTTAGTACTTTAAACGTAAGTTACAATAGCTATTGATAGATTTATAGAACGTCGGTGAATACGGGGGTGAGTCGAATAAGTGAACGACACTCGGCAAAGAGTCGTTTATTCAAATCTCAGAAATTAATCAGATTTTCTTTCTTTGCAGAACTGAAGCGAATGCAATAAACCTCAATTGTCTTACACGTTTGGTTCATCATAATTCAATTGAAATATATTGTTTTACATATCTTAATTAATGTAATCTATTTACATTATCTCCATATAATTTTGATGATATTTATTGCACAAGCTATATCTTTGTGTGTGTTGTAAATACAGAAATAATTATTACAATTTCGGCAAATTGCATGCTAAAAAAAACGACACAACAGTAAATCGAATTCAATAACAGAATTGTAGTTATATCCTCCTTTGAGCCACGCCGCGCCATTGTATTACTTAAGCATAATTAAAGTCATTCCGCTGCCTCCATCTTGACTTGGTATCGCTTACTCACGCTGACTTTATTTGATGCCGAACGATATCATCGATTGTGGCGCGATAATGCGGTTCGCCCGACTCGTCCACTGCTATAATTATTATTTTTTTCTTGACTGAATGCAGCCGCGTATCAGCCGCCTCCTTTTTTTCTATTATTATAATGGCAGATGTAATTGTAATTGGCTCTGTCCCGTTTGAATCCCACCGACCCCGCGTGTTCTGTTTGTCGGCAGCACACCGGAATGAAATGATTACGATTTGTTGTTGTTACTAGCACTGAGTGCGCTATTTCGGCCAAAGTGGTCCGGCTTAATCGAGTAAAGGGTGCACGGGTGTATTAATTGCAACCACCCTCGGCGAGCGTAATGGACGCAGGGACGTAATTGGGAGGATTCGTGCACGCAAATGCGATTAGTTGTGGGTGCCCCGCGGTACGCATCAACGCCTCCCGGGTGCCTTTTATATCCTGCGCACCGGATCTAATTAGCTGTTGATATAGTGGTGTGTAATTTACAAATATGGGGGCGGAGAGTAATTAATTGAACATTGTCATGAGGATATAGACCAGTGTTTCTCAAATTTGTTGGTCCGCGACCCCCTTTTGGACGTAAACAATTCAAAGGACCTCCTGAAGAATGGGTATGTGCAGAAAAACTGCCCAAATGATCAGACGAAGCACTTGTTTCAAATTCAACCATGCAATTTCATAGAAACAGATTACATGAACTATCATTTAGTGAATCACTTATATCAGTGATTCTATAAGTGAAGGTCGTGAAAAATAAATAAATCGAAATGAAGAACAAAAAAATACAAAAAGACAAAGTACTCACCAATAACTGAAACAATACAGCAATACAATGAACTACTCAACGAAATTAAATTCTAGCATACATTCCGTTTAAATTAAAACTTAAAAACCTATTGCTGAAACACAAAATTAAAATGGAATAGTAGAAGAAAAACAAATAGCTTGGACACGGACACAGAGAATATCAAACACAAACCCTCAATACCCGCAGCCCGAGGAGGAATCAAAACACAAACCTCGAGGCGAGAACCGAGGGAAGAAACCACCATTTTTGTGTGTGTATACAATTGATTTTAATTTTACTTTCTATATAATTATGATTATGTTGAGTATGTATGGAGAAAAAAAGAATAAAAAATAAAATTCAATTTAAAAAACACCTCAACCATACCACCCTCTTGTGTTACTATTAAAAAATAAGACCTTTATTTGGCATATCAGCCCAACCCTTCCCTTTTACACACATTCCCAAACCGTACTTTCACAGAAAGAAATCAAAAAAGACACAAAAAAAGAATACAAATTAACATAAAATACATTTTTCTATCCATTAAAATAAACCCTCTCTGCCCTCGCCAATTTCCTTTCCCACGTCAGCCTCCTGCAGATTTTCACGCCTTTCCCATCCTCTCCTAACCATTCGTTCAGCTTTCTGCACTCTCCAACCCACTCTTCTTTCACTCCCTCACATTCTTTGCTAAGGTGCCACCACGTGTCACTCTCGTTCCTACACAGCGCACACGCGGTGTACCCCAGCCCATCCACACTTTTCTTCCTCGCTCTTCTGAATCACACCTCGCTCTTGCCAAGCATACTTTGTCCTCTCTGCTCCACTCTCCCCTGGCTAAGTACCTCGGGAGTTTCCCCTGCACTTGTCACTCTACGTAGCCAGTGTTGTATGAGCTCTCAGCCATTGTCACTTGCCTTTCTTGCCACTCAATATCCCTCAATCTCTCCCTTATCTCAGTTCCTAGGCTACCCCTTTCTCGCAGCTTCTCCTCTACCTACACCTGAAACATACCCACTCTTTCATACATCCTTTCTCTATCCTTCCTCCATCTACTCCCTGTTCTACTCTTACACCTCATCCATACCTCCCGTACCAGTCTTTCCCCGCCCAAATCCTGCAATCTTTCCTCAAACTTCACAACCCTCACACACGACTCCCACCACATACTCATACGATTTGTCTCCTGCAACAGCCACTGCCCTCGGTGTCGACTGTGTTACAATTACCCATATCAGCAAAGGCTAAGCATCGGTGTCTTCTTTGTTACATGACAAAATATTCTTTACTTAGAATGATACGTGTGATAATGTAATGTGTAATGGCCACACCCGTTTCAATAGATACAACAATTTATATATATATATATATATATATATATATATATATATATATATATATATATATATATATACATGAACGAAGCATTTTGTATTCCTTTCATGCAATCTTGTTTCTTCTGACATATATTGTTCTATAGGGAAATCTGCAGGATATTTTGCCATCGTTGACCAAAATGATACGGAAAAAGTTTTCATAACCACTTAATTTTTCTTAAAACATTCACGGGCCTTAAACCGTATTACAATGCTTCATTTGCACAATTACAATATTTTTTCTATACATCATGTCTAAAAATGTAATACATTTGAATTTGAAAGAACTTTATACATACTCAAGTGATATTTAAGATTCACAAGCGCACTTTAACCCATTCACAGTTCACAGTTGTCGAGGACTATTATATTATAGGGGTACATTTGTATACAATTTAACAGTCGCGATTTTTCAAATCTGTTATTGAATATTCAGTGAATGAAAAAAAACTGTTTGTGGCACTACTCAATATTTTTCAAACCTGCGAATTTCGCGAATCACTTTTCAGAGGTTTTCTGTTTAAGTTAACTAGCTGCAATAATTTACCCTAGTGGTATGACCCTCTTATGTTTCATGTTTCCACCATTATATCCGTTTTTATGTTTGCCCAGATTTGAGCATGGGTTTGTCGTCTTTCCTTTTTCTGTGTTATATATGTAAATAATTCAATCTTAAAAATTAGGAAAGTTTGAGATTGTTATATATTCGCGTGAAAACTTTAAATATAATAGAATAGTTAAGTTAAGGTGAATACCGGGTGATTAAATTCCTCCTTTACCATCGGAAACACCTTTGGGCTACAAAAATAAATTTAAGTTTTTAGCTTGTAGCTTATTTAAAATAAATTGCAGTTTCTTAAAGTGTCACTCTGTAAATCATATGGCACGTTGTTAAAAACTCATCCCTTGTAAATATACATGTACAACAAACACGTCTGTTTAGTTAGTTGTTCCCGAAATTCGTGAAAAGATTTATCATTGTTTGGGCACGTGTTTTCGGAGTGAACACGTGTCGGACGTGAGGGCTGATGAAAAATTTGCATTTCCGCCGAAATGCCCATAAATCAATACAATAATTATGTCAAATGTTTTGCAATATACGTCGCGTGTGTCGCTGGGATTTATGAAAAGGCGCGTATCAACAAATTGCCCGGCGCCCAGAAAATTACATACCGTCATTGTTGCCCCGCACGCAATATGATTTATGGACAAAACAGCGGAATTACGACATAATTTCGAATTTGCAACGCAATGAATTGTGGCTGCCGTCGTGATAAATTGAGCGACCACCGACACGCCTCCGTTGCCACTATTGGTCACCATCTAATGGTTACCTTTCACCTCACCTGTAGTATAACATAAAAATGTATAACACTTTTGCTACTGATAACTATTTATTAATTGCCCCCTACTGTTTTTAATTTATGGCTTCCTTTAATAATCGAACGACAAGTGAGGTTTTTTCAATCCATACAAACTAAAAATAATTGTAATAGTTGTAATTGAATTTGCTGGCAGAGGAAATGATAATTGCAAACGCTTGTTTCGTAATTGAGTTTGAGATGATATTAATAGGAGAAAATCTGCTTGGGGTGCGCAATTAACCAGAAAGGAGATTGCTCAGACTACTCACGAGTGCTTGTGTATTGTGGTTATTAGGACGAGGGCACTATCAATGCAATTAGTGCTTCTCTGCAATTGCATTCAAGTGGGGAAATGTTCACTTCACTGGCGGACATTAGCAGTTGACGATTGGGGTTTATTACACGTCGTTTATGTTTATGTTTTTCATAATAATGACAGATACAAATATAATTATTTGAGCCTGTTTTTTATGGATTTAATTTAACTGAATATATTTTATACTCGAATGAAATGAGCCTATGAGAATGAAAGTGGTGTAAGTCACATTTAAATTATTTTGAAAAGGAGAAGATTTTGAATTTTGAGAAAATGATTATTCAACTATAGACGGAAAGCTATGGAAAAGAAATAGGGTACTGGAAAAACTAAAATTAGTGCAGACAAAAAACTAACTGCGAAACATACAGAAAATATATTGGATTGTTAAGGCGTCTACTTTGTGATAATTCATTTTAAAGGATAAATAAAACGATTTTTTACTTTGTTTTTTATCACACTTCACTTACACTTTGCAACTAGTTTCGGCTAAGCTCTAGCCATTTTCGAGTCATCGGAGGAGCTCGAAAATGGCTAGAGCTTAGCCGAAACTAGTTGCAAAGTGTAACTGAAGTGTGATGAAAACAAAGTAAAAAATCGTTTTATTTATCCTATACAGAAAAGAAGTATATGATAACGAAATTAGCAACCGAAAAGGACACGATTGGAAAAAAATAAAGAGAGAAGAATAGGTAGTGTCAGCAAAAAAGAAATAATACATATAACTAAAACAACAGCGCAAACAAAAAGGACGATGAGAATTGGAAATTGGAACATACGCAGTCTGAAAGGCAAAGAACTTGAACTAATAGAAGAATTTGAAAATACAAAATTAGATATAATGGCGATAACAGAAACAAAAAAGAAAGGGAGAGGTTTAGAAAGGGCCATAAACGACCACATACAAATATATAGTGGAGTTAAAAAAGTGAAAGAGCGAGAGCAGGAATGGGTTGCATAATAAACAAAAGTTTAGAACAGTCAATAACGGAATGGGAATGCGTAAACGAAAGGTTAATGACAGTAAACATTGAAGAGGTAGATGGATGAAAGGGAAACCTAATCATTGTATATAGACCAACAGAAGACGAAAGTAAAACAGAAAAAGACAAATTTTGGGAGAGCTACAAATATTATACGAGAAGGCAGGAGAAAATACTTACATTACAAAAGACATAAATGCAAGAATAGGAAATATAAATACAGGGATAGAACATATAATCGGGATTCATGGAGAACCGACGAGAAACAATAACGGAAACAGATTAATTGACTTCTGCATCTTAAAGGACATCGTAATACTAAACTCAATATTCGCCCATAAAGAAATACACAAATATACCAGAGAAGTAAAGAGTAGAAATGAAAAGTCGATCATAGACTATTTTTTAACAAACACACAACAAAGGAAAGTAGTTAATGATGTACGGGTGAAAAGAGGAAGCGAGATAGGAAGTGATCACTATCTAGTGGTAGCAAACATCACAATTAAGGAAGAAATAAAAACAAAAACGATGACAAGCGGAAACGAGGTTGAAACTAAAAAGGATAAGTACAAGAAATAAACTGCAACTGAGAAATTCAGAATAGACAAACTAAAATATAAAGAAACAAAAGCTAAGTACCAGAATTATATCAAGGAACTCACATCTTTTTCAAAATCTAATGATGTGGAGGAAATATGGAGCAGTTTCAAATACATAATAACAGAGGCTACAAAACGCGCATGTGGGACAACCAGACAGGCAAACAACAGAAAGCAAACACGATGGTGGACTATATAAATAAAAGGGAAAATAAAGAAGAAAAAGCAAAAGTGGATAAAGTACATCAACTCCAAGTAAGAAGAAGACTACGAAGCGTATAAAATACAGAGAAAAGCAACGAAATAAATAATAAAAGAATCAAGGGAAAGGACATGGGAAGAATATGGGAAAACACTAGAATACAGCTTTAACGAAAATAAAAAGTTGTTTTTATAGAACACTACAGAAAAGCAAGAACGAGAAAGTACAAATAACACTAAGACAACTAAAGGATAAACAGGGAACAATAATAAAACAAGATCATGATATAATGAAAAGATGGAAAGAGCACTTCGAAGAGCTTTTGCAGGAGAAAACGATGATAAGCACAAACGAAGGAAATGAGAACGCATATGTGGAAAATATTCTGAACGAAGAACCAGACAATATAACTGAAGCAGAAGTAAAAGAAGCACTTATAAAATTAAGAAATGGTAAAGCAGCAGGCCATGATAACAAAAAAAGCTGAACAACTCAAAAATATGGGCGAGGAAAGTGTACATTTATTAAAACAGCTTACTAAACACTATATGGAAAAGTGGAAAATTCCAAATGACTGAGAGAAAACAGTAATATTCCCAATATACAAAAAAAGAGACAACAAAAAACTGCAATAATTACAGGGGAATATCACTAATATGCACAACTGCTAAAATTTATAAGGTTATACTAAAAAGTAAACTAAGACAACAAACAGAACTAACGATGGAAAATGGCTTCAGGAAAAGCCATTTAACGCAGGACCATATATTTACACTAAGAAAACAGATGGAGAAAATAATGGGATATGACAGTAAATTGTTCATAGCATTTATAGACCTGTAAAAAGCGTTCGACAGAGTACCGAGAGAAAAAAGATGTGGAATATATTACAAAAGAGGCAAATAAGCAAACAACTACAAAGAGCAATACAAGGTATATACAGAAAGACATACAATTACATAAAGACAGGAAATCAGATATCACAGGAATTTACAACCAAACAAGGACTAAGACAAGGTGAAGCATTAAGACCTGTACTGTTTATAATATTCCTAGATAATATATTAAAATATATAAAGGAGAAAACAAGGAAAATGAACATAGGATATTATAAACTACGACGCACAATGATAGCTGAGTGTGATTTTGTTGATGATATTGTAATACTAGCCAAATCCGAAGAAAACCTGGAAGAGAACATTAATATATGGAACGAAGAACTAAATAAACATAACATGACAATAAACACAGATAAAACAAAAATTATGGTGATCGCCCAACAGGAAGTGGATACAAATATCAAAATAGCTGGAAAAATTATCGAACAGGTGGAAAATTTCAAATACTTGGGTATAAATATAAATAACAAGGGAAGTCTGGAACCAGAAATAAACAACAGAATACGAGCAGTAAACAAAAGCTACCATATGCTAAACAAAAGAATACTTAATAATAAGCAGGTATCGAAGAAAACAAAACTCATAATGTTCAAAACAATATATAGACCAACACTGATATACAGAAGCGAATCATGGACATTGGACAAGAGACTTAAAAGCAAAATACAAGCAACAGAAATGAAGTACTTAAGGAGGATAGAAGGTATCACAAGAATTGACTGAATACGAAAAGAGCAAATTCGAACAACTCTAAAGATAGAAACTATACAGACAACTATAGAAAGGAAACAACTCGGATGGTATGGACACATAATTCGCATGCCAGAAGGAAGACAAACAAAAAGTGCATGGAACACAAGAATACAAGGAAAGAAAAGAAGAGGTAGACCACACAAAACGTGGGAAAACAACATACATGGAATACTAACGAGGAATGGCATTCGATGTAAGAAGAATGGCGAGCAATAGGAAGGACTAGAAGGAATTTCTACAGAAAATACAATAGATTTAAAATACGCTTAAATAATCACCCGAGAGGGTATATATTTTTACTGCCCTCGCTGTTTCCCAATAATAACTTGCACATAATTAACTTTTGGCGAATAAATACAATATATATATATATATATATATATGATTATTCAAAGAAAAATTGGCACATAATTTTTTTTTAACTTTCGGCACTCCAGTCTGAAAAGTTGAAAAGTTTCGCTATCCCTGTTATTCGTAATCACACGTCACATATGTCTATGCGGAGAGAAGTAAATCTTTCAGAGATTAAAATAAAAATAAATTAATTTCAGACTTTTAAAACCAAGTGAATTTTATAACATACCACAAAATAATATTTAAATGTAATGAAATGTGAATATTGCAATCAAGAAAATAAACATTTTCTAGTTAGTGTGTATTTGAAAATACATTAATTTCCCAACATTAAAGCAAATGTTTTTTACTGGAAACGCTTTTAAATTAAACATCCAGTAATCACCGTATTTCCTTTTGATATAATTGCTCTGAGAAAAAAAAAGCATCAACGAAATTACATATAAAAGATAATAAGAAAACGCAGCGTGAGTTAATTTCAAATAAATAGGCTTCAACCGCCTTCCGCCGCATAAAAGAATCCTGCGATAGATTCCACGTTAGACAAATTAATTCCGATCTCCGTTTTTTTTTTCATTTCATTTCTTTTTTATAAACAGTCCTGGAGCATTCGTCATAATTTGCGGACGGAGGGCAGATGTTGTGTCACTCTTGTATGGCGCGCGGGGGACCGCATGCGGGGCGCCTCCACCGCCCGGGCGCTTTTACATTGTAACTTATGACAAAGGGTCGTCATTGTTATTAATATTATCATTATATTGTGTTGCGTGCGTGTATTTCGGGGCTAATTTATCGTCGCGTTATCTTGGAAATCTAAAGATGGATACGCGGCCGGGCATAAGGGTTATTTGTATGGGGCGGCGAGACGGATTTTCTCGCCGAGTGTTTCGCGTCAGTTGGCCAAGCTGCCCGCACGAACCGGGCAGGGATAAATTTGTCCAATTTCGACCTCCCGTCACGCAAAACATTCCTATTCAATTCGGACGCATTACTTAAATTAAATTGAGATGGGGACGAATTGGTTATAAACTCATGTTTTTATTAATAATTGAAAAACTTTAAAGGTCGTTTTAGACAAAACAATTTCTTAGCTCAAAAGTTGTTCAAGAATGGAATTCATATATCCTCCTCCCATACAATTTGTCCTTGACAAATAGAACGCGTTTTATTTTTCCATTCGATCTACCATCCAATTCAATATTTCAAATAATTTGCTATATGATACGAGACAATTTAGATTATCTCGCATATTGACTAAAGGTCGACAACACAATTTCTTGACTCAAAAGTTAGTCAAAATGTGAGACAATCTAAATTGTATCGTATCATACAGCAAATTATTTGAAATATTGAATTGGATGGTAGATCAAATAGAAAAATATAACGCGTTCTATTTATCAAGGACAAATTGTATGGAAGGAGGATATATGAATACATTTCTTGAACAACTTTTGAGCTATGAAATTGTCTTGTCTCAAACGACCTTAACTTTTGAGTCAAGAAATTGTCTTGTCTAAAACGACCTTCATTTATAAAACTAATAAACAGCTATGTTGTTTCAATATTTGTATTATTATTTTATTTAAGTTCTCCGTCGTTTTAGCTTATTCTTCGTGGATTTTAATTGTTATTTGCATATTATTTGTGTACCTTTACCCTATTTTAAATAAATTTTATTATATTGTTATATTCTATATTGTAGTCCTGTAATTAGGATTTGTTCTATTGGGCAATAAATCTATTATTATTATTATTATTATTATTAGTCCTAGTTTAAAGCAGTGAATGCGATGCCCCAGTGTGCCTCCTCTCCCGACAGTTCCAATGCAAGTGTTACCTTATTTATTACTAAAAATAATAATAATATATAATATTGTCCTACGGAAAGAAAAAACCAATTACAGGACAACAACATTAATTAAATAAAAATAAGATAAAAATATATAAATAAATTTATGAACATTATGACCTGTTTCAATACAGTTCCCGTTCCAACTGGTTCCGAACAACAAAAGCACCGTCCGTCCCAATTCCATTTCAGCATAAACCGGGTACATTTCAATCCGTACCATCCATCCCTACGACAATTATTTATGGGGGGCAATTGAAACGGCCGCTTTGTATATTTTTTTGCGGTAGGACTATGTCAAAATTGAGCCATTTACGTCTGAATTTATGACAGCCGTAAAGTAATTACAAAAGTTACTCTGGCTTTCACAAAAAAAAGACAGATTTATTTATATAAATGATAGTTTCGGGAAGGGCAGTATATTTTTTTTACGGCGTAGTATTTTTGCATTCTCGTGTTATGTAACTGTCGCTGTAAATCATTTGATATTTATGAACAGTTATATTTGGGCGAGGTCGAGGTTTATTGACTCGGTTAAAAGTCAAAATAACCTAGTTTTTATAATAATAAGCAGAAAAATTTGTTCTCAGTGCAATGAGGCTGTAAAACATGCAACAAATTATTTTTTTTAAATAAGTTAGAAAGTTGAACTATAAAATATATTTCGCTTAATTAAAAGCATAGGATTTTGTCCCAATTAATCGACTGTCACGAATTTCCGAGGATTTTATTTAATCATATGTCGGGTTTCTTCGAGTTAGTAGGTAAACAGCTGATCTTTGTTATTGTTTGATCAGCTGATTGCATTAAAATCATATCATTTCAGTCACTTCTACAATAATGCGCGATTGTTAATGATGTTAAGGTATAAATAGTAAAACTTTACCACGAATTGCCGAGGATTTTATTTAATCATATGTCTACTACCGTGAGGTGTAGGCGTATTTACAGGGCCGGTTCTAGGTAATCCGCCGCCCGCGTGCGAAAATAAATTAGTGTTTTTGAAATTGAGTTCATAATACATTTTTGACAACTATAATAAAAAAATTATTCTAAAATTAGATATTGAGGAACCGTTTTCCTTGCCAAAAAAGACTGATAATATAAATTTCAAATTTAATAAGCCATTTCTTTGAAGATACTGAAGATATATCATTAGGGCTTTTGTAATTTAGATCTTCCTACATTTCTGGACAAGTATAACGCAAAAAAATCTAAAATTGCATCATGATGAATCCTGTTTTTAGGAGGAATGTGTGATAATACAAACTTCAACTTTTACAAGCCATATCATTGAAGATAATGAAGATAACTCATTTGAGTTTTTAAAATTTAGTTCCTAATATATCTTTGGACTAGTATACAAAAAAATCTTAAATTTACATAATGCATAATAAGAAACCGTTTTCCTTAGCAGAAAAGACTGATAATATAAATTTAAAATTTAATAAGCCATATCTTTGAAGACAATGAAGATATATCACTAAGGTCTTTAGAGTTTTTTAAATTGAGTTCTTAATACATTTCTTGACTAGTGCAATAAATATAAACTGTAAATTACATAATGAAGAATAGTTTTCATTAGCAAAAAAGTGATAATACAAATTTCAAATAAAACAAGCCATATATTTGAAGATAATAATGATATCTCATTGGCGTCTTTATAATTGAGTTTTTCATACATATTTAGAAAAGACTAACACAACAAATCTTAAAATTGCATCATGATGAATAGGTATTTTTCCAGGAATGAGTGGTTTTCAAATTTAACAAGCCATATCTTTGAAGATAATGAAGACATCTCATTGCGGTCGTTATAATTGACTTTTTCATACATATTCAAACAAGAATAACATAAAAAATCTTAAAACTGCTTTATGATGAGCAGACATTTTTGCAACAATGTGTGATAATACAAATTTAAACTTTTACAAGCCATATCTTTGAAAATAATGAAAATATCTCATTGGAGTCTTTATAATTTTGTTTTTCATACATTTTTAGACAAGAATAATACACAAAAACTTAAAATTACATCATGATGAATAGGTATTTTTGCAGGAATGTATGATAATACGAATTTCAACTTTTACAAGTCATATCTTTGAAGGCAATAAAGATATCTCATTGGACAAATGAATAATACATTTATAATAGAGCTTTTCATATATTTTTAGACAAGAATAACATAAAAAAAATTAAAATTGCATCATGATGAATAGATATTTTTGCAGGAATCTGTGATAATACAAATTTTAACTATTACAAGCCATATCTTTGAAGATAATGAAGATAATTCATTGGAGTCTTTATAATTGAGTTTTTCATACATTCTTAGACAAGAATAACATAAAAAATCTTAAAATTGCATCATGATGAATAGATATTTTCGCAGGAATGTGTGATAATACAAATTTCAACTTTTACAAGCCATATCCTTGAATATAATAACGATAACTCATTGGAGTCTTTATAAATGAGTTTTTCATACATTTTTAGATAAGAATAACACAAAAAATCTTAAAATTGCATCATGATGAATAACTGTTTGTGCAGGAATGTATGATAATACAAATTTCAACTTTTACAAGCCATATCTTTGAGGATAATGAAGATAACTGATTGCAGTCTTTATAACTCACTTTTTCATACATTCTTAGACAAGAATAACATAAAAAATCTTAAAATTTCATCATGACGAATAGATATTTCCGCAGGAATGTGTGATAATACAAATTTCAACTTTTACAAGCCATATCTTTGAAGATAATGAAGATATCTAATTGAAGTCTTTATAATTGAGTTTTTCATACATTTTTAGACAAGAATAAGACAAAAAATCTTAAAATTGCATAATGATGAATAGATATTTTCGCAGGAATGTGTGATAATACAAATTTCAACTTTTACAAGCCATATCCTTGAATATAATAACGATAACTCATTGGAGTCTTTATAAATGAGTTTTTCATACATTTTTAGATAAGAATAACACAAAAAATCTTAAAATTGCATCATGATGAATAACTGTTTGTGCAGGAATGTATGATAATACAAATTTCAACTTTTACAAGCCATATCTTTGAAGATAATGAAGATAACTCATTGCAGTCTTTATAATTCAGTTTTTCATACATTCTTAGACAAGAATAACATAAAAAATCTTAAAATTTCATCATGATGAATAGATATTTTCGCAGGAATGTGTGATAATACAAATTTCAACTTTTACAAGCCATATCCTTGAAGATAATAAAGATAACTAATTGGAGTCTTTATAAATGAGTTTTTCATACATTTTTAGATAAGAATAACACAACAAATCTTAAAATTGCATCATGATGAATAAGTTTTTGTGCAGGAATGTATGATAATATAAATTTCAACTTTTACAAGCCATATCTTTGAAGATAATGAAGATAACTCATTGGAGTCTTTATAATTCAGTTTTTCATAAATTCTTAGACAAGAATAACATAAAAAATCTTAAAATTTCATCATGATGAATAGATATTTCCGCAGGAATGTGTGATAATACAAATTTCAACTTCTACAAGCCATATCTTTGAAAATAATGAAGATATCTAATTGGAGTCTTTATAATTGAGTTTTTCATACATTTTTATACAAGAATAAGACAAAAAATCTTAAAATTGCTTCATGATGAATAGGTATTTTTGAAGGAATGTGTGATAAAACAAATTTCAAATTTCTCAAGCCATTTGTTTGAAGATAATGAAGATATCTCATTGCGGTCTTTATAATTGACTTTTTCATACATATTTAAACAAGAATAAGATAAAAAATCTTTAAATTGCTTTATGATGAATAGGTATTTTTGCAGGAATGTGTGATAATACAAATTTCAACTTTGAAGATAATGAAGATATCTCATTGGAAATTGTCTTGGTTTAAATGAATTGTAAATTTTCACCTGTTTCTATATGTTCATGTATGTACACTTAGTTATTTTTTTTAATTTTTTTTTATTTCGTAGGTTGTCATTTTTTGTATTTTATATCTTATATTTTGTATGAAATGGCGTTGCCGTAAATAAAGAATTATTATTATTATTATTATTATTATATTGTTTTGTGAAATTTCGTTATAAATTTATACCACATTCTGTTTGACATTCGTTTCCAAATTTTGTTTACAAATTACATTACATATTTCATGGAGAAATAATTAAGTTAGATATATTAGTATTTATATTATTAAACTTTTAGACGAAAAAAAAACTCTGTTTGACTTGACTGGAATTATTTATAAACATCATAATGATAAACATACTTAATACATATTTTATTTCAATTATAATACCTACGTAGTAATAATATTTTGTTTTATTGGAGACTGTTCATATTATCTCTAATAATAATAATTTATCCCACACAAAGAAGACAAGATCTAGCATCAGATAGGCGTGATAAAAATCATAAACATAATAAACATGAAATACAAGTTTGTGTGCGCCGTGTTTACCAGAGAAACAATAAAATTAATATTCCTAGTGATTTTATCAACATTGGATGAGGGAGACGGGATAAATAACGCGCAACATTAAAATCTTAATCCGAATTTCGATAAATTAAAGCCACTTTAATTAAGTCTAATTATGGATCATTATCAGGCCGTATTTCAGCGAGTTTATTAAGGATTTAATTGAATCATAATTTACCACTTAATAACTTCATCGGGAGCCTGTCAATATTATTTTACTATAATACTATGTTGTAAACTTTATTTTCTTCAATTAAATTTTAAATTGAGGGCTTTCTTTTATACATAAAAATGAAGGATACTGAACGAGAGACGATAGCTCGTTCCCTGTCAGCCAATCAATTTTTGAAATTGGTCTACACGCATGTGTTGATCTTTATTTAATCAGTCTAGTTGCCACCACTTTTTTTTGTTGACAATATTTCAATGTATGATGTACTATTGTATATACAATACATATACAATAGTACATTATACATCATACATCGAAATATTGTCAACAAAAAAAAGGTGGTGCATCTGAAATAAATAAATTTCTATTCTATTCTAGTTGCATAACAAAGACTGATTAAGGGGGGCGAAAAGGGCCTAAATCAAGTAGGCGGCATTAGTTGATTAGGATGATAATAAGTGGCGCTAGTATGTCAAACAGAACAAAATAACTTGATTACCAAAAAAAGGTCAACGAATACATGTAGGCTAATTTCAAAAACGTCTATGATTGACTGACAAGCTATCGTCTCTTGACGTACAGTATCCTTGATTTTTATGTATAAAAGAAAGCTCTCAATTTAAAAAAATAATTAAAGATATTAATGTTTATAACAATGCAGAAGATAATGGAAGCGAAGAAAAAGAATAAAAAGGGGATATAATTTATAAAAATAAAACTTCTATCTTTATAAGGGTATCAACAAAAGACGTTTCCGCTGATAAAGGGAGACTCAGAGAAGTTTACTCAACAGGTTCTTGCCATAATTTAACAGAGAAACTTAGGAAGGTGATTCGGAATAATTCATCCGATGGAATTGTAATCTGGCTTCCCAATGCTCAATACGAGAAATAATGTTTCACTCAACACCAGGGCCGGTCCTAGTGGGCATGCAAGATGTGAGCAGCACGCGCGCGACCAATGTTAGGGGAGGCTAAATTCAGACTAAAGTTCTAAACATACGATTTTCAATAAGATATCTTCATTATCTTCAAAGATATGGCTTGTGAACGTTTAAATTTGTTTTATCACACATACCTGTAAAAGTATCTAATGATGAATAGGTATGAATAGTACCTAAAAGTACCTAATGATGAATATGATGCAATTTTAAGACTTTTTGTGCTATTCTTGTCTACAAATGTATGAAAATCTCAATCATAAAGACTCCAATGAGGTATCTTCATTGTCTTCAAAAATATGGCGTGTAAAAGTGGAAATTTGTATTTTCACACATTCTTGCAAAAATACATATACATCATGAAGTATTTTTAAGATTTTTGTATGTTATTCTTATCTAGAAATGTATGAAAAACTCAATTAAAAAGACTCCAATGAGGTATCTTCATTATCTTCAAAGTTATAGCTTGTAAAAGTTGAAATTCGTATGATCACACATTCCTTATAAAAACACCTATTCATCATGATGCAATTTAAAATTTGTTTGTGTTATTCTTAACTAAAAGTATATTAAAAACTGAATTATTAAGGCTCCAATGAGTTATCTTCATTATCTTCAAAGATATGGCTTGTAAAAGTTGAAATTTGTATTATCACACATTCTTGTAAGAATACTTATTACTATTATTCTTGTCTAAAAATGTATGAAAATCTCAATCATAAAGACTCCAATGAGGTATCTTCATGGTGATGAAAGATATGGCGTGTAAAAGTGGAAATTTGTATTTTCACACATTCTTGCCAAAATAGCTATGCATCATGATACAATTTTACCATTTTTGTGTGTTACTCTTGTCTAGAAATATATTAAAAACTGAATTATAAAGGCTCCAATGAGTTATCTTCATTATCTTCAAAGATATGGCTTGTAATAGTTGAAATTTGTATTATCACACATTCCTGCAAAAATACCTATTCATCATAATGCAATTTTAAGACTTTTTGTGCTATTCTTGTCTATAAATGTATGAAAAACTAAATTATAAAGACTCCAATGAGTTATCTTCATTATCTTCAAAAATATAGCTTGTAAAAGTTGAAATTTCTATTATCACACATTCCTTATAAAAACACCTACTCATCATTATGCAATTTTAATGATGTACGTGTTATTCTTATCTAGAAATATATGAAAAACTGAATTATAAAGACGCCAATGAGTTATCTTAATTATCCTCAAAGAATTGGCTTGTAAAATTTGAAATTTGTATTATCGCACATTCCTGTAAAAACATCTATTCATTATGATGCAATTTTAATTTTTTGTGTGTTATTCTTATCTAAAAATATATGAAAAACTGAATTATAAAGACTCCACTGAATTATCTTCATAATCTTCAAAGATATGGCTTGTAGAAGTTGAAATTTGTATGATCACACATTCCTGCAAAAATTCCTATTCATCATGATGCAATTTTAAGATTTTTTGTGTTATGCTTGCCTAAAAATGTATGAAAATCTCAATAACAAAGACTCCAATGGGGTATCAACATAGTTTCAAAGATATGATTTGTGAAAGTTGAAATTTGTTTCTCACACATTCCTGCCAAAATATCTATTTATTATGATGCAATTTTAAGATTTGTGTGTGTTATTCGTGTCTATAAATGTATGAAAAATTAAATTATAAAGACTCTAATGAGATATCTTTATTATCTTCAAGGATATGGCTTGTAAAAGTTGAAATTTGTATTATCACACATTCCTGCAAAAAATACCTATTCATCATGATGTAATTTGAAGATTGTTTATGTTATTCTTGTTTGAATATGGATGAAAAACTCAATTATAAAGACCCCAATGAGATATCTTTATTATCTTCAAAGATATGACTTGTTTAATTTGAAATTGGTATTATCAATGTTTTCTGTTAATGAAAACTATTCCTCTTTATGTAATTCGCAGTTTTTATTTATTACACTAGTCAAGAAATGTATTAAGAACCCAATTTTAAAAACTCTAAAGACCTTAGTGATATATCTTCATTGTCTTCAAAGATATGGCGTATTAAATTTAAAATTTATATTATCACTCTTTTCTGCTAAGGAAAACGGTATCTCATTATATAAATTTAGTTTTTATTTTGGTACTCTGTCCAAAGATAGGAACTCAATTTTAGAAATTGAATGGTTTTGGGGTCTTTTTTTTCCTGAAGGGTCTGGTATCGCTGTTGGCCTATTGTGCTCCCCCATAACTATTCCTCATTCATGAGGTCTGTGTCTTCAATGAAGTCCAGAAGTCTCGTGAATGGGCGAGCTTGGATCTCTTTTTAGCTCATTCGCGTTGAACCAAAGAGCTTTTTCCTGCCTTTCGGCATCTACTACGTGTTAATTCATTTTCAATAAAGAAGATGAGAAAACTACTATGTTTTTTTTTACAACTTATTTAATTGTTTGAAACAACTAGTTTCGCCTAAGCTCTTGGCATTATCAAGTTTTTCCCGATGACTGAAGGTACAAATCAGTCATCGGGAAAAACTTGATAATGCTTAGAGCTGAGGCGAAACTACTTGTTTCAAACAATTAAACAAGTAGTAAAAAACATAGTAGTTTTATTCATCTCCTTAATTGAACTCAATTTCAAAAACTAATATGAGATATCTTCATTATCTTCAATTATATGGCTTGCAAACGTTGAAGTTTGTATTATCACACATTCCTCCTAAAAACAGGATTCATCATGATGCAATTTTAGAAATGTTTATGGGATATTTGTCCAGAAATGTATGAAGATCTAAATTACACAGGTCCTAATGATATATCTTCATTATTTTCAAAGAAATTGTTATTAAATTTGAAATTTATATTATGAGTCTTTTCTGGAAAGGAAACGATTCCTCATTATCTAATATTAGAATTTTATAGTTATAGTTAAATATATTATGAACTTAATTTCAAAATCGCTAATGAGATATCTTCATTGCCTTCAAAGATATGGCTTCTATAAGTTGAAATTTGTATTGTTATATATTCCTGCATAAATACCTATTCATCATGATGCAATTTTAATTTTCTTTATGTAATTCATGTCCAAAAATGTATGAAGAACTCAATTATAAGCCTCGGTTATAAAAGATCCTACTCAGTATTTTCACACAATAGCGTTTATAAATGTGCGAACATGCTAAATTTATAATTATCATTATCCTAATATCATATATAGGACATAAATGATTTATTAATTTCTCCACATATGCCTCTATATGTGGAGAAATTAATAAATATTAATTTCTCCACATATAGGAACATATGCGGAGAAATTAATAAATCATTTATATCCTATATAATGGTAATTATAAATTTTCAAGTACAGCATGTTCGCACGTGGGCGGACAACTACCTAGGACTGACCCTGCTCAACACAGCTCAGTGGCCTAGTAGTTAAAGGACTGTGGTTAGATACGCCATCCGTCTCTTAAGCCCTGGTTTCCTAGGAGCGGTCGCTTTAAAGCGGCCGCTTTTGACGTCATTCACAAATCACAAAGGTCGTTTTAAGTATATGTAATAGAAGAACTCACAATTTTTCATCGTAATTCATTGGGTTTTTGCAGTACGTTGAGGTATTACACTTTATAGGAAACTATATTCGTTTATATACACGTCGAATTAATTTTGTGACGTAAAAATGACGTCAAAAGCGGCCGTTTTTAAGCGGCCGCTTTCCTAGGAAGCCAGGGCTTTACTGAGCATTGGAAGCGTGAGTTCAAGCCCGGCGAATTTTCACAGTTTTTCATAGGTTTTCTGTGCGAATTAAGGCGAATCTTCGAGAATGACGTTCGAGGATTTCATCTGAAAATCTATCCCAAAAACGGATAGTGAGATTAAAGAAACTGCTTCTACTTTTATGCGGAGTGTACAAGCCGTCGCCCCAGGAAAAACCGGAGGAATTTCTTTTGAATTTTGATTACAAATCGGAGTAAATATACACTTTTCTGAAGCAAATATTAACTATTTCGAGACAAAAAATTAACATTTTCGTCCTAACAAAGTATCAAATCATCCTTAGACTTGTGAAATATCCAAGAATATTTTCAGAAAATTATAAACTGTTGACTAGAAAAGTTCGGGCGATTAAGTCAATATTGAACCGTATTTCGTCTTATCCGAGATTCGCCTTAACCTTTGCGTATACTATTTACCCGTAGATTAACTCTTCTGAGCTTTCTTTACCGGTGTCAAAACCTTCCGGCTAATAGCCCTATGAAGACTACCTAAGACCAGCCCTGCTCAACACAGCTCAGTGTCCTAGTAATTAGAGGACTGTGGTTAGATACGCCATCCGTCTCTTAATGAGCATCGGAAGTGTGAGTTTCAAGCCTGGCGAATTTTCACAGTTTTTCAGAGGTTTTCTGTGAAGCTAACCTTAACGTATCTATTTACTCGGCGATTAACTTCTCTGAGCTACCGGTGTCAAAGCATCCCGGCTCATAGCCCTATAAAGATAGAGGGTTTATTTTAATTTTAATTTAAGGTAATGGGTGGATAAGGGTTCTGATCAAAAAACGTTTTTAAGAAAATTCGATAACTAACCTTAAAATTATTTAGTCTTCTCCGCTGTCTTTCTTGAACACCTTGCCAACGAAACAATTCACAACACTTAATCACGCACTAATTTCGATTGTAATAATTATAGCAACTACATATTTAATCACGCACTAATTTCGATTGTAATGATTATAGCAAATACATATTTCACTGCAACGATCGCGAACGCAACTACATCTGACACAGCACTGAGTCATCACGCATTGTAGTCGTAGTCATGTGATCACGCCGAATAAAACATAATCAACTAATATAAGGTACTTTTCAATAATTTTAATAATGTCCCATGTTTATTAAATCATTTTATACTTACATCATCAGATTTTAGAACACTTAGGTTGCCACATTTGCTAAAAATCGAAATAATATTCAATAGAAAAGAACCGGACTATTTTCCACGGGTTCGAGTGAGAGGCAATGCGTGATGATGGACCGCGAGTGGCCAAGCAAAAAGTCCTTGGAGAAAAACCCAGTTATAATAAAATTGCTCTAACGGTGGGCGCCTCATCTCACTGAGTAGTGATTTTGTTCACCAGATTTTACCTCGTTGGCTCCTTTTTGTGGGGATATTTGAAATTCCGTGTCTATGCCAACCGTCCACAGACTTGAAAATAAACATTCAAGAAGAAACAGCCAACATACCCATTAATATGCTGAAGAGAGTGATAAGAAACAGCAGAATTCGGTTCAACCAGTGTAACGACAATGGAGGGGCGTCACTTACCCAATATAATTTTTAAAACAATCTAAATCATAACTTTAAATTATTGTTCAAATTAAAAATATATTTTTTGTTTTATTGCATTATGAAACAAAGAAGATATCTTGCCGCATCCTTTATGAAAAAAAGTTATATTTGATCGTATTTAGATGATTTTCCTTTCTAATCATCTAAATACGTTCAAATATAACTTTTTTTCATAAAAATTTCATCTGAAAAACGTTTGACATGATTTAATAATTATTCTCAATCCAAACAAAACGAATAACACTTCAAGTACAGATTGCGTGCTGCCGCATTTGCTGCCTCCCCGATGCGATTGTTCGGTTACGTCGTTAAATGAAGCCGCTGCAGCCCCCGGGGGCTATCAAATAGAGTCGTGTTTGCGGGTGGTGCGTTGAGCATCCTTTTTAAACACACCATCAATTAACTCTCGCAAATTGTAGTTTCAATGGAAAAAAAGAGCGTGCGTCCGTCGAACGAGGCACGCATATGGTCGCAAACCGCGTGCCTCGCGGGGGGCGAGCATGTGCCTCCATTGACTTCCGCAGCCCCATGCCTCTTCCCCATTCTTCGTGCCGGCGCGCGGAATACTCGCCCGGGACCTCCTATGCGGACCTCCAAACAGTGCTCATTGTTTAAACGCAACGACCCCCCCGGCGTTGACAAAACGGACCCCCCCGTGCGGAAATAGTCGTTTAGCGACCGGCCGCCGGTTGTTGTGTTTGTCAAATATGTGTGCGCTTTGTGGAGTTATTTGGCGTGAAATTGTCCGGCAGAAAAGTTTTCAACTCGCAGTTTTACCCCGATGAAGATGTCTCCGGCCAAGATTTATGTCTGTTGTTGGTGATCTCGGACAAATTTCACCGCCTCCAATAACATGTCAGGGCCGTTTTATTTGCGGCTGCCGCGGATCAGATCCTGTATATTAAATTCCGAATCAAACGTTGCCAGCCGTACAATAATGCCAAGGCGGGAGATCGAACCCCCCTGGTGGCGTACAGTGCAGAGAGGCCACCCCGGGCTGTATTGTCTCGCATTACACGTGCTGTGTGCCCCCTTATTGCGACATGTGTGTTGACTTCCAGCGCGCTACTGCACTTCACATGCATGTAGAAAAGTGTGCCCCTAACAACTATACTTCACACACAAAAAACGGAGTGTGCTTATTATTATTAAAATAATATTAATATTTATACCTTTCAAAAAAGTAGTTTTTTTTGTGGTTGTGTGGAATATTTTTATGAAACAAACGAGTTATCAAGCTAACTAGAGGTGTAATAGATAATGTATCGTTAAATATTGATCAACCTCAAATCAATATAAACAAATATTTAAATTTAAATCTGGCTTAACATGTCTGTAACATGCTAACTCCCTGCATTTCATGTGCCAGCCGTTGTTCTTTTCGGTGATGACAGTACGTTTAAAGTTACCAAGATAGGTTCTGTATGCAGCTTTGTCTTCCCCCGTTTTAGTTTGCAGCCATTTAAGGTATATGTCTTGTTTTTTTCTTCTTTACTGCTTGAAGTTCTTCAGTCCATCAGTGTTTCCTCTTCATCGGCTTTCCATCTTTTAACCCTATGCATCCTTAGCTGCAGAATACATTTGTAGGTATGATTTATCCTGTATGTTATCTGACAGTAGGGCGTACTTGCATGGTAAACTCTGTCAACGTCATATCATAGGAATTTCGATCTTCTCTAGTTCTCTAGCTGTTTGCTTGTGAGTTTTGAAATTTGGTAGATTGATTCTAGCTTTCACTAGGTAATGGTATGTTCCGCATTCCACGCCACGGTATGATCTAACGTCAAGTACCTTTAATTTTGACTGTTGTTTTATTATTAGGTAATCTATTATGGTCTTTAGTTGTCTTCTTTCATTATTTTCAGATCGTGTTGGGTGCATATATCGATAAGTCGTTGCCCGTTGCCGTTCACGTTCGCCATATTGTCCAACAACCTGGCGTTTTGCAGCACTTCCAGTTCTTGCATTCAAGTCGCTGAGGATAAGGATTTTCCTATTGGTTCCATTCTGACTGATCAGATCATTTAGTGTGTCTGCGTACTCTTCCTTCTCGGCTATGTTTGAGTCTTCATTCGGTGCATATGAACCCATTACAGCGGTGGTTTTGGTAGTTGATCTTGACCGTTAGGATACGTTCATTGATCGCTTGCCAGTTTGTTATATACTTTTTAGGGTTATTTTCAGAAGTATTGATACGCCTATATTAGCTCTATCATTTTTGGGTACCCCGCTATGGATACTAAGATATTTGCCTAGTTCTTCGATTCCCTGTCCTTTCTTTTTTATTTCCGTAAGGACCGCTATATCGATTTTCATTCTATCTAGTTCATTGAGTACATCTTCAGTTTTCCCCCGTATTCCCTGCACGTTCCAGGTTCCAATATTCATAGTCCGTTTTCGTTGCAGTTGTCGTCGTCTGTGGTTATCGCATTCCTTCCGAGGCTTGGCTGCAGAGTGATTAGCACAAGGTTTCCTTTTTACAAATACTAGATTACTATTCCTTGCGATTCAACCCCCATCATGGAGGACCTTGAATTTTCTTTCAGGGTTTATTCCCTTGGACTGACTGTCTTTCTAGACTCCGCTGTTTTGGTTTGTGCTCCTTCGGCCATTGGGAAATGAATCCTCCTCTGCCCTCGGGACCGTTAACCAGTTTCACCTGTACCCTAGGCAGGAGCCCTTACAGGGTACTATCAGCCAGAGTCAACTGAACCCTGTTTTTTAAACGAGGTTGTTACTCCTCCCCCTCCTTATTTTCATTCGGGCTTGGGACCGACATTGGCGAAGTTGGGGGAAATAAATAGCTTTATTTAATTCATAAAATTTAGTGTAGCTAGTCTTGCTCAGGGCCCCAAGAAATCTAGTTCCAACCCTGTAAATACCTCTAAACAAATAATAAAGACAATTACTTTCAACAAAACAATATTATTGTCAAATACACTAAAAAAATATTCATTTCTTTTTGCTCGATGAAGGCCTTGCAGCTGCGCTGGGTGAAGGCTTCGGCGCCGGGCTGGACTTCCGCGCCGGGCTCGACTGTCTCGAAGGTCTCGAATCGCACGCCATCCGGGGCATCTCCTCGACGGTGAACCCAGACGTGTCCGAGTCGCAAACGTCCAAGATCTCGAACGTTTCCCCGCTGAGTATCGAGCTGGTGTCCTCGAAAGTGGCTTTCTTGTCGCGCAACATCTGGCAGCCCTTCTCCGCCTCTTGCAGCAGTACCTTCCATTCGATTGTGGTCTTGACGGCCTGTAACAGCTCCTCGGGCAACTCGTGGTCCTGGGGAATGGTGTAGATATCGCAGTCGACGCATTTGACGCACCGCGTAATTGGTTTGTCCTTGAAGTACTGCACCATATTGGTGTCCACTCGCATGATCTCTTTTAAATAGTCGGCCCAGTTGTGCAGAATGTGCACGATTGTGTCGTTGCTCTCGGGCGAGGCTGTTTGCACGATTTCCCTAAAGGTCTTCAGGCAGTTGCTGTATTTTTCGATGTTTTTACCGAACTCTGTTAACCAGGAGACGTAGACACACCAGGCTACGAAGCTGGAGGTGCCATCTGGATGTTTTTCATATATTATTTCCTCATCACCAGCGATGCCCATTGGTTCCTCCTCTTCAGACTCGTAGCCCATTGGTACTGGCAATATCTCTTCGGCGAGTTCATCAACAAATTCGTCGATTTCTCCTACGATGCTAGCGCTTTCTGCTTCTGCAGCCATTTTAGACTCTATTATCATTTCTTTCATTAACTCCAACTCTTCCTTTTCAAATATAACGTCTTCCCCCCCTTCTTCACCCATATGTTCTTCCTCTGCTTCTTCCTCCAGTGCCTGCCTGCTGTTTTCTTCCATCTTTTGTGCATCGATTTCTTCCTCCGTTTCTTTTACGAAATTTTTATCGAATTCCTCCTCCCCTTCTTGGTCCTCTAGATCCATCTCTGTTCTTTCTGTTTCCACCTCCTGCATTTGGTCAGCTGCAATTAGTAGATCATCATATCCTTTGAACTGAGCAGGTGGTTCTTCCTCCTCCATTTCCTCAATTTCCTCAATTTCAGATGCAGCCTCAATTATTGATATAGTAGATTCTGGCTCTACACCAACTCCGCGGTATTCCACTACTTCTGCTGACACTGTCAGTGGCTCTTCCTCCTCCTCCTCCTCGCCTTCACCTTCCACCTCTTGCTCTTCGGACATCTCTGAGCTGAATTCCGAGTCGTAACCATCAGCGAACTTTCGCAAGGAAAATATACAGTGCTTCTGGTCAGCGCTTGCAACGGTAGTGGCCGATTTTATGGGCTCTATGTGCACGGCTCGTTTATAGGGCTCGCATTTTGTGTCCACCAGGATTGCGAATTGTTCGCAGATTCGGTAGATTTCAGTGCGGGCTCGTTTGCAGATGTCCTTGCGCTTTTTAAGGCGGAGCTGTTTCATCATTTGCATGGCCACATTCAGTTGCTTGTAGTTTGGGACGAGGCGGCCGCGTTTGTTGATGTACGACATCACCAGTTTTGCTGTTACTGTTGTTTGGCGTTCGAGCCACTCTTTCGCTGCCGTTTCTTTGCTGCACAGTTTCGTTTTGCGTTTGCAAGATAGTTTTTTGGATCGTTTCGTCGGCCACAGGTGTTTCTTTGGTTTCGGTTCTTGTATTTCGTGTATTAGTTTGACCAAGCGGACCACTCTACGGGGTTCGAGTGTTTGGTGGTACCGGGCTATGTTGTTCTCCACTGTGCGTAGCTTAGGTATTGCTAGCTCGAGGGTGCGGATGCGAGGCATGCCGGGATATTTGATGTGTTTGGGGCGTTTGGGATAATGCCTGGGTCTTATACCACAGTCGTGCTTTTTTATATCGAAGCATACGGGGGGCTTTTTGCACAGGCCATGGCGTCCACGGCGCACGACGTCGAGGATGTCGCTTTCTTCGTCACCTTCGAACGGGTCGTTGAATATCACTGACATTTTGATGCTAATTTCAGCAGCTTACAGTATATTTATTTTCTCTGTCATTATGACAACGCAAAATTGAACAAAGGGATCATTTTAAAAATTACGTCATCATAGATTTCAATTTCATGATGTTTGGATATTGGCCGCTCATCACACGTGTCACATCAACGCGTATCAATTTAAATTCGCTTTTAAACGTATATATTTTAAGAGATACCAAAATCGTGTATAAAGTGCGAACGCCAAAAGAAAAAGACTATAACAGTTACAAAAGTAAATGCAAAATGTACTTAACTTTATCAATTACAAATAACTGTTACAAAATACTGATTTAGTATATGTCATAAAGGCACCTTACATGATCAATATTACTGTCAATATTTTAGATTAATGACTGTATTACTGTACGATAACATGTTTAAAATATTCATTATTCTAAAATATTGCCAGTATTACTGATCGTGTAAGGTATAGTAATGATAGAATCAAGAGAATACTGATGTATATCCGGATAATTGATTACTTGACAAATATAAAAGGAGGACTAAAGCAAATACTGACAGTACTAGGATTGACAGTATTATTGACCGTGTAAGTTGCCTTATAAATGCATCACTCACAAGACGACGATTATTGCACCTAATTTTATTATAACGAAATAATATAAATCGATTATTCAAAATTCATGTATATTTTTTGTTTGTTAAAAATTTAGTGATAATTTTACCTTAAAACGTTTTCATTTGATATCAAGTAAAAGCTGTATCCACGCCTACAATAATTTACCATGAACATAATGAACATTTTAATTGGAAAATAGTTGTAATTATTACATACCTTGTCTTTAGTAGTATGTTATTAAAAATAAATTCACACCGCGCGAAACGGCCTCCGCAAGTTGCAACAAATAATAAACGGTATTATTTATTGGGCTATAAGACTTTTTCCCAGCAATAAGCATTAATTGGTCGCCAATGTAAACAAGTTAAAAAGACATAAATTCGTGTATAAAACGTATTAATTCCTAGGCTATTGGGCTCCAGTCCGTAATTAATTAACATTTGATTTTATACGGGCCGCGGTAATCGGTTGGAAAAGTCGCCATTAAACGTTGTTGAAAGTTTATTGGGTTAAAATAATATTCCCTATTATTAAAAAAACGGCTTTCGAAATTATTAAAAAAATTACATCGGTTGCAATAAATGTCGTACCATTTAAAATGAAATAAACTGAAGTTTTTATTGGCGCGTAATTTTTATTGTTGATGCTTTCTGTTTTGTATTTATTATGATTATAACTTATCCGTCCAATTAATTTTTTTTAGTCTTTATTGGGGAGGGTCACGAGGTATTTTTATGGGACATGGCGCGGCGAGCCTGCTGGTTGTTCATCCCTTCCGGCCCCCGTATAAAAACCGCTTAATTGAAACGTAATCCTATATTCAATTACCTTCAATTATTGTATGCTGCAGCAACTGTATTGTTATTGACACACGTCACAATGGGTGCTGCGCGCATAAAAAAGCTATTTATAAAACGCAGCCAGACGTGTAAGGTTGACAGTTATTTATTTAGATGTTTCATCTTCGTTTTCTGGGAAGGTGTTATAGGAAAACCATTAGTAAACGCATAAAACCCCTGTCCACTCTTTTGAACTCGTTACAGTTTGGGAGAATGGGGAGAATGGTATTAGCCGACGTGGCTTTGTTACCGATTGTATTTTGAAAACCACCCAGGTTTCACGCGTATTTTCTTGGCTGCATCACTAGCGACGGGGGTGAAACAATCCGAACGCAAGAATGCGGTTAGACCATTGAATTTGTTTGGGTGATTTTCAGTGCAAAACTTAATTACAACGTCATCGTTTAATAATATTAAAAAAATGGTCGAATATAATGGCGATGTCATTACAAAATTTTAAAAACTTTTTGTGTAATGATGTTTGTCATCGGGACGCATACGTCGGTTATTATTAAAGAGTTATTGCCGTAGGATTTTGTAAAATTGAATTTAAATTTTATATAGAAAAACCTAAATTCATACGGGAAACCCTGTTTGTGGTTAATTTTTAAATTATTGTCATGAATCGAATGAAAGAATAACATTTGAACTATTTTTATTTTTTATTTCATCCTAAATTGTTATAGTAACAATAACTCATTAGCAGCGAGTTACGTTAAGGCATATTTAAAGACACTAGGGTTGTTATAAATTTCTGTCAGCACTAGTATTGTTAAATAGTGTATAAGGCACCTTACACGGTCAATAATACTGTCATTCCTAGTATTGTCAGTATTTGCTTGAATCCTACTTCAATATTTATCAAGTACATAGTCATTTGTTCGGTTAAACATCAGTATTTTCTTCATTCCATCATTACTGTACCTTACACTATCAGTAATATTGTCAATATTTTAGAATAATGAACAGTTTAAACATGTTATCGTGCAGTAATACCAGGGATGTAACACAGTATTATTGACCGTTTAAGGTGCCTTTAAAAGTTAAATAATCAAAATCAGGTCAATATATATATATATATATATATATATATATATATATATATATATATATATATATTAAACGATCATAGTCATGGATTCTACTGTATACATGGCGGACTGTGGCGTTTTTACATTTAGAAATGGACGCCTTTCTGCATTAAGGAATCAATACACCTAACAAAATAGATAAGACCAAATCTGGCTGAATAATGGAAACGGACGACCTATTAAGATTATAACAGTGTAGGATGAATTTTGTAGACAGATGAATAATGTATTAATCTTAATAAATCAAGTTATAATATATAATAACTAAATGATAATAATAATAATAATAATAATAAGCCTTTATTGTCCAACAGAAAGAAATTTCAATTACAGGACAACAATATGTTTAAATAAGTATACGTTTAATAAAGTAATTTATATTGACCACATTAGTTTTTTTTTCTTTTCAAATAAAACACAAAATACCCAACAAAATACCAAACAAAAAAATATTTAGCCAATAGGTAACTTGTGTGGAGTGAAAGCGACGTCTTCCCAGAAGCCCACCAACAATACCCCCGAAAATTTTCTAAACGGTTATACAACTTGACTCCGTTTATTGGCACCATATTCCGGCCCATTGTTGCCGAAAGGGCGTTCGCTCATAATAGGACTGTTTACACCAGCTTGCCTTTTATAAATTTCACGGGTGGCCTTACCGTCAAGTCAAGGATAATGTCTAAATGCGATTTCCGCAACGTGGCGATTCCCATGATGATTTCTAATCGGTTTTCATGAAGAAGCAAAAAAAAAATATATATAGTTCTTAATTAATGGTGTGAACGCCACAATGGCGGCGGCGATGAATGGGAATCGGAATAATAATTATATTATGACCAAATGGAAGTGGTAACCAATTATTCACCGACAAAGGACGGCCCGAATTATTGTGTTTCGGCTTGATAATGGAAGCAAAGGCACACTCGTGGTGTTCGGCTAATGAACGCGCTGCGGTTAACAATAACAGTGGTAAAGGAGTAAATTAGTTTTTTTTAGGATTGAAAAATGATTAATTTTATTTGTACGGTTTGTTGAATGAGAATTGGTTTGTGCATTTGAGTTTGGATGGGTTTCTTGTTCTTTATTGAAAATTTTCATATATGTTATATACTTTATCATACGAAGTATGTTGTTAGCTATCGCTCAGTTTATGTAATTAATATATATATATATATATATATATATATATATATATATATAGAGTATATTTTTCAGGCAATTGAGCACAATTGTATACAGTGTCCGCCAAAAAGTTAGAAACATATTATGAAAGAAAAATTAATATTAACTTATTTAACTCATAATATTATATTCTTTTATAAAGTTTCTATATTATTTCACACTTAAGGCGTGAATATTGTTAGACTTTCGGAAAAACGAATCAACGTATCTTTATTAAATAACATGCAATTTGTTATATATGAAAGTACCCATAGCTCTTGGTGTGAGTTTTTTTTAAATTGATTTTATATAACCATAAACGTTTGTAAAATTACAATACGTCATAAATATAAAGAAAAACACAAGTCATAAGTTTTAGACAGCAATATACTTTTGGAGTAAATATATTTTTACAAAATATTTAATAGAAAAATTATATAACTAATCCCCTAGGAGGAAAGTAAAAGGCCATCTAGCGGTGTGCATTGCTATTTGATATGGTATTAGCAATGCACACCCATATGGTAATAATCGTCAACATGCTCATGCCATCAGGATCACCGGGTAGTGCCCCCTATAAAATAATATTCCAACAGAGTGCTTGAGATATCAGCACAGGGCCAATCTTATAAAACATTTATAAGTGTCAGTCCACCTCTTAGCAATCTACATACCTAGATTTCGATCTTATTAGATCTCATCAGTGTAGCTCAGCTAGTGAGGATGATTTCATACAATATCTCGAACGTTTATATACAACTAACCCCCTAGATCTCATCCTCACTAGCTGAGCTATACTAATGAGATCTAATAAGATCGAAATCTAGATATGTAGATTGTTAAGGGGTGGATTCACACTTATATATGTTTTGATTGAGATTGGCCTTGTGCTGATATATCAGGCACTCTGTTGGAATATTATTTCATAGAGGGCACTACCCGGTGATCCTGATGGCATCAACATATTAACGGTTACCATATGGGAGTCCATTGCTAATTGTTGTGGTATCGCCAGATGGCGTTTAACTTTCCTCCTAGGGGGTTGGTTGTATCATTTTTGTATATAACCACTCGAGATATTGTGTAAATTCGTCCTCACTAGCTGAGCTATACTGATGAGATCTAGATATGCAGATTGCTAAGAGGCGGATTCACATTCATCTGTTGCTTCTTCAAAAAAAGGTAATTCGAACTATGTTGAAAATTCTCAACAGAGAGTCATGTCGCCCTCATTTAAAAAAAAACTAAATATTATGACAGTGGTTAACTTATACATTTTCGAAACTATTGTGTTTGCTTTCAACAATAAAAGCATGTATGGTACAGGGGCAAACTTTCACAACCATAATTCTAGGGCAAAGAATACTCTTCTAAGATCTAGGGCATCGGCACAGAAAAATTCTCGAAAATCACACGTCGATTACGCCAATATTTTTTAGTGAGCCTAAAACTATAACTATTAGGAAAATATTTGCAACCAAACTAAAATCAATTTTATTTAATAATGTTTTTTATAGTGTGGACGAATTTTTGAAATTGTTAACTGTTGTTTTAGCTATTTATTTATTTGTTTTATCTAGTATTTTAATAATTGCTGAAATTTTATATATGTTGTATTTATAATTATGAATGTTTTTGTTATGTTCATGTATGATATACTGATACTAAATGTATGCTAAGTATTAAATCTATCTATCTTAAATGTAATAAAAAACATAATAATCTGAACATTACTTTTCGATGATGAGATGATTGCTCCTTCAGTCCAATTCAAATAGTTTTCACATCAACGAAGCAATTTTAACATTAAATATTGTTTTTTTTTTCGTACCATAGTTGCTACTGGTACTAACAATAAATAAATTTTCTAAATCACGTAGGGCTTGATTTTCCCAACCTTAATAAAGCACCTTACACGGTCAATAATACTGTCAATACTAGTACTGTCAATATTTGCTTCAATCCTCGTTTTATATTTATCAAGTAATCAATTATCCCGATAAAGATCTGTATTTTCTTCATTACATCATTACTATACCTTACACGATGAGTAATACAGGCAACATTTTAGAATAATGAAGATTTTAAACATATTATCGTACAGTAATACTGTCATTATTCAAAAATATTGACAGTAATATTGATCGTGTAAGGTGCCTTAATCTTAGTACTGTCAGTATTTGCTTCAATCTTCCTTTTATATTTATTAAGTAATCAATTATCTGGGTAAACATCAGTATTCTCTTCATTTCATCATTACTATAACTTATACGATAAGTAATACTGTCAATATTTTAGAATAATGAACATTTTAAACATGTTATCGTACAGGAATATTGTCATTATTTTAAAATATTGACAGTATTATTGATCGTGTAAGGTGCCTTAATAGATAACGCGATATAGTTCGCTTGCATACGATTCAGTCTCAATTTTTGGTAAAATAAATATCGATTGTTATTATTGGTTTTATAATATAACTTTTTTTCTCAAAATTAATTAAATTGTATATTAATTTGTATTCAGTTGACCCCTGTTATTTATTTATTTATTTATTTTTCTCAACAGACATTAATCTAGTTACAGAGAAAAGGAAACAGAGAAGTTTCACAACCAAATACCCCAAAATCTCAAAAAGTAATTCCCAAAACGTTCTCTCTACTTGATGTCGAATTAACGAATGATGCTGGAGTATGAACATCAACATATGTATTAAATTACGTTGTAATAATATTCTTTGAAAATGTGATGCTCTGATATGGCTTGTAAAAGTTGAAATTAGTATTATCACACATTCCTGCAAAAATACCTATTCATCATAAATCAATTTAAAGATTTCTTATGTTATTCTTGTTTAAATATGTATGAAACCTTAATTATATTGACTGCACTAAGATATCTTCAATTATATTGAAAGATATGGCTTGTGAAAGTTTAAATTTGTCTAATCACACATTCCTGCAAAAGTACCTATTCCGCATGATGCAATTTTAGGATTTTTTGTGTTATTCTTGTCTAGAAATGTATGAGAAACTCAATTATAAAGACCCCAATAACTTTTCTTCTTTATCTTCAAAGATATGGCTCCTCAAATTTAAATCTAGTATTATCACACATTCCTGCAAAAATACCTATTTATCATGATACAATTTTAAGATTTTTTGTGTTATTCTTGTCTAAAAATGTATGAAAAACTCAATTATAAAGACCCCAATGAGTTATCTCAATGATATAACTTGTAAAAATTGAAATTTGTATTATCACTCATTCCTGCAAAAATACCTATTCATCATAAATCAATTTAAAGATTTCTTATGTTATTCTTGTTTAAATATGTATGAAAAACATAATTATATAGACTGCAATGAGATATCTTCAATTATATTGAAAGATATGGCTTGTGAAAGTTTAAATTTGTTTAATAATACATTCCTGCAAAAGTACCTATTCCTCATGATGCAATTTTAGGATTTTTTGAGTTATTCTTATCTAAAAATGTATGAGAAACTCAATTATAAAGACCCCAATAACTTATCTTCATTATCTTCAAAGATATGCCTCCTCAAATTTAAAACTAGTATTATCACACATTCCTGCAAAAATACCTATTCATCATGATGCAATTATAAGATGTTTGTGTGTTATTCTTGTCTAAAAATGTATGAAAAACTCAATTATAAAGACCCCAATGAGTTATCCTCATTATCTTCAATGATATAACTTGTAAAATTTGAAATTTGTATTATCACTCATTCCTGCAAAAATACCTATTCATCATAAATCAATTTAAAGATTTCCTATGTTATTCTTGTTTAAGTATGTATGCAAAACTCAATTATAAAGATCGCAATCAGATATCTTCACGTTCTTCAAAGATATGGCTTGTGAAAGTTTAAATTTGCTTTATTACACATTTCTGCAAAACTATCTATTCATCATGATACAATTTTGATATTTTTTTGTATTATTCTTGTCTAGAAATGTACGAAAAAGTCAATTATAGATATTCCAATGAGGTATCTTCATTATATTCCAAGATATGGCTTGTAAAAGTTAAAATTAGTATTATCACACATTCTTGCATAAATACCTATTCATCACGATGCAATTTTAAGATTTTTGTGTGTTATTCATATCTAAAAAAGTATGAAAACCTCAATTATAAAGACTCCAATGAGTTATCTTCATTATCTTCAAAGTTATAACTTGTAAAAGTTGACATTTGTATTATCACACATTCCTGCAAAAATACCTATTCATCATAAAGCAATTTAAAGATTTCTTATGTTATTCTTGTTTAAATATACATGAAAAACTCTATTATAAAAGACCGCAATGAGATATCTTCATTATCTTATCCTATTCATCATGAAGCAATTCTGTGATTTTTTGTGTATTATTCTTGTCTAGAAATGTATGAAAATCTCAATCATAAAGACTCCAATGAGGTATCTTCATTATTTTCAAAGATATGGCTTATAAAAGTCAAAATTAGTATTATCACACATTCCTTCAAAAACAAAAATGTATGAAAAACTCAATTATAAAGACCCCAATAAGTTATCTTCATTATCTTCAAAGATATGGCTTGTGAAAGTTTAAATTTGTTTTATCACACATTCCTGCAAAAATACCTATTCATCATGATGCAATTTTGAGATTTTTGTGTATTATTCTTGTCTAGAAATGTATGAAAATCTCAATCATAAAGACTCCAATTAGGTATCTTCATTATCTTCAAAGATATGGCGTGTAAAAGTTAAAATTAGTATTATCACACATTCTTGCAAAAATACCTATTCATCATAATGCAATTTTAAGATTTTTTTGTGTTATTTTCATCAAAAAATGTTTGAAAAACTCAATTATAAAGACAAATCATACAAATTCAACTCATACCTCATTGGAATGAGGTATCTTCATTATCTTCAAAGATATAGCCTGTAAAAGTTGAATTTGTATGATCGCACATTCCTGCAAAAATACCAATTCATCATAAAACAATTTAAACATTTCTTATGTTATTCTTGTTTAAATATATATGAAAAACTCAACTATAAAGACCGCAATGAGGTATCTTCATTATCTTCAAAAATATAGGTTGTAAAAGTTGAAATTTGTATCATCGCACATTCCTGCAAAAAACACTATTCATCATGATGCAATTTTAAGATTTTTTATGTTATTCTTATCTAAAAATGTATGAAAACTCAATTATAAAGACGCCAATGAATTATCTTCATTATCTTCAAAGATATGTATTGTAAAAGTTGAAATTTGTATGATCCTGCAAAATACCTATTCATCATGATGCAATTTTAAGATTTTTTGTGTTATTCTTGTCTATAAATGTATGAAAAACTAAATTATAAAGACTCCAATGAGATATCTTCATTATCTTTCATTATCTTCAAAGATATGGCCTGTGAAATTTGAAAATTGTTTTATCACTCATTCCTGCATAAATACCTATTCATCATGAGATAATTTATCATCAGCAATTTTAAGTTTTTGTGTAGTATTCTTTTTTTAAATGTATGAAAAACTCAATTATAAAGACCAATGAGATATCTTCTAGGATATGGCTTGTTTAATTTGAAATATGTATTATCACTGTTTTCTGCTAATGAAAACTATTCCGCATTATGAATTTCGCAGTTTTTATTTATTACACTAGTCAAAAAATTTATTAACAACTCAATTTTTAAAACTCTAAAGACCTTAGTGATATATCTTCATTGTCTTCAAAGATATGGCTTATTAAATTTCAAATTTATATTATCAGTCTTTTCTGCTAAGGAAAACGGTTTCTCATTATCATTATGTAAATTTAGGATTTTTTTGGTACACTGGTCCAAAGATATATTAGGAACTCAATTTGAAAAACTCAAATGAAATATCTTTTTTCATTATCTTCAATGATATGGCTTGTAAAAGTTGAAGTTTGTATTATCACACATTCCTGGGTTCATCATGATGCAATTTCAGATTTTTTTGTATTATTCTTGTTCAGAAATGTATGGAGATATAAATTACAAAGACTCTAATGATATATCTTCAGTATCTTCAAAGAAATCTTCATTATCTTCAAAGAAATCTTCATTATCTTCAAAGAAATCTCCATTATCTTCAAAGAAATGGTTTTTATTTTTGAAATTTATATTATCAATCTTTTTTGGCAAGGAAAGCAGTTCCTCATTATTTAATTTTAGATTTGTTTTCTTACAGTTGTTCTAAATGTATTATAAACTCAATTTCAAACACGCTAATAAGATATCTTCATTACCTTCAAAGATATGGCTTGAAAGTTGAAATTTGTATTGTCACATATTCCCGAAATAACTATTCATCATGAAGCATTTGATTTTTTTTTATGTAATTCATGTCCAAAAATGTATGAAGAACTCAATTATAAGCCTCGGTTATAAAATATCCTACTCAGTATTTTCACAGATTCGCGTTTATAAATGATTTATTAATTTCTCCACATATAGGGACATATGTGGAGAAATTATCTGATATGTATATATACATGTATGTTGTAAATGCTAATAATAGCATAAATATATATACTGCCATCTACCCCCATACATTTATAATACACCCACACATACCACTAATGCCATCTGTACGTCGTTTAGCTATTGATATTTCTTTACATGCGAATTACATTACAATTTCCTACCCCCTAAGCCCGATATAGGCGCGTAAATAACTAATGAGGAAATGCCGTGCTTTCGCTGACAATCGCCGACGGTTAATCATCATCGCGAACGATTGTAAATTACGTGACGAGTGGGCGTGTGTGTCGTGCCTTTCTATGATTAATAACGATGACGTGCCCGTAATAAAACTCATTTCACTAATAATATGAGGCGATGATCTTCATAGATTTCAAACCTCATCGGTTTAAATTATAATAAAACGTTGCAAAAATGTATTTCACTGGTATCACGAGTTCAAATCGAACGAGATTGTTGTTTTAAATTGTTACAATGTCATGTAAATATATATTTTTGCAGCAAACAACTCTATACATGTATGCCAAGCATTCTAAATTAATTTTGCTATAAATATTTAAGGTCGTTTTAGACAAGACAATTTCTTAGCTCATAAGTTGTTCAAGAAATGAATTCATATATCCTCCTCCCGTACAATTTGTCCTTGACAAATAGAACGCGTTATATTTTTCCATTTGATCTACCATCCAATTCAATATTTTAAATAATTTGCTGTATGATACGAGACAATTTAGATTGAAGAAATTGTTTTGTCTAAAACCACCTAAAGTAGTCGCGAGCTATCGACCAAAATTGGCTTCTCGAACGAACGGTCGATCGCGATCGACTTATTGGCCACTCCTGATGTAAAGGATATTAAAAGAATTTCACTAGAAAGAATATAATTTGTGTGTTTAAATGTTATCGTTACTCATTACACTTCCCTAATTTTCACAATTGAAAGCATCCAACGCCTTTCCAATCTTATCTATTATCTTAACTTTTGAGTCAAGAAATTGTCTAAATTGTCTAAAACGACCTTTAGATTTACATTGGTTGTGCGCTCAATACCTTGAGCCATGTTCATCTCAATTGCTTCATTATAACTCGAGTTATGGCAATATTAAACTGTGAAAATTTCAAATTTGGTTAATACATATGTGCTTTGAACAATTTTGGCCGTTTTTATCACATTTGATTTAGTATAACTCGAGTTATATCGATATTAGACCAACAATATTGTAAGCTGCAATTTAAAAAATAATCGAAAATTCATTTCTATAGGCATTGTAATTAAAAATCCTCCCCCGTCGGTTCACGAGCATTTCAGCTAGTTATAAATAATAATAATAATAATATCATTCAGTATCTGTAAATATGATGTGTGTTGTTATTAAACCGCCGCAATTAAATCAATGCCTACGAAAATATTATTGAACCTGTCTATTAAAAGTTACGTCGCTTTTACCTTCAGTCACTTCAGTAGTACAAAAGAGGTCATTCCGCGTGCCGAACCCAAAGGTAACAAAAAAAAGAAGAAGATAAACATGATTAGATGAAAGCAGGGCACAACTTAAACAAACACAATTAAACTGAATGAATCACAAATAGAAGGAACGGTTTATAGAACGCGCCGAATGCAATTTCTAAGTGCTAGATTGTAAGTATAGATACGGTTAATTTATTATACTGAAATGTACTGTTATTAATGCATATGAACTAATTAATAGAGTGTTTCTACTATCCAGGAATATTTTTTAACTTTATCATACGAAGTATTGTAATCGTGCGCACAATTTTTGTTATTATAGTGCCTTTCGTTTATCACTCTGGGCTGGTACGGGCTTATTGTTTCTTGTTCTATTTGCCGCTTCCGATTTTGCGCATAATTCGGCCCTTACAACCGGCGACGCAACCACAAGGCATGAGTGATACTGCACCCTACGGAAGCGACTAGCAATGATAAACAATGCTAAATGAAAGCGGCTTAGAGCATATGGACATTTTAAAACCATCTCTGAAAATGTCTATCCATCCACCATGGTATATTATAACCAAACACTTTCGCACGTAATTTGTTATGGTTTTTGAGTTGTACCATTCATCATATAATTTTTTTTTCTTAATATCATTCAACATGTCTTAAATTGTTCTCTAACTAATCACATGTGATAGTATAATTTTTTTTAAGTCACTTACATACATTTAATAAATAATTTGTATGTAATATATTGTTGGTTTGTTGGTAACACAACCGTTCAGTTGGAAATTGAAAAAACGTATGAATAACATAATAACTTCGAAAAAAAGCAGACTATATTTTCCAACACCTTACATAATACAATCTATTAATTTATAAACATGTGTAAACCCACCCCTCGCAATGCATTAGTAGAATTAAAATCAATTTCCCCAAACAAACACCACGCAAATTAAACAACCCCGCAGCAATTCCAAAACAGGAATTATTCATCATTCCAACACACATTTTTTTGCGCGATCATCTGAACCGCGGAGCATTATTAATGAGCACAAGAAGTATGCAAGGTAGAGAAATTTCGTTGGAAATAATTTATACGCGTTCGGCATGAATTATTATCGCCGGCTGGAATCCAAATAAATTAGTCGTAAAAGCACTATACGCGCATAACTCATATAATTTTTCCGCCCAGCCAGCCCATCAATTAGAATAATAGAATTACGGTAATTAACCGCCACCAAGCAGACTAGATTTGTACAAACGAGCAGCGCGGCAATAAAACAAATAGGTGACCGGCGACCCTCGCCTGTCTCGCAATTACACCGCGCGCGCTCCGGCAATTATCAACTGCTATTCCGGGTAAAAAATAAAAAAGACACGCCACAATATAAATTGTGAGATCCCTTGATGGATGAGCGCGATTAGAGGCGACAAGAAAAACTAACGTAACACGCGACTCACGGGGTGGCGTGCTCATTGGGTTTCGGCACGTGTCGGAGCGAGGTTGAGGATCTGTTGATTTTTGTAGTTGTTCAAATGCCGATCATCGAGGAGGTTGCTGGCAACTCAAGCAGCCCGCAGGCCGGAAGAACGAAGTTTGTCAACGAGCTGATCATCACTGAGAGGAAGACCAAGGAGGGCAGGGCGTTTAGTTTTTTCAGGAAAATGGACTCGATTAATGTGATTAGGCCACGGAGGAGTTTGCATGCCTGGCAGACCAATGCCTATATTGGTCGACCGGTGTTTAGTGACAAGACGCCAGTTTTTCATATTGATGATAATGAGCACAGGGATATGAAAAGGTATTTCATAATCACTGGTTTGTTGTTTGAATCACACAATATAATTAGGGACTGTAGTTAGATTGTTGTTGCCAGTTCAAAAATACAGTGTAAATACAATCCTTACACTGTAACATTTCGTATCTCAACATTACCTATCCAAACATGGACAACATAGACTAATGTTTTTTTCCAAAGATATAGATGATCTATTTCTTACAGGTTCTCTGATAATATTATTTCTACAATATAACACAGCACACCGCTTTTATTTTTACTTCAGCAGTTCATAAGTGAAAAATGTTGGATGTTGGTAGATATGTCTCTGTTGACTCCTTTTGTTCACAGTACTTACAAACGCAGACGGGACTTATGCTCTTATCATCAGATAAGAGCATAAGTATATATATATCAATAAAAATAAATAATATACCAATAAAAATAAATAAATTCTTCAATTTTTGACCAAATTTCATGAAATTCTATCATTTTTGCATCCTGATCAACATCTTGACATCCTGGGAGAGAATTTCAAGCGATTTCGACCAAAATTTAAGAATTTTTAAGGTTTATTGATCCATGTACTCTCCCCTTCTGGTTGATAAATCTTAAAAATTCTTAAATTTTTGACCAAATTGCGTGAAATTCCTATCATTTTTGCATCCTGGTCCAACATCTTGACATTCTGGGTGGAAATTTCACGCGATTTCGACCAAAATTTAAGAATTTTTAAGATTTATTGATCCATGTACTCCCCCCTTCTGGTTGATAAATTTTAATCAATAAAATTTTCCATTGCGTTCAGTTTGTTGGGTAAACCCTGGATATTTAGGTGAAGGTCCCTACTGGAAGATGGTTTCTTTTTTCGATTTTCTATATTTATGTCTTGTAATTGCTATTTGTTGGTTTCCTATTTCATTTTCTATAGCTTTGATGTAGCATGGACAAAAAATCGTACATTCATGTTTACTGATTCAAATTTTAAAAAAACATAGCTCATAGCCCTATAAAGATATAGGGCTATAAGCCATGAAGCTTTTCAGCCTGTAAAGGGAGAAGCTCAGAGGAGTTTAATCACCCGATATTTACTTTAACTTCACAGACCTCTGTAAAACTGTGATAATTATTCGCGGTGTTTGAATTCACGCTCTCCAATGCTACGAGACAGAGGGCACCTCTAACCACTAGGCTGGGTTGATTCAAATTAAATTGGATATATATATATATATATATATATATATATATATTAACTGCTACCATTGTCAGGGGTAGGAATTTTGATGGAATTAAGGTTAGGACATGATTTCCCCAGACGGGAATGTGGGGAAAATCAGGTGCTCACGCAGGGCAGAGGTCGCCAATCTCTGAAGTAGATCTGTTCTGCACTGGGGTTGTACAGAAGTATCTACCCGTTACCCGACTCTTTTTTTACGTGCAGATTTATATTCGTATACCTTCAACTGTTGAATTAGTGATTTATTTGGTTTGCAAAACGAATTTTGAAAATTTCTGTTTGTTGATTGCGTAGTAGCGTTTGATTGAAATATTTTCAATTAACAGTAATAGGTACTTAATTATTATAGATTTAAAATTCCATTACTGAGTTACCATGGCTAGTTTCTATTTTGAATTAAAATTCACCCATACTCTGTTTAGATTTTACGTTATAATGTAAATAGTATTCGATTTCAATTTAGTTTTTTTCTGACATTATTTTCTTAAACAGAGATACCAAGGTTAATAAAATGCCATACAAAAAAGTGAAAAGTATCTTTAGAAAGCTTTGGAATAGCTTCGACCATTACTGCGACAAGTCAACTCTTCATGGATTACGCTACGTTGGAGACAACACGCTATCAATACCGGAAAGGTAAATATAAGTGAAAGATTAATCTTATACATCTTGAATAAACTGTTGTTAACTTTTGTAAGCATTTCTCACGACCTCTGTTTACATATAGGAATGTTACTATATACACATGACAGACATTAACTCGAAGTTATAAAATATATATAATACATTTTTATAAACTTGAAGGTGACATTTATTCGGAAAAATTGAAAAAATAATATTAAAAAAAGTCCATTTTAAGATTGATTTTAGACTATATACACCTGACAGACATTAACTCGGGGTTATAAAAGTAATCCAATTTTTAGAAGGGTTTGAAGCTGACATATAATCAGAAAAATCGAAAAAATAATCAAATAAGTCCATTTTAAGATTGATTTTAGCAGTTTATTTATATTTTTTTAGAATTGCACTCTACTTTCCCAACTTAATATCAGCTTCAAAAAATATATGCAAAAAGGACAATAATTTTACTTTCGATAATTTTTGAATAATACGAAAATCCTGGTGGCAATAAATTCGTAGTAGTATTACGGTGTATACTTCTACATTAAATTACGTGTACAATTCATTTCTTTTACATTAAGGACTGGATATATTTTGTCAAAAAAAAATACTACGAAAATTGAGTTTATTGCCATTTACAAATCACTTTAAACATCCTTAACTGTTTATCAGCACTGACAGAAGACATCCTAGGCCATCTACATAAAATGTTTATTAATTTTAAACATAGTTAACCGTTTATCAGCAATGACAGAAGACATTTTAGGCCATCTGCATAAAATGTTTAATAATTTTAAACATCGTCCACTGATTATCAGCATTCACAGAAAACATCCTAGGCCATTTACATAAAATGTTTAATAATTTTAAACTTAGTTAACTGTTTATTAACAATAACAGAAGATATTATAGGCCATCAACATAAAATGTTTAATATTTTTAAACATCGTTAACTGTTTATCAGCAATGACATCCTAGGCCATTTACATGCACTATTTAATAATTTTAAACATAGTTAATGTTTATCACAGAAGACATCCTAGGCCATCTACATAAAATGTTTAATAATTTTAAACATAGTTAACTGTTTATCAGCAATGTCAGAAGACATCCTAGGCCATGTACATAAAATGTTTAATAATTTGAAACATAGTTAACTGTTTATCAGCAATGACAGAAGACATCCTAGACCATCTACATAAAATGTTTAATAATTTTAAACATAGTTAACTGTTTATCAGCAATGATAGAAGACATCCTAGGCCATCTACATAAAATGTTTAATAATTTTAAACATAGTTAACTGTTTATCAGCAATGACAGAAGACATCCTAGACCATCTACATAAAATGTTTAATAATTTTAAACATCGTTAACAGTTTATCAGCAATGAAAGAAGACATCCTAGGTCATCTGCATAAAATGTTTAATAATTTTAAACATAATTAACTGTTTATTAGCAATGACAGAAGACATCCTAGGCCATCTACATAAAATGTTTAATAATTTTAAACATTGTTAACAGTTTATCAGCAATGACAGAAGACATTTTAGGCCATCTACATAAAATGTTTAATCATTTTAAACATAGTTAACAATTTATCAGCAATGACAGAAGACATCCTAGGCCATCTATATAAAATGTTTACTAATTTTAAACATCGTTAACTGTTTAACAGCAATGACAGACGACATCCTAGACCATCTACATAAAATGTTTATTAATTTTAAACATCGTTAACTGTTTATCAGCAATGACAGAAGACATTCTAGGCCATCTACATAAAATGTTTAATAATTTTAAACATAGTTAACTGTTTATCAGCAATGATAGAAGACATCCTAGGCCATCTACATAAAATGTTTAATAATTTTAAACATAGTTAACTGTTTATCAGCAATGACAGAAGACATCCTAGACCATCTACATAAAATGTTTAATAATTTTAAACATAGTTAACTGTTTATCAGCAATGATAGAAGACATCCTAGACCATCTACATAAAATGTTTAATAATTTTAAACATAGTTAACTGTTTATCAGCAATGACAGAAGACATCCTAGACCATCTACATAAAATGTTTAATAATTTTAAACATAGTTAACTGTTTATCAGCAATGATAGAAGACATCCTAGACCATCTACATAAAATGTTTAATAATTTTAAACATAGTTAACTGTTTATCAGCAATGACAGAAGACATCCTAGACCATCTACATAAAATGTTTAATAATTTTAAACATAGTTAACTGTTTATCAGCAATGACAGAAGACATCCTAGACCATCTACATAAAATGTTTAATAATTTTAAACATAGTTAACTGTTTATCAGCAATGATAGAAGACATCCTAGACCATCTACATAAAATGTTTAATAATTTTAAACATAGTTAACTGTTTATCAGCAATGATAGAAGACATCCTAGACCATCTACATAAAATGTTTAATAATTTTAAACATAGTTAACTGTTTATCAGCAATGACAGAAGACATCCTAGACCATCTACATAAAATGTTTAATAATTTTAAACATAGTTAACTGTTTATCAGCAATGACAGAAGACATCCTAGACCATCTACATAAAATGTTTAATAATTTTAAACATAGTTAACTGTTTATCAGCAATGACAGAAGACATCCTAGACCATCTACATAAAATGTTTAATAATTTTAAACATAGTTAACTGTTTATCAGCAATGATAGAAGACATCCTAGGCCATCTACATAAAATGTTTATTAATTTTAAACATCGTTAACTGTTTATCAGCAGTGACAGAAGACATCCTAGGCTATCTACATAAAATCTTTAATAATTTTAAACATAGTTAACTGTTTATCAGCACTGACAGAAGACATCCTAGGCTATCTGCATAAAATGTTTAATAATTTTAAACATCGTTAACAGTTTATCAGCAATGACAGAAGACATTCTAGGCCATCTACATAAAATGTTTAATAATTTAGAACATTTTAAAATAAATTTAATAAATTAAATAAAATGTAATTTCTAGATTATTCTGGTTCTTGTCATTTGCAACCGCCGTATGCTTCGCCTGTTACTTCATAACGAGCTTGTACTCCAAGTACAACATGAATCCGGTTATTGTAAGCTTCAGTCCAGCTTTGGTCATGCTTGATACAATACCATTTCCCGCGATTACCATTTGCAACGTGAATATAGCCATGAAGAATATAGCTGAACAAATTAATAAAAAGGGGTAAGTTAAAATGTTGCATGTTTTTCGTTTCAATTTTGTTTATATACCTGTTTCCCAGTTTTCCCTTTCGGATAAACCTTAAGGTCGTTTTAGACAAGACAATTTCTTGACAAAAGATGCGAGACAATCTAAATTGTCTCGTATCATACAGCAAATTATTTTAAATATTGAATTGGATGGTAGATCGAATGGAAAAATATAACGCGTTCTATTTGTCAAGGATAAATTGTATGGGAGGAGGATATATGAATTCATTTCTTGAACAACTTTTGAGCTAAGAAATTGTCTTGTCTAAAACGACCTTTAGGGCGCTTTAGGGGGCTATTCACGAATCACGGATAACATTTTATTAATACAAACAGGCAATTTGTTGTGTAACAGCTAACCTGACATTATATCTATATCACAGGATAATACGCTAGAAGGTATTTTGAAGACGATAGAGTGGAATGAAAAAGGAATTAACATTAACGGAGAATACCTATAAAACCTACGCAGGGACGGTCCTAGCGGGCGTGCAAGGTGTGCAAAGGGGCGGCCAAATTCAGCCCGAGGCATGAGCTATCGAAGGGGTTCTAAACATAAAATTTGAAGTCCAATAAGATATCTTCATTATCTAGAAAGATATGGCTTGTAAAAGTTGAAATTTGTATTATCACACATTCCTGCAAAAATACCTATTCATCATAAAACAATTTCAAGATTTTTTATGTTATTATTATTTAAATATGTATGAAAAACTCAATTATAAAGACCGCAATGAGATATCTTCAAAGATATGGCTTGTGAAAGTTTAAATTTGTTTTCACACATTCCTGCAAAAGTACCTATTCATCATGATGCAATTTTAAGATGATTAGTATTATTCTTGTGTATACATGTATGAAAAACTCAATTATAAAAACCCCAATGAGATATCATCATTATCTTCAAAGATATGACTTGTGAAAGTTTAAATTTCTTTTATCACACATTCCTGCAAAAATACCTATTCATCATGATGCAATTTTGAGATTTTTTGTGTTATTCTTGTCTAGAAATGTATGAAAATCTCAATCATAAAGACTCCAATGAGGTATCTTCATTATCTTCAAAGATATGGCTTGTAAAAGTTAAAATTAGTATTATCAAACATTCCTTATAAAATACCTATTCATCATAATGCAATTGTAAGATTTTTGTGATGATTCTCATCTAAAAATGTTTGAAAAACTCAATTATAAAAACTCCAATGAGGTATCTTCATTATTTTCAAAAATATAGCTTGTAAAACTTGAAATTTGAATGATCGCTCATTCCTGCAAAAATACCTATTCATCATGATGCAATTGTAAGATTTTTTGTGTTATTCTTGTCTAAAAATGTATGAAAAACTCAATTACAAAAACCCCAATGAGATATCTCTATTATCTTCAAAGATATGGCTAGTGAAAGTTTAAATTTGTTTTTCGCATATTCCTGCAAAAATAATTATTCATCATGATGCAATTTTGAGATTTTTTGTGTGTTATTCTTGTCTAGAAATGTATGAAAATCTCAATCATAAACTCCAATGAGGTATCTTCATTATCTTCAAAGATATGGATTGTAAAAGTAAAATTTAGTATTATCAAACATTCCTGCAAAAATACCTATTCATCATAATGCAATTTTAAGATTTTTGTATGTGATCTAAAAATGTTTGAAAATCTCAATTATAAATGACTAATGAGGTATAATGACCTTCATTCTCTTTAAAGATATGGCTAGTGAAAGTTAAAGATAAATTTGTTTTATTATACATTCCTGCAAAAGTACCTATTCATCATGATGTAATTTTAAGACTTTTTGTGTTATTCTTGTCTAAAAATGTATGAAAAACTCAATTATAAAGACCCTAATGAGATATAATGACCTTAGTGATATATCTTTATTGTCTTCAAATATATGGCTTAGTAAATTTCAAATTTATATTATCATTATTTTCTGCTAAAAGGAAAACGGGTTCTCATTATGAATTATGTAAATTTAGGATTTTCTTCATTATCTTCTAAGAAATTGTTATTAAATTTGATATTTATATTATATAAGGAAAGCAGTTTCTCATTATCGAATTTTAGATTTTACACGAAGCTAATTTTAAATAAATGTAAATATATAAATTACTTTTATTTTGCAACGTGTAACTCTTAGAAAATAGCTACCCGTGTCTAAAGCGAATAAAGATGGGTTTATAAAACAGTAATAGTAATAACCACATAATAAAAATCTACAAAACATAATTCACGAAATACAAACAATCCCCAACACCAAGGTTATCAAGCCCAGATCCCAGATGATAAGCTTTACAGCGAAGTGATAAAATCGCGCATTCGACATGCAACGTGATGATTGAACTTGAATCATATTGCACTTTAATTAACGTCGCATGTCTTACTAATGTTTGCATCCAACTTTATTTATTTTTAGCTCGGAAGTTGATAAAACATTGCTGTCCGATATGTGCAACTTGAACAGCTCGTTTCCGAATGACACCGAAAGCGATTTGATCGGCGATTGGCCTACCGTCCGGAAATTCATAATATCGGTAAAACAAACAAATATATATATATATATAAAATAAATGTTATCATTATGGTGTACCATTTTTTAAATTTTGTCTTCATTTTCATTTGACCACTTATTTTCGCCAACTGAAGCTTGTTTTGATGTTTCTGGGAGATTTAGGCTTGTCCACAAAAGGTTAAAAGTGACAGATTGGAATAATAATTAAATTAATTTATTTTGGAGAGTTATTCCCTATATACAACATAAAGGAGATAACTCTTCAAATTAAATTAAATTAAATTAATTATTATTCCAAACCGTGATTCAACAGTCACTTTTGACTTTTTGACGACGTTGCCATATATAAACTGAGGTGCATGAGGTTATGAAATGGAAAGTTAACAACAATTTACGCACAGACATCTAACAATATAATCAAAGGCTATAGTTAACTTGACTTATACTTATACTATACAACCAAGTCATAAAGGCATCTTACACGATCAATAATACTGTCAATATTTTAGAATAATGACAGTAGTACTGTACGATAACATGTTTCAAATTTTCATTATTCTAAAATATTAACAGTATTCCTATCCTATCATCGTTGCCTGAGACGCGGTGCCTGCGAGGTGAGAGGCATAACTCTTCCACGCCGCTTCTATGTAAACATATGGTGCAATCACAATCGCCTGTGCAACGTCGCGCCTCCGCCCGACGCCGATTATGTATGAATTGGGCCTTAGATCAATCTAAAATTATATAATATTTATATACTATATTTTCTTTAAATTATCATCGAATTGAATTATGTTCTTTTAGATCAATCAAAAATGTGAAGATATGTTCAAATTGTGCAAGTGGGAGAGTAGAACGGTGAATTGTAGTGAATATATCAACAGTATTTTGACTGATGAGGGATACTGTTGCTCGTTCAACAGACTTGCATCGAATTATTCACTCAAAGAAGCAACGTAAGTGTTTACATAAATATTTATATTAGCAAACAAAAATAATCAATCACATTCAGTGAGTGAGATATTAATATGATTGAATGCTCTTGAACACAACTGTATTCCAGATATATGTTTGAGGCCTGGGGTGCGATTTTTGTGTGATCGCTATGAATATAACGATCAAGATATGTTCGCTATTATTGCGAATAGTGACGATTTTTGACCATTAGCTTCGTGAAAAATATCGGCATCTATGACAAAACTAAACGTATGGCAGTAATTGAGTTTATACATTTAATTTTTAGTTAATGCTATTGGTTTATGTCTATCAAACTTGTACACGTTATAGCGCATGATCATAGCGATCGCTCAAAAATCGCACCCCTGGTTTGTTTATGTTACTAATTTATTAATTATATAAGATAATCCCGGAGGCGAAAATTATTCAATTGATTTTAATAAATAACAATTTTGTCAATGTTTAAAATTGACGAATTCTAATGAGAGTTAGTCGAGGTTCAAAATTTCAAGACATGTCAAAGCCTCCGCATTAAACCTAAACTAACATAAATTCTAGTGATGATTTAAATGAAACATATCCATGGCCCTCAATCGACTGGAATCCTGAAGATGGATACCCAGAGGACACAAGTGAAAAAACCATTCCCTTGCGTAGTTTCGGAGCCGGCGAGCACTTGGGTTTAACTGTAGTAATGGATGCGAATCTGGGGCAATATTATTGCACGTCTACAGCAAGTATTGGTTTCAAAGTATTTGAGAAATTGTCTATATTGTAGCAAAAATAAAACCAAATTATTTATTTAGGTTGTACTATCCAATCCAATAGAGTCGCCTAAAGTTGCAGACTTTGGATTTTTAATTTCACCAGGAGATGAGTATAGAATTACCATACAGCCGAGTATAAAGGATGCTACTGTTGGTGTGAGAAGTATTGACATTTCAAAGCGACAGTGCTTTTTCGCGTATGAGAGAAATTTGCAATTTTATAGGTACGTATGATCAGGACTACCTAAATATAAGTTTCACAAAGCCGCCTCTTACAATCACCACCTATATTACTACAAATACTGTTGCTATTGTAGACATAGTCGGCACCTCCTATTATCAAGACGCCCGATGGTGGCGGCTCTGATATTTTTGCGTGAAAAATATTATTTAAACATAGAGCACATCGCGTAAACAATATAATATAAAAGTGTAAAATAAATCAATATACTCAAACTAGATTACTAAAGCCCAGGTTTCCTAGGAATCAGTGGCGTAGCGAGCTTAACTCGCGTCCGGGGCACAATACCTTTTTAGCGCCCCCCCATTCGAAAACTATATAATATTATATGTAAAATATACTTTTGTGGACCATTTGGCGCCCCTTTGTGAGTAGCGCTCGGGGCATGATATCCCCCATTGCCCACCCCTCGCTACGCCACTGCTAGGAATATTGTGGGCATATATGGGTTAAATTTATTGGCTGAAATTGAACATGATTCCTTTAAAGTATTCGCCAATGAAAATTTATTTTGTATCTTAACTTAAATTAAATTAGAGCAATTAATTATCAATCGTACAAAGGTGCATATTCTCAAAAACAGTTTACATTTATGTATTAATTCTGCCATAGGATTTATACGGAGAGAAATTGCAAAATGGAATGCCAAGCAAATCACACGCTAGAAGTATGTCACTGTGTCCCATATTATCTTCCAAGTAAATACCTAGTATTATACATTATTCAATTATTTTTATGACGCTATATTTGTATTTTTTAGAAAATGGCAGCAGTAAAATTTGTGATAAAAGAAGTGAGCAATGCATAGTTACAGCAAAACGTAAGTAGTGGATGCAAAAATCGATTTTCTATTACATCAAACGTTTGTAGTATTGAACATTCTGTACTGTTTGTTTTTCATTTCATTTTGATATATAGACATGGACGAAATATTCTCAAAATATTGAAAAAATCACGGTATACAATACAAATTTCTGAATATTTCGGTATGGGCGATAAAACATTTAGCAAGAAAATATCAAAATTAATTGTGTTCTCTTAATAGTTAGTTAGCTATGGCATGTTAAATGAGAAGAATTTAACAAACATTTGTATAAATAGCTACACATACTGCAAATTGCTGAATATTAAAATGACCACCTAGCTCAGTGGCCGAATGGTTAGAGGCATCGTCCGTCTCGTACCGTGAATTGCGGAGCTTAAGTTAGACCCCAGCGGGGAGCAAATTTTCGCGAATCACCTTTCACAGTTTTTCCAGAGGTTATCATACATATAAACACTACAATACATTCAAAATAATGATTAAGTACGATTTTGAATATATAAAAAGGCAAACCCAGCACAGTGGCCGAGTGGTTACCAACCAGACTATGCCCGTCCACTATTTAAAATGACGTGAACTCTGCTCTACATTGTTATCCATTACTTTCTATGATTCAATTAATTTTATTTTAAATGAAAATACTATTAAATCTTATGGAGAATTCATAATAATAATAATAATTCAGTATCGTACTGAGCTTTGGGGAGCCTGTATTATCGCGAATCATCTTTCACAGTTTTTTTTAGAGATTTTCTGTGAAGTTAAGGTAAATACCGGGTGATTAAACTCCTCTAAACTTCTCCCTTGGCCGGCCGAAAAGCTTCACGGCTGATAGCCCTATAAATGTAGAAGTTTCAAAAAGGCTCAACTCAACCAAAATTCGAACAAACGACTCTTACTTTTGTAATAACAGCAAACAAAATGACAACTAACTTGATCGTCTTCAAAACATTGAATTAGGTTTTATATATAAGAATATATTAACATATTTCGATGTTATCTAAAGATTTCTAATGTTACAGTTGAAACGGATAAATTTACAATCAACAGGTGACACAATTATAAATTTCCGTCGAATTTTGTTCCTAAATGTAGATTTTTTTAGGACTAAATGCGGATGCCTTCCAGCTTGTCATGAAATATCGTACAATTTGGGCACAATAACTACTGGGAGAATATCAAAAAAATACAACAACACCCTTAGTGATGAGATACGTCAGGGGAACTCGCATGAATATTTTTCGTAAACTTTTTTTAATCCTTAATATATCCTGAAATATTAATCCATATGTATTTTTTTTAGTGAAAATATGGTAGTTGCCAGATTCTTTTTTGCTAAAGATAAATTCACCAAACAGACAAAGAGTGAATTGTATGGATTCTCGGAATTTCTATGTAAGTGGTACATAAATGTAGTGTGAGTTCAAGTCGTTTGAAATGGTGAACGGGAACCAACCTGACTATGCCCGTCCACAATTCAATTCTTCTTGGAATTGTTTAAACAATATAAAACACAGAGATTTTATTGAAAAATACTATGCGACCGAAGGTGGGGTGGGGTGGTCGGGGGCGCCATTCCAAACTATGCCCGTACACAATTTCAAACGGCTTAAAATCTGCAGTACATTGTTTCCCACCATATTCTACGAATTAACCTTACATTAATCAATGAAATTAATTAAATCATAGAAAGTTAATGATAACAGTATCGTGCAGAGATCAAGCCGTTTGAAATTGTGTACGGGCATAGTTTGGTATGGCCCCCCCGACCACTCCACCTTCGTTCGCATAGTATTTTTCAATAAAATCTCTGTGTTTTATATTGTTTAAACAATTCCAAGAAGAATTGAATTGTGGACGTTCGCATAGTTTTTTTTTTCAATAGATACAAAGATTTTATATTGTTTAAACAATTCCAAGAAGAATTGAATTGCGGAGCTGTGTGAAGGAAGTTAGCATCCCTAAGTTTGAATATTCGAAACATTATTGTCTCATTCGTTTGTCCACGTTTATCCAACAAAAAAAATCGATTGCACCCTTCAAAAAAAGTTATATCTAAAATAAAAATGTGTGTCAGCACCCCCATGAATTTTTAAAAAAAAATTTAAACGAAATACGTTTGTCCTTTGTAAGTCCACGTTTGTCCACCCAAAATTTTTGATTGTCCACCCTTCATCATAAAGTTATTAATAATTTAAGATATCATATAATTATTACGGCCTTGAATTTTTTTGCAGTTATTTTAGGACCGTAATAATTTATTAAAAAAGTTATTAACAATTTAAGATAAAAAAATATTTGTGAAAAATAATGTAGTGCATAGTTCAAGTCGTTTGAAATAGTGGAGGGGGATAGTTTGGTTAGTAGGGAACACCCGCCCACCCCACCTTCGCTCGCATAGTTTTTCAATGGATACAAGCGTTTTATATTGTTTAAACCATTCCAAAAAGAGTGTTATCCTATGGAAAAACTATGCGAACAAAGGTGGGGTGGGCGGGTGGCCCCCACCAACCAAACTATCCCCATCCACCATTTCAAATGACTTGAACTATGCACTACATTGTTTCTCATAAATATTTTTTTAATTCGTCTTAAATTAATAAATGTAATTAATTGAATCATAGAAATTAATGGATAACAATGTAGTGCATAGTTCAAGTCATTTGAAATAGTGGATAGGCATAGTTTGGTTGGTGGGGGCCACCCGCCCACCCCACCTTCGCTCGCATAGTTTTTTCAATGGATACAAGCGTTTTATATTGTTTAAACCATTCCAAAAAGAGTGTTATCCTATGGAAAAACAATGCGAACAAAGGTGGGGTGGGCGGGTGGCCCCCACCAACCAAACTATGCCTATCCACTATTTCAAATGACTTGAACTATGCACTACATTGTTATCCATTAATTTCTATGATTCAATTAATTACATTTATTAATTTAAGACGAATTAAAAAAATATATATGAGAAACAATGTAGTGCATAGTTCAAGTCATTTGAAATAGTGGATGGGGATAGTTTGGTTGGTGGGGGCCACCCGCCCACCCCACCTTCGCTCGCATAGTTTTTTCAATGGATACAAGCGTTTTATATTGTTTAAACCATTCCAAAAAGAGTGTTATCCTATGGAAAAACTATGCGAACAAAGGTGGGGTGGGCGGGTGGCCCCCACCAACCAAACTATCCCCATCCACTATTTCAAATGACTTGAACTATGCACTACATTGTTTCTCATATATATTTTTTTAATTCGTCTTAAATTAATAAATGTAATTAATTGAATCATAGAAATTAATGGATAACAATGTAGTGCATAGTTCAAGTTATTTGAAATAGTGGATAGGCATAGTTTGGTTGGTGGGGGTCACCCGCCCACCCCACCTTCGCTCGCATAGTTTTTTCAATGGATACAAGCGTTTTATATTGTTTAAACCATTCCAAAAAGAGTGTTATCCTATGGAAAACTATGCGAACAAAGGTGAGGTGGGCGGGTGGCCCCCACCAACCAAACTATCCCCATCCACTATTTCAAATGACTTGAACTATGCACTACATTGTTTCTCATATTTATTTTTTTAGTTCGTCTTAAATTAATAAATGTAATTAATTGAATCATAGAAATTAATGGATAACAATGTAGTGCATAGTTCAAGTCATTTGAAATAGTGGATAGGCATAGTTTGGTTGGTGGGGGACACCCGCCCACCCCACCTTCGCTCGCATAGTTTTTTCAATGGATACAAGCGTTTTATATTGTTTAAACCATTCCAAAAAGAGTGTTATCCTATGGAAAAACAATGCGAACAAAGGTGGGGTGGGCGGGTGTCCCCCACCAACCAAACTATGCCTATCCACTATTTCAAATGACTTGAACTATGCACTACATTGTTATCCATTAATTTCTATGAGTCAATTAATTACTTTTATTAATTTAAGACTAATTAAAAAATATATATGAGAAACAATGTAGTGCATAGTTCAAGTCATTTGAAATAGTGGATGGGGATAGTTTGGTTGGTGGGGGACACCCGCCCACCCCACCTTTGTTCGCATAATTTTTCCATAGGATAACACTCTTTTTGGAATGGTTTAAACAAACGCTCGTATCCATTGAAAAAACTATGCGAGCGAAGGTGGGGTGGGCGGGTGGTCCCTACTAACCAAATTATCCCCCTCCACTATTTCAAACGACTTGAACTATGCACTACATTATTTTTCACATATATTTTTTTATCTTAAATTGTTAATAACTTTTTGATGAAGGGTGGACAATCGGATAAATGTGGACTTACCCGGGACAAACGTATTCCGCTTAATTTTTTTTATTTAATTTATTATTATTATTATTATTATAACACCGAAACGATCAATTGGAAAAATAAAAGTTAATTGAAACCATTTTGAATTTGTTTCCTGGCTAATAGAAATACTACAAAGTTTTCAAAACGATTTTACCAACATTTGTACTTTTTGAGTTGTGACTTTCTTCTTCCAAACTGACGATATAGATTAAATATTTAATTTAATTCGATAATTAAATTATAATGTTATTCAGGCTGCTATAGTTACAATAATCCGGAACTTGATCTTGACCACAGTCGCTGAAAATACAACAAAGCTATGTTGTATTTTCAGCGACTGTGGTCAAGATCAAGTTCCGGATTGTGGTAACTATAACAAAAGTAAAAAATATTTTTTTGTTCATTAGCAAACACTGGAGGATTGCTTGGTTTATTTCTGGGCTTCAGTTTTCTGAGCGGCGTGGAGATACTGTACTTCATACTACTGAAAACTGGCTGTAGTATATACAAAAGTGAGAAGAGGAGGCGAAAACAGGAGGCTTTCAAAGTTATGACCAAAACGTCTGTGTCGCTACCATTTATGAAGTAACGATATTATTTTGCACAAATAAGAGTATTTATATAAATAATTATACACAAAATAATATATTTATTTGCAACACAAAATAGAATCTGTAAATATTAAATAATATTCCAAGTTAAATATTTCTATCAAATGTCCCATCCCGGTATTTTCAGTATAACCTGGACATAGAAATGCTTTTATAAATTCATGCACTTCAAGACGTGGTTATATATAAGACGAGTATATATATATATATATATATATATATATATATATATATATATATATATATATAAGACTTGGTTATATATAAGACGAGCTTTAAGATTCGTTGGAGAAACCGGGCGTAAGAGCTTAATTACTGCTATTTGAAATTTCTCGCTGGCAAGTCTAAATCTAAACTGACAAAGATTAAAGTAATTTACAGTTAGGAGCCAACAAATGGCACTACATTTACAATTTGTAGTAGTTGGTTTCAAAAACTACTAGTTTTTCCATAGGATAACACTCTTCTTAGAATAGTTTAAACAATATAAAACATCTATATCCAATGAAAAAAACTATGCGAGCGAAGGTGGGGTGGGCGGGTGGCCCCTACCAACCAAACTATGCCCGTTCACTATTTCAAATGACTTGAACTATGTACTACATTGTTTCTCATATTTCTTTTATATGTTAGGCGTAAAATAATAAATGAAATTAATTGAATCGTAGAAAGTAATGGATACTAGAATTAAATTATTATAAAGGTGGCTTCTTTGTAAAACCACAAGGAACAAACCAGATACCCCACTTTTGCACTGACAGCAAAAAAGTCATAACTGGCTCGGAATATTGTATTCGTTCTTATGTAATAAGGATGAAGGCGAGCATATTATTTTTAAAACATATATAAGTGTGAATTCATTCTCACTAGCTGAACTACACTGATGAGATCTAATACGATCGAAATCTAGATATGTAGATTGCTAAGAGATGGATTCACACTTATATATGTTTTATAAGATTGGCCTTGTGCTGATATCTCAAGCACTCTGTTGAAATATTATTCCATAGAGGGCACTACCCGGTGATCCTGATGGCATGAGCATGTTGACGGTTATTACCATTTGGGTGTGCATTGCTAATTGATGTGGTGCAGCCAGATGGCGTTTAACTTTCCTCCTAGGGGTTAGTTGTATCATTTTTATTATTTTTAAGCCCACGGGCCGAATATCTTAGGATGGCCCTGGGGTAGGCTGTGACTTCCAAGAAAGTATTATCGTTTTAAGATTTATATATCTATTAGTTTCTACGACGTGATAACTATCTCGCCAATTTTTAAGGCACATGTATCAACTATTTCTATACATTTAGCCTAAAAAAAATCAGTTGAAATTAGAGTTCCCACTGAGGACTACTAACCTCAGTCACTCGGGGCCAGTGCATAGACCAACGTCTAGGACTCAGTGTTTAAAGGAGTATTATTGTTTTAAGATTTATATATCTATTAGTTCCTACGGCGTGGTAACTATCTCGCCAATTTTTCTGGCTCATGTATCAACTATTTCTATACATTTAGCCTTAAAAAAAATCAGTTGAAATTAGAGTTCCCACTGAGGACAACTAATCTTAGTCACTCAGGGCCGGTGCATAGACAAATGTCTATGACTCAGTGTTTAAAGGAACCCGGCCATACCTAAAAACACAAACTAAAAACGACGAAAAAAAAAATTGTAAACAAAATGAAAGTGTATCCTAGTAGTTCAATATTTTGCAATAAAACATCATCCAAAAAGCTTTTAATTTTAGCCAAACATGTTTTATCGTAATAGGCATAATTCGAAATCAACCGTCACGTTTTAATTCCGCGGTAAAATTCAACCCATCTTCAGTTTGTATTGATTGTACATGCCATTTCCACAAATTTCCAAATAATATTGATTCTATCCTACTGATTTTTTATAAAAATTACAATTTCCAACATACTATCCACTAAATTCCTTACACTATCAGTATTTAAATTGTTTATTGTATATACATCGTAAGAATATAATCATATTATTTACACTAGGATTTAACTCTACATATAAAAAATAACAGAAACAAGTTTCGCGGTAAAACCTTTATAAAGTAAATAAAACAATATTTTTCTTTAATCTATCCATCTAAATCACAAGTAACATAACAGGTTATACTAACGAATATATATTTTATATCATAAAACTATCAATAAATGGAAAAAAGACTTCTCGCGTCCGGTATATAGTCTTTGGCCTTACAAAACTGCTATGCAATAAGATCAATAAATTCCCGTCAAATTCATTTTTTAGCACCATAAATAATAATATAGAGTAATACCTCATATCAGATGAGTTTAAATGTCGTATACCCCTTTATGCTAGTTGCACACGGATTGCCGGTGAAAAATAAAACGATGTTTTTAGTCATTACATTGGATTGACTACAATCGTTGATATAAGACAGCCGTGTCTTATATCAACGATTGTAGTCAATCCAATGTAATGTCCCAATTGGACTGCACGACTTAATTTAACCCAATGTAAATGAATTTCACCGGCCATCCATATGCGACTAGCCTTATTCCAGGCATCAAGAGGTAATACGAGTCAAACGTAAAATGTATACATACAAAATTATTTCCAGATTATTATAGGAAATTAAAGCATGCATATTTCACCATAAGTGATGGCTTTGTTTATTTTTAAAGACATGTGTGTTTTAATTTACTGTGATTAATTGAAATCTATTACTAGCTATTGATTAATTGTATCATTAGAGTTAAGTCGGTCTGGTTCAAGTCGGTTCAATTCGAGTGTAAAAGCTGTAAAAAGTAATAAAAGCATATTTGTAGTTGCTGCATGTTGAAATCAAATACATCCTGAAATCAATCTAATTAGTATCAATCAACGATTTTAGAAATTATATAAATTACTCGAAAATGAGTTATTATCATTTGAATATAAACATTTATAAAATGTGCAAAATTACTATTAACACTCATAATGATATCTATACCATTATAAGATAATAACTTTATTAATTTTTTAGGTAGTGATTAATTCATGATAGAGTTATTTGGATATAAACATTTACAAAATGTGCAAATTTAGTATAAACACTCCTAATGGTATTTATACTATTATAAGCTCATTTTTTATGTAGTAATTAATTCATGAACCTATCTATCATGAATTAATTACTACATAAAAAATTTATAAAGTTATTATCTTATAATGGTATAAATATCATTATGAGTGTTAATACTAAATTTGCACATTTTGGAAATATTTATATACAAATAACAATAACTCTAATAATTTTTGAGTAATGTCTATATTTTCTAAAATATAATAGTATAAATACCATTATGAGTGTTAATGCTAAATTTGCACATTTTGTAAATGTTTATATCCAAATAACTCATGAATTAATCACTCCAAGAATTCATAAAAAAAAACAAATTGCAGTCGTAGTTTTTGAAATCAATCCGGAAACCAACTTAATTAGTTCAATCGTATGCGTCGGCGGATAAAAATATTCCGGGGTAGGTGCAGCCTTTAAATTCGTTTTTATATAAACAAAAGGATTTCACATAGTTATATTTAATAACAACACAAATTGTGTGTTAAAATGGGGTCAGTTGCTTCTATGACAACCCTCCACTGTCGACAGCTAGAATTTATTCAATATATATGCCTGATGGATGATTCTTGAGTTCATAAATAACATTCACAGTTGTGGAATCTTTAAATCAAATAAATTCTGAAATAAACTCAATTATTATCAAAGGCGTCGGCAGAAAAAAAAAACCGTTAAACCAAGGTTTTTCACACTGTTTTTAACGGTGGATTGCGTGCCAAATGGGCGATTGCACTCACGGTAGCTATATAAAATATTAATAATAAATATATACAATGCCTCAAATAAATCCTAAAACCAAATCAATTATCAATTAATAACCAACGGCGCCGACAGACAAAAATTCGAGGACGAGTGCAGTTTGTAACTTAATAGAAAATAAAACGTTCGTTCATTTTAACTATTTTTAACACTAGTAAACCCAAATTGCTTCATGTTACGAACCAAAATCTTGGAATTTCCGCATTTTTCATAGACTTTGGCAAGTACGCGTGTACGTTTCAAATGAGTGGTGTCAGGTATGTCTCCAGATATGGCTTTGGATTGAAATGGGTTACCATACGTCAAATATATTTAGTTACTAATTATGCCAAAAACATGTGTAGTCATCATAGTCATTCTTGCTCCCATGGCATTACCTAAAAAAAGTCTCTGCGATGCGTCGTTGGTAAATATAAGGTATAAAACGTTACTCAAATACGATTGCGACTTGTAGCACCTACACAATACTACAATAAAAGTGTTAATGTAATAATAAATTATAGACTTTTAGTTATGTTTATCTGATGTTGCAACATTAAGCAAATACGTTCTATCACTAGCAGTACTCTACGAAAACCAGACCGACTTACGCGCTGAAAAGATTCTTGTTTGTACCTTCTTTCACCTAAACTATGTTATCACGTGGGGAACTGGAGGTGCCTGGCCGCGGTCGCGTTTCCACCTCATCAGTCGTGGAGTCAGTGCTGCAGCAGTCCTCGTCCTCAGCCTGCTGCTCGCCGTTGATGCTGTGCTGGTCGGAGGCCGTGATGAAGCTGCCGCCGTCGATCTGCGAGATCGAACGGACCACCCGGCTGCGGTAGTCGGCGATGCTGCCCATGAACGTGCCGCCGGCCGTGGTGCGCGTCACGCTGTTCAGCAGCGGCGTGGTGTCGTCCGAGTCGCTGCTGCTGCTGTCGTCGTCCGAGTCGGTGCTGTAGCGTGTCTCCGTGTGCGCGAACACCTTCCGCTTGCACACGGGACACACGCGACTATTTTTCGTCAGCCAAGGGTCTATACATTTCGAGTGATAGGCTGAAACAGTAACATGATTTTTCCTTGTGCAAACTTACAAACTATGATTAGTCTCTATATAACGTTTAAATCATGGGTAAAACACACCATAATCTATCATTTCAGTGGCAAATATTGAATAATAAGGCGTTAAACACCACAATACATGCCTCTTTTGTATCCAGTAGCGCGGAACAGAGGCTTAACTCAACACCAATATGCTTATATTCAACTACACAAATAAACTATGTAACAAAAATAGAGGATAATATTAGATTCGGTATACATTAAGGTCGTGGTACCTTTCGTACAATGTAGCGTAAACTTACCATGTGCACAGGGGAGCACTCTTAAATTCTCCCCCTCAATATAGTCATCTAAACAAATAGCACACGTCTCATATCTCGGGTCGCCCTTTTGAAACTTAGACGTTGGGATTTTGCTCAGTGCTGAAGAACTCAGTCGTTCTCGTCGTTGCGTCCTTCGATCTCTTATACATTTTACAATCTACAAAGGAATCCAAATTATTAACAATGGATGATTTATGTGTTACAGTATTGCCCAATCAAACCTTTTTTTTACCATAGTGCTATTACCCGTGAGATTTTTCCGCCGGTCAACATAGAAACTCAGAGAAGTTTAATCACCCGGTATTTACCTTAACTTCACAGAAAACCTCTGAAAAACTATGTAAGGTGATTCGCGAAAATTCGCTCCCCATTAGGGATCAAACTCAGGCTCCCCAATGCTCAGTACGAGATAGACGCCGCTAACCACTCGGCTACAGAGCTGGGTTCGCTTTTATATTAAAGATTCTGGTTTCCTTGAAAGCAGCCGACGTCATTTTTATGTCACAAAAATAGTTTTAGGTATATATAAACGAATATTGTTTCCCATAACGAGTACTACCTCAACGTAATACAAAAAGCTAATGGATTACAGCTGAGTTATTCAATTACTTCCATTTAAAACGAGGAAATCAGGGCTTAAATAAACCAAAAGCAAGGCTTATGAAATAAAAAGTAGCTAATGTGTTTACTTGCTTGTTTCAATTACTTCACCTATTGTAATCAACGTTTGTTACATCACCATAAATATGTTTACTATTAAACTATTTAAAAAAAACTGTATTGGTGTAACTTGCTTGCTTGCTCGTTTCAGTTACGTTACCTATTGCAATCAACGTTTGTTACATCACCATAAATGTGTTTACTATTTTAAAAAAAACTGTATTGATATAACTTACCATAAATATGACCATGACCATAAAACAAATCCCGACGACAATAGCAAACGGCAACAACAGATGCGTGTTGATATTAAACGGAGTCTCCGAATTAATAATAACAAAATACTCCTTGTTCGTGTAAGCCTCCTTCAAAATAATGCCAGTATTTTCTCCGACAAACACCGAGGGGATGCGGATGCCTGTAGAGTTCTTCGCGGACATTGGCTCCAGCCCATCGGAGCGGACGTTGTGCACGATGGCAGCGTTGTAACCATATTGTTGGGCCATTCGCACCTTGGTCTCGAACGAGCAGTTGTAGCGGGCGATTAAAACTATCCATTTCTTGGTCGGGTTATCGTCCATCGGGGGCGGCTTCTTCAGCGAGACGCACGCGTCTGCCGGCTCGGCGTACACCACCATGCCGTGCAGGCCATCGAAGGAGAGTCCACCCCCGAAGTTGGAGGGTAAGTCGCGGAACTCCTCGAGGATGTATCTGCCATCCTAGAATTAACAGGAATATATATATATATATATATATATATATATATATATATATATATATATACATATATATTAATAACACTATATTTCTATATTAAGACACAAAATAACATTAATGCTTTTAATGTAAAAAATCATAACTTTACAGTGTGTAGATTATTGCACTTACCACAGAATAAATTGAAAATAAATTTAGCTGAGATATAAAAATTAAGTAAATATGAAAATCGGTAGTCTAATGGTTAGAGGTAACTGATATCACACAATTACAATGGCCATGTTCAATTCAAAATGTTCCGATCGGATCTCCGTTAAGGAGGAGACTTTTGGATCATGTTTTTTGCACAGTAGAATTCCTACATGGAACATTAGAAGTCTACACGCATCTGCGAAAATAGATAATGTCTTTCTAGAAATAGAGAGTCTTAATATCAATATACTTGGCTTTAGTCTACACCGAAAGGTAAAAGGCAAATAGATAATATATACTTGGCTTAAGCGACTTTCAATGGAAAGGATCGGGGAAACATATGCAAAAGAAATTTGAAGAATTACAAGTACGCGTCTGTTCGAGCAAAACTGTAGTCCCAATTAACCAGAATCCACTGAATTTGCATATTTGTAGACATATTTCTGGTGATTTAAATAATAATTTATGATTAATTATAACATGTTTAATCATTGCCCCAGAAGAGGGGACGAACTAGGTCTATATTATCACATTTGCTATTAGTAACGCTATCGTAATGAATAAAAATTTCGCACCAATGAATCTTAGTCATTAACACGATAAATGAATAAATATTTATATTATAAAACTAAAACTAACGCCATTTTTCTACGAACTGGTGACCTTATTATCATAACACAAGTTAAATCGTCTCAATTTAAGATCTACAACATGGAAAATGCGATACAATATTAATATTACAAATTCAGGAATCAATACAAAACGATTTTAATAATATTTTACTATGTTAGATATAAGAAAGAGGCTTAAGTAACTACAACCAATTACAGAGGCGTATTTAAATATAAAAATGTTTATATCTTGCTCAATTATAATAATTGTAAATGTCGCAGAAGAAACAAAACTACTGCATTTGTTGGAAGAATAACTCACTACAAGTTATTTTAAACTCTGTAGTTATAACACTTGTATACTAATCCAAATTGGTATTAACCTCAGTACCACTGTTATTATGTTCATGTTCTTTTCGTATACCGACAACGAACTTGATTAGAAACATTCATATCCAGCTATTTTAAAACTGTTATCACAATGCACGTGCAGAAATGCCAATGAATCATAATTGTTGTAGTAGCGTAACAAGAATATTATTACGCATGTAAAGCAGTTGCGTCACGTTCTAATAAAATATTCTATCTTTATAGGGCTACCAGCCGCTAAAAATAGAAACACAGAGGAGTTTAATCAACTTTAACTTCATAGGAAACCTCTGAAAAACTGTGAAAAGCGATTCGCCGAGGTATAAACCTTCGCTCACCAAAGCTCACATTCTATGTTATAATAATAAAAAATGCAAAATCTATTCACATGAAAAACATGAAGTGGCTTAAATAGGATGGACTAAATAAGATAACTCTATACAAAGGTATTCATGCCATAAAGTAATGACACAACATATACCAGAATATCTTTTAAAGAAAACAGATCTGTTTTCTTCAAAAGATATTTTGGTATATGCTGTGTCCTTACTTTATGCATGAAAACCTTCTTAGTAGCCAGAATAAATCTCTTAATAATAATAATAATTCTTTATGTACGGCAACGCCATTTCATACAAAATATAAAATACAAAATATTACAATCTACAAAATATAATAACTAATAAGTGTACATATAAATATAATATATAATATATAATAATAATATAAATATAATGAACATATAAAAACAAGTGAAAATTTAAATTTCATTTAAACTAAGACGTGAAATCTATTTTAACATTTAAAGACTGTTACTGACGAATTATAAAGTAAAATATCCGCATTTGCATTATAAAAATTTTCCGACGATTAAATTCTAGTCAGTAGAGAATTACGGCCATGATTTGTGGTAGAAATACCCTAAACAGAGGTGTTTGTCTATTTTGTCTGTTAGTGGAATCTTCTACCTATTCCTAAGCGCAAGACTGAATTATTCAAACGATGCTTCTCATACCGACTGGCATAATTCATCATCATTATATAATGATCTAACACACAGTTTCAGAGTCCTTAGTATATCCAAATTTAAAAAATCATATACAAAGTTCAAGTTTCAAATTCAATTTATACAAAAAATTTCGATTTGTCAATTTATCTATATATTTATAAGCGTTATTGTGAATATATGTATCATCAATCTTGGTCCAGTATGATGGCTTGAATACCCAAAATGGCATTTGTTTTAATAAAAATAGCCATAAATTGCTTGATACTCGTTAGAAACGTATGAAATTTTCAAAATATTATCTAAAATAGTCATTAAATTGATACAAAATTTGAAGAAGATATCTTAAAGATAAACCAATTTTTGATGGCTTCAATACCCATAATGGTATTTGTTTTAATAAAAACAACCATAGATAGTTTGATAGTCGTTAGAAACGTATGAAATTATCAAAATATTTTCTAAAATAGTCATGTAAAATTGATACAAAATTTGAAGAAGATATCTCAAAGATAAACCTACGTTTTGATGGTTTGAATACCCATAGTGGCATTTGATTTAATAAAAATGACTATAGATCGCTTGATAGTTGCTAGAAATGTATGAAATTTTCAAAATATTTTCTAAAATAGTCATATTCAACTAATACTAAATTTGAAGAAGATATCTCAAAGATAAACCTACTTATTGATGGTTTGAATACCCATAGTGGCATTTGTTTTAATAAAAAATTACCATAGATCGCTTGATAGTTGCTAAAAGTGTATGAAATTTTCAAAATATTTTCTAAAATAGTCATATTCAACTTATGCTAAATTTGAAGAACATATCTCAAAGATAAACCTATTTGTTGATGGCTTCAATACCCATAATGGTATTTGTTTTAATAAAAACAACCATAGATCGCTTGATAGTCGTTAGAAACGTATGAAATTTTCAAAATATTTTCTAAAATAGTCATGTTAAATTGATACAAAATTTGAAGAAGATATCTCAAAGATAAACCTACTTTTTGATGGTTTGAATACCCATAGTGGCATTTGTTTTAATAAAAATGACCATAGATCGCTTGATAGTTGCTAGAAATGTATGAAATTTTCAATATATTTTCTAAAATAGTCATATTCAACTGATACTAAATTTGAAGAAGATATCTCAAAGATAAACCTATTTGTTGATGGTTTTAATACCCATAATGGTAGTTGTTTTAATAAAAACAACCATAGATCGCTTGATAGTCGTTAGAAACGTATGAAATTTTCAAAATATTTTCTAAAATAGTCATATTCAACTAATACTAAATTTGAAGAAGATATCTCAAAGATAAACCTATTTTTTGATGGCTTCAATACCCATAATGGTAGTTGTTTTAATGAAAACAACCTTAGATCGCTGGATGTCGTTAGAAACGTATGAAATTTTCAAAATATATTCAAAAATAGTCATGTTCAATTGATACAAAATTTGAAAAAGATATCTCAAAGATAAACATATTTTATGTTGGTTTGAATACCCATAGTGGCATTTGTTTTAATAAAAATGACCATAGATAGCTTGATAGTTGCTAGAAATGTATGAAATTTTCAAAATATTTTCTAAAATAGTCATATTTAACTGATACTAAATTTGAAGAAGATATCTCAAAGATAAACCTATTTTTTGATAGCTTCAATATCCATAATGGTATTTGATTTAATAAAAACAACCATAGATCGCTTGATGTCGTTATAAACGTATGAAATTTTCAAACATTTTCTAAAATAGTCATGTTAACTTGATACAAAATTTGAAGAAGATATCTCAAAGATAAACCTACTTTTTGATGGTTTGAATACCCATAGTGGCATTTGTTTTAATAAAAATGACCATAGTTCGCTTGATAGTTGCTAGAAATGTATAAAATTTTCAAAATACTTTCTAAAATAGTCATATTCAACTGATACTAAATTTGAAGAAGATATCTCAAAGATAAACATATTTTTTGATAGAATCAATACCCATAATGGTATTTGTTTTAATAGCAACATCCATAGATCGCTTTGATAGTCGTTAGAAACGTATGAAATTTTGAAAATATTTTCTAAAATAGTCATGTTAAATTGATACAAAATTTGAAGAAGATATCTCAAAGATAAACCTACTTTTTGATGGTTTGAATACCGATAGTGGCATTTGTTTTAATAAAAATGACCATAGATCGCTTGATAGATGCTAGAAATGTATGAAATTTTCAAAATATTTTCTAAAATAGTTATATTCAACTGATACTAAATTTGAAGAACATATCTCAAAGATAAACCTATTATTTGATGGCTTCAATACCCATAATGGTATTTGTTTTAATGAAAACAACCATAGATCGCTTGATGTCGTTAGAAACGTATGAAATTTTGAAAATATTTTCAAAAATAGCCATGTTAAATTGATACAAAATTTGAAGAAGATATCTCAAAGATAAACCCACTTTTTGATGGTTTGAATACCCACAGTGGCATATATTTTAATAAAAATTACCATAAATCCCTTGATAGTTGCTAGAAGTGTATGAAATTTTCGAAATATTTTCTAAAATAGTCATATTCAACTGATACTAAATTTGAAGAAGATATCTCAAAGATAAATCTATTTTTTGATGGCTTCAATACCAATAATGGTATTTGTTTTAATGAAAACAACCATAGATCACTTGATGTCGTTAGAAACGTATGAAATTTTCAAAATATTTTCAAAAATAGTCATGTTAAATTGCTACATAATTTGAAGAAGATATCTCAAAGATAAACCTACTTTTTGATGGTTTGAATACCCATAGTGGCATTTGTTTTAATAAAAATGACCATAGATCGCTTGATAGTTCCTAGAAATGTATGAAATTTTCAAAATATTTTCTAAAATAGTCATATTCCACTTATACTAAATTTGGAGAACATATCTCAAAGATAAACCTATTTGTTGATGGCTTCAATACCCATAATGGTATTTGTTTTAATGAAAACAACCATAGATCGCTTGATAGTCATTAGAAACGTATAAAATTTTCAAAATATTTTCTAAAATAGTCATGTAAAATTAATACAAAATTTGAAGAAGATATCTCAAAGATAAACCTACTTTTTGATGATTTGAATACCCATATTGGCATTTTTTTAAATAAAAATTAACATAGATCGCTTGATAGTTGCTAGAAATATATGAAATTTTCAAAATATTTTCTAAAATAGTCATATTCAACTGATACTAAATTTGAAGAACATATCTCGAAGATAAACCTATTTTTTATGGCTTCAATACCCATAATGGTATTTGTTTTAATGAAAACAACCATAGATCGCTTGATAGTCGTTAGAAAAGTATGAAATCTTCAAAATATTTTCTAAAATAGTCATGTTAAATTGATACAAAATTTGAAGAAGATATCTCAAAGATAAACCTACTTTTTGATGGTTTGAATACCCATAGTGGCATTTGTTTTAATAAAAATGACCATAGATCGCTTGATAGTTGCTAGAAGTGTATGAAATTTTCAAAATATTTTCTAAAATAGTCATATTCTACTGATACTAAATTTGATGAAGATATCTCAAAGATAAACCTAGTTTTTGATGGCTTGAATACCCAAAATGGTATTTGTTTTTAATTAAAAAAAATAGCTATAGATTGCTTGATAGATGCTAGAACCATATAAACTGTAGTACTGGGTTCAGTATGAAATATAATTAAGTGTATTTTTGTAAAATCAAGGGATGTACCATTAATAATACATTAAATCAAATCAAATGATCATCTGTATAATTAAAAAATACTTAGTTATAAAAATGCTGAAGTTCCTGCTTTTATACGACGAATTATAAATTTTGTTGATAGTATACAAATGTCGAGTAAAAAATAAAAGCCGTAATCGTCGTGCGTATTATTTGTAAGTGTAATTTGTTTGTTATTTATTCTTTTTACGTTATTATCACTATCTCTATATTTTATAAAAATAGCAACTGCAAAATTGTTGTAATCATGCATTTCCATGAACATAATATTTATTCACCATTAACAACTTGAAATAATACACAAGGTTATTTGTTGAATCTTCTATAATAGAGGTATGATATAGCTTAGTATAATGACAGCAAGAGCTTGATTATTTATTACTTTTTAGTAATTATATCCACATTACAAAATGAATTAAATAGAATTGTATTTAAGAAATTTGTTTGACAACTAAACCTTGAGGCGAGGAGCAAGGGAAGAAGCCACCATTCATGATTTTTTTTGTAGATATACTATTGATTTTATATATATTTATATCTTAACATCAATTGTATATATTATCCATTTGTCTTTTACCTTTCAGTGTAGGCTAACACTGAAAGGTAAAAGGCAAATGGATAATATATACAATTGATTTTAATTTACTTTATATATAATTATGATTATGTATTAAGTATGTATGAAGAAAACAATAAATAATTTTAAAAAAATACATAATGCAATTCATTATTTTTTTAATGAGCTATCCCCCTACTATATTAAATTTATTTAAGGGGTTACACCACCTTAATTTTCAGAAAATCGATTTTTTTTTTGGCTAAATAAATTCTTTATACTTTAAGAATATTTTAAATGTTGAGTCATTTCAAAATTAGTCCAGGGTAGTTCAGTTCAAGGAGGTGGTGTCTAAGCAGAGTATTAATGTTAACTAGTGCTAAAATACTACGTTATTTCATGATTATAATTAATATATAGCAAGTGTGATAGGGGCATGGATAGTATTGAAACTAATTTTGTCAAATATAAGATAATATATCATTAAATTCAAAACTAATTGAAGTTCTATCTCTACATTATCTATCCCTACGTTATACATTAAGAATTTCTATGAAATCATCAAGATTTTATATTAGAAAACATCATTTATCTTGAATATATGCATGCTAATTAGTAAGCATACTATCTAATCACTGAACTATTCAAACACCATGGTATAATGAGTGTTAATGAATGAAGAATGCATTATTACTGTTTCATAGCTTATAATTTTAAGTACCCAAGGCTTGGTTGTATAAAACAGATATAACTCTTGTGTTAATTTCCAATCCAAGATTCAAATGTCATTTTTAACAACTTTGACACATAATGGGACATATATAAACAGAGGTCTATTCTGTAAGTTCACACTTGTCTGGCAACCAACAAACAACTGGTTCTGTATAGGAATGGCTCAGGCTCTGCAAATGCTAGTGTAATTACTGCCTTATTTCAAACATCACAAATTTGAACCTATTTCACTATTTTAATGTCATTTTTGAAAAATTTGACATAAGGCAGTACTACTCTAGCATGCCCTTAGCCGGGGGTATAGGCGATTTGGGCCAGCAGATACTCTATTTGATGACAGAAAATAAACTATATTTATTAGGGAATCTGTTTGCATAACATTTGTTTTTTCATCATATATCACTGGTGTTTGGGAAAAAGGGCTTAAATCACTTAATACTCTAATAAAATATTGAATAAAAAACATAAAAAATATAAGCCTCAAAGGGATTTCAACCAGCAACCCCGACTTTTCCACTGACAGCACTAAAGTCATAACTGACAGGTTGGTTGGCTTCAAAACATTTTTATATTTATAAAATGACATACTCCAAGCATTTTGTTTGTATATGAAAGAGATAACAAAATGCATATTTAATTTAGTTTTGACATTTACAACCCCATTTTCAGCATAAATAAATACATATTTCATTCTAAATAAAACAAACAGTATTAGAAAATAAACATTACTTACAAAAGGTAGAACTAAGATGTCTCCAGCCACACACTGTATCAATATAAATCCACACAGCAGCACTAATGGCACCATTTCGAAACTGTTTTTCTTCTCCCGAGCAGCACTGATCACTTAACTTCAATCATTGGCACACAATGCATTTAATCACCTGCAAAACCACAACCATATGAGTCCCATTAAAATGCACTCATTTAAATAGCATACTTGATATCAGCAATATCACTAATTACCAAATGAATCATGCAACAAAACACTCACACAGCCTTAACAGGGTTAGATAATTAAAATTCGCATTTAATACACACATCCTGTACAAACAAAGAACATTTCATGCAAACAGCAATTGTTTAAGCTGCACCACTTAGCGCGATTTTTCTTTCCATTGCAAATTGTTATTAAACAAGTTGATTATTTATAAGGCCTTCTATTTTAATCAGAATACTGTCAAAACAAATAACCTTCATGCATTCTACAGAATTAGTGAGCATGCTGGGGCAGTGATCGTGGGGGCGGCTGCTATGTACCGGGCGTGATTGTCATGACACAATAAATAGCACAGATTTTTTATGGTAAACAGGCTGCTAATGTTTATTTCACTCACTAAATAAACGGTGTGATTCTCTTTAAAACATCACCAAACTGACATTACTCATATTTTGACGTATGAATGCGACGTTGCCGGATTGGGATGATATTGGTTGCGTTCAGCAAGCTCCAGCAAGTTCTACAAAGTTTATTAGTAATCGCGAAAAACTAAATTAATCGAGAGATATTCGAATTTTTTAATTATTTCAGTAATTGAAATAGTTTATTGTGTATTTGCTTCACTTTTATTTATGAATATGTTTTATTTAAACTATGTTAAATTTCTGCAATCTCACCACATGCTCATCCGTTTCGTTTCCTGCACCGTCATTGGTGGCAATCTTTCGAGTCAGAAAAACAGGACAAATCTAGATAACTGAGAAAAAATGGAACTACTCATGAATAAAACTAAATTCTTTAGAAATCTAAGCAAACCTGAAGCGGCAAAGAAGTTACAATGGTATAAAGTCATGGCTATAAAGCTTGGGAGGTAAAATAGAATAGGAAATGGGTTTATCAAGTTTTTATCACTGTTACACGTTCAATTTTCACGGGATCACCCCAGCTTGCTTTATCAGCTAATATCCAAATTTGGTCTCGAGAATTTTTTGCGATAATACCTTTCTTATAGAGCAGTACAAACTTTAAGATATCAGTTGTGTTGACAACAAGCGAGTCATACCAATAGAACTATGAATCAAGTGGACAGTGATTGAGTATGAATCTTTGTTTTAAGGCATTTAGAAGTGAATTAAAATTCATAAAATATATTTAAATAATTACAATCGAAACAAAGTTTGAAGTAAAAATATAAAAGGCGTTTACACATTTAATCTCACTCTCGTACCATCGGACGTAAAAACAATAATAAGGAAAACGCTACAAATTATGGTTGACTATAATTTAGCCCATATTGTATGGAGGCGGCTGATGGGGGTACTGATTAGGGTTCATCTGCCTCTGTAAATGAGCCACCAGAGCTGGAGATGGCTGCTGGCCTTGCGGACCACCCTGTTGCTGTTGTTGCTGCTGCTGTTGCATTGCCATCATCTGCTGACGAATTCGTTGTTGCTGCTGTTGATATTGATTCTGTTGCTGCTGCTGCATACCTACTCCAGGTTGCATTGCTACACCTAAAGATTTGACATATAACATTTACAATAATCAATATTCATCTATCATTTCAGGCAAATCCTACATTCTTTTAGCTATAGAATCTAAATCTGCAATAAAATATGGTATTTTCTTTTTTAAGATTTTTAAGTTTCTACAATAATCTGTTAATGTAGTTTTAAGCTATAAATAGTAAAACCTTGGGTATATATAGTCATGTATATGAAGAGAAAATAAATGTTATGCAAAAGGATTCCCTACTAAATGTAGTTATTTTTTCAGTGTCCATCGGCTTGAATTGCCTATATTATGTATGCAAAAGATCTACTTGTGATTGTATTACCTTGCGACTCTGGCCTTGAATAAGGCAGTGCCATTCATGAATCGAAACAAATGTTTCAGGCAAATCCTAAGTACTTTTAGCCATATCTGCCATAAAAAATGGTGGTTCCCTTTAAAGATTTTTAAGTTTCTACAATAATCTGGGACTGTTAATGTACTTTTAAGCTATAAATAGTAAAACCTTGGGTATATAGTCATGTATATGATAGAAAATAAATGTTATAGAAAAGGATTCCCTACTAAATGTAGTTATTTTTCAGCATCCGCCGGCTTGAATTGCCTATACTATGTATGCAAAACATACTTGCGATTGCATTACCTTGCGACCCTGGCCTTGAATAAGGTGGTGCTGGGCCACCCTGCCCAGCCCCCATGCCACCCATCGTATTCATACTCGTATTCATAGTCACATTAGGAGCCTGCTGCATGTAGGGTGGTCGCGGGGCCGTTTGTTGCATGCTCCTGTAGTCGGCCTGCGGAGGAGCGCGTTGCGCGAAACTCTGTTGCTGCTGCTGCTGGAAAATTGCCGGATTCTGTGCGCCCTGCATCATCTGCTGCCCGCCTTGCATAATTGCGTTGCCCCCGAAATTGCCCCCGTACTGCTGGTTCATCCCCGGCTGCATGTTCCCGTACGGCTGCTGGTACATGTTCTGGAAATAATTCGCACGAGCTTCGAACATTTTCGCGGAAAACACGAGGAATTTTTGTTTGTTAATGACAACCAAAGTCGAGCGACGCAATTACTATGACACTTTTATTTTGTTATGGTTGACTGTGTTATTACATACTTGATTAGTTATTGATATTGGCATATGGCTATGCCTTTCGTAAAGCCTAGGGGTGCGATTCCCACACTATTCTTTTAGGGCCCAATTCACACATAAGCAGCGGCGGGCGGAGTCGCGGTGTAGGCGACGTCGTACAGGCGATTGTGATGTCCATATGCAGTGAAGGGGTGGACATTGTACCATATGTTTATATAGAGGAGGCGTGGAAGAGTTGTGCCTCTCGCCTCGCAGCCACCGTGTCTCAGGCGAAGACGCGGTGCCGGCACGACGAAAGGCAAATGTCTACGCCTCGTCACCTAAGTGGGCATTGCACTATATGTTAATATAGAGGTGGCGTGATAGCGTCGTACCTCTCGCCGCGCCGGCACCGCGCCTTCGCCTCCTGTGTGTGAATTGGGCCTAAGGCACCACCTTAAAATTTTCAGAAAATATTTTTTTTCCTAGCCAAATAAATTCTTTATCTTTTAAGAATATTATAGTTATAATAATTAGAAATGAGCGCGACTAGGTGCCGGTCTAGAAGGCTAGGTAGCGATCGGACCGGCAGTACCTTTTCTTTTCCGTATATCCCGAATCTACGGTTTTTTTAGTAGATAATGTTACTTACAGTATTTACCTGATTAGTTTGCATTGCACCCGGGTGTTGCTGCCGCATGGCCTGTCTTGGGAACTGCCGCTGCATACCCGGTGGATACGCTGTCTGTGGAACTGGACCAGGTGCCGCTTGTTGGGTAGTAGGGCCCATAAATTGATTGAGCGGATGCCGTTGTCGCAGCATATTCGAGAGCGCCTGCTTAGATTGGTTTATTTGCTGTGGCCGCTCAAATCTATTCACTGGGGGGACAAATAAATTAACATAGAGAAGGATTTAAACCAGTTTTTTTTTTTTTAATTTTACGGCCCCCTCCTTTTAGTTGCTTTTTAAGGACCCCTTCGCGCTGAACCTGTTGCACCTATACGATACGCAATTTAATTTATAGGAAGTTTGTTTCATATGTATCTAATCATCTATGCGCTTGCGTGTGCATATTGATTTTAGCCTACGCAATGTTTGCGTAGGCAATTAAAAAAATCGTATTCTGTATGTCTAGAATAGAATAAATGCAATTTATTAAAACTTGTTTCTTGGGGCAATATTATTTTCCTGCGACCACCTACGATAGTGACCTATATATCGTATGGCGTGAAATTGAAAATTAAATGATATTGGAACCTGCGCGTTTCCAATTTTGCGTGGTAGTGCGCATGTATGCGCGTGTGATATTCTACATTAGCGGTCACTAAAAAAATATCTTCTGAAATATTAGATTTAGACCATATTGAAATGAAAATATATATATCTATCTATAATTAGATGGATAACTATTATTTTCCTTATTTATAGTTTACTTTCAAGCATTACTTTCTGTTGTTAGTATCACCAGGTTATATCCAATTTAATAAGCAACATCTTACCATTCGGCATTTGTGGTGGATAATACCCTTGTTGTTGTTGCGGCTGCGGTTGCTGTTGTTGCTGCTGCTGCTGTTGTTGCTGTTGTTGGTTATACCACTGCTGCTGTTGATTAGGATTGCCAGCAAACTGTTGAGGTTGTTGCTGCATTCCACCCGGTCCATAATTCATGTGCGTCATCTGCGGCGTTGGTCCTGGTACTTGCATCCCACCCATTCCTGTTACAAAATAGGAAATAATTTTAGTATATATGATTAATTACCCATTTAACCCTAATGTGTACGGTATAAGTTGACCATCAGAGTCTCAGGCTATTAAATAAATATAAACAGAGCTATCTGCCTTTGTTGTAAAACCGTTATGCATTTCGGTACCAAACGTCTGTTTACAAAGACTGTTTGTTTAAAAAAATCCTCGTTTTATGCCTAAAATAGTCGAAATAAACCCGTTTTCTGTGTGCATGTCTGTCTGTGAACAACATTCAGAGAAAACGGCGCAACAGATAGCGACCAATTTCGCAATTACCTGCGGATACTATCTATTTTTATTGTATTTTTGATAATAATCTATGAAATTATTGTATAGTAAGTTTCTAAAGGTCGCTAAACTGAAAATAGTATCGGGGCGCTAAATACCAAAGAGCTATAATAGCTTTTAATTACCTGGTTGTTGTTGTCCAAGCGGCGACTGTCCCATCCCAATAGGCGGCACAGGCACTTGTCCCGGTCCAGGCTTCTTCCTAGGCCGACGCCCCTTCCCACGTCCTTTGTTCAGCGCGGCGCTGTGCGGCGACTGGTCCACCGACGACGGAGTATCCGCCTTCAGGTCAAGCTCCTTTAGCTGTAGGTACACATGCTACATATGCTAAGCTAACAGCAAAAGTGGTGGTAGGTGTCTCAAAACCCCCACACAAAATAATAAAGGCGAACCAAAATGTTTGTATGTAGATACAAGTCAGCAGAAAATTATGCGATAGCAAGGCTGAATTCAAAAATATACTTACGGGTTTATCTGGTACCGGTTCCAAGTCTTCTGGGGGAAGCGGCGGTGGATCTAGATAATGGGAGGCTGGCTTTTGTAAATTGTGTGTGTGATACTTTAGTAACCTGTGCGTGTCCTCGCAGGCGAGCGGGCGCCGTTCGAGGCGGACAGCGCCGAACCAGGCCCAGGATAGTGGAGCTGGGTTCTTCATGCCTTCTAGTACATCCCAGGTGCTCACCCTTTGTTTATCTGACACCTGCAAAATAACACTATTATTATTATTTCAAAAACTATAGTTTGGATGGTTGGCTTGGTTTTGCTTGCAGTGAATAGGATATATTTCATTGAATTTCAACAAATAATGTCTGGTGTGGGCACCACACGACTTTTCGAATTTAATGACCTATTTAATCTTCTATATTACTTTTTTTTTAACAAAAAAAACCTTCTATCTCTATAGGGCTATCAGCCGTGAGGCTTTTCTGTCGGTCAAGGAAGAGTTTAATCATCCGGTATTTACCTTGGACCTTAGATTTGGAAAACAAAATTAGATATGGTGTAGGATATTTAAACAATAATCCAAATATCATTGAAAAACTTCTATCTTTCTAGGGCTTTCAGCCGTGAGGCTTTTCCGCCGGTCAAGGGAGAAGCTCAGAGGAGTATAATCACCCGGTATTCACCTTAACATCACAGAAACACTCTGAAAAACTGTGAAAGGTTATTCGCAAAAGTTCGCACCTCGCTGAGGATCAAACTCAGACTCCCCAATGCTCAGTACGAGACAGACGACGCCTCTAACCACTCTGGGTACTTTTAAAAAAATTTAACGTTTTTTTAGAATATCGACTTTTTGACAATTTAATTCTGAAATTTGTCATTAATTCCATGTGCACATGTCCCTAAATTGTATAAATAAATATAAAATCAACATAGCAGTTGTAGATTGTAGCGATTTTCTGGTGGTAACGAGTAGCCCGCATTAAAACAGCAAATTAAATAATAATTATTATTATTAATAATAAAAATTAATGACTAACCTGTAAACCATGCTTCTTATCAATACTATCAAAACTGATCTTATTTCCCTTATTATCAGTGATACATCCAATTTGTTCGACTGCAATAACCTCATTAATAACCCGAGGTAAAGGCAGTAGTTGTCGGATGTGCTGCAGAGAAGCGCTGTGCCGTTCACCAACTTCCTTCTTCAATTTCTTCATTAAGTTTTGATACATTTTACGCCCTTCATCCTAAAACAAAAAATGTTTTAAATTTTACATTTACATTTGGTATGTATTTTATTTTGATCTACCTGTTGATCTGTAGCTAGAGCTGAATGCACCAAAGTCGCCAACATATCAATAACAGTTGTAAACAAATCGCTATGCGTATGCAAATCTACAAGTCCATTAGTGACCAATTGAACCAACAACAATGCCCAATCAGTTGTAGCCGAAATACTCCTCTGAAAAGCCTCGAAAACCCCTCCAACTAGTGAAAAACGTAGTTGTAGTCCATCCAAAGTGCGATCGTTGTTGCAAATATCAGTCAAATTACCATCCCGTGCTAGTGAAACCAATTGGGATAATTGTTGGTGAAGTGAGGACAACAAACCTTCCCTCTGGCCCTCCTCCTGGTTTTTCAGACATGTCAGTACTAAACTCAAGAACGGTTGGTGGCTTATAACACTATTATTATCACCAGAGCCTCGTTTCGTCTTCTGCTCTTTCACCCAACCGTTGCTTTCAAGCACTTGGCCAGCCACTTTCAGCACTCTGCCTTGTACAGCACTTGGAAGTTTTGAGACTAATGGGGCTACTAGCCAGATCGAACCTTGCTTGGCTTTACAATCACTCCTGAATAATAGAAATTATGTTATAGAAAGCTATTTTTATTAGAACTGTAAATTATAAAATTGTACAGTATTTGTAGTTATTGTACATAACTTTATTAATAGTAGGCTCTATTGTTACGGCGTATTTGTATTGTAACTTAATTGTTATTTTAGAAAAACTTATAAATAGTTGTTCAATCTTCACATAAGTGAGTAGGAATAGGTGACAAAAAGTGGGAGAGATTGTGATTGTGAAAAAACCATGTGATAGAAAAAACCATGGATGTTAGTATATGCAGGAAATCTATAAAAGACTAGCATGGAAGAGTGGGTGAGCGCAAGATGCGAGTATATTTTAAATTTATTTTTATATTTTGTATTTGATATTATATAAATGTGGTGATTTTTGATAGTTATGCCAAATAAAGGTTTTTTTTAAACCCAAATAGACCTACTGTTCCGTATAAGGAACACTTGGGAAAAAGTAATCTATAGAAGATACTTAAATCTATATACTGACTGTTTAGCCCTACCGTTCCTTTAAAAGTACATCATGAAAATCCTTTTTATTAAAAAACTAGCGTAAGTATAACACTTTAAATATGATTAATATAACTTAGAGCAATAATGTAAAACACATTTACTTCAAAATTTTAATAAAAAAAGTTTCAAGTTTATTTGGGTTAAACACCTGCACAGAATGATAGACAAATCACCAATGTGCAGAGGATGTGAGGAAGAAGAAGAAACCCCACTACATGTAATAACTAGCTGCGAGGCATTCAACTCAGGCAGGAAAAAGCTCTTTGGTTCAACGCGAATGAGCCAAAAAGAGATCTAAGCTCGCCCATTCACGAGACTTCTGGACTTCATTGAAGACACCGAGCTCATGAATGAGGAATAGTTATGGGGGAGCACAATAGGCCAACCGTGGCCGCAGTGCAGTGAGATGCCAAAGCGAAACCAAACCCTTCATGAAAAAAAAAGACTTACTTCTTATCATCAGGAGATTGCGAGCTACTACTAGTCGAATTTAACTGGAAAACATCAATAGCCGCTTTGGCAACCGTTTCAAGCCATTGACTCAACTCCGGCGAGTTGGCGCTGAATTGTTTAAACATCAACTGCAAATCCAGCCAGGACATGCGTAAAGTCCACAGCTCTAAATTCTGAAATGTTAAAACATTGGTAATAACACATACAAAATCAAGACTACAATTTGTACCTCCAAAATGCGACTTATCATACTCTTTTGATCCAACTCATCAATAGCCGCGCTAATATCCGGATAGCAAATCATATGCAACAACCTTTGCGCTTGTGAGTGCGACAGTAAAGGATCCAGTAGGTTGTCCGGATGGCATAACTCTTCAGGATGGCACAGGCACCTCTCTAGAACCCACTGCTGCGAACAGATCTCGCGCAACACATGGCACGCGAATGCGGACAGAGAGGTGGTGCTTTCTGTGTTTCCATTGCTCGATTGTCTGTCGAACAAGATTTAATTAATGTAGCTACCAAGGTATATTATTGTTTTGTAGTAGAAATACAGACAATAGGTGTTTTTTTTGTTATTTACAAAATTGGGTGTACATGTCGACCAGTTTATTAAGACCACGTGTAACAAGGTACGAAATTAAAGCAATCAAACGCACCAGAATTAAGGAATATCTATTGCCTCATATTAAAAATTTTACGAATGAAAAGGTTGTAATCAACCAAGATAATTTTGTAATATTTTTAGGTATTGCTTATATCAATTATGTTACAACATACCCCTGCTGATTCAATACTGATATTTCAAGTATGAAGAATCAGCATAAGTATTGAAACTTTGTATCAACTTAAATCATTCGACACTAAACACTATGTTTATCTTCAAGATAACTATGATAATCACTCATAAAGTATGTTAACATTCAAGATATATACTTCAATCATGCAATAAGTGTCTTTACCTTCAAAATATCTAGGCTAATCCCTCATAAAGTATCTATATTTTCAAGATATCTACTTCAATTACCTGAAAAGTGTGTTTATCTTCTAGATATCTATGCAAATCTCTCATACAGTGTTTGTATATTCAAGATATCTATGTTAATCACTCATAAAGTATGTTAACATTTAAGATATATACTTCAATCATGCAGAAAGGATCTTTACCTTCAAAATATTTAGGCTAATCCCTCATAAAGTATCTATATTTTCAAGATATCTGCTTCAATTACCTGAAAAGTGTGTCACTCAGAAAGTGTCTTTGTCTTCAAGATATCTATGCTAATATCTTATAAAGTCGCCATTTTAAGAGTTACATTTTCTTTAAATAATCAAAATAAATGCACTCAATTTTGTAACTTTTGATACAAGCAATATTTAGACTATTCAGATTTTCTCCTGTGCTCCGATTTATTTTTAATAAAAGGTTCAATAGATAAGTTAGTTATTACATAAACAAATGAAAAATAAAAACTCTGCACACAACACATTCACTAACATATCAAATACCAGTACTTGGTAAAAGAGCTAGTGTTGGGGTGTCTATAAAACAGAAAGGAAAAATATAAACTCACAGGGATAATTAAAAAATCATCTATGTGCAAGCTCAGTGTGACACAATCAAAGCAAAGCAAACATGGGGGCTAGTAGAACAGTTTTTTTCAAAGGGGCTCGTTCTCCGTAACCCCTCTGCTAGCCCCCATGGAAGCGTTAGAGATAGTATCATCGACAAACCTATGTGTCGTCCGTGAGCCGCAGATATCCATTTCAATCACCCTAACGGAGAGAAAAAGAACAGCAAATAAAACATTTTTCATAACACAGTTTGAATAATCGAGAAATCATAAAAATGTACCGTGAAATTTTGGATGTAAACGGTTGCAATCATATAGAGTAATGGGGTAAATGTAGAGGACTTACGCTAGATCCAGCGAGGGGCCGTCGCTACCGCCCATTAAATCGCTCGTGCCCAGTATGTGTGAGATACTGAGTTCGGTACCTTCTTTGGCGGTGGCATCACCTACAACTAGAACCGCCTTGAGGACGGCTAGTACAGGTCCGACGTGGATGTTTCTGTGGGCGGCTGCTAGTAAATGTCGGTCGCAACTTAATCGTACGCCTAAAGGCGGACGCGGGGCTGTTAGTGGAGGCGATCCGACAGAGTATAGTCCTGGTTGAGGGCCTTCAGCCGTGCGGAAGAGACGTAGAAGTAGGTGGCAGGTTAAACGCATGCCACCTTCAGCAGCACCACCTCCATTATCCAATGATTTCACCTATAAAAATATATTTACAAAAAAACTAACCCAAAAGAGTGTTATCTTATTAATTAAACTATGTGAAGGCAGAATGGTGGGCATATGATTCAAGACCAACCAAACCTATGCCCATTCACAATTTCAAGAGACTAGAACTCTAAACTACAATGCTTTTCGTAATTATCTATGATCAAATCAATTAAAGTAACTTATTATGTGTTATAATTAGTACCCTATCCATTTCACCTAGTGTATTTGATAAAACGGGAGTGTAGGGCAGTGGTCAAGTCATCAAGCCACATGGCCACAATTAATTAAAACGACGATATTTACGCGCAACATAGTATTACTCCTAAGCATCTAAATCATACCTTCAATAGACTTGGCAGCGCAACCCTTCCAACAAAATCCTCCAATGAGAAACAATGCCTGGCTATCAGAATGCAAGTAAAAACAGCCAATGCATTATGAATACTAGCATCCTGTATGTCCAAATGTGAGGGCAAATCAGTGTAGTACCCTGGATGGGACATAGGGCAACACAGCGCCAGCAATGCCCCTAACCACTCCGCCGCCAACGTATTACAGCACGCCGTCATTTCCGCACACATAATCGAAAGATCATTCAACCTCTCGTTATCATTTTCACGACAGACATAGATTATCGCATTACTAACAAACGAATACCTACAACCACAAAAAAATATTGTTCAATAGTATTCTCAAAATGTTCATATTTGTATTAGTACTGACCTATTGTTACCGTTCTCACCCAACTGCCGCGCCCAGGAGCTCTCAATGCGTCCACCCCGTCTGGGATTAGCAAAAACCTCCTGCATGAACTGCGGATTATATACGTAACTACTACTCGGCATCGGTTGCAGGGCCGTGTAAAGAGCCTGTCGTATTTTCGGGTACGCATTCCCGAACGGCTCCACCGTGTGAGGTTTCGATTTCAGCAGATTGCAGGAGGAGTAAAGGTCGTAGAGGTGTGCTAAAATGCACCGTTCGGCCGAACTGCAGTCACCCGGATTAGTGACATGTTTAACCACTCGGCAGAGCCCTTCAAATACTGCAGACGTTTGATCGGGTGATACTGGAATGATTAAATGTGCTTTTCATTACTTCCGCAAAAAAAAACGTATATACCATAAATATTCTCCTTATAAAAAAAACAAAATATACTTACATAACAAACAACAGTGATACCTCCTCAAAACACCAACAACATACAAACTGAGACTAGTAGTATAATTCCTCATCAGCACCGAGTTCTTGGCAATAAGCTGCGCCTCCACCTCAGGCAACTCCTTCAAAATCTGAATACACACATCAATCAGCCCATAGATATTCAAGGCGAGCTCCATCAGATCAAACAGAAACGCCACATGCTCTTGCACTGGTAGATAATTCGAGTTGCCTGTGGCAAAAGAGTTAAGCATTTCAATCACGGTTACACTGCACTGCCAGGTAACTACATGCTGATCGAAATAACTCAAACTCTGGCACTTCTGCGTGGTGGCTTCGAAATTGAACTCGTTGCGCGAGTGCTTTTTCACCTTGCCGCCCTCAGCCACGTCCACGCTGAACTTCTTGGAGAACAACTTGCAGATCTCCTTCGACATCTTTTTGACGGTATGCCGCGCTTCGTCGCGGACCTTCCCAACGCCGTAGAGTAAAACGTGGCGCTGGTTACAGTCGTGCTGGCTGTACGGGTCGTCCTGGCACAGAGGAAAGTGCGTGGTGTAAAGCAAGTGCCGCGAAGGTTTGACTTTATGGTCCGCATGGTCCGTCTCCATGGCGACGGCGCCCATTGCAGTTGGCACGTGCGGGTGGTGCGAGTGTTCATGGTCTTTAGGGCTGTCCGGAATGTCCATGGAGTTTTGTTGGTCCTCTTTTATGTCCTGTAGGATTTTGTCCAGGTCTGCGTCGATTTTTGAGTCGTCGATGTCCATAGCGTGGGAATGGTCCTAGTCAAACCAAAGATTTATTAATAATTCTTCATTGTTGCAGAAGATTAATAATATTTCAATTTCCTCTTCATTCATTATAACATTGTAGACTAAAGGTCGTGTTAGACAAGACAAATGCTTAGCTCAAAAGTTGTTCAAGAAATGAATTCAAATATCCTCCTTCGATACAATTTGTCGTTGACAAATAGAACGCGTTATATTTTTCCATTCGATCTACCATCCAATTCAATATTTCAAATAATTTGCAGTAGATACGAGACAATTTAGATCGTCTCGAATCTTGACTAAGTTTTGAGTCAAGAAATTGTCTTGTCTAAAACGACCTTAAAGTACTGAAATCTTGCGATCTGAAAACACTAAATTTTCACTTACTTCTAGTTTGGTATGCGTCAACTCTGATGAATCCTCGTGCCCTAGTAGATCGCCTCGGGATATAAGTGTGCACATGTAGGCATCATGTGAGAACACATCGCGCCGAATTAATTCGGAGAAGAGATGAACTAAATTAGTAAATGCAGTCTTTTTCTGAAAAAAAAAATCTAATGAATCTAAAATGTTGGAAATGCTAATGACTATAATAATATTTTGATAAACTTGTTTTAGTGGTACATCAATCAAACTGCAGTAGACCAATGCACTAAGCCGCAGGACTTGTAAACCCAACATAGGAGGATTAAATCTAGGTGGATAAAAGTGTGAGCTGATCAATAATCAATTCGTACAATAGAGAACGCGCTGTGTGATAAAGATCACCTAATATACTTAGAGTAGCTATAAAAGCACTCAAACTATATGCTGCAGTATGAGTTCTTCTATAGTTCTGGATAGTTGGCTGGAGGGAAGCGTAGCTACAGACACGTAGGCCTCAAAATGGGCCCATTATGAAACCTCCTTTTAAGGCTACTCACTCATCCCACTAGTAAATTTTGCGTGCGAGCTGCAAAACTCTGGCGGGTGAGGAGTTGCCAATGCTGGTCATACTAGGCCAGCACTCCCCTAGTATTAGATGCCTAGTGTTTACTAGAGCTGGGCTTCTATAGTTACTAAGTTTTAGGAGAGCTTTATCACAAACTGTGATATCCATTGATCCAACGGTATGAATCGACCAGTAATGTAATATAACATTCAAAAGAAATATATGTAGTTTACTTGTGGTGTATCATCTGGTGATGGTACTGGTGCATCAGAGTCCAGAAATTTCATCAGCAAGCTTTGAAACATGGGAGGTCCACCAGGGACACTATTATTACTATCCTTATCGTCAGTCTCTTTAGCTTCCTGGTCGGTTGAATTGGTCGTGTCGGACTGTCGTCTGTCCAGCAACGCTGCAACAGCTAAAGCCCTGTGCTCTCCAGCCCTTTCGGGAGACACCGCCCATTCACAAAGTAGCTTCACAACCGAGTTTTCATTTTCAATATTATTAAACACCTAAACACAAAACATAAGTTGCAAGTATTTCTAGTCTGTATGTGGTACTACAATTTAATCTTACCTTACTGTATAGAGTGTCAAGAGAATTTGATGTGTCCATTCTATCGAATCTATGTCTATCCAAGGCGTCTAGAGCGGCCAGCACTCTAGTGGTGATCGTACCGGCAGAGCATTGTTGCCATTTATCTAAACACCACCTACCCTCGGCCCGTTTACTCCGTTCACGTATATTTGACTCCATTTGCCGGATTTGCTTTCTATACGTATTCATATCACATCTAGCCGGCACTGGAAGAGCTGATGGAAGCATTGGAAGCAAATCAAGCGGAGAACCATGCCAGATAGTCCCCGCGCCTGCACCGCACCATACCAGTGATGTTGGACACTCCAGACTTATCGTTTGAACAATACAACTCAATTGAAGAACTGGAAAATAATGGATACACATTAGACTTAAGTTTCTCACCAACCATTATTCATCTTTTTCTGTAGAAAGAAGAGAAAATATTGGAAACCAATGTGTTGGTTTAGTTTTTCTCCTTATTTTTAAATTTAATCATATGCCTTCTCCATATGGTGTAGGCGTTTTCTCTCCCTAATTAATACATAAAAATAATACCATATTTTGAGTAACTATCATTTGTTATAAATAATATTTTTGAAAATTTGGCTGTAACACATATTATGGCAGCAATTAATTGAACCACCATCGATTGGACGTACTGTCATGCTTATTCAGAAAACATTGAAATTTATGTTTTAGTAACATCACAACTCTGTGTGATGTTACTTTCTGAATACAGCACTGCTGTATAAGAAAATCATTATTGTGATGAAATCATATTGCTAATTTTGACTTTTGATGTATGGTGCATCAGATATTTGTGATCTTACAATAAAGTTTTGGAATTGAATTAATTTAACTTATTATCTACCTTGACATGCTAATATCTCTGGACTAAATTATGTATAACATAGAAATACATACCAATATCTCTATGATGAGGGCAATTCTGATACTCCAACAAAGTTGTCTGCATAGGATTGACAACAATCGAATCCTTTTTATCCTTATCCACATCCTTGGTAGTACCCTCTGTTTTAATATTCTCACTAGTAGGGGATGTAATCAAACTGGTCTCCGCAACGGTATTCAACATGTAACCCAATTTCTTGCAGCACAAAAAGGATAGCCGACGTGACAGCAATTCGGACTGCACGAATTCATCTAAATACTGAAGGGCGAGTGGAAGAAAAAGGCGCAGCATACCGTCATCCCCGGGTTGCGATCTCATTTTCTCTAAAAGCTCTATGATAAAGTTGAGCAGCTCTTGGCGATCGATTAGCGTTTCTTCGCACATGTATTTTAATAATTGTGTGCAGTAGCTCCAGTATCTACCGGCTAATTTTTGCTCGGTTTCGCTGATCACCGCGGAGTTGGCCACGGGCGTTGTACTCGCTACTTTTTCGGCTTGAGTGTAGTGCTCTTGTAGTTTCGGAACTTGGTCTTTCAAGAATTTTAGCAAAGTTCCAGTCCATTCTATACAAAAAATAATTTATATTACAGTTAAAAGTGTAAATGTTAAAATATCGAATGAAATAGTTAACTTTCAGTTTTTAAAATTTGGTAATATTATATTCTCTACTTATATACAAATTACAAAAGAAGATTTATGGTATAATCAATCTTCTTTTGTAGCTTGTATTTAAGTACTACCAAATTTTCTACTATATACTAGATTGAAATATAAATTACTTAATAAGATTTTCTATTAAATCAGGTGGACTAAGATGTTGATTTAGTAATCAACATCTCAGTCCACCTGATTTAATAGAAAATCTTCCATGTAGGCAGGACAGAGTAATATATTTCACACTACACCTCTTCTGACTCCTATATTTACCTGTTGTAGGATCTGGCAACTGCCTCTTCTTGATCTTTGCCTCAGATACAGCTACTGTATATGCTGAGCTCAACTTAATGAACCAAGCAGCCCTCATCATGGGCACCTGGTACTCACAAAGTGTTGTAAAAATTTCCTCCTTTTTGTTAAAATTGGGTGCCTTTTTGGACAAACTCATTAATGGCTTGTTGCCAGCCAGATCTTTAAACCACGCCTCTATGGCATTTTTCGTACGATTTGTTGCAGGCCAAAAATTGTCCTTTGTGTTAATCTGTTGCCTTCTTCTACCTGAGTCTGGTAGAGTGCTCAGTTCCTCTTTCCTCGCTATGATTGCATTAAAATAGGCTCCTACCTAATGTGAAAATTGTGGGAAGATTTAAATATTATTATACAGTAATGTTTATATAATAATAATAATAATAACATTTTATTTCCCAACAGTTGCCCATTTACAGGAAAATATAATAATAGGAACTAATAATAATAAATGAATTTATAAATAAAAAATGTATGTATGATAGTTGTAGTATATTGTTTATTCCCACAAAATACATACTATCAAAAAATTGTTCACAAAAATTTGAAGAAATAAAAGAAGCCTCATTTATTAAATGAAAAAGAAAGGAAGATACTGATGCCAGATGCAATAATAATAATATTACATGTATATAGATGAATATGGTTCCCCATAAACAGTAATACCTCAAGGTACAACAAAAACACAATGAATTACGATGAAAAATACTGAAGTATTCAATTACATATACTTAAAACAATGTTTGTGATGTGTAAATGACATAAAAAACAGGCTGCTCATAAAGGCACCTTACATGATCAATATTACTGTCAATATTTTAGAATAATGACAGTATTACTGTATGTAAACATGTTCAAAATGTTCATTATTCTAAAATATTGACAGTATTACTTATCATATAAGGTATAGTAATGATGGAATGAAGAGAATATTGATGTTTATCATGATAATTGATTCCTTGATGAATATAAAAGGAGGATAAAGGCACCTTACACGATCAATATTACTGTTAATATTTTAGAATAATGACAGTATTACTGTATGTAAACATGTTCAAAATGTTTATTATTCTAAAATATTGACAGTATTACTTATCATATAAGGTATAGTAATGATGGAATGAAGAGAATATTGATGTTTATCATGATAATTCATTCCTTCATAAATATAAAAGGAGGATAAAGGCACCTTACACGATCAATATTACTGTCAATATTTTAGAATAATGACAGTATTACTGTATGTAAACATGTTCAAACCATTCATTATTCTAAAATATTGACAGTATTACTTATATAAGGTATAGTAATGATGGAATGAAGAGAATATTGATGTTTATCATGATAATTGATTCCTTGATAAATATAAAAGGAGGATAAAGGCATCTTACACGATCAATATTACTGTTAATATTTTAGAATAATGACAGTACTGTATGATAATATGTTTAAAATGTTAATTTTTACTTTCCGAATACATCACTGATGTAAAGGAAGGTAATGTTTTACCGAAAACATGTTCACATTTTCAAACTAAGATTGTTCTAAAATATTGCCAGTATTACTCATCGTGTAAGGTATATTAATGATGTAATGAAGAAAATACTGATCTTTATCCGAATAATTGAGTACTTGATAAATATAAAAGGAGGATTGAAGCAAATATTGACAGTATTATTGACCATGTAAGGTGCCTTTTAAAGGCCACTTTACACAGTCAATAATATTGTCAGTCCTAATACTGTCAGTATTTGCTCTAATCCCCCTTTTATATTTGTCAAGTAATCAATTATCTGGATAAACATCAGTATTCTCTTGATTCCATCATTACAATACCTTACACGATCATTAATACTGGCAATATTTTAGAATAACGGATATTTTAAACATATTATCGTACAGTAATACTGTCATTCTAAAATATTGAAAATAATATTGATTGTGTAAGATACTTTTTCAACAACTACTGTCCTAGGAAATGAGGGCTAGAACAAATGAATAAATAACCCTTCTTTTATTTAGTATTAATAAAAAAAAACAGGTTGCAATCATTAATAAATGCTACTTATATCAAAACTGTAAATACCTTGCTGGCAGTAACATTACAATTCCTCGCTGTACCAAACTCATCATTCAAGTGTGTCATGGTAGGAAACCCATGTTTTACATTAACACTAGTCAACTCATCCTCCTTCTGTTTGGGCTCCTGAGGGTACACATCAGGAGGCCCAATTCGGGGCTTCTTCAGTGGCCTCTTCTCATACAAATGGCTGCACAACATCTTGCAGCCTTTTAGTGAGAGAGAGCCTCAAAAAAACAATTGCAAACAGACGGCCACAGTCTGCAAATGGACACCGATTTGATTTACCAGTCCATTGTCACCTGTAAGACTATTTGATTATCGCCATTATCAAACACAATCAAACAACACAACAAATCAACGGTGCGTTCTGTACGATTTAGCGAGTTCAGCCAAGTTCAGTCGCGTCAGGGTTGCACAAATTGACAGCTGTCATTTTTATTGGTCAAAAATTGATATAAATAATCAATATAAATTTGTTAATAATGTTATTTAGTTATTTCGACACATATAATATTTTAAAATAGTTTTGGTTTTAGAGAACTAGTTACGGCTAAACGCGGCAACACTTTCTTTTGAGCTTTAAGTTCTTATGGTTTTATTATGGTGGTACCCAGTTTGTGAGCAACTGTCAAAAAAGCTGGCTGGTGTTGGCGTACGCTGCTGTAAATATACGCATTGTGCCTTTGTGGGGTGTTATTTAGTCAAAACAATGGGGCGATCTAGGTCCAGGAGCAAATCGCCGCGGAAGCATCACAAAACCAAACACCACAAGCGGAGCAAATCGCGCGACCGCTCGGAGAGGAGTGCGAGCAAAAGCTATAAAACTGAAAAAGTTAAGGAGAGGAACTCAAAATCTAGGTAATTAATAGGCGGCCTAGCATTTGTGATTAATTTGTTTTTATCTAATGGTTTATTGGAGGAGACTTGTGCATGTGATTAGTGTCAAGGTTTTTGATTTGTGGGCAGAGAAAGGGTATAGTGATTTACTATAATCTTGATGTGGAAAGGTTGTAGGGAAATTATCATTCAAGATATTCGGATTTGTTAAAATAGAGCTTCAAATGTACTTGAAATTTATGTCTGGGTTCAATAGGAAGGCATGAGGATGTGTAACTGTACTAGTTTTAGGGTGCCCTTTCATAAAACAGATTATGGATATAATAATCTGTTATCGATGTTAATGTGGATAGCAAATATAACTTAAGTGATTCAAACATCTCAATATTCTTGGATGATTTACCACTCTACTAAATATGAAACAAGATTTATTTTCGGTTACATTTAATCTTATTTTAGTCATGTCAGGTATCTATGTATATTGTACTTTTGAAGGGTCAGGTCTACACAATAAAGATTATTATTATTAAGTTGGGTGGAGCTTCCTTTAGTTCAAACATGGTTTTATTAGGTTTTTTGTTTCTGGCTGTTCACTGAATGATGAGCCTGTAACTCCAGTTCTAAAGGTCATTTTAGACAAGACAATTTCTTGACTCAAAAGTTAGTCAAAATGTGAGACAATCTATATTGTCTCGTATCATACAGCAAATTATTTGAAATATTGAATTGGATGGTAGATCGAATGGAAAAATATAACATGTTCTATTTGTCAAGGACAAATTGTATGGGAGGAGGATATATGAATTCATTTCTTGAACAACTTTTGAGCTAAGAAATTGTCTTGTCTACAATGACTGTAAGGTCTGTTGTTGGCCATGTGGTATACAGCCCCTGAGTGTAAACGTTTTAATATACTTTTCTCTGTTCTTTCTTGTAAGTTAGGGCTTATTTCTTGAAGGATTTTCTGCATTCTTGCATATCAACAATTCTACCTCTTTCAAAAGGTATTAAAACCTTTTGAAAGAGGTAGAAATTCTGAATACACCAAATAAATAATTTTCAACACAAACCTACAAAGTTAACACGAACTAATCTTAAGCTTGGTTTACACAGATAGTGTAATCAGGCGAGTAGAGTAACTCTACCCTAGAAACCCAAAGCCATGTTCTATAGAGTAGTATAATATAATAAATTATTCTAAAGTAATTTGTTTTAAATATATTTTCCAGAAAACGTTCCCATTCTGTCTCATCAGCCACCACCAGTGAAGGGTCCATCGATCTCACCACCCGAACCAAACACAAGAAGTCCTCGCGCACACGCAAAATGGACGAGGTAGAGCGCTTAGCGGAGATGGAACGGCAGCGGCGGCAACGAGAGGCGGAGCAACGACTGATAGAAGAAGAAACGGCGAAGCGAATAGAAGAGTTAGTGAATAAGCGGGTGGAGGAAGAGCTGGAGAAGCGCAAGGATGAGATCGAGCGGGAGGTGGCGAAGCGCGTGGAGGAGGCCAAGAAGATCATGGAAAAACAGATGATGGAGGAGATGGAAAGGCGGCGAGAGCGGCAGATAATGGAAGAGAAGCATAGAGAGGTAAGAGCAATGTTGTGGCAGGCAGCAGTAAAATCATGGCGTCTTTATTTTTTAATTACAGCTCGATTTATCTATGTTTTATTGGAAGATTATATGATAAACATGTGCGGGAGAATGCAATTCTTTCACACCTACAAATTTGATATAACTCATAAAAGACTATATTTTTAATTTTCCATTCGGTGTAGATTTTTTTTATACAGACTTTAGATGTGTGTTTTCCCCCTTTGGTCAGTAACTAAGTTATTTATTAACAATCATTTGCCACTTGGCTACTAGCTATTAAGGTAAAGAATCACAGGATATGAGCAGATGAGACGAGGCAAGAATTGAGATAATTAAGACTGCTTGTCGAGATGGGACCCAGCCCCTCACCAACCAGGTATTATCTACCTTTTATATTTTATTTTAACTATAATAATTTTTTTCTATAAAAAAAAAGTTTTTTTTAAAGAAAATTATGCAGGGTGTTTGTGTAATTTTTTTTTTAATTTATAAAAACAAAATGGTTGGCTCCGAATTTCTGAACTTTTCTGTATGCCTGTGTATGTGTGTATGGATGTAACTTGCAAGTATGGTAGTTGTGTCTATGTGTTTAATGTGGGCTGGCGGAGGACGTGCGTGAAAATGCTTCTTTGTGTTTACAACAGAGAAACTATTTTCGCTGGGGACATATGTACATTGATGCTTTGGTGAATGTGAACGAGTGGGGCCAGTCATTCGAAAAGTGTATTCCTCATTTCACGCGAATAATGTTTATAGGAGGAGGAACACCGTAAAAGAGAAGAGCTTGAAGTGATCATGGCTGATAATAATAGGAAGATAGAGGAAGCCCAAAGAAAATTGGTGAGTTATGAATATTTATTTATATCGGTTAATTTGTCATAACTGTACTTTATTTGGTAATTTCATTAGGGCATAAAAATACAGTTTTTTGAAAGTCCATCAAGTATTCCATATCTTAACTTAATAAAGTTTACACATGCAAAATTTGAACCTTTTCTTTACTCTGGTTGCAATGGCCCTCAGAATATTCTGAGTTATAGTTCTGAATTACCATGGCAACCACTACAAGGTAAATAACGATTTATTTGTGCAACGGCCTTTTTCAGATATCCATGCCCTTTCCATCCTCTCTTAACCATTCACTCACCTTTTAGCAAGCTGAAAGATAGTAATTGTAATATGGATTGCAGATTTAATAGTTTCGCCAATGGTCCTATGAATTAGTTATGATTATTATGTATCTCTTAATAATTTTGTATCTGGAAATAACGACGGCAAGAATAAAAAAAATATTAATGAAGATTTAAAAAAAAGATAGAGATCATGCTAGAATCATTTAAAAAGTGCATTATATTAACATAATGAATATTTTCTAGGCGGAAGAACGTTTGGCAATGGTCGAAGAGCAGCGTAAAATGGAGGAGGAACGACAAAAGCTGCGGAAGGAGCAGGAGAAGCGCGTGAAGGAAGAGCAGAAGAAAATCCTGGGCAAAAACAACTCGCGACCGAAGCTCTCATTCTCGCTAAAACCAGTGATATAGTGTCAGTGGTGTGCGCAAACAAACAATCGTATGAAGAACCTCATCCAATTTCTTCTATTGACTAGTTTTTATTACAATTTTAGTGTGAGCAATGAGTAACACATTATTTCGCAATATAGTTTAAAATGTGTCACAGCTCAGGTGTAAATAATTTTCATGTAATATCATTTCTCCGCGTAACGGCGTGCACGTGTATGTATCTGTGAGTATTTGTATGTTCGGGCGTCAGTGGATCTAATCACATTATTTTTCAAATGTAAAAAGCAATGTTTTTACACATGCCAATTTAGGAATAAATCTTTTTTGATAATGGAAATTCTGGCATCAATTCACCTTGTATCCAGAGGTGGGTTACATATACATCTTGTAGAAATAAACAGTTGTAGTTTCAGTACTCTAGTTAGTTGTTTCAGTTGATATTGGCAATAAAAAACTGCTAATGAAATATTAACAAGGTTTGCATATATCTTTCATTGAATATGTGGTGTCAGTTGGTAATGGACACTATCGAATATATATCATAGAGCTCAGTTGTATAAAGCATATAACTCTTGAGTTAATTTTTCAATCCTTCACTTTTAAGAACTTTGATACATAATGCGAATTTGCCATATATATATATATATATATATATATATATATATATATATTTATATATATAAAGCATGCATATCTCGAGTTATTTTTTCAATTTTTCACATATATATATATATATATATATATATATATATATATATATATATATATATAAATTTCTCAATTTTTTAAGTGACTAATATGTAAAAATCTGAAAGCTGGGATCTATTCCATAACTTGAAAACAATCAGAATTATTCAAAACGTTCTGAATGCCTTCGCAATCTGAGTAACTAAGTTTTAGAGCTGGTATGCATGAGCTTGGACAATTTGCTGTAAGACAATGAAATATGCTATTAATTCAAAACTGTTTTGATAATTTATACGTGATACATTTGTACTCATAACGTAAATGTAGTAATTATTTAATAAATCATGTATGTATCTTTTGGACAAGTACCAAAACATGTTTCGCCTTATTAACTGATTTCATTATTTTATAGTGATATTTTAAAGTTGTTGAACTTTATGCATGACAACTCTGAAACTATTGTTTATTCTTGTTATAGAATTTAGAACGTTCCGATTAATTCTGAAGTAACAAAGTAAATATATTGGTTTCATATTCCGAACAATTATTAGATATTTAGAAATTAGATCAATATTTGTTTATGTCATTCTAGGTGTAACGCCACGTTGAAGTTCCCCAATAACATAGTTCTGCTACTTCCCGCTAGATGGCGCTAGTGGCCCAGCACGGATTATCTTCAGCGAATCATTTGACACGGTTGTCAGCAATATGGCGCCCTAGTCGCGAGTCCGTGTCCGTTTCTCCGTGGGATAACAAGAATTTCGGGGTGAAAAGTCGCGGCGAGCCGTGTACGAGTGCTGCCCTGCCGAGATCCCAAAGTCGCGGTTCGTGTGTGTCTGGGGGGCTGGGGTGTGTCCGCGTTGTCGTTTGTTGTCTGTGTGCCCCGCGTTACACAACCCGAGCCGAAGAAAACCGTTCCCACCTGATGATTGTTGGATTTTGATGCGATTCCGCGTAATCAGGTGCCGTGATGCTGATAAGTGCCGGCGCTGAACTGTGTGGGGGCGGTGCGTTTTCGGTCCGCGGGTGCTAATCACGCCGGTGCGTTTTAAATGAAGTGAACAACACACGGTGGTGCTACGAAACGAGAATACACCAGTGCGAGCAGTTTTTGTCCCTCCGATTTGTTGACATCACAGGTGAACAGGACATCGAACTGTCTTCGGAAATGGCCTTCAATGAGGTAATGTGGATTGCAATTTAAGTTTCGGATTCGTTGCCGCTTCTGTGCTTGTACACCAAACAGCCGCATTTGCATACGCCGTGAAACTATTGAATTCATTTGCATTTATAAGCCGATCTCAAATTCTTGGGCGTGTGTGGACCGTGAATTTAAACACATAGATAACACCTTTGATGGAATGGGGGCGAACGTGTTGTGTGCTTGGGACACGCTCCCGCTGTTTGGTAGTTATTGTCTTTCTATATTCTCGATTGTGGTTAGACTTGAATGTCATTGTAATTATTTTCATTGTGTGTTGTGCTCGAAACACCGAAAACCAGAGCTTGTTTTTCGGTGTTTCGTGTGCAACATTACAAGTTGTCACTTGGGAATTATACCTGTTTTGGGTCTCACGCGGGGGGGCCAAAGGTGATAACTATCAGGTAATCCCACTGGAAAACAGATCTGTTAAAACCAAAAGGGATGACCGTGAAATCTTTTCTGTCCTATTTTATTATTTTTTCTAACATTACAAATTTATAGTTATACGACCCGTAAATAATTATCAAAGCATAAACTAATATGTATATGCTGAAAAAAATTGCATGTAATTTAATTTGCGTCATATCCCTTTGTATGTAACAAATAGTATTGTTGCTATCACTATGTGGTATTTCACTATAAACATTTCTTTTCCGTTTTCTACATTTTATATTTAAACCCAGATCTATGGACTAGTGTAGTGGTTTAGTGTTTACAGACGCCTGCTGGACATTGGGGAGCGAGAGTTCAAAACTCGACTAGGCGAATTTTCACCTTTCACAGTTTTTCAGAGGTTTTTGTTCAGTTAAGGCAAATACCGGGTGATTGTACTGCTCTGAGCGTCTCCCTTAAAGCCCTGGTTTCCTAGAAGGACGCTTTTGGCATCATTTTTACGTCACAAAAATAATTTTACGTGTATATAAACGAAGACTGTTTCCCATAATAAGTAAAACTTCAACGTACTGCAAAAACGCAATGAATTACTATGGAAATTGTGAGTTGTTTAATTACATATACTTAAAACGATTTTTGTGATGTGTAAATCACGTCAAAAGCGACCACTTTGCTGGGAAACCAGGGCTTTACCAGCGGAAAACCCCTCGGGCTGATAGCTATAAAGATAGATTTTGTTTTATTTGTTTAAAAAATCCAAACAAATACAGACCAAACTCGGTTTCTGATTGTTCCCCACTAGTTTTTGTTTTGTTTATAAAACTGTGACCCCCCGTATTCACCAAAATTCCATAAATGTATCTATAAGGCACCTTACACAATCAATAATTTAGAATAATGACAGTTTTAATATATTGGCAGTATTACTTATGGTGTAAGGTATAGCAATGGTGGAATGAAGATAATACTGAAGTTTTTCCGGATAATTGATTACTTGATAAATATAAAAAAAAGTAATTACTGACAGTACTAGGACCGTGTAACCCCCGTATTCACCAACGTTCTATAAATCTATCAATAGCTATTGAACCCATAAGTATTCGTTGTTATAGCAACAATAAATAAATTATCTAGGAAATGTAGTTACGTTAGATTCGCTCTATTGGAAACACTGAAAAATTAAAGAAAATGTGCCATCAAAGCTCCAATCACAAGCGCTATTCAAGGTGTTGATATTTATTTAAACCATTTCTATCATAATGACATTTTCAATATATACATTCAATAGCTTATGGGACCTATAAAGTTTATGGGATGTTGGTGAATACGGGCATAAGGTGCCTTAATACCTATTGAAGCCATAAGTATTCGTTGTTATAGTAACAATAAAGATATCTTGAGAATGTAGTTACTTTAGATTCTCTCTATTGGAAACACTGAATAATTAAACAAAAGGTGTCATCAAAGCTCCAATCACAAGCCCTATTCGAGGTGTTTTGACATTTGTTTTAGTAATTCCTGTCACAATGACATTTTCATTGTGTCCATTCAATAGCTTATGGAACCTTCAAAAGTTTATGGGATGTTGGTGAATACGGGCATAAATGTAAAGTATACGTCATAAATCCAAACAAACAAACGTCAAACATGACATTTCGGTAAGTTAATTGCTATATACTGTTCTGTTTATTGATCCTCGGCGTGAATTTTCATGGAAATTTATTTGACTCATTCCATTGCCACTCTACTTCACTTTACAGATTTAGCCATAAGCGTGAATTTTTCACGACAGCTGCTCTCGTGGAATTCGAAGAAAGTAATTTCATACATGTTATAAGTAAATCCCCATCACCTATTATGTTTGAGAACTTTACATTAATGTACTGATGGTAATAATTATTATTATTGTAATACATTTAGGCTGAGTTGTATACAAGTCATACAAAATATTTGGGGGGTCGCAGAAAAAAATAATTACAGATTGTATGTATAGAAAAACATCCTGAATTATGTTTTTTTCTATATATACCTATTCTTCAGGGGGTCCTTTGCAATTTATAAGTGCAAAAGGGGATCATGGACGCGTTTAGGCAACACCACCGATGGTGTTGGTTTAGGTCACAGTTTGTTTACAATGTGTGAATGTTGGTAGTTGCAGATCACCGCCGGCCCTATGCGCTTTCTTCCATATCCTTTACTTATCAACCTTTTTTTATGAAGTGATTTGGGATTATGTGTAGAACTTTAGAATTAATAATGCTACGGAATGGTATACAATTAAATAAAAAAACAATTGATTCTTGACTCATTTTGTATGAATTTCCATATTATAGTAAATTAGTATCAGGGCCAACAACAAAGTGTTTTACCCGCATTTAATTTGTGCGATTCCATTGTCTAGTTTTTGCTGAAATCTCAATACAAACTAGACCAGTGGTTTCTAAAGTGTGCGCCGATTTAATTTTGTTTGTGTTTTTTTATTTCTAGCAGCAAACATTTTAGAGCAATGTAGTTGAAGGATATTAAATTAATATTTCTTCTGCTCAGTGGTATATTTATGTTTTGATTATATTTACTTTTTGTATTGTAGTCATGGCTAATATGTTGTTGCAGCATTTGTTGCATACAGACACATATATTGTGTATATAAATGGTGCAAATGTCGGTAATTTTATGATTGTGGATATCTTTCGTTGCGTGTGTTTTATATAAATATATAAATCCGGACCCAGCTCAGTGGTCGAGTGGTTAGAGACGTCGTCCTTCTCGTACTGAGCATTGGGCAGCCTGAGTTTGATCCCCAGCGGGGAGCGAATTTTCGCGAATCACCTTTCACAGTGTTTCAGAGGTTTTCTGTGAAGTTAAGGTAAATGCCGGGTGATTAAACTCCTCTGAGCTTCTCCCTTGACCGGAAAAGCCTCACGGCTGATAGCCCTATAAAGATAAAGTTTTTTTTATAAATCTTGGTTCATATCGAGTGGTTTCTCCTTCCGTTACCATGCCTCCAGCCTCGGCGATCGAGCCAATCTCCTTCCTTGAAATTCGTTTCAGACATCGATTTCATGATCCCAACCTTTCATGCAAACGCTAGGCGACCTCTTCGTTTTCTTTCCGGAGGGACCCATTCATAAAGCTGCTTCGGTAGTCGTTCAGCTGGCATCCTGTTCACATGCCCAAACCAGATCAGTTGTTTTGTTTGTATTTCATGTATGATTGTTATGATTGTGTCTTTCGCTTTCATTTTGTCTCGCAATCGCCGTATGTCGTATTTTGTCGAGCCTGGATATTCCTGCTGATCTTCTCAGGAAGTCCATCTCTACGGCAAGAAGGTTCTTCTCCAACGATTTAGAAATAGGCCATCCTTCGCATCCGTAGGTTAACGTACTCTTAAGAATCGAGTTATAGATGAGCATTTTCGTTCGGCGTCTTATGTTAGGTAGCCACAGTGTAGAGTTTAGTGCCCCTATTACTTTCCTACCCTTGGTGATACGGTTCTTTATATCACTTTCCACTTTACCATTATCATCAATTTCAGTGCCAAGTATACTTTCTGCAGGTTTTTATTTTGTCGCCATTTTTCATAATCACATCCGTACCAATGCACATGTACTGACCCTGGTTAAAGTTCATTTATAATCCCCATTTTCCGTATTCTTCATGAAGTTTTCGGGACATATACTGCATATCATCGTAATCTTGAGCCACAACGACCTGATCATCAGCATAGGGTGTTATCTCCCACCGGCATTCTCATTCCATGGCATTTCCTTCTCGATTTTTTCAGGGCAGCATCAAGATACCGTAAAATGAGGTTACTTTGCACCATTTTTAGGTTTTTTGTCTTTAATTGAACAGAAATATTTTTTGAAGCGCGTTAAAAATATGGGACTTGTTGCATTTTGTTCTTTAGTGTTATTAGTTGCTATTTAATATAAAATATATGTAATGTGAGTAATTTATTATGCAATATTTATTATATAAATTTGGTGCAAAGTTACCCCTTTGAGTAGGATACTTTGCACCATCACATCATTTTGATCGAAACTCCGTTGTATATAGGAAAGATGCGAAGTTAAAAACATAAATCAATAGAGCACACAAAATTTATTCATGGAACTGATTTTTTCTTCAAAAAACATAAACGACACATTGCAAATTAATTATTTACAGCCAACCCAACTTTTCCATTTCTGGAATTCGATACAATCCTCTTCTATTTACCATGGTAGAGGGGTTTATGTTGTCAAATACATGCTCCCTCTCATAGTATGAAACATCTAGATTTTCAGGCAATTTTCACGACTTGATAGATTTAACCATAGTAGAAATTACAACTCCAATGATATTATTTTACCAGAAAACATTTCCCCTTCGTATTTGAAAATCATGTATTCTCCCACAACTCTCTTTGCGGCAATTATGCGAAGAGCATCTGCTAGAGATTTCGTACCTTCCATCATTGCAGCTTTTTCTTCCTTATCTATTTATTTTACCATTTGCTCCGAGTATGTTTGAAAATTGGGATATTTTTCATCTGAAGAGTCCGGCAATACTGGATCATCAGTGTCATCATCCCGCTGGATTCGCTTTGTCTTTTCTGATATATCCTATTGCCTTTCTTCTGTCTTTTATATATTTTGTGAATTAAAAAAAAAATGTTTCACCAGTTTTAACACAGTTTGACGTTGGTGCAAAGTCTCCCCATATTGTGGTGCAAAGTTACCCCACGTGTTAAAAATGTTAACAAGTACTTTCCAGATGAGTTTAAATATAAACTAATTATCAAAATATATAGCCAAAGATGTGTAACTGGTACTAAAATGGTGACTTATCTGATAGTATTACACACGAATTGGTGGAACACGCAATTTTTCAACACTAAACAAAACTGGATTGGTGTCATAAACAAGTCCCGTAAAGTTAGGTTTTGATGTAGAAATCTCCTAATCACTCTCTCACAAGATCTACAGATGACACTTCCATCTTGTGATTAACATGTTGCGCAGTTAAATTAGAAACTACACATATGGCTCCACGATGAATCTTTTTCGGACGTTGGTGCAAAGTTACCCCACACGGTGCAAAGTAACCTCGTTTTACGGTATATAAATGGTTCGAATATCGGCAATTTTATGATTGTGGATATCTTTCGTTGCGTGTGTTTTATATAAATAATAAATCCGGGTTCATAGCGAGTGGTTTCGCCTTCCGGTACCGCGCCTCCAGGCTCGGCGATCGAGCCAATCTCCTTCCTTGAAATTCGTTTCAGACATCGATTTCATGATCCCAACCTTTCATGCAAACGCTAGGCGACCTCTTCGTTTTCTTTCCGGAGGGACCCATTCATAAAGCTGCTTCGGTAGTCGTTCAGCTGGCATCCTGTTCACATGCCCAAACCAGATCAGTTGTTTTGTTTGTATTTCATGTATGATTGTTATGATTGTGTCTTTCGCTTTCATTTTGTCTCGTAATCGCCGTATGTCGTATTTTGTCGAGCCTGGATATTCCTGCTGATCTTCTCAGGAAGTCCATCTCTACGGCAAGAAGGTTCTTCTCCAACGATTTAGAAATAGGCCATCCTTCGCATCCGTAGGTTAACGTACTCTTAAGGATCGAGTTATAGATGAGCATTTTCGTTGGGCGTCTTATGTTAGGTTGCCACAGTGTAGAGTTTAGTGCCTCTATTACTTTCCTACCCTTGGTGATACGGTTCTTTATATCACTTTCCACTTTACCATTATCATCAATTTCAGTGCCAAGTATACTTTCTGCAGGTTTTTATTTTGTCGCCATTTTCCATAATCACATCCGTAGCTCTACCACCAATGCACATGTACTGACTCTTGTTAAAGTTCATTTATAATCCCCATTTTCCGTATTCTTCATGAAGTTTTCGGGACATATACTGCATATCATCGTAATCTTGAGCCACAACGACCTGATCATCAGCATAGGGTGTTATCTCCCACCGGCATTCTCATTCCATGGCATTTCCTTCTCCATTGTTTCAGGGCAGCATCAAGATATATGTTAAACCGTGTTGGCGATACACAACAGCCCTGTCGGAGACCCTTTGTAACTGCGAAACTGCTCGTTAGGTGGGTTCCAAGCTTTATTTGTGATGTTTGTTCCTTGTATAGTTCTTTCAAAGCACCAATCACATTGACGTTAATGTTGCTTCCGTCCAGTACCTCTCACATCTTGCTCACGGGCACGCTGCCATATGCCTTCTGGATAGTTGGCTGGAGGGTATCATAGCTACAGACACAAAATCCTCAATCCTCAAAATGGGCCCATTGTGAAACCTCCCATCAATATATGTGAATTTCACTAATTTCACTTAAGTCTACAAACATAAGGTGTACCTCTCTGTTTCTGGCGATTCGCTTTTCTATTAGTTGGGTTAGGCAGAATATGTTGTCGACTGTTGATCGGCCTGCTCGAAAGCCATTTCGTCTGGGTGGTATTCTTTATATATTAACTCTTTTAGTACTCTGCCATACAGCCGACTAAATGTGCTTGTTACGAATATTCCCCGATAGTTATCGCAACAGTCCTTGCTTCCCTTTTTATGTATAGGAGATATCCACGCTGTCTTCCACTCATTCGGCAGTTTATCCCCATTTACGCACTTGGTAAACATTTGTGATCAGTTTCAGTTCGAATGGTATTTTGGTTCCATACTTTAGCAATTCAGCTGGAATACCCTCTGGGCCAGGTGAACTTCTATTCTTCAGTTTCTTAATGGCATTTCCAACAGCATCTCCACTTATTTCGACTTTATCGCCTTCTAGGAGGAGTTGTACACTTCGATTTTCGGTAGTGTAGTCTGGGCGGCTTTCCGTTAGCAGATTTTCGTAGTGTTTAACCCATGCACTGCACTGTTATTTCCTTTTAACATCTTTCAGTTTTGTCTGACTTTAATGTTCTTATGAATCGCCATACTTCCTGACACCGTTTACCTCCCGCATAGGTGTAGCTCCTTGCATTTCATGTCCAAGCCGTTGTTCTTTTCGGTGATGACTGTACGTTTAAAGTTGGCAAGAGATGTATACAGCTTTGTCTTGCCCCGTTTTAGTTTGCAGCCATTTGAGGTATAGGTTTTGTTTTTGCTGCTTGAAGTTCTTCAGTCCACCAGTGTTTCCTCTTCAACGGCTTTCCAACTTTTAACCCTATCGCATCCTTGGCTGCAGAATGCAGGTACGATGGTATATGGTCATACATTTGCAGGGATGATTTATCTTGTATGTTATCTGACAGTAGGGCTTCTAGGCGTCGTTAATATAGGTCGACCGTACTTGCATGGTAAAAACTGTCAACGTCTTATCTAGAAATTTCGATCTTCTCTAGTTCATTGGTTCCGGTATCGGCTGTTTGCTTGTCAGTTTTGAAATATGGTAGATTGATTCTTGCTTTCACTAGGTAATGGTCTGATCCGGCATTCCACACCACGGATTGATCTAACGTCAAGTACCTTTAATTTTGACTGCTGTTTTATTATCAGGTAATATGTTATGGTCTTTAGTTGTCTTGTTTCTTGGTGCCATGCATATGTGTCTATTGCCTTATACTTGAAGAACCCATTCATTATTTTCAGATCGTGTTGGGTGCATACATCGATAAGTCGTTGGCCGTTGTCGTTCACGATTTCCTCGCCATATTGTCCAACAATCTGGTGTTTTTCTGCACTTCTAGTGCTTGCATTCAAGTCGCCGAGAATAAGAATGTCCTTGGTGGTTCCATTCTGACTGATCAGATCATTTAGTGTGTCTGCGTACTCTTCCTTCTCGGCTATGTTTGCGTCTTCATTCGGTGCATATGTATATTTAAGCGATGGCTTTGGTAGTTGATGTTGACCGTTGATACGTTCATTGATCGCTTGCCAGTTTGTTATATACTTTTTTAGCGTTTTTTTTAGATATATTGATACGCCTCTCTTTGTTCTATCATTATTGGGTACCCCGCTATCGATACTAAGATATTTGCCTATTTCTTCGGTTCCCTGTCCTTTCTTATTTGTTTCCGTAAGGACCGCTATATCGATTTTCATTCTATCTAGTTCATCTTCAGTTTTCCCCCCGTATTCCCTGCACATTCCAGGTTCCAATATTCATAGTCCGTTTTCATTGCAGTTCTCGTCGTCTGTGGTTATCGCATTCCTTCAGAGGCTTGGTTGCAGAGTTTTTAGCGTAAGGTTTGATGGCCTTGCGATTCAACCTCCATCTTGGAGCACCTTGAATTTTCTTTCAGGGTTTATTCCCTTAGACTGACTGTCTTTCTAGACTTAAGCGCTCAGTCCGCTCTTTTGGTTTGTGCTCCTTCGGCCATTGGGAAATGAATCCTCCTCTGCCTTCGGGACCGTTAACCAGTTTCACCTGTACCCTAGGCAGGGGCCCTTACAGGGTACTATAAGCCGGAGCCAGCTGAACCCTGTTTTTTTAAACGAGGTTGTTACTCCTCCCCCTCCTTCTTTTTCATCCGGGCTTGGGACTGGCATTGGCGTGTGTTTTATTGTATTCAAATATTACCTTCAATATCAATGTTTGTGCTATGTTTAAAGATATAAAGCCATGCATTGTTATTTATTAGATTTATTGGTCTGTAATTTGTTGTTTTATTTATGGAATATAAGCGAGTAGATGCGAGTTTTTAGTATTAAACAATTTTTAGATATATGAAGAATTTAATATCCAACTTAAAAAAAATAAAATTAATAAAATTATAACTCTCTATTTGTGTATGAATGCGTTGGAAAATGATGGTCGTGCGGCACCTTTGCTCTTTGCACCGACACGAGCGTCGTGATCGGGCCAGCTCCCCACAATAAATACCGCATTTTTCCGCTGGAAATGTCATCGATTGTGAAAATTATGGCCGGGCAGCGATATTATAATTATAGTTACATGCTGGGATGGCGTATCCGGGTGAAAATAATCAGCGGCTGCAATTAGTATTAATTGCCATTATCGCACACTAATGGCTTCATTATGTATTCGCTTTTCGTTCTTTTTCAATTGGAATGATGGTTATTAAAATGATCATTATTGGCGCGGCGAGGCGCGCGCGCGCGTTCTTGTTTCGACAGCAGGCCGGATTGATTCCGATCTGGGAGGGAAACGTGTGGAAAATATTGGTTTTCTAATGCTGGTGTTTGTAATTGCTGGAGAGAAATCAATTGTGGCCATTTATTGTAATCCATAAATACATGTAATACAATGTATACTAGAACAAACCTTGGACTAATACAATACATCTTACACATTTAGGCTTATACTCGATATATAAACCCTGTGCAAGGCTAATGATGCTGATATCTCAAGCACTCTGTTAGAATATTATTCCATAGAGGGCACTACCCGGTGATCCTGATGACATGAGCATGTTGACGGGTATTACCATATGGGTGTGTATTACTATTGATGTGGTCCCGCCAGATGGCGTTTAACTTTCCTCTTAGGGGGTTAGTTGTATCATTACCATAATTCGTTAAATAAAAATAATATAGATGTGATCCCTCCCGTAATTGCTTAATAGATGGTTCGGGGCTCGTATGAGCGAGTTTTGTACACACAAAAACTCAAATACAATGATCGAACTAAACAAAACGCAGCATAACTATGTGACTATGTGAAAAAATCATCGTACAGTTGCATAACGGATTTACATGCTAGTTATAAATGCAAAAGGTTCGACTTTTATCAAGGAGCGGACTTGATCATCAAACAATTGATTTCACGTAGTGAACAATACAATTACACACTTCATTCAATTATTAATGTAGTTGGTTTAAAAATAGGTATGACTATGTTATTATCGTAAATGTGTATATATTACCGGCGTGATTAATATGGATACGATCACTAACTTGAAAATGATATTTCTACATATGTTTTATCTACTATCTTCTTTATATATAAAAGAAAAGTCAATCTTTTGAAACCGGCCGACGTGTTATTGCAAGAACGGAATAGAATGTTTCATCGCCAAGCAATTTCATCGACTATTATTATATATTATTATATAATATATATATATATATATATATATATATATATATATATATATATATATATATATTATATATATATAATAATAGTCGACGATGAAATTGCTTGGCGATGAAACATTCTATTCCGTTCTTACAATAACACGTCGGCCGGTTTCAAAAGATTGACTTTTCTTTTATATATAAAGAAGATAGTAGATAAAACATATGTAGAAATATCATTTTCAAGTTAGTGATCGTATCCACATTAATCACGCCGGTAATATATACACATTTACGATAATAACATAGTCATACCTATTTTTATTAATATTTTATTAGAATGGATATAAATGACCAATGGGCAAATATGGGCAATATTTTTTTACAGATTAATTTAATGAACAGTCTTAGCTTCAAACAAATTTAAATTTAAAAATCTGCTCGCCAATGTACTTTAATCAACTTTTTTGGAAACTTTTATAAGTAATTTTTCATTTATTTTGCATTAACTGAATTGTTGACAACTTTCTGGATACATTATAATTCTTATCTTGTTAAACATGAAATGCCGGCCCCGTTCGTAACACAAAAGTCGTATATGCGGACAAAAAAACGCCCGCAAATAGAACCAGAGGCGCATTACCACCCCCTGGCCGCGCCATCGGTGTAAATGCAAATTTACATACTTTTGTGTAAATACTTCATTTTGCAGATTGAAAATCGTATGAAATTTGAATTTCCTGTCACACTTTTACTAGCGCCGCGAGAAATATGCTTCGACGTACGCAATAAATAATATAATAAATAATAAATAAATCGGCGCGTGCGAAGTTACTCTTTGACCGCTTTCTGTGGGCCATGTATAAACATCCAACCCCCCTAAACTATGCTGTTAGGCCCTTGGGAATTACCACCATTAATTGCATACTTTACCTTTTCCCAGAGTAAAGTTTAATTTTTCATATTGTGGCCACTTAAAGGCGATTTGGCCTCAGTATGCGACGTCTCTAACCACCTATATACATATACACTTTCTCATTAGTCTGTGTTCCAATCTACACATATTCATTATGACTAATTGTAGTACCTCTTAGCTGGTAACATATTTTCAAATCAACTTCCAGTGAGAAACCGATGACACTCGCAAAGGTGACTCCGCATCGAATGGCAAAGCCGCGCAATTAAAGAGCTATTTAATTATGTTTGATTTTCATTAGGCGTGTGGGTTCATGAAGAATGTCAAGGCCGGCCCCGTTCGTAACACAAAAGTCGTATATGCGGACATAAAAACGCCCGCAAATAGAACCAGAGGCGCATTACCACCACACTGGTGTAAATGCAAATTTAATTACGCCCGACAACAGCGACGTTCGCGAAACCGAAAAATAAAAACGCCGCAGGGCGCAGCGCTATAAATTATGTTTTTATCTGAGGGTTCTTATTGTCCGAGCGGCCTATATTTTCAATGCGCACACGTCACAACAAACCGATACGTGCATACGGCACACACACAATGGTATAATGAGTCAGCAGTCTGTTTGCTCTTAGCAATGATTTTGGAATAATTGATGTGTTCGGCAATCAAATAATATATTATGCCTACATAAATTAAACATTTGATTACTTCTTTTTATATCATATTATCGTACACTAATACTATCATTATTCTAAAATATTACATTGACATTGACAGTAATATTGATCGTGTAAGGTGCCTTTATAAGGCACCTTACACGGTCAATAATACTGTCAATCCTACTACTGTCAATATTTGGTTCAATCCCCTTTTTATATTTATCAAGTAATCAATTATCCGGATAAAGATCAGTATTCTCTTTATTACATCATTAATATACATTACACGATGAGTAATGCTGGTAATATTTTAGAATAATGCACATTTTAAACATGTAATCGTACAGTAATACTGTCATTATTCTAAAATATTGACAGTAATATTGATCGTATAAGGTGCCTTTATGATGTAAGGACTCATTTTTTTAGACACTCGTTCTATTTGTTTCCTGCAGTACTATATATCTTGAGGTTGATGTTTTCAGGTACTGTAGTTGCACCGTTTCAGTCTCTTCATTTCCATGACACCCCATACCTTCATTTCCATGACACCCCATACCTTCATTTCCATGACACCCCATACCTCAACACCGTACAGCAAATATGGACCTCACGCACGCATTTCATATAACCAGTTGGCCACTAAAACAATCTCTTAACCCTTTCTACCACGCCAGCTTCATTCACTCCACTTCTACTTGGACTTTATTAAACTTTTGATTACTTATTTTTATAGCAAAATAATGTATCACAACAGTAGAGGGACACAAATATTGCGGTCTATTCTGTAACTTCATAATGATCGATCGTAATTATTCAGAATGTTCGTAATGCCATGGCAACAAGTTCAAAGTTGAACACATTCCAATTCTGATACTGTTGTATACTCTGGTTGCCATGACACTCAAAATGTTCTAAATCTACAGAATAGACCCCCCGAGTAAAGAACAATTTTAGAATTGGCATGTGTGAAGTTTCACAACTTTGACAAGTCACAGTACGTCAATAAAATAGGTTGTTAATGCAAAACTGTTATGGTACATGATACTCATAGGTACATGATAAAACAGAAATTATTTCATAAATTCACGTACTTTTGTAGTGAATATTAACCCATTTTTTGTGTCTTATCAAAACTCCATCCATGTAAACTCGAAATATTTCACTTGTTACGTAAAACATATCCAGAAAGTAAGAGTACCGTAAAATGAGGTTACTTTGCACCATTTTTCAGGTTTTTTGTCTTTAATTGAACAGAAATATTTTTTGAAGCGCGTTAAAAATATGGGACTTGTTACATTTTGTTCTTTAGTGTTATTAGTTGCTATTTAATATAAAATATATGTAATGTGAGTAATTTATTATGCAATATTTATTATATAAATTTGGTGCAAAGTTACCCCTTTTGAGTAGGATACTTTGCACCATCACATCATTTTGATCGAAACTCCGTTGTATATAGGAAAGATGCGAAGTTAAAAACATAAATCAATAGAGCACACAAAATTTATTCATGGAACTGATTTTTTCTTCAAAAAAACATAAACGACACATTGCAAATTAATTATTTACAGCCAACCCAACTTTCCCATTTCTGGAATTCGATACAATCCTCTTCTATTTACCATGGTAGAGGGGTTTATGTTGTCAAATACATGCTCCCTATCATAGTATGAAACATCTGGATTTTCAGGCAATTTTCACGACTTGATAGATTTAACCATAGAAGAAATTACAACTCCAATGATATTATTTTACCAGAAAACAATTCCCCTTCGTATTTGAAAATCATGTATTCTCCTACAACTCTCTTCGCGGCAATTATGCCAAGAGCATCTGCTAGAGATTTCGTACCTTCCATCATTGCAGCTTTTTCTTCCTTTTCCATTTCTTTTACCATTTGCTCCGAGTATGTTTGAAAATTGGGATATTCTTCATCTGAAGAGTCCTGCAATACTGGATCATCAGTGTCATCATCCCGCTGGATTCGCTTTGTCTTTTCTGATATATCCTATTGCCATTCTTCTGTCTTTTATATATTTTGTGAATTAAAAAAAAAATTGTTTCACCAGTTTTAACACAGTTTGACGTTGGTGCAAAGTCTCCCCATATTGTGGTGCAAAGTTACCCCACGTGTTAAAAATGTTAACAAGTACTTACCAGATGATTTTAAATATAAACTAATTATCAAAATATATAGCCAAAGATGTGTAACTGGTACTAAAATGGAGACTTATCTGATAGTATTACACACGAATCGGTGGAACACGCAATTTTTCAACACTAAACAAAACTGCAACAGATTGGTGTCATAAACAAGTCCCGTAAAGTTAGGTTTTGATGTAGAAATCTCCTAATCACTCTCTCACAAGATCTACAGATGACACTTCCATCTTGTGATTAACATGTTGCGTAGTTAAATTAGAAACTACACATATGGCTCCACGATGAATCTTTTTCGGACGTTGGTGCAAAGTTACCCCACGCGGTGCAAAGTAACCTCGTTTTACGGTACTGAATTTTTGTAGGTGTTAAATTTTTTTATTTAAACAAAAAAATTACGTGAAACTTTAGTGCATAATAAAAGCTATTTTTCGACATAGTCGCCATTCCTCTCTATGCAGGTGGTGTAGCGAGGTATCAATTTTTTGATGCCTTCCTCGAAGTAGTTTCCCGCCAACTCCTTCGTCCACTTCTCCAACTCCTCCTTTACCTCCTCGTCGGTTAAAAACCTTTTTCCACCCATGTGCAGCTTCAGGGAGGTAAAGAGATAGTAATCTGAAGGTGCTAGATCAGGGGAATGCGCGCATTTAAACGAGGCGAGCAGTTCCTTCGTGGCGTTGGCCGTGTGTGGTCTGGCATTGTCGTGCAGCAGACTCCTTTTGTCAGCATGCCTCTCTTGTTCTGAATCGCCCTCCGCCATTTTTTTAAGGTCTCACAATATCTTGCAGAGTTGATGGTCTCCCCTTGAGGCAGATATTCGATTAAAATTATGCCTTGACAGTCCCAAAACACGGATGCCATGACTTTCTTGGCTGAAATTGTGATTTTGAGCTTTTTGGCGGAGGGTGAAGAGGTGTGACGCCACTGTTGAGACTGTCTTTTGGTTTCGGGCGTGTGGTGTGCTACCCAAGTTTCATCTCCAGTTACGATGGAGCGCAGAAATTCATCTCCATGGAGTTTCCAGCGCCTCAAAAACTCTTGCCCGGCCTCCACTCGATTCAACTTGTGCTGGTCTGTCAGTTGTTTTGGGACCCACCTCGCGGACAGTTTCCGATATCCAAGGGTTTCTGTGATTGTTTCATGTAGTAGAGATCTGGAGATTTGCGGAAACATCGCAGAAAGTTCATCCACAGTCAATCTGCGATCGTCACGGAGCGCATTTTCAATTTTTTCCACAATTTCGTCAGTCACAATTGAAGGTCTTCCGCTCCTCTGATCATCATGCACAGACGTACGACCGTTTTTAAACTCGCGACACCACTTGTACACATTCGTACGATTCATAGCTTTATCACCATACGCAGTTTTCACCTCATTATAAATCTCAAATGGAGGTTTTCCCTTCCAAACGAGATAACGGATGACGCCGCGTATTTCGCACTTGGCGGGAGATTGGATTGACATTATTCACGAAACTTGTTGTCGTGTCAACAGTTCTCAACGTACTGACCTCGAACCGGTCTCGGTGCAAAGGGGAGGAGTCAGGTTACACTGCCGTGTGGCCAACATGATGAAAATAAAATCCCTCCGACCGTGAGAGCCTCAGTACTCTTACTTTCTGGATATGCCTCGTATATAAGTGTGAATCCACCTCTTAGCAATCTACATATCTAGATTTCGATCTTATTAGATCACGTCAGTGTAGCTCAGCTAGTGAGGATGATCCTCACTAGCAATAATTTTTTTAAATTTCGGATTTGTATTCAGTGACCTCAAAAACTCCTGTGTAAGTAATTTCGAACCAAATTATTTGCAAAATTTACATTTTGTACGCCATTTTGGGTCCGCCATTTTGATTTTTTTAAATCGGATTCGTATTCAGTGACCTCACAAACCTCCCGTGCAAGTATATTCAAACCAAATTATTTGCAAAACTTTTTGTACGCCATTTTGAGTATTGAAAATCGAACATCGGATTTTGAGATCTAATATGATCGAAATCTAGACATGTAGATTGTTAAGAGGTGGATTCACGCTTATATATGTTTTATAAGATTGCCTTTGTGCTGATATCTCAAGCACTCTGTTGGAATATTATTCCATAGAGGGCACTACCCGGTGTTCCTGATGGCATGCGCATGTTGACGGTTATTACCATATGGGTGTGCATTGCTAATTGATGTGGTGCCGCCAGATGGTGCTTAACTTTCCTCTTAGGGGGTTAATTGTAACACTTGTTACGTAATATACTATTATCCATGATAACGGAATTCGTATATGTGTCCAATATTCTTACATATCATGCGTTTTTTTCTCTTCAATTTTCTACTGTCAGGATTCTGTGAGTATTCATTTATTTGTTATTTACAAAGTTTAGCGTTGTTTTATTAAAATAATCTGACACCATATCCTTTTTATTCCGCCAATGATCCAGCCGAGGGACCGCTTGAATCATACCGCAATATAAATAATGTCCGTGTTTTATCGCCCCCCGCGGGCCCATTCGCTCGTCCAGTCGCGTAATAAAAGGATCCGAAAGAAATTGCAACTTTTATGGCGACCTTCAGGTGCAGTCCGCGCCGATGATAAAATAAGAAAGTGACAATTTTATGGCCAACAATAACCGAACGCAGGCGTGTGCGCGCTGTTTCCACGGCGACGGAGTCTGCACGTCACCAGCCATAATTTGCCTCCTAATTTATTTGCGTCCGGAATTTTATGCTTTATTGATTCGTGGTGCACCCATCTGCAATTCGAATTGCTACAGTGTGCAACATCGTTACAAGCTACGGATAGTATTATGAGGGGCACACGTCAAACTAACATTTTAAATGGGGCCCACCGAAAAGTGTAAATTACTAGAATCTATTATGTATATCTATGATGTAAGGACTATTTTATTTTTACACTAATCCTATTTGTTTCCTGCAGTACTATCTTTACAGGTACTGTAGTTCAGTCTCTTCACTTCCGTGATACGAAGCAGGTACTAGTATCACTGCACCCCACGTAAAACTTTCTTCCAACTGGATTGTTGCCGCTTCAATTCTTAAGGACCACCATATTAGACCTTACTTCTAGCTTTACTGGATTGTATCTTCTCCTCTCCATATTCTGTTGATTCATCGGATAACCTCTCCATATTGTGTTGATTCATCGGATAACCTCTCCATATTCTGTTGATTCATCGGATAACCACCTCCTTACCACTGCCATTCAACAATGCTCACGCCTCGATCTTTATACCATCAAAATCTGCCTCCCGTTCCAAGTAATGTGCACTGGCCGCATAAGATTGTTTTTGCATAGGCTCTCCACACTAGAGCGTCTAAAGTCGGTCAACCGGGCGAAGTAGATCCAAGCAAGGTAGATAGGTACGGTCCTTATTTTTATCAACAAATTAAAGGAATGAAAATAAAGTCATATTAATCATCTTTTTCTTTTATATTGATATCTAGAAAGATAAGTATTACTATTTAGATATGAATCAATTTTGTATAACATTGACGTTTTAAACATTTTGACATTTTTGTTATTGCTGAGCATTGCTCAGTACGAAACGGACCACGACTCTAACCACTCGGCCACTGAGCTGGGTAATATTGTCTTATATGATAATATAAGACAATATTACCCAGCAATAACAAAAATGTCAAAATGTTTAAAACGTCAATGTATGGGAGCCTGAGTTCGATCCCCAGCTCTCCGAATTTTCGCGAATCACCTTTCACTGTTTTTCAGAGGGTTTATGTGAAGTTAAGGTAAATACCGGGTGATTAAACTTCTCTGACCTTGTCCCTTGATCGGCGGATAGTCCTATAAAGATAAAAGTTTTTAAAGACAATATTATAAAATATTTGACATTATTATCCTTATACAGCAGCGCTGTATTCAGAAAGTAATAAAGATGCTATTAAATTATTTACTGGGAAACTCTACTTCATATTTCGCCTCAAAATCCTCAAAAGGGCAGGCCTAGTCTAGCTAGATGTGGAAAAATTTCACTGTGCGTAGCTGTCGAACGACTGTGCATAAACCCTCAAATGGTTGTTAATACACAAATGCATTTGTGTATTAACAACCATTTGAGGGTTTATGCTTGAAGAAATTCCAATCATGACACTATTTTAAAAATCTTTTTAAAGTCATTGGTATTTCGCACGACTCGCACACATAAATAGAATGTCAATAGAAAAGGTCACGGGTGCACGGAATGAAATGCACTGGAAAGTGGCATTGACATATCGACTCAATGTGGTCACCGTTTCGACAGCGACGGTTTCTTAACTTCATTACAATCTAGTCTATATATTCCAAGTCGTGATTCGCTGTTAACAAAGCCACATATATAGTATATTACTAAAATAGATTTCTTTAGTGGGAGTGCCAAAAGATCGTTCCATAAGTAGCTTTTATAGGATGATAAGAGAAAGTAATGTTTAAACAAATAGCTATTTTATTTTTATTAATAACATTAAGTAGTTTATAATTGTAAATCATAATCAATTAATGCTGTTAAATTAAATTTGTTATGAAATCATAATCGCGTGTGGGTACAGAAATTTAGACATACTAGATATTGCTTCATTACAATATGTGTACAGATTCGCACCTGAAGTGTACAGTACATAAGAATCTATTAATCGTGTAAATTGTCAACATTACAATGGCCTCTTGTATGTATGTATGTTACAATAAATATATCTTCTTCTCTTCTGTCAACATTACAATTATAGGAATTAAAAATAGATTCAGTTCAAGATTGTTTTGCATCTGTTCTTTTCTATAAATGGTGCAACAATATCGACGGTCTAAAATGGATTTATTGCTTATTTACTTGAGAAAATCATCAAATTTATGATTCATTATCTTTATACAACATATGAGCCTGTGAGAATGAAAGTGGCGTAGGTCACATTTGAATTGTTTTGAAAATGAGAAGATTTTGGGTTTGGTATAAACTGACATGTGTTACAGACTTGAAATCAATTTATTCATAAATAAAATTCATAAGTGAAACAATAAGAAGTAATAACATACAAATTAAGAAGAGAAAACGAATCCAGTGCAACAACAAACAACATCCTTCACACCAGGTTTTCCAGATCAACCCAACGATTGGTGAAAGCACTGCAGAGGAAACTCCTATTAATTTGTAAATGTAATGTAATTGAGATATGACCAGCAATGTATGATCATAAAATAAAATTTAAAAAAAAGGAGAAGTTTTTGCGTTGCGTGTTTATGTAAATCGACGTACGCAGTTACGTTTATATTTATGAATAAGTTGATTTCAAGTCTGTAATTGCGCACGTCGATTTACATAAATATCAAATGCAAACTCTTCTCCTTTTCAAAACAATTCAAATGTGATTATGGGGGTAACACACCGGACCCATGGCAACCAAATACACAACTGTTTCTTCGCGAACGCTAGTGTAATTCTGCCTGACGTCAAATGTCACAAGTTTATCAAGAGTGACATTTAGATGGTAAAATAAATATATTTCACTGATCTTCTACGAGACCGGTCTCAACTTACAGAATAGATCCCCAGGAAAGGTTAGAAAACAGACATTCTGAAGACGTAGACTTCTTCAATCGTGAAGCAAGTGCAAACATATAATTAAAGAAGCTTCCAATGGAAGCAGTAGGTCTGACAAATAGGAAACAGAATAAATGGATGACTAAATAAAATACAGAAAAGAAATAAAACAAAAATATTATGTTTTAAAAAGAAAAGATTAAACTGAGCAAAGAATACAAAGATAAAGATAGGGAAGTAAAAAAAAACAAATAAACCTAACCACATGGCAGGAAACCGCAGAAGACTGCCCTAGCGGAGACAAGTGGTGAAGGCAACTAAAATCCGCCCCGGCCTGAGCGCTACGGAGAAGAAGAAGAAGAAGAACAAGAACAACAACAAGAAGAAGAAGAACAAGAACAGCAAGAAGAAGAAGAACAAGACAACAAGAAGAAGAAGAAGAACAAGAACAACAAGAAGAAGAAGAAGAACAAGAAGAAAAAGAAGTAGAAGCAGAACAAGAACAACACGAAGAAGAAGAACAAGAACAACAAGAAGAAGAAGAAGAAGAAGAACAAGAAGAAGAAGAAGAAGAACAAGAAGAAGAAGAAGAAGAAGAAGAACAAGAACAACAATAAGAAGAAGAACAAGAAGAAGAAGAAGAAGAAGAACAAGAAAAAGAAGAAGAAGAACAAGAACAACAAGAAGAAGAAGAACAAGAACAACAAGAAGAAGAAGAACAAGAACAACAAGAAGAAGAAGAAGAAAAAGAAGTAAAATGAAGCGCCAGACAAGTTAGACATAGACAAACTGAGCAAGCACTAACTCAAGCCTAAGATGCAGTTAGCAAAAGACGACACAAAAACCCTTTATGAAATCACCAAAGGCTTCTCTAACAAAAAACCCTAAGAAGCTCATCAAAGACACGAATAGAACTAAATTACTGACAAGAAATGAAGAAATGAAGAAATGAGAAGATGCATAGAGTTCCTAGACGAAATATGCAAAAATAAAAACAAAAGACACTACCAGCGGCGCAAACCAAAATCAGTATAAGAGAAGATGAAATAACCTGGGAAGAAGTTGACTGTAAACTTTAGTTTAACACAAATTGTTGATTCGAGAACATTGTTCATTAATAATGTACACTAGTCCTAGAAAACAAATTCCCCGCACATTTTTTCCAATTGTGTTCACTCCATCAATTTTAGATGTGCCGACGCGTATTTCCAATTAGCAATGTTGCTGTCAAATGTAATTAAATTGCCGCACGGGATGGGTTTTCCGCAATTTGCTACTGCAATTGCAGTTCGAGGGCACGAACGCTCGAATTACATTACGCGTGATGCCATTTTGATCAATTGCAAATTTTCATTCTCACCCGTAGTATCAAACATATGATTTGGAATTGCAATCGCATCGAATATGCCCACTGAATTGGAAATCACACTGAATCAATTCCAATTTTTTTTTGTAAACGTATGTAATAACATTATTTTGAATAGTTCAAATTCTGGTTCACATATTACACATTACATTTCTACTGCTATACACAGAGTTAAATGGTTTTTATTTTTTAAACTTTGTATACTCGTTCTACGAGGCTTGATCAATAAATGCTCGTGTTAGGAATTGAATGGTTTTGGCGTCCACTACGTGATAATTAATTTTGAATAAAGGAGATGAATAAAACTACTATATTTTATACCACTTGTTTTATTGTTTAAAACCACTAGTTTCGCCTAAGCTCTTGTCATCGTGAAAAGCTTGATAATGCCTAGAGCTTAGGTGAAACTAGTTGTTTGAAACAAGTGGTAAAAACATAACAGTTTTATTCTCCTCTTCGTGTTAGGAATGAAGAATTTTTTCTTCTATTTTTCAATGTAATATCCTTATTGTGTTTTCCTAACGTTTCTTTAACCCCTCCAAAAAAATACGATAGAATACGCCCGGAGCAGCAAATAGTGATAAAAGACAAACAGCTTAAATAGTGAAATAAAGTGTTGTAACATGTCTGGGAGCCAACTGAGGTCTGGGAGCCAACTGAGGTCTGGGAGCCAACTGAGGTCAGTGAGCCAACTGAGGGAGATTTGCGCATTTTAATATTTTTTCTGATTTCACAGATGCACCATATTAAGAGTATGGTGCATTTGTGAAATCAGAAAAAATATTAAAATGCGCAAATATGGAAATAATCGTTTTAAAAACAGTTTATCAAGCAAATTTCGAATTCATTTTAAGGTATGATTTATTTTTATGGGGTGCTTCATTCAATCTTTTCATTCAAGAAAGGCTACTTCGCATTATCCTGGGTTTGAAATATAGGAGTAGCTGTTGAAACAAGTTTGCTTTTATAAATCTCCTCACTGTACATGAACTATATATTTATGAAAGTCTAGATTTGATTACAAAGAATGCAGACAAATTCAAGTCGTCAGAAATAACACATAATTACAACACAAGAGGAACTGACTTCCAAATCATAATCTGAGCATGTATGAAAATGGACACATGCCATTTTTTTTAATGCATTGCCACAAAAAGTAAAAACTTATTGTCTTATATCGGTTTAAAATGGAAATAAAAACATTATTTTTGTACTCATGCCCTTAGTCAAGTCATTTCCCGCATTGATTTGGGTGCGGAAAATACTACTTCCCGCACTAGAGCGAGAAGTAGTCACTGTTGCTAATTTAAAAAAAATCGGTACCAATGTAAATGTGTATTTATAAATATGAGAATGCATGTAAGCGCAGCTTACACCTCTTATACTTCAAATAGCATTGAAAATTAACGATATGGTACTGAATACAATTTTGAAGAAAATACCGACTTTAAATTATATGTAATTGGTAGTGTGACTATTTGTTGCAACAAATTTAAATAACATTAAATAAATATTAAGTAATTGAATGGTTTTGGCGTCTACTACGTGGTAATTCATTTTAAATAAAGGAAATGAATAAAACTACTATGTTTTATATATATATATATATATATATATATATATATATATATATATATATTAAATATTAGTATTTATTCGTACAAAAAATAAGATACATTATTCGTGCGATAATGCCGTTTCCCGAATTCGATCGTGCTTTAAACTCGGTCGCTCATTCGGGAAACTTGCCTTATTGCACTAATAATGTAATAGTAATTTATATTATTAGTGCAGGAAGGCAAGTTTCCCGAATGAGCGAATGAGCCTCGGCACGAGCCGAAGGCGAGTTCTGTATTAAGAGCGAATTCGGTAAACGGCCTTATCGCACGAATAATGTATCTTATTTTTTGTAAGAATAAATACTAAATCAATGCGGGAAATGACTTGTCTTAGGACAATAGTACAAAACTTACTATTACTACCGAACCTTACAACATTTCATTTGTAAGAAATTATTAAGTTTAAGTAATAGAATTTTATATTTTTGTTTTTTTTTTCGTTTTACTGTATACATTGTTTATATATGTACTGCATTTATTTGAAATAAATCAAATTAGGATATTATTATAGTACAAATACATGATTTGTAGTATATAATTTAAATACAAGAACATTTCAAATTTGTTTTCACTTCCCTCGTAAGACTTTTATCGTGTACGTGCCCGCGCATCCGTGAAATTCTCCATTAATATTTCACCGACCTGTCTGAAGAACCAAATAATCAATCAAAGCCACTAGTCGAGGACCGCATTTCCATACCGACACACGCCATTCAACGCAGTAATTATTTTACAATAATTTATTGGCGCAATGAAACATCAAACGTTTTGTGATTTGCATTTATTTCACTGGGTAACTGTACTGAAAATTAAAAAAATAAAACATACCACACACACCGATTTGCATACAATCGACTTTCTCGATGCGCCATAATTATCCGTACCAGAAGCATTTTTAATGTAAATAATTAATCGCTGTAAAAATTAACCGGGATTTTCCGCATAAATCAAACGCCGGGGCCACCGCCGGCGGGTTTTATCGACTGAAACTAAAAATAGAGCCCAGGTTACCTTCCTTTATGCTGGCTTTTCACGCATTCGTTAGGTTTTTTGTTTGTCGGCCAGGGTTGATGCTATCTGCATCCAGCCCCCCGGCTACTGCCAGAACTTCAGATATAATTAATAAACGGCTTAAATTTAATGAATTTCCCTGACCTGCAGTTCAGGTCTGGAGCTCGGGGAAATCATACGGCGCCCAGAAGTGTTCAATGGTATAGTGAATTCTGTAGTTAATTAAAATCGAATTAAGCGTCCATTTCAGTTTGGAGGGTGGGTGGACTACACTAAGTTATCCTCCAACCGAATTATCAGTATAGTCACTAAATGCTTGTAATACGGGGGGAGATTTTTTTATGTTATGGGAGTAGCTCTGATACCAACCAGGTGCAACCCTTGTCCATGTAGGACTATGGGAGATGCTCTAGACATAACAATCTACTATCGCGACAATTTTCTTATGTCGTCTCATGCCATCAGGATCACCAGGTAGTGCCCTCTATGGAATAATATTCCAAGAGAGTGCTTGAGATATCAGCACAATGTGCACTACCCTACTTTTTCATATGTATTTTCTGTTGGTGGCTTTAACCTCTGAATTTTAACCTCTCTAGTTCATAGGGTAAAGCCACCAATATGGCATGAGCATGTTGACGGTTATTACCATATAAGGTGTGCATTGCTAATTGATGTGATGGCGCCAGATGGCGTTTAACTTTGCTCCTAGGGGGTTAGTTGTAACTGTTTTTTTTTAAATATAAGAGTGTTTTGTAAGCAATTAATTTTACCACCATCCACTATATTTACTACTTCCTCCATATCATATGTATTTTCTGTCTATGGCGTTAACCTCTGAACTTTAACCTCTCTAGTGTTTGAGATATCAGCACAATGTGCACTACCCGGTGATCCTGATGGCATGAGCATGTAGACGGTTATTACCATATGGGTGTACATTGCTAATTGATGTGGTGCCGCCAGATGGCGTTTAACTTTCCTCCTAGGGGGTTAGTTGTATAATTTTTTTTAGCCATCAGAATTATATAAATACTAACTAGCTATTCTTCTATGATTTTTGCTGGTAACAGCATATTCATAATTAGCCAAACTATTTCATACGGTTAAATAAACGTTTCGTTTATCAAGGATAATTAGCTAATTTCAATTTGAAATACCTTTTTTTCTCAAGCTATTTATCTGTCTTTTGAATTTTAATCATATATTCCGTGTATACGGAAGAATTTAAACAGTATCAATTATATTTCCGCTCGAAATTGAATACATTTCAAAGTGCTTTCCTCCATTCGTTCCGCCGCACCGGCCACAATTTCCTTCAGAATTAGCGACCTTAATACCAATTCATTTGAGGGTGGGAAGAGGATACTTAACTTGCGACAAAAGACGCCGTTCTAATTTTAGCAAATAGGCCCGCACTTGACCCAATAAGATCACATTGAAACTTGTACAGAGAAAAACTACATCGTGGCCTCTTATTGTGTAACTTTGTTTCACTAAGATGTGACATATTGGGTGTAACTTGATCGTATCCCATTTACACCCATACACGATTTCAAGCGACTTGATTTCTGCAATGTTGTATAATTCAATCCATTTAATTGATTAATTATGTCTTGATTTATAGACAATTATCGAAAAATGGTTGCTTGAAATCTCAATTACGATTTCAAGCATCTTATTGCTGCAGAATTTGACCACCATCCACCATATTTACTACTTCCTCCATATCATATGTATTATAGTTTTGTTAATTATTCAGTGTTTCCAATAGAAAGAATCTAAAGTAACTACATTCCCTAGATAATATATTTATTATTGCTATAACAACAAATACTTATGGGTTCAATAGCTATTGATAGATTTATGGAACGTCGGTGAATACGGGGGTGAATTGGTTTATATATACCTACTAGGTGAAATACTCGTCGTTCGACGAGGTATGATGAATCAATTTTAAAATGAAAACTATTTAAGGCAAACAATACTTTTCTTCTGAAAATATTTCCAAACGCGATTTTATGGTAACACCAGTTTCATACAGAAATGCTCATTGTACATCGAATAATGATAATAATTTATTTTTAATATTTAAAAAACAAACGCTTAATTAAAAAAATACTATTCATTCAAATCACTTAATACTCCAATTAAATATAAAATTAAAAATAACCATCCCGATGCGGTTCGAATTCGAAATCGGATTTAACTCATTTTTTTAACTTATTCTACAATAAAACCACATTTTTTTAATATCTAGTGTTTAAATTTATTAAAATTGTTGAAACATAATTCTGTAAGATCGTTTATTGGATATCTTTATGACTTAATCCTTGTTCACTCATTCGCATCCACTAATCCGGTATTGACCTGAAACAACTCAGCCACTTTCAATACGTTCATTCATTTACCGCCACCGCCAGCAGTTGGCAATTAATATATAATTGTGCGAGCGCCTCAAAACCAATTAACCGTTTAATGGGACGCCAGCACACTTTTCAAAAACGGCGCGCTCGTCGTTTGCAAGGCGCCGGTCATTAATTCTATTATGACCAGCGTCGGCTGTAAATCATCGCGATTTATACGCATTAATAAATAACATTATTGCTTACCGCATTCGCAGCGGGTTTTATTTGCGTCCATATAAGAAGATGTAAGCATTTAATGGCGGCACAGTCGACGCAGCAGCCGCCCATTGCCCAATATGGGAAGATTGGATGTGCTGCTTTTTTGTTCTCTCTGTTTGGTTGAGAAACTTGCACTCGCCTCGGTTTGAAATTACTCATGACGTCGGTGCGATACGGGCTTGTAGAAATTGAAATTTACGAGTTTGCTTTATTATTTTACAGAAAATAATGGTCTAGAGTTGAGAACTTTTTAGGAGTAAATTTAAGAAATGTGGATACTGGCTACAACAAATCAAAACTACTGGTACTATTGCAATAGTAGTTATGGCTTTTTGTTGTCTTGGGGGGTTGTTAGAAATTACCGCTTTAACTCGCATTTTGATAATTAAATCGATGTCCTATCGACAGATATGCAACGTAAACAATAATATGTGAATATTATTGCTGTGGTTAGCTACCCTAGTATTGGGGAGCGCGAATTCAAATCCAAGCAAATCGCCTACAGTTTTTTTTTTTTTGAAATTTAAGGTAAATACCGGATGATTAAACTCCCTTCTCCCTTTTTTCGACAGAAAAGCCTTTAGGCCGATAGCCCTATAAAATATAAGTTTTTCTGTAAACATCTAGTTCAGAGGTTGAAGCCACTAACAGAAAATATATAAGGTGACTTAGGAGTAAGTGGTGGTAAAATTCTGCAGCAACAAGATTTTCTCGATCGGTATTACTATCATCTTGCGGCACAATGAGTCTAATAAAGTGGAGAAACTATATATGAATGATATAACATCATAAATCTGCTAGGTTTAAATTTACTAAAGAAAGAAAAAACCTAGCAGATTTATGGTGTTATATCATTCATACCTAGTTTCTCCACTTTATTAGACTCATTGTGCGGTAAGTTGATAGTAATAGCGATCGAGAAGATCTTGTTGCTGCAGAATTTTACCACCATATCTACTACTTACTCCCAAGTCATCATATCATATTTTCTGTTAGTGGCTTCAACCTCTGAACTAGATTTTTACAGGAAAACTTTATAGGGCTAGCAGCCGAAAGGCTTTTCCGCCGATAAAGGGGGAAGGGAGTTTAATCATCCGTTATTTAACTTAAATTTCTACAAAAAAATTTCTTCGCACTCCCCAATACTCAGGGTGGCCAACAACAGCAATAATATTCACATATTATTGTTTATATTGCGTATCTGTCGATATGGCATCGATTTAATTATCAAAATGCGAGTTGAAGCTTCTTTCTCATAATTATTTCCTAACTAACATGGTTTTATTGATTTTATTTAGAGATTATTCCCACAATATAGATTTACGTATAATACCGTAATACCGGTATTTTTCTTAAATACCCGTACTGAAAGTGGTGAAGTTACTGCCACAAATAGACGCTATTCTGTTGAAAAACAAAGCTCGTGTAGCAAACATTGTATATATTGTATTATTAAGGTCACAATAATGAAAATTTATGCTTATTCTATTTCTTTTTATGAAAACCCCAATTGATTTTTTTTATTGCCCCGTGCTGTTATAAACTTACTTGGGAATAATAAATATTATTATTAAATAACGTCAATATATGTCGCGGATCCCGGTTTTACAATCGTTACATGTAACTGTTGAGTTACTCAAAGAAGAATCTTTTAGATAAATGGGCCAATTTTGTCCCAATATAACTATCTTTAAATTATTGTTTCAAATCATATTTGACCATCATTGTTCACTTGGTGCATAACGCATAACATCCTATATACATATATATATATATATATATATATATATTTATTATAATTATTAGAAACCTTTCATTCATCGCCGCCCTCCCTCCATATTTAAACGCAAAGGAAACACAACTCACTCTCGTAAGCCCCAGTCCGTTTTGCGGTTTTAGTGAAAGCCTTCCTTCAACAAAAAAAAAGGCGAACAGCGAAGGAAAACAAATGTACAAAGCAGTGTGGTCTGGCCAGTCTGGCTGCGGTATTGCTGCTATCCGTCTCTACGAAACTGTTCCGAGTTTAAAATAATTCGAGTCTAATTTTTAATTTACCAGCGCTAAATTGGTAATTAGGGCTGCGCAGGGCATCAAATGCCTAAATGGGCGCCTTCCGGGTGCGGATGAAAAAATACGAGCGCTGTTATTTATGCACGTAACCGTCGCAATTAAGCAACTCGTGCAATTTGCGGGGCGAACTGAGCGTATGTTGATCGGTAATTAACAGGGATTTACTAACGAGTCCCAAGTATTCGCGTTTTTTTATTATTAATTGTGGATTTTTTATGTGTGGCATCGTTAAAGCCGGATGCACATTAGGGATATGTTATCGATACTATCGCGCGGTGTTGCCGGGCCAATTTTGAGTTTGTTTACAAGTAGTAGTTTATTATTATGTATCACCAATAATTTAAACATTTTTAACATAGTTTGTAAATTTTAATCCTGTATCTAGCCAAACACCTAAATATTTAATTTCATTTTTACTTTTAATAACATTGATACCTATATTTAAATTAAAGCTATTTAATTTTCTTCTACTTTCAAGGATAATTAATTCAGTTTTTTCACTTGCCAAAGTTAGTCCATTATCAATCATCCAAAGATCAATTTTATTGATAGTTTCTATTGCCAAACTTCTAAGCCCAAATTAATTTTTACCAGATATCAATATTGGAATATCATCAGCATAACCAATAATTTAACAACTAAAGATAACTTTAAATTTGAGTTTGTTTACAAGTAGTAGTTTATTATTATGTATCACCAATAATTTAAACATTTTTAACATAGTTTGTAAATTTTAATCCTGTATCTAGCCAAACACCTAAATATTTAATTTCATTTTTACTTTTAATAACATTGATACCTATATTTAAATTAAAGCTATTTAATTTTCTTCTACTTTCAAGGATAATTAATTCAGTTTTTTCACTTGCCAAAGTTAGTCCATTATCAATCATCCAAAGATCAATTTTATTGATAGTTTCTATTGCCAAACTTCTAAGCCCAAATTAATTTTTACCAGATATCAATATTGGAATATCATCAGCATAACCAATAATTTAACAACTAAAGATAACTTTAAATTTAATACGCCATCATAAAAAAAATTCCATAAAAGGGGACCAAGAACGGATATTTGTGGAACACCCATCTTCATTTTTAATTTTTTTTTTTGATACTTTTTATTCCTCAGTATAATATCTCTGTTTTCGAAATAACTTTTAATACTGTTTATTAGATAATCTAAATTTTTTAATGTTTTTAATTTGTTAACAATTTTATACCATTACCAACTATATTAAATGCATTTTTAACGTCTAAACATAACATAATACATAATTTTTAATTTTTATATGAACCAATTTTAGCCAAATTAACTTCATGAATGACGTTTTCTAAAGCATTCAGAGTTGATAAGTTTTTTTCTAAATCCCAATTGATTTTTTGACATACCTCTTTTATATTCAGCTTCCTCTCTGTCTTTTTTCTATTAGTCTTTCTAAAAGTTTTGCTAAATTATTTAATAGACAAATTGGTCTAAATTTCAAAGGATCGCCTAAATTTTTTACAGGTTTTGGAACTAAGACTAATACAGCTTCTTTCCAAATAATTGGAAAAATTCCATCATGATAATTTTGTTAAAAACATTTGAGACAATATCTGGAGTTTCATCCACTAAAATTTTTATTATTTCATTTGAAATTTTGTCATTTCCTGGAGCTTTCTTATTTTTCAACCCTCTACCAGCATTTTCAACTAAAACAAAATTTAAAAAATTTTGATTTTTTCCAAAATTTTCTGAATTCCAAATAGTTGTATGGTGATCAAGAAATAAATCTATTGCATTTTTATATTGTTCATCAGATTCAATTAATATATTTTTTTTTTTGAAATTTGTTACAAATTATTTTGTATGCTTTTCCCCATACATTGTTTTGTATGCTTTTCCCCATAAATTGTTTTCTAAATCATCACAAAGAATTTTTCAGTTATTTTCCTTTGATTTTAAAATCGAATCTTTAAGAATTTTTTTTACTTGTATTTTATTCTAGATAATAATTATTTATTATATCTAAAATTTCTTTATTTTTTGTATAATAGAATTTTTTATTTTCTCCTGTAATTTTTCATTCAGCTTTCTGCAGTCTCCAACCCACTCTGCTTTCACCCCCTCACATTCTTTGCTAAGATGCCCACAAACAATATATATAATAATACAAATATGATTCGCAAGCCATACTCTCTGCTCTATGTGAACCATTATATGTATAGCAAGTGCTTGAATTATAGCAATTTTTAGTTTTAGTGATTATCTTCTCCACATTTCTGTTTTCTTTTTTCTGACTTGCAATAATCTGATGAAAACTGACCAAATTTTTGGCAGTTAAAACATTTTATTGGACTATTTTTTTCATTTATTCTGCATGATGACCAACCAGCGCCTGCCAGTACCCGAACAGTTTTTCTTTACAGTTTGTTATATCAACGAGATTTCAGATTGGTGGTGCTTATATCATGCGAGACTATATTCGCATGATATTATATCATGCGAGACTATATTCGCATGATATTATATCATGCGAGACTACATAACCACTTGAAGAACGTCTGTTTTTATTGATAGCGACAGTTGGATCTACTAAAACATGGCTAATTGTAACTAAATAATCCCCACCTTGTGAATCATTGTATAAAAAAGTTGATAAATTATAACACGATTGGTAATATCAGTTCAGTTCTTACCGTGTAGCTGAAGTATATAGGCCGTGGTTCCCCAACAGTATATCAATAAAATACAATGGCGGGTAGTTGGTTGCGCAGAATTGTAAATGAGACTCGAGCCGTGGGATACTGTTTCTCGTGCCATCAAGTAAACTACAAATTAGTGGGTAATCTATGTATATAATTTGTGTCATATCCATAGCTATATTTCATGGATTTATATGTTATATGTTGACGGTTATTATCATATGGGTGTGCATTGCTAATTGATGTGGTGCCGCCAGATTTCGTTTAACTTTCCTCCTAGGGGTATCATTTTTGTATATAACTACTCGAGATATTCACTATGTGAGCTACACTGATGAGATCTAATAAGATCGGAATCTATATGTGTAGATTGCTAAGAGGATGCACACTTGTATATGTTTTGTAAGATTGGCCTTGTGCCGATATCTCAAGCACTCTGTTGGAATATTATTCCATATAGGGCACTACCCGGGCATCCTGATGGCATGAGCATGTTGACGGTTATTACCATATGGGTGTGCATTTCTAATTGATGTGGTGTCGCCAGATGGCGTTTAACTTTCCTCATAGGGGGTTAGTTATATCATTTTTGTATGTAACCACTCGAGATATTGTGTGAATTCATTTTCACTAGCTGAGGTACACTGATGAGACCTAATAAGATCGAAATCTAGATATGTAGATTGCTAAGAGGTGGATGCACACTTATATATGTGTTAATAGTAGTCTATTTTATAGTTAAATAAACACCCCTGTCAATCAACTAATCATGAGGCGTGTTTGGATTTTTTTCAACTAATGAGGTTCTGTAGCTTTACCACGGTGATAACTACAGCCGTTTTCGTTTATCACTCTGGGCTGCTACGGACTCATTGGCCCTGTCCGTTTGGCTACTACTAGTGACTAGTAGTGGCACATGCTGACGTCATGCTCATACTAAAAGTATAGCATTTGTCACTACTAGTCACTAGTAGTAACCAAACGGACAGGGCCATTGTCTCTTGTTCTATTTGCCGCCTCCGATGCGTACAATTCTACCTGGGCCCTTATAACCGGCGGCGCACGACCGCAAGACCTGAGCGATACTGCACGCCACGGAGGCGACTAGCAATGCTAAACCATGCTAAACGAAAGCGTCTCATATAGTACCTCACAATAAGACAGAATTAGTGCATACTATTTTCTGATCATTCTAAATTAATCTATTAAAGCACCTTGTCAGTGATAAAAGTGGTCTAAAAATGTGGGACGTAATTGCTCTAGTTGTTTTTTATTTCCCCAACATCACCCATATGTTCAACGGTTGTCAACTTCATAATTTTTTTTTTTTAAATATTTTATTTAATAATCATAAAAGAAATAATACAATCTATGAAATATATCAATTTAATATATACAAAACTAAAAAAAATAAAAATAAGGTGATTCTCTCTGCAGGAACTCGCGAGGATATCCCACTTGTCCTGGTATCGAGAGATGCAGGTGGTCGTGGTATGGTGGTGGTTGGTGGTTTGAATCATTTCGGAATTAGAAAATATTCGACGCCAGTAGTTGCTGCAATGCAATTGTTGTGGTTGTTGATATTAAAGAGCATTTTTTGTGAGGGAAATGTCAAATAAAGGTATTTTTTTAGTTGCTGCAATGCGTTGCTCGGGCAATAGTATATTCAAACTTCATGTCAAACTCTTGTAATGATTTCCACGTTTCTCAATGTAAAACGCGCATTATTTTGTATGATTATGGTTTATAAAAGTTGTGATTAGTTTCTAGATTAGTTCTATATATAAAGGGTAAAACGCATAATGGTATTGCAAACCTGTGATTATATTACTCCCCCAAAACTCGCCGCGCATCAAATTTCCCGTTTTGTTCATCTCTCTCCACTGTTTAATTTACGCAAAGCGCGCTGCGGTGCGTTTGATGGATGGCGCAAAAGAATCCCCTTCCGGCCTAAATTTAAAATCCCTCTTGGTCTCAATAATCGTTTTATGTTTCAACAAAAGCGGATTAAAAGCAATTTATCACTGCGATGTGCGGAATTTTTGTACGGGGGCTGGATTAGTAAAAGCTTCTCACGGTCGTACAATGAATTTCATTCGAGTGATATGAATAATAAAAATTAGAACCTTATACATGATTAGAATTCGTCACATAGGTTGTCTTGTATAAAAGCAGATCAATTTCGTAATTCCGAGTCTTATGTTTAATCCGTGATTCAAATGTTTATTTGACAACACTTTTTTTTATATTATTTATTAATTTTTAATACATACATATATTTCGTATAAAATAATATTAGTCATTTCCGAAAATTGTGCTCCATCTCAGCGCTGTCACCAATCTGAGCTGGACAGCCTAGTGTGAAGGAGTTCTTCTTGCTGTTGTTCTTATTGGTGTTGTTGTATTTGGTTTAGTTTTCTTGTTTTTCTTGCTTCAGGGTTAAGAGGTCTTTTAATTTTAGTTTAAATGTTTTTAAGGTGGTATTATTTTTTATATCTTTAGGTAAAATTGTGCTCCCTCTCAGTGCTGTCACCAATCTGACCTGGACAGCCTAGTGTGAAGGAGTTCTTCTCGTTCTTGTTTTACTTGTTGTTGTTATTGGTGTTGTTGTATTTGGTTTAGTTTTCTTGTTTTTCTTGCTTCAGGGTTAAGAGGTCTTTTAATTTTAGTTTAAATGTTTTTAAGGTGGTATTATTTTTTATATCTTTAGGTAAAATTGTGCTCCCTCTCAGTGCTGTCACCAATCTGACCTGGACAGCCTGGTGTGAAGGAGTTCTTCTTGTTCTCGTTTTTTGTTGCTCTTGTTTTTGTTATTATTATTATTGGTGTTGTTATTATTGGTGTTGTTGTATTTTGTTTAGTTTTCTTGTGATTCTTGTTTCAGGATTAAGAGGTCTTTTAATTTTAGTTTAAATGTTTTTAAGGTGGTATTATTTTTTATATCTTTAGGTAAATTATTGAAGTGTTTGATTTCAATATTTATTCCATTCTAACATATAAATCTATATTTCTATACTAGTACTAACTACATAGATGTGATTCCGCGATTAACCTGAAGAATATTTATCAACCTAAGTGAATTCTATATCATGACATTGTATGGTTTTTACTAGCGATGGGGGGATTTCGAAAACCGAGAACAGCTGTTCTCGATTCTTATCAAGAGTCGATGTTCTCGATTCTTAAAAGTTCTCGAGAACTTGAACGAGAACCAAGAACAGAATCGAGAACTCGAATTAACCGAGAACATAAAATCGAGAATTTTAATTAACCGAGAAATCGTACTTGTACAGGAATAAACATATCTGTTAAAGCCGCCTAGGCAACACATGTTTTGAATTTAATGCCTTTGTATAATCATGGAAGGTAGTGGTGGGGGGATTTCGAGAACCGCGAACAGCTGTTCTCGATTCTTATCAAGAGTCGGTGTTCCCAATTCTCGAGAACTTGAACGAGAATCGAGTACAGAAAATCGAGAACTTTAATTAACCGAGAACCGACTTCCGATAACTTTCAACGTTTAAAATAAAAAATAAAATTTGTACAGGAATTATCGAGTCTGTAAAGTGCGCCGACTAGGCAACACAATTTTGAATTTATTACCTTTGTATACTATCGAAAGTTCTCGGTTCTTGGTTCTCGGTTTTTCGGTTCTTGGTTCTCAGTACTCTGTTCTTGGTTCTCGGTTCTCGGTTCTCGGTTCTCGGTTCTAGGTTCTCGGTTCTTGGTTCTCGGTTCTCGATTCTCGGTTCTCGGTTCTTGGTTCTCGGTACTCGTTTTTTATTACTCGATTTCAAGTTCTCGATTCCTGAATGTTCTCGAGAACGAAGTTCTTGATTCTCAAAAGTTCTCGATTCTCCCCATCACTAATGGAAGGTCTTAGTTCTCGGTTCTCCGTTCTCGGATCGCGGTTCTCGGTTCTTGGTTCTAGGTTCTAGGTTCTAGGTTCTTGGTTCTCGGTTCTTGGTTCTCGGTGCTTGGTTCTCAGTACTCGTTTTTTAGTACTCGATTTCAAGTTCTCGATTCCTGAATGTTCTCGAGAACGAAGTTCTTGATTCTCAAAAGTTCTCGATTCTCCCTATCACTAATGGAAGGTCTTAGTTCTCGGTTCTCCGTTCTCGGTTCTAGGTTCTAGGTTCTAGGTTCTAGGTTCTTGGTTCTTGGTTCTCGGTTCTTGGTTCTCGGTGCTTGGTTCTCGGTACTCGTTTTTTAGTACTCGATTTCAAGTTCTCGATTCTCCCTATCACTAATGGAAGGTCTTAGTTCTCGGTTCTCCATTCTCGGTTCTCGGTTGGTTCTAGGTTCTTGGTTCTTGGTTCTCGGTTCTAGGTTCTTGGTTCTTGGTTCACGGTGCTTGGTTCTCGGTACTCGTTTTTTAGTACTCGATTCCAAGTTCTCGATCCCTGAATGTTCTCGAGAACGAAGTTCTCGGTTCTCAAAAGTTCTCGATTATCCCCATCACTAGTTTTTACTAATCTCTTTGGTCCAATACTGTGGAACGTAATATTATACACCTGTTGTCAACTTGTAGAATCCAGGTGAAATTTGCCGTTTCGAACTTTCGACATTTTTGAGATCTCACTACCATAGTACTGACTTTACTGTTGAAGATTTAACAGTTAATGTGCTTAGAAAATGTTTTTTTTACATTCATATCTCTTATGTTTAGAACAACTGTTTTGTTTGAAAATCGCACTTCAGTTACATACATTATTTTCATCTCGATACATTTTCTTCAGTTTAATCGTAGAATTACGCGTATGATTTTCTTATCGCGTGAATTTTAAATTATATTGAGCTTTTAGTAAAAACCAACCAAGACATGATATATAATTCACTTAGGTCCATAAATTTTCTTCAGGTTAATCGTGGAATCACATCTATGTAGTTAGTACTAGTATGAAAATGTAGATTTATTTGTCAAAGTGTTGTCAAATACATATTTAAATCACGTCGACCTATATCTATTTTCATTTTCCATCTCGTCTAAAAATCCTTCTGATTTATTGTTATTATCATACAGTATTTGAAAATATATGTACAAGCAATTTCTCAATAATAGACTAATATTTTTAAGCTATAGTAGCCTGAAGGTGAGACTCCCTTTCCCTCCCAAAAAAAAGCACATTGTAATCGCCGCTTTATATTTAGCCTATCTCAAGATAATCTTAACCACTCTCGCGCTATATTTAGCTCTAATAATCGTGGAACAAAACTGAAGAGCGCCGTATGGTTTCGATATCTATCCGCCGCATAGAACGTGTAATCGACTCCACCAGGTGAAAGGTACAGTTTTACACCGTCTTATTACCGTCTCCGTTCCATTCGTGGTTCGCCACATTCGTCCGTCATTGTTCCGTGATGGTTTGGTAAAGTCGGTGTGCGCGTATTACGAAAGGCATTAGCACACAAGAGAGCCTGGCGGCGCGAGCGTTTTCATTGTGTTGCTCATTGCGGGCGAGTCAATAGTACAATATCGGTTTTTGGTTGTGTTGTGCAATTACAGTATGCGACGCGGCACCCTTTTAAAATCAAATCGCAGTGATAACAACGTATGGAATGTCAGATAATTATATCTATCGTGTTCATACGGATGATTGTGCGCGCCCACTAATCCACGCCAGGTGACTAAAAGTAGTAACGACTTGCTGTGATAATTACACGGTTGTGACAGTGGTGATAAGGTTATTATTTTCGGTCGGGCAAGTTGAATAAAGACGTGTTCTGGAGGGATTTACTCCGTGATATGGTTTGAGTGTTAAAGTTATGTGGTCTGCTGGTGTTACTACAACAACGGGGCCACCTGTTAGCAGGGTGCCCCCTAATCCGGTGATGAGGAGTCCTTCAGGTTACAAACCGACTAGTGGTGGTAATAAACAGTGGAAAAAGAGGCCTGCGTCGTGGGCTGCACCTAAATATGTCAACGAGCTGCATATTTTACCGGACAACAATTTCGCGCATTATAACAACAAGCAGCTGAATGTTGTGAGTTTATGAATTTAATTTAATTATTTGAGATTATCACTCTTAACAACGAAAAAGCAGTTTAAAGACGATTTATATGAAATGCTGTATGGGTTAAGTTATGTTCTGCATTCTAAAAAGTTAAGGGGTTATATACCTTTATTTTCTTAAAAAAAATCGATTTTTTTTATTGCTTTATCTGAAAGTAAAACTCTTTGAGAACATTTTACGAAATTTTCATGGAGATCAATAGATCGAAAGTTACAGCGTTTCGAAGCGGGGTGCGATGTTTCCTGGAACATCTACTCCATTCTCGACCATACAAATCGCGTATGTTTTGTGACAAATCCCTTATAATCAGTTGTATACGAGCTTCCGAACCGTTAGAATCGATTATCGAATTTTTTTCTCTGCTGCTTGTTTTGTCGTCTTTTCACAAAATCAGTATGGATTCCCGAAACAAAATTACACGCTAAACTCGATTATCTCGAAATGGAGTTTTTCAAAAGATCGTTTGCCGTGATCACGATTGCCGAAAAACTATTTGACCGATCTTCTTCATCTTTTTTTGAATTGTTTGTAATTAATGTTGTCAGTACTTGAACGATTCCTTTTTTATGCATAAATTTTTATTTTGCAAATACGAATTTTTTAATAAAATTTTTAGAGCTCAAAACATTGAGTTTTTTTTGGGAAAAACGTTCCCGTATGCTGAAAAAACAAAATATTTATTTAAATAATTCTTATTTTTTTCACTAAAAAACGTACTATTAATAAATTATAATTTTGATGTAAAAAAATTATTGCTACATACCTTTACAAAAATTCAAACTTTCCTCAATTTTTCCGCACAAAAAAGTATATAACTCCTTAAGACAATTGAATGTTTTTTTGCACAAAACTTTCTGAAATAATAATAATAATAAAGTGTCTTTAATTTCTTTTCAATTACAATTTAACAGTTTGACATTAGAACAATACAAAAAAGGACCTTCACAAACAACTCTTCACTATTCCCAACCACAACAAATACAAAATACATAAAAATAAAATAAATAATTACAACAATACAACATTAAAAAAGAAAACGGCGATTTTCAGGTGATTGTACATCTTATACAAAATGCACAATCTCTGCTTTTCAAAACAACTAACTAGTATATTGTGTAGCTAAAAGAAGTAAAACAATAGCTTTCATCTGGTTTTCCTACGCTGAACTATAGTTCAGGGAAACATGTTTGATATTATATTCTTATATCGGATTCTTTTGTTTTAAAATATTACGGCTGGATTGTATAAAGTGTAACTCGCATTTATACAACACAGCCTTAATATTAGCCCGTGAATACGGGTAATCCATTGAAAACTAGACAAAGGAGTGGTATAATAGAATTTATGAGAGTTAATAAAATCACTCTGTTGCTTTGAAATATAGTAGTTAGTATTTGTAACTGGATATCGGCCTTCTGGTGGTCCTTCTGCTGTATGTTAGTGTATGAGAGCGTTAAGATAGTCCCCTAGGAGAGCGGTTGCTAAAAGCGGCCGCTTTTGACGTCATTTACACATCACAAAAATCGTTTTTAAGTATATGTAACCATAAGTCACTGTAATTCATTCATAATTAATCATGTTCTTGCATTACGTTGAGGTATTACTCTTTATGGGAAACCATATTGATTTATATTACACGTAAAGGTCGTTTTAGACAAGACAATTTCTTGACTCAAAAGTTAGTCAAGATGCGAGACAATCTAAATTGTCTCGTATCACACAGCAAATTATTTGAAATATTGAATTGGATGGTAGATCGAATGAAAAAATATAACGCGTTCTATTTGCCAAGAACAAATTATATGGGAGGAGGATATATGAATTCATTTTTTGAACAACTTTTTGGCTAAGAAATTGCCTTGTTTAAAACGACCTTTAAACTATCTTTTTAAGAGACCACTTCCTTTAGGGCTTTAGGGAGGGACTTTATATTATATTGAGGTATTACTCTTCCGCTTCCGTTAGGGCTTTAGGGACTTGCTACTTCAAAAAATCGCCCCCGACTTTTCTAAAGTGTCTTTAATTGTATCCCAACGACAAATGGTACATTTTTCAATTTGTACATGATACAATTTTTCCAGAAAATTCACAGTTGTGTCGTCTATCCTTCAGATCCGGTGCAAACTGTTCCGAGCGTATTGTCTGTTGTTATATTTGTCGTTCCTGATGCGCACAATTCTACCTCGTTCCTTACAACACTGCACTCACTACTGGTGCACGACCGCAAAACTTGAAACGATACAGCACGCCGCGGGGCGATTAAACGAAAGCACCTTTGATATTTCGTTAGAATTACACGTTATTTTCAGATGTCTATAGTTTAAAAATTCGATTAAACGAAAGCACCTTTGATATTTCGTTACAATTACACGTTATTTTCAGATGTCTATAGTTAAAGAAATACATAAGATGGTACTGTATAGCAATCTCGTTTATTTTTGCAATAATCTTTTGTAAATTTTTATTATTCTAATAGAATTTTGTTTTGCTTACATGAGTAAAACGTTTTCATTCATATTCATAATAATTTTATGATTGTCTTTAGATTTATATGAACATAAATCAACCGTCCACTGTAATATAAAATGAATTCGTTCTTGCAATATTTAATTTCTTTGCACTAAAGCAGAATTAGACACACACACGCGGTATAGTATTAAACTCCCATACACCCTGCGGCGTAAATCAAGCAAAACACTACACGTTTGAATAATCCAACCATTGCGTAACACTTTTGTGTACATAAAAAAACCTGTTTACAAGCACATATATTGTTGCTATGTCATACCTAATTCGGTTTGATAAATACCACGAAGAATGAGCTGTCCCAAAAACGTGTTTGTAATCATTCAGCTTGCGAATGAATTCATTCAGAACGGTTTTCATTAAAGTTCTCTTAATTCTGTGCAGTAGAAAATATTTACTATTAAAATAGTTTCTGTATTAACCCGTGACGCATAACAGTCGTAAAATATTGTTCCATATTTTATTGTGATTGTTTTAGCACGTGCCGCAACGTTTTATCTTTAATAATATTTGCGATACCTTGATGCAAATCAAATTAAATCTAATGCGTAAAAAAATTATTTATTTTTTAATATTTATATTTATACCTATATATATTTATACATTTTGCATATTATTGTTGTTGTCCTGTAATTGGGTTTTTCTTTTCGTAGGACAATAAAGCTTATTATTATTATTATTATATAAATTGTTTTAATTTTATATTTATTATCGGCATTCTGTTTTTAAAATCTAATTCATATTTGATTTCTTCAAGCATTAAACGGCTAGGGCATAACTGAAACTACTGGTGTAACCAAATCTGTTACTAAGTTCACCTTCCATTTTCCGTCTTCTGTCAGTGCTACTCTTAGTTATTTAAATTGTTCTACTTGCTCTATTTTGTGTTGTTCTATCTTTATATTTATTTGTTCTTTCCGGTTTCCTATTATCATCAGTTTTGTTTTGTTAGAATTCATTTTCATTTTATACTTTTCTAGATGCCTATTCCATACACTCAGGTTGTGCTGCAGATTAGCTTCATTTTCTGCTATCACTACGACATAATCAGCGAATGCACCTTCCGATATGTTTGCCACTTGCATGTTTTTGTAACCTATATTTGCTTTTTTGTTTTCTGGTTTCATGCTCTTCATTATTTCATCCATGTATATGTAAAATAACGTTGGACTGAGCCCTTGTCTCAGTCCAGTGGTTGTCTTTAATGTTATTGATGTTTGTCCCTTGTGTATTATTGCATGCGTGTTGTTGTTATATATGTTTTGTATTAATTCGACTGTCTTTCCTTCTACACCTCTCTCTTCCAGGATTTTCCATAATTTATTTCTTGGGATCATGTCAAACGCTTTTTCTATCTATGAATCCTAAATATGTGTTTTTATTATTTGTAGTTCTTTTTTCTGTGATTTGTTTTATTGTGAAGATGTTGTCCTGTGTGGATCTTCCTTTCCTAAAACCGCATTGCGATTCTTCTAGTGTCTGTTCTATACTGGCTATTATTCTCTTGTTTATTGTCTTTTCTAATATTTTCATCCCTATACCTCTATAATTTGATCATTTCGACTTATCCCATTTCTTGTGTATCGGTATGATTAGTGCTGTTTGCCAGTCTTTTGGTATGACATTTGTGCTCCATATGTTGTTCAATAGTTTCCGTAATTTTTCTTTACCTACCGGATCCAGGTGCTTGATCATTTCCGCTGTAATCTGGTCTTGTCCTGGTGCTTTTTCTATTTTTATTACCCTTATTATTTCTAGTAGTTTTTGTTCTTTGATACTCTCTGTATCTGCTTCTGTGTTGTTCTTGTCTCTAATTCTTGTCTTTTGTTCTTTGTTGTTATTTGAGGTTAGTAATTCTTCAAAATATTCTTTCCATCTTTCTAATATTTCTTCGTTTTCCTTCAGCATTCTTCTGTTTATCTTGTACGTATCTCATTTCTTGTCCTTTTTCTTTCCTGCAGTCTTTTAGGGTTTTATAAAGTAGCTTTTGGTTTTCCCTTGCGTTTTTTTCTATTGTCCCCCCGAACTTTTCCCATTCCCTTGTTTTTGCTATTCTAACCTCGTCTTTTACTATTTTTCTCTTGTCTCTGTATGTTTTGTAGTTTTCGCTATTTTAGTCGTTCAGTTATCTTTGCCATGCTTTTTTCTTTCTTTTGTTTTCTCTCGTATGTCCTCATAATAATAATAATTATTATTATTACAAATTATTTATATTTTTTAATCCTATACCAGTATTAATTACTATGAGTTTATTTACTTATATGTTCTAATTACAGTAATAACTACTATATTATTTAAAAACAAAAATGAACGACGAATAAGCTTATAAGTAAGGCCTCGACAAGAATTTTTATAAGTAGCTAAAATATTTCTACATTCCCGCATTACATTAAAGTGTCATAAAATGTTACCTTGTAACAAATTCAAGCCGCGCTGAAAGACGTAGATGAAACCTAGCATGTTGAATAGGCACCGCAAAGTGCACGATGCATAAATGATGCCTCGCTGCGTCGTTTGTACTTAAATTTTAACTGCAGAGCACTTGCTACTTACCGCAACATGTGTGTCTGCAATCTCAAAGAGTTCGCATAAATCTAATATATAATCAACAAAAGTGATATTGGTGATTTATTTTTTGTGCCGTTAAACTAGGTAAAAATTCGGAGGGGAAGGAAAGTTGGGGAGATTAAGATAACAGCAGCATTATTTATAGTCGTAGATAAATATCGTTGCGTCCCCCTCAGAACTATAAAATCTGGAAATGTTTCTTTGAACGTGGGAAGATGTTTTCCGCACGTGATATGGCAGTTTGTTTGGTCGAATTTACTGGTGCAATTCGTTTTATTGCTGTACAATACATGGTAGGAAATAAGAGCAGATTTCAAGTATATTAGGGCATAAAACGTCTGTTGTTTTAGTAACTATAAAGTTTGAAATAAGTTATGGTATTAAATATCAACACACTTTTGGCCTTTATAGTCATCTGCTAATTTTAATTTTAAAACTTGAGCTGTACATAATTTTTGTTTACGTTCGCATGTCGCTTATAATGCACTGCGCGTTAATACCGCGTTCACTGACTCGATATCAAGCTAACATGTCTGCTAACGGTACCAACACGCCACCGAGGAAAATAGCAAAAACGTTACTTTTCGCCTTTTAGAGACAAGCCTTTTAAACACGCTTTTGTTTTCACAGTATGCCAAGTCATAAATTTTCATTTACAGAGCAAAATTAAACCAGAAGGGAGAGTGAGTCAAGGTGGGTTTATACTGTCATAAAATAATAAATTAAACAGAACGAATCTGTAAAAATATGGAATATAATTTTGAATTATTCACAGAATAAATAAAAGTATTCACTTACAATTTAGTTCTTGGTACTTATTTCGTCACAATAAACAATATTTTGGGACATACTCCTCTGAAATTTAATCCTTATTTATTATTTTTTGCTGATTGTTACTTTTATTTTTATATATTTTTGTTGTTGATCTTGATTTGTTGATGAGCATATTTTGAGGGGTTATGCCAAATAAAGGTCTTTTTTAAAATTATTATTTTATGTCAACATAAATCCACATTAGTTATTAATCCATCTTAAGCTCGATGCGGAACAATTTATTTTTTTAAATTATTATTTTATGTCAACATACATCCACATTAGTCATTAATCCATCTAAAGCTGGACGTCAAGACAATTTCTTAAACCAAAAGGTAGTCAAGATATGAGTCCATTTAAATTGTATTAGTATCATATAGCAAATTGTTTGAAATATTGAATTGGATTGTAGAATTAATGGAAAATAAAATACGTTCTATTATTCTAGGACTATGCTGTAACAAATATGTAAGCTCAAATGCCAGAACAAGTGAAATGAAGATAAAAAAAAAACAAGACAATTTGTTAGTCAACTATTAATTAATTTCTTGAACACAATTTGTATTCAAGAAATTGTTTAATATAAAACGAGCATAATATCTAGGACTCTAGGTGAATCCACCTCTTAGTAATGTACATGTCTAGATGTCGATCTTGTTAAGATCGTTTTAGACAAGATAATTTCTTTTCAAAAGTTAGTCAAGATTTGAGACAATCTAAATTGTCTCGCATCATACAGCAAATTATTTGAAATATTGAATTGGATGGTAGATCGAATGGAAAAACATAACGCGTTCTATTTGTCAAGAACAAATTGTATGGGAGAAGGACATATGAATTTATTTCTCAACTTTTGAGCTAAGAAATTGTCTTGTCTAAAACGATCTTTAGATCTCATCAGTGTACTAGTGAGAGTGAATTCACACAATATATCGAGTGATTGTTTACAAAAATGAGACAACTTTCCCCCTAGGAAGAAATTTAAACGCCATCAGGCGGCACCGCACGATCGAAATCTAGTTATGTCCATTGGTCAGAGGTGGATTCACACTTATATATTTAACTAGAATTTTGTATCTTTGTCCTAGAGTCCTAGATATTATGCTCGTTTTATATTAAACAATTTCTTGAATAAGATTATCCTTGTGCTGATATTTCAAGCATATATATCTCATATCCTTTTAGAATATTATTCCAATAGAGGGCACATTCGGTGAGACTGATATAAGTATGTTTATTTTTTTATTTTTTTATTTATTTATTTATTTATTTATTTATTTATTTATTTATTTTGGGTGCATTACAGGTATAAGATAGACAGACCCCAACCCTATAACAATGCACTACAGACAAAGATGACGGTTATTACCATATGGGTGTGCATTGCTAATTGATGTGTCGCCAGATGGCGTTAAACTTTCCTCCTAGGGGAAAAGTTGTATCAAAATTGTAGTTTTTTGAGGAATTCTCATTAAAGCAGTGCCTAATAAACTAATCCTTGATATCAAATGAAGCCCATCCTTTGTATACATTTTAATATCAATTATCTGCATGTTGCTTTACTCACTCACTGTTTTATTCATACATGACGTAACCGATATAATAGCGCACCAGGTATGAGACCGCAGTGATTCATCTGGGTGACGCTTACGGACAAAGACAATAAATGATTAATTCATGCTCGAAAAAAACATTAACTAATTAAAATGGATTTGATAATCATGCACACTAAGGTAGATTTTTTAAATAGTCACCCAAATTCATTACTAATTAAAACATATTTGACAGTCATGTTGGTTGCTTTATATTCTAAATTGTCACCCAAAAAAATATTACTAATTAAAACAGATTGGACAATTTGTTATTAGTATTTTTACTTTCAGTGATATTTTTATTTAAAAAAATACAACGTTCGCGAGCATCGTGGGGTGGGGGGGTGGTCCCCACCAACCTGACTATGCCCGTCCACTATTTCAAACGACTTGAACTATGCATTACATTATTATCCGTTACTTTCTATGATTCAATTAATTTCATTTATTAATTTTAGCCTAATTCGTACAAAAATGCGAGAAACAATGTAGTACATAGTTCAAGTCGTTTCAAATAGTGGACGGGTATAGTTTGGTTGGCGCCCACCCCACCCTTGCTCGCATAGTTTTTTCCATGGGATAAAATTCTACCTTAAATTGTTTAAACATGGTTTTCCTTCCTCTAGTCTTTGGCTTCCTGCAAGGCGGCAGCCTCCTCTGAACGGGGTCCTTACACGGTGTTATCATCTGGGTCCGATGACTGTTTTTTAGAGAGCTTCTTACTGTTGTCCTCATCCTTTCTCAACCTGGCTTGGGTCATGCTTCAGCGGGTTACCTAAATTCCTTAATTAATGCCATGCCTAAATTATTGCTTAGCCTCCTCTGCCCTAGATTGGTTTTGGCTTCAAAGGCATTGCAGTACCGGAGCATATTTCAAAACCGGTATTTCGGTATTTAGGAGATAGTATACTCCCTCTGTCCCAAAATATAGTTTCTGACCACTTTCTACTGTCATTACTAGTGATCATACTTTGAAGTAATTTATTTTCCATATCAAAATATAGTTTCTGACCACTTTCTACTGTCATAACTAGTGATCATACTTTGAAGTAACTTATTTTCCATATCATTACCGTCAATTGTAATTCTTTCTCTTTGTAACCATTACTCGGCTTATACTGCAGATTATTTATACCAAAGATATTTAGAGCTGCGACACAGAGGCAGTATGACCGCATGTTGTTTTTGGTTACTCGATTTTAGTAATTATAGTTCGAGATTAAAAGAATGTTATTACAGAAAAGTGTGAATTATATGACAATACTGAATTACCAGCAATTAACAACGATGAATACCGGTATTTAAAAATCTGTCAAAATGGTCCGGGGTCCCTGTTTTCCTGATAGCGGTTTTGCAATCCCTAATTTAACTATCAATTAACTAAAAATTCCGAAGTGTGCCATAGAAAAATCTAGCCTGAAATCCTAAGTAAATTGAAATTCGCCCGAGCGGAAACGTCGCAGGGTAAATGACGCCGGAATAAGCCCTTCAGGGTTACTACTTGCTGTGTGCGACGCCACCAAGCCCCGGCGTGATGGGTTGGAATAAATTTGGCATTGACGGAACTTAATTAATTTATGCACGCCGATGTGTACGCGGCAACTCCCTGCGTTAGTTGCTATTTATAAAAAGGCTAGAGGTTAAATAGACCGTGAATATTGCAGCGTAATTAGTTTTTAATAGATACAGGAATATTGTGTTTACACAAAAAACAACAGCAGACAAACAATTATCATCGCATAAAAAAAATACGAAACTTGTTAATTCACATATCTAAAGATATTGCGTCACTTCCTATTTATATGTGATTGAAAAAATAAATAAAGATAATTGTGGTATTTTGATATACTGATTATTTGGTGGCGATACGGAATATATCCTTATTTCGCATTTATGTGTGATGCAAGTCGCACGATACACCAGTGATTCTCAACCAGGATGGTACAAACATTTAAAGTTGTCATCAGCATTGCCAGAGATCTACTTTTAAAATATTGTACCAACTGGACGAAAATTATCGTACATTATCGTACAACGGCGCGAAATTCAAATTTTAAATTTAAATCACTTGAAGGAGCAAATAAAAATATTCCAAATTACATATATAAATTAAGTAATATGTTAAATTTATAGAAATCATAAAATAATAGTTACATAAGATTGTCTTATAAGTACTATTACTACCTGTTCTTATGTTTAGTCAAAATATTAAAGAGTTTATTTTATTTTATATTTCTCTGCTTTTGCATGTGTGCTGTGTAATCATGCACTCACTGTACGTTTCTCGATTAATACAGTGAGTGCATGATTACACATCACACATGCAAAAGCAGAGAAATATAAAATAAAATCTCTTTAACATTTTGAATAAACATAAGAACAATCAATAGAAAATTCACAATCACTTACGGCAGATTTAGAATCATCCGTGTATAATAGAGAATAAGTGTTTTGTTTTGGTGGGGTATAAAAAAATAACAATAACGTCCTCTTTAAAATCTTCATCGGAACGAAGATTTTAAAGAGGACGTTGGTTATCAGAATATTGTTATTTTCTAGTCTATTGATAACTATAGTTATTATTCAATAGTTTGAAGTATAGGTTGTACAATTCATTCATACCAATCACTAAATATAACGCGATTCTATTTTACTTTGGCTACTGTATTTATATTTTATATCATGGTAGACACTAGTTATTTTATTCATTAACCTCCTTGGCATGTTATATTATGTATAATTCAGAAAATAAAGTCATTTATTGTTATTGTAGTGCAAACATTTTAAATTATTTACATAATGCTGATTGTTGTATCTACGACTAACTTTTAATGTGTAATCATGTTTTAATACAATTCTAATCTATTAACTGTATCTATAATCAATATCCATTATGTTTTGTAAAATAGTAGCACCGGATACTATGTACTATTGCGATTCATATTTTAATCTCACAAGCTTGTGTGACATTTTCAATTTCATTAATGACGCAATACAGAAAATGTTTGCCTATGTGGGGGCGGTTTGGCTGCTAAGGTGAAACGGCGATTGGACGTGACCTATATAATAAAAATATGCCTGCCACGGTATGATATTTCAATTCGATTCATCCGCAACGCCGCGCTGTAAACATTTGCAACTGACCTTATGTAATTCCGCTACAGTTACGATTGTACACGACACAAAAATAGAATGTGGTGTTTATTGTCCAAAAACCGTAACTGGAGGTTACATAAGTTGTTACGATATAGTCGAAATAAATATTAATAAAAGTATTATTTCAACAATTGAATGATATAATGGATTTTCTGTTGTGGTTATGGGCAAAATTCACAATTTGTTGGAATTGGAATTATCTACATCTAAAGGTCGTGTTAGACAAAAGAATTTCTTGAATCAAAAATTGTTCAAGAAATGAATTAATATATTAACCAAGAAATTGTCTTATTTACTTTATGAATTTGTATAAAAATAAAAGCATTTTTTGAATACTCCGTGATCATGCAGCTCCGTATAAAATTTGTCCTAGAAGAATAGAACGCATTTTTTTATTCATTCAATCTACAATCCAATTTATTATTTCAAACAATTTTCTGTAGAAGGCATCTTACAATGTCAGAGTAATACTGTAAATATTTTAGAATAATGACCGTAGTACTCTACAATAACATGTTTGAACTTCAGATCAGATCAAATAATATTGGTATATTTGAGTTTGAAGGCCTAAAACATGCAGTAGTTGAGTTATAATTTCCAAATTTTATATGTAGCAAATGTAATTTTTTAAAAGTATATTTTAAAAATTCGATGACATTTGATGTACAAAAAACAAATTACAACTCATTTTCAGTGACTCAGATTAAATAATATTGCCATATTTGAGTTTGAAGGCCTAAAACAAGCAGAAGTAGTTGAGTTATAATTTCCAAAATTTATATCTAGCAAATTTAATTATTTGCAAGTATATTTTGAAAATTGGATGATATTTGATGTACAAAAAAACAAATTACAACTAATTTTAAGTGACTCAGATTAAATAATATTGCCATATTTGAGTTTGAAGGCCTAAAACAAGCAGAAGTAGTTGAGTTATAATTTCCAAAATTTATATCTAGCAAATTTAATTATTTGCAAGTATATTTTGAAAATTTGATGATATTTGATGTACAAAAAAACAAGTTACAACTCATTTTACGTGACTCAGATTGAATAATATTGCCATATTTGAGTTTGAAGGCCTAAAATAAGCAGAAGTAGTTGAGTTATAATTTCCAAAATTTATATCTAGCAAATTTAATTATTTGCAAGTATATTTTGAAAATATGATGACATTTGATGTACAAAAAAACAAATTACAACTCATTTTAAGTGACTCAGATTAAATAATATTGCTATATTTGAGTTTAAAGGCCTAAAACAAGCAGAAGTAGTTGAGTTATAATTTTCAAAATTTATATCTAGCAAATTTAATTATTTGCAAGTATATTTTGAAAATTGGATGATATTTGATGTACAAAAGAACAAATTACAACTCATTTTAAGTGACTCAGATTAAATAATATTGCCATATATGAGTTTGAAGGCCTAAAACAAGCAGAAGTAGTTGAGTTATAATTTCCAAAATTTATATCTAGCAAATTTAATTATTTGCAAGAATATTTTGAAAATTGGATGATATTTGATGTACAAAAAAAAAAATTACAACTCATTTTAAGTGACTCAGATTAAATAATATTGCCATATTTGAGTTTGTAGGCCTAAAACAAGCAGAAGTAGTTGAGTTATAATTTCCAAAATTTATATCTAGCAAATTTAATTATTTGCAAGTATATTTTGAAAATTTGATGTACAAAAAAACAAGTTACAACTCAATTTACGTGACTCAGATTGAATAATATTGGTATATTTGAGTTTAAAGGCCTAAAACATGCAGACGTAGTTGAGTTATAATTTCCAAAATTTATATCTAGCAAATTTAATTATTTGCAAGTATATTTTGAAAATTGGATGATATTTGATGTACAAAAAAACAAATTACAACTAATTTTAAGTGACTCAGATTAAATAATATTGCCATATTTGAGTTTGAAGGCCTAAAACAAGCAGAAGTAGTTGAGTTATAATTTCCAAAATTTATATCTAGCAAATTTAATTATTTGCAAGTATATTTTGAAAATTTGATGATATTTGATGTACAAAAAAACAAGTTACAACTCATTTTACGTGACTCAGATTGAATAATATTGCCATATTTGAGTTTGAAGGCCTAAAACAAGCAGAAGTAGTTGAGTTATAATTTCCAAAATTTATATCTAGCAAATTTAATTATTTGCAAGTATATTTTGAAAATTGGATGATATTTGATGTACAAAAAAACAAATTACAACTAATTTTAAGTGACTCAGATTAAATAATATTGCCATATTTGAGTTTGAAGGCCTAAAACAAGCAGAAGTAGTTGAGTTATAATTTCCAAAATTTATATCTAGCAAATTTAATTATTTGCAAGTATATTTTGAAAATTTGATGATATTTGATGTACAAAAAAACAAGTTACAACTCATTTTACGTGACTCAGATTGAATAATATTGCCATATTTGAGTTTGAAGGCCTAAAATAAGCAGAAGTAGTTGAGTTATAATTTCCAAAATTTATATCTAGCAAATTTAATTATTTGCAAGTATATTTTGAAAATATGATGACATTTGATGTACAAAAAAACAAATTACAACTCATTTTAAGTGACTCAGATTAAATAATATTGCTATATTTGAGTTTAAAGGCCTAAAACAAGCAGAAGTAGTTGAGTTATAATTTTCAAAATTTATATCTAGCAAATTTAATTATTTGCAAGTATATTTTGAAAATTGGATGATATTTGATGTACAAAAGAACAAATTACAACTCATTTTAAGTGACTCAGATTAAATAATATTGCCATATATGAGTTTGAAGGCCTAAAACAAGCAGAAGTAGTTGAGTTATAATTTCCAAAATTTATATCTAGCAAATTTAATTATTTGCAAGAATATTTTGAAAATTGGATGATATTTGATGTACAAAAAAACAAATTACAACTCATTTTAAGTGACTCAGATTAAATAATATTGCCATATTTGAGTTTGTAGGCCTAAAACAAGCAGAAGTAGTTGAGTTATAATTTCCAAAATTTATATCTAGCAAATTTAATTATTTGCAAGTATATTTTGAAAATTTGATGTACAAAAAAACAAGTTACAACTCAATTTACGTGACTCAGATTGAATAATATTGGTATATTTGAGTTTAAAGGCCTAAAACATGCAGACGTAGTTGAGTTATAATTTCCAAAATTTATATCTAGCAAATTTAATTATTTGCAAGTATATTTTGAAAATTGGATGATATTTGATGTACAAAAAAACAAATTACAACTAATTTTAAGTGACTCAGATTAAATAATATTGCCATATTTGAGTTTGAAGGCCTAAAACAAGCAGAAGTAGTTGAGTTATAATTTCCAAAATTTATATCTAGCAAATTTAATTATTTGCAAGTATATTTTGAAAATTTGATGATATTTGATGTACAAAAAAACAAGTTACAACTCATTTTACGTGACTCAGATTGAATAATATTGCCATATTTGAGTTTGAAGGCCTAAAACAAGCAGAAGTAGTTGAGTTATAATTTCCAAAATTTATATCTAGCAAATTTAATTATTTGCAAGTATATTTTGAAAATTGGATGATATTTGATGTACAAAAAAACAAATTACAACTAATTTTAAGTGACTCAGATTAAATAATATTGCCATATTTGAGTTTGAAGGCCTAAAACAAGCAGAAGTAGTTGAGTTATAATTTCCAAAATTTATATCTAGCAAATTTAATTATTTGCAAGTATATTTTGAAAATTTGATGATATTTGATGTACAAAAAAACAAGTTACAACTCATTTTACGTGACTCAGATTGAATAATATTGCCATATTTGAGTTTGAAGGCCTAAAATAAGCAGAAGTAGTTGAGTTATAATTTCCAAAATTTATATCTAGCAAATTTAATTATTTGCAAGTATATTTTGAAAATTTGATGACATTTGATGTACAAAAAAACAAATTACAACTCATTTTAAGTGACTCAGATTAAATAATATTGCTATATTTGAGTTTAAAGGCCTAAAACAAGCAGAAGTAGTTGAGTTATAATTTTCAAAATTTATATCTAGCAAATTTAATTATTTGCAAGTATATTTTGAAAATTGGATGATATTTGATGTACAAAAAAACAAATTACAACTAATTTTAAGTGACTCAGATTAAATAATATTGCCATATTTGAGTTTGAAGGCCTAAAACAAGCAGAAGTAGTTGAGTTATAATTTCCAAAATTTATATCTAGCAAATTTAATTATTTGCAAGTATATTTTGAAAATTTGATGATATTTGATGTACAAAAAAACAAGTTACAACTCATTTTACGTGACTCAGATTGAATAATATTGCCATATTTGAGTTTGAAGGCCTAAAATAAGCAGAAGTAGTTGAGTTATAATTTCCAAAATTTATATCTAACAAATTTAATTATTTGCAAGTATATTTTGAAAATTTGATGACATTTGATGTACAAAAAAACAAATTACAACTCATTTTAAGTGACTCAGATTAAATAATATTGCTATATTTGAGTTTAAAGGCCTAAAACAAGCAGAAGTAGTTGAGTTATAATTTTCAAAATTTATATCTAGCAAATTTAATTATTTGCAAGTATATTTTGAAAATTGGATGATATTTGATGTACAAAAGAACAAATTACAACTCATTTTAAGTGACTCAGATTAAATAATATTGCCATATATGAGTTTGAAGGCCTAAAACAAGCAGAAGTAGTTGAGTTATAATTTCCAAAATTTATATCTAGCAAATTTAATTATTTGCAAGAATATTTTGAAAATTGGATGATATTTGATGTACAAAAAAAACAAATTACAACTCATTTTAAGTGACTCAGATTAAATAATATTGCCATATTTGAGTTTGTAGGCCTAAAACAAGCAGAAGTAGTTGAGTTATAATTTCCAAAATTTATATCTAGCAAATTTAATTATTTGCAAGTATATTTTGAAAATTTGATGTACAAAAAAACAAGTTACAACTCAATTTACGTGACTCAGATTGAATAATATTGGTATATTTGAGTTTAAAGGCCTAAAACATGCAGACGTAGTTGAGTTATAATTTCCAAAATTTATATCTAGCAAATTTAATTATTTGCAAGTATATTTTGAAAATTTGATGATATTTGATGTACAAAAAAACAAATTACAACTCATTTTAAGTGACTCAGATTAAATAATATTACTATATTTGAGTTTGAAGGCCCAAAACAAGCAGAAGTAGTTGAGTTATAATTTCCAAAATTTATATCTAGCAAATTTAATAATTTGCAAGTATATTTTGAAAATTTGATGATATTTGATGTACAAAAAAACAAGTTACAACTCATTTTACGTGACTCAGATTGAATAATATTGGTATATTTGAGTTTGAAGGCCTAAAACAAGCAGAAGTAGTTGAGTTATAATTTCCAAAATGTATATCTAGCAAATTTAATTATTTGCAAGTATATTTTGAAAATTTGATGATATTTGATGTACAAAAAAAACAAGTTACAACTCATTTTACGTGACTCAGGTTGAATAATATTGGTATATTTGAGTTTGAAGGCCTAAAACATGCAGACGTAGTTTGGTTATAATTTCCAAAATTTATATCTAGCAAATTTAATTATTTGCAAGTATATTTTGAAAATTGTATGATATTTGATGTACAAAAAAACAAGTTACAACTCATTTTACGTGACTCAGATTGAATAATATTGGTATATTTGAGTCTGAAGGCCTAAAACATGCAGACGTAGTTTGGTTATAATTTCCAAAATTTATATATAGCAAATGTAATTATTTACAAGTATATTTTGAAAATTTCGTGAAATTTTATGTTCAAGAAAATAAATTACAACTCATTTTAAGTGACTCAGATCAAATAATATTGGTATATTTTAGTTTAAAAGCCTCATTTTAAGTGACTCATAATATTGGCATATTTGGGTTTGAAGGCCTAAAACAAGCTAAATTAGCTGAGCTATGATTTCCAAAATTTATATGTAGCAAATGTAATTGTTTACAAATATATTTTGAAAATATTCACAAAAACATGCAAGTACAATTATTACCGTTGCATATTTTCATGTTCGACACCTCATTTTACTAAAGCGGGTGTGTATCAATGATTTTATTATACATATTTTGATACTCTAGAAATTTTAGAGAAAATTGACAAGCGGGTTTTCAAAATATTCACCAAAATTATACGAGTGGAATTATTACCATGTGCAATGGTTTCACGTTTGCCATTTATACACTAACATTAAAGCATCATGTATAATTATGTTTATTATCATATGCAGGTGATAATAAAAATAATTACACATGTGCTTTAATTTTAGTGTCTTAAATTAAAAAAAAAATCTTTCACAGGAAGTGCTTTAGAAACAAAATAAATACACCCAGAAATCTCTTTATATATAAGTCCTGACATTTTGAATATTTAGTGGTATATTTTTTTCGCCAAAAACTATTTAGGGACAGAAATATACTTCTATATATAGTTTATCCGGTCGTAATATTGTTTTATGCAACTGGATGTATTTTGAAGTTTATATAGTCCTAAAAATCGGACACGCGTTTCAGTCCTAGCCTATGAATCACCGACAAATGAATGGAAATGGAAAACGGGTTTCAGCATAATGTCTTTTAGTGAGTCGTCACGGCGTTATTAAATTTATGTTTCTTATCTTTATGTGCGCCAATAAAGTGGAAATGCACAAATTATGACGCATGGTAAATTGCTTAAGTTTAGTTTCAAGCTAAAACATCCTACGATAATATAAAAAATAATAATAAGCTTAGTGGCCTAGTGGTTAGACAGCTCCTTTCCGAATGCACAGTATTAGGGAACGAGAGCTGTGGACGAACTTATCACCTTTCACTGATTCACGAAATTTCACCCAGTTTTTTAGGGGGTTTCTGTGAAAGTATGGTCATCATCATCAGCCTGTATGCGTCCACTCCTGAACGTAGGCCTTTTCCATCAGTCTCCACTTGTGTCGGGAAAGTATGGTATTAGACTCTTTTGAGCTTCTACTTTAACCAGCGGATAATACACAGTATTAGCGAACAAGAGTTCAAACCCCGTTGTGGAACTTATCACCTTTCATTGATTCACGAAATTTCACCCAGTTTTTGAGGGGGTTTCTGTGAAAGTATGGTCATCATCATCATCATCATCATCATCATCATCATCATCATCATCATCATCATCATCATCATCCTGTATGCGTCCACCCCTGAACGCAGGCCTTGCATCAGTCTCCACTTGTGTCGGGAAAGTATGGTATTAGACTCTTTTGAGCTTCTACTTTAAACAGCGGATAAACCTTTGGGCTGATAGCAATAAAAATAGAATTGTTAATTGATTTGGTATCTCCAGATGGTGTTAAACTTTCCTCCTAGAGTGGGCAAGTTGTCATCAAGATTTGCCATATTGGCATTCATCAATATTTACTTAATGTTGAAGATTTCACATTTTACCTCTTTAAACATGTTAGTACATCTGAGGAATTATAATTGTGCATTGAAATAAATAAATAAATAATAATAATTCTTAGTACCCAGCTCAGTGTTAGAGGTGTCGTCCATCTCGTACTGAGCCTGAGTTCGATTCCCAGCGGGGAGCAAATTTTCGAATCACCTATCACAGTTTTTCAGAGGTTTTCTGTGATTTTAAGGTAAATACCGGGTGATTAAACTCCTCTGAGCTTCTCCCTTGACCGGCGGAAAAGCCTCACGGCTGATAGCCCTATAAAAATGGATGGTTTTTTTTAAATTCTTAGTTAAAAAACGTAGAAGATCGTAAAATTTTATAAAATAAGTTTGAGAGCAAACAATAAAGTGTTTTAATCAACAAAAGGAAAAATAAAGTTTTTTAAATAATTTCAGTTCAGTAATATTGGGTTAACATAACACAGGTTAAAAATAACAATAACAATATAATTATTTGTTCTAGTCTACGTACACACATATTTTCTCTTTCTCTGTCAGTATGAGCCTTGATGAATATTTTACTTTTCGAAATATTTGTTTTCACGCGGGTTTGTATTGTGTTTTTCTTCTCCAGCTTCTGCTAACTTTTTAGTTTTAATAAAATTCCAAACAGTAGGGTTAAAACTAGTTAGGTAGTCTGTTTCTCCGATATGATTACCATAAATTTTATAAATCGACTGTAAAAAAACTGTGCAAGGAGTCCATCATCTATTTGTGGGACACCTGTTATGTATAACACTAAGATTGTCTTGTCTGCTTGTGTCTAACAACTCTATTCTCACTTCTTAAGTGGAAGGTCGATAACCAGTTAAAAATTGTAACAAATACACTACTACTACTATAATAAACATAATTAAATCAGAAAACTTGACACTGTTTTCTGATTTAATTATGTTCAAATAAGGTCCTTCTGCCATGTTAAATGGTACCAACTATCTGGGGCTGGATTCGAGTCCTGGCCGCTCCTGCCTTAAGTTGGGGTGCTAACCACTGTACTACATCGGCGTGTCGTTTATTATATATATTGGAAATAAGGATTATTATTAATTGTAATTCTTTGCTCTTGATATAATCTCATCTGTTTTGCTGACATATCCAAGCCATGACGGTCGAAACAAATAATACTAAACATTTTACAACATAACAAAATTAAAATTAATCATCCTTATACCAATCACAACTTTGTTTACCATTAAAAAAGTCATAATTAAAACTATATCCAGTCACAAACGCAATGACATTGAAACAAACCGCCTCTTTTCCATAAAACCGGTGTTTATCGTGCAAACTATTCGCCACGCGCTGCTAAATCATTACTCATTCCTTTGATGCGTGCCCATCCATCAACCCCATTCAGCGCGAAACCCCTATTCCATCCCTCATCCTTGCTCCGTTTCAATATTTATGTGATAGTCCGTCCCCCCTCACATCGGAACGCACGCCGGCGGATTTATAAATATTAACAATAACGCGGCGGCGGCGAAAGCAAGGCGAATTAAATATACACAATGGCACACGCCTTTTGCGAAACTCGCGCTAATTAGTTTTTAATTGGACGCGTATTATTGAAATATCACACGGCGCGCGAGGTACGCGTGTGCGCGGGCGGGCCAATTGCCCGAAAGCCGGTTACATAATTTGACGTAATTAATATTACAGGATCTTTTTTTTAATGTCGAGTTATGTAATTGGAATGTGTGTTGGGACATTAATGAAAATTTGTAAATTAATTAATTTGAAGCCCCAAAAATATACCTATAAGCGATTAATTATGTTTAGCTGCGAGCTGTTTGGAAATTGTTGAGTCAGAGGAGGAAACCCTGTGGAGGGTACGATTTAAAACATATCAGGGTATGTTATTGTTTTCAGGAAATAGTGGTTTAATTGTGTATTCGCACAATATTTTAGATGTAAACATTCTTCTTTAGGCTGGCTGGATCATCAAGCTTATCAGTCGGAATTGATCGCATTTGTTTGCGTTTGATTTCTTTGGTAGGGCAATGAATATTGATTTTAGCCAGTCTTGCAGTATGTTTGAGGATTCATATATTTTGTTAAAGAAGTTTACAAGAATGTCGGTATTTTCTTCTTATATAAGCTTTAGGATTTCTATGTACATGTCGTCCGGTGCTGCAGCTTTACCTGATTTGGTGAATTTTATAGCTTTAATAACTTCTGATTTCATGATGTTCGAGCCAGTGTCTCCACCTTGATTTGGTAAATTAGTTTCGCCATCGAACAAATTTTTGATATACTTTGTCCACTCTTGTTTCAGTTCTTTATTTGTCAAAAGTTGATTGTCCTCATTTACTAGTCTGGATGGTAGATGGCTTCTAGTATTTCCAGCTATTTCTTTCACCTTTTTGTGGAGGTTGAACAGATCGTGTTTGTCTTGTAGTACTTCAAGTTCTTGGCATCTTAGTTCCATCCATTTTTCTTTGGCTTTTCTAAAGTTTCTTCTTATATTTGAGTTCAGTTCATTATATTTCTGCTGATCCACATTTTTGTATTTTCTTCGTTCATCCATTAAATTCATGATTCCTTCTGTCATCCACTGCTTTCGTTTATTAGCCTTTGGTCCCTTTCAATGTTTCTTGAATGTTTTGAAATATTTGCGTAAGTTGATCCCATACTGACTCAACCGTTTGCTCTTCTGACGAACGGGTCTTTTTTAGTTCAGTGTTGAGCTTCGTCTTTAATTTCTCTTGCAGGTTTGGATCTTTGAGTGCCTCCAAGTTTGGTCTTCTAATGATTTTACGCTTTATCTTTTTTATGCGGAATCTTAAGTTATCTTAAGTTGTCATCAAGATTTGATTGGCATTCATCAATATTTCCGAACGTTAGGGATTTTATTAATTTCACATTTTACCTCTTTAAACATGTTAGTATTCTATCTGAGGAATTATAATTGTGCATAGAAATAAATAGATAATAATAATTCTTAGTTAGAAAACGTAGATGATCGTAAAATTTTATAAAATAAGTTTCAGAGCAAATAATAAAGTGTTTTAATCCAAAAAATATAAGAAAAGACAAATGCCATTCCATATATAAATGTGAACCTACCTCTTAGCAATATATATATCTAGATTTCGATCTTATTAGATCTCATCAGTATAGCTCAGCTAGTGAGGATGAGTTCACACAATATCTCGAGTGGTTATAAACAAATATGGCACAACTAACGCTCTAGGAGGGTAGTTGTATCATATATGCCATTCCGATTCATAGTTTTGGCTCTAACCCCAATACACTTTCGTAATTCGCGCCATGAGTGTTTTTTTTTCATTAGTATATTCACAAAATAGTCCTACATGACCCTGACAATATTTCATTAGTATATTCACAAAATAGTCCTGCATAACCCTGACAATATTTCATTAGTATATTCACAAAATAGTCCTGCATGACCCTGACAATATTTCATTAGTATATTCACGAAATAGTCCTGCATGACCATCACAATCCTATCCTATAAAATTGCAACTATTTTTCACACACACCATAAATAATTTTGTACTCGCGTGGGTTGGACTTGGAGTTTCTTAACGCAGTATAATTTTACGTTCAATAATAACAGCGAATGATTTACGCTTCGTGCATATTGCGCTTTATGCCTATCCTAGGTTATATTCACCCTTTCGCATATTCATACATCTCCCTGATTTACGGCTGCTGACGCAGGACCATCTGCTCGCATTCTATTTTTTTTTGTCGAAATGGAACAAGGCGACGCAGAAAAGTCCACTGTAACAGGATCATTCGACCAGATTGCGTATGTAAAATACCCTTGAGTTAATTGGTATTGCATTACCGCTTGGTCATGTAAGTCTTCCAAAGCCACCCTCCCGGCTACAGCGGGGGAGTTTTTGTGTATTATTTCAGTAATTTAATTTGTTTCGTTATTTATACGTTTGAGCCGGCTGCGGCGGGGGTGGCATTGTAATCGTATTAAGTTGAGCAGATCGATGTTGACTCCGTAATGATGGCATCAATAATGATGATTAAATTGATTATTTGGTTGGTTGTTCGGTTTGTTTAATAACCCAATTATGGTCGGTATACTAATTAATTGGCTTCATACAATATTATTCAAGTAGTGCATGTTATGGGATAAATAAATTTCATTTGCAGTTCTGAGCTTATGAGAAAATAGTCTTCCACACTACTATTTTCCAGCTAAATTTATTTTAAAATATATATTGTTTTAAATATTGGATTGTTAAGGCGTCTACTTTGTGATAATTCATTTTAAAGGATAAATAAAGTGCATATTTTGCGTGCCGAATCTATAGAATTTTCTTAAAGGAAATGTTATATGAAAAAGTTATTATGTAGTAAATACATGTATCAAAAAATAAATGATAATTATGTACAACCCTCGTCTTTATATACATTATTTTCAATTTATAATTAAAATTTATATGTATCACATGATATATTAATATCTATATCATAGGATACATATATTTATAGTCAAAATATATTCTATAAATATACAATACCTCTTAAATTAATATTAATATCTGTATCATATGATACAGATATTTAAAGTAAAATTGTATACATATACAATACCTCTAAAAATACTTCTCACTTAATTAGTTCTAAGTGTGTCTCAATTAGTATAAATATATGTACTTCGTTCATAGTTACATACACAATTAACTAACAAACTACGTCTTTTTTGTTTGTTTCCAGAAGGTCGATCCCGAGTTGATATTCACGAAGCAGGAGCGAATCGGCAAGGGTTCCTTCGGCGAGGTGTTCAAGGGAATTGACAAGCGGACACAGCAGGTAGTTGCCATAAAGATCATAGACTTAGAGGAGGCGGAAGATGAGATCGAGGATATACAGCAGGAGATTATGGTGCTCTCGCAGTGCGACAGCCCATTCGTCACGAAGTATTTCGGATCCTACTTGAAGGTAAGAACGGCCATCTCTTAATGGACACGGTCTGCGTGCGCGGAGTGCTTTCCCGTCTGCTGCTAAATGTGAATGGGGCACAAAGTGCTACGTGAGTTCAGCTATATTGGAGTTTTAAAATCGCGTTTGTTAATGCGCAAAGGTTGCTACGCAAACATGTTTATTGATCAATTATAGCGCCATTAAAGTGCAAGTAATAAATTCGTGCACGTAAATATTATGATATTGGTGATTGAGGTTTATTGAGGGTGACGATTAAAAATTGGAATAATATAACATAAAGACATTATACAAAAGTTCTACCGAATATTGTCAGCGCTCCATGGTACATCAGAAACTGATCTACAACGCGATCTACAAACATAACTCGTAATCAACATATAAGATAGAAATTTGCAGCAAAATGAGTGAGAGTCCATCTTCACCCAAACATAGAAGCCATTCAGCTGTTGGACAACCATAACATTGTGCACAGACTAAAGCCGCAAAGTAAAAATCCGCCACACTTGTGCGAGTGCGCGAAACAAAGTCAATGTATAGTAAAGCAAAATGTAATTCTTGGATCCAATGGGTGAAAAGAACAATAACTCTCTATCTTATACGTTAGAAGATAGAACGAAGTATCTAATTAGTTTATTAGGTGCTACATTGGTAACGCTAGTAAAATTATAAATGAGGTAAAATATATTTATTTCGTAAAAAGGTAATTGATTTTTAAAGAGCACTATCCACATTAAATGTTTTTATATTACAAACATCGTTCTTATTTGAGAATAGTAATTTACATTATTAGTGCAGGAAGGCAAGTTTCCCGAATGAGCGAATGACTTTACAGCACGAGCCGAAGGCTGTATTAAGGGCGAAACAGCCTTATCGCACGAATAATGTATCTTATTTTTTGTACGAATACATTCTAAATATTTATTTAAAGTTATTTAAAGTTGTTGTGATAAATAGGTTATATCACACTACCAATTACAGTCTATATTTTCTTTAAAATTGTATTTATTCAGTACCATATCGTTAATTTTGAATGATATTTGAACTATAAGAGATGTACGCTGTGCTTGCATGCATTCTCATATTTATAAATACACATTTACATTGGTACCTAATTTTAAGTTGGCTACTTCCCGCACTAGTGCGGGAAGTAGTATTTCCCGCACTAGTGCGGGAAGTAGTATTTCCCGCACCCAAATCAATGCGGGAAATGACCTGTCTTAGGACATGAATACAAAAACAATGTTTTTATACAGGTTGTACCTATGGAATAAATTCGATAGCGCCTTTATTGATGACTTTACCACACATTTCTCGGACACGTAGATTTTAAATTGCCAATTTTTAATGAAAAGGTCTTTTTTTTTCGAGCATTTTTTATGAACAATGATGTAGTATGGAACGGTCATTACCGGGAAAACTCAATCTAATTTCAATAATTATTTTCTGAATATGCAATAAGAAAATGGCGTTGTCATTTGAAAAAATTGTCAATTACGTCGTTGCTCATTAATAAATTATCGAAAAAATGACAATTCATTCAAAATTGGAAATTTAAAATTTAAAATCGACGTGTCCAAACAATTTTTGGTTTATAAACAAAGGTGTTATTATAAATAAATTAAGATTTTATTAAATTCGTTCCATACTTTATGGACAGTCTGTATACAACAAATCGAATTAATTCTCCACACTAGACAGCAATTATTAATATCAATACGTGTTGTATTTCAACACCAGAAGTCATAAACCGAAAAAGTAAATTTACTCAAGATAACAACTTTCTCACATGAAAATAAACAAATAAAAGATTACATTATTTTGTATTCCCACCAACGCACTAACTGCATGGGCATTTCAGCGGCCAATCAATCATCTAAATACAAAACGTTTCCATTTGAACATTGAGCCTGAGACGTAATCTCTCAAACTATTATTACTCTTGCATAAGAACAATAAACGCCCCGCGTGTCCTTAGCCACTAATCATCCGACGTGCCGGCCAATTTATGCTCGAATTCGGCCCTGACAATCGCGCCCAGTTAATTGAAAGGGTTCGGTTTCTATCGTAAGTTCCCATTGTCTCCAGCCGCAATTGTACCGCGATTGATATGTTGGGACAGGCCCGCCCGCTCCTTAGAATGTCACAACTGCTCAAAGGCAACAGCAGTTTCTTACGTAATTGAAGCCGACCGTGCTGTAATGGCCCAGGTGTGTGTATGTGTTGCTGTGTGGGATGTTGATTCTTCATTGCGACATGTTAGAATTACTAGACTGGAATGATTTTCTTAAAATATTGGGTTGAATTTTTAGTTTCAGTTCGCTGTTTTACTTTTGTAGCTTATTCTTCATAAAATTTATTTTAGCGAGAATATTTTATTTATTATATTTATTTTTTATTTTTCACCAATATTAAATAGAGATAAGTCGACGGTGTTGAGCGAAAAAGGCCCAACTGCAATTTCCAGAATGTTTCTAAAACTAAATACTTCTAGTTCATTTTATTTACAAGTATATCGATTTTTATTTGGTAACGATTATTTAATCCTACAAAAAAATCAATATACGTGTAAATAAAAACGGGTGTTAAGTTAGCCTCTAAGATCCCAGCCTCTATACCGCGGGACCGCGCGCACGGCGGATTGTTTGCGTTAACCAATTGGGGTGACCAATAAAATCCAAATTTTGAGGAATTCTTTGTTTATGTCTTGCCGACCATAATATATATAAATCTATATTTTTTTAATAATTTTTATAGACGTTTTTGTATAATATATGTTGTAACGTAAATATATTTTTTTTACCTAGTCGTGCAAACGATATGGATTTGAAAAAAATTGCTTAATGTTTATAACAATATGACAAAGTAAAATGAAAAGCCTCTATGCCTACGTATTTGCTCATATGTGGATAATTTGATTTTAGAGGCTGGGTCGATAAAAAAATTATGCAACGTATTTTGTTTAAATTTTTACTGATCTTATCACAAAACATATCAATGTATCAGATGGCAGAAGGGAATTGAAAACATTTGATTCTAAGTATTTTTTTTCAGCGACCAAGTCGAACATATTTCATTATTATTATTTTTGACCAAGTCGTGCAATCGATATGGATTTGAAAAAAAAATGCTTAATGTTTATAACAATATGACAAAGTAAAATGGAAAGTCTCTATCCTGACGTATTTGTTTCTTTATTTATTTTTTTAATTTTTAACTTATACGCTCATATCTCGATAATCTGATTTTAGAGGCTGAGTCGATAAAAAAATAATGCAACCTATTTTGTTTAAGTTTTTTACTGATCTTAGCACAAAACATAACGATATATCAGATGTCAGAAGGAAATTGAAAACAAAATCCTAAGTATTTTTTTTTCGGCGATCAAGTCGAACATATTTCATTATTATTATTTATGACCAAGAAGCGCAATCCATATGGATTTGACAAAAAATGCTTAATGTTTATGACAATATGACAAAGTAAAATGGAAAGTCTCTATCCCGACGTATTTGCTTCTTTATTTATTTTTTTAATTTTTAACTCGCTCATATCTCGATAATCCGATTTTAGAGGCTGAGTCGATAAAAAAATAATGCAACATATTTTGTTTAATTTTTTTACTGATCTTAGCACAAAACATAACGATGTATCAGATGACAGAAGGAAATTGAAAAAAAAATTATCCTAAGTATTTTTTTTTCGGCGATCAAGTCGAACATATTCATTATTATTATTTATGACCAAGAAGCGCAATCCATATGGATTTGAAAAAACTGCTTAATGTTTATGACAATATGACAAAGTAAAATGGAAAGTTTCTATCCCTACGTATTTGTTTTTCTATTTTTTTTTAACTTTTACGCTCCTATCTCTGTAATCCGGTTTTAGCGGCTGAGTCGATAAAAAAATAATGCAACATATTTTGTTTAATTTTTTTACTTATCCTAGCACAGCACAAATCAATGTATCAGATGGTAGAAAGAAATTGAAAAAAATTTGATTCTAAGTATTTTTTTTTCGGCGACTAAATCGAACATATTTCATTATTATTATTTTTGACCAAGTTGCGCAATTGATATGGATTTGAAAAAAATTGCGTAATGTTTATAACAATATGGCAATGTAAAATGGAAAGTCTCTATCCCTACGTATTTTTTTTAAATTTTTTTTTTATTTTTTAACTTTTACGCTGATATCTCGATATTCCGATTTTAGAAGCTGAGTCGATAAAAAAATAATGCAACATATTTTGTTTATTTTTTTTACTGATCTTAGCACAAAACAAATCAATGTATCAGGTGGCAGAAGGAAATTGAAAAATTTTGATTCTAAGTATTTTTTTCGGCGACTAACTTGTATATCATTATTCTTATTTCTCGATAGTTCGATTTTAGAGTTGATAAAAAAATTATGAATTGTATTTTGTTTAATTTTTTTACTGATCTTAGTGCAAAACATGTCAGTGCACCAGATGCCCGAAGGAAATTGGATAAATTTGATTTGAATTCTGTCTAATTTGTGTATGCAAGTAATAAAACTTCCTCGGTTAACATTTTATTGCAAATGTTAATTGTTCACCTTCGACGGCTATCGGCAATCGTCGATCAATCATCATCGAACAATCATCACCGCCAACTGGCAGGCGGTTATATTTTTTCTTCCTGGCTCGCGTTATAAACAAATTAATTCCGAACCGGTATTTAACTTTTTCTCCACGCATTCCTAGCGGCGCGGGTATTTACGCCGCGGGCATACGAATTAATTAGAGCCGCGTGCGATGCATCAATAATAATACTAGACTTTTCCTAGCTGTAATCAGGTGATAGTATTTAATTTTATTATGGGAACATTAAGGACGTTTTAGACAAGACAATTTCTTAGCACAAAAGTTGTTCAAGAAATGAATTCATATATCCTCCTCCCATACAATTTGTCCTTGACAAATAGAACGCGTTATATATTTTAATTTTATCTACCATCCAATTAAATATTTCAAATAATTTGCTGCATGATACGAGACAATTTATATTGACTAACTTTTGAGTCAAAAAATTGTCTTGTCTAAAACGACCTTTAGTATTTCTCACTACTTAGGGCCATCTTACATAAATAATACTAGTTATTAATTACCCTATATAAGCGCTTTTCGTTTAACACTATGTGCTGCTACAAGCTTATTGTCTCTTGTTCTATTTGCCGCTGCCGATGTACATAATTCTACCTCGGCCCTTGCAACCAGCGACGCACAACTGCAAGATACAGCACGCCACGGGGCGACTAGTAATTCTAATCCATGCTAAACGAAAGCGCCTATAGTGTAGCCCAATAAATATATCCAATAGACCAAATATGACGATTATTTTGCATTCTGCACCCAAAAGGTGAAGGTCCAAAAATTGGCGACTAGTAATTCTAATCCATGCTAAACGAAAGCGCCTATAGTGTAGCCCAATAAGTAGATCCAATAGACCAAATAAGACGATTATTTTGCATTCTGCATCCAAAAGGTGAAGGTCCAAAAATTGACATTCTATATAACTGTTTACATTTTTATACTGTGATCTCGCGATGCCGAAAATAGTGTTACGAAGGCATCAGTTGCGCGATAGTTCACTTTCTAATTGGGAATTTACTAATATTTTACGCAAATGTGCGCTCCATAAATTATTATTTGGCAATATTGGCGCGCTCATGTTACATATTTCTGCGGTCTGGCTCTTTACTGGTTATATAACAGAAATAATGCGTTGCGATGGAATTTGAATTGGTGGGAATTGTAAATATTTACAAAGAATGTATTATTCATAATTGAATTAAAACAGCCATTTATTACACAATAGCCATTCATATTTGCTAACCGCAGATCTCTAGCGGGAGCGTTGTTCCTGTAAGGGCTTGAAAAAGTAATTCGAAGTCTAGTATATACTTTCAGAGTTTCAGTTCACTACTTTCAGCACAGTCGTGCACTGATCAGCCATGTGTTTTTTTTTTGAGAAGCCTACTAACACATATTGTAAATATCTTCTAGATTTTTTTTCGTTGTCATTTTCAGCGAAACTAAAATCTTTTTTAAAAATTTTAAAAATAGTAAAATTTATTTTCAAGGATAAATAGGTATAAACAAAATGTCATATTTTTTGTTTATTTGTATGTTTTAATTAAAAGTTTGTTTATACTTCCCTACTAATCTTCTTAACAGAACAGCCAAAAAATAGAAAATATTAAGTAGTTTTTAAGAAAATATCTTTCAAGAATTGTATGTAATAATATCTGAACAACAGCAACCTTATATGAAATATATAGAACATTCTGTCGGACACTGCTTCGGGTGTCTATCATTACATTTAGAATCCATATATCATATGCAACTATTTTTAGGGTACGAAGCTATGGATCATCATGGAGTACCTGGGCGGCGGTTCCGCGCTCGACCTGATGAAGGCGGGCAACTTCGAGGAGATGCACATCGCAGTCATCCTGCGCGAGGTCCTTAAAGGCCTCGACTACTTGCACAGCGAGCGCAAACTCCACCGCGACATCAAGGCGGCGAACGTGCTGCTCAGCGAGATGGGCGATGTGAAGCTGGCCGACTTCGGTGTTGCCGGCCAACTCACGAACACCACCAGCAAGCGGAACACGTTCGTCGGCACCCCGTTCTGGATGGCGCCCGAGGTCATTAAACAATCCGCGTATGATTCGAAGGTATAGTTGTCATCCCTAATTAAACTAACACTGATTTTTTATGGAATTTAATTTTACTAGGCCGACATTTGGAGTTTAGGCATAACAGCCATCGAACTGGCCAAAGGAGAGCCGCCCAACTCCGAACTGCATCCCATGCGGGTCCTCTTCCTGATCCCGAAAAACAATCCGCCGCAGCTGAGCGGGGATTTTACGAAACACTTCAAGGATTTCGTCGAGGCGTGCCTGAATAAAGATCCTCAAAATGTTAGTTTTATACATTCCGAATACATGCAGTTGTTTATGTTGGATATATTTTTAGAGACCCACAGCCAAAGAATTGCTCAAGTACCCGTTCATTAGGAAAGCGAAGAAAAACTCGTATTTGATCGATCTGATTGACAGGTATAAAAAGTGGAAGGCGACGCGGAACGAGGAGAGTGAGACGGAATCGGAAAATTCTGATTCGTAAGTAAAAAAAGTTTTTTTTAAATACTACCCGAGCAGAACTTTTTGGATTATTGATGCCCTGCTCAATATTTTAGTAATCGATTTACGTGTATGGTCACTATGAAAGATCTCTGCTTCTATATACAAATAGTACAATTAATTAAATTGTAAAAATAAATTGTTTAATATAATCAGGTAACTGTTTAAAGCTATTTACTAGCTAAACACCTCGACATGTTTCCTCTTTGAATTAGTCTATAGACATAATCTCACCCGCATCGCATTTAGGGCCGAAAATACTAGTAAGTTAATCTAATAATTTTGTATTGTAGCGAGGAATCAAAACAGGAAAGCGATTTAACCGACCCGTGGATAATGACAGTCAAAGGAAACCACTCGATCAAACCTATGCCAATGGAGGATGTTCCATCGCCCAACCACAAAGTAACGCAGAAAGTGCAAAATGGGTCCGGCCCCGCGCTGGCCAAATCCCCACCCAAGGATTCGAACCTAAACCACTACCGACCGGACAAAGCTATGCCTGTAAGTCCCTCAAATATTACGCAACATTCTTTGTAATCAGCCTTAAATCGTCTTGTAGTCCTCAAGACCTGTATCAGTTGTCCAGCCAGTTGACAACAGAAAAGAAATAGATCACATGCTGAGCCCGGATCGCGATAGGGACCGCGATAGGGACCGCGATCGGGAGCTGCGCGAGATCAATCGGGACGTAAGTAAGAGCGACAGAGAGAAAAAGGTCAACAAAGAGTTCAGCCCGTTGGATCACCGAGGGGATGCCGAAGAAAAGAAAGCCAACCGGAAGTCAATTTCGCGGGAACATTCGCACTCTAGTAACAAAAACGATGCCACTATGCGAGCCCCGTGTCTTTCAGGTGTCATATATCCATTAATAACAGAAGTTAGTACAATTAATCCAAACAAATCATCATACTTGATTAATATCGAAATACTTTACAGTTACAAAAGAAGCATCAGTACAACGGCCGAAGCCCGGAGTCATCCCACAAGTCGATAGATGCCATCGAGGAGCTAAAAAATGCTTTTGAGCTCGCCGAGAGAGCTAGTCCTGGTATAAGTGAGGCGTTTATTTGTGAAATGGTACAAAAACTAGTGCCATCAGTCACCGAACAGAGACTTAAACATGTTATGGACAAAGTAACGAGGTAATAACATCCACCCCCATTCACCCAACAACACTTAACCGATTATAATTTCAGGGATTCGTCATAAAATTGTGGGATTTAAAATGATTTTCGTTGCACACACACACATACACCCAACACACACATACACATGTAAAGTTATAATGTTACATTGTCCTTACTGATTACATGACAATATCTTTAAAATTTCCTGAGCTTATTGCGTACACTACAATTTTAAACTACTTAAATGTTACTAACGGTCACCGGCTGGGCTGGAGCGGCGTCGCAGACTTTACCAATCTTTTGACAATAAAAATCCGTTTTATTCTCATGTTTTTCGAGACACGTGCGCGCGCCCCTCCGGCTCGGCCGAATTTTCTGGGTGGGCACGTTACACGATTCGCGTAGGGGCCGCCGCTAGAATTGTTGATTTTTAAACTGCAAACTGATTTTTTTTTTGTAAGTCTTTCTTTATATTATTTATTTAAATTATTATGGTTTACCCCCGCTGGGCGGCGGCTGCTGCGGAAAATCCGCGCCACCTCGTAGCACCCTTAGGGTGTACAACCAACTTCTTATTCCCATTGTTAAACGAACTTATAGTCAGAAAGTGGTGGAGTATTTATATGATTACAATAGATATATACGCTACTAATATACTGACGTTTGACAGACTGCTATAAGTATTGCAAGTTATTTTTGAAAGCATTTGTCTTATAAATTTGAAACGTTACGGTGCGAAAGAGGGTTGAATAAAGATTAAATAATCGTGCGAATGTTATGAGATTTTATTTTGCTGTTTATAGGACAAATGTGTTTAGGTTGTTATTCGCCAACATCCCTTACTATTAGGGGTGCCTTGTATATATGTATATCTAGATGATAAAGTATATATATTATTAAGATAATATTTTTTCTTGCAATGTATTTTTTTAGATGTGTATATATAATAATATAGAACTATACCTTGTTTCCCTTTAGTTTAAAAATAAATATTTATGTCTGGGGTAGCAAAGAGACTACTCTTTCAGGCCATAGATAATACACACACGGTTCGTGTGTACGGATAAATTAATAAACTACTATTACAGCTATTATGTTTTGTTGAAAAGATATAAAAAAAAATAAAACAAATGTTTAATAATATACTCTATATGACCTGAAAATGTTAATCCTTTCTACAGGTTTGCAATGTATGATCATTGTTGGGAGGTTTATAAAGGAGTAACATGAATTCAATCTTCATAATTGAGATCTTTGAGACCTTTATTTGGCATATCAGCCCAACCCTTCCCTTTTACACAAATTCCAGCCGAAAAAAAACAATACTTTCACAGAAAGAAATAAAAAAGAAACCAAAAAAAATACAAATTAACATAAAATACATCATTTTTTGTAACCACTAAAATAAACCCCCTCTGCCCTCACCAATTTCCTTTCCCACGTCAGCCTCCTGCAGATTTGCACGCCTTTCCCATCCTCTCCTAACCATTCGTTCAGCTTTCTGCACTCTCCAATCCACGCTGCTTTCACTCCCTCGCATTCTCTGCTAAGGTGCCACCACGTGTCACTCCCCTTTCTACACAGCGCACACGCGGTGTACCCCAGGCCCATCCACACTTTTCTTCCTCTCTCTTCTGACCCACACCTCGCTCTTGCCATGCATACTTTGTCCTCTCTGCTCCACTCTCCCCTGGCTAAGTAGCTCGGGAGTTTCCCCTGTACTTGCAACTCTACGTAGCCGGGGTTGTATGAGCTCTCAGTCATTCTCATTTGCCTTTCTTGCCACTCAATATCCCTCAATTTCTCCCTTATCTCAGTTCCTAGGCTACCCCTTTCTCTCAGCTTCTCCTCTACCCACACCTCAGACATATCCACTCTTTCATACATCCTTTCTCTATCCTTCCTCCATCTACTCTCTGTTCTACTCTTACACCTCATCCATACCTCCCGTACAAGTCTTTCCTCGCCCAAATCCTGCATTCTTTCCTCAAACTTCACAACCCTCACACACACGACTCCCACCACATACTCATTCGACTTGTCTCCTGCAACAGCACTACCCTCGGTGTCGACCTTTCGAGCCCTAGTAGATTTTTCAGGAACCAACGTTGCTCCCTTTCTATTACCTCCCATTCACGCAATCCCCACACTTCCACTCCATACAACAATATAGGTTTTACACACGCATCCCAGATCTTGCACGCCATTACGAGGTTACCACCCAACAAACTCCCCTATTTTCTGCACGCAATCCCCCAAGCCATTCTTGCTTCGCCTGCACACACTCCACATCATGCATCCTAAGCCCTCCTCCACAGTCAAACCAAAAGCCCAAATATTTAAAACCATTCACTCTCTCAATCAGCCTTTTCTTCCATTTAAGCCCTTACCCCTCCTGCCCCTATTCCTAAACAACATCCATTTGGTCTTTTCCACATTCACCACTAGCCCCCTCTTATCCAGGTACCTACCCATTCTTTCCAACATCTCTTCCACTCTCTTGGCCACCAGCACCACGTCATATGCATACGCCAACATCCACACCTTGAATCTACCCACCACGACCCCTCCTGCCTGTCCTCTCCTCAGCACCTCCTCCAACTCGCTCGTGTACAGATTAAACAGGAGCGGGCTCAGCGGGCACCCCTACATTCACCCTAAATTTCTCAGATATTTCGCCATTCTCTCTTGCTTTTGCCCATGATTCTTTATACATCCTTCTCACCCACTCCACTCCTTCCTCTTCCATACCCAATCTATCCATACATTCCACCAGTTTCCCCCTAGGAACTGAGTCATACGCCGCTTTTAAATCCACAAACACCGCGTACACTCTCCCTTTGCGTTCCAACGCTTCCTCCACCATTCTCGCCAGCGTGAAAATCTGCTCCCTCTTCCCCTTCTGAACCCACCCTGGTAATCCAGCAGCAGCCCTTTTTGTTGCACTTCCCTATCCATTCTATTTTTTACCAAAGTCATCATGAATTTATAACCGGCACTCATAATGGTGATCCCCCTATAGTTTTTTACGTCCGAGGCCGCCCCCCTTTTATGTAACGGGCCACCACCCCCACACACCACTCTTCCGGCACTTCCTCCTTTCCACTCCACACCTTGTTAATAATCTGCCGCACCTTCTCCATTCCTTCCTCCGGTAGCTTTTTGAAAGCCTCTGCCTTCAGCCCATCTTCCCCCGCTGCCTTTCCTAGTTTTTGCTGTGCCAGGGCACTTCCACCTCTTTCCGCGAAAACGCCTCCCGTCGTACCACCTGTCTCGCACTAGAACTGCCCAGCTCCACCTCAGAGCCATGATTCACCCTTCACTTTAAGATCTCCCACATCCGTTTCTCCACCACACACTCAACCAACCAACCTCTTTTCCACTTTCTGCAACTCCTCTATTGTTTTCTCGAACTCCCTCTATGCCTGATTAACCCTTTCGACTGCACATCTGCCGTCCCTCCAATTCGCCATTTCCCTCCGCCACCTCGTCTTCTTCATCTTACACTCCTCGTCGAACCAACACTCCCTCTGGCCTCCACTCTTCTTCCTCACCACCAACGCAGCCGCCATCACTCTCTCCAACTGGAGCATCGACTGTACCTCCTCCCACTTCACGCCCTTTAGGTTTTTCTCATACACCGCCATTTCTAGTTCGTCCCATTCAAACCCTTGCTGGACCAGACCCGCAATATTAAAACAAATATTTTCTTCCCTTTATTCGAAGGATCAGTAAATTGTATCTGAAATTGTTAATGATGCTTCTAAATATTCGTACTCTTGTAAAATAGAAATCGGATTCCTAAAATGAGTATGCCCGTTCAAAATTTCAAACGACTCTACAACTCTACACTACTATATTTTTTAGAAATGTTTACGAATTAGAAGTAAATTAATAAATTAAAATAATTGAATCGTAGAAAGTAATTGAGTGTAGTGCAGAGTTCAAGCCATTTGGAATAGTGGACGGGTGTAGTTTGGTTGGTAAGGGCCACCCGCCCACCCCACCTTCGTTCGCATAGTTTTTTTCAATAGATACAGAGGTTTTATATTGTTTAAACTATTCCAAGAAGAGTGTTATCCTATGGAGAAACTATGCGAACAAAGGTGGGGTGGGCGGGCGGCCCCTACCAACCAAACTACACCCGTCAACTATTTCAAATGACTTGAACTCTACACTACATTATTCCTAATATATTTTTTTTATATTTTTAAAATTAAGTCTAAAATAATAAATGAAGTTTATTGAAGTATACAAAGTTATGGATATTAGTGTAGTGCAGACTTCCAAGTCGTTTGAAATAGTGGACGGGCATAGTCAGGTTGGTAGGGGCCACCCGTCCACCCCACCTTTGTTCGCATAGTTTTTTTCATTGGATACAAAGGTTTTATATTGTTTAAACTATCCCAAGAAGAATGTTATCCTATAGAGAAACTATGCGAACAAAGGTGGGGTGGGCGGGCTGTCCCTACCAACCAAACTACACCCGTCCACTATTTCAAATGACTTGAACTCTACACTACATTATTCCCAATATATTTTTAAAATTAAATCTAAAATAATAAATGAAGTTGGTTGAAGTATAGAAAGTTATGGATAATAGTGTAGTGCAGACTTCCAAGTCGTTTGAAATAGTAGTCAGGTTGGTAGGGGCCTCCCTCTTCAAACCTTTTGTCATTCTCAAGACCACCTCCACAGGCACATGGTCCGACCCCCCGACATTTTCCACCTTGAAGCACTCCAACTCCTCCCTTCCGATACCTTTGACCACCACATAGTCCAAAGCCGAACCTCCTCCGTGTCCACAGAAAGTCTTCTTCCTTTCCCAGTCCCATTCGCAGCAGCCATTCAGTACATCCCACCCCGACTTTCTCATCCATTGGATCCATTCTCTACCCTCCTGGTCACTTTATCCTGCGATCCCCCATCCTCACATTCCAGTCTCCTCCGTTAGTTCTAAACGGTCCTTGTCTTTGTATTTTCTTTTCCATACTTGCCAAAATTTCATCTGTCATCCAGTTATGGCCCAAAAACTGTAAAATAATATTTTCCAAGTAGTTTTTTTTGTATTTCGTGGGAAAAATGCAGGAGCTATCGAAAAACATCCAAAAGGCTTGCTATTTAGTTGGAAATTCACAGCATGTTTGCAACTTAAATTATCATTCTAGCTTAAACAAATAAATAAGGTCGAAGAACTAGGAGAAGACTGGAATATCACGTTTTTCAGACAGTTGTTTGCTTTTTGCGGGAAAATAGCTGAAAACTTACAATGAGCCTATTCTGAGGCTTGAAATTTTCTATAACTTTGTAATGTGTATTATTCTTCTAGCTTTCTATTGGTATACAATATTGAAGATTGTATACCATTCACATATGGTAATATTCATAAAATGTGTGAATTTTACTTATAACAGAGTTCAAAACGTGACAACCCGAGGTGTGGACTATATTTCCGGTTGTCACGTTTTGAACTCGGTTTCATTGCAAAAATGAAAACTTTTAAATTTTTAGTTACGTTTTAAACTAAAAGTTTCATTGAAAAAATACCAGTTCAATTCAGAAATGGGCTTACAAAATGATCAGGGAAGATTTTTGCAATGAAACCGAGTTCAAAACATGACAACCTGAGGTATAGTCCACACCTCGGGTTGTCACGTTTTAAACTCGGTTATAAGTAAAATTGCTCGAATTGTTTTACACAATTCGATCTGTGGAGAATTTTAATGTCATGTTTTTGGGTAGTTAATGCCCCCTACATATTTTGTCGCATAGTTGGAATATAAAGCCTATGTTCTGTTCTTAAGGCCAATCTTGTACTATAAAAATTAATGACATATAACACGTTTTTGTTTTTTCTTATGCTTTCTTATTCGTTTTAGGGCTACAATTTACGTTTAACCAGAGAATAAGACTTTTCGTGGAATATGTTTCAGATATTGACGTCAATAACTCAAACTTATTCCACGAATAGCCTTATTCTCCAGTTAAATGTCAATTGTATAACCGACCCTTAATGGCATTGTGTGATATTTTAAATTTTTAATACCGGCGAAAAAGCCTCATGACTGATAGCCCTTCAAAGATTATTTAATATCTTCGTAGGGCTATCAGTCATGAGGTTTTTCGCCGGTAAAGACAAAAGCTTAGAGAATGTATAACATGTATATATATATATATATATATATATATATATATATATATATATATATATATATATATATATATATATATATATATATATATATATTATTTCTAAACAATAATTTAGCGCGACAAATATTTACGCGCCCGGCGCCTTCGCCATATATTTATTTTGTGTCGAATTTGCTGCTTTCCGAAAATCGTTTGTCCCTTTTTTTAACAAATCTAAGTATATAACAATATTAATATTTATATCTCATGTATTTTTAATTAGAATAATCTGCATAATTAAAATTGTGAGTCTATTCGCATTTAATTTCGTCAAACTGCATGACATTTTTAATTACACGCCCTTTAAAACTTGCACGTTGCAGCAAACTATTTGCGTGAAGCCAGGAAGGTCACATGGTTCTCAAATTAATTTAATTACGTGAGTTTATTGCGGTCTCCTTGGTGCCTGTTAGTAACAGCGCTATAGACCCAGATCGGAATAAATAGGTTAATTTCAACATCAATGCCTTGATACCAATAATAGATTGTTGCTTCCATATTCGGAACGCATTTCTGGTCTCGCCGTTAGTTCCGCGCTGCCCTTCCTGCAAGCACTGACAACCACTGACAGGTATCCGCTCGCATCATAGCAGCGATCAATCAATTTTTATTTGTCCCGGAAACAAATTCAAGTACTGCATCCAATTAATTTAGAAGAGTAGAAATTCGCTCGGCTACGTGCCGCAATCGGAAAAATTTAATCATCCCCTAAAACATGACATTATCATTGTCATCCGGACTTTGTTATCATCACCTGTAAGTTGCTAATATATCAGACACATCCATCGAAATGGTTTTGATCGAGGCGCTGCCGGTCCCTAAAGTTCAGCCAGGCCCTAAACTCGAAGTCCGACGCAGCAACAACAACGAGACCGAATTAGCTCGCCCATTGCCACCAGTGGACACCACTGCTTTCAAGTGTTCTATCACATCTGATCGGTTACTGTTTCTCAAAAAGATTGTGGAGGATGCAGTGCGAGAACAACGAATATTTACGATTAAAGGTAAATGTGGTCACTAATAAATATGACGCGACGTTTCATTCAGAAATGTATTTTGTTAATACGTTAAAATTGATCGTATAGTCGGATTGAAAGAGAAAGCGTTGCATGTTTAAAGCAGCTAATGCCTATTTATTATGATGTTAATACCTATTTCTTAACCTGGTAAGGTTATTTCATAAAATTAGGTATCACATAAATTTGGTGTACAAACCATTTGGTCATAAAGTAGACGTAGAAGCAAAAGAACTGGCAATAAATAGAAGAGAATGGAAAAAATTTATAAAAGAATACAGGAAAATTCAAACCTTTATACCACACTGTGGTAGAAAAGGCCAACGGATATATATATATATATATATATATATATATATATATATATATATATATATATATATATATCTATATATCATTTGCTCATAAAGTAGACACTAATTAGTTACTACATGGTGAGTCATGGAAGTGTAGTTATTATACTGCCAATGTATACAACTTACCATATTAGGGTGACGATACATCAACGAACTAACATCGTTTTTAGTGTCGTTTGAAATGCTAAACCTGTACATTTTAAGGTGGCTGGCAGTCAATGAGACGGGCCCTACTACAGCGGAACTGGGTAGAGAGATACGATAACCCAAAACTGCCCAAACCTGAACTGAATGCAAGTGGCACGCAAGACGACCTTTGCAGCAATCTTCCAAGTCGTCAAAGTTGGGAATCCGCGTCCGTATACACCGCAAAATGCGAACGAGTTGTAATGTCCAGGCTACTGCAAACGCAAGATGTATGCTACGTTTATCAAACGAAACCTGATGTTGTTTGTAATTTCGATTGCGTTCCAGGTCAATTTTTATTGGAATATGCGCAAAGACCAGTTGAGTGCGAGCATGCGGATGAATGGGCATGTGTTGGTGCATCGGTTTAGTCGCTCGTTGTTCACTTCAAAGGAAGGATTATGCTTGTTGTTGCAACAGATGTATTGGTATAATGAAACTGGTATTGCGCATGTTAATTTTCCTAGGTGCTATGTACTAGGTGAGTGCATATGATAAACTTTAGGCATATAACATATACAATATCTTACTCATGGTGTAGTTTTTTTTTCCCGGAAAGTTATCGCATATTTCCACAATCCTAGTTATAAAACATGGAATGTTTTCGCTAAAATAATACATTTCTTATGCATCGGTGATATTGGGAAAGTAAAAAATGGCAAAAATATTAGTACATATTATAATATTTTGTATTTCTGCCATTTTTTGTTTAAAATTAAATTAATCTCTATCTCTACCCTCTAATCACATAATTCATTTCGTAACGAACAGTATGTAAATAATATTACACTTATAGTTCAATATCTGCTCGTCATTCTATTCCATATAGGTTTCCCTGATCACTACAACAACTTCGTGGATGACTTCCGACTAACCGCCTGCACGAGTCTCCTGAAATTTGTCATCTCAAAATTCGATGCCACGGATAAATTCGAACTGCAGTCAATTGAGGGCGTCGTGCCCTACTCGTCGCTGCAGTTTGCAATGGACCGCCTCAACGAGTACATAGGTTTCCGCAAGCATTTGGATATCGACCTACAGATTCCAGTTATTGAGGACGCCGAATGGGACACGTTCCTCATGCACTTCAAACTGATAGTGCATGAGAACAAAATGTTTGTAGAATCCAGAGAGTTCTCGCTGACAATTTTTGCCGGTGTTGCCAAGGGTATTCTCAAGAAACTGGCGCCGTACTGGCCCCAGATGGATTTGGATGGGATGCGGAACTTGTGGATTATAAAGCCTGGGAATAAGTGCAGGGGCAAGGGAATACAGATTATTAAGAATGTTAGGGATGTCGCGAAGATTATGGAGTTGAAGTTGAAGTACGTTGTGCAGAAATATATCGGTGAGTTATATTAGCGTGATTGCATGAATTATTTATTTGTATTGTTCTTATGTTATTGATGATGTTTTAAACGAAACGAAAACCGTGTACAAAATTATTTGGACACCTATTTTCACAAACAACAACCGAAAGTGATAATAATCATGTCCAATTACCCAAGTACTCGAGTAGAAACGTCTGAGGCACAAAACATATTAAAAGGTTGCGATGTTTGAGCGCTGGTTAGTGCGAGTGATGTCTATAGCTGTTTGCGTTTATCACTGTGTGCGGCTTCGGGCTTATTGTCTCTTGTTCTATTTGTCGCACAATTATACGTACAACCGGCGCACGACTGTAAGGCCCAATTCACACATAAGCGGCGTCGGGCGGAGGCGCAGTGTTGGCGAGGTGAGGGCGCGAAGTCGCACATGCGATTGTGATGTCCATATGCAGTGAAGGGGTGGACATTGCTTCATATGTTTACATAGAGGCGGCGTGGAAGAGTTATACCTCTCGCCTCGCAGCCACCGTGTCTCAGATGAAGAAGCTAAGACGCGGTGCCGGCACGGCGAGAGACTCGAGGTAAATGCCCGCACCTCATCACTTAAGTGGACATTGTACCATATGTTTATATAGAGGGGGCGTGAAAGCATCGTACCTCTCGCCGCGCCGGCACCGCGGCTTCGCCTCTTCGCCTCCTATGTGTGAATTGGGCCTAAAACTTGGTGCGATACAGCACGCCACGGGACGACTAGTAATGTTAAACGAAAGCACCTTTAAATACACACATTGTACTTACTTACCCGCTGTACTTATCCACAAATAGCTGCTCTTTTAGAAATAACGCAACTTTTATTATAAAATTATTTACTAGAATCCTCAATGTCTCAACAGGTACTATATAGACCCCCTGATTCATTCCAACGCCCCCAGTGGGCCCACTTTGAGAAACACTATTCTAGACCATTATTTTGAATATAACTAGTATGTTGTTTTTTGATTTAAAGAGAAACCAATGATTATCTACAAGACGAAGTTCGATATACGGCAATGGTTTTTACTTACCAGCTCGCAGCCGCTTGTAATCTGGATGTACAGGTATCAATAATTTATTTGACATTTGCCCACCATTGAAACTACATAACGATTATTTCAGGACCAGCTACCTGCGATTTAGTTCGCAAAACTTCAATCTGGACAATCTGCATGAGTCCTTGCATTTAACAAATCATTCGGTGCAATGCAGATATAAAAACACTGTTAATAGGGATGAAGGACTGCCGCAGGAGAACATGTGGGATTGTCATAAGTTTAAGGAATATTTGAAGAGCCGGGGACAAGAGGAAAAATGGGATAATGTCATATTTCCAGGTTAATAATTCATAATTGTATAAGATATATAAGTGTAAATCCACCTCTTAGCAATTTACATATCTAGATTTCGATCATATTAGATCTCATCAGTGTAGCTCAGCTAGTGAGGATGAATTCACACAATATCTCGAGTGGTTATATACAAAAAATGTACAATTAACCCCCTAGGAGGAAAGTTAAACGCCATCTGACGGCACCACATCAATTAGCAATGCACCCCCATATGGTAATAATCGTCAACATACTCATGCCATCAGGATCACCAGGCAATTGGCCCTCTATGGAATAATATTCCAACAGAGTATTTGAGATATCATCACAAGGCCAATCTTATAAAACATATATGTGTGAATCCACCTCTTAGCAATCTACAGATCTAGATTTTGATCTTATTAGATCTCATCAGTGTAGCTCAGCTAGTGAGGATGAATTCACACAATATCTCGAGTGGTTATATAAAAAAATGATACAACAAACCCCCTAGGAGGAAAGTTAACCGCCATCTGGCGGCACCACATCAATATATGTTGACGGTTATTACCATATGGATGTGCACTACTAATTGAAGTGGTGGCGCCAGATGGCGTTTAACTTTCCTTCTAGGGGGTTAGTTGTATCATAATTGTATCTTTAATTACGTTTAGAAGTACAATAGTCTAACGCGGAATGTTACACGTCACACCCTATATCATTTACTACTAACCCCTTTTATGAAGGATTACATCATCCGCATATGACATTAACATCCATACCTTAGAAAAAAATATTGGTTGGTTATAGGAATGAGAGAAACCATAATCGGGTGCATGTTAGCCTGTCAGGACACAATGGACCGTAGACCGAACACATTTGAGTTGTATGGTGCGGACTTTTTATTATCCGAAGATTTCACCCCCTGGCTTCTAGAAATCAACTCAAGCCCCGACTTTAGCCCATCGACAAGCGTAACAGCTAGACTCTGCCCCCAGTGCCTAGAAGACCTCATTAAGGGTAATGAACAAACAACACCTACAACAACCTTCAAAATTCATACATTTCAGTGGTGGTTGATCGTCGCAAGGAGCCAAATTGCGAAACCGGTGCATTCGAGCAGATTTACAAGCAGAACTTTCCCAGACCACCGGCCTATTTAGGTACCAGCTTATCAGTGCGAGGCCGGCGCGTTTTTAAACGTAAAGCGGTGAAAAAGAAGGACAAAGAACGGGAAAACGACGAACTCAAAAATCGCACTCATACCCCTAAACTAATCCCTCCCGAAATAGCATCAATCACGGGCGAGTCCAGTTTAAGAAGCATGATCAAATCATACGACGGGCCAGTAATAGGTGACCTAATGGAGGAGCTGCAGAGTTCCATGATCAAGGACATCGACTGCAACCCCGGCATCGAAATGGCATCGCCTGTGGCAAAACCTGCGAAAAAACCAAAGTCCGAAGTCAGGGTACCCAAAACCAATCGCGCGGCTTTGATTAAACCTAGTAACGCTCCTTGTTCCTCCAGCAGAAAGTTAGGCGCAGGCGAAAGCTGCAGGATTCCACGAACAGCGCCGGCGCCGCTCCAGCAAAAAAGCTTTCTTAGCAGGGACGCGCTGCGTGTGTTCCACAGGTGGAAACTCGGATCCGCTCAGTTTAATTACACAAATCAGACGGGCTGTGTGCTACCCACCGAAGCGGTGGGGATAACAAAGACCAGGGGCAAACATTTTGATAATAAAGCTACTGCTCAGAACCACTCGCATATTGATTGTGTTGCGCCGCGGCGCCGCCCAACAATGCCACTTATTTTGAATCCGGACAAAAGGGGGCTGTTGACTGTTGGGTATGGGCTCAGGCATTTTAGGCGACCTAATACGTAATGCTCGAAAAGTATATAGTTTGGATTTTATTCGTATATTTATTGGGCTGCTGACTAGAGTACATCGCTCCATAGATGAACTGCCTAAAGCAATGGTTTCCTAGGAAGCGTCCACTGAAAAGCGGCCGTTTTTGACGTCATTTACACATAACAAATATCGTTTTAAGTATATATAAGTGAATAACTCGCCATATATCACTGTAAATCATTGGCTTGTTGAATTACGTTGAGGCATAGCTCGGTATTGAAAACCATGTTTATATATATATATATATATATATATATATATAAACATGGTTTTCCATACCGAGCTATGCCTCAACGTAATTCAACAAGCCAATGATTTACAGTGATATATGGCGAGTTATTCACTTATATATACTTAAAACGATTTTTGTTATGTGTAAATGACGTGAAAAGTGGCCGCTTTTAAGCGACCGATATCCGAGGAAACCAGGGCTTAATAGTAAATTTCGGCAACATAAACAAACTATGTTTACATTTTAAACTATATTCTCTTGTCTTCTAAAACTTAAAATTATATAAAGCCAACTTAAATTTACTCTATAATTGAACAATTGAAAATCAAGGGAAGTATTTGGATAATTGTTTGCATATTGTTGCCACTTGTAACGTTTGTTCTTAATAATGTTTTTGAAGGATATAATATGTGGGCATAGTTTCAATTTATGAAAACATGGTGAGAGCATAGTTCAAGTCAACATGGCCGACTCACACACTACTTTAGTCATCATACATTTATTTAAAGTATAACATTGCTGAGCATTGAATAAACAATACCAAATACTTATATATGAGATGTATATAACAATGCTAATGTATTTGGGGTGGTCGCGTGTTCCAACAAGTCGCATCTCATCAATTTTAAACTGCACTCTCCTACAACTTTAAATAATACAAATACATTTATTGACCATATAACTGATAATTATCTAATACATATTGCATATTGTTGTTGTTTGTAAACAGTGTTCTACATTCTTTTTTAAAGGATATGATAAGTGAGCACAAATTGATTTTGATTTAGTAAATTAGTGGTGTTCAAGTCAACTGGCTCATCCACTAATTGTTTGAAAAGTTTTGTTTAAAGGATGACATCGTGAAGCATTAAATAAACAGTAGAAGGCAGTACGTTTCAATTAAAATCAGTCTTTACTGACATTTCTGTGTTTTCTACCAATTCGATCGCTATCCTGCTCAGATTGTGTGGTATAAAAATATTTTTTCTATTTTCTGCATTTATTTATCGCACGTTTTAGCTATAAGTACACCATATTGCGTTCCACTTTAGATAAATAATTTTGTTGAAAATTGACTTAACGACCAAAATATTCCCCATCGGGCGGATCACCTTTCACAGTTTTCTGTGAAGGTAAAGTTAACCGGTTGATTCCAGTTGACTCTTCTTAGCGTCTCCCTTTACCGGGGGAAAAGTCTGACGGCTGAAAGTCCTATATATAGGCGTTCTTTATAAAAAACGGTCCAAGGCGTGTCCACATTTTACCGAATGATATTGATTAGTGATGGAGGGATTTCGAGAACTGAGAACAGCTGTTCTCGTTTCTTATCAAGAGTCGATGTTCTCGATTCTTAAAAGTTCTTGAGAACTTGAGCGAGAACCGAGAACTGAAAATTGAGAACTCGAATCAACCGAGAACCGAGAACTTGAGAAAACAGAAAATCGAGAACTCTAAACGTTTACAATCCTCGGGGGAACCTGTCCTCGGGGGAACCTGTAACCCCTAGAGGACGCGTCCCCAGGTGGCGGATAGGGGAATGCCCCTCAGATATGAGGGGTAGGAGGGAAATAAAATACCTCCCGCGGACCAACAGGTACACCGCAGCGTCTGACCCAGAAGGGGCGGCTGCAAACAGCGTCTGTACCCAGAATGGGCGGCTGCAGATAAAACTCACCAACCCGTTCGGCAAGCGTGGTGTTTTAATGCCAACAACCCCCCATTAAATGTAAATGTCAAATTCTAAAACACAATTACCCCAGGTAGGTAGAGATAATAGCTCTCAATCCTACATCGGTTTACCGATCTGCCTCACGGATTCTGGGGGAGGCAATACAAATTTGATAAATACCAGAAGAAATCGGACTAAACTTAATATCGCAACCTACAATGTTAGAACTCTGTCTACCGAAGACCGCTTACTGGAACTGGAACACGAACTCTCCAAAATAAAGTGGGATATCGTGGGACTTGCAGAGGTTCGCAGAAGAGATGAAGGACTGATGCACCTTAAGTCAGGGAATACGCTCTATTACAACGGCGAACTGGAGGGTACCCAACATGGAGTGGGCTTTATGGTACATAAGAACATTGCACAAAATGTCTTTGCTTTTGGATCAATTTCTGCAAGAGTGATATACTTAAACATCTATATAACTCAAAGATATACCTTAAAAGTAATACAAGTATACGCGCCCACTTCAACGTACCCAGATGAAGATATAGAGGAATTGTATGAAGACATCGCAAAAGCAAAAGAGGAAAATAAAGCATTCTATACTCTTGTCGTTGGGGACTTTAATGCAAAAGTTGGACATAAAACGAATGAAGACAATCCGTGGATAGGACCATATAGTGCAGATAACAGAAACGCACGTGGAGAAATGTTACTGAACTTCCTAGAAGAACACCAATGCTACCAAATGAATTCATTCTTTAAAAAAGCAACTCATAGAAGATGGACATGGCATAGTCCCGATCAAAATACTAGAAACGAAATAGATTACGTAATCAGTTCACATAAAAGCATAGTAGAAGATGTAAATGTGTTTAATTCATTTTATACTGGAAGTGACCATCGTATCGTGAGAGCAAAAATAAACATTCCTACCAAATTAGAGCGTATTAAGTTAATAAAACCAAGAGAAGGGACCCTCAACATATCTTCACTACATACAAAGGGCCAACTCTTTGATGCAGAAGTCACAAAGCTCCTCTTACGGAATCCCGTCAATGAAAACCTTGACAAAGCACTTGATAACGTTGAACAGGCAGTATCAAAAGCTGCCAAAACTGTACTGGGCATATCTAAGCAGAAACAACAGAAACTTACTGATGAGACATATGCTTTGATCAAACGCAGGAAAGAACTGCTACTTCTAAACAACGATGATCACCAACAACTGAAGATATATAATAAACAAGTACGCAGAAGTGTCAGAAATGATATATACAACTATAATAAAAATATAGTACAAAGCGCACTCGAGCAGAATAGCGGAATCAAATTCACAAAGAGCAAAATATCAGAAGGCAGAAAACAAATCAACAAGCTAACAGACAAAGCTGGAAAAATACTAACAACTAGAGAAGAAATACACTCACAGGTGGAAGAATTTTACACAGATCTCTATGCCCACAAAATAGAACAGAGAACACCTACAAAAAATGATAGAAGGGCCAAACTGACACGGCATTATACAGAGGATCTGCCAGAGGTAAGCGTTTACGAAATTAAAAAAGCAATGAAGGCATTGAAGAATAATAAAACAACAGGTTCTGATGGCATTCCTATCGAACTTATCAAATTTGGTGGCCATACTTTATTAAAAACTCTCCAACAACTCTTTAACAAATGTATCGACACAGGCGAAACTCCTCGGAACTGGAAGAATGCTATAGTGATCCTGCTGCACAAGAAAGGCAGTAAACATGAACTAAAAAACTACAGACCTATTTCACTACTTAGCCACATATACAAACTATTTATGAAGGTAATAACAAATAGACTATCACATAGATTAGACCAGTTCCAACCTGTAGAGCAAGCTGGATTCCGTAGTGGATACAGTACAGTCGACCATGTACACACAGTTCGACAGACAATTCAAAAATGCAACGAATACCAAAAACCAATATACCTGGCTTTCATTGACTTTGAGAAGGCTTTTGACACGGTGGAATCCTGGGCCACTATTAACGCGCTCCAGAGATGTCATATAGACTATCGGTACATAAATATTTTAAAAAGTATATATCGAGATGCTTCAATGGTTGTAGAGGTGGCAGGAGGAACAAACCATATTCCTATTCGACGCGGTATCCGGCAAGGAGACACTATCTCACCGAAGTTATTTACAAATGTACTTGAGGATGTATTCAAGACTCTTAATTGGAGTAAGGTTGGTCTTAATATCAATGGTACATTCCTATCACACCTTCGCTTTGCAGACGATATAGTGGTGTTTGCAGAAAGTCCCGAAACACTTCAACGAATGGTAGCTGAGTTAAATACTGGAAGTGAGAGTATTGGCTTAAAAATCAATATTTCAAAAACAAAAGTGATGACCAACCAACCCATACTACCTCCAATTAAAATACATAACAAAGACCTTGAACTAGTTGCTGAATATATATACCTCGGACAAATAATAACCTGTCAGAAAAACATGCAAATGGCAGAAGTCAAGCGGCGTGTAAATATGGGTTGGGCTGCATTTAGCAATCTAAAGCATATTTTAAAATCCGACATGCCTCAACATCTCAAAACAAGAACTTACGACCAATGTATTCTACCAACTATGACTTATGGTTGCGAAACATGGACTCTCACAAAGGCGGCAATGCAGAAACTAAAAGTTGCCCAACGATCCATGGAAAGGCAAATGCTTGGGATTACACTTCGGGACAAAATGTTGAATACCTGGATACGAGAACGTACCAAGGTTACAGATATTGTCCTTAGAGTAACTAAACTCAAATGGCAGTGGGCTGGACACGTCATAAGACGGGAAGATAACCGCTGGAGCAGACAGATCATTGAATGGAGGCCGCGTACCGGGAGAAGAAACATAGGAAGACCACCAGCACGTTGGGCCGATGATATTAAAACGGTGGCAGGCAAACAGTGGACTAGACAAACACTATGCAGAGAAAATTGGAAGTCCTTGGGGGAGGCCTACGTTCAATATTGGACTAGAGATGGCTGATATTGATGATGATGAAACGTTTACATTAAATCGTACTTGTACGGGAATAAACGTAACTATTAAAGTACGTCGACTAGGCAGCACATATTTTGAAATTAATGCCTTTTTATACTCAAGAAAGGTCTCGGTTCTCGGTTCTCGGTTCTTGATACCTTAGAAAAGGTCGTTTTAGACAAGACAATTTCTTGACTATAACAACGAATACTTATGGGTCCAATAGCTATTGAAAAACCTAAATCTTGTTCGTACGACTTTTGATTCATAGAAAGTAATGGATAACAGTGTAATGCAGACTTTAAATCATTTGAAATAGTGGACGGGCATAGTTTGGTTGGTGGGGGAAACCCGCCCACCCCACCTAGGTTCGCATTGTATTTTCCATGGGATAACACTCTTTTTGGAATGGTTTAAACAATATAAAACATTTGTATCCATTGAAAAGATTATGCGAGCGAAGGTGGGGTGGGTGGGCGGCCCCCACCAACCAAACTATGCCCGTCCACTATTTCAAATGGCCTGAACTCTGCACTACATTATTACCTTTAACTTTTTATGATTCAATCAATTTCATTTATTAATTTCGACTTCATTTAAAAAATATATAGGGAATAATGTAGTGTAGAGTTCAAGCCACTTGAAATAGTGAATGGGCATAGTTTGGTTGGTGGGGGCCACCCGCCCACCCCTCCTTGGTTCGCATTGTATCTTCCATGGGATAACACTCTTTTTGGAATGATTTAAACAATATAAAACATTTGTATCCATTGAAAAGATTATGCGAGCGAAGGTGGGGTGGGTGGGCGGCCCCCACCAACCAAACTATGCCCGTCCACTATTTCAAATGGCTTGAACTCTGCACTACACTATCACCCTTAACTTTTTATGATTCAATCAATTTCATTTATTAATTTAGACTTCATTTAAAAAATATATAGGGAAATAATGTAGTGTAGAGTTCACAGCCACTTGAAATAGTGAATGGGCATAGTTTGGTTGATGGGGACCACCCGCCCACCCCTCCTTGGTTCGCATTGTATTTTCCATGGGATAACACTCTTTTTGGAATGGTTTAAACAATATAAAAACATTTGTATCCATTGAAAAGATTATGCGAGCGAAGGTGGGGTGGGCGGGGGGCCCCCACCAACCAAACTATGCCCATTCACTATTTCAAGTGGCTTGAACTCTACACTACACTATTACCCTTAACTTTTTATGATTCAATCAATTTCATTTATTAATTTAGACTTAATTTAAAAAGTATATAGGGAATAAATAAATTGTCTCGTATTATACAGCAAATTATTTGAAATATTTAATTGGATGGTAGATTGAATGGAAAAATATAACACGTTCTATTTGTCAAGGACAAATTGTATCGGAGGAGGATATATGAATTCAATTCTTGAACAACAGGTATTTGTAACTAGCATTTTTAAATCTTCTACTATTTCTATTAAATAACCCGTAATAAATTCGTTCCATACTAATTTATTTATCAAAAAATAATATATATATACTAATTGAAATTTTGAACAATATTGAGAACGCTGGATGTATCACTTTCACTGCTATCATTACTGGATGGAACGCGTCGAATCTTCTTGTGATATGTTACAGACGCATTGGAAGCTTTCGGAATAGATGGCTTGGAGATCTTGCCGTCTGTTTTCGCCCCAGACTTCTTTACGTTACACTTTGAAGCCATCGTTATCACAGTCTTCCGTTTGAAAATCTCCTCAATTTCCTTCACATTACCCTTAATCCGCTCTATCTGATCGCTATACACCGAGGCAGAGAGCACATCCACATCCCTCGTGCTATCCTTCACTTGTAATACGTTCTGTTTAATGCGGCGATTTTTCTCATCGTCGATCAGTTTTAGGAGGTTTTTCAACGTGTTCTTCATGTCCTGCCCGATGGCCTTCATGTAATCACATGTTTTTACCAAATCCTTCTTACTCTCCGGCTGTTGGACGTTTGATTGAGCGAGTATCCGCATATCCGCTTCGCCTGTTTCTTGCGGGCTGAGGAAATAACTTGCTGAGAGCGGTGTGCCTTCTAGTTTCAGAACGGAGCAATCAAGTTTCGGGAAGCTTTCTTGTTTCGCTTTGTACATGAGCTCAAAAGAACCTGTCGGTGCTTTCATGTTTCCTGCGCGATCAATAACGACTAGAATAAAAACAATATTTACAGTAAGAGTTTGTTTATGTATCTTCCGCTAAGGGCCCTCATATATTGTTACAATAAATATTTTACAATCGCAAGCATGGAAATTTCGCTTATCATGGCATATGCAGATATGCGGTCGGTTAATTAGGGAATGTGAGTGGGTATATCTTAGGTGTGGGTAGAGGAGAACCTGAGGGAAAGTCTAGGAAATGATATGAGAAAGAAAATAAAAGGCAAGTGAGAATGGTTGAGAGCTCGTACAACCGTAGCTATGTAGAGTGGCAAGCGCGGAGGGAGAGTGGAGCAGGGAGGATAAAGTGTGCATGGTAAGAGCGAGGTGTTGCTCAGAAGAGAGGGGAAGAACGGTGTTGGTGGGGCTGAGGTACACCGCGTATTCGCTGTGTATTAAGGATAGCGATTCGTATTGGCACCTTAGAAAATATTGTGAGAGAGTGAAATGAGAGTGGATTGGATAGCAGAAAGGTGAGTGAATGGTTAGAACAGGACTGAAAACGGCATGAAAATATTCAAGAGGTTGACCGGTGTGAAGTTAAACAATACTCATAATTCCGGGCGGCCCGCGAGTTGGCGCGACGTGGACTTTTTCTCGGTGCATTGTTACTAAACGGAGTGTTCAAAAAAATTATTTTTTTCTACAATTGTTTACTTATGTCTTGGTAACCATAAAATAAGAGAAAAACAAATTTAAGTTAATTTTGTCAGCTGCAAAAAAACTGATTGCAATTTTTATTAAAGTAGCCCCCACGTTTTTTTTTAAACTTTCAAAATATTATTTAACAAGCATCAGACATATTTTCGTATATTTTTACAGGCATTTTACGTAGTTTGATAATTTATATGGCAGCGCGAAATTCCTATGTTCGATTGAGATTATTATTACTTATAAATCAACTCCCCACTTTAAGGATTACAATTCATTCAAAATACGTATTGTACCAATAGTATTATGAGGTGCAATATGTAAAAAGGCTACACCGTCGACAGGAATTCTAACCTGCGACTCTGACTTTTATAATGACAGCAGAAGAATTAAACAACGATCGGTCTAACAACATTGACTACGATTTTATAAGGCTTATAAAAAATACTTGCTGTCAACTTTTTTAACTGTTCTTTTTTGATACCACTAAAGTGATGTCTTATAAACAAAATTGTTAAATAAAAACATTGATGTATGGGAACATACATTTTTTATAAATAAAAAATGATTTTATGAATATTTTACTTACATGCATGTTTATGTTCAAAAATATTTTAAAAAGGCCCAGCACCCTATTCGAAAATATGTCATATGATGATTGTTGTTAAAGTCTAAACAGTATTTTGAAAGTCTAAAAAAATCGATTATAAACGTAGCCTTTAATAAAATTGCAATTTGTTTTGTTGCACATATTATTCAATAACAGTTGAAAAAATTAACTTAAATTTGTTTTTTTTCTTATTTTATGTTTACTAAGACATAAGTAAACAATTGTAGAAAAAAATAATTTTTTTGACACTCCGTTTAGTAACAATGCACCGAGAAAAAGTTCACGGCGCGCCAACTCGCGGGCAGCCCGGATTTATGAGAATTGGTTAACTTCACATCGGTAGTCAACCTCTTGAATATTTTCATGCCTTTTTCAGTCCTGTCCTAACCAGTCCTTTCACTCTCACAATAGTTGCTAAGGTGCCAATACGTATCGCACCGGTGGTTGACGTGAGAAAGGAAGTGGCGAGGGCTGAGGGGGTTTAGTGTGTAGGAGGCGGGCGTACAATGGAAATTGTATCTTATTGTATTTTTTAAATTTATTTATATAGATTACTTTATTTTATTTTATTATAGTTGGGAAAGTATTGTAGAATGGGAGATGTTTATTTGAATTTTTCAAAGTGCTATGACTAATAAATGTTCTTTTTTTAAATTGTATGTATCCTACATTAGCCCTTAAAAAATATTCTTATATGAAGCCATTTTACTAAAATCGCTCTAATTTAAGTTGACTTCGTTTAATAAGATTCATAAAAAGATGCTTATTGATCACCATACCAAATGCTGTTTTATAAAATGAATTTTGACGAATTTTAAAATTGTCACTTATTTTAATCGCTATTTTTAATTACCTTTTATAAGATCTTCTAATACCATCGGGCACAGTTTGGCAGTAACTGGCGTAGTAGGCATCAGGGCTGGGCTGGAATTGATCTCAAGTAGCCAGGGTTTGAAGTCCTCGGTCACCATAAAATCGGCGCCGTGCAATTCGAAGGCCTTTGCGTTAGGGTAAAGCTCGTCCTGGGTGGAAAGAACGGCCGCGGTGATGCACTCCTTCATTCCCGGGAAAATAATTTTCTCGAACACATCCGGATATCCGATATTTGCCAAATATTGCTTGAAGTCTCGCAGGTACCACATGTTGTGGAATGGAAGACCTGGGTCTCTGTTACAGTTGTGGTACTTGCTCTGCACCGAGTTGTTCGTCAGGTGGATGCTCTCGTGGAGTTTGCGCAAGTTGTATGTTTGGGAACTGAATCGCAAGTAACACTCGCTATAAACAAAGTGTTGTTGAATAAAGACTCCGTAAATCTTTGCTAAATATGTGCAACTCAAAACACTATCTATTCATATTAACTTATCATCTGGGCCGGTCCTAGGTAGTCGGCCGTCACGTGCAAATATAATTAGGTCGCCCACATGCTGTACTTAAAAAATTCTAATTAGCACTATATAGGATATTAGGGTAGGGACATATGTGAAGAAATTAATAAACTCTAATCTGTGAAAATACTGAGAAGGATATTTTTATAACCGAGGAGTGTTGAGCTGAACTCCGCCTGCATCTCACTGGGTGAACAAAGTAGCCCAGTGACGATGTTGCCGGTCCCAAGCCCGGATAAAGGAGGAGGGTTTGCAGGTAAGGTCAGCAGCCTGCCTGCAGTAAAACAACTCACAAGCTCATACAACCAGTAACAAGCCTCGAATACAGACTGATACAACGATGACGACCTCAGCTATAGACACAGATATGAGAAGAAGGCAAAAAAAGAGCTGTGGAGGAAAAATATATTAAGATGCGCTTGTTGGAATATAAGATTTTGGAACGGGAGAGAACGGGAAGTTCTACTAGAGATAGAAACACACAAAATAGATATATGTGCTTTGTCAGAAACCAAACGCAGAGGAAAAGGCGATCTTACAAAGGATACATACTCAAGTATTGTGGGACTGAAAAACACAAACGATCAATAGCCGGAGTAGGTCTGCTAATCAGTGATAAATTCACACAGAATATAGAAGATACATTCTACGTCAATGAGAAGTCCTCAGAGTAGTCCTAGACACCGGCAGGAACAAAATACATAATATCAGCGTTTACGCTCCCGACACTAGCAAAAGCAAAGATGAAATTGACACTTTCTACGAGCATCTGCAGACCGAAGTCGACAAAATACGTACCGAACAGAAGATCCTAATCATAGGTGATCTGAATGCCAGAATTGGTAATGCAATCGTAGATGGCGTAAAACAACGTTTCAATTAAGCACACGTTAACAGCAGCGGAGAAACTCTCACCACATTTTGTGCACAAAACGAGATGAGAATAAACAATACGTATTTCAATGACAAGCCACAACACAAGTTAACCTGATCCAACACGCAAGGACACTCATCCACGATCGATTATATAATCTCGAATAGAGCAGTACACCCAAGTCAGATATTCGACGTGCGCAAGCGAACATTGGATCAGATGACCAACTAGTCATGACAAAACTTCGACAACACAATTGAAAATCTATCTACGTAGACAAACTGAACATCGAATCCACCCCACCATGACCCCACTGTGAAGGACTTGTACGAAAAAAGATTAACTCAAAAGATCAGAGAACAACCAATTCTGGACGAGGACGACGTGGAAACCAGTTGGAAAAAAGTAAAATCAGACATCGTGAAAGCCGCCAATGAAGCACTAGGCAGAAGGAAAATAAAACAAAACCCAAAGAAACACAACACACCATGGTTCACGCCAGAAGTAAAACAAATATCAAGAGAAAAACGAGAAATCTACCGGAGGTACATAAATAACAGAACGCTGGAAGAGTGGCTACGTTACAAGGATACAAGGAACAGAGTACATGCAGAAATACGAAGAATAAAGACCGAATATTGGGAAACCTTCACTGCGGACGTGGAACATAATCTCTACGGCAGCCAAAAGAAGATATGGGGAATGATCCGTCGAAGAAAACGCAAAATCAACGAATACGTAACAACAAAAACTATTCCGGAGTAGGTATGGATAAACCACTTTAAACAAATGTTCGAAGATGATAAGATAGAGCATCAGGAAGCGCCACCAATGGCAGAAAGAACTACCTGCATCGACCAGGAACTGGTAGAAAAATACATTAAGGAGCTAAAAAACAGGAAAGCTCCAGGTACCGACGAACTGAATAACAAACTGATAAAATATGGAAGTAAACCACTAAGCGAACAACTGGCTAGCCTTTACCAGAAGATCCTAAATAAAACAACCATACCAACTGACTGGAAGAAAAGCGGCACTATCCTTATCTTCAAAAAAGGCGACAAAAAGCAACCAGCAAATTACAGAGGAATAACTCTCCTGAGTGCCGCTATGAAACTATTTACGAAAATCATCTGCAACATCATCTCAGAATGCATACCAATTCGAGAAGAACAATAGGGCTTTAGAGAAAATCGGTCCACAACAGACGCCATATTCGTCATCCGACAAATAGTAGAGAAATCAATAGAATACGAGAAACCGGCGTATATGTGCTTCATAGATTTAACCAAAGCGTTCGACCGTTACAGACATTACAACCATATTGAGACAGAGCAATACCCCGGAAGAAATCGTTAGAACTGTTGAAAACATGAATACCAAAGAAAAAGATTGGAGTAGAATATAAACTTACTTATAAATCCAAATAGTCATCGGATGAATCGAACTGATAAGAAACCACTGCCTGATATCAAACTTGGTGTTAAAAATAAGCAGCGGCCGTTCTAAAAAAAACATACTTCAATCAAACCTCCAATAAAACACCCCATCAACCCACCTATATACTTCTGCACCACATAACTATAATTCCTATGATCCGAGGTAATTTTAAGAACATACTGCAGCGTCCTGCAAAAATGTATTCCCACACCCCTCGCCCCATAACTAGGTTTCAAAATCCAAATATTCATAAACCCGTCCATATCCACATACGGCCAGTGCGCATGTAACTTTTTCAGCATGCCCCTCGCCTTATGCACAATCGAAGTCTCCGTCTCCAAATTGGTCTGCTTGAAATGATTGCCGACGTGCACCGCTTTGTAAAAAAAGTCCAAAAATTCATCCCAATCCTGCACCCTAGCCCTCGGTATATCCGTATCAATATCCTCATGCTTGATCCGCTGTATAAACTTCGAGCACTCCACCATAGCAAAATGAAACGCCGAGATGGGCACTTTACCGCATTTCGAAATCAACCGCGAAATATTATGATCATGCACATTAATAATCCATTTAAATAACGACATCGCTGCACAGATTTTGAAATCGTTATTAAACTCCTCGGGAACATTATTGTTGATAATCGCGTACGAGCGTGGCGTCCGCAAGTAGCTCACCCCGGGATTATTGTACCAATAAGCCGACTCCGAGCACTGGCACAACCCTTGTTTATTCGCGTAATTAAATCTAGTCTTCGCAATAAAGTTCACCAGGGTGTGCTTGAAGTTATCCGAATTATTCTTGTAGGCGCCCCGGTTCATGTTCCAATAGAAATGGACCGGGTTGTTTCCAAGCAGTTTCGAGAGGATTAGCTGGCGGTACACGTGGCCCAAATCCTTATCCTTCACGCCAAGCAATAGTTCGGGTATGGATTGATAGTGTAGTCGTCTGACCAAATTGGCGTCGCACGCTGGTGGTATGTAATTGGTGGGCAGCTTTTCCACCCAGCCGCGGGCAATTAACGACTTGCGGATCGAATGGAAATTGCCGCACACCGTGAATGTTTTATGTAATTTCAACGCCGATTCTGCTTTTTCGCGTAATAGTTTGATCTCATCTTGGGTGGTAATTACTCGTGGGATTATGCTTATGGGGAGGGATTTTTTGAAACTTTGTATGCTGGGGGGATGTGATGTAATCGTGGGCACTACTACAACACTTGGTTTTTTGGGTGGTGGCGCGATTATTTGGATTTTGTTGGGCACGCTGACAAATGTTTTTCGATGGGGGTCGAATCTGGTGGGGGTGGTTGAGCGGGAATGGCTGGTGGATCTTGGCAGCAATGGTGTAATCTGCTTGGGGGTGCTGGTTGAGGTGACTGAAGACGCTTTTCTTGCTTTTAACATTTGCTGAATCTTATCTCGATGCACGTGCTGCCTGTTGATTTGTTCCTGTTGCATTCGCCTTGCTACGGATTGGGGTGTATATTTCGGTTTATTTGGAATGATTTCATCTAAATTTACTACACCGTCTGGTTTCTGGTAGTGGTTGATTGGGCCTAGTGCTTTGTTATTTATTAGCATTACAGGGTTGCGGAGGGTTTTTAATGAAGGCGATGTGAAGCTTGGGGCCTTGTTGTAGTATTCCTGTTTTAGTTTTTTTAGAATGCACATCAAGTTCTTTTTGGAATCTTCGTTGATTTTGTCCTTTCCAGATGCAACGGCTAGTTTATGTAAGTCTGTTTGCAATCTTGATGAAGGTTTTGATAAGTGCGGGGGATCCAATAATGCCGATTGTTTGGAAAACGATATGCGTTTCCCATCTAATTTTGTATTGTCGGCAAGTTTTAGGATCGGCGTGTTGTTTGTTACTTTTGGTGCGGCTGCTTTTTTCTCCTTCAATTTTGATAATTTTGATTGCCTGGATACATTTGAAGGTTTCTTTGTAATTTTTATTTTTGTTTTTTTGTCTTTTTTCGTGCTTTTAACCATTTTGTATGGGAAATTTGATTGTCTTTCGTTGGATTTAAAATTTATTCAAATTTATAATTATGTATGTATTAATTTATGGTTATCTATCTAGTAAAATAGAAAAAGTTAATAAATTGTATGAATATTAGTTCGTGTACTTACAATACTGCCCGACATTATAGAAAAACTGTTTCTATGAAGAAATTAATCAATAACTTTCAACAGTGAGTTCTTTTAATTACCTGTAGAACCCCAGGTGCAACGGCAGACGACATTCATATATTGTAGAGTACTAGAATTTTACGAATATAATTCATGATTACTGTTTGATTAACTTGAATTTTGAAATTTTGGGATGACACATGACAAATGATTCATGACATTCCTATCTGATTAACAACGTACATGATTAAATAACAACCGGTAAAACAAGAAACTTTTAAAGATAATAACTACATTTTTAGATACTTATGTATGGGAGATTTAAGTTGGTTGATATGCCAAATATAATAAATAGGACAACTTAATTACCCTCAATTCAAATTGTGATTAGAAGCCGCAATAAGAACTGAAGATAATCTTTAAATATCTTAGTCACAAAATTACATTGCTCAGGCTGTTCTTTGCATTTTGTGGGAAAATGGTAATAGCCAACGGAAAACAGTCAATCTACAATTTGTCGGGCTAGAAATACTGTATAATTTTGTAAAATAAAAAAGTTATGGTTAAAAAAAACGGAAAATTGTCACATTTTCAAACAGATTCTTGAATATTGTGAGATAAAGGGATAAAGGTTAGAGCTCTGTGGGTTAGAGATACCTAGCGGATACATCCTGAGCTATTAGTCGCGAAATCCTTACGATTTTGCAAGTTGCATCATCCTTCTAGCTTAAAAAATAATATAGTTATACCTAGAAAAACAGTATATTTCTAATATTAGTCATGAAATGTATAGAAAAGTCATAATTAAACATTCGAATATATCCTTATCTTTAACGGGTGGAGTCCGGGCACCAGGCGGAGGTTCCCCTGTACATACCCACGGGACTCCATCAGGAATCCCGTCGCGTGAACACAATTCCTAAAATTCAAGTTTTTTGTAGAGACAAAGTACTGATTACTGACAGTGTAGTTTTGTCAGTAATCAATACTTTGTCTCTACAAAAAAACTTGAATTTTAGGAATTAATAGAAAGCTAAATATGTATAAACACGATAAAGCGCATGCTCTCAGTTGAGCGAACGAATCCCGAATGATTTGTCAGGATTAAAATTCAACTTTGTATTTCGGTTCATCCTTCTAGCTCTAACATTAAAGCTTACTGCTTAAAATCATTTTTTACGTTTGGCGGGAAGACATCTACCTCTTTCTGCAGTATTCATTAACGAGATAACATGTAAAACAATCCTCATTTTTGCTGCTTAAATGATTAAGATAGAGTTGAACAACTCATCAAATTTCAAATTTAAATGCCCAACAACGCGCACAACTTCACTCCGCTACAACAACAACCGTGAGAGTTTACCCTACACAAATCTAATGGCGCTCACATAATAATTATCTTTTTTGTTGTAAATATGTTATCTAGTTTTAGTTGAAGTGATAAAAACATGTTGCAAGCAATGGCGAGAGACACGAAGGTACGTTATTTTTAGCAATCTCAACTCACGTTAGCAAACAACCATTTTCTCGTTTTCAGAATGATTCCAGTGAAAGTTTCACAAGACAAGGTTCCTTAAGACGAGTATTACCATCCGGCCACAACAAGGAGAATTTATTTGGACGCCAAAATGAGGATCTTAACAAGTGCTACAGGACATATCATCAGGAATATGCAATATTAGCTGAGTTGTACGTAAACAGGTTATACAGGCTTAGTTATTTAATAATTTATTTGTTTGCAGTAAAATGATACAGACTGAGAATATTAAAGGTGTCTATGTGATACCTTCAAGGGAGTCCTCATTGTGTGAGTTATAGGATTTAACTGTTAACAATTTGAGGTTATATCTTTTTATTTTAGTATGGTTTGGTGTTGTTTTTGTTAGAAGTGGAATTTATGAGAATGGAGTGTTTAGATTCAATTTAATTCTTGATGAGAACTTTCCAGACTGTAAACATCCTGTAAGTTTTTATTACATTTTTGAATCCTCAAATGCTATGAGATTTATATCTACTAACTAAATTGTACATCAATAATATTTATTGAAAGAAGCATTCTAAAAATTATTAATTAGTTAAATATTAATATGAAGAAAATTATTAATTAGTTAAATATTAATATGAAAACAATTATTACTATAAATTATTAATTAGTTAAATATTAATATGAAGAAAATTATTACTATAAATTATTAATTAGTTAAATATTAATATGAAGACAATTATTACTATAAATTATGAATTAGTTAAATATTAATATGAAGACAATTATTACTATTTAAATTCAATTTCAGAGGATTATTTCTCATGATATTGTTTTTTGTAACAAAATAAGTACTATGATCCAAATTGTAAACAACCTATTATTTAACATCGTTTTTTTTGTTAAATTTTAGCTTTACACCAATAATATGGTAGATATAGGCATTTGATTAAATAAAAACTATTTTTTATTTTTTTAAAGAAATTAATACAAACAATACAACTGTTATTGCATTCCAGAAAGTAATATTTCAATCAGAAATCTACCACCCAGTAATAGATTCCAATACAAAGGAACTAAACCTATTAGGTGGTTTCCCAACATGGTCCAAACAGGATCAGCACATCTGGCAAGTCCTCAAGTACATCCACTGGGTTCTCCACAACACCACATCAAGCTCACCACATGCTGTTCACTCAGATGCTCTAGATTTACTAAGAAATAATGAAGAAGCCTTTAAAGAGAAAGCAAAACATTGCGTCCAATTAAGTAGAGACAATTTATACAAACGTCCACCGGTTGAAGACAAACATTACATCACTTTCGAACAGTACACACCCAATCTACATGATTCTGTTAGATCAAACATGCTGCAAGTGAATACAGAGGAAAGAATAGTGACATTAGGTCACTCATGGGTGAAAGAAGGGACTTTTCGTCCACTAACAAGAGAACCGTCATCACAATCTGAAAGTGAATCATGACTTAGGTTGGGTGGATTGGTCATAGTTGTGTTCCAATCACACTTTTAGCAGCAATACTTAGACACATGACATATTTTTATATAAAGACTTTTACACCCATTTTTGCCAATCGAACAACTTAATAATTATGAGTGCAATATATATATTAAACAGTATTTTTACAAGACGATATAACTTTATATACAAAAAAAAATAACATATTTATGTACAAATCATATTGTTAATTACTTTTTGTTAGACTATTTAATTACATTTGTACATAAAACTTAATTATTATTTAATAAAATTTTATTAGGCTTATTTTGTATAGCTTCTAAAAACCATTCATTATCCAACTTGTGGGTGTTTCCATTGAATTCAAAATGAGTTGGTGGGTGGCTTTCACCATGTTTGAATGTGAAATATTTGCTGAATTCAATAGCTAGTTTCGATTGGACTAAACCAATTAATCCAGCTCTTTCAGGAGCTGGATGGTACACTCTGCCAGTTTCTGGTAGCATGAAGATCTTGGCTGGATCAAACATTGTTGTCAGTAAAGTGTCTGCATGGTTGTAAGCAAGAAGATCAGCTTTGTTTGACTGTTGCAGGACATGTGTGTAGACAAATGGGAAATCGTCGCAACGTACGAAATTCCGTTCCTTCCCACAAATTGATAAATATGGAAACTCTTTGTATCGGTTTGTGTTGTTCAAGCGCAGTTGGTTGAAGAAGAAGCGCAGAAATTTTTTCTCTTTGAAGCAGGATGTGAAGTTCTTCATTTTGGAGTCGTCTAGAAATAACTAATGATTAAGGGTATTGATTTGAATGTGTATTGTTTTTACTACCATTCCTTGGTGGTCGATGTAGTAGAAGTACTCTCGGATCTTGGGCTCAGGTTCCTGGCCTTGAATGTATGTTGAGTATGATAGTTTAGGTTGAATTAGGTTTCTGGGGAATCGTTTTAACATTTTTTTAGAGTTCGTAGCTGGTGAACTTTGGTACAAAATTATGGCGAATGATTTGTTTTGATTTTGCACGTAGGTATATAGGCTATATAACTATTTCATGTGGAGTAAATTGAGTTGCCTATGCTACTTGTTCATTTTACTTTCTCAATACAGTACTGCTGTATAAGGAGGTAATGTTATCGCGAAAATATTCGTACTGTATTTATTAATAACGCTATAGAGATGGTTGATATGGCAAAACGTAGAGTATGTCTCGGACTACAAATTGAGGCACAAATTGCTTACAATTTAAGACATCATGGCATCCTATATTTGATTTTCGCTCAAGCCGCTTGATTGGTATTGATTGGTAATGGAATCAAGCGGCTTGAAATTCGTAACATCATGGCATCCTGGATTGAGATTTTAAGCGATTTGGGCTAAATTTAAGGATTTTAAAGATTTACTGGTCCAAATGGGGATAGGGGTAAAGTTAATAGATCTTCAAAAACACTTTTTCTCACGTTTTCGCACATTTACTCACTTTTTCCCACATTTTCCCATTAAATTTGTTTACAGTAAAAATTTAAAAATTCATTTAATTACCAATCAATAGTACTTAAGACGCAAGTTAAAAATGCAAAACGCGTTTGTGGATATCTCTTTCCGTTTTCACACCACAGCCCCACTAAGTTCAAAAACACCCCTTTCGAGTTGTATCTCAGTAAGTGTTTATCGTATCGACTTCTAGTTTGTGTTTTTGAATTCAAGGAGTGGCTTTTCATACGAGAACTTTATTTATTATCTCCTGTCTCCATCCATTACTTTTAACGTGGCTTGCAAAAAAACGAGAAATGGTCAAAGGGTTAGAGGTGAAATTTTTACAATAAAAATTAAAAAAATAATTTTATACTACCAATCAATACTCCTTAATAATAATTAAAAATCCACCAACCAAACTATGCCCGTCCATTATTTTAAACGACTTGAACTATACACTACACTATTATCTGTTATTTTCTATGATTAAATTAATGTCATTTATTAATTTAAGACTAATTAAAAAAATATATGTGAACAATAATGTAATGCGTAGTTTAAGTCGTTCTTAAAATTTTCCCTTAGTTTTTTTTGACTTATCTTTCCGTTTTCACGTTAGAACCCTTCAAAATTCATAAAAATTGCTTGAAAAATTGCCCTTTTCTAGCTGTATCTCAGTAAGTGTTTGTCGCGCCGACTTCTAGATTGTATTTTTGGATTCAGGGGGTGGCTTTCTATTAGGGAAACCATATTAAACCCAATCTACGTCAGTTAGTTTTAACATAAGATGCGAAAAACCTCTTACCTCATAAACATTAGAGACAAAAAGACAAGACAAGAAAGAGACAATCAAAATATTTTAATAATAATATCGTTTACGAATACATACAAAACACGATATAAAATATATTTACAATTATTATTTCTTTGGTATACGAATAATTTACATTAATACGCGTTAATATATAGTAGGAAAAAGAACAACTCAATCAACAATTGCACTCGAAACGAATAATTTACACCGCAAACTTTCTGCTTGGCTTAAACTCTAAAAAATCTTTGGACAAAATGCAAAATACACTCTATGCAACAACACAGATCAAAAAGGTACTATAGAACTGAATGTGAAAGCATACTGGGGTTGAACTGATTTCGTGGGGGCTGCCAATAATAACTTCTTTGGTTTCACTTCCTCTGGAGAAGGAGAGAGCTTGCTTTTATCACATCCAAAAAGACACTAGATTCACTCCTGAAACAAACAAAATTATTAATTAATTAATTATTAATATGAAGATAATTATTACTATTATTTTTAATTGTACTATACTATTACTTTTTTAATATAGTATTTGTAAAGTTATGTACTATTTAATATTATTTTATTACTCTTAAAGAAATAAATAAGTTAATTTAAAAAAAAGTCTTTCCTTAGCAATTAATTCATCTCTTAATCTTCATAAAAAATAGTGTAATATGTATTTAAATACTTACATTAGTATTATTATTACGAAGGCCTTCCTTATATATAAAAATAATTCTCGTAATCTGCATACGATGGGCTTCCTGATAAACTACCGTTGTTACTCTGTGTGGTAGTGTTTTTATTGTCTGTATTTGTTGTGTTGTTGTTGTTGATATTATTAGCTTTCGCTTTCTCAGCTTGCTTTTTGCTAGCGATTAGTGACGAGTGTGATTTGGATAACTTCAGAAACTGTGTGTTTGGAATTGGTGGCGGGCGCGATTGAGGCACAGGCGGTAGTCCTGGCACCCAGTAGAATTTCCTCCTGGAAAGCGGCAGGTAATCGGGGTTTCTTCGGATGAGAAAATGTGACTTGAGGCTCGGCAGCCATGTAGCTTGGACTTGTAATGGCCTGTCATCCGGGTGCAGTTTGCGTTGCTGCTCTTTGTCTGTGTTGACTTCGTATAGGGAGAATTGCTCGACGCGTTCTTTGCTGTTGGAGCAGAGGAGGAGGAGGTTGATCAGCTCGTCCACGGTTGTACGGGCGCTGATGAGGAGGCTTTTGTATTGGGAATTGCTGTTTAAAGCGGAGTCGTAGACTTTTACGAGGCCACCTCTTCGTGTTTGTAGAGAGAATCTGGAACATAATAGAAACAAATGTTAATACATAATCTAGCGACTTCTAGTTTGTATTTATAGATTAAGGGAATGGCTTTACTTACAGAAAGAATATAAAACTCATTCTAAATCTATTAGTTTTAACATAATATGCGAAAAACTACGAAATCACAATTTTTTTTCAATGAAAATCAAAACTTAAGAAATATTTTTTTGATGAAAATTAGTAGTACATAAGGTGATAATTAAAAATACCAAATTCGTCTATGGATATCTCTTTCCATGTTTACGCCACTGCCCCACAAAATTCGTAAAAATTGCTTGAAATTACACTTTCAAAAATGATTGTTTCAAGCTGTATCTCAGTAAGTGTTTATCGCAGCGACTTCTAGTTTGTGTTATTGGATTCAGAGGTTGGCTTTCCGTACGAGAACTCTATCATCCCCAAACTCTCTCCATTACTTTAAATGCGACAAGGGAAAAACCGAGAAATTATCTAAGGGTTACAGGTAAATTTTTTACAATAAAATTAAGAAAATAAAAATTCATTTTATGTTATCAATACTCCATAGGGTAATAATTAAAAATCCGAAAACCGTTTGTGGATATCTCTTTCCGTTTTCGCGTCACAACCCCTCAAAGTTTGTAAAAATTGCTTGAAATTACCATTTCAAAACCGCCCTTTTCGAGCTGTATCTCAGTAAGTGTTTGTCGTACCGACTTCTGGTTTGTGTTTTTGGATTCAGAGGGTGGCTTTCCATACGAGAACCCTATTATCCCCAATCTCCGTCCATTAGTGTTAACGTGACAAGCGAAAAACCGAGAAATAATCCAAGGGTTAGAGGTGAATTTTGTATAATAAAATTTAAAAAATAACAATTCATTTTATGCTACCAATCAATACTCATTGGTATGCTAATTGAAAATATGAAAACAGTTTGAAGATGTTTCTTTCCGTTTTCGCGTCACAACCCTTCAAAGTTCATAAAAATTGCTTGATATTACCATTTCAAACACGCCCTTTTCGAGTTATATCTCAGTAAGTGTTTGTCGTGCCGACTTCTAGTTTGTGTTTTTAGATTCAGAGGGTGCCTTTCCTTATTATCCCCAATCTCAGTCCATTAGATTTAACGTGACAAAGCGAAAAACCGAGAAATTATCCAAGGATTAGAGGTGCATATATTATAATAAAAATTAAAGATTAAAAATTAATTTTATGCTACCAATAAATACTCCTTGGAATGCTAATTAAAAATTCGAAAACAGTTTGTGGGTATCTCTTTCCGTTTTCGCCTCACAACCCTTCAAAGGTCGTAAAAATTACTTGTAATTACCATTTTAAAAACGTCCTTTTCAAGCTGTATCTCAGTAAGTATTTATCGTACCGACTTCTAGTTTGTGTTTTTGAATTCAGAGGGTGGCTTTCCATACGGGAACCCTATTATCCCCGTCCATTAGTTTTAACGTGACAAGCGAAAAACCGAGAAATTATCCAAAATAATAAAAATAAAAAAATTAAAATTCATTTTATGCTACCAATCAATACTCATTGGGATGCTAATTAAAAATCCGAAAACAGTTTGTGGATATCTCTTTCCGTTTTCGCGTCACAACCCCTCAAATTTCATAAAAATTGCTTCATATTACCATTGCAAAAACGCCCTTTTCGAGCTGTATCTCAGTAAGTGTTTATCGTACCAACTTCTAGTTTCTGTTTTTGGGTTCAGAGGGTGGATTTTCATACGAGATCTCTATTATTCCCAAACTCCCTCCATTACTTTTAACGTGGAATGCGAAAAACCGAGAAATTATCCAAGGGTTAGAGGTGAAATTTTTACAATAAAAAAAATTAAAATAAAAATTCACTTTATGCTACCAATAAATACTCCTTAGGATGCTAATTAAAAATCCGAAAACCGTTTGTGGATATCTCTTCAACCCTTCAAATTTCGTCAAAATTGCTTGAAATTACCATTTCAAAACCACACTTTTCGAGCTGTATCTCAGTAAGTGTTTGTCGTACCGACTTATAGTTTGTGTTTTTCGATTCAGGGGATGGCTTTCTATTCGGAAATAGGATTAACCTCAATCTACATCGTTTAGTTTTAACGTGAGATGCGAAAAACTACGAAAACTCTAAAGGTAGAGGTAGAAATTTTACAATAAAAATAAACAAATTTAAAATGCATTTTAGCTGCCAATCTATTGATTGGACTATTGTCTATAAGACGCTAATTAAAAATGCGAAAGCTATTTGTGGATATCTCTTTTCGTTTTCACACCACAACCCCACAAAATTCGTACAAATTGCTTGAAATTACCATTTGAAAAACGCCCTTTTCAAGCTGTATCTCAATAAGTCTTCGTTGTATCAACTTCTGGTTTGAATTTTTGAATTCATGGGGTGGTTTCGCATCCGGGAGTAATATTAAATTTATTAGTTTTAACGTGAGATGCAAGAAAAAAAACACGAAATTGTCAACGGGATAGATTTTTTTTGTACTTACTTGGAGTCACCTTTTGGATGACAACTTTGTAGCACCGCCGGCCTCGCTTCCTCATCTAGGGGTAGATGTGTTCGAACACCGGCTTTCCGCACCGTGACCTCCATGCTGAGGTAGAACAATTTCGGATCTCGATGCTTCATTTTGTACTTGCTCAGCAGCGTCGCGACGACCTCTTTGCACGTCGTCTGGAACGTGATGCTGAGCGTTTTGTACTCTATGTCGGGGCGGAGGCATTTTGCGTAGACTTTTATTGTCGTCTGAAACAAGAATACAATAATTGTAGATAGAATATAGTTGTATGTAAAATTAGTTATGTAAAAAATAATTCATTTATAATAATAATTCTGCTGCCAATCTATCTTTATTTGGAATAGTCTGCAATTGTTTATAATTCGGTTTATTCACCCCAAAATCTATCTTCATCTAATGTTGCTCTACTACCAATTTGTAAATTTCTATGAACTGGTTTATTCACTTCAAATATATCTTTATTTATTATTTTCCTAACAATATTTTGGAATTTTCGATGATTCGATTTATTCACTTCAAATCTATCTTTATCCATCGTTGTTCCAGCAACATGTGTATAACTAAGATATAAAAATGTTAATGGGACAGCGATACATAAAGATAGATTTAAAGTGAATAAACCAAATTATAGAAAATTGTAAAATGTTGCTGGGACAAAGATAGATGAAAATATAGCTGAATCAGGATATAAAAATGTTGTTGGGACAGCGATAGATAAAGATAGATTTAAAGTGAATAGACCAAATTATAAAAAATTCTAAAATGTTGCTGGGACAAAGATAAATGAAAATATAGCTGAACCAGGATATATAAATATTGCTGGGATAACGATAGATAAAAATAGATTTAAAGTGAATAAACCAAATAAAAAAATTCTAAAATGTTGCTGGGACAAAAATAGATGAAAATATAGCTGAACCAGGATATAAAAATATTGCTGGCATAACGATAGATAAAGAAAGATTTAAAGTGAATACACCAAATTATAGAAAATTCCAAAATGTTGCCGGGACAAAAATACATAAAAATATAGCTGAACCAGGATATAAAAATGTTGCTGGGATAACGATAGATAAAGATATATTTAAAGCGAATAAACCAAATTATAGAAAATACCAAAATGTTGCCGGGACAAAGATACATAAAAAATATAGCTGAACCAGGATATAAACATATTGCTAGGATAACGATAGATAAAGATAGATTTAAAGTGAATAAACCAAATTATAAAAAAATTGAAAATGTTACTGGGGCAAAGATAGATGAAAATATAGCCAAACAAGGATATAAAAATGTTGCTGGGATAACGATAGATAAAGATAGATTTAAAGTAAATAAACCAAATTATAGAAAATTCTAAAATGTTGCTGGGACAAAGATAGATGAAAATATAGCTGAACCAGGATATAAAAATGTTGTTGTGATAGCGATAGATAAAGATAGATTTAAAGTGAATAAATCAAATTATATAAAATTCAAAATGTTGCTGGGACAAACATAGATGAAAATATAGTTATTTTCATCTATGTTTGTCCCAGGAACATTTTGGAATTTTCTATAATTTGGTTTATTCACTTTAAATCTATCTTTATCTATCGTTATCCCAGCAACATTTTTATATCCTTGTTTGGCTATATTTTCATCTATCTTTGTCCCAGCAACATTTTGGAATTTTCATTAATCTTAGCTATCGCTGTTCCATGAAATTTTTTATATCCTGGTTCAGCTAATTTTCATCTATGTTCCAGTAACATTTTGGAATTTGATTTGGTTTACTTACTTCAATATCGTTACCCCAGAAACATTTCTATAAACTAGTTTAACTATATCTTTTAGTTTTTTTTTCTATTTTTGTTGTTGTTAAATTACACAAATTTAACAAATACAATTTATTTTTGTATGTGTGTTTATTACCGTTAAAATTTAAAGAAGCCAACGCAGTTTCTTTAAATATGAATTAAAATAACAGAACAAATAGATTGAAAACCCATATATTTCTATTTTGGGTCCATTATAATGAATTTGATGAAATTCTGGAAAAACATGTTGTTTGAATAAGTCATCTTCATTCTCAAAAGTGGGATGAATTTAATTGGAAAAAAATAAAAGATTCCGGTACCGGGAATCGAACCCGAGCCTCCTGGGTGAGAGCCAGGTATCCTAGCCACTAGACCATACCGGAGAATATCTTAAGATAATTCACACAGTGATTTTTGCCAATCCTAGACAAATCTAGACCAGAGGGTGGTAAACTTATGGCACACGTGCCAGAGGTGGCACATATGAAAAAATTGTTGACATGCGAAATTTTGTTAGTACAAGAGTTTGGAAACCTTAACGGATCTTCTTAATTTTAGTTTAATCGTTGTTCTTATAATCAGATTACTTTTAATGTTTGGGAACTTCCGGTTTATGATAATTTAAAAAAAGTTAATTAAAAATAACTTCCGGTACCGGGAATCGAACCCGAGCCTCCTGGGTGAAAGCCAGGTATCCTAGCCACTAGACCATACCGGAGAATGCAAAATACTGTTATAAATAAGATCTATATGTTACATAGCTATTTATGAAATTTATTTAGCACAAAAGTTACATAAAAACTTATTAGATAAATTGAAGAAATCACAAAGATTGCACATAACTATTGTCTCAAATAATTCCATGCCAAAGAAGATAAAATGTTTAAAGAAGGAAATCCAAATTAATTCAATCTGAAACTCAACTAGTAAAATGTAAATTCTTCGTAGTCGTTGCATATACTTATTATAAGTAATTTCCAGATTCGTAAAATCAATAAAGGTTAGCATTAATATAATTACCTAATAATAGTTTACTAATTTGTAGTTTATTACAGGGGTTCTCAAACTTTAGGAAACTTGTACCACTTAAATAAAGTAGTAAGCTAGACCATAACAAAAGATCAAAGATATTTACTCCAAGAAAAATATATTTTTTAATATTATTATTATAATTATTATTATTATTATTACTTACATGTATATTGCATGCCGGTACAACTTGGTTGATAATTTTTCTTTTGCTCTGAACCGTGTACATTTTTATTTGAAATTATTTAAACGAGTTATCGGGATACAGGGCGAGCTGGGCGTTCCAGTATTTATTTTTTATAGTTTATTCATATTTTTATTTTATTTTGTAGTTTGTAGAATTTTTTTCAGGTACTGAGATGAAATTGTCATAATTTACGTTAATATTTTTTCGTTTATTACTACTCAAAATTTATTGATTTTAAAATAATAATCAACATTCACGATAATTTAATATCATTTTTCCAGGTATTAGGGAAGTAATTGTCATAATTTATTTTAAATTTGTATAGTAGCGAATCGCTAATGAAGAACTATTATTATAATTATTATTACTCAAAATTCACTTCATTTTAAAATAATAATAAACGTTCACGATAATTTAATATAATTTTTCCAGGTATTAGGGAGGAAATTGTCATAATTTATTTTAAAATTTTTATAGTAGCGAATCACTAATAAAAAACTATTATTATTATTGTTATTATTACTCAAAATTCACTTTATTTAAAAATAATAATCAACCTTCACGAACATTTAATATATTTTTTTCGAGGTAATAGGGAAAAAATTATCATTATTTTAAATTTTGTACAGTAGCGAATTGCTAATCAAAAACTATTATTATTATTATTATTACTTAAAATTCACTTTATATAAAAAAAATAATGAACATTCACGATAATTTAATATACTAATTATAATTCACGTTAAATTAATATAATATTTAACATTCACGTTATTTTAATATAAAAACTATAATTTAATAATAACTAACTTATATATTACTTTAGTTATTCTGATGATAATTTTTTTAGTGTTGCTTGAATGATATTCCGAATGTAGGGAAAAGAGGTAGCACGGATGCAACTAGACGGCGTTTGTGGCTGGTAGAAACTAGCGGGCGATATGAATAGTTGTTTTCTTTTAGCCCAATCGACACCGAAAAAGCGTCGCGACGTATCCGGTCGACATCAAATAGAAAATGAAAAAGGAGCGTAAGCCCGTGCGCACCCCGAATATGATGAATGGAGACAGAAGAAGCTTACGCGTTTATTTTTATACTTGTAGAGAAGACACATAACTACTGTAATTATTAAGAATTATGTATGTGCAATTATTCGACACAGAAAATAATCACCACAAAACGTGGAGCGTCGTTATAAATTGCGGGTTGTTAATAAAATTCTGGAAATTTCGACGAATAACTTTTTTTTCACAAAGTAGTAACTAATATATAACCGGAATATAATACTTAGATATAGATGGTAATTATTTTTTTTAGAAATTTCAAGTACAACTTAATATATAATGCTATAATCACACAAACTGAAGAGTTCAACATTTACTAATTTTAAGGATATATATATGGATATATATATATATATATATATATATATATATATATATATATATACACGACTTTCCGAATGAATTACATAACTATAAAATTTAATTTTTTTATTTTATGCTACCAATCAATAATCTCGAATCTCAAAAATGTTAGTTAAAAATACAAAAACCATTGGTGGTTATCTCAGAACTGTTTGTGGATATCTGTTTCCGTTTTCCCGTTGCAACCCTAAAAATTGCTTGAAATTACTATTTCAGAAACGCTCTTTTCGAGCTGTATCTCAATAAGTGTTCGTCGTACCGACTTCTAGTATGAATTTTTGGTTTCAGAGGGTAGTATTCTATTAGGAACCAACATAAACCGCAAATTACTTATATTCGTTTTACCGTGGCATGCGAAAATCTACGACATCACCAAACGGGTAGAAGTCAAATTTTAACAATAAGAATTAAAAGTTAATTTTATGCTACCCATCAATAGTCTTTAATGTGCTAATTATACGAACATTTTTTGCGGATATGTTTTCATTCCGCAACCCCACAAAATTCGTAAAAATGCTTGAAAATATCATTTCAGAAACACACAATTTTAAAGTTCAACCATTGTTAATATATTCATGACAATCACTGTTTGTGTATAGCCATACATCTTTACTATAAATTTTTATTATCTATGTATTTAGAAAACGATATCATGCAGAATACAAACATTGTACATTCCATCAAATTTTAACAGCCACTTCCTCTATTTATTCCTACAATTTTTGTTATCAAACAAACACCCGTTGCGCAAGAGTTTATCTAAAAGAAGCGACGTTATAAAAACCACGTACTATTTGGAAATGCGACAAAATTCGTTTGCTGGAAAACTTTGCGTAATAACCGCGATGAACGCACGTCATTGTTGCGGCGTGACACATTTTTTTTTGTTCGCTGAGGGCCGCCTGGAAATGACATGGAATCAAATTCAAAGCGGGCAACAATTAACTTTCTAATTAACGATAATCAGCACTGGTAGCAGCGGATGGTTATTATGAGTCGCAGAATGGGAAAGCGTGGGTACGCTCCTGGCGGCGGCGACAATAGAACAATTTGCCGAGATTTCCTTCGTCTGCGAAGGATTTATTGTAATGAGAGAAAATGTGTGTCATTTTAATGTCTATTTTTGTTGCAATAAAATTCATACTGGCAAAAATTAATTATATTAAGTCTAGTTTGTATTTGTATTATACTGTATTATTGTGAAGAATAAACGAAGTTTTATATGAAAAAAAAGTCCAGTTTGTATTTGTATTATATTGTATTATTGTGAAGAATAAACGAAGTTTTATATGAAAAAAAAAACAAGATATAATTTAATGTAAAAGTGCACCACTTTTAAATTATATCTTGTTTATTCATATAAAACTTCGTTTATTCCTCACAGTAATACAATTTTAAAATTAAGTTTATAACACATTATATATAATTTTATTATTATTATTATTTATATTTAATATTCTTAAAAGTATATTTTAATTTAAAGTGAATTCATGTTTAAATAAAAATATACTGTTAAAAATGTATCTTTACAAAAATATCATTCATATCTAAATTTACACCAATACAAAGTAAAAAAGGACCTTTATTTGGCAACCTCTCAAGAAATACAAACATCCGCCAATACAAAATGCTCATAACAGCAAGAGTAAGAAAAACAAACAAAAATACATAAACATAAAAATAAAAAGTAACAATGAGCAAAAAATACAAATTAACAGAATATATATTATTAATAGAGTCGTGATTTATTTTATTTTTATTTATTAGTGCGTCTCCGTCTTAGGTCCTTTGAGGAGGCATACGACCTCTACAGTAACTGGACACCGACACGATTTTGGAAGTCTAGCTTTAGCAGAATTGCTGGCTTCACTTAGAACGGTCCGTTTCTAGAAGATTTTTGGGATTGGTTATTAGTGTAGATAGAATTTAATTTTTAAACCAAATTCTTTATTCTAACAATGTAAGCAATCTGATTTATTTGTCTTTAAACGTTTACGAACATGTTAAAAAAGTTTATAATTATTTTCTGGTTGTTAATTATAATCCCCCCTGCTACATATGCAGTTCTCAAAAATGCACGCAGCTGCTTCCTTTATATTCATCTCTTCGCCATATTCGGGCGTGGAATTGATTTTTGTTTTTAGTCCGCTGCCGGTCTCAAGGTTGCAATTTATTCATCCGCGGCACAGGATGTTGGGGGCACGTGGGCAAACCAATTTGATTTTCCGGTGCGCTTTCGAATAGGGACGCATAAATCAGACGATTATGATGGACGTTAAAAAAAACGCAACACCTTTCTCTAGCCGATCGATACAAATAAATAATAATAGGCACGCGCGACGGCGTCTTAGCCGGAGGGCAAGGAAATTGAGCTGGCTCGTTTCTATTAGTCCTCGCTTTGTTTAGAGCGATTACGCCTATCAGCGTTAGAATTAATCAGGAAATGTGAATTAGGGGCTTAAGTGTACTTTCTTGAGGAGCCTAAACAGGATGGAGCCAGAGTAAAAATGAGTTTGTTATTATATGAATTATTTAAGTGGTACAATATTTTATACGTCTAGTTACATGCGTGCTAAAGCTATATTTAAATTTATTAGAAATTTTCAATTTATTATTATATAACACAAGTTGCTAATTTGAAACTGAAATGATTAGACTTGCATTTATTATGTGATTACATATTTTCTATTGTTCTCTGTGATTAATATTATTCCGCGGTGCTTCTGAAGGTACTTTACGCCGTTGGTCCTGTCGATAACATAGCATCTGTTCTGTTACTTTACAAATTAAAAAATAGCTCAATAAAATTAGATTAGATTAATAAAACTACTATGTTGTTTACCACAGGTGGTAAAAAAACCACAGGTGGTAAAAAAACTACAGGTGGTAAAAAACATAGTAGTTTTATTCATCTCCTTTATTGAAAATGAATTACCATGTAGTAGACGCCAAAACTATTCAATTTCTGAATTAGCCTAAACTATCCCACACTAGCATACTAGAGAACTCTGAGAAATCAGAAAGTTCTATAAACCAATAGATATATTTTCTTATAACATTCTCTTCTAAAGTCAAAATTAAAAGTACTTTTCTCTTTGGCTACTTTCATATTTTAATTTCTATCTAACCGGTAAATCTAGATTCATATTTCTCTGTTGCAATGACTTTAAAAAATGAAAACTGAAAATGGGTTTCCTCCTCTGCACAGTACCAGAGCCCAGGGACACTGAAATTTATATTTGCATATTCATCATATTTACATTTTTTCACCGCTACTCGCGCTGTAGCGGTCACAGCTATAGAAAAACGTCTAGTCTCAATCTGTAGGGCTATAAATACTCTATATTTTCATATAGAAACCATCTCTCTAGCATTTGAAATACAGACGCTACAGAGTTGAAACTAAGGAAAAACGTGAAATATCATCACATCCAAATCTTCTCACCACCATAACGCAAAAACGGTAAAAGCTCCAGAAAAATGTCTAGTATCAATAAGTAGGGCTAGAAATACTCTACATTTTCACATATAAACCATCTATCTAACTTTTGAAACACAGACGCTACAGAGCTGAAACTAGAAAAAAAAACGTGAAATTTCAACATTTCATATATTATCACCGCTACAGCGTGAAAACGATAATAGCTACAGCAACAAGTCTAGTGACAATATGTAGGGCTAGAAATATTCTAGATTTTCACATATAAACCATCTCTCTAGCTTTTGAAATACAGACGCTACAGAGTTGAAACTTTGAAAAAACGTCAAATTTCATCATTTCACATTTTCTCACCGCTATTTTGCAATAACAGTATCACCTACAGAAAAACGTTTAGTCTCAATATATAAGGCTAGAAATACTCTACATTTTCACATATAAACCATCTCTCTAGCATTTGAAATACAGACGCTACAGAGTTGAAACTAGGGAAAAACGTGAAATTTCATCACATCCACATTTTTCACCACTACAGCGCAAAAACGGTAAAAGCTATAGGAAAACGTCTAGTCTCAATTTGTAGGGCTAGAAATACTCTACATTTTCACATATAAACCATATCTCTAGCTTTTGAAATACAGACGCTACAGAGCCCGAAACTAGGGAAATACGTGAAATTTCATCATATCCACATTTTCTCACCGAAAGAGCGCGAAAACGGTAACAGCTACAAAAATAAGTCTAGTCTAAATATGTAGGGCTAGAAATACTCTACATGTTCACATATAAACTATCTCCCTTGCATTTAAAATAGAGATGCTACAGAGTTGAAACTGGAAAAAAACGTGAAATTTCATATTTTCACATTTTCTCACCGTTATTGCGTAAAAACGGTAACAGCTATAGAAAAACGGCTAGTCTCAATGTGTAGCGCTAGAAATACTCTACATTTTCACATATAAACCATCTCTTTAGCTTTTGAAATACAGACGCTACAGAATTGAAACTCTGAAAAAACATGAAATTTCATCATTTCACATTTTCTCACCGATATTTTGCAAAAACGGTATCAGCTACAGAAAAACGACTAGTCTCAATCTGTAGGGCTAGAAATACTCTACATTTTCACATATAAACCATCTCTCTAGCATTTGAAATATAGACACTACAGAGTTGAAACTAGTGGAAAACGTGATATTTTATCATATCTACATTTTCTCACCACTATAGCGCGACAACGGTAAAAGCTACAGATAAATGTCTAGTCTCAATCTGTAGGGCTAGAAATACTCTACATTTTCACATATAAACCATCTCTCTAGCATTTGAAATACAGACGCTACAGAGTTGAAACTCTGAAAAACGTGAAATTTCATCATTGTATTTGCATCTAGTAGTCAGAAATTATTGTATGTAAATGATAAATTGCCTGTTGTCGGTAGGCACCACTCTGTTTTGTGGCCGGGGGAGGGTTACTGCTCTAACCTTGGAGTTCCAGGCAGCCAGGACGAAAGGGACCAAAGACTGTCTAACCACTAAACCACTGAGCTAGATCATATAATTTTATATCGTAACAGTCTTCAAATTGCCTCTATCTTTTAGTTTTTGTTGTCGCATAGTAGAAAATGAATTGAGATAAAATCTCACCGTTTCCATAAAAGATAAATCTATCCCCGGCCCACACTACTACCGGAATTAAAACGCCATTAATTATAGCGCGGCGTGTGTCCACCCCAGACATTCGTGATCGGCTCTTACTAATTTTAGCCACGCCATTCATTCACACAAACAACTGCCGCCGCTGAGTATTTGTGTATTTTGGTGCTAAATGGCGCCAAAATAGTCGCCCAACGTGGGGCTCGAACCCACGACCCTGAGATTAAGAGTCTCATGCTCTACCGACTGAGCTAGCCGGGCTAATATATGTTTCAAAAAATCCGTTTTACTTTTTTTTATGATGAACTCAATACTAAAGTTTTTTTTATGTATTGAGTTTTTTTATGTGATACTACATTGTGATCATTTGGTAGTTCGAATACCACATATACTTTATTTATCAATAAAATGCTCAATATATAAGGCTAGAAATACTCTACATTTTCACATATAAACCATCTCTCTAGCATTTGAAATACAGACGCTACAGAGTTGAAACTAGGGAAAAACGTGAAATTTCATCACATCCACATTTTTCACCACTACAGCGCAAAAACGGTAAAAGCTATAGGAAAACGTCTAGTCTCAATTTGTAGGGCTAGAAATACTCTACATTTTCACATATAAACCATATCTCTAGCTTTTGAAATACAGACGCTACAGAGCCCGAAACTAGGGAAATACGTGAAATTTCATCATATCCACATTTTCTCACCGAAAGAGCGCGAAAACGGTAACAGCTACAAAAATAAGTCTAGTCTAAATATGTAGGGCTAGAAATACTCTACATGTTCACATATAAACTATCTCCCTTGCATTTAAAATAGAGATGCTACAGAGTTGAAACTGGAAAAAAACGTGAAATTTCATATTTTCACATTTTCTCACCGTTATTGCGTAAAAACGGTAACAGCTATAGAAAAACGGCTAGTCTCAATGTGTAGCGCTAGAAATACTCTACATTTTCACATATAAACCATCTCTTTAGCTTTTGAAATACAGACGCTACAGAATTGAAACTCTGAAAAAACATGAAATTTCATCATTTCACATTTTCTCACCGATATTTTGCAAAAACGGTATCAGCTACAGAAAAACGACTAGTCTCAATCTGTAGGGCTAGAAATACTCTACATTTTCACATATAAACCATCTCTCTAGCATTTGAAATATAGACACTACAGAGTTGAAACTAGTGGAAAACGTGATATTTTATCATATCTACATTTTCTCACCACTATAGCGCGACAACGGTAAAAGCTACAGATAAATGTCTAGTCTCAATCTGTAGGGCTAGAAATACTCTACATTTTCACATATAAACCATCTCTCTAGCATTTGAAATACAGACGCTACAGAGTTGAAACTCTGAAAAACGTGAAATTTCATCATTGTATTTGCATCTAGTAGTCAGAAATTATTGTATGTAAATGATAAATTGCCTGTTGTCGGTAGGCACCACTCTGTTTTGTGGCCGGGGGAGGGTTACTGCTCTAACCTTGGAGTTCCAGGCAGCCAGGACGAAAGGGACCAAAGACTGTCTAACCACTAAACCACTGAGCTAGATCATATAATTTTATATCGTAACAGTCTTCAAATTGCCTCTATCTTTTAGTTTTTGTTGTCGCATAGTAGAAAATGAATTGAGATAAAATCTCACCGTTTCCATAAAAGATAAATCTATCCCCGGCCCACACTACTACCGGAATTAAAACGCCATTAATTATAGCGCGGCGTGTGTCCACCCCAGACATTCGTGATCGGCTCTTACTAATTTTAGCCACGCCATTCATTCACACAAACAACTGCCGCCGCTGAGTATTTGTGTATTTTGGTGCTAAATGGCGCCAAAATAGTCGCCCAACGTGGGGCTCGAACCCACGACCCTGAGATTAAGAGTCTCATGCTCTACCGACTGAGCTAGCCGGGCTAATATATGTTTCAAAAAATCCGTTTTACTTTTTTTTATGATGAACTCAATACTAAAGTTTTTTTTATGTATTGAGTTTTTTTATGTGATACTACATTGTGATCATTTGGTAGTTCGAATACCACATATACTTTATTTATCAATAAAATGCTCAATATATAAGGCTAGAAATACTCTACATTTTCACATATAAACCATCTCTCTAGCATTTGAAATACAGACGCTACAGAGTTGAAACTAGGGAAAAACGTGAAATTTCATCACATCCACATTTTTCACCACTACAGCGCAAAAACGGTAAAAGCTATAGGAAAACGTCTAGTCTCAATTTGTAGGGCTAGAAATACTCTACATTTTCACATATAAACCATATCTCTAGCTTTTGAAATACAGACGCTACAGAGCCCGAAACTAGGGAAATACGTGAAATTTCATCATATCCACATTTTCTCACCGAAAGAGCGCGAAAACGGTAACAGCTACAAAAATAAGTCTAGTCTAAATATGTAGGGCTAGAAATACTCTACATGTTCACATATAAACTATCTCCCTTGCATTTAAAATAGAGATGCTACAGAGTTGAAACTGGAAAAAAACGTGAAATTTCATATTTTCACATTTTCTCACCGTTATTGCGTAAAAACGGTAACAGCTATAGAAAAACGGCTAGTCTCAATGTGTAGCGCTAGAAATACTCTACATTTTCACATATAAACCATCTCTTTAGCTTTTGAAATACAGACGCTACAGAATTGAAACTCTGAAAAAACATGAAATTTCATCATTTCACATTTTCTCACCGATATTTTGCAAAAACGGTATCAGCTACAGAAAAACGACTAGTCTCAATCTGTAGGGCTAGAAATACTCTACATTTTCACATATAAACCATCTCTCTAGCATTTGAAATATAGACACTACAGAGTTGAAACTAGTGGAAAACGTGATATTTTATCATATCTACATTTTCTCACCACTATAGCGCGACAACGGTAAAAGCTACAGATAAATGTCTAGTCTCAATCTGTAGGGCTAGAAATACTCTACATTTTCACATATAAACCATCTCTCTAGCATTTGAAATACAGACGCTACAGAGTTGAAACTCTGAAAAACGTGAAATTTCATCATTGTATTTGCATCTAGTAGTCAGAAATTATTGTATGTAAATGATAAATTGCCTGTTGTCGGTAGGCACCACTCTGTTTTGTGGCCGGGGGAGGGTTACTGCTCTAACCTTGGAGTTCCAGGCAGCCAGGACGAAAGGGACCAAAGACTGTCTAACCACTAAACCACTGAGCTAGATCATATAATTTTATATCGTAACAGTCTTCAAATTGCCTCTATCTTTTAGTTTTTGTTGTCGCATAGTAGAAAATGAATTGAGATAAAATCTCACCGTTTCCATAAAAGATAAATCTATCCCCGGCCCACACTACTACCGGAATTAAAACGCCATTAATTATAGCGCGGCGTGTGTCCACCCCAGACATTCGTGATCGGCTCTTACTAATTTTAGCCACGCCATTCATTCACACAAACAACTGCCGCCGCTGAGTATTTGTGTATTTTGGTGCTAAATGGCGCCAAAATAGTCGCCCAACGTGGGGCTCGAACCCACGACCCTGAGATTAAGAGTCTCATGCTCTACCGACTGAGCTAGCCGGGCTAATATATGTTTCAAAAAATCCGTTTTACTTTTTTTTATGATGAACTCAATACTAAAGTTTTTTTTATGTATTGAGTTTTTTTATGTGATACTACATTGTGATCATTTGGTAGTTCGAATACCACATATACTTTATTTATCAATAAAATGCTCGTGATAATATTCAACAGTAATCTAAAAAATAAATATTACATAAGTTTTGTATGATTTACAGTTTATTATTCAGTAGATACAATTTTTTAGTATCTACTGAATAATAAACTGTAAATCATACAAAACTTATATAATATTTATTTTAGTGATGATAAATCATGTAAACATAAAGGTGTATAATTCCCGCATCCTGGAGCCGATAAAGTGTTTGTTTATCACATAAAATCACACATGGGTAACAAGCGGAAGGGCAAAGACCCACGCACATCTGTAGTGTATTGTTGGGGCTATACTTTGATACATTTACGCGCGGATGTGGGCATTTACAATGCGGCTTTATCGCCGACAACTCGCTGGATATGTCTCCTAGTTCAATTAATAACAATTAACCACGGTCAGGAAGTGCTGATTATTAAAAAAATACTCATAGACAAATGGTGAGCATATACCGAAGCGGACGGAAAACACTAATACAAATTAATTGTTGTGTGGATTATGTTTTTTTATACTCCTATACTACACGTCCATTATTTGCTCTCAATTATTATGGTTCACTATGAACAGAAGTTGAACAGTTGAATAGTTGAATATGAAAGTATGTTTGCATATTCTAAACATAATAATAATAAATGCCTTTTTTAAATTTGCCAAGGCCTGTAGCTTTTCCGGTTCAACCTCGGCATTTTTTCCGTCATCTAGAATATATTTCAAATTCAACGACATTGGTTTCAGTGTTAAGTCACTTCCAGGACGACCCCTGCTTTGATACAACGGAGGATACTTTTGGCATTTTTACCGATTTTTATCACTTTATTAATTTATCATGTGGGATATTTTTTGTTTTTGAGGAAAACTATACTAAGATTTTGTATTTTGTATTTTGTGTGCAGTATTTACCAATGCACACAAAATACAAAATAAAAAATCTTTTCCCCAAAAACAATAGGGATATAATGATAAATTATAAAAGTGCTAAAAATCGGTAAGAATACCAAAAGTATCCTCCGTTGTGTCAAAGCAGGGGTCGTCCTGGAAGTGACTTAACACTGAAACTAATGTCGTTTAAAGGATAAATAAAACGATTTTTTACTTTGTTTTGTATCACACTTCAGTTACACTTTGCAACTAGTTTCGGCTAAGCCATTTTCGAGCTCCTCCTCTCATCGGAGCTCGAAAATGGCTAGAGCTTAGCCGAAACTAGTTGCAAAGTATAACTGAAGTGTGCTAAAAAACAAAGTAAAAAATCGTTTTATTTATCCTTTAAAATGAATTATCACAAAGTAGACGCCTTAACATTCCAATATTTAATGTCGTTTAATTTGAAATATAGTCTATATGACGGAAAAAATGCTGAGATTGAACCGGAAAAGCTACAGGCCTTGGCAAATTTTAGAAAATTTAATTTCATGATAGAAGGTTATACTTGATCTCACTTTGTAGGTCTATTAGTTTCATAGAAAATTCCGAAAATATTGTTATAAAAAGAGTACCGTTTTGGTAGTAAACTCGAAGAAATGAAGAAAAATAAAATATATTCATTGAGTGGCTATTTATTTAATACTGTTTTTTTAATTCGAAATTTATCTAGCAGTCTCTATATGTTTAAATAAAGAAATATACTATTTATACTTCTTTTATTCCTGCAGCGAGCCACTAGTATAATTAAATTTTGTGGTGTAAAATCCCTTTCTTCCACCGATAAATACGAAGGTTGGAATTCACCTTCGTAATTACAGTAATTACAACTTAATTTAAAAACCCAACCAGCATGCACACTACTCACTCTGCTCTTTAATTAGCCGATTAATTAGCGAGAATGTAAACAGGATTGGAATCGCGTATGCAAATAAATCGCGGTTAAACGGGCCTGAGTCACCTGCGCGCGGCGCGCGGTCTTATCATTTGCATCAAATCGCAATGGGACTCCGCCATGAGAATCAAACTAATTATGATAATTCGGGCCGCTTGTACAATTATTCAAATGTGAGAAGTGGGTAAACCGTGCCATTGTCTGGGGGCATCCTTCGCGAGAACAAATGGCCTTTTAATTAATCGCGCGCGCTTTTGCGAAAAAGGGGAAAGCGACTGTGAGATATGGCACAAGGAAATATCAACGGAGAATAGAAGAAAAAGTTTATAACAAATCTATTTTATAATTAATTACCTACGATATTATGCAAATTATATTGTGATTAGTTAGATGAAGTGATTACGCGTTAAAAAATTACTGCAAGCAAAATCTGTATGTTTATAATTTAGCACGTTTTAATAAAGTGTTGATAAATGATTTATTATTTACGATTAATACCAACTTTTATAAAAATTTAATGACTGTTCATTTGTATTTTTGCTGATTGTTACTTTTATTTTTATGTATTTTTTTTCAAAATCGTTTTACTTATCCTCAATAAATTTACTTTCCTGTCTTGTTATGAATATGTAATGTGTTTCTTTCTCTTTTCAGTGCAAATTACGTCGAAACCGCAACACAACACTCCTCTTTTGTGGAGAAAAAAAAAGCCGAGCACGTGCTATATACCATTTAGTACTCAAATGTCTATTTCCGGACCGGATAATTCAACCCCGGCACATACTGCACGCAAGCCCCTGTAAACCCGGCCGCGGTGTTAACTAAACGTTCGCTTATATGGACGCCCCCGGTGTAAGATTACTATTTAAATATTCCGGTGAACCTCCCCATCCTGTCTGCCCTCCCTATTGTGTGGCACGTACTCCTATTCTAATCGAAACCCTATTGCTTCCTATGCCACCCACACACTCAGAAAGTAATATACTAATTAGTGCTCATTAATATCAAAAAAATTTCATAAAAAGATGAATGTTGATGCTTTCTTCCCTCGATCCTCGCCACGAGGTTTGTGGTTGCTAATTTATTTAATTAATTTAATAAAAATAATTACTATTGTATTTTATGTAAATATTAATGGGAATAATAATTGTTTCTCTCTTTACGACTTAGGTCTGAACAACTCACAACTAGCAAAATTAAAGTCAGATTGATTAAATTTAGAAACCAACGTACACATAACAATGCTAAAATAACCGTCGATATTTCCAGCTGATACAGGCGCCAATACACATGTTCTGAACAACAAACACGTGCCGCATTCGAATTATTTTCCGAAATGATGGCGACGCGACGCCGGCGACGGAGACGTATTTTATCGGTCCGTTTTTCCATCGGCGCCGCATATCTTATGCAATCGGGTGCATAAAAAATAAACACATATCAGTGTAGATATTGGTGTTACATATTTGATTGGATATTATCGCAGCGAAAACTTTCCAGTCGGATGCTGGGCTATTTAGTGATGTAACTAGTATGTATTTGAAATTGCTTCCTGTTGTGTGCGACGATTCGAAAATTGCTGAATGGCACGGGATGAGGTTGGTTTGTAATTGGGGAAAACCTATGTTTATTGCATACAATTTACTTTTAGATTTTTCTGTGTCCTATTGTTCTTACTGTGGAAACACATTTTAAATATTTTTCATGCATGATATCACGAGAAATGTTACATCGCCGCGCAACTTTTGAGAATCTCGTTGTAAGTCATATCGTGGAAATATGAGGCTGGAATTTAAATGTAGAAGAAAATGTAGTGGTTTTTTTTTTATGTTGACTCTTACTAGCATGGTGTGGTGTGTATAAATATATGTCAAAAATGGTAAAATTATCATAATAATTAAATGAATTTTAAATGAATGCTGTATAAACATAAATATGTATCAATATTATTCTTATAAAAATAGGTATTACTGAATTATTTCACATTTGATGGATGTATGTAGACTTTTGTGACTGCCTGCATGTAGATACATAGGTCGATTAAATATTTTATTTGTCCACTCAGAACATATTAATCCAATAATGGTACAAAATTAAAAAGAACACGCCTTATAAAGCGGCGTTCAGGAACGTTTTATAGTCTTCTTCAGGGGTGGCCTTTGTAAACATTACCTGCACTATGTTCTTATTAATAAACACAAGAGGGACATGTGTTTAATACAGCGCAGCTGCCCTGCTGTGTCCTTATACGGATTAAAATCTGGCAGGATGTGAGGAGGAACTATGCCTTTTTATTGCGCCCGGATGAAAGGGTGGCGTGCCCCTTCAAATTGCTTTCTCAAAGTGTAGACACCGAACACGCTCCACCATGTAATCGAAAACATATTGCGGGAGGGTTATTACAGAAGATGTATGATACCTGCATTATTATATTATATATTTTTTCTTACTTTATATAATTTCAAAACCCAGCTCAGTGAGCTAGTAACCTAGTAGGTCGTCGGAAAATGGGGAGCGTGAGGTCGAACCCCGACGGAGGGAATTTTCGCGAATCACCTTTCATAGTTATTCATACGGTTTTCTGTGAAATATTATATAAATTTATATAATATTTATATCTAAAATTATCTGTGAACTAAAGGTAAATCTAGGTAAATTAAACTTCTCTGAGTTTCTCCCTTTACCAGCAGAGAAAGTTCACGGATTTTTTTTAAATAAAATTAGATATAAATATTATATAAATTTATATCATATTTATATCTAAAGTTTTCTGTGAACTAAATTTAAATCTCGGTAAATTAAACTTCTCTGAGCTTCTCCCTTTACCAGCAGAGAAAGTGCACGGCATTTTTTAAATAAAATTAGATATAAATATTATATACATTTATATCATATTTATATCTAAAGTTTTCTGTGAACTAAAGGTAAATCTCGGTAAATTAAACTTCTCTGAGCTTCTCCCTTTACCAGCAGAGAAAGTTCACGGCATTTTTTAAAATAAAATTAGATATAAATATTATATAAATTTATATCATATTTATATCTAAAGTTTTCTGTGAACTAAAGGTAAATCTCGGTAAATTAAACTTCTCTGAGCTTCTCCCTTTGCCAGCAGAGAAAGTTCACGGCATTTTTTTAAAATAAAATTAGATATAAATATTATATAAATTTATATCATATTTATATCTAAAGTTTTCTGTGAACTAAAGGTAAATCTCGGTAAATTAAACTCCTCTGAGCTTCTCCCTTTACTAGCAGAAAAAGTTCACGGCATTTTTTAAAATAAAATTAGATATAAATATTATATAAATTTATATCATAGTTATATCTAAAGTTTTCTGTGAACTAAAGGTAAATCTCGGTAAATTAAACTTTTCTAAGCTTCTCCCTTTACCAGCAGAAGAGGTTCGCGGCAATTTTTTAATAATGTTCGATATAAATATTATATAAATGTATATAAATGCACTTTTTTTGTGCCTCGAATGGATGGTATGGATAAGTTGGGATACCTTTTATAAGCACACTTTGGTAATTAACCTCGTGCTATTGTAAATGAACGTACAATTAGTTTCTGTGTAATAAAAAATAATCATTTAGTCTAGCAACTTGTCTGGTGGTGGCTATTATTTCAAGTAGTTTTATATAACATCTGGAATGGGATGTGTGCACATTTGCGTTCAATGAGGAAGTGAAGATACTTGTCGGCGAAAATTCGAAACCCTGTTGCCCGAGCTGGCTGTCGTCATGAAACGGCAGAACGGCAACAAATGGCACATGTTGGCTGACCCTTTTTATACGAGCCATATGCGCGCACTGCATTACCTCAGGGTTTCAGGGGCGACCATAAATAGACGTACTTTACGAGGATTTACAGCGTTCAGAAACCGAACACTTGGGGTAGGTCCTATGCAGGATATTATCCTGGTATAAATATGGCAACGAAAATAAAACAGAAACCGTTTTTACTATTATAGTACTAGTGTATAAATATAACAATGGTTATTAATTTTATATATTTGAATGACACTATTATGCATGATTTTTCATAAGAGTATATTAAAAAATATCCAACATTTTTATTTAAACACGAATTTTTATTTAAATATATCTCTACTACAACTAGTTTGAAGATTCCCCACATCAGGCCAACAAAAAAAAATACATATTGTTTCTTGACCCTGACTCTGACTCATATTAACTAAATAGCAACTAATAATATCAAAGAACAAAATACTACAGGTTTGATATTTTTAACGCGCTTCAAAAAATATATCTGTACAATTAAAGACAAAAATCCTGAAAAATGGTGCAAAATCGTTTTACGGTACTAATAGTTTCTTCACATACAATAAAACTAACACAAATCCTCTTATAAGATAATTCTGCATTTGCTAATCTACAACTAGATATTTAAACGTTTCTAATTATATTATGAATGAACTACAAATATTTACAACCTAATCGTTATCACTAGCAAAATACAACATTATGCAACCACTTCCTGCTAGTTCATCAACAAAGCCGACTATTTATTTGAAGAAGCCGGTCAAAATTGTGACGTAACAATTTAGAGCCCGTTGAAAATTGGTCGGTGCACGTTGGAAAGTAAACAAATTACTGCTTCTCGCACTTGACCCCGCGATAAGGAAACGGCATTTATCTGCTCAATTAATGAACGCAATATTTCACGCTCAATAGGTCGACTATATTGTAAATTCCTCGGATTGTTACTATGTATTGTTATATTATGGCGTCTCCTGGAAATCCAAAGTCGAGAACACAAGTATTTAGTATTGATTGGTCGAATAATTGGTGCGATTATGGATTTAATTTATAATTAATTTGTCGAGTTGATAATCAACAAAATTAGAAAAGAAATAGAGTATTTAATGGCTGAAAACTTATTTGTATTACATTATGGAAGATATAAGAATGTAAGTAATGGCTGACTTAGGGTCGGTTATACATATGATATTTTTTAACTGGAGAATAAGGCTATTCGTGGAATACATTTGAGATATTAACGCCAATATTTCAATCTTATTCCATGAATAGCCTTATTCTCGAGTTAAATATCAATTGTAGAACGGGCCCTAAGTGCGTTGTATCAAGTTGAACATAATACCGAAATTTAAAATGGCCGAGAGAAGTAATTAACAGTTGTTTAGGAGACTACTTATTTTTTTAGTTATAGCCTCATTCATACTAATCATACTGGGTTTCAAAATATTTCAAAAAGTCATTAAGTTTTTGCGATATGATTTTTTGAATGTGTGCGTTATGTCAAGTTGAACATAATAATACCGGATTTTCAAATCGCCGAAAGAAGTAATTAACAGTTCTTTAGGGCAGCACTTATTTTTTTAGTAATAGCCTTATTTATATTGATTATATTGGGTTTCAAAATGACATTAAGTTTTTCAGATATGATTTTTTAAATGAGTGCGTTATACCAAGTTAAACATAAAAATACCGGATTTTCAAAAGGCCGAAAAAAGTAAATAACAGTTGTATATGGCAGCACTTATTTTTTTAGTGATAGCCTCATTCATACTGACCATATTGGGTTTAAAAATATTTCAAACTCTTAGTTAGTTTTTGAGGTATGATTTTTTGAGTGTGTGCGTTATATCAAGTTGAACATAAAAATTCAGAATTTTCAAATGGCCGAAAGAAGTAATTAGCAGTTATATAGGACAGTACTTATTTTTTTACTTATAGTCTCATTCAAACTAATTATAATCGGTTTCAAACTATTTCAAAATGTCATTAAGTTTTTGAGATATGATTTTTTTAATGTTGTGCGCTATTTCAAGTTAAACATAAAAATACCGGATTTTCAAATGGTCGAAAGAAGTAATTTACAGTTGTTTAGGACAGTACTTATTTTTTTAGTCATAGCCTTATTTATATTGATTATATTGTGTTTCAAAATATTTCGAAATGACATTAAGTTTTTGAGATATGATTTTTTGAATGAGTGAGTTATACCAAGTTAAACATAAAAATACCGGATTTTCAAATGCCTGAAAGAAGTAATTAGCAGTTATTTAGGACAGTACTTATTTTTTTACTTATAGTCTCATTCATACTAATTATAATGAGATTCAAACTATTTCAAAATGTCATTCAGTTTTTGAGATATGATTTTTTTAGCGTTATATCAAGTTGAATATAAAAATACCGGATTTTAAAATGGCCAATAGAAGGATATTGCTTACTTTTGTACTCATAGCCTCAGTTATACTAATCATACTGAATTTCAAAATATTTAAAAATGCCATTAAGTTTTTGAGATATGTTTTTTTGAGTGTGCTTTATATCAAGTTGAACATAAAAATTCCGGATTTTCAAATGGTCGAAAGAAGTAATTAACACTTGTTTAAGACAGTACTTATTTTTTTAGTCATAGCCTCATTCATACTGACCATATTGGGTTTAAAAATATTTCAAACTCTTAGTTAGTTTTTGAGGTATGATTTTTTGAGTGTGTGCGTTATATCAAGTTGAACATAAAAATTCAGAATTTTCAAATGGCCGAAAGAAGTAATTTGCAGTTATTTAGGACAGTACTTATTTTTTTAATTGTAGTCTCATTCATACTAATTATAATGGGTTTCAAACTATTTCAAAATGTCATGCAGTTTTTGAGATATGATTTTTTTTAGCGTTATATCAAGTTGAACATAAAAATACCGAATTTTAAAATGGCCAAAAGAAGTAATTAACAGTTATTTAGAACATTGCTTATTTTTTCACACATAGCCTCATTTATACTGATCATACTGGATTTCAAAATATTTCAAAATGGCATTAAGTTTTTGAGATATGATTGTTTTGAGTGTATGCGTATATATCAATTTGAACTTAAAAATACCGAATCTTCAAATGGCCGACAGAAGTAATTAATAGTTGTTTAGGACAGTAGTTATTTTTTTAATTATAGCCTCATTCATACTTATAATATTGGGTTTCAATATATTTAAAAATTATATTAAATTTTTGAGATATGAATTTTTGAATGTGTGCGTGCTATTAAGTTGAAACCAAAAATACCGGATTTTCAAGTGGCCAAAAGAAATAATTAGCAGTTGGTTAGGATAGTATTTATATTTTTACACATACCCTCATTCATACTGATCATACTGGGTATCAAAATATTTCAAAATGTCATTAAGTTTTTGAGATATGATTTTTGAATGAGTGCGTTATAACAAGTTAAACATAAAAATACCGGATTTTCAATTGGCTGCAAGAAGTAATTAACACTTGTTTAGGACAGTACTTATTTTTTTAGTCATAGCCTCATTCATACTGACAAAATTGGGTTTAAAAATATTTCAAACTCTTAGTTAGTTTTTGAGGTATGATTTTTTGAGTGTGTGCGTTATATCAAATTGAACATAAAAATTCAGAATTTTCAAATGGCCGAAAGAAGTAATTAGTAGTTATTTAGGACAGTCCTTATTTTTCTTACTCATAGTCTCATTCATACTAATTATAATGGGTTTCAAACTATTTGAAAATGTCATTTAGTTTTTGAGATATGATTTTTTTTAGCGTTAAGTTGAACATAAAAATACCGGATTTTAAAATGGCCAAAAGAAGTAATTAACAGTTGTTTAGGACATTGCTTATTTTTGTACGCATAGCCTCATTTATACTGATCATACTGGATTTCAAAATATTTCAAAATGTCATTCAGTTTTTGAGATATGATTTTTTTGAGTGTGTGCGTATATATCAATTTGAACTTAAAAATATCGGATCTTCAAATGGCCGAAAGAAGTAATTAATAGTTGTTTAGGACAGTAGTTATTTTTTTAATCATAGCCTCATTTATACTAATAATATTGGGTTTCAATATATTTAAAAATTATATTAAGTTTTTGAGATATGAATTTTTGAATGTGTGCGTGCTATCAAGTTGAAGACAAAAATACCGGATTTTCAAGTGGTCAAAAGAAATAATTAGCAGTTGGTTAGGATAGTGTTTCTATTTTTACTCATACCATCATTCATACTGATCATACTGGGTATCAAAATATTCCGAAATGTCATTAAGTTTTTGAGATATGATTTTTTTTAGTGTGTGCGTATATCAAGTTGAACATAAAATACCGGATTTTCAAATGGTCGAAAGAAGTAATTAACAATATAATGAGAACATGGTAAGTTTGAGAATCATATTGCTTGGTTAGCATATGGAAATTTGAGAATATGGTAAATTTGAGAATTTCGTTACTCTCGTTATCAATTGGAAATTTGTGTGGGATGTAGGGGAAAATCTAGTGATTAAGCGTTGAGCGTATAGAGGGCTTTGAACTCCCCAATGCTCTATAAGAGACAAGTGGCACCTCTAAATACTAAAGGTCGTTTTAAACAAGACAATTTCTTAACTCAACAGTTGTTCAAGAAATGAATTTATATATCCTCCTCCCATACAATGTGTACTTGACAAATAGAACGCGTTATATTTTTCCATTCAATCTACCATCCAATTCAATATTTCAAATAATTTGCTGTATGATACGAGATAATTTAGATTGTCTCGCATCTTGACTAACTTTTTAGTCAAGAAATTGTCTTGTCTAAAACGATCTTTAGCCACTGAGCTGTGTGAATATTATCATTACTAATTTTTTTAAAATATGTAACCCAATAATATATTTTAATTAACAAATTTAAAATATTAGAAGTTGATTATTAACAGACTCCTAATTATGTCATAATGTATGTAATATAGTTTAACGAGTATATAAATGACGGATCCGTTTACATCTGGCATAAATTACGTCCTAGTTTGCTGGAAAAATTGCGACAGACAGCGTAAACAAATCTCTGAAATGATGCGCCACAGACCGCCATCAGCAGCCGCTTTCATAAGTACGCCTATGGGAAACCTTCTGTGATTATTTTCATTTCAACAGCAACATGTTTTGCATTAAGTTTTATTATACATGAAGAAATACTTGTTGATATAAACATCAACGTTTCAAAAATTATGTCTACCATAGAAGGTTTGTGTGTTTTCATAAATGTCGGTTTATGGTGTGTAATTTAGTGTGCTTTACCAATTTCATTGTATATGTGATTTATTGTGGATGTTGATATGAATTTCGATTAGTATTGGCTTTCACGAAAAAAAAAACTGCTATTTTTATAGGGTACAAAACATAGTAAAAGTTGGATAGTGTAGGAGAATATTTATTTTGCATTAGATATAAGCTTGGGGCATCACTGGATGAACCCAAGCACCTTCATGTTAGCATTTAAGATTAGAGTAAAATTGATGGCTGGTCTGTTATACTAGTTTTAATAAAAATACAAAAAAAAATATAGAGTTATATAGATTATAGTATATAGTATTATAGAGTTATATAGTATATAGTATATAGTATATAGTATATAGTATATAGTATATAGTATATAGTATATAGTATATAGTATATAGTATATAGTATATAGTATATAGTATATAGTATATAGTATATAGTATATAGTATTATAGAGTTATATTCGTGAGTCTCATTCGTTGAGCCGATCATGGAAAAAGCTTCACCCGGTATTTCAACTTCAACACAGAAAACGTTGAAAAATTGTGATTCGCGAAAATTCGTCCTGATGTTTTTTTTAATCTTGCATTTGTGTGTAATAATCTATAATTTAAAATATTTCTGAAAATCGTAAAAAAAATTGTGATTCGCGAAAATTCACCTTGATGTTTTTTTTTTAATCATACATACACATTTGTGTGTAATAATCTATCATTTTAGATATTTCCGAATATCGTATAAAAATACTGAGTACTTTAAATAATAATTTTAAAATATATTTATATTTTCGAATCGTTCGAGGCGACGTCCGTCTCGTACTAAGCATTGGGGAGCCTGAGTTCGATCCCTAGCGGGGCGATTTTTTTGCGAATTACCTTTCACAGTTTTTCAGAGGTTTTCTGTGAAGTTAAGGTAAATACCGGGTGATTAATCTCCTCTGAGCTTCTCCCTTGACCGGCGGAAAAGCCTCACGGCTGATAGCCCTATAAAAGATAGAAGTTTTTTTTTTGTAAAGTTTACAAGCCGTTTGTAACGCCTGTGATATATAACTATAACTAACTTTACATAGTAATAGAGGGACATTCTGGCCAGACTAACTTGAGATTTTAGTAGATATATAGCCCTATAAAAGATAGAAGTTTTTTTTTAATTTATAATTTGTCATGTGTATAAAAAAAACATCCATGGAAAAAATGTGTACAATATGAGGATAATAAATTTCTCTTCTCGTTATCGTAGCAGTATGTATGAGTGATTATATTCCATACAATGATGTGGAGAGTACACATCATTGCATACAATATAGTTACTCATACCTACTGACTGCTAAGTATGCAGACGCCGAGAAGAGAAATTGATTATCCTAATTACATTACCAGTGTGCCTACTTCGCACGCGACTTACATTTTTTTTTTCAATCTACATCGCTATTGTTATCTGTACCACCTAAGAAGCATTAGTTGTAGCTATTGTATGCGCTCTTTAAGAGCTAACGGTAAGATCTAAATGCAAACGCGGCAACAATTGATAGGAATAGTTTACGCTTACGCATTACCGATTTCCCACCGCTATTAAAACATGATTTCTTTCCTCTTTTACGCGTATCCGCTCCAATTTTACCATCAAAGCAAATTTAATAATAAAACTAGGATATGTCTGTTATTATTTTTCGATTGGATATAGCATATAAGTACAACTGGACTAATGCCAATGCTCATTCAATAAAATAAAACTAAAATAAATTAATTATATTTACTGCACATGGATTTTATTCGAGTAATTACCATTATTACTCTAATAATATTAACATAAACAGCAGGATTGTTTTGAGTTTCAAATAATGTTATAGTACATTTTTTTGCTGCACTGCATACGTACTACATTTTGTTTATTGATAATCAAAATTAGTACACATAATTACTAATTTTGATGATCAATAAACAAAATGTAGTACGTATGCATTGCAGCAAAAAAATGTACTATAACATTATTTGAAATTCAAAACAATCCAGCTGTTAATGTTATTATTATTAGAGTCATAATCGTAATTACTCGAATGTACAGTTAATATATTAATAATAATTAATTTTAGTTTTATTTTATTGAATTAGCTTGTTGAAATCTGCTAATTCAATAAAATGAAACTAAAATTAATTAAGTATGTTTACTACTTAAGTCTTTGTTTTCAATTTTTTTACATACGAAGTATGGATAGAATATTGTAATCGTGCGGGAAAAAAAATCTATTTTTGGCGGAAATCCTTTTAGTCCCTAGCCATCGTTCTATAATTCATTCATTAGCTATTGAATCCATAAATATTCGTTGTTATAGCAACAATAAATAAATTATCTAGGGAATGTAGTTACTTTAGTTTCGCTCTATTGGAAATACTGAAAAATTAAAGAAAATGTGTCATCAAAGCTCCAATCACAAGCGCTATTTAAGGTGTTTTTCTTATTATTTCTGTCATAATGGGAGAAAATTGCATTTTGAGATTATAGGTTTAATTCAGCCTATAAATTAACATATTTGGGTTAATTTATAGGCTGAATTAAACAGCCTATAATCTTAAAATGCAATTTTCTCCCCCCAACAAGGATCAATCACATAACAATAGTGGTAAACTTGTTTGTTGAACTCTGTATATTTATTACTCAATGGTAATATGATAGCAACCAAGAAGATTAATGAACAGATTACTCACAAACGAATGAAATTATCCAAGACCGATAATCTCTTCCTGGCCACAATTACCCACACTGAACCCTACTAACATTCCACATAGACCCGTAATTTGTGTCGGACAACCTTTTCGTAATACGCCTGCAACACACCATTATCCGCATCCAGTTGTAATTAATTTAGCACGTTTAACGGACTCGGTAACGGACGCACACGAATTTCCATACGATTATACAAAAAAAGAAGAATGTTGCAACCGGAGCAATACCGGATTTGATGCGATTGAAACACGAAGGTTGTTGGTGCGACCGCGGGTGATAATAATGGGGGCGAGGGTCGGTTTCGGCGTGAAGAGGGCACTAATTGTGCTCATATTTAAAAGTCAAGAATGGCACTTGTTCGTTTGTGCCGGGGGTGCGACAATTGTTCGGACAGGAAACGGATTATGCGCTTGAAGAAGCGCATAATGCGGGAAGGAAGAGCGTCGGATATTTGGAGTCACACAGAGAGAGTTTTTGTGCTTGATTTATTTGCGAGCTGAGGTTGAATGAGGTGGGAGAATTGTGAGAACGTACTGAACGTACTGAAATTGGGAGGAAATATATGAGCCTGTGTGAATGAAAGTTGTGTAAGTCACATTTGAATTATTTTGAAAAGGATAAGATTTTGGGTCAATCGTCACCCTGAGATTTATTAAAAAATACAAATACATTTTTTTTTGAAGAAACAACCATTTATAATCTTTTGTAGATATACAATTAATATTAATTTTACTTTCTATATAATTATGATTATGTTTATTATTTAGATTACTCATTTCCTTTCCTTTAAAATCTACATATTTTTGCATTCGATAAAACCAATTGGCATAGCAGTTTTTCCACTTTGAAGTAGTTATCTCCAAAACATATTTTTTGTTGAATGCATTAAGATTAATATATAATTAATATAATTTCCTTGTGGCATCTGCAATTTCGTTTCACATGAGTCTTATTTTTTTGGATCGATTTTTAAATAGTGCGGAATCCAACCCGAAAAAATCTTTATTTTATAAAAGCGAGTTCTTGTAATTGAATTAGATATTGTTTTAGCCAGCTACATAAAATTTTTTTTTAGTACGGATGGGAACTTGATAATCTTTTGGAATCCACACCAGAAATTGTCGTCGGTGTCCACCTGTTTTTTTTGTTGGTTGCTGTATGAAAACGTAATTCAACGCCCATTATAATAAAGGAGATATTACGGGTGCCGTCGTGGAGGAATCGAAAAAAGTGCGTAAACCATTCGTGGGAATGCGGACTCGGTTCCCGTGGAACCCGGCCTTGTAAGGTCGTCGCTGAAGCGACACGAATGGCATGCATGGGGATTCCTTCGACAGGTGAGACCTAATGGATGGAAACCGAATAAGTGTGCGGTTTCAGCCCACCAAAAGTAGCTAGTGGAAATAAATTCGAGTTTTAATATTTACGCTGGTAACTGCTATTGACATTGTTGTGGAAACGTAGTTCGCGCTCTGATTCAAGCAAATTGTCGACAAGGCGAATTATGAATTATGATACAGTACATTGCACGGTGTATTATTTTCGGTTTACAAATTGTAGTATGTATTCGTATTAAACATATTTTTGAATAATAGAATTTTTAATATATCTATTAGATAAAAGTTAAATTATGTACGAATAACTGAATTCGGAATGTCAGAGTAAAAATAAATGTAAATAAATAAAATTATAAATGAAAAATGCAATTTAGAAAATGTGAGTTACCAATAAATATATTTGGATACATAAATAATGAATAATATAAAATTATAAATGAAAAATGCAATTTAGAAAATGTGAGTTATCAATAAATATATTTGGATATTTGGAAAATTATGTATTATGTTATGTTTAGACGTTAAAAATGCATTTAATACAGCGCAATGGTATAAAATTGTTAACAAAATAAAAACATAGGGATATTATAGTGGGGAATAAAAATTATGAATAAAAGTATTAAATTTAAAATTATTTTTAGGTGTTAAAATTATTGGTTATGCTGATGATATTGCAATATTGATATCTGATCAAAATGAACTTGAGCTCAGAAGTTTGGCAATAGAAACTATCAATAAAATTGATCTATGGATGATTGATAATGGACTAACTTTGGCAAGTGAAAAAACTGAATTAATTATCCTTGAAGGTAGAAGAAAATTAAATAACTTTAATGTTATTAAAAGTAAAAATGAAATAAAATATTTAAGTGTTTGGGTAGATAAAGGATTAAAATTTACAAACCATGTTAAAAATGTTTCGGAAAAAACAAACTTATTATATAAAATTATGAAGAGCAATTACAAACTTTCAAGTGATTGCGAATCTATTGATATTTACTAATAATTTCAGCGAATTAATTGTTTTATTCGATAAAATTTGAAAAAAATACAACACACATATTAAAACGCGATCGTTTGTTGTGGTCGCAGTTCATATAATTACTGGGTTAGCTTTGTCAAGGTGCGAATTAATCGTGTCGCGCTATTGTGCGGAATTACCGTCCATGAAGGAAAGTAAAACACAATTTCATTTGAGCATTTTGTAACAAGCACGTTCGCTTGAGGGGCGGCAGCGTTAAATGGGAAACTATTTCTGCCGGCCGGTCACGCCAGGGCGAAAAAAAGTAAGAACGTGAGCTGAGATTTATGAAAACGTAAAATTGTATTGGTTGCTACAATGCTGAAATGTATCTTAATTTGGTTTCAAGCAAAATGATTACTTTTTCACACTCGTATTGTAATGATCCTCTCATCATTACAATACGAGTATGATAAAGTAAACATTTTGCTATACAATAATTCCTTTATTGACCTTTATTGGCATTTCCCTCACTGCCCCTCCACATCACAAACCTCAACAAAATATATACAATAAAGAAGATTTGTGCAAAAATTAGAAACAGCTTCTCGGAAAAATATAAAAGCACAACAAAAATTGAATGGTTGTGTAACGTAAATTATTATTTTTGATCATGAATCTGTCATACAATTAATTTGAAAAAATTACACAATGTTCATAACAAAATGACAATGACAATGGACAATGTGGCGTCTACTACGTGGTAATTCATTTTCAATGAAGGAGATGAATAAAAAACTACTATGTTTTTTTACCACTTGTTTAATTGTTTCAAACTAGTATCACCTAATCTCGAAGCATTATCAAGTTTTTCGATGACTGAAGGTACAAATATAAAGCGCACACATTCATTTGTACCTTCAGTCATCCGAAAAACTTGATAATGCCTAGAGCTTAGGCTGTTTCAAACAATTAAACAAGTGGTAAAAAACATAGTAGTTTTGAACAGTCAACATTTGCAGGTTTTTTGATAACGAATATATATTAGACTTCGTGAAAAATAAAATGTATTTTAATAAGCTATAATAACGCAGTATATTAACAACTTTATCGTAACGTTCACACAACATAATATTATACTATTACACCTTACGGAAGAAATTAAACGCCGCAATAATTATTCAAATGAAAGCGACGCGCCATAGAGAAGAAAAAAAAAATTGACGCGAGACACGATCCTCCCCAGACCGTACACTTAATTTGATATTTAAAACGCGACCCCATAAAAACCACGACGCCTCAAATGAACACGTTCGTCTCGATTTGTCTTCGGCGGCGGTATGTTATCCCAATTAAAAACCAGGTAGTCCGGCGACTAAATCGGCGTTAATTAAAAGTAACGATGGTCGCCCATCGTCCTGGGAACGGCGGGCTCCTCCTGACGCAAGCGCCGGTTTATCAATTGAATGAGCGAAAGTATAGAACAATGCGGGCGCTTTTTTGTGCGCTGGGCTTTTGCAGATTGTGGTGACGCAAAAATCATTTACGCAATGTCTTTCAGAGCGTGAGACCACACCGGAGGAGGTGACGATTAGATTGTTTGGTTTAACAATTGTTTGAGCGATTAAGCAATGTTTAATGGGGATTTCGGTGGTTGGTAATGTAGTGGAATGGTACTAATGTTATGGGATGTGAACGTTTTGATGTGCATTGTTATGAAATAAATCGCGAATTAGTAAGTAGGCTTCTATGTACTAAAATTAATTCATTCAAATTTCGACATGAGCACTTGAGAATTTCGTATGAAAAACTTTGAAGCTTGCAAAAAAAAGAAGAAGATACAATTAAATCAAGATATTTATGTCTTGCCGATCATAATACATAGTTATATATTTTTATTAATAACTTTTATAGGCGTTCTTGTATAATATATGTTGTAACGTAAATTATTATTTTTGACCATGAATCCGTCATACAATTGATTTGAAAAAATTACACAATGTTTATAACAAAATGACAATGGAAAATGGAAAGTCTCTATCTTAACAAATTTTTCCTTCTATTTATTTTTTATTTTTAACTTTTACGCTCCTATCTTGATATGCCGATTTTAGAAGCTGGGTCGATAAAAAAATTATGCAACATATTTTGTTTATTTTTTTTACTGATCTTAGTTCAGAACATATCAGTGCACCGGATGCCCGAAGGAAATTGGAAAATTTTGATTATAAGTATTTTTTCTTCGGCGACCAAGTAGAACAGATTTCATTATTATTATTTTTGACCATGGATTCGTCATACAATTGATTTGAAAAAATTACACAATGTTTATAACAAAATGACAATGGAAAATGGAAAGTCTCTATCTTGACAAATTTTTCCTTCTATTTATTTTTTATTTTGAACTTTTACGCTCCTATCTCGATATGCCAATTTTAGAGGCAGGATCGTACAAAAATTATGCAACATATTTTGTTTAATTTTTTTACTGATCTTAGTGCAAAACATATCAGTGCACCGGATGCCCGAAGGAAATTGGAAAATTTTGATTATAAGTATTTTTTCTTCGGCGACCAAGTAGAACAGATTTTATTATTATTATTTTTGACCATGGATCCGTCATACAATTGATTTGAAATAATTACAAAATGTTTATAACAAAATGACAATAGAAAATGGAAAGTTTCTATCTTGACATGTTTTTGCTACTATGTATTTTTTATTTCTAACTTTTACGCACTTGTTTCGATATGCCGATTTTAGAGGCTGGGTCGATAAAAAAATTATGCAACATTTTTTGTTTAATTTGTTTACTGATCTTAGTGCAAAACATATCAGTGCACCGGATTCCCGAAGGAAATTGGAAAATTTTGATTATAAGTATGTTTTTTTCGGCGACCAAGTAGAACAGATTTCATTATTATTATTTTTGACCATGAATCCGTCATACAATTGATTAGAAAAAATTACACAATGTTTATAACAAAATGACAATGGAAAATAGAAAGTCTCTATCTTGACAAGTTTTTCCTTCTATTTATTTTTTATTTTTAACTTTTACGCTCTTATCTCGAAATGTCGATTTTAGAGGCTGGGTCGATAAAAAAATTATAGCAGCATATTTTGTTTAATTTTTGTACTAATCTTAGTGTAGAACAATCAGTGCACCAAATGCCCGAAAGAAATTGAAAAATTTTGATTATAAGTATTTTTTTTTTTCGGAAACCAAGTCGATTAAATTTCATTATTATTATTTTTGAACATGGATCCCTCATACAATTGATTTGAAAAAATTACACAATGTTTATAACAGAATGACAATAGAAAATAGAATGTTTCTCCTTGTATTTATTTTTTATTTTTAACTTTTACGCCTTTATTTCGATATGCCGATTTTAGAGGCTGGGCCGATAAAAAAATTATGCAACATATTTTGTTTAATTTTTTTACTGATCTTAGTGCGTAGAGGGATTATAGTTAATATCATAATAATCCCAATAATCCAGTTATGCGGAAATTGGTTGTCTTATTACATATCACGGATTAGAGAGATTCTACTCTAATAATACATGTTTAAAAAATCCAACAAAACATTGATGGTCTTCTAAGTATGTACATTCCATTAAATATTGATCGAGCCTATAAATTTATACCAAAAACTAAATCCCCTCATCCCATAAACATATGTAACGACCTGAAATTGCCCTACCGTATCCTCAATAAATAAAATAATTGCGCAATCACCAGCAGATTCGATTCCCGATTTCTGTAAATACCTCACCGGTGCCGCGGGGTTTAATTACGCTAATGATCGGCCGAGAGTGCACATAAACAGGCGGCGGTAAATGGGTTAAAGAGCGCCGCTCGAAAACTGGAATCCCGTTTCGTATCGTAATTAATCACCGATGCAGCTTAACCCTGGCGCAATGTGAGCATGCAATTAAACTATGCATGGATTATGCAGGAGCCTACAAACTGTTAAAACCATACCACTATTCAATTTTCAAATTCTCCTCTGTAGTACCAGTAGTACTGCAGTTAGAACCGACAAATCTGTGTGTGTTACTGCAGTTAGAACCGACAAATCTGTGTGTGTGTGCGCACGGTAAATCTCTTCTAATAACTGTCCAAATATTTGCTGAAGAATTCGAAACGTGTAATTACGGAACCTTTACGAATCGCACCGGCATCATTAAATGGCCATTACGGACAAAGTCGTCACTGGGGTAATGCCATTTCATAGAAGCCGACATTAAAATTCTATTAGATTTTATTAAACCCCGAAATTACTAAAGAAACAGTAAAAATAGACGATTTAAGAATTTCTATTAGGTCGAGAAATGATCATAACTGGCTTTATTTATTTTCACTAATCGGTGGAAAATAAATAAAGCCAGTTATGATGATTCTTGGGCTGTAATGTTTTTTTAGCAATTAAGGGTTTACATCTGTACTTTTATTCCAATTAATACTATTATCCTTTAGTATTTTTTTAATTAGAATACATTTGAGTTATTATCTAAATCAGGCACGGGCAACCTTTTTCCATAGGGGGCCAAATAGAACAATTTAGTATGGCCACGGGCCAAAACAAAATGATAATAATAGTGTTTATGTAATAAAAAGAAAATGTGTAGATAGGTTTACCAAGTGATATAATAATAATAATAATAAAAGAATAAAATTAATAGATTTAAATAAACAAAAAAACTTCATCATATCATATAGTTATTTATAATATATATATATATATATACATAAATAGCGTTAATAAATAAATAAAAAATAAAAGTAAAATTAATAAACAATCAATACCGAACACAAGGAGGCCCCTTGGACGACCTCCCAAAAGTTGGAAAGATAGCTGGACGTCTATATCACAGGAGGCATAATAGTTGGCAATTAACAGGACTAGTCCTACATTAAGAAGAAGAAGAGAAGAAGAATAAACAATACAAAAAATAACTTCTTATAGTCATATTATACTACACTCTAATTAATGAGAAAGTTTGGATAGCTTTTCTTTTGAAAGAAATTCAATATTTGGTTTGGCGGCTCGGAACGAAAACTTACTCGAGGGCCGCATTTGGCCCGCGGGCCGTAGGTTGCCCATGCCTGAATTCTAAATATTCTTCTTAGATTTAGAGATTACGTAGCATACGCAAATCGTTTATAAAATAATTTATTTTATTGATATTTAATTGAGTGATAACAATAGTATTTAATGATTTATTGAAGTAATTTATATTATTATAAATAATATTTTGCTAGTGATTTATTAATAATACTTCCAAGTATCTCTTATCATCATTTAATTCGAGCCATTGCTATCTATTATCCATTCCAACTTAATAAAAAATCAAGAGCTCCCATTTCCATATTAAATCCGTTGATTATTCCGCCTTAATTTCGTAAAACAGGCTCATTATGAGAGCTCTTATCGCAGCTATACTGGCTCGCACTGTGCTAAATCAACATGTGTCCGCGTGCGTTTCATAATACTCCTCTTGTTTGTTTTTCGCGCGTTTCCCAGACCGTAAAACGGGCTTGTTTGTTGCCGCCATCAGGATCGCATTAATGAGACCTGTGGGAACGTTTTAGGGCCGCAGAGCTATCCCAAGCCCGGCTAGCTCAGTCGGTAGAGCATGAGACTCTTAATCTCAGGGTCGTGGGTTCGAGCCCCACGTTGGGCGTATGCTTTTTTATAAAAAAATAATTGGTATTAAGGCTGGTTTGTATATAAACCGAGGAATTTGCTAACTTGCGAGTGATTTAAATTTTAACAACATAAAGTGACATAGCCATGTTTAAACTGAGGTAAATGAGACTGAAAAATTATGAAATATAATGGTATATAATGTTATAAAAACACTGTTGGCTATGAACCTTATTATATAAGAATTGGTGACCATAGTTCGTAGTTAGAGACTGTTGAAGACAGTGTATAAGATATCACTATATACCAGAGCCTTCTACGTTCTATTACTACGAAATATGGTTACCAATTATTATATAATAAGGTAAAAACACTATGCTGTTGGCTATTAACCTTATTATATAAGAATTGGTGATCATATTTCGTAGGTAGAGACTGTTGAAGACAGTGAAGTAGATACCACTATATAGCAGCACCTTCTACGTTCTATAACTACGAAATATGGTCACCAATTATTATATAATAAGGTAAAAACACTATACTTTTGGCTGTGAACCTTATTAAATAAGAATTAGTGACCATATTTCGTAGGTAGAGACTGTTGAAGACAGTGAAGTAGATACCACTATATAGCAGCGCCTTCTACGTTCTATAACTACGAAATATGGTCACCAATTCTTATATAATAAGGTAAAAACACTATACTTTTGGCTGTAAACCTTATTATATTAGAATTGGTGACCATATTTCGTAGGTAGAGACTGTTGAAGACAGTGAAGTAGATACCACTATATAGCAGCACCTTCTACGTTCTATAACTACGAAATATGGTCACCAATTATTATATAATAAGGTAAAAACACTATACTTTTGGCTGTGAACCTTATTAAATAAGAATTAGTGACCATATTTCGTAGGTAGAGACTGTTGAAGACAGTGAAGTAGATACCACTATATAGCAGCGCCTTCTACGTTCTATAACTACGAAATATGGTCACCAATTCTTATATAATAAGGTAAAAACATTATACTTTTGGCTATGAACCTTATTATATAAGAATTGGTGACCATATTTCGTAGTAGAGACTGTTGAAGACAGTGAAGTAGATACCACTATATAGCAGCACCTTCTACGTTCTATAACTACGAAATATGGTCACCAATTATTATATAATAAGGTAAAAACACTATACTTTTGGCTGTGAACCTTATTAAATAAGAATTAGTGACCATATTTCGTAGGTAGAGACTGTTGAAGACAGTGAAGTAGATACCACTATATAGCAGCGCCTTCTACATTCTATAACTACGAAATATGGTCACCAATTCTTATATAATAAGGTAAAAACACTATACTTTTGGCTGTAAACCTTATTATATTAGAATTGGTGACCATATTTCGTAGGTAGAGACTGTTGAAGACAGTGAAGTAGATACCACTATATAGCAGCACCTTCTACGTTCTATAACTACGAAATATGGTCACCAATTATTATATAATAAGGTAAAAACACTATACTTTTGGCTGTGAACCTTATTAAATAAGAATTAGTGACCATATTTCGTAGGTAGAGACTGTTGAAGACAGTGAAGTAGATACCACTATATAGCAGCGCCTTCTACGTTTTATAACTACGAAATATGGTCACCAATTCTTATATAATAAGGTAAAAACATTATACTTTTGGCTATGAACCTTATTATATAAGAATTGGTGACCATATTTTGTAGTAGAGACTGTTGAAGACAGTGAAGTAGATACCACTATATAGCAGCACCTTCTACGTTCTATAACTACGAAATATGGTCACCAATTATTATATAATAAGGTAAAAACACTATACTTTTGGCTGTGAACCTTATTAAATAAGAATTAGTGACCATATTTCGTAGGTAGAGACTGTTGAAGACAGTGTAGTAGATACCACTATATAGCAGCGCCTTCTACGTTCTATAACTACGAAATATGGTCACCAATTATTATATAATAAGGTAAAAACACTATACTTTTGGCTGTGAACCTTATTATATAAGAATTGGTGACCATATTTCGTAGTAGAGACTGTTGAAGACAGTGAAGTAGATAACACCTTGAACAACGCTTGTAATTGGAGCTTTGATGAGACATTTTCTTTAATATGTCAGTGTTTCCAATAGAGCGAATCTAAAGTAACTATATTCCCTAGATAATTTATTTATTTTTGCTATAACAACGAATACTTATGGGTTCCATAGCTATTGATAGATTTATAGAACCTTGGTGAATACGGGGCGTTAATGGGTTATATATGACATCTTGTTTCTACACAATTATTCTATACATTAATTAGACATGCGGAAATACTAGACATCCGCCCTCCGACGTGATACAAAGTAAAATAATGATAAATTCGCAACAAATAAACTTCTCACAAAACATTCGCGTGCAGCGTCTGTTGACTCCCGAAGGCTACCCACGATCTATAACTCCTGAATTTCGTGAACGCGCCGCGCGCAACAATAAAACCGTAATTACCGGTTAAAATTAAATCCGCAATTATGTAAATGGTTTTACGTAATAACCGCCGCGTGCAAAAACAATATGGAATGTCCGCCGCCACAGCAGCAGCACCAGCGTTCCTGCATCCGGCGCGTCGTCGCAGGAAACTCATCAGTGGCAACAATTACCCTTCGCGGGTTCATTTTGAAACAACCAAAAAAAAAAACCAACAAACACACAGAACGGTCTTCTTCGCAAGATGCGTGTGTATCGAGTGCTACTGATGCGTTCTTTAATTATACGGGTGGTGTTAACAAGGCGTAAAAGTGGACCTATTAAAGAGTTCTTAAGTTGAAGATGATTTTTATTTCTTAGTTAATAAACCATGTTTTCTTTATATATGTGTAATAAGGAATATTCTTGTTATTTATGAGTCGAGACGCCATGGTATCTCATGCACACTATTTCAAACTACCTACACAAAACTCTTCATTTGTTTTGTTTTTACTTTCTGAATACATCACTGATGTATAAGGAAGGTATTATTGTACATCACTGATGTATATTGGATTATCTGCACAATTATTATTACAAATTTCGCATGTTGCTATTATCCGTCGTACAATACACTAAACTTAATCAATACTAAAGTTTAGTGCCAAAGGATGAAACTTTGGCAATTGATTCACGAGACCCCGTCGAACGACGAGAATTTCATCTAAATGAAAGTAAAAACTATTGAAATATCACTAGACAATATAAAATATTAATAGCTGGCAATTTAATTTTGATGAAATTGTCAAATACGATATTTTACTAGAGGGTTAACTAATTATGGAATTAATTTCCTATTAACCGTGGGAGAATCAATTTCTATCTCAAGCCACCTGTCCACCCCTCTATCTGTTTTAATCTGACACCCCTGCGATCGCGTAACGTAGCCTGCAATTAACCCATTTGCACCTAACCGTGCTGTTTCGACGCGGGGGCGTGATGCTCTTTTGTATTCTCCAGCGTGATCATCTTCTGCTCCTACAATGCCGGTCTTCCCTCTCTTTCCGGACGAGGGCGTTTAGAAAAAGACAAGATATGAGGTAAAAAGCGCATCGGCGCTCCGCTTCCCATCAGACATTCTCATGGTGTCGTGTAGCATCTGGTTAGCACATCCCTTTCTTTTATGTATTCCAGTTTTACACGGTCCCTTTCGGAAGCACCATTTTATATGCCACGTCTTTGTTTTCATAAAGACACTTAATAATATTATTTATTTATTTAGCTACAGCTAAACTACGGCTGTGCTTTAATAAAGTAATAATTATACAAAACAAATCGCTCAGTTGATAGAAAAAATCACAACTAAAAAATAATAATGCGTTTTTCTATTGATTTAAAATGACACCTCTTGTTGGACGACCCTATAAAAGCCGCAACAGTAATAGATACCCCAAATATCTAATGTGACACACACAAGACTTTCCGAATTAATTACGTAATTAATATTAAATCAAAATGTAGATAAATATCTTAAATTTTGATTCGATTCGGTTAGATAATCGTTTTAACGTTTTTTTTCTTCTTCTAGTTTTCCCATTTCTACGTAAATACATACACATACACATTTGCCAAAAAGAGTCGACTATACGAGTCATGAAGTGTAAAAAAAGTCAAAATTTGCATGTTTTTCTTATACAGCAGTGCTGTATTCGGAAAATAAATATTATAGTCGAAAACAATTTAAACTTTCATTAAAAGTTGTCAATTCAACTCAAAAATCGACGGGTACGAGAAATTTTTGCAATATTCCTAAATAAAACATATATAAGTGTGAATCCACCTCTTAGCAATCTACATATCTAGATTTCGATCTTATTAGATCTCGTCAGTGTAGCTCAGCTAGTGAGGATGAATTCACACAATAACTCGAGTGGTTATATACAAAAATAGTACAACTTACCCTCGATGGCGTTTAACTTCCCTCTTCGAGGGTAAGTTGTACTATTTTTCCTAAATAAAGCTTTATCGAATTTATTCCATACTTTATGGGCCACCCTATATTGTTAACTATAAGAAATTTAATTAAAAATAATAATATTTAATTTCACTATATGATAGTTTTGAAATTTACGTTATATACTCTTTTAGTCTTTTGAAATTCAATAGTATGTTTAATATTCTCTCACACTTGCATATTTCAAGCTCTTCCCATTACATAATGAGTCCATTATGAAAACATTCGATTCACAATTACTGGCAGATATTTTTTTTTGTACACATTAATGTTTCAATTTGTCGAAGGCAACGGGCAATAAAATTACCATAAAATGACTAATAGACAGTTGGAGGCCTCGTGAATAATGTGGGAAAAACTGTGCGGCCTTCTCGTTTTCCCTCTTATTGTAGGAGCAAATTGAAGTGGAGCAACGGAATTGTTATGCAAGAACCGTGTGCTGTAATTCGCAAAAAGTGGCCAAATGTGACAATTGCATGGGAATGCGTCGCCGCCAATTAATATCGAATTAGGTACAAGATAAATCTAATTAAGAATGTGTAAATAGTCATGGAAGAATAATGGTGGTTTTTGTATTATTATGCTAGATATGAACTGGAGTTCAATTTAATTATAATGTTGGATAGTTTAATGGGGTTGTTTCTAATTATTATTTCTATTTATAGTAGATAATAATAATAATAATAATAATAATAATAATAGATTTATTGTGCTACAGATTTACATCCATATACAGAACAACATACAAAATAAGAAGAAAATATAACATGGTACATACAATACATTATACCTAAATTAACTTAACTCTACATTGCTTACAATCTTTTTATATGAACAAAATGGTTGATAAAGTATATCAATATCTATCCTATTACTAATGCTATTGTAGTTTCGACACATGATAAAAAAATAGATACTAATATATAATGATTTAAAACTTCTGACCCTCCTGCTCCTGCTATAGGCGTTTTCGTTTAGCATTAAGCAATTTCTTATACAAAAAGCATTTTTCTCTACTGACGAATTCCTAAACACCGACTTCCAATCAGATATCATTTTGTTAAGATGACGACCATTGTTTTTTTTCAAATATATGATATGTATGTGCGTTATTGTGAATATAAGTTTCCTTGTTTTTATCTGTATTTATTTATTTGTATCGTATTTTATCTAGGAGGCACAATAGTTGGCAATTAACAGGACTAGTCCTACATTAAGAAGAAGAAGAAGAAGAAGTATTTTATCTTATTTAAATTGTATATTTTTTAAAAGTTATATTTATAGTATTAAGTGTATTTTTTTTAATTTTTAAATTGTATTATTATTCTAAATTTTTATATGTATAGGATTTGTGTAAATATGAACAACAGCACCAATAAAATTATGATTATAATTATGATTATGATTATGGTTTATCATTGCTAGTCGCCCCCGTGGCGTGCAGTATCGCTCAGGTCGTGTGCCTCCAGTTGTAAAGGACGAGGTAGAATTATGCGCATCGCAAGCGGCAAATAGAACAAGAAACAAGCCCGTACCAGCCCAGAGTGATAAACGAAAGGCACTTATATAACATATAAAATTTGAATTGTATTTTATAATGGAACAGTCATGTTATTATTCTAGGCACAAAGAAATAAGATATTATTTTTATATATTAGTAACAAAAAGTCTATATTTATAGGGCTATAAGCCGTGAAGGGAGAAGCTCAGAGAAGTTTAATCATGCGTTTTTACCGTAACTTCACAGAAAACTTATTTAGTAAATTGAATATATTTGCAAATTACAGCAGAATTCAATCCCTAATCATTCTGTAAATAGTAACTAATTATACATCCGCTAGATAAAGCCCTTAATTATAATTATTTCTGCAAGCCACGCTCTAGTTTATCAAAAAGGATAATTCTTACACTGCCCAAAGCGCGATTAGATAATTTTTCGACGAGCTGACACGTCCGGGGCTTATCTTGGGTGTAGCTCAACTTATCACTGTTTGAGTCGACACAGTCCGGAAAACAAACAGTAATTATCTTAGAGCTAACAAGGGTTCTGTCGCCTGCTCAGCACTCCGGATGATTGACGCCGATAAGAGCAGACGCCACTTAAATGTTAATCAGTTCGACTAGGATATTTGTAGTGTATTGGATAATGCGTTTTATTATGTATTGTCATTACAAGATATTTGTATACATTTTAAAAAAAATATTATTTATTCCTGTATTAAAAATAATAAAACAAATACAGGACAGAAAAGCCCATTAAGATCGTTTTAGACAAGACAATTTCTTGATTCAAAAGTTAAGGTCGTTTTAGATAAGACAATTTCTTAGCTCAAAAGTTGTTCAAGAAATGAATTCATATATCCTCCTCCCATAAAATTTGTCCTTGACAAATAGAACGCGTTATAGTTTCACATTCAATCTACCATCCAATTCAATATTTCAAATAATTTATTGTATGATACGAGATAATTTAGATTGTCTCGCATCTAACTAACTTTTGAGTCAAGAAATTGTCTTGTCTAAAACGATCTTTAGTCAAGATGCGAAACAATCTAAATTGTCTCGTATCATACAGCAAATTATTTGAAATATTGTATTGGATGGTAGATCGAATGAAGAAATATAACGCGTTCTATTTGTCAAGGACAAATTTATGGGAGGAGTATATATGAATCCAATTCTTGAACAACTTTTGAGCTAAGAAATTGTTTTGTCTAAAACGACCTTTACTGTGTAGCATCAAAACATATTGCACGTCCAACTGAAAAGTGACGTAAGTGCGAAATCGTAATTTTTCAGCTAAAACTGAAAATGAGATTACAGGTACTTTATTTTTGGATTTACCTATAAAGAGTATTGCCGTTTTTCGATTAAAAGTGATAATTTAATTGGCCATATAGCCAAATAATATTTAAATACTATTATTCACATCATTATTAATATTTTGAAATTTATTGCTACTCAATGTTTCAAGGGTTAAATAATTATGATGGCTACACATACTTTATTCATCAAGATTTACGTAAATGGATATTGCCCAGCATTCCCCGTCCGCCTAATTTAATTACATTCATTAGCCCCGGTTTTAATTAACGTATTTTATGTTTGACAATTTACCGATCGTCGTGCGCATTATTTGAACATCCAGCCTCATCAAACCAAAGTATTTTTCCGACTGCGTGTCGCTATTAATTACGGAGAAGTACCGTTAATCACGATCACAACCATTTTGTAGCTTTTAGATCGGTTAATTGCGACCGGTACTGGATTCCAACTACGGACGCGATTATCCATTTAGACAGTCGAATCGACTGACGGCTTAATTAATTTCTTAAGTTATTCACGATGAGCAACCAATAGAGTTCGATAGTTTCATGATTAAATTTTATTTGCTACTCAAATACACTGTATATCCAAGGTAGAAAAATATTTCATTAAACCAATGTGTATGATAGTTTAATTAATCACATTATTGGCACAACTTGTACTCAAAATATAGCCCAAACCTCGCAATATATAATATATATTTTATATTATATATTGCGAGGTTAAATATATAAAATATATAATTATTTGATGAGGAATATTATTGCTAATATCAGACAGAGATTTAAATGTTTGATTCAATTAATCATTATATAATCAATCAATCGTTAAAATAATTATTGTTATAAATAGTAGTTGTACAACATCGAATTTATTAACCATTGTAATGACTGTGGTTGTTATTACATTTCATATGCGATACTAACATGTTACAATTAAAATACACATTTAATTGAATTGGTAGTTTGAAGAAGGGCTCGAATCCAAAAATCAAATTTGTGGGTTCAATTTCCCACAAATTTGATTTTTGGATTCGGCCATTCTTCAAACATTGGTATTTTGAAGAAGGACTCGAATCCAAAAATCAAATTTGTGGGAAATTGAACCCACAAATTTGGTTTTTGGATTCGAGTCGTTCTTCAAACTACCAATTCAATTAAATGTGTATTTTAATTGTAACATGTTAGTATCGCATATGAAATGTAATAACTCAATTAAATATTTTTTTAAGTGCCACAATTTAAATTTATCTCTATTTTAAACAAGTTGATAAATATCTAGTATATCGCTGTTAACAATGTTTGCTATAGCTTTTGCGATTAAAATCGCGTTATCGATAATTTCTAATAAAAATATATATAATCTTGAATCAAGATATTCAAGTCTGTAAAAAGTCGATTACTAAAATTAATATCATTTGAAACCTACCTGTAAGTTTGATTCGCTCAGGGACGAATAACTGGACGAACGACTTCCTAGCGGTTCAGGACTCAAACTGCCATAGGATGTGGTGGAGCTTAAGGACACAGTGTCAGCTCTACTCCTGAACGGAGAAAGCTGCACGTGTTTCATCATCTGAAAGAAAATTATTTCAATTAAACTAAAAATATATTTATAACCAATTAGTAGTTGCATGAGTATTGTTTAGTAATGATTATTCACATTTAGTCAAATACACTGTATATCCAAGGTAGATATTGAAAAATATTTCATTAAACCGATGTGCATGATGTGTATGTAGGAAGAAATAAGGTTATAAGTAAAAAAATATGTTTTTCTACAAAATTTAAATCATAAGATTATTAAAAAAAAACATTAACATATATATGGCTGCCAAGACCCACCCAGGGATGTAGAGCTACGGAATGATGATGATAATAATGGCTATTATATTTATAGCCTATAACTTCAAAATGCATTTTTAGAACATTATAAAAAGTGTACAGATTATATGAATCAAATATATAAGTCTATAACTTCAAAATGCACTTTTAGAACATTATGAAAAGTGTACTGATTATATGAGCCTGTAAGAATGAAGTGGTGTAAGTTACATTTGAATATTTTTTGATTTTGCTTTTGGCATTTATCTAAATCTCTAAACGAGCATGAAACCAGAAATCAAAAAAGCAAATATAGGTTACAAAAACATGCAAGTGATAAAAATATCAGAAGGAGCATTCGCTGATGATGTCGTAGTGATAGCAGAAAATGGAGCTAATCTGCAGCACAACCTGAGTGTATGGAATAGGCATCTAGAAAAGTATAATATGAAAATGAATTCTAACAAAACAAAAGTGATGATAATAGGAAACCGGAAAGAACAAATAAATATAAAGATAGAACAAAACAAAATAGAACAAGTAGAACAATTTAAATACCTACGAGTAGCACTGACAGAAGACAGAAAAATGGAAGGTGAACTTAGTACAACACAGTTAAAACATCCCACGCATTGAGCAATATACTGATAAACAAAAAAGAGATCAAGGAGGACAAAAATAAATATATATAAAAGCATATATACCTTTACACCACACTGTGGTAGAAAAGACCAGCGGATATATATATATATATATATATATATATATATATATATATATATATATATATATATATATATAATTTGAAGTGATAGGTATTGCCTATGGGGGCTCCTGAATTCTAATTAATGAGATTACTCTAAAAATTTCACCGTACGCAATTTTTATTGATGTATAAATTGACTTCAAGTCTGTAACTGCGTACGTCAATTTTCTGTGTGTATTTCCCACCGAAAAAATATTTATTCGTAATAGAAAATTCCTATGTGTTTTATACCCTTATAACGTGAAATTTTTAATTACAAAAGGGGGTTGCGGACCAAAAAGTTTGGGAAACACTTCCTTAGGGTGTCGTACACTCCAAGTGGAGCTTAAAGGACTAAATAAAAACAGTTATACATTGCAGTTTCATGTGTTTTAATTAACAGATCCGACTTTCTTCATGTGTGTCATACTAGTGGTTTATGGTCTACTTTTTATTGAGTATATATAGTGAAATTTATAGTAAAACATGAGATTAAACTATTCTCTTTCAATCACAGTATCCGTTTTGTATATTTCGCAGCACGCAACCAATAATCTCTCAAATCATTCCACTCACGCTGCGGGCAGGATGTTAGCGTAGTGTCACCACGCGGTAAATTCGTTTTCCTGCACTTTATTTCCTCTTTGTTTCGCGCATTTTTAACAAGGCCGTTCGCCTCCAGCTGCATTGCGTGGATAAATTACAACGAGAAAGACAAAGGGAGGGACATGGGAACGAGCAGCGAGATTGCGTGCCTCGTCGCCGGGATGAAGAATTCCACAATATTCTATTATGTCATTCTCCGGCAGGTCGACAAAGAGTAGCAGCAGTAGGTACAGTTGTTTGCGCGGAGAAGGGAAAGATTACGCTAATTGTTGCTAATTTCGGTAGCATCCGTGTGATTCGAAGCTGGTGCTCGGCATGCGGAAGTTGCCATAACAGGACTGGTAATTATGAAATGATGCATTCTTGGTGGACATAAACAGAAAATGATAATTGTCGATTGTGTGTGTGTGTATGTTATTGAAATAAAATAGTTGATACTGTTCATCTGTGACAACAAAATACTGGTGCATGGGTAGATAAAGTGTGGCTTGAGAGCCGCATGCGGCTCATGTTGATAATCTACGGAATAAAATTATTCTTTAATCTACCACCCAAGACATTATTAAATCTAAATTTAATCTAAATCAAAATTAGTCCTGCACAAATTCAACTCAGAAGTTATAACTAAAATAGTCGAAATAGACCTGTTTTTTGCGATGTCTCTCTGTGTCTGTGTCTATGTCTATGTCTATGTCTATGTCTATGTCTATGTCTATGTCTATGTCTATGTCTATGTCTATGTCTATGTCTATGTCTATGTCTATGTCTATGTCTATGTCTATGTCTATGTCTATGTCTATGTCTATGTCTATGTCTATGTCTATGTCTATGTCTATGTCTATGTCTATGTCTATGTCTATGTCTATGTCTATGTCTATGTCTGTGTCTGTGTCTGTGTCTGTGTCTGTGTCTGTGTCTGTGTCTGTGTCTGTGTCTGTGTCTGTGTCTGTGTCTGTGTCTGTGTCTGTGCCTATGTCTGTGTCTGTGTCTGTGTCTGTGTCTGTGCCTATGTCTGTGTCTGTGTCTGTGTCTGTGTCTGTGTCTGTGTCTGTGTCTGTGTCTGTGTCTGTGTCTGTGTCTGTGTCTGTGTCTGTGTCTGTGTCTGTGTCTGTGTGTGTGTGTGTGTGTGTTTGTGTGTCTGTGTGTCTGTCTGTCTGTCTGTCTGTGAACAGAAAGGGATCGCGATCAAATTTGGAAATCGACTTAAAACTCGGGCTAGGACAACCCTGTGAAAATTTGAGCAAAATAGGTCCACTAACAGGAAGGAAAGTCAATAAAACCGATTTCCTATTGCAAAAAAGGAATACGTGGTGCAGTCGATAACAAGTGACGTCATCGGCGGTGACGTAAATCAAGCGGGGACGACATGAAAACGTCAAAATATTAAAAATGCTATTGAAAATTTCGAAAAACAAGTGAATAACGACAATGTAATTCGGAAAGTTGTGTGGTGCCAAAACCAGATAATTTGATTATGATTTTAGTAGATACACCAATATATTGCTAATTAATGCATCATCAAATTTTGAAAAACATCAATCAAGGGGTTTTTGAAATATATACAAACTAGAGGCTATAGTCGTATTTTTATGGAATGCTGACATTGTCATTAAATAGGATGGAATCTAGCAACACCAACATGTTTATTTATGCCTTAATGCATAGCGAAATTTGAAAAAATATCCATCGAGGGGTTTTCAAATGAACCTTAAAATAGACAAAATCATATTTGTATGAAATACTGACTTTAACATTAAATGGCATAAAAACTAACAATTCTGTAAATTTTGATTATAATGTTTATAAACAGACTGATATATTTCTAACGCATTAACGAAATTTGAAAAATACCCATCGAGAGGTTTTTGAAAGATTTTCAAATGAACCTTAAAATATACAAAATCATATTTTTATGATATACTTTGGCATTAAATGGCATGAAAATCAACAATACTATAAATTTTGATTATAATGTTTATAAATAGACTGATATATTTCTAATACATTAGCGAAATTTGAAAAATATCCATCGAGGGGTTTTTGAAATATTTTTAAATGAACCTTAAAAAGCACAAAATCATATTTTCATGAAATACTGACTTTGGCATTAAATGGCATGAAAACTAACAATACTATAAATTTTTATTATAATGTTTGTAAAAAGACTGATATATTTTTAATGCATTCACGAAATTTGAAAAATATCTATGGAGAGGTTTTTGAAACATTTTCAAATGAACCTTAAAAACATATTTTTATGAAATACTTTGGCATTAAATGGCATGAAAATCAACAATACTATAAATTTTATTATAATGTTTGTAAATAGAATGATATATTTCTAATACACTAGCGAAATTTGAAAAATATTCATCGAGGGGTTTTTGAAATATTTTCAAATGAACCTTAAAATACACAAAATCATATTTTTATGAAATTCTGACTTTGGCATTAAATGGCATGAAAACTAACAATACTATAAATTTTGATTATAATGTTTATAAATAGACTGATATATTCCTAATGCATTAACAAAATTTTAAAAATATCCAACGAAGGGTTTTCAAATGAACCTTAAAATACACAAAATCATATTTTTATGCAATACTGATTTTGGCATGAAAACTAACAATACTATAAATTTTGATTATAATGTTTGTAAATATACTGATGTATGTCTAATGCATTAACGAAATTTGAAAAATATCCATCGAGGGGATTTTGAAACATTTTCAAATGAACTTTAGAATACACAAAATCATATTTTTATGAAATACTGACTTTGGCATTAAATGGCATGAAAACTAACAATACTGTAAATTTTGATTACAATGTTTATAAATAGACTGATATATTTCTAATGTATTCACGAAATTTGAAAAATATCCATCGAGGGGATTTTGAAACATTTTCAAATGAACTTTAGAATACACAAAATCATATTTTTATGAAATACTGACTTTGGCATTAAATGGCATGAAAACTAACAATTCTATAAATTTTGATTATAATGTTTATAAATAGGCTGATATATTTCTAATGCAATAGCGAAATTTGAAAAATATCCATTGAGGGGTTTTTGAAATATTTTCAAATGAACCTTAAAATACACAAAATCATATTTTTAAGAAATATTGAGTTTGGGATTAAATGGCATGAAAACTAACAATACTATAAATTTTGATTGTAGTGTGTTTAAATAGACTGATATATTTCTAATTCAATAGCGAAATTAGAAAAATATCCATCGAGGGATTTTTGATATATTTACAAAATTGCGATTAAAATCTATAAAATCTTATTTTTATGAAATACGGACTTTAGCATGAAAACTAGCATCACCGTGAATTTTGATTATGATTTAGAAGACTAATATATTGCACGAAAATTGTCTTAACAGGTTCAGGGATTGTCCGAGCATTCATCTGTAAAAGGGTAGATTTTTCTACTTGCCCCACAACAGATTGGCCGCGTTTTCGGGATTCATCCCCACTGTGCGATGGGGGTCGAACTCCCCAATGCTCAGTACGAGATGCCTCTAATAACCACTCGGCCCCTGAGCTGGTTAATTAATTAATATTAAAGCAAAATGTATATTATTTAGTTTCGACTTCACATTTTCTCGTTTTCCCTTTTTCCCGTTGAGCCAAGTATTTCAAATTTTCTCTCATTTTCCGACCGATTGTGCTCAAATTTTCATGGAATCACTCCAGATTGTTTTCTTAACTGATGTTCAAATTTGGTCGCGACCCGTTGGCCCGTGTTTCCGGAAGTTTGAGCAAAACACATTTTTTCATCATTTTTTATATTAAAATACACAAAATCATATTTTTATAAAATACTGACTTTGGCATTAAATGGCATGCAAACTAATAATACTGTAAATTTTGATTATAATGTTTGTGAATAGACTAATATATTTCTAATGCATTAACGAAATTTGAAAAATATCCATCGAGAGGTTTTTGAAACATTATCAAATGAATATAAAAATACACAAAATCATATTTTTATGAAATACTGAATTTGGAATTAAATGGCATAAAAACTAACAATACTATAAATTTTGATTATAATGTTTATAAATAGACTGATATATTTCTAATGCATTAACGAAATTTGAAAAATATCCATCGAGAGGTTTTTGAAACATTTACAAATGAACCTTAAAATACACAAAATCATATTTTTATGAAGTACTGACTTTGGCATTAAATGGCATGAAAACTAACAATACTATAAATTTTGATTATAATGTTTGTAAATAGAATGACATATTTCTAATGCATTAGCGAAATTTTAAAAATATCCATCAAGAGGTTTTTGAAATATTTTCAAACGAACCTTAAAAATACACAAAATCATATTTTTATGAAATACTGACTTTGACATTAAATGGCATGCAAACTAACAATACTATACATTTTGATTATAATGTTTGTATATAGACTGATATATTTCTAATGCATTAGCGAAATTTGAAAAATATCGACCAAGGGGTTTTTGAAATCGTTTCAAATGAACCTTAAAATACTCAAAATCATATTTTGATGAAATACTGACTTTGGCATTAAATGGCATGCACACTAACAATACTATACATTTTGATTATAATGTTTGTATATAGACTGATATATTTCTAATGCATTAGCGAAATTTGAAAAATATCCATCGAGGGATTTTTTAAATATTTTCAAATGAACCTTAAAATACACAAAATCATATATTGATGAAATACTGACTTTGGCATTGAATGGCATGAAGACTAACAATACTATAAATGTTGATTATAATGTTTGTAAATAGACTGATATATTTCTAATACAATAGCGAAATTTGAAAAATTTCCATCTAGGGGTTTTTGAAACATTTTCAAATGAACCTTAAAATACACAAAATCATATTTTTCTTAAATACAGACTTTGAAATTAAATGGTATGAAAACTAACAATACTATAAAAACAGACCGACACACACACGGACATCATCAAAAATCTATTTTGACTATTGATATCAATGTGAAAATTAGCTATTTATTCTAAATTGTTTGCGATAACATTATACAGCAGTTTTTTTATTCAGAAAGTAATCGTATATTTGGACAATATTAGAGAATGTGAAGATGTTTTTTGCGATGACAATGCCATCCATAGGGATGGTATTGTCATCGCGAAAAACGTTGTATAAACAACGGTGCTGTATTCTGCACTCGAAAAGTAATTAAATCAAAAATACATAAAAGAAATAAGGCGAAAAATAAACATTGTGAAGAATTTCTATATAAAGCAATAGAAATATTATGATAATTATGTAAATATTCTAATATTCATAGACTCAGTAAAACTTTTATTATTCACATGGCTATTGTTCATTTGTAATTTCGAAACCAGTTGAATAAATTGTAACAATTTAATATTTTAACCTTATTGATCATATAACTCTCTATAATTTTATTAAGTCTAGTTATAGTGCTGATAAATTCCACATACATACTCCCATATAATTTAGGTTTACTACCGTCTGTTATCAATTCGTGTAATAAGCAAATCGGTGGGCGATGGCGAAATGCCGCGTCGCTCCAAATATCACAATCAGCGCGGATTCGCAACGAGGACATATATTATGAACAAAACGGCACATTTATCACCCAATTAGTCACTATTATTTAGAGGCGTTTTAGATAATACGTGTAGGTAGTGTTTAGCGTTTACCAGAAGCAGTGGTTTATGGGAGAGGCCACCGTTTCGCGCACCTACACGGCGTAATTGGATTAGCGATTATCGATTGTGATTATTTATTGTAGCCGCGTTCTAAATTTTTGTTGTAATAGACAGTTTGGGATAGGATACTGAATATAGCTAAATGTAGGATTATGTTGCATGATATCATTTGAATAAATTTGCATGAACATGTTTTTTTTAGATGATTTAAACAATTATATTGAGATTTTAATGAAAGCAAGTTTATATAGATTTACGAATTACCGCAATGTTTAATAATAAAAATGAAATCTAGAATCCTGTTACCACAGAAATCTAATTTTGCACAAACCAAAATATGTATATTTTCTTTAAATGTCTACCATTTACAGATTACATTTTCTTTAATTGCTGTAATCTGTAAATGGTAGACATTTACAGATTAAAGAAAATATACATATTTTGGTTTGTGCAACATTAGATTTCTGTGGTAACAGGATTCTAGTTTTCATTTTGCTCCTATATATGTATTCGTAAATACATTTTTAATTATTGTATGCGGCAAATATTAATAAAATCTTAAACCGTGAAAAAAGTTTATGATATTACTAGAATACTCGCAAACCTGTAATATATGAGCCTGTAAGATATGAGCATGTGAGAATGAAAGTGGTGTAAGTCACTTTTGAATTTGTGTGAAAAGGACAAGATTTTGGGTTTGGTATTTATGTAAATCGACGTGCGCAGTTACAGACATGAAATCAACTTATTCATAAGTAAAAATGTAACTGCGTATATTGATTTACATAAATACTAAACCGAAAATATTCTCCCTTTCACAAAAATTTAAAAGTGACTTACACCATTTTCATTCTCACAGGCTCATATCATACAGGCTCATATATTAAGAATTGCGAGTATTCTAGTAATATCATAAACTTGAAATAACATATACTTCATTTCACGGTTTAAGATTTTATTAATATTTGCCGCATAAAATAATTAAAAATCATATGATACCATGATTATAGGTGCAATTGCGAGTATTCTAGTAATATCTAATAACAAATACTTTGTGGTGTAAGTCACTTTTGAATTTTTGTGAAAAAGAGAAGATTTTGCGTTTGATATTTAAACGCAAAATCTTCTCCTTTTCACAAGGTACAACTTGATGACTTAGACTTACAGGTATGACTTGATTTTTATTTTATATTTGTAATGCGAGTATCTATATTTCGGGGACAAATATATTGAACTAAAATTTGATTTGTTTTTAATTATTTTGCAAAAGTTGCTACTTATAACCGCTAGCATAATTTAAAGTTAAAAATATTATTCATACATTCAATCAAACTTGTAGCGCTGATTTTAGTATTGGGTATAAATACTTTAATCAAAGCTTAGACTAAAATAAATAGAACCCAATGATCACAAAAATAATCAATTTAAATTATTACTTTTTCTCTGTAACTAGATTAATGTCTGTTGAGAAAAAATAAATAAATAAATAAATAAATCACACAAAACAAAAATCTTTTAGTGAATTTTGTTATATATTGATTTCTAGTGAAAATTTGACTATTTTTATATTTTTGGAAAGCAGAGGTTGTTCATCTTGTACAAGATCTACAATCACCTGAAAACTGCCGTTTTCTTTTTCAATGTTGTATTGTTCTAATGTCAAACTGTTAAATTGTAATTGAAAAGGAAAATAAAGATACTTTATTATTTATTGACAGTCAGTAGTTATCATTAAAAATTTCAGTCAACTAATAATACAATTTATAGTGATTAGATAAAAGCAAATTTGCAAAATTGTGATAGACAAATAATCAAAAAAAAAAATATTACTCATATTATTCATAATCAACTACCTTGAATCATGGCTTATGAGTAACATTTATCTACTTAGTCACCTGTACATAATTAATTATAAAACATTACCTTGCTGTTTTAGTAATAGAGATAATCCAAAAAAAAGTAGTAAAACAGAACACAAAACACCAAATTGATAGCAGTAAACTATCACGCGTAACTTTAGCGCGTTTGGAAGTGCATACAGCACACAACCGCTAACTACCGCGTGTAAAGTGCGACTGGCGAGCGGGAGCGGCGCGAGTTTGCCGCCGCGCAAACCTGCGTCACTCCGACCAGCTTCTTCGTGAGCTGGAGGGAGACTTGATGACATACGCGTGTCAAAATGTGTAAACGAAAAGTAATAAACGATCAGGAATTCTTGGTGTGTTATTGCTGTTTGTTTGGGTAGCTAATGAGATTTTGGGTGGGCTCCAGAAAATGGCACAATAATCACCACATCAATTATTACCGCGAAGATTATACGTGTTGATAGATAGTAATAATCAGTTTCTGTTTATATTGACACATAGAATTTCAACAACTTACGTTTCTAGTTATGTATTATATTTTTAGGTATAATTCAATATAAATAACTATAATTTATATTAAATAAAAAACGTCAATATAAAATATAGCTATCAGGCCGATAGTTATTTCGCTAGTAATGGGAGAAGCGTAGAGGAAAAAATTCTTGAATCGTAAAATTATATTTTGATATTTTAAAATTTTTACCCAGCTGAGTAGTCTTCTTCTCGTCATAAATACTTCAGTCAACGATTTTACTCAGTAGTGGAATAAATAAATAAATAAGACAAACTATACACTTTTAATGGATAAATAAAACGATTTTTTACTTTGATTTTGATCACACTTCAGTTACACTTTGCAACTAGTTTCGGCTAAGCTCTAGCCATTTTCGAGCTCCTCCGATGACTCTAAAATGGCTAGAGCTTAGCCGAAACTAATTGCAAAGTGTGATAAAAAACAAAGTAAAAAATCGTTTTATTTATCTTTTAAAATGAATTATCACAAAGTAGACGCCTTAACAATCCAATATTTGAAGCCCTCTTACTTTCTGGACGTACCTCTTATTAAATGCGAAATAATAAATAATAATATTACATATTTAGCTATACATAAACACTTGCTATTAGTCTGTTTGCTCTTTATATGGCCAAGATGTTAAACATATTCAATCGATTCAATTTTCCCTTTCGTTTTGTGCATTTACATAATACTTTTCCTCGTTCGCGAGCGCATAAGCGCTCTTGGTAAAACTGGTACTGGTGAGAATTTCGCTTCATAAATATTGAAAATTAGTACGGAATTTCTGACCGCTGCTGATCCACATATAATGCTAAACACACTGGCGACCGAATGGAATTAGTCTCTGGGAAATTGCGCCATGCAATTGGAATTACCATCGTGCGTTGATCAATTAAAGTGATAAATAGATGCGGAGGATTCCGCATTGGATGGAATTCAGTTTCTAATTAAAATGTGAGAAAGAGGCCATTGAATGAAGTTTTCAGTAGCTAATTTGTACAGAAACTGTTTTTGTGTGTACATCAAGAATATGATGAAATACGGATGTATTGTGTGGTGCCTATTTTTCGAGATATTTGAAAACTACAGGCTAAAAACTCATCCGGTATATGTTCTATTAATTCGTTAAGATCTTAAATCGAAACCCCCATTTTTCGGATTCGGATTCTATGGCTAAAAGTATTTAAATAAATTATATTATAAATGCATAATATATGGCGCTGTAATACAAAATTCAATTTTTTTCCGTTTATTTTTTAATTAATTTATTTATTATACTTTCAATTAAAGTAAGTGCTCAAAATTATAGTCTTCGACTTCAATACACTTATTAATCTGTAGTTCAAATGACTGTACACAATTGAGAAGTGGTCTTCTCGAATTTCGGCACAAACATTTCTGACTCCGCCAATAATATTGATTTTTCTGTGTAAATTTTGTCTTTGAGATGACAAAAATTAATCTGGTGAAGATAGGATCTAGTGATCAAGCAGATTACTTCGTAAAATAAATCTAAATACTTCAATCGTCGATGTATAAGATGAAAATCCTATTGTGTAAATATATTCATCTCTTTATGAGCATTTAGGAAATCATATAGCCGTTATAAAGTATAAATATTTAATGAAACTTCAAACCGTTTGTTTATTTACTCTTATATTTTTAACGCCATATGCTTGTTGAACTCTGCAATTACACCCGAAGAACAATCAACTGCAAGGACAGCGTGCCTGTCTGAAATCGTGTTCCTCCTACGCCCTTAAATTACATACAATGCGCTCTCAAAATGTGTACGGCTCTTGTCCGCCTGTAATTGTAGAGCGTCTTTTTTTCACGTACGCCGGTGTAAATTTTGTTTTTGCACCTGTGATACAACGTGCCGGTTCGCCCACGCTAAAGATCTTCATGGGAACATCTACGGGCATGCCTGTTTTATACGTGACGGGGTAGAATACAATTTCAACAAATATCTCACATATTGAGTTTATAAATACTTTTATACAGGTTTCCTTATTATATATATATATATATATATATATATATATATATAAATATATATATATATATATATATATATATATATATATATATATATATATATATATATATTATCTACTGCCTTTTACCTATTCGGTCCATATTATACTAAATTTAATTTCAAATATTGGATTGTTAAGACGTCTATTTTGTGATAAATTATTTAAAAGGATAAATAAAATTATTTTTACTTTCAGAATTATTGGAATAACTTGAAAATGTGTAGAGCAGGTACTCCGCAAGCTTGCAAGTGCTCTGTGAAATTATGAAAGCCGAAATTGAATGTTGACTCATCTACTGTATGTGATTGAGTCATTGATTTTGGTGCACCGCGAGTTGATCAAAAGTAGTCCCTGACTTCAAAAAACTTAATAATCACTGGTTTACATGAAGAATTTCTTTGTACGAACCGTTTTAAATTAATCAACTGAGTTAGAAATTAAAAAATTAAAATTAATGATTTTATTTTACATTCTATATTTAATTGGGCTCAAAATAAGCAATTTTTTTTTATCATTATCACCCAAAAATAAATTTTGGAAAAAGGTTTTTATTGTAAGAACTGTTTTAAATTAATCGAGTGAGTTATAAAAAATATTTAAAAAAAAAATCAAAGATTTAAGAAATTTAAATTTATAAGATTATTTTACATTCTATATTTAATTGGGCACAAAATAAGCAATTTTTTGATAATTTTCAGCGAAAAATAAAGTTTGCAGGAAGGTTTTTATTGCAGGAGCTGTTTTAAATTATTCGACTGAGTTATAAAAAATGATAAAAAAATCAAAGGTATAAGAAATTTTAATTTATGATATTATTTTACATTCTATATTTAATTGGGCTCAATATAAAATATTCTTTAATAATTTTCACCTAAAAATAAAGTTTGCAGAAAGGTTTTTATTGTACGAGCTGTTTTAAATTAATCGACTGTGTTATAAAAATTAATCAAATATCAAAGATTTAAGAAATTTAAATTTATAAGATTATTTTACATTCTAAATTTAATTGGGCACAAAATAAGCAATTTTTTTAAAATTTCACCCAAAAATAAAGTCTGCAGAAAGGTTTTTATAGCACGAGCTGTTTTAAATTATTCGGCTGTTAGTTATAAAATATGATAAAAAATCAAAGATTTAAGAAATTTAAATTTATGATTTTATTTCAAATGCTATATTTAATTGGGCTCATAATACGTAATTTTTTGATAATTTTCACCCAAAACTAAAGTCTGCAGGAAGGTTTCTATTGTAAGAACTGTTTTAAATTAATCGACTGAGTTATAAAAAATTATAAAAAATCAAAGATTTAAGAAATTTAAATTCATTAAATTATTTTACATTCTATATTTAATTGGGCTCAAAATAAACCGATTTTTAATCATTTTCGCCCAAAACTAATGTCTGCAGTAAGGTTTTTATTGCACAAGCTGTATTAAATTATTCGACTGAGTTATAAAAAATTATAAAAAATCAAAGATTTAAGAAATTTAAATTTATGATATTATTTTACATTCTACATTTAATTGGGCTCAAAATAAGAAATTTTATGATAAATTTCACCTAAAAATAAAGTCTGCAGAAAGGTTTTTATTGCACGAGCTGTTTTAAATTATTCGGCTGTTAGTTATAAAATATGATAAAAAATCAAAGATTTAAGAAATTTAAATTTATGATTTTATTTCAAATGCTATATTTAATTGGGCTCATAATACGTAATTTTTTGATAATTTTCACCCAAAAATAAAGTCTGCAGGAAGGTTTCTATTGTAAGAACTGTTTTAAATTAATCGACTGAGTTATAAAAAATTATAAAAAAATCAAAGATTTAAGAAATTTAAATTCATTAAATTATTTTACATTCTATATTTAATTGGGCTCAAAATAAACCGATTTTTAATCATTTTCGCCCAAAACTAATGTCTGCAGTAAGGTTTTTATTGCACAAGCTGTATTAAATTATTCGGCTGAGTTATAAAAAATTATAAAAAATCAAAGATTTAAGAAATTTAAATTTATGATATTATTTTACATTCTAAATTTAATTGGGCTCAAAATAAGAAATTTTATGATAAATTTCACCCAAAAATAAAGTCTGCAGAATGGTTTTTATTGCACGAGCTGTTTTAAATTATTTGGCTGTTAGTTATAAAATATGATAAAAAATCAAAGATTCAAGAAATTTAAATTTATGATTTTATTTTAGATACTATATTTAATTGGGCTCATAATACGCAATATTTTGATAATTTTCACTCAAAAATAAAGTCTGCAGGAAGGTTTATATTGTACGAACTGTTTTAAATTAATCGACTGAGTTATAAAAAATTATAAAAAAATCAAAGATTTAAGAATTTTAAATTTATTATATTATTTTATATTCTATATTTAATTGGGCTCAAAATAAACCACTTTTTAATTATTTTCACCCAAAAATAATATCAGCAGGAAGGTTTTTATTGTACGAACTTTTTTAAATTAATCGACTGAGTTATAAAAAATGATAAAAATCAAAGATTTAAGAATTTTAAATTCATTATATTATTTTATATTCTATATTTAATTGGGCTCAAAATAAACCACTTTTTAATTATTTTCACCCAAAAATAATGTCAGCAGGAAGGTTTTTATTGTACGAACTCTTTTAAATTAATCGACTGAGTTATAAAAAATGATAAAAATCAAAGATTTAAGAAATTTAAATTTATGATATTATTTTGCGTTCTATATTTAATTGGGCTCAAAATAAACCATTTTTTAATCATTTTCATGCAAAAATAATGTCTGCAGGAAGGTTTCTATTGTACGAACTGTTTTAAATTAATTATAACTCAGTCGTTATAAAAATGGATACATAAATCAAAGATTTAAGAAATTTAAATTTATGATATTGCTTTACATTCTATATTTAATTGGGCTCAAACTAAATTATTTCTTAATCATTTTTACCCAAAACTAAAGTCGTTCGGAAGGTTTTTATTGCAAGAGCTGTTTTAAATTAATCGATTGAGTTATAAAAAATGATAAAAAAATCAAAGATTTAAAAAATTTAAATTCATTATATTATTTTACATTCTATATTTAATTGGGCTCAAAATAAACCATTTTTTAATTATTTTTACCCAAAAATAATGTCTGCAGGAAGGTTTTTATTGTACGAACTCATTTAAATTAATCGACTGAGTTATAAAAAATGATAGATAGATAGATTTAAGAAATTTTAGTTTATGATATTATTTTGCGTTCTATATTTAATTGGGCTCAAAATAAACCATTTTTTAATCATTTTCATACAAAAATAATGTCTGCAGGAAGGTTTATATTGTACGAACTGTTTTAAATTAATCGACTGAGTTATAAAAATGGATACAAAAATCAAAGATTTAAGAAATTTAAATTTATGATATTGCTTTACATTCTATATTTAATTGGGCTCAAACTAAATTATTTCTTAATCATTTTTACCCAAAACTAATGTCGTTAGGAAGGTTTTTATTGCAAGAGCTGTTTTAAATTAATCGACTGAGTTATAAAAAATGATAAAAAAAATCAAAGATTTAAGAAATTTAAATTTTTGATATTATTTTATATTTTATATTTAATTGGGCTTAAAATAAGACGAATTTTGGCAAATGTCTCCCAAAAATAAAGACTATATCAGTGTTTCTTTACGGGTGCTCCGCGAGCTAGTTGCAAGTGCTCCGGGAAATTATGAAACCCGAAATTGAATGTTGGCTCATCTACTGTATGTGATTGACGATATTTCGCCCTGTATATTGATAACTAAAGAGATACAAGTTTGCGATTTGTAGCATTTGCATTACCTTGACACCTATGTTGCCCTATACTTCGATTATTCCGATATTTCGCCCTGTATTTTCATAACTAAACGAGATAAAAGGTTGCGATTTGTAGCATTCACATCACCTCTATTTATATTCGAGGAGCAATCATAATTGAGGAAACCTCGCGAGACATGGCTTGGTTGAAGAAAAATGACATTCACCAACTAAGCCCTGACGCCTTTTTTGCCCTATATTTCGATTAATCGTTTTGAAAACGCCTATTTCGCCCTGTAAATTTATATTTCTATTTTCTTTAATTTTAGTGGCATTAATGGTAGTTTTTTTTTTTTAAATCAGTGCTGTTCTCATCATATTCAATCGATATCGTATAGTATGAATAATCACACCCAATTATCCCCTACGCCCGTGCAACCGCAATTTAAAATACCGTGTGAGGTCCCGTTACTCGAACAACAACGGCCCCAACAACCCTTTCCATCCGCCCTCCCCCGCACACCATTAAAACTTTATTTGTGACTCGTCCGCAATTCGTGACGCGTTTTTTACGACACCTTTTACGCCCGCCGCCGTGTAACCAAATATTGTCTTTGAAATCAACAACACGTGCGTGTATGCCGTCCAGCACGCAAATAGCAACGAAAAAATATTAATTTTCAACATACCACCAATTATAAGTGAGAACTAAATTTTAAACGCCATGAGAATTTTATATGAGGAAATTGGATTTGGATTTGTTTGGGCGGCGCGGTATTTTTAAACGGCGACGTGATGGGGTTTACATCATTACACATTTTGCGGCGTAATTTAAAAATAAAATGAAGATGTTTACATCCAGCAGACGGGTTTGGTAAAGAGGATATTAAATCGGGAATGTTTAATGACTGACAAATGCTCTATTGCAGCAGTTTTAGAAAATGTGTTAATTGTGATTTTTATTTTATAATACGAAGTAAGTTAATTTTTTTAGTAGAATATGATTCGTTCATTATTTTAAAACCAACTGGAAAATTGCGTGCGTGTATCTGTAATAAATAAAAAAATATTTGTTTACAACAATTTGTTTACAACCAACGTTTGCCCTTGATTATTATCTAACGTGGATTAATGCAGAAACTACAGACTACTCTAGGGATGGACATAAGGGTAAAGGTTTGCTCCTTATTTTAATAATCACAAATTTGACAATTCTAAACTTAGTACTCATTATTAACCACCGAAAATGTTACAAATATTTCAACGAATTTTTTTTTGGCTAATTCAAAATTTTGTATATAAATAGAAATAGTGATTTTTTTCTTATAAACACTTCCTATTTCTATAGCGCTCCCCAAACTTCCGCAGCAACAGATGCGAATGATTTTCGGCAACATTTGCACGGAAGCCCAATTTCCTGTCCGCATGCGGTTTCCCCTATTTGCCCACCTTTCGCCACAAACCAAAATAATTTTCGGTTCCCCTTAATATATTAATTACATCTCTCTTTTGTGGCGGCCACAGGTAATTTCACATCACAGAAACATATGGTTTTTGTTATTGGCGGGCCATCGATTGCCAATAAAATGTGGGCATTGATTTGCCGCCCATGTCAGAGAATTTCGGGCTAATTTATTAAATAGACAATTAGCGATTTGGAGGGCGGACTTGAGCAATGCGGCTTCAGGTGCAGCAGTGTCGGGCTCGTGTAGGCGCCCAGATGGTGTGTGCCTTATGTAAATGAGCAGAAAGTCTGAAGCCTACACTTGAACTTAAAATGGGAAAAATACATGGAACGGATGTTATTGTTGCATAAACGAGCGTGCAATTGTTATTTAGTTTTAGAGAGTGTAGATTATTCTTACATATTAAATAACAATAAAACTAAAAATAATATTTTGTATATGTCTTCAATTTAAGTTTCGGGCGGATACAGGAGGGATTTTTTTTATTAGGCGGTATTCCCCCATATATGATTTTATGTGTTGCTTATGGGATGACAAACATCAATTGTTGGACGACGGAATTTCACCTAGATTATATAATATCCTAAAATGAACGCGTCGGCGGATTGTGCTTTAAATATCATTCGGAATGCTACAATTCTCTTCAGGTATATTTAGACTGATAAGGAGGACCTTATAAAATTATTTTCTTGAAAATAGCATTGTCATATAGAGGGTGATGCATCCACTAACAAAAAAGTACCCATTCCATTTAAAAATACAGAAAACTCGGCAAAACTTGATCAGTAGTTCTGGATAGTTCTGGATAGTTGGCTGGAGGGTAGCATAGCTACAGACACTTAGGCCTCGAAATGGGCCCATTGTGAAACCTTCCTTTATATGTATAATCAGTATAATTTGTCGAAATTTTCCTTGAAATTTTTTGAACTTGAAATAGTGCCCAATAGAAATATTATATATGATTTTTGCATTATTTTTCTATAAAATTTCAATAACTCGATTATTTTTCGTTTCAAGTGACATTATTTCAAAAACGATTGCAGTTAGACCCATTATTTCTTATAGCATTGTACACTATTTTTTGACGTATTTTCGAAAAAAATATATATATTTGCGTTTAAAAAATTATAATTTTGATGCAACCTGTATACGATGTTATTTAAAGAAAAATTATTAAAAATTATTGTTTTGATTGAAAAAACTAGAATTAACTATGACTGCAGACACGTAAAAAAAAATTCTAACCGGGAAATGAGCATAATATTTAGTTTATTGTTATGTTAGCTACAAATATTAACTATAAAATGATTATTAATTCAAAAAATTATTAATTGATTATCGTGCAAAAAATTGTTTAATCCAAAACAAGCTTAAATCTATTATTAAACAACTCGTTTATCTCCCTCGGAAAAAACGACTTAACTCTGCTAAAAATAAATTGCAACCACCGCTCGTTCCCATCCACCACATATAGGAAGTGGCAATAATATCTCCCACGAGTTTCACCTACATCTGATAAAACCGTGTGAGGGTGGAAACCGGAAAGAGGCAGCCGCCGTGACGCGATTCCGCCGCACAAAAGCACGCGGAACCAACCATATACACGCATCCGATCGGAAACGCGCGAATACAAAACAAAACTAATAAAAACAATATAATATTGTACCCGGGGGCCGGATGCCCGCGATGATGGCGAGCACGGGCCCTGCGCTTTTTGTCCACCCCCCCAGCCACGCTCCGACGAACCTAAATGCGTTTTTTTTCGCGTCCACGGCGGCGCTCTAATAAATGGTTTCCTGCACGCCCGGGATTAAGTAATCGGTAAATTAAGATTCTTCAGAACTGGATTCGCTCTCGCTGGCTGGGTGGGATGGACTCGGCAGGACGGATGCGCTTTGTTGGATGGATTAAATCGGTTTCTATTTAGGACGACACCGTTAAAATAACTCGAATGGTAAGAGAGATGTCGTATGTTCGACATGAACTAAATGGAAAAACTAATATTGGAATAAAAATATATTTGAGACATTTAGATTAGTTTAATCTTTCATACACACAATACACAGACATAAACATACATACATTTTACAAAAATAATCTATTTCGACTAAATTAGTCATGAAACGTCAAGAAAAGTCTATAATTAGCAATTCGAAATTACTTTTCGCGAAAACAATACCTTTCTTATACAACCGGTGTTGTAGTTAAATAAAAATTCTATAAAGGAAAAAATAATGAAATTTTAGATCTAGAATATAATACAAGTACAAAAAAGATTCGATTTTAAAATCAAAGGAAAATAACTGAAAAATTCTTTGTGATGATTTAGAAAATAATTTATTTATTATTTTATTTATTTTATATACAAAATAATTTGCAACAAATTTCAAAAGAAAAATATATTTATTGAATGTGATGAACAATACAAAATTACAAGAGATTTATTTTCTGATCACTATACAACTATTTAAAGTTCAGAAAATTTTGTAAAAAAATTAAATTTTAAAAATGTTGGCATAGTTCAATTAAAAAATGCTGGTAGAGGGTTGAAAAATAAAAAAACTCCAGTAAATGACAAGATTCCAAATAAAATAATAAAAATTTTAGTGGATGAAATTCCAGATATTTTCCTAAATGTTTTTAAGAAAATTATTCATGATGGAATTTTTCCAATTATTTGGAAACAAGCTGTATTAGTTTTAGTACCAAAACCTGTAAAACATTTAGGCGATCCTTTGAAATTTAGAATTGGTCTAAATTTCAAAGGATCGCCTAAATTTTTTACAGGTTTTGGAACTAAGACTAATACAGCTTCTTTCGTCTATTAAATAATTTAGCAAAACTTTTAGTAAGACTAATAGAAAAAAGACAGAGAGAGGAAGTTGAATATAAAAGAGGTCAAAGAATCAATTTGGCTTTAGAAAAAACTTATCAACTCTGAATGCTTTAGAAAACGTCATTAATGAAGTTCATTTGGCTAAAATTGGTTCATATAAAAATTAAAAATTATGTATTATGTTAGTTTAGACTTTAGAAATGCATTTAATACAGCTCAATGGTATAAAATTGTTAACAAATTTAAAACATTACAAATTTCAGATTATTTAATAAACATCATTAAAAGTTATTTCGAAAATAGGGATATTATAGTGGGGAATAAAAATTAAAAATGAAGAACAAGGATCCCCTTTTATGGAACATTTTTTATGACGGCGTATTAAATTTAAAGTTATCTTTAGGTGTTATTGGTTGTGCTGATAATATTGCAATATTGATATCTGGTAAAAATGAATTTGAGCCCAGAAGTTTGGCAATAGAAACTATCCATAAAATTGATCTTTCGATGATTGATAATGGACTCACTTTGGCAAGTGAAGAAACTGAATTAATTATCCTTGAAGGTAGAAGAAAATTAAATAACTTCAATTTAAATATATGTAACAAAGTTATTAAAAATAAAAATAAAATTAAATATTTAGGTGTTTGGCTAGATAAAGGATTAAAATTTACAAACCATGTTAAAAATGTACTGGAAAAAACAATTAAAAAAATAATATATTTTATATAAAATTATGAAGAACAAATTCAAACTTTCAAGTGATAAAAGAAAAAATTTAGTAAATGTTTCTAATTCAATAATACTTTACGCTGCACCTATTTGGCAAAATGTAATTATAACTTATAAGAAATATAAAAATATGATAATTAACTGCCACAGAAAAATATTGATTTATAATGTAGTGATATATAATGAAAAGTATCATATGTGCATACAGAACTATTTCGAACAGCTCTATAAAGATAGAAGTTTTTTTTCTTATAATTAATCCTCAATAAAATCCCTTTTTGCCGCATTTCCGTATTCATTGCCTGTTATAATTTTATATATTTAATATGAATTAAATAGTAATAGTAATTAGAAAGTCTTAAATTATTCCATACTGGTGTGAGCATATAATTGGAATTATTCAATTAAGAAATGATAACTCGTTATCTAGCACTTATTTGCATACTGATTCTGTATTACGCAGTCGAAAAATAGTTTGTTTACGTTAGCGCCAAACCGATTACACGCCCGAAATGCGCCCACATTCATACAAAATATTTGTGATAAAACTTGCGTAACTATTCCGTGGGAGGAACGAAATGCTTACACAGTGTCCACTATTGTCAATTTTCTGCGTGCTTTTCCGGTTAAATTCTCCGATTAATCAACGTTATATACAGTTACAAATAATTATAATCGTAAAATCACACTCAATAACCGGATGCTCATAATTAATGCCTGTTTTTTTTTACAATAGCACACGCGGTTGAGAGTAACCGCAGCAGGTGGAGTGTGTAGCCGATGTTTTACTGCAGCCTTGGGGCGGATCTCATTTGAAATTAGTATTTAGTAACGCGAAATTTGGCAGGTGATTTTCATACATGCTAATCGATGTATGCTTGAAATTATAAGTAAAGGTCGATTTAGACAAGACAATTTCATGACTCAAAAGTTAGTTAAGATGCGAGACAATATAAATTGTCTCGTACCATACAGTAAAATATTTGAAATATTGAATTGGATGGTAGATCGAATGAAAAATATAACGCGTTCTATTTGTCAAGGACAAATTGTATGAGAGGAGGATATATGAATTCATTTCTTGAACAACTTTTGAGCTAAGAAATTGTCCTTGTGTAAAACGACCTTAAGTATACGTGGTGCCCACATACCGACACACATCGAAGAATACGAAAGAGGGAAGATAGGGAAAAAGTGATAAGACATCATGCCAGACTGCTCACAAAATAAAATAGGGCATAAGACACAAGACCGAAAATAAAGATAGATGATAGATTTAATCATTTTCCTAATGGAAGAACCAAGAAAACAAAAACTAGGGAGATGGTAATAACTATACATGATATCTGGTATGGGCACCAGACGATTTTCTAAATTACATTGACGTTATATACTTTTTTGACACATTTTGACACATTTTTTTAAAGCGAAAATTGTCGCATGTTAATTGTAGTAATGAAAATGAAAATATGAAAAAATTTAGTGAATTTTTGAGCAAATATATATATATATATATATATATATATATATATATATATATATATATATATATGTGTGTGTGTGTGTGTGTTCCCGTCCGGATTCAGTTGCAAAGAGGGAACATATTTAATTAAGAGGAAATACCTTCTTCGTTATTATCTTCTTTGTTGAAGTAATTGCTGATTATTCTGCCATTTTCAGATCAAAACTAAATCTTTTGTCGTCATACATATGGGTCGATCACCAGAGGCTGTTTTATAAACATTTATTTTTAATATGGACACACCGTAAATATTTTAGTGGCGTCATTTCATGGATAAAACCTTGTATGTTCGTAGGAATTTCTTTCTCGTCTCCTGTATCCGTCGATCGCGCCTCGCTACCAATAATATCTTGCTCCCAATAGGTTTCAGTAAACCACAAACGGCATTTCTGGAAAACCGCAGCGCGCCGAAAAACTGCCGTGCTACCGGTCCGGTAGCTTTCAACATATTATATTGAAGAGTATTTCGTAATGCGATATTGTGGCGAGTCGAAATCGATTATAGACAGATTTATGATTGATATGAATTGAGTAGCATCGGGTTACAATGGCAGAAATTATGAAATATCGTTCATTGTACTTTTACTTTCTGATGGTGTATAATATTGTATATTTGGCGTATGGAATATGCAATTATAGCACACATAAGATTTTATTTTTATTATTATTATTATTATAAGGAAAGTATTATTATGACGAACAAATTTTCGAAATGTTAAACAAAGAAATTCTACTAAATATTTATCTTTATAATATTATTATTATTAATGTACCCTGCACATTGCCTTCGAAGGCTACCGCAAATTATTCCACTATGTCGTGAGATGTGTGTGAGATAACAAGTGTCGTAACTTCTAAAATTAATTTTCAGGTTTTGATTTTTGTTTAGATGAATGAATTATGTATATTTTAACAATCCTATAATCTTTTTTTGCGTTCAGAATAAAATTATTATTTAAATAAAACATAGATAACATTATACTCAATGGTAAAACAACTGCAATCTTTGCAATGCATTTATCTCAAAAATTGTTTCTGAAAGTTAGGACTTTGTCATCTCACAGTGCGATATGTAAATTAAAATAGATGAAAATGGCTGAGAGGCCGAGAAAAAAACTGATAGAGAGAGAAGTGCGGCAGATTAAAAAGGCACCTTACACGGTCAATAATACTGTTAATCCTAACACTGTCAGTATCTGCTTGAATCCTCCTTCAATATTTATCAAGTAATCAATCAACCGAATAAACATCAGTATTCTCTTCATTCCACCATTGCTATACCTTACACGATCAGTAATATTATTAATATTTTAGAATAATGAAAATTTTAAACATGTTATCGTACAGTAATACTGTCATTACTAGCCTATATCGAAAGTTAAAAGGCAATTAGATAATATATATATATATATATATATATATATATATATATATATATATATATATATATATATATATATAATACTGTCATTATTTTAAAATATTGACAGTATTATTGACCGTGTAAGGTGCCTTTTATATCGCGATTATTAATCTGCTTGGTAATTAATGACAGAACCAGTAGTCATATCTAATTGCAATCTTGAATGCATGTAGCTTGTAAATTTCACTTAGTTGATTACTGGGAGCAATAACTTGGCTTCACAACGAGACAGCGCTCTCTTCTCAATATGATTGATGCCAGGCGGGGGAGTTCTATGTGTGTGTGTATAAATAAAGAGGGCGGCGGGGGGCTGGTCAATGGGTGCGGCGCTTATCGCGTGCGTTTATGCTGTGCGGGATGGCTAAGTGCATTTGTACGCATAAGGAAATTAATATAGGCGCGCCCGCAGGGTCGTCCACCTTATCGCCCTTTATTTTCATCCGGGGGAGAAACTACATTTATTGTATTAGTTGTCAGCGAAGTCACGCACATACCACTTTTATTAAATTATTGGCGAATATATGGGAAAATAGTAATTATTTGCAAACACAATGCAATTTGTGGGATTGCAATTTTCTCAATTGCCCTTTTGATCACTAAATTATAACGAGTATTCAATAATTTTAAATTTTAATACTATTTTCATTGAATAATGGTATATATATATATAAATAATAATAATTTCAATATCTGAAACTGTAATTGTATTATACTAAATATCATATTTCTCGTAAATATTTCACCAGATATGTTATTTTTGATCTCTGTAAATACACACATGTATATACACAGTAATAAATTATTATTATTATTATTATTATAGTCGATACAGCAAGCAATATACTTAAAGTCGTTTTAGACAAGACAATTTCTTAGCTCAAAAGTTGTTCAAGAAATGAATTCATATATCCTCCTCCCATGCAATTTGACCTTGACAAATATAACGCGTTATATTTTTCCATTCGATCCACCATCCAATTCAATATTTCAAACAATTTGCTGCATAATACGAGACAATTTAGATTGTCTCGCATCTTGACTAACTTTTGAGTCAAGAAATTGTTTTGTCTAAAACGACCTTTACTATCAATTAAAAACAAATATAAACTGGGCCTGTAACTACTAAACTTGAAGTAGTAACAAAAGGTGGTTTGAAAACTTAGATTTCCCATTAAATTAAGCAAGTTTTATTTCCAACCGGAGGCTATGCGACGACGGTCTAAAGCTCGTCTTAGACAAGACAATTTCTTGACTCAAAAGTTAATCAAGATGCGAGACAATCTAAATTATCTCGCATTATACAGCAAATTATTTGAACTATTGAATTGGATGATAGGTCGAATGGAAAAATATAACGCGTTCTATTTGTCAAGGACACATTGTATGGGAGGAGGATGTATGAATTCATTTCTTGAACAACTTTTAAGCCCAGAAATTGTCTTGTCTAAAACGACCTTAAAGTTAAACAATTCCGATACTTCACACCGATGCTATTCCTTACATAATATTACTATTATATATAGTTTCTCAATTTTCTTGAAATAAAAATGAAATAATTACACACCAGTTTTAAAAAAACGCAACTGCCCAAAAAAATGTTTGATCTTGTAACAACGTTTTACGTAAGCCATCAATTAAGCCGCGCTCGAGATTGCATTTCGAGCAATTATGTGCGATATTAATTTTAGAAAATTTGCAGTCCGGATATTTCTCAGATTCGATTAAATCAGCCGTTATGCAATTGACGGACCTGCGCGATTTTGATAATTTTCTCTTCGATATTATTTACACGAGCGCCGCGCCGTGAGAGTGACTTAATCGCTCCAGCTACTGGACGCCTGCGGCCAGACGAATTCTTTTACAACGTCCTGTTGATTTGACCGCACAGACTATAGCCATTCTACAGCGCAGTGCATTTTAATAATTAAATATCCTTGAATAGGTTGAGGAGGAATGAATTACAATTAGTCAAATATAAAGCTGCATCTAAAATAATAATAATTAAAAAAAACTTCTATCTTTATAGAGCTATCAGCTGTGAGGCTTTTCTTCCGGTCAAGGGAGAAGCTCGGAGGAGTTTAATCATCCGGTATTTACCTTAACTTCACAGAAAACCTCTAACAAACTGTGAAAGGTGATTCGCGAAAATTCGTTCCCTGCTGGGGAAGGAACTCAAGCTCCCCAATGCTCAGTACGAGTCGGACGACGCCTTTAACTGAAATTTCAATTAATATGACTTGCAAAAAACAAATGTAATTTCTGTTTGAACCTGCGTTTATTTTCGTGCATTTAATTTTAAGTAAAAAATAAATAACTTGATTATATAAACAGCGCCATAATCACCCAACAAACAAAATTACAATTCCGTGCTCCAGTCTGTTCCCAGCTGCGGCCTTCGTAATTTGCCCATCACTGCCTCTATCATTACGCGATTAATTAAATCCGAGCACGCAACCTCTCTCAACTGTATAATCGAAAACACCACACCGCACAGGGTTGTTAACCCAAAAGCACAGTCCATCTCAATCCGTTTCCTGCTGGCTAAAGAGGAAGTCAATAATATGAATAAAAACCCGAGACAGCTCGAGCGGAACACAAGAGAGCGCTCAATTGTCCACAGCTTTAAACTTTTTAGGAATTCCTGGATTATTGGGAAAGCCACCAGTACACCAGTAATTGCTATTAATTAAACTGCATCCGCTACCAGTGGAAATATGCGAACGCCCTAAATTTACATTTCCTGCGGCTGATTGAGAGCAATTGCGTTGGGCAATAATTGTTGCATATGGGAAAACGGTCGTTTAGCGCTAAAAGATTACAACCTTGCCAATTTTAAAAAGCGAATAGTTGCGTAATTGTCGCAATTAATATAAATCATCTGGATTAAGAAAATGCGATCAATTAATGCGCCGTTTGTATATCCTGTAAGATTTTGTAATATTGGATTAAGCTTATTATAAAGCGAGTAACTAAATGAAATAAATATGTTATCGCCTAATTGGATGTATATTGCAAACATTTTATTCACTAATAATTTAATGCCTGATAGTCCAAATTATTATATAATTGTTCTATTCGTACCGATCCTAAAAGCTATTAGGAAATCAATTAGAAGTTATATGAAATGAAAGAGTGTTAGAATAATAAATATTTTAATCATATTATCGTACAGTAATACTGTCATTATTGTAAAATATTGACAGTAATATTGATTAATGTTTTGGTTAGAAATGCCTAGACATTTACATGTAACCTAGAACACTGGCAATTTATCTATCTATTTATGTATTATTTAAATAGATTTCCCCCAATAATGATCAACATAATTTATTTACAGGACTATCCGCATTGTCACCTAATATTATTGATTCTCCCGATAACAATGCTTTCGCTGCATAAAATAGCAGGGAGATAATATTTCAGGGAAATAATAATAATTGTTATTATCGTTTAGAATTGCAAAGATGTGTAGTAGCATTGTTTGTAACAGCTTATATCGTCGATGAGCTAATAATGATTGAGATCACAATTGATAAATAGACTGGTATGCTGGCGACGATGCCCCGCGGTTTTATTCCACCGTACCTATATTATTATCGTGTAACACAGTGCCCGTAAACACGAGAGACTGTAACGGCTCTAATTAACTAGATGTACACAGGATCAAATGTGTGGGTCACCCAAATTTTAACCTTTAGAATTAGACGTCTGCCTGATTTATTAAACATTAATCAATGTATACACCTATCAAAATCAACATTTTAAAACAGACATCGCGGTTTAAATGCCAAGGGTTTTCTTCAAAACAGTAGGTGAAAAGCTGAATGTTTTGTTATTCTTTTGATCAGTTGATTGCATAAAAATTACATTATTTTAATCACTTCTATAATAAAGGATGACTGTTGAATAATACTTGTTAAAAGTGTATTCAACAGTCATCCTTTATTTTATAATAGTAACATTTTTGTAATATAAAACAAATTTGAAGCACATATACATACAAAGTTTCTAATGAATATTCTGCCACCAGATAGTGTATATGATTATTAGAACTCTCGTTTACGAGGAATCCAAATATACTCTCACATTTGCTCTATCGTTTCAGGTGACGAAGTAATAACTATACACATTTGTCTCCTATGGCCATATTTGATAATGATAGGCAACAACGAATGAATTGTACTATCGATAGTACCAGCTCTGGTAACGACTAGGCAGCTAGTACTAGGGGAGTGCTGGCCTAGTATGGACAGCATTGGCAACACCTCGCCCGCCATGATCCTACAGCTTGTACGCAGAATTGACTGGTGGGATGAGGGAGTAGCCTTAAAGTAGGGTTTCACAATGGGCCCATTTTGAGGCGTAAGTGTCTGTAGCTATGCTACCCTCCAGTGAACTATCCAGAACTATTCAGAGAACTATCGATATTTGTCAAACTAGAGATATCTATCGACTAAAAACTGTCGATATCAATCAAATAAAAGCAGACTTCTGGTCAAAGTAATCATATCCTTTCTTTTATTTAGAGACTTATGCCTCAAAATGGGCCTATTTCGAGGCCTAAGGGTCTGTAGCTATGCTACCCTCCAGCCAACTATCAAGAATGATCCAGAGAACTATCAATAGTTGTCAAACTAGAGATATCTATCGATTAAAAACTGTCGATATCAATTTGACTTCTGGTCAAAGTAATTATGTCCTTTTTTTATTTGATTAAGAAGACACAATTATCACTAATTTGGCAGTCATTCCCTCCTAATTATCTTGCCGGACAATCCAATTAAACCAATTACTATTTGTTTTGCGAATGTTGGTGTGTTACCTGGAGCGTTTGTAATTGTCTCCATTGTGCGGCCCAGTACGAAAAATCAATTAGCCTCGTTAATCGAGTGTTGCGCACGGTTGTTGTTACTTAATGGGCCTAACCCGAGACGCCGCGGCCCGAATTAATAATTTCCTAGAAGGAACAATTCGTAATTGGAGAAGAGCGCGCGCGATTCTCGTGCTGACTCAGTACTAGTGGCCTTCATATTGGTACTAGTTTCGCGTCGAAGTGCTGAGCCATCGAATAATATATTATATAAATAAGTGTGAATAATAACATTCGTAATTTTAAATAGTAAATATAAACATCGCCGCCACAAAAATTAAGTGGAGAAGTGATTTGTGGTGATGAGAGCTGTAAATGAAACGTCGGTTTATGCTGAATTAAAATAAGAACACTTTTTTCCATTATAATGTTTATAGTGAGAACTTAATAAATAAGAACTAAATAACGCACTTATCACTTATCACTTATTCTTATGTTATGAACAACACGCTACAAAATATGCTAATTGATGTAGTGCTGCCAGAGGGCGTTTAAATTCCCTCCTAGGGAGTTAGTTGTATATTTTTTTACAAAATAATCGTTATTTCTACTGGTTACTTGTTTGCCTTTTCCTTAATTTATTTATTCATTTATTTATTTTATTATTTATACATTAACCATACCTCAGATACTAATATGCAAAAACATTTAATATGTTTAAAGAGGCAAATACCAAATTCATTCAATCCCAAATGTTTCGCTGTAATCGTTTCATTCAATAGTCGTCAATTCAATATTTCCAATTTCTTCATTCCACTTCTCATCAGATTAATTTCAGATCAAATCGACTATAATTATCCAATACACACCCTAAACGTGCTTAAAGGAGGACCAGTATACAGTAGTTTATTTTTTTTTATCTCAAATCACTTCAAAATAATAACAAATTTAGAGCGATTCAAAAATGCAATCTTCAAAAGACTTATAGAACCATATTCACTAGAGGAATACTTTAATCAAGTTCAAAATATTAAAATATTTTGTTGACAATATTTCAATATATAATATGTACGTACTATTATATATGTATTGTATGCATCTGAAATAAATAAATTTCTATTACTCTATTACTTATGGAAATGACAATGAACAAGACAAAGCATTAAAATTCAAGATGGGGAGACTGAAGAATACGAAATCAACAAGAGTGGGCAAGGAGACGCGCTATCAGCAACGTTATTCTACCTACTAATCGAATATACATCGCATGCTCTATGTATCGTCTCTTGTGTATCTTATTTTGTTCAATGCGTGTGCCGTAAATAAAGTTTATTATAATTATTAAGCACTATGTGGCTATTTAAAATATTGCAAAAAATCGTAGCTAATAGTTTTGATAATTCTAATGATATTTATGTGTTACTAGCTTAATTAGCTACAATAAGAGACATAATATGTTTATATAGCTAAATTATTAAGATCAGAATAATGAAAAGCGTAAAAAAGTAACCTCTCAAACTCATGTAGGCTATATAAAAATTGTATTATTTTTGAAAATTCTAACGACAGTTATGTGTTACTAGCTTAATTAGCTACAAAATGAGTTATTATATGATGATATTGCTAAATTATTAATATCAGAATAATGAAAAACGAAGAAAGTAATCTCTGACACTTGTGGGAGCTATTTAAAAAATTGCAAAAAATTGTAGTAATTATTTTTGAAAATTCTAATGACAGTGGTGTATTACTAGCTTAGTTAGCTACAAAACGAAATATAGTATGTGTATATAGTTAAAAGATTATGATCAGAATAATGAAAAATGAAAAAAGTAACCTCTGAAACTTATGTGGGCTATTTAAAAAATTGTAAAAAAACCGTAGGTATTATTTTTGAAAATTCTAATAACAGTTATTTGTTATTAGCTTAATTTTCTGAAAAAATAGATATTATATGTTTATGTAGCTAAATTATTAAGATCCGAATAATGAAAAACGGAAAAAGTAACCTATCACACTTATGTAGGCTATTTAAAAAATTGCAAAAATTGTAGCTATTATTTAAAAAAACAGTTATGTATTACAAGCTTAATTAGCAACAAAATGAGATATTATATGTTTATATAACTAAGTTATTAAGATTATAATAATGAAAAATGTATAAAAGTAATTTCTCACACTTAAGTGGGCTATTTAAAAAAATGCAAAAAATTTAAGGTATTAGTTTTGAAAATTCTAATAACAGTTATGTGTTACGAGCTTGGTTAGCTATAAAATGAGATACAACATGTTTATATAGCTAAATTATTAAAATCAGAATAATGAAAAATGTATAAAAGTAATCTCTCACACTTATGTGGGCTATTTAAAAAAATGCAAAAAATTGTAGGTATTAGTTTTGAAAATTCTAATGACAGTTATGTGTTACTAGCTTAGTTAGCTATAAAATGAGATATAATATGTTTATATAGCTTAATTATTAAGATCAGACTCATGAAAAACGTAAAGAAGTCACCTCTCAAACTTATGTGGGCTATTTAAAAAATTGCAAAAAATCGTAGCTATTATTTTTTTAAATTCTAATGACAGTTATATATTACGAGCTTAATTATCTACAAAATGAGATATTATTTGTTTATATAGCTAAGTTATTAAGATCAGAATAATGAAAAATGTATAAAAGTAACCTCTCAAACTTATGTGGGCGATTTAAAAAATTGCAAAAATTCGTAGCTATTATTATTTTTGATTCTAATGACAGTTGTGTGTTACGAGCTTAATTTTCTACAAAATGAGATATTAAATGTTTATATAAATAAGTTATAAAGATCATAATAATGAAAAATGTAATTTCTCACACTTAAGTGGGCTATTTAAAAAAATGCAAAAAATTTAAGGTATTAGTTTTGAAAATTCTAATAACAGTTATATGTTACGAGCTTGGTTAGCTATAAAATGAGATACAACATGTTTATATAGCTAAATTATTAAAATCAGAATAATGAAAAATGTATAAAAGTAATCTCTCTATTTAAAAAAATTCAAAACATTGTAGGTATTAGTTTCGAAAATTCTAATAAGAGTTATGTATTACTAGCTTAGTTAGCTATATAATGAGATATAATATGTTTTTATAGCTAAATTATTAAGATCCGACTAATGAAAAACGTAAAGCAGTCACCTCTCAAACTTATGTGGGCTATTTAAAAAATTGCAAAAAAATCGTAGTTATTATTTTTTTAAATTCTAATGACAGTTATGTGTTACGAGCTTAATTAGCTACAAAATGAGATATAATATGTTTATATAGCTAAATTATTAAGATCAGAATAATGAAAAATGTGTAAAAGTAATCTCCCACACTTAAGTGGGCTATTTAAAAAATTGCAAAAAATTGAAGGTATTAGTTTTGAAAATTTTAATGACAGTTATGTGTTACTAGCTTAGTTAGCTATAAAATGAAATATAATATGTTTATATAGCTAAATTATTAAGATCAGACTAATGAAAAGCGTAAAGAAGTAACCTCTCAAATTTATGTGAGCCATTTAAAATATTGCAAAAAAAAATCGTAGTTAATATTATTTTAACTTTTACTGACAGTTATGTGTTACTAGTTTAATTAGCTACAAAATGAGATATTATATGTTTATATAGCTAAATTATTAAGATCAGAATAATGAAAAGCGTAAAAAGTAACCTCTCAAACTTATGTGGGCTATTTAAAAAATCGTAGGTATTATTTTTGAAAATTCTAATGACAATTATGTATTACTAGTTTAATTAGCTACAAAATGAGATATAATATGTTTATATGGGTAAATTATTAAGATCAGAATAATGAAAAATGAAGAAAGTAATCTCTAACACTTATGTGAGCTATTTAAAAAGTTGCAAAAAAACCAAAGCTATTAGTTTTGAAAATTCTAGTGACATTTATGTGTTACTACATTTATAAGCTACAATATGAGATATAATATGTTAATATAACTAAATTATTAAGAACATAATAATGAAAGGCGTAAAAAAGTAACCTCTTAAACATATGTGGGCTATTTAAAAAATTGTAAAAAATCGTAGGTATTATTTTGGAAAATTCTAATGACATTTATGTATTACCAGCTTCAGTAGCTACAAAAGGAGATATTATATGTTTATATAGATACATTTTTAAGATCAGAATAATGAAAAGGGTAAGAAAGTAATTCCTCGATCTTATGTGAATATTTTTGAAAATTCTAATGACAGTTGTGTATTACCAGCTTAAGTAGCTACAAAAGGAGATATTATATGTTTATATAGATACATTTTTAAGATCACACTAATGAAAATGGTAAAAAAGTAATTCCTCAAACTTATGTGGGCTATTTAAAAAATTGCAAAATATCATAGGTACTATTTTTGAAATTTTTACTGACAGATATATATTACTAGCTTAATTAGCTACAAAATGAGATATAATATGTTTATATGGACAAATTATTAAAATCTGAATAACGAAGAAAGTAACCTCTCACACTTAAGTGAGCTATTCAAAAATTTCAAAAAAATCGTACTTATTATTTTTGAAAATTCTTGTGACATTTATGTGTTACTACCTTAATAAGCTACAATATGACATATAATATGTTAATATAACTAAATTATTAAGAATATAAAAATAAAGACGTAAAAAAGTAACCTCTTAAAAATATGTGGCCTATTTAAAAAATTGTAAAAAATCGTAGATATTATTTTGGAAAATTCTAATGACAGTTGTGTATTACCAGGTTAAGTAGCTACAAACGAAGATATTATATGTTTATATAGATACATTTTTAAGATCAGAATAATGAAAAGGGTAAAAAAGTAATTCCTCAAACTTATGCGGGCTATTTAAAAAATTGCAAAAAATCGTAGCTCTTATTTTTGAAAATTCTAATGACAGTCATGGGTTACTAGGTTGATTAGCTACAAAATGAGATCAAGTATGTTTATATAGTTAAATTATTAAGATCAAAATAAAGAAAAGCGCAAACAAGTAACCCCTCAAACTTATAAGGGCTATTTAAAAAATTGCAAAAAAACGTAGCTCTTATTTTTGAAAATTCTAATGATAGTTATGTATTACTAGCTTAATTAGCTACTAAATGAGATATAATAAGTTTATATAATTAAATTATTAAGGTCAGAACAGTGAAAACTGAAAAAAAGTATCCTCTAACACTGATGTGGGCTATTTAAAAATTTGCAAAAAATGTTAGGTATTATTTGTGAAAATTCTAATAACAGTTGTATGTTACGAGTTTAATTAGCTACAAAATGAGATATTATATATTTATATAGCTAAATTACTAACATCAGAATAATGAAAACCGTAAAAAGTAACCTCTCAAACTTATGTGGGATATTTAAAAATTTAAAAAAAAATGTAGCTATTATTCTTGAAAATTCTAATGGCAGTTCTGTATTACTAGCTTAATTAGCTACAAAATCAGATATAATATGTTCTTATAGCTAAATCATTAAGATCAGAATATTGAAAAACGTAAAAAAGTAACCTCTCAAACTTGTGTGTTAAAAAATTGCAAAAAAACGTAGCTATTATTTTTGAAAATTATAATGACAGTTTTGTGTTACGAGAATAGATATAAAGTGAGATATTATATGTTTATATAGCTAAATTATTAAGATCAGAATAATGAAAAATGAAAAAAAGTAACATCTCACACTTATGTTGAAAAAGAATTCGTAGCTTTCATTGTTGAAACTTGTAATGACAGCTATGTGTTACTAGGTTAATTAGCTATAAAATGAGATATAATATGTTTCTATAGCTAAATTAGTAAGATCAGAATAAAGAAAACCGCAAGAAGTAACCTCTCAAACTTATGTGGGCTATTTAAAAAATTGCAAAATATCGTAGGTATTATTTTTTTAAATTTTAATGATAGTTATGTGTTACTAGATTAATTAGCTAGAAAATGAGATATAATATGTTTATATAGCTGAATTATTAAGAGTACTAAATTCTTAAAGATCCGAAATATGGCAATTTATTTTGACATTCGTTGAATTATTTTAATTTTTATAATATAACAATAGAGTTAGGCGGAAAGGCCACAGGCCAATAGCCTAATAAAGATTGTTTTCTCTCTCTCAATAGAGTTAATATTATTAAACATTTACTAGATCTCTTAGTAATCGGTGCAGTCAACCTTTAAACGTTTTAGTAGTTGTACTAAATTTGTACTAAAAAGAACCTACTCGAGTTAAATTAAATCTTTTCTCAAATTAGTCGCGGATACATTAAACGGCGATCAAGATTTAACAGAGCGCGAAAATCTTGTTCTGTCATCAGGAAACAATTCCACAGCCTGTTATGATGTATTTTACGGTTCGATCTGTATTTATTGCATCCGCACGGGGACCTGCCCTGAATCGGACACTAATGGTCTTAATTACTAATTAAGTTTCTCTTAAAATCGATAATCGGAGCGCACGAGACAAAAAATATAACCATTGATTGGAGTAAAATTAATAGCGCAAAACAGGAACACGCGCGTTTCCTTTGCCGCAGGAGCGAGAATAATGATATATAGGATTGATTGCTTGTTAGACGAAATTCGTCCAACGCTGAAAGTACTTTCGTTGAATTACTTAATTAAATCTGGGATGTTATAGTACCTTTTTATGTTGAAATATGTAGTGTTGAAATCAGATTGTTGATGGTGTTTGGAAGCTTACCTGCAACAAATAGAAAACATGTGTTACAATATTATTAATTTCTTTAGAACTATAAATTATATAATCATGTAAAATTAGTATTTTAGTGGAACTAGTTAATTATAATATTTGTGCGCAAAATGAGGGCATGTTTTAAGTTTCGGGTGGGTCTAAGAGGGAATTTTTTCTTTTAAGTTAGAACAAAATATTGTCAATTTATTGGATTTATTGTATTTTAACCCTCAGTTGGTATGGTGACTACCTCAGCTGCTTATGGTATGGTGGGTCAATACTGACCCACACTCTTATGATTATTTTGTGTCCAAGGTTTTGCCGGTAAACACTTTTGGGCGATGATTGCTACATCTTTAGGATATTAATTAAACATTACTAGTGAAATTATGCATATTAAAGTAAAAATCACAGAAATAAGGAAGAAATCAGACAACTATAAATAATATTTGGCACTGATTATGTGATAAATAAATATAAACATTTGTTTCTAAAAAATATTGCGCTCTGGTTTAATTCTAATTGCACCCCAAGTCATCATAATATCTGAAAGAAAAAGATAAACTATATTTCTTTTCAAAAAAGTCTGAAGTGTTTTGTGTCATCATACTTTTAGTCTTTTAGTAGGGATAGTAATGGAAACAAAGTGGTTCGGGTCAGATTTGACCCTACCATACCAACTGAGGGTTAATTTAAGTTGGTGTAGTGTATTTTATTACTTATAGGGATAGTCTTAGTTTGCACAAATTTATGTCACATTTGTATGTAAGTTTGTTGATGCCAAATAAAGGTAAATTTATATAATTATAATATTATTCTAAACGATTAAGTCGGTAATGACTTCTTGAAAAAACCTAAAACCAGGTATTAAAACTTGCCTTAGTCAGGGTTCTGGGTAGAAGGTGTTCCGACTTTCAGTTTAGCTCCATATAGGAAAATCTCAAAAATAAATATGAAATTCGAATATATCTGGCATCCGTAACTAGTTATGAAGCCCTCGACATAAGAAAACGAGCAACAAAACTTTTTATAGGTAATTCCATAAACATTATTTCTGTTAATTATATCCGTCTTAATTTATACGTTTCATGCCCTAGGCCTTTAACGTGTAAACAATTTACTCTCAGCCACAGCTTCACTTTCACATTACTTGTGTGAATCACGGCGTTACACAGATGGGAAAAATCTCCGGCTTTCCAACGGTTGTCCTTAAAATAATTCGCAGGATAAGGCGAGATTTCTGCAAGCGAGTCCGCGTTGCTGTTTACAATAGAACTCTTCGATTTTAAAAGGCTACTGCGACCGGTTTTACATGACGAGCCCGCAGTTCCGCGAACGAATTTCTCGCAAACCGGGCACGTTCGACTTATTTATTGCTTCGCGGATTTTAAACGCGACAAATAAGTGCAGGAATTTAGAATTAACATAATGGCATTGGTTTTGAAAGTCCATTTTGTTTCTATTCACAAAAATCTGTGAGATTAATAGTTGCAAGTAGATCATTGCTATTGACTTCTCGTTCAAATTTCTAGTAAAAATTAATCAAGAGTTACGTGGGATAATAAATATACAAAATTTGGTTTTAAAATTTGCATACAGATGTGAATCTATATATATATATATATATATATATATATTATAGATATATAGATTGCATCCAGATGTGGATGCAAATTTTCTATGTTTATTATCCCACGTAACTCTTGATTAATGTTTACTAGAAATTTGAACGAGAAGTATATACATAGTTTTATAGTAAATGTATACACTGACCGGCACATAAAGTGCCCACCGCTTGTGTATTGAAAATAAATATGTTTTCTAAAATTTTATTGCAAATTTTCCATTTATAACACGTTTATTTTATGTGCCTTGGATCACTTCAATTTGATAGTCGATTAAAATTTAAGTTTTTTTTTCTTCAACGGGGTTAATTAAACATTAATTTGCGAATAATTGTTTGTGTCAACATTACAAAGTATTCTCATATAATATAATCAAATTATGCCATTATCGTCCACCGATGTCCCACGTATTTTTACAAGATGGTAGATAGGTATATATGTATTATTAAACTGATTTATTAAATTTTCATATAGATATAAGTGACAATTGCAAGAATAGTTGCAATAGTTATTTATTTACGGAATGAAATAATGAGTTATTATTTTTTATTATTAAATGTAACAATAACGTCGATATAAAAGATCATGGTATCATATATAATTGACTAATAATGGGAAAATGCATTAGATCAGGTAGTTTAAACAAGGTTTATACGCACGAACATCTGGCTTACATTATTAGCCACTACAATTCAAAAATTAAATATAGCCCTGTGGAATTTAAATATGAATGTAGCAATAATAATATAACTTAGGAAATTCCACTATTGCTAAATAGAAAAATAACATACTCCATGTGGTAATATTGGCTTAAAATTCAATTACATTCTCCAGAGGAGGGAAAACCGTCCTTCCGAGAATTTCGGCTCGCCGCCGCACCGTCCCCTAGGGGCTCCTATAAAAATGTCAAGGCGGGCGTCCGAATTAACACCCAACACTTGTACGAGATAGTATAAACATTCCAACACCTATTTTTTTTTAACGCGTTTTCTTATCGCCTTGGTTCAAACAGAAACCTGCGGTGTTGTTGTTGCAAACGTATAATTGATGTCATTATGCGTTAGTACCTCTTGTTGCGTTTTATTAAAATAATAAAGCCGCGCTCTCACGCCGGCAATAAACCAAATTGGACGGTAATTTGTGAGATTTCTAATAATTATGGGCTGTTATAAACATGGAGACTGCAAATGACTGTCGATGATTAACCAATTACTGAAGATAGAATGTAATCATAATAATAGTAACAATTGCGGAATTAATTGAAATATTTATTTGATATTTTTCTGATTAAATAAATCTTAAAACTTACGATATATTTAGCTGGAACTTTAAAAATGTGTCTGTATATTAAAAAAATAAATTTAAAATACATAGCGTGTGTTCCCGAAATCGGTTGCAAAGAGGGAAAACAAATTTATTTGTCATTTTAGAGAAAAACGCAAGAGGAAATACCTTCTCCGCTTCATTTGTACCTATATCATCTAATTCCGAAAAGTGTACTCACTGAAAACAGGTGTGAAAATGTGAATATGATAAAATTTCATGTATTTCCCCAGTTTAAGCTCGTGCAGAAATTTAGAATTAACATAATGGCATCATTGGTTTTGAAAGTCAAATTTGTTTCTATTCACAAAAATCTGTGGGATTAATAGTTGCAAATAGATCATTTCGATTGACTTCTCGTTCAAATTTCTAGTGAAAATTAATCAAGACCGAGTTACTTGAGATAATAAACATACAAAGTTTGGTTTGAAAATTTGCATACAGATGTTAATAGATATATATGTAGGCCCGTGTTTTCAGAAATAGTAAGAACGCGAAGCATGGGTTAGGTCGTTGAGTGTAAAATAATTATTTTTCACGTTAGGTTGAGGATGGAAAATTAATCTCTGAATGTAATGATAGAAAACATTGGAATTAAAAGTGCGTGTTTTGAGATTTATTGAATTTCAGTTGAAATGTTGTGTTATCTTTTTCTAAAGTCGTCCAAATCTACAGTGGCATTTTTGTTTGCTTCCAAGTAGTAAATTAATTAGCAGGTTCCTCAACAGCTTGTTAATAGATGTAAGAGGCCGAATAACTCCCCTTTTAACATAAATTGTCTCATTTGTGCTAACGATGCACATGCCCAAAGATGTCAATTTGTCCGGGCCGCCGGTATGTGCCCATTAATATGACGAATGGTCATTCCAGGAGCGGCCCAACCGATTGATTTATAATACCCTGTTCATCTTAAAATCGGTATGTTCACAAAACATACATGACATAATTGTGTACACATTTTTTTACCATTACATATATTTTTATAAAAACTATTATATTTATATTTAAATATAATATTATTATTTACATAAATGAAATAGAAGAAAACTAATCGAATATACAGAGTGTCCCTAAAGTATGAAATAAATTCAATAAAACCTTTATTTATAATTTTTCCAAAAATTAATCATGAAGAAGAGGCACTATTGAATATATAAATTTATATTTCTAGGACACGTAGATTTTTAATTTTAAATTGCCAATTTTTAATAAAAGTGTCAATTTTGTACTATACCGCGCGCACGGCGGATTGTTTGCGGGTCTGTAGTGACCAATTGGGGTGACCAATAAAATCCAAATTTTGAGGAATCTTTTATATATGTCTTGCCAACCATAATATATAGTTATATATTTTTATTAATAATTTTTACAGGCGTTGTTGTATAATATATGTTGTTGCGTAAATTATTATTTTTACCAGCCGACCCTCATACAATTGATTTGAAAAAATTACACAATGTTTATAACAAAATGACAATGTAAAGTGGAAAGTCTCAACCTGAACACCTTGGTCTTTCTATTTATTTTCTATTTTTAACTTTTCCGCCCCTATCTGGACATGACAATTTTAGAGGCAGGGTCGATAAAAAAGTATGTAACGTATTTTGTTTAATTTTTTTTTTTGGTCTTAATTCAGAACATATCAGTGCACTAGATTCCCGAAGGAAATTGGAATATTTTGATTATAAGTATTTTTTTTTCGGCGACCAAGTCGAACATGTTTCATTATTTTTATTTTTACCAGCCCACCGTCGTACTATTGATTTGAAAAAAAAAATACATAATGTGTATAAAGAAATGACAATGCAAAATGGAAAGTCTCAACCTGAGCAGCTTAATCCTTCTATTTATTTTTAATATTTAACTTTTCCGCTCCTATCTGGACATGCCGAATTTAGGGGCTGGGTCGATAAAAAAATTATGCAACATATTCTGTTTAATTTTTTTTTGGATCTTGGTTCAGAACATATCAGTGCACCAGATTCCCGAAGGAAATTGGAAAATGTTCATTATAAGTATTTTTTTCCGGCGACCAAGTCGAACAAGTTTCATTATTATTATTTTTACCAGGCCATCGTCATACAATTGATTTGAAAAAATTACACAATGTTTATAGCAAAATGACAATAGAAAATGGAAAGTTTCAACCTGAACGCCTTGTTCCTTCTATTTATTATTTATTTTTAACTTTTCCGCTCCTATCTGGACATCCCGATTTTAGAGGCTGGGTTGATAAAAAAAATTATGCAACATATTTTGTTTAATTCCCGAAGGAAATTGGAAAATTTTGATTATAAGTATTTTTTGTCTGGCGACGAAGTCAAACATGTTACATTAAAAAATTTTGAAAAAATTACACAATGTTTATAACAAAATGACAATGGAAAATGGAAAGTCTCAACCTGAGCACCTTGTTCCTTCTATTTATTTTTAATTTTTAACTTTTCCGCTCCTATCTGGACATCCCAATTTTTGAGGCTGGGTCAATAAAAAAATTATGTAACGTATTTTGTTGAATTTTTTTTTTGGATCTTAGTTCAGAAAATATCAGTGCACTAGATTCCCAAAGGAAATTTGAAAATTTTTATTATAAGTATTTTTTTTTTCGGCGACCAAGTCGAACATGCTTCATTATTATTATTTTTACCAGGCCACCGTCATACAATTGATTTGAAAAAATTACACAATGTTTATAAAAAAATGACAATGCAAAATGGAAAGTCACAACCTGAGCAGGTTGTTCCTTCTATTTATTTTTTATTTTTAACTTTTCCGCTCCTATCTGGACAAGCCTATTTTAGAGGCTGGGTTGATAAAAAAATTATGCAGCATATTTTGTTTAATTTTTTTTCAGATCTTACTTCCGAACATATCAGTGCACGAGATTCCCGAAGAAAATTGGAAAATTTTCATTATAAGTATATTTTTTTTCCGGCGACCAAATCGAACAAGTTTCATTATTATTATTTTTACCAGACCACCGTCATACAATTGATTTGAAAAATTTACACAATTACAAAATTTTGATTATAAGTACCTATTTTTATTTTTTTTTAAGTTGGAAATTTAAAATTAAAAATCGACGAGAAATATAAATTTATATATTCAATATTCATTAAACGATTATAACTATAAAATTTCTTTCATAGCAATAATTTGTTCCGCCACAATTTCCTGCAATTTTTTGTGCTACACATTCGTGGTAATCCCACATTATAAGTATTTTTTTTGTACGATTTGTACGATGCAAATGCCGTGCATGTCGTACTTGCACCATTATATTTTTTTGACTTGCATGCCGCGGAAAATCTGCAAGCGATGGATGTCGCGGTTGGCAGATTTAGTTGTATGCCGGCTGCTTTGCTTATTCGTCCCGCCTGACGGATTACGCGCCGGTCATATCTCACATCAGGCTCAAGGTTAGGTCATACCGACTCTTTCGCCATCGATAAATCTCTTCTTTTGTTGCAAAGCGCCAGGCACAAAGGGAATAAATGCTATCTCTCACGAGAGTTGTGCCCTAGCTTAGCTAGAAATTGCAGGAGTGGGCAAATATGTATGTATTTTAATAAGCTGCCTTATTTAGTGGTTTTAATAAATGGCATACTACATTTTTATGCCCGAGATATATTACAATAATAATAATATAGTGATTTATTTCACTGTTGCTATGCATAATATTTATAGCAACAAATTGGAAATAAATACAGACATATTTAACAATTAGAAATTGGAAATAAATACAAACATATTTAACAATTGTTGCAATCATTATTTATATTACTCGATTCCATAATTAATTCCAAAAATAATTGTATCTACTCATACAGAGATATCGATTCTTAATACAAAATAAAATCCAAGTCTTCTAAAATTTTCATGAAAATACATCGACGTTTACTGGGTGTAAACGTCGATCTACACATATTTGTTCAATTTTTTTGACTAATTCTGTTTGAAAACATATCAGTGTACCTGATGTCTGAAATAAATAGAGGCTGGGACGATAAAAAAATTATGCAACATATTTGGTTCAATTTTTTTACTGATCCTGGTTGAAAACATATCAGTGTACCTGATGTCTGAAGTAAATTGGAAAGTTTTGAATATATTTTTTAGGGCGACCAAGTCGAAAGTATTTCATTATTTTTTTTACCTGTTTCAGTATTGATATTGATTTGAAAAAATTACAAAATATTTATAAAAATATGACAATTGAAAATAAAAAGTCTGAATTTCTATGTATTTTCTTCGTATTTTTAACTTTTATGCTCATATCTCCCTATTCTCATGTTAGACGCTGGGGTGATAAAAAAAAGTATGCAACATATTTGGTTCAATGTTGTTACTAATTCTAGTTCAAAACATATCAGTGTACTAGATGCCTCAAAAAATTAGAAAATTTTGATTATAACAATTTTTTTGGGCGACCAAGTCGAAAGTATTTCATTATTTTTTTCCACCTGTTTCAGTATCGATATTGATTTGAAAAAATTACAAAATATTTATAAGAATATGACAATTGAAAATAAAAAATCTCTATTGTATTTTTCTTCGTATTTTTTTTTTAATTTTTAACTTTTACGCCCATATCTCCCTATTTCCATGTTAGACGCTGGGGTGATAAAAAAAAGTATGCAACATTTTTTTTTCAATGTTGTTACTAATCCTAGTTCAAAACATATCAGTGTACTAGATGCCTGGAATAAATTGGAAAATTTTGATTATAACAATTTTTTAGGGCGACCAAGTCGAAAGTATTTCTGTTTCAGTATCGATATTGATTTGAAAAAATTGCACAATAGTTATAAGAATATGACAATTGAAAATAAAAAATCTCTATTTCTATGTATTTTTCTTTGTATTTTTTTTTAATTTTCATTAAGAACCGATATAGCTGTATGAGTACATACAATTATTTTTGGATTATCCATATAATAAATTGTAATTGTTTAAAATTAGTAGCAGGTTTCCATAAACCTGCTACTAATTTTGTACAAACCGCCCCGTATTGTTCAGTTTACATACTAATATATGTGAATGTATTTTTTTTAAATGAATCCAAATAGATATTTGTAGCGGATATTATTATGATGAGCAAATGATAATAAATTCTAATATAAAACATGCGCCGCTGTGAAAATAAACCAACCAGGATGTGGACGCGTTGCACGGTGATGTTAGCATTTTATGGCGAATTGTAAGTTGAAGGTTGTTGGTTTCACGCGCGTAAAATGGAAATCATCATTTTGCAATTTTTTTTTTCAGTACACACGCTGCGCAACATTTTAATACAATTCCAATAACATCGTATTCAAATTACGTGGAAACCAAACAAAATACTAATTCGTTCCCAGCAAAATTTAAATATGCAAGAAACATAGTGTGAAATAATTCGAATGTATTTTAAAATTTACACAAGAAAAAAATCCTTTATAAGCTAGGATAGTATTTCATAATTTAATATTGTATTTGCATAAATGAGTTTTCTTACGAAACTTTCTTTCAATTTTTTATTAATTTTTTAACGCCCATCCATCGATATTCCTTCCGATTTTAGAGACTGGAGTGATAAAACAATTTTGTTCAAATTTTTTACTGATCCTAGTTCATAACATATCAGTGTACTAGATGTCTGAAAGAAATTAGAAAATTTTGATTATAAAATAAATATGCACATTTTTTATTAAATTTTTTTACTGATTCTGGTTTAATACATATCAGTGCACCAGATGTCTGAAATAAATTAGAAAATTTTGATTATACAATTTTTTTTGGGAGACCAACTCGAAAGTATTTCATTATTATTTTATTTCACCTGTTTCAGTATCGATATTGATTTGAAAAAATTACAAAATATTTATAAGAATATGACAATTGAAAATAAAAAATCTCGTTTTCTATTTATTTTTCTTTCTATTTTTTTTTTAAATTTTGAACTTTTACGCCCATATCTCGATATTCCGATGTTAAAGACTGGGGCGATGAAAAAAGTATGCAACATATTTGGTTAAAATTTTTTACTTATCCTAGTTCAAAACATATCAGTGTATTAGATGTCCGAAGGAAATTGGAAAATTTTGATTATAACTATTTTTTTTTTGGCGACCAAGTCAAGTGTATTTTATTTTATTTCTTTCACCTGTTTCAGTATCAATATTCATTTGAAAAAATTACAAAATATTTATAAGAATATGACAATTGAAAATAAAAAATATCGTTTTCTATTTATTTTTCTTTCTATTTTTTTTAATTTTGAACTATTACGCCCATATCTCGATATTCCCATGTTAGAGACTGGAGTGATAAAAAAAAGTATGCTACATATATGGATCAATTTTTTTACTCATCCTAGTTCAAAACATATCAGTGTACTAGATGCCCGAAGGAAATTAGAAAATCTTGATTAGAACTATTTTTTTTTGGCGACCAAGTCGAGTGTATTTTTTTAAATAAAATAAAAAATCTCATTTTCTATTTATTTTTCTTTCTATTTTTTTTTTAAATTTTGAACTTTTACGCCCATATTTCGATAATCCCATATTAAAGACTGGGGTGATAAAAAAAAGTATGCAACATATTTGGTTCAATTTTTTTTACTGATCCTAGTTCAAAACATATCAGTGTATTAGATGCCCAAAGGAAATTGGAAAATTTTGATTATAAGTATTTTTTTTTTGGCGACCAAGTCAAGTGTATTTTATTTTTTCTTCTTTCACCTGTTTCAGTATCGATATTAATTTGAAAAAATTACAAAATATTTATAAGAATATGACAATTGAAAATAAAAAATCTCGTTTTCTATTTATTTTTCATTCAATTTTTTTAAATTTTGAACTATTACGCCCCATATCTCGATATTCCCATGTTAAAGACTGGAGTGCTAAAAAAAGTATGCAACATATTTGGTTCAATTTTTTTACTCATCCTAGTTCAAAACATATCAGTGTATTAGATGCCTGGAGGAAATTGGAAAATTTTGATTATAACTATTTTTTCTTTGGCGACCAAGTCAAGTGTATTTTATTTTTTTTCTTTCACCTGTTTCAGTATCGATATTAATTTGAAAAAATTACAAAATATTTATAAGAATATGACAATTGAAAGCCAAAAATCTCGTTTTATATTTATTTTTCTATCAATTTATTTTTAAATTTTGAACTATTACGCCCATATCTCGATATTCCCATGTTAAAGACTGGGGTAATAAAAAAAGTATGCAACATATTTGGTTCAATTTTTTTACTCATCCTAGTTCAAAACATATCAGTGTATTAGATGCCTGGAGGAAATTGGAAAATTTTGATTATAACAATTTTTTTTGGGTACCAAGTCGAGTGTATTTTATTTTTTTTCTTTCACATGTTTCAGTATCGATATTGATTTGAAAAAATTACACAATATTTATAAGAATATGACAATTGAAAATAAAAAATCTCTTTTTCTATTTATTTTTCTTTCAATTTTTTTTTTAATTTTGAACTTTTACGCCCATATCTCGATAATCCCATCTTAAAGACTGGGGCAATAAAAAAAGTATGCAATATATTTGGTTCAATTTTTTTACTCATTCTAGTTCAAAACATATCAGTGTATTAGATGCCCGAAGGAAATTGGAAAATTTTGATTATAACTATTTTTCTTTGGCGACTAAGTCAAGTGTATTTTTTTTCTTCTTTCACATGTTTTAGTATCGATATTGATTTGAAAATATTACAAAATATTTATAAGAATATGACAATTGAAAATAAAAAATATCGTTTTCTATTTATTTTTCTTTCAATTCTTTTCTTAATTTTGAACTATTACGCCCATATCTCGATAATCCCATGTTAAAGACTAGGGTGATAAAAAAAAGTGTGCAACATATTTGGTTCAATTTTTTTACTCATCCTAGTTCAAAACATATCAGTAAATTAGATGCCCGACGGAAATTGGAAAATTTTGATTATAACTATTTTTTTTTTGGTGACCAAGTCAAGTGTATTTTATTTTTTTTCTTTCACATGTTTCAGTATCTATATTGATTTGAAAAAATTACAAAATATTTACAAGAATATGACAATTGAAAATAAAAAATCTCGTTTTGTATTAATTTTTCTTTAAATTTTTTTTTTTAATTTTCAACTATTACGCCCATATCTCGATAATCCCATGTTAAAGACTGGGGTGATAAAAAAAAGTGTGCAACATATTTGGTTCAATTTTTTTACTCATCCTAGTTCAAAACATATCAGTATATTAGATGCCCGACGGAAATTGGAAAATTTTGATTATAACTATTTTTTTTTTGGTGACCAAGTCAAGTGTATTTTATTTTTTTTTCTTTCACCTGTTTCAGTATCGATATTAATTTGAAAAAATTACAAAATATTTATAAGAATATGACAATTGAAAATAAAAAATCTCGTTTTCTATTTATTTTTCTTTCTATTTTTTTTTTAATTTTGAACTTTTACGCCCATATCTCGATATTCCCATGTTAGAGACTGGGGTGATAAAAAAAAAGTATGATACATATTTGGATCAATTTTTTTACTTATCCTAGTTAAAAACATATCAGTGTACTAGATGCCCGAAGGATATTGGAAAATTTTGATTATAACTATTTTTTTTTGGCGACCAAGTCAAGTGTATTTTTTACAGGTGAACTGTTTTAGTATCGATATTGATTTCAAAAAATTACAAAATATTTATAAGAATATGACAATTGAAAATAAAAAATCTAGTTTTCTATTTATTTTTCTTTCAATTTTTTTTTAAATTTTGAACTAATGTTAAAGACTGGGGTGATAAAAAAAATGCAACATATTTGGTTCAATTTTTTTACTCATCCTAGTTCAAAACATATCAGTGTGTTAGATGCCCGAAGGAAATTGAAAAATTTTGATTATAACTATTTTTTTTTTGGCGACCAAGTCAAGTGTATTTTATTTTTTTTCTTTCACCTGATTCAGTATCGATATTTATTTGAAAAAATTACACAATATTTATAACAATGTAACAATGGAAAATATATATATAAATATATATATAAAGTGTCTATATCTCCGTATATTTCTTTCTATTTTATTTTTATTTTTAACTTTTACGCCCATTATCGATATTCCGATGTTAGAGGTTGGGACTATACAAAAATTATGCAACATATTTTGTTTAATGTTTTTACTGATCCTAGTTCAAAACATATCAGTGTACTTGATGCCCGAAGGAAATTAGAAAATGTTCATCCCTCCGCGGGGATTTAGAGGCTGGGATCTTAGAGAATAACTTTACACTGGTTTATAAAACGTTATAAAACAGAATCGAACAAAAGATGTTTTATTACAGAAATTCTAATGGCTAATAATTTAGACAAATATTACTTTGGTTGTTTTTGCTATTTTGGAACAAAATTATGCTTGAAATTTGGCATTTATCATCGTATGCCAAATTTCAAGCATAATTTTGTTATATGACATCACCACATTTGTAAAATATATTATTAAATACCTATTTTTAATCAAATAATTTTGTTTCTCAATAAAAAAAATGCTTTACACGTTTCGCTTTGTTATTACCATCTGGCAATTGTGAATATTACACACCCAACAGAAATAAATCTTCAAACACCTCGCCTGTAAAGTGCATCTCCTTATGCATGTTAAATATAATATACCTGATTCAAATCATATTTACATACAATCCGTGATTACATATGCCACGCACACGCCCCACAGGGATATATTAACAATGTACGTTACGGAATTGCCTACAAGTGTTTTACGCGTTGTCGGTATGTAGCGGCAATTATCGATGTTAATATTTTTCCGCGGAGAAATTAATTATGCCGCAACGTGTTTCCGTTCGATTGAGGATCGAAAAACTGAACGTGTTAAAAATTAAAAGCTCACCGACCGTTTCAGATCTGGTTAATTGCACAAGAAGTGCCGGTTAATAGGCGCGGAAGAGTTACAAAGAATCCTGGTTTGTAATAAATTATATCGAATGACTAGATGAATATCCTTTAGGAGTTTACAAAAAAAAATATGCCGCCATCAATTGTTATTGCGATGTTATTTTCACTATTTATTTTTTGAAATCGTACCCCACCCCACCCCTCTTTAAATATATTTTATTATTACGATATTGGTGTGTATTGCTCTCCACCACGATTTGTTACTTTGAAACTTTGAAACAAATTAGAAGTTATAACGAGAACTGTTACTGATACGTTAATTTTGTCCAGGAGTATATTATATTAAGATATAATATAGAATATATACTATTAAATACTAAATCTCGTGAATGAACATTCCTCGAGCTCGTGGGCAAGTGAAACGTTCTCCCCAGTGTCGCCACTGGATTTATTCTCGGTATTGATTTGAATGAAATGAAGTGGCGGCCGCGGGCGCGAAAGGAATGTGGTGATCGCGGTCAGCCAAAAGTCTACTCACCTTGCCGCCGGCACGGGAAGTGACCTGTGTTCGGCTCTGGCGGTCTTCTGGGATTCTTCGATTGCACCGGTGCGTGGACTTTTGAAACAAGATCAAGTTGTTCGGAGGGACGTGACGCCCTTTTGCAGAACCGCATGCTAATGAACGCTTGTTAGCCAGCCACTGGTGATAATTTTAATCGGGTGTTCTGGGAAAAGGTCGTTCGGGGAAACTTTTGATTGTTGATTTATTCGGATTGGGCGACGAATTATGATGTCGTGATGTAAGATAGAATGTGATGACGGTAATCGTTTTGCAACTCCATAAAATTAATTTTGATATTAAGTTACAGCATATTAATCAGTTTCTCTTATACATGTTCAGGTTGTCCAGGTTTGACTTAATTAAAATTATTAGAATTAAAACATTTATTACTTTCCGAATACAGCTACTCAAAAAGAGTAAAAAATATAAAAAAATTCAAAATGTGACATTCTATCAGGATGACAGACGCCATATATTTACTATACACGAATCACCAGAAAAATGTCATGAAACAGGTATAGAAACTCATATACAGAAGGAAAAAACCAGAGAAGATGAAAAACATGAACATTCCACAAAAACTTATAAATCTAACGAGAATGAAAATGGAGGGTACCAACGCGGTAGTCTGAACAAGACAAAGAACATCAGAACATCAGAACATCAGAAAACCTCAATATAAACACAGGATTAAGATAAGAGGACGCACTATCAACAACACTATTGAACGTGGTCCTGGAAAGCGCTATAAGAAAGATAAAGGACATGGGAAACAAACGACAAACATGACACAAATACTGGCATATGCAGATGACATCGTGATAGTAAGTAGGAGCAAAATGTGCCTAGAAGAATGTTGAGAAACGCAGCAAAAGAAGCAGGATTATCCATAAATCAAGACAAAACAAAATACATGAAACACACAAGAAATGAGGACGCAAATGAAATAAAAGTACAATTAAATAACATCGGCATAGAAAAAGTGAACCTTTTTTTATTACCTAGGGACACAAATAAGCACACTCAACTATAATAGGGAAAGGGAACTAAAAATGAGGATACAAGTAGGGCACAGAACATACCTAATACACACAAGAAGCTATTTAAGTCCAGAAACCTTAGTAAGAGGACCAAAGTAAAAAATTACAGTTACAGTGGTAAAACCAACAGTAAGGTACGTGCTGGAAACGAGAAGCATGAGAAAAAAGGACGAGGAAGAATCTTAGAAAGAAGAATAATGATAGCGATTCTCGAACCAGAAAAAGTAAACGAAGAATGGATACCACTAACGAACACAGACGTACTAGAACAGATATAGTAAAAGAAATAAAATCGCGGATAATACAATGGTTTAGACATATAGTACAAAAGAAAATGATGGAAATGGAAGCTAAGAGAAAACAGATGGAGTGAAAGACCAAGGACAAGGTGGACAGACAAAGTGGAAAAAAAGACCTAAAAAACTGGAATGAAAAAGTACATAACAGGAAAGAATGCAAGAAGATAGTAGAAAGCGCAAAAACACACAAAGATCTATGACAGAAGTAATGAAGGACAAAAGAGGAAATCATGGGAATGGAAGCCAAGAAAAAACAGAAGGAGTGAAACACCGAGGACAAGGTGGACAGACAATGTAGAACAAGATCTACAAAAAACTAGGTGTACAAAACTGGAAAGAAAAAGCATATAACAGGAAAGAATGCAAAAAGATAGTAGAAAGCGTAAAAACACACAAAGATCTATGACAGAAGTAATGAAGGACAAAAGAGGAAATCATGGGAATGGAAGACAAGTGAAAACAGATGGAGTGAAAGACCAAGGACAAGGTAGACAGACAATGTAGAACAAGATCTACATAAACTAGGGGTCCAAAACTGTAAAGAAAAAGCACATAACAGGAAAGAATGGCAAGAAGATAGTAGAAAAGGCAAAAACACACACAAGATCTGTAACAGAAGTAATGAAGGAAAAAAGAGGCTGATCCCTTCAAACAAGTTCAAGAAATGAACGGTCGAAACCTCCCGGGGCTATAGAGCCAAATGAAGAAGATATATATATATATATAGATATATTGTTGTATTAAGAAAGGTTGACACTTGATTTATCTTTTTTACATAAGGTATAATAGATTGTTATTCTATCTAAATTAATTTGGATCTTTTCATTATCAAGATACTGCTCAAATTATCATCCTACTGCAAGAATCACTTGCCAAAGTATGGCTACAATCATCCCATTTGTAGATTAATGCGCTTATGCAATAAGTTGTAAGCACATCCCAGCTCCTTCCAACTGAAATGGATGGGAATTCTTAATTGGAGAAGGGTTGTAGCAAATCCAAAGAGATATAGCATAGTCATCGAGGAAGCCAAAACCCACCTAGGGTTGCAGAGCGCAAGGAAGATTTAGTTTAGAAGCAAACAAAATGTAAAATTTTTACTGATCTTCGCACAAAAAATATCAGTGTACCAGATGGCCGAAGGAAAATGGAAAAAAATACTTAGAATCAAAATTTTCCAATTTTCTTTGGCCATCTGATACATTGATATGTTTTATGCTAAAAACTAAGCAAAATATGTAGCATTTTTTTTTTATCGACTCGAATCGGATTATCGAGATATGAGCGTAAAAGTTAAAAATAAATAAAAAATAGAAAAAAAAAGACGTTGGGATAGAGACTTTCTATTGTACATTATTATATTGTTATAAACATTAAGCATTTTTTTCAAATCCATATTATTTGCGCGATTTGGTCAAAAATAATAATAATGACATACAAGTTAGTCGTCGAAATAAAAATACTTAGAATCAAAATTTTCCATTTTCCTTCCGCCATCTGGTACATTGATAAGTTTTGTGCAAAGATCAGTAAAAAAATTAAACAAAATATGTTGCATTATTTTTTTATCGACTCAGCTCCTAAAATCAGATTATCGAGATGTGAGCGTAAAAGTTAAAAATTAAAAAAAAAATAGAAAGAAAAATACGTTGGGATAGAGACTTTCTATTGTACATTGTTATATTATTATAAACATTAAGCATTTTTTTTCAAATCCATATCATTTGCGCGATTTGGTCAAAAATAATAATAATGATATACAAGTTAGTCGTCGAAATAAAAATACTTAGAATCAAAATTTTCCATTTTCCTTCAGCCATCTGATACAATGATATATTTTGTGCGAAGATCAGTAAAAAAAAATAAACAAAATATGATGCATTATTTTTTTATCGACTCGGCCTCTAAAATCGAATTATCGAGATATGAGCGTAAAAGTTAAAAATAAAAATAAAATAGAAAGAAAAATACGTTGGGATAGAGACTTTCTATTGTACATTGTTATATTATTATAAACATTAAGCATTTTTTTTCAAATCCATATCATTTGCGCGATTTGGTCAAAAATAATAATAATGATATACAAGTTAGTCGTCGAAATAAAAATACTTAGAATCAAAATTTTCCATTTTCCTTCGGCCATCTGGTACACTGATATGTTTCGTGCGAAGATCAGTAAAAAAAATTAAACAAAATATGTTGCATTATTTTTTTATCGGTTCAGCTTTTAAAATCGGATTATCGAGATATGAGCGAATGGTTAAAAATTAAACAAACAAAAAATAGAAAGATAAATACGTTTAGATAGAGACTTTCCATTTTACATTGTCATATTGTTGTAAATATTGAGCATTTTTTTTCAAATCTATATCATTTGCGCGACTTAGTCAAAAATAATAATTTACGTTACAACATATATTATACAACAACGCCTATAAAAATTATTTAAAATATATATATACATATATATATATATATATACATATATATATATATATATATATATATATATATTATATAAGTTATTATTGGGAAACAGCGATGGCAGTGAAACTCCCTTTATAATATATCAATATATTTCGCTCGTTTAATTTCGAGCATCATCAGGATAATCTACAATAGTACAAAGGGGTTTATAATTAATTGAACATGGTATAGATAAATATGGTGTTAACTTACTAAATTAAAATTATGTTAATTGCCAGTTTGTATGAACATACAATTAACTCTGTTTAGTAAGTTAACACCATATGTATCTATACCATGTTCAATTAATTATAAGCCCCATTGTACAATTATAGATTATCCTGCGTCGGCAAGACATAAACAAAGGATTCCTCAGAATTTTGATTTTTTGATACTCGTGGTATAGAGGCTGGGATCTTAGAGGCTAATTTCACGCCGGTCTCTTTCCATTGGTACAAACGGCTTGTAAACATCACATTTCCTGACTTAAGCCCTTTTGCCCAAACACCAGTGAATTTACATAAAGGACAGCACCTGGACAGCCAAATTATGTTTGCACGCGACTACCTAGGACCGGCCCTGAGAAAAAATTTAATGCAAAAGTGTCATATGCGTACTATTTTTTATTGTTTTATTTCAATATTAATGTAATACGAAGGTAAGGGCATACAAAAATCTATTTGCTTATCACAGCGATAACTATTTATCAACACCAGCCTTCACTATTTATCAATAGCTTATTCTGTATTAACTACTAAAATAATCCGATAATACATTATTGATTACAAAAATGAACATATAAACACCATAAAAACTTTCGTTGTTATTGCTGTATTTGTCTCAGCATAACTAATTATATTTATAGCCTGTGGACTATTACAAGTGATGTACGATTACAATTTATTACTGTAATTAGGACATGTTTGTTGTTAACGTAATTTGTACAAACGTTGCCCCCAAGACCTTATAAATCATTAGACAACTGTATGTAGCGTAATACTGATTTGTTTTAATCCAATTAAATAATCTGTACTGGCGAGACGCTATAGTCAAATAATATTCTATATTTACTATTATCATAATAATTAAAAATAATAAAAATATATTTTATGATCTGTAAGAAATCAACAAAAAGGCATTAGAGAAGAAGTTAAAAATTAATTTGTGTTTCTATTTTTAAGATTTACGTTATCAGCGTAAGTAGGAGAAAAATGTGCCTAGAAGGATGTTAAGCGACGCGAAAGAAGCAGGACTAGTCATAAACCAAAACAAGACAAAATACATGAAAAACACAGGAAAGGAGGACGCATAGAAAATATAATATAATTTATGTAAATTAATCCTAGTTTTCGTTAGATGTGTTAAAATCAAAATTTGTATGAATTTATTGTTTCAAATTAGTTCTCAGTATCTATATTTTGTTTAGGGTGGGTTCTACAATTGATATTTAACTGGAGAATAAGGCTATTCGTGGAATAAGTTTGACATTTTAAAGCCAATATCTCAAACTTATTCCACGAATAGCCTTATTCGCCAGTTAAATGTCAATTGTAGAATCAGCCCTTAATCTGTAAATATAACCAACCAACATTTTTATTATGACTTTGACAAGTAGACTAGAATATTTTTAATGCATTCGCGAAATTTGTAAAATATCCATAGAGTGACTTTTGAAATATTTACAATATTTTTAGGTTAATTAAACATTCAATTTCGTATTATTATTAATCCTGACTAAGCATTCAATAGTACGAAATCTAGCAACACCATCATTCAAATCGGATTTCTATGTGAAACCTCCCATAGAATTTAAATGTTATATCACTGGTGTTTGGGCAAAAGGGCTTAAGTCAGGAAATGTAAAGTTTACAAGCCGTTTGTACCAATAGAAAGAGCATTTTTTGGTTAAAATTATAAAAAACTTATTTTCGTAAATATTATGACTTAAATATAGAAAATTGCAGTTGTTAAACCTTGAATTTTCTCAAAAACTAATCAAAGTGGGATAATAGTAACCTAGAGTGTTGCCAAAATTTAGGGAGAAAAAAAAATAGGTACGATTTAAATACTCTATTCATGCATTATCATGAAATAAAGATTTGGTACTGAAATGCCGGTATTAAAAAATGTTATTGGAAACTAATAAGGAGGAAACAGAGAGGAAGATGTCAAACTGTAAAGCAGAAGTTTAAAGGACAATGAACATAAGCGTTTCATTTGAGAACACGGTTATGTTCAATGGCGTTTAAACTTCTGCTTTACAGTTTGACATCTTTCTCTCTGTTTCCTCCTTATTATTTTCCAAAACTCTTGTCAATACTCCACTATTCAATTATTCATGTCTTAGGGCCGGTTCTACAATTGACATTTAACTGGCAAATAAGGCTATTCGTGGAATAAGTTTGAGATATTGGCTTTAAAATCTGAAACTTATTCACGAATAGCCTTATTCTCCAGTTAAATGTCAATTGTAGAACCGGCCCTTATTATGATAAAATAATACCTTACAATTATACGAGACAGATTCATATAATTCATAAATAAAATTAGTCAATCATATAGTCATGAATGACTAATTTTATCTAAGAATAAAACAAACACTTAGTTGTGAACTTTTCAGTTAGAAATAAAAATTGTTTAGGTGCTGGCATATAAAGAATATTTTTGTTATTTATATAAATAACAACTATATTCTTTATATGCCAGCACCCAAACAATGTTTATTTCTAACTGAAATGTAATAATATTATTACATCGTAGGAAGGTGACCAAAGAACGAAAGCCAACGGCCTCTCGAGATACATATAAATAATAGTTGTTTGTTTTAAGTTCAGTATTCAATATAAATATTTGCTCTCAATAATTCAGGTGATTATACTAATGACACCTAAAACACTAACCTAACACTAACCTTGATGAATCAGCTGACGTATAATCCAGTACACGTGTGAATCTGCAATCGCACCCACGTAACACAAACACCAATTGTTCACCACACAAATTAACAACAATGTTCGAAATTATCGTAAACGATTGCGCGTGTTTACTAGAAGCAGATACCGCGGCGCGCAACGAGTTCAGTTCGACTGACCGTGTATCATCCGACCTGTGGCCCGCGAACCTGCGTGACTCATTGATCATCGTCTATCTCATCCGTTAGTAACAATTTAATAACAAAAACAATTTTTTGTCGGGTGTAGGGGAAAACCAATAAAGTAATAGTAAATATAGTGGAATATGTTACAAAAATATTTCGATGGGTATTTTTCAAACTTAGCTTTTGCAGTAGCAAACAATATATTATCTATTAAATTTATGAACAACAAATAATAACAATATATTATCCATTAAATTTATGGACAAAAAATAATAACAATATATTATCTATTAAATTTATGAACAAAAAATAATAACAATATATTTTCTATTAAATTTATGAACAAAGAACAAATTATACAAACTCGCCTTTATAGATCCGAGTCTTAAACTTCTGTATTGAAGGTCGATTTTTCAACTTTTGGCCAGTTGTGATCACTGTGCGGGGAAGAGCCACGATGATAACATTTCTGGAGTGAAGAATAAAAAAAGATTCTATCATTACAGGGCTATCAGCCGTGAGGCTTTTCCGCCGGTCAAGGGAGAAGCTCAGAGGAGTTTAATCACCCGGTATTTACCTTAACTTCAAAGAAAACCGCTGAAAACTGTGAAAGGTAATTCGCGAAAATTCTCCTTGGTGGGGATCGAATTCAGGCTACCCAGTGCTCGGTACGAGACGGACGATGCCTCTAAACACTCGGCTGGGTAAGTGGTTACAGGCATCGTCCGTCTCGTACTGTGCAAGGGGAAGCCTGAGTTCGATTCCCAGCGGGGAGGATTTTCGCGAATTACCTTTCACAGTTTTTCAGAGGTTTTCTGTGAAGTTAAGGTAAATACCGGGTGACGACGTCTCTAACCACTCGGCCACTGAGATGGGTGAATAGAGAATATAATCATAGAAAACAGAATCAGAAAGCTGGACATAAGAATGGAGCTAAAAGTACCCCCCACTGTTAGATCTTAATGGATCAAATTGACAAACAAAACCCTTACCGAATATACACTGAAAGCCCAATTGACAGAATTGTCAATTCCGAAATGTACCGAGCGCACACCATAAACTCCAGACGCACGACTGTCAAAATTATTAATTGACGCTGTAATGTAAATCCTGACTAAATTCCGTCGCATGCACGCCCCGACAAAAAATTCCCGTTTGAAATGGTGGTGGCACAGATAAACCCGACGCGCGTCAAGCTCCCTCGTCGCTCGTTCCGCAAGACGCGTGCATCCTTCAAGAAATTCGTCCCATGGCGCTCCCGCCGAAAGTGTCCTCATAACATCAACACGCTGCCCAGCGAGGTGCTGCAGCGTATTTTCTCTTACATCGCCCCGAAGGAGCTCTTCTTCAACGTGCGCCCCGTGTGCAAACACTTTCGCGACGTCGCGATGTCCTCACAACTTTGGCGACACATCGATGTGGGGAACGACATTTCAACGAATGTGATCAGGCAGTGGATTCGATCGGCCAAGCTGTTGAGGCATTTTGGGGCTCGGTTTAGGAATGACGCGAATATTTTAGCTGAAGAGGTTTGCATCCATATTATTGACTCAACTTACTTATTCCATAAGGAGCCTATGGCGTCCACTGTGGTTCTCATTTCTTGAGCTTTTCTTTTCATCTCCGTCTAAATTAGGTCACCGTTTTCTATCCCCTACATTACTATTGCCTTCAACGTTTGGGCTACTCTTGTTTTCTTTTTCGCACTGCTTGATATTCTAGGGCTTGTTAGGTGATATCATTTCCTTTTTCTGATCTCCTTCGTTATATGTTCTTGTTGGTTTCTATTTCAGAGTTCTTCATTTTAGATCTTATTTGGACGCTTATCTGTAGAAAGAAGCCCACCCACAAAATATGTTTGTTTCTCTTACCTTTTATTAGAGTTATTTTGTTTATCTTGAGCATAAAGGTAAGAGAAAAAGACATTCGGCTTCTTTATACAGAAAGGCGTCCAAATAAGGTAAATACCTTGCGATTATACTCCTATGAGCTTCTTCCTCTACCAGCAGAAAAGCCCATGATAGCTAAAATAAATATACGTTATTACATATATAAGTATGAACCCACCTCTTAGCAATCTACATATCTAGATTTCGATCTTATTAGATCTCATCAGTGTAGCTCAACTAGTGAGGATCATCCTCGCTAGCTGAGCTACACTGATGAGGTCTAATAAGAATTAGTTGTGTTATTGTAATTTACACTTTAGATTTCTAATAATGTTGATCAATTCAATTTATTCCTCTTAGATATCGAAAAGTTGCAAACAATTAGAGTCAATAACTCTGCACAACTGTGCAGGCACACCCTCCAGCTCCATCCTGCAAAGCATCCCCCTCTGCAACCTGGTCACCCGTTGCCCAAGACTGCACAGCTTCAACTTCAGCCAAAGCAGGTACCCTCAACAGCCGATCCACTATCACTAGTTTATGTGTAGGAACCCACGTTTCAGGTTTATGTCGTGCAAGTTTTTCCGACTGATCTCAAAGGATGCCCGCCACGGCGGTATCATGCGGAGATGTAATTACACGGGGCCCATGACCCCCAAACAGATGAAAGCGCTGTTCATTTCGATGAAGGAGTTTGAAATCAACGAGTCGGCTACTATTGGGAATGTTAATCTGAGCCATCGGTTGTTGTTGAAGGATATCGTGCAGAATATACAGAACCAGGAGAATCCGAATCAGATGATCGAGGATGTGTGGGAGAATATTAATTACGGGGAGATTCAGAATGTGGAGGAGGTTGATGCTCCGGCGCAACACGATTTCGGTATGGATATTGATGTTTGATGTAATATTTTTTTTTAAGTAAATTTATTAAATTATTTTGTCACCCAGTTAATGCTAAACAAATGTCACGACTCGTTTGAGATGATTAAAAAATGCGTGAAAAGGTAACCCAACCTTTTTACGCATTTTTTTATCATAAACCTTACACGGTCAATAATACTAGGAGCATGCAACCGACAGGAGACGCTGGTTCATGTTCTCTGTGAATGCCCCGCAGTCACCTCTGAAATGCTAGCTGCGGTTAAGCGTCATCCCTCTAAAAGTCATTCTACAGTTTTTCACAACAGTGGGATGGATGGAGGAATAGCAGCTGAAATGTCAACTGTGTGATGCACACAAGTAGACTAAGTGCTATGAGCCCCTGCAACCCTTTTGTTATTTAAAACCACCAAGCGTCATCCCTCCAAAAGCCATTCTACAGTTTTTCACAACAGTGGGATGGATGGAGGAATAGCAGCTGAAATGTCAACTGTGTGATGCACACAAGTGGACTAAGTGATATGAGCCCCTGCAACCCTTTTGTTATTAAAAACCACCAAGCGTCATCCCTCCAAAAGCCATTCTACAGTTTTTCACAACTATGGGCTGGATGGAAAAATGGCCACTAAAATTTCAACTGGCTAACGCACAACACAAGTGCTATGACCCCGTACAACCCTTTTGTTATTTACAACCATCAAGCATCATATTAATATTAAAAACACAAATTGTTGCTTCATAATTTAAAATAATTATGAATGTACATTTTTAAAAAATTTATTTATCTAACCTTTTGTTATAAATAGTCACATTGTGAATTTCAACAATGGGCTAATAATTAAATTCGCAATTTAGTCCTAAAAAAATATATTAACCTCATAATCATCACCTACCCACATAAATTAACATACTAATATTTAATTAAAAAGCAACAGTCGCTCTAAAAAGAGTATCCCGCATACAACAATAGCATAATACATTTTCCCTATCATCTAATAAATAAATTTCAGGCACAGTCGAGGCAACCTTTTTTGCAACAATTCCGCGTCGCCGAACAATACAATCGCAAACTTTCTTTTCGCCGGGGAAAGAAAAATGCTGGAACAATAAAGCCAAACGCGCCGCATTGTGTTACGTCTCGGGCATTAATTAAAGTTTATATATTGAGCAAATTAGTAGGAAAGTGTTGGGAATGGGGGTACGGCGATACTAATGGAGCGTGCCGGATAAAAAATCGCGGAAAAAGGAAGCTATCGTCAGGAATATGTGAACAAAAAAAATCAGTTTGCTAATTAGGGTTTGTTAGCGCATCTGCAAACTATCGCGTTACAACAGAACAACAACAAAAAAAGTGATGTGTAAAAATATCTTTGCGTCAGCAATTTGTGGAAGTTGTTGACATATTGGGAGCATATGCTGTGTGGGGCGTTTTTGCGTTTTAAAAGTGTTTGGGTTGGCATAAAAAGAAATATACACTCAACAGACAATAATAACATGAAATTATCATGTTGCAACTACGTTTGTTATAAAAGGGGTTTTATTACAATATGAGGACGCGCAGTAAACTGGCTTTAATTGCGGAATACGGGCGTCGTTTTCATCTAATTGCGATTTGGTGATAAAAACAGTAGTCTTAATTTAAATTTATAAAGCTGTTTATATTGTTTGATTTTGGACCGCTCTACATGCGGAATTAATTCATATAAACATAAATATTATAGTCACTTAGTCGATTAAGACTGTTATTCTTAGCATTTTCTAGTGGTGAATTGTCAACAATTTATTAATTCAAATTTTGGATGGTTAAGGCATCTACTTTGTGATAATACATTTTCAAGGATAAATACAACGATATTTTACTTCGTTTTTTATCACACTTCAGTTACACAACTGGTTTCGGCTAGACCCTAGCCATTTTCGAGCTCATCCGATTAGCGATCTGTTGCAATATCTTCAGTCAGCGGAGAAGTGTGATAAAAAACAAAGTAATCTATTAATTAATATTATCGGACCAAAACAGAGTTTTTGAGCTGAATCTTAGGGAGTGAAGGTAAGTTTAAAAAAAATCTAAATGCGATTTCGTCCTGTTTTTTTTTCAGTTGTTTGCTACTCTTAAAAGTCGGGCTATTCCGTGAACTTCGGGACGACGGTCACCTTATTTGAGTTCAAGTTTTGCACTTCTTTGGTCATATTAGCATATATTGCTCTTTACTTTCGTTGCATATAAATCTGTGTAAGAGTCTTGGATCGCCTTTATGATTTCGTGTCTATCTTCAATTCGGTTTGCCTTCTTGTCTTAATTCTGACGATCTCTTTTTATATATCTTGTTTCCTTTGTATTTTTCTAGTACTTGTTTTACGATTTGTAAAGGATGTTTCATTTCGAGGTATAGAACTTTGAATTTAAATGAAACACGGAAAATAATTTTAATGGCCACGAATGTGACTGTTTTTGAAAGATAATTTTATGCCATTAATGTTTAATTATTAATAGTGTATCTTGTTTTCTTGTATTTTTCTAGTACTTGTTTCACGATTTGTAAAGGATGTTTCATTTCGAGGTATAGAACTTTGAATTTAAATGAAACACGGAAAAATAATTGTAATGGCCACGAATGTAACTTTTTTGAAAGATAATTTTATACCATTAATGTTTAATTATTAATAGTTAGTTTATTAATGAGTACGGAGAAATGCGCGCGCGTTCGACAAGAATGATTTTTAATAACAAAAGTAGACAAATTCTTACATTTAATATAAAGAATAAATACATTTTTAATTGTTAAAAATCAAAACTACTTGAAGCATTATTTCAATTCACTTCAAACCTCAATTAAATAATGAATAAAAAATATAAACAAAAAACGTCTCGATGGGAATTCGAAGCTGCGGTCCTCCATTTTGAACTAACAGCACAAAAAGAAAACATATATAATAAGTCAGTCGACTTCAAAACATTGTCTTAGTTTTTATTATATAGGTATTAATTGGTTTAAAAATTGTAAACATGTACATACATTTAATTTATTATTATTATTATTATTATTTAAATTAATTGTGGTTTAATTTGTTTAAAAATTGTAAACATGTACATTTATTTAATTTATTATTATTATTATTTAAATTAGTGTTGGTTTAATTGGTTTAAAAATTGTAAACATGTACATTTATTTAATTTATTATTATTATTATTATTATTATTATTTAAATTAATTTTTAATTCTAAAGAATAATAAATATTAGGATACATTAATCAATGAATACACAATACACACAAAATTATAATAGGTTCTTTATTTAGCAAATTGCTAGATAAATGTTATACATTTAAAGGTAACTCCAGCCAGCCACTCAGAGGTAAATGTGTGTCCAAAGTGATAAATAATAATTTATAGCTTAGTCATCCTTTAAAAGTTTTTTCAGGCACGATGTAATCGCACAAAGTGGAAACCCGATGACATTATTAAAATCGCCATCAATTCTCTTCACGAATGAGCCTGCGATTCCTTGAATGGCATATGCACCCGCTTTGCCCCTAAAAATAAGTCAGTTGGTGGAAACAGTTACTATATATTAGATTTGACTTACATGCATTCGCCCGTTTCTACATACCCCAGAATTTCTTCTTCTGTTAATTTATTCATGTAGACTGTTGTTACCTCAACGAATTTTTCGTATTTCTCTCTGTATTTTATAGCTATACCTGTGTAGACTATGTGAGGTAAACCTGAGTTTGTTAGCCTAAGAGTAAAAGTAATAAAATTCATTCATAAAGTACAGATTTAATTTTTTGTAACAAAAATTTAAAAACATAAAAACTTGAAAATGTTATATTATATCAAATTTAATAGGTCATATAATTCAGAAAGTTGTGTGTTGCCCACGTTAAGTCAAAAATGTCATAAAAAGTCAAAAATATCAACAAAAAAGTCAAGTAGACTATGTGATGTAAAGCTAAGTTTGTTAACCTAAGAATAAAAGTAATAAAATGCATTAATAAAGTACAGATTTAATTAAAAGGAACAATTGCGCAACAACAAGTGACGTTATCGGTGTTTAAAGGACTATACGTAAATCGCGCGGGGAATTAGCGAAAATAGTTATATGTTAAATACAGTGATGAAATTGTAAATGGAAATGTGAAAATATGGGAAAATGTAGCAAATCGTGGGAAAATGTAGCAAATCGTGGGAAAATGTGAGAAAAATGGAAAACATCGGAAAAATGTAAGAAAATGTAAAAATGTAAAAATGTAAAAATGTAAAAATGTAAAAATGTAAAAATGTGAAAATGTCAAAATATCAAAATGTCAAAATGTAAAAAAATTTGAGAATGTCAAATTGTTAGAATGTCAGGATGTCGACAAAAAGTCGAAACTTCAGAAAGTAAAAATGTCAAAACTACTTTCATTATATCTTACGCCGCATATATGTAATAGCCACACGACAGTAATAGGAAGAAAAATTACAAAAGAATAATAAAATTTATTTAAAAATCTCCAATGTACCCTTTTCTAAAAATAACCGCGGCAGTTGTTAAAACAACTAGATTTCTACAATACGATATCGGTCTATAGGCAACTCTAGGTTCACCTCCATTAAAGCCCTGACATAGATTAGCGTTTATATATATATATATATATATATATATATATATATATATATATATATATATATATATATATATATAACGCTAATCTGTGGCCCTGGTTTCCTAGGAAGGGCCGCTTTTGACGTCATTTTTACGTCACAAAAACTCTTTTATACTTGTATATAAAAATCCGCGGTACTGGACGAGGAAAAAACATGCGTTCTAGAAGGATAATCAAGCACGAAAGCACGAGACGAACAGCCCAGAACAGTTCCCGAACAGTTCCCGAACGATAAACGACATTCACTAGAAAAACAAGATACAAATATCCTGTACACATTTCGTAAAGTTCGTACTTATCAAGTGCCTTCTGGCACATCTATAGTGAAATGATTCGCTAAATTTTAACGTCTCGGACTTGGGACTCCAAATCGTGTTCGTTCAGTCATTTAAAGATAAAGTCTACTCCGACGATTCAAGCAATAAAATACAGTGCAATTATGCGAAAACGTGATCAAAAATATCATGAAATTATATTCACAAGTGGTGCTATATTGAAGCATTAAGAGAAAATATAACAGCTGTTATTCGCGAAATACAGCCCGTAATATGCGAAAACCAGATGAGAATATTCTTCAAAAGGATGACCATTTGTAGGTGCGAAAACGTGATGAAAACTTTCATGAAAAAAAAAATAACCATTAGTAGGTATATTCACACGTGGAGTTATATTGAAGCACCAAGAGAAAATATAAGAGCTGTTATTCGCGAAATGCAGCCCCTAATATGGGAAAACCCGATGAATTTTTTTTCAAATGATGAACATTTGTAGGTACGAAAACGTGATGAAAACTGCCATGAAAAAAAAACCATGTGAAGGCATATTCACACGTAGTGCTATATTGAAGCACTAAGAAAAAATATAAGAGCTGTTATTTGCGAAATACAGCCCGTAATATGCGAAGACCTATGAAAATTTTCTTCAAAAGAATGACCATTTGTAGGTGCGAAAGCGTGATGAAAAATTTCATGAAAAAAATAACCATATTAGGTATATTCACACATGGTGTTATATTGAAGCACCAAGAGAAAATATAAGAGCTGTTATTCGCTAAATGCAGCCCCTAATATGCGAAAACCCGATGAATTTTTTTTTAAATGATGACCATTTGTAGATGCGAAAACGTGATGAGAAATGCCATGAAAAAAAAACCATTTGTAGGCATATTTTCGCATATTCACACGTGGTGCTATATTGAAGCACTAAGAGAAAATATAAGAGCTGTTATTCGCGAAATACAGCCCGTAATATGCGAAAACACTATGAACATTTTCTTCAAAAGGATGGCCATTTGTAGCTGCGAAAACGTGATGAAAAATGTCATGAAAAAAATAACCATTTGTAGGCATATTTCCGCATATTCACACGTGGTGCTATTTTGAAGCACTAAGAGAAAATATAAGAGCTGTTATTCGCGAAATACAGCCCGTAATATGCGAAAAGGCGATGAACATTTTCTTCAAAAGAATGACCATTTGTAGGTGCGAAAGCGTGATGAAAAATGTTATGAAAAAAATAACCATTTGTAGGCATATTTTCGCATATTCATACGTGATGATATATTGAGGCACTAAGAGAAAATATAAGAGCTGTTATTCCCGAAATACAGCCCGTAATATGCGAAAACCCTATGAACATTTTATTCAAAAGGATGACCATTTGTAGGTGCGAAAACGTGATGAAAAATTTCATGAAAAAAAATAACCATTAGTAAGTATATTCACACGTGGTGTTATATTGAAGCACCAAGAGAAAATATAAGAGCTGTTATTCGCGAAATGCAGCCCGTAATATGCGAAAACACTATGAACATTTTCTTCAAAAGGATGGCCATTTGTAGCTGCGAAAACGTTATGAAAAATGTCATGAAAAAAATAACCATTTGTAGGCATATTTTCGCATATTCACATGTGGTGCTATATTGAAGCACTAAGAGAAAATATAAGAGCTGTGCATGTGGTGCTATATTGAAGCACTAAGAGAAAATATAAGAGCTGTTATTCGCGAAATACAGCCCGTAATATGCGAAAAGCCGATGAACATTTTCTTCAAAAGAATAACCATTTGTAGGTGCGAAAGCGTGATGAAAAATGTCATGAAAAAAAAACATTTGTAGGCATATTTTCGCATATTCACACGTAGTGATATATTGAGGCACTAAGAGAAAATATAAGAGCTGTTATTCCCGAAATACAGCTCGTAATATGCGAAAACCCTATGAACATTTTATTCAAAAGGATGACCGTTTGTAGGTGCGAAAGCGTGATGAAAAATATCATGAAAAAAAACCATTTGTAGGTATATTTCCGCATATTCATACGTGGTGCTATATTCAAGCAACATATAAGAGCTGTTATTCACGAAATACAGCCCGTAATATGCGAAAACCCAATGAAAATTTTCTTCAAACAATGACCATTTGTAGGTGCGAAAACGTGATGAAAATGTCATGAAAAAATGACCATTTTTATGCATATTTCCGCATATTCACACATGGTGCTATATTGAAGAACTAATAGAAAATATAAGAGCTGTTATTCGCGAAATACAGCCCCTAATATGCGAAAACCCGATGAAAATGTTCTTCAATAGGATGACCATTTGTAGGTGCGAAAACGTGATGAAAATGTCATGAAAAAATGACCATTTGTGGGCATATTTCCGCATATTCACACATGGTGCTATATTGAAGCACTAAGAGAAAATTTAAGAGCTGTTATTCGCGAAATACAGCCCCTAATATGCGAAAACCTATGAAAATTTTGTTCAAAATGATGACCATTTGTAGGTAAGAAAACGTAATGAAAAATGTCATGAACAAAATAACAATTTGTAGGCAAATTTCAATATATTCACACGTGGTCATATATTGAAGAACTAAGAGAAAATATATAAGCTGTTATTTACGAAATACAGACCGTAATATGCGAAAAACCGATGAAAATTTTCTTCAAAAGAATGACCATTTGTAGGTGCGAAAGCGTAATGAAAAATGTCATGAAAAAAAAAACATTTGTAGGCATATTTTCGCATATTCACACGTGGTGCTATATTCAAGCACAACATGTCATGAAAAAAATAACTATCTCTGGGCATATTTCCGCATATTCAAACGTGGTGCTATATTGAAGCAGTAAGAGAAAATATAACAGCTGTTATTCACGAAATACAGCCCCTAATATGGGAAAACCCGATGAAATTATTTTTCAAAAGGATGACCATTTGTTGGTGCGAAAACGTGATGAAAAATGCTATGAAAAAATAACAATTTGTAGGCATATTTCAATATCACGTGGTGATATATTGAAGCACTAAGAGAAAATATAAGAGCTGTTGTTCGCGAAATACCGGCCGTAATTTTCGCATATTCCCGATGAAAAATGTCTTCAAAAGAATGCCCATTTGTAGGTAGAGCAGACGTATTTTTGAAATATTTTGTGTTTCATTACTAACCTTTGTAGAATAAAATTAAAATATCACAAAAATATTGCGTTTTTCTATTGATTTAAAATAAAACGTTTTGTTAAATGACAACGTTAGATCCTTGAAAACGTAACGCGCATCAATATATTGGTCTATGACACTTTGTAGAAAACTACGAGAATGTTACTGGTAAATATTTACTTTCTAATTGTTGCAATGGCATCATCCTTATCCTTCGGCTTGCCATACATTTTCCCATCGCAACAAACCATGGTATCCATCCCAATAATAATATCGGCCACCTCGCCACTCGCAACTACTTTTGCATGCACTGCTTTGACTTTACAAAGCGCAGTCTCTTGTACATACTCGGAAAATGTATAACTGTTCCTATCCAGATTTTCCTCAAAGTCGGACACGACAACTTTAAATTCGATGCCCTGAAACAAAATATATTCTATTAATTGAAGTATCTGATATCACCATAAAACTATTGTTCAAATAAATAGTTAATAATTTAAAGGAATTCATTTTAAAATATTAATAAGTAAAATATGGAAGATCGTAAAGGTCGTTTTAGACAAGACAATTTCTTAGCTCAAAAGTTCTTCCAGAAATGAATTAATATATCCTTCTAACATACAATTTGTCCTTGACAAATTGAACGAGTTATATTTTTTCATTCGATCTACCATCCAATTCAATATATTTCAAATAATTTTCTGTATGATACGAGACAATTTAGATTATCTCGCATCTTGACTAAAGATCGTTGTAGACAAGACAATTTCTTGACTCAAAAGTTAGTCAAGATGCGAGACAATCTAAGTTGTCTCGAATCATACAGCAAATTATATGAAATATTGAATTGGATAGTAGATCGAATGGAAAAATATAACGCTTTCTATTTGTCAAGGACAAATTGTATGGGAGGAGGATATATGAATTCATTTCTTGAACAACTTTTGAGCTAAGAAAATGTCTTGTCTGAAACGACCTTAAAGATCGTTTTAGACAATACAATTTCTTGACTCAAAAGTTAGTCAAGATGCGAGACAATCTAAATTATCTCGTATCATACAGCAAATTATTTGAAATATTTAATTGGATGGTAGATTGAATGGAAAAATATAACGCCTTATATTTGTCAAGAGAAGGATATATGAATTCATTTCTTGAACAATTTTTGAACTAAGAAATTGTCTTGTCTAAAACGACCTTAACTTTTGAGTCAAGAAATTGTCTTGTCTAAAACGACCTTAAGAAACGTCTACATTTACGGAACGGCCATTTATTTTAAGCGGGCCATACACGTTCCGGTATACCGGAGAGGTTTACCTGCGCAAAGACCTGTACAGGTAAACCGAAGCGTGTGTGTGGACAAGTTGGGTAAAACTGCACAGGCGTAGTGACCTGTACAGGCGACCGGAGAAGAATCAGCCGGCCATACACGTTCCGGTAAACCGGAGAGATAATCCTGTCGGTTTTCCTCTACGGTATATCTGCACACTGCCTTGCACACACACAGTAGGGTAAACAGTACTGGGCTACATATTTGTCGTTTTGTAATAAAAATATAGTATATAGTAGTTTCGGGAATAATGTCGAGATTATTTCAAGTTAAACCGGAAAAATTACAGGAATTGAAATAAAATTTTAAATAAAAAAATTAAATTTGGAAACATTTATTTCATGCTAAAAAGTCGTGTTTGGCCTTATTTTGTAGGTATTTTAATTCCAAAGATAATTCCGAAAAAATATTGTTATAAAAAGTGCACTGTTTTGGCGGTAAAGCCGATGAAGCACTCGCTTTCGGGTAGAAAGAATCGAATTTTAATTCTTCTCCGGTCGCCCGTACAGGTCACTACGCCTGTGCTGGTTTACCGAAACTTGTCCACACACACGCTCCAGTTTACCTGTGCAGGCGTACCTCTTCGGTATAGCGCAACGCGTATGGCTGGCTCCAGGGACTGTGCAGGCAAACCGAAGAGGAAAACCGTCCGGTTTACCTCTCCGGTATACCGGAACGTGTATGGCCCGCTTCATTTGCAATATACGCATTAGGTGTAGCTAGCGACATCTCTTACCGTGGGGCGCAGAATGGCGTGACGCTGCTTGGAACTCGTCGCTAAAATTATCTTCATTCCATCCAATTTGGCCTTCAGCGGGTTGAACATCCTGTTGGTTACCGACTTTACACCACGTAATATTATTTGTTGTTTGCTTTCACCGTGTGCCCGTCGTATGACGAAAACTGTGGGAGTTGATGATAATGTTGGGTGGGTTCTGCATCAACACACGACGAGTGTTACTCTGACGTAATGTCAGTGCTGTAGGTACATTTATCAACAGTGAACAGCTGATCACACGATGAAAAAATAATAGACTTTTCTTTGTGTAGACGTCAATAAATTATACATTATTTTATGACTACTTATATCTTATAACTACCGACGATTTTTTGTTAAAAAAAACAAACTAAAAATAATATATAATATATATATATATATATATATATATATATATATATATATATATATATATATATATATATATATATATATATATATATCGTTGGTAGTAGTTATATATATGATTTACCAATGGTAAAATTCTTATACAAAAATTTCTGACTCTAGTTTTATCCAAATGGGGGGCAGTGGACTCAAATTATTTTTGAACCAGTCAGGTGGAGGCATCCTCCTGCTTGAATTGTCCATATTCCATGTAGAATACGAGTTTAAAACGTGCGCAACAAATACTTATGGGATCAATAGCTATAAAGACACCTTACACAGTCAATAATACTGTCAATATTTGCTTCAATCCTCCTTTTATATTTATGAAGTAATCAATTATCCGGATAAAGATCTTCATTACATCATTACTATACGTTAGACGATAAGTAATACGGGCAACATTTTAGAATAATGAACATTTTAAACATATTATTGTACAGTAATACTGTCATTATTATAAAATATTGACAGTAATATTGATCGTGTAAGGTGCCTTATTGATACATTCATGGAACGTTGGTGAATACAGGGGTGAGAGTTTGAGTTTAATTGATACTGTTATATGGTGGCAAACATACAGAACCAGCAGAATCAGGCAATTAAAGAATGAAGCTTCAGATACAAATGTAGAAGGTATGATATTTTTTTAAACATCCGCTGTTACCTTCCTGATACTCTTGCCGATGGACATGGGTAAGCAAACTAAATAGAAAACATAACAAACACATAATTCACACATAACAAAACACAATTCATTTATAAAAAGCAACTAGACAAATATTTATTGTACGACCTCGTTAGTTATATATACTTTTTTTGTTTCAAAATTAAAAATTAAATAATAAATATTGCACCAATGCCTAATTGAACTCTAATAAAAATGATCTTTTCACAACATTTATTAAAACATTTGCCTAGCACTTTCCTACAGTTGTTTGTTTTTTTCATATATAAATTCATTTACACAATAATAATCATCATAATATAATAATATTGGAACGTATTACTTAAAATTAATATAATATATTGTATTTATATATTTTGTTTATTTATTAGAATTATGTGTTTAATTAAGTCGAGACCGTTTCGACCATTGATTTCTTAATGATTTCCCCGAGGTTCTCGTCGCAATCGTCCGCATCGGGGGATTTTTCAACACTAGTTGTTGTGTTTTCGGGGCCGTTCGGGAACGGGGTGTTGTTGGCGTCCTCGAACGCCGCTGCATACGGATACCTGCCGTGCAGTAGCTCGGAGAACGAGTCCATTTTATTGACCGGGCTTAAATTCGTGTATTGGTTTTCCTTTGTTTCGGTGAAGTTTTCTGGCTGCGTGGGGAAATGGTCGAAGCTGTTGTGTTGTTGCGTTTGGAAGGCGGCGTCGAGGCCGTGTGGTTTCGGGCCGAACTCCTGGGGATAGGGGTAGGGGTTGAAGACGGGGGAGAAGTCGGTGAAACCGGGCTGGTACGGTTGTGTGTATTGATTGGAAGGGTTTGTTGGATAGGGGGCGGCGCCGGCCGGGAAGCCGACGTCGGTGAAGCGAGGGTCGGGGAAGTGAAAGCCGTGGCTGGGTTGTTGGTGGAAATGTTTTCGGTCGGTCACCTCGCGTTCCTCACGGTAGCACTCTTCGCGAAATGTGTAGAGGTCTAATGAGTCCTCGCGGGCGGGTATGTTGGTGAATGCGGGTGGGGTATGCGGGATGGGTCCGGGGCCTTCGCCGGGGGCGCCGTAGTGGAGATTCGTGAAGCTGCCGTCGTGCACACAGCTTTCCACCTCCACGTGCGAGTTGAGGTTGACGTCGCGTAGTAAGCTGCTGTTGAATTTTCCGGTTGGTTTGGTGGTGGATTCGTCGGGTTTTCGGTATGCAACAAGGCGTTCACTTTCCATCCATTTTTTATCGGATACCTCTTCTTCAGCTTTTTGTTTCTTCTCTAGTTCGAGGCGCATTAGGGTGTGAATGAAATGGGTCCGTACTCGCACGGGGTTGAATTCGATGCGTCCGCTGGAATTCGCGCAATTGTCACGTGAACAGCCGCAAGGAAAATTCAATCTGTCCACCTGGCACTTAATACCGGCTTGGCTACACGAGCACGTATCAGGATCACAATATCCTTTACAACCGCATCCACAAAACTCCCGGGACGTCCGAATATCACGGCACTCATCCTTTTCAAGTGAATCAATTTTTCTCACTCCCGCTGCCCGTAGTAAAGCGCGACGCTGCCGCGTAGGAACCGGCTGTAGGAAATAATAGTTATCCAAGTCCATTTCGGACTCGGAGGCATCACTGGGTTCCTCGTCGCTATCACTGTCGTCACTGGAAGACGCCGCGTTACCACCAGCAACCTGTCGTTCGGATCGCAACTGTTGTAACAGCTGCCGGTGTATCCGACGCTGCTCCACCGCGTGTTCACTTATTGAAAATTTCTTACTGTGCGTATGTTGCGAGCCCATCCCTAACGTGGAGCCGCCTTGTGAGGGCACACAAGTAAAACCCTGTGCGCGTGGAAAATAATACACTGTAACGCTATCGAATGTAATCCCACGCTTTTTCTTGCATTTCGGTTGAAGAGTCTCATCACAGTCCTCAAGTTTTCTTTTCAAACTGCTTTTTATTGGGCTACGCTGTTTTTGGGCTTCTTCCAAAATCGCTCCAATATCTTTTTCCAGCGCGGTCTCATCAATTTTCGGCGATTGAAAACTGGTCGTTGGTATTTCAAAATCCGCGACTGCTGGCTCGTTAATTCTATCCAAAAACGATGTATCACTATCGCTCTCGCCTAAAGCCGTGGCCACGGTTGTCACTGTGCGGTCGTCGCATAACTCCAGCCCAAGACCTGAGTCGGATCCATCCGATCTATCATGCGGTTCTTCAGTGGTTAATTCTTCGACTGGTGGAAGACTCTCCGTCGCGGAATCTTCGCCGTCGTTTGATTGTGGCTCTGTGTAATCTAACTTCGAGTCGCTGGTGAAATCACCAGACTCTTTTGCACTCGGTGGTTTCTCAACAAAAACTTTAACGGACTCATTAATAACACTCGGGGTGACTTCGGTCACCAATTGCTCCGCGCTGTCCTTCGTGGTGATTGAACCCATTTCGTGAGGCTCGAAGGACGAATTTTCTAGTGGTAGGAATTTCGGTTTGTCCTCTTCTGTGGATGGACTATGAAGCTCTATGTCCGCAGACATTTTGCACTGGAACAGAAGAAATCAATAATTAATTTAAGGATTCATTGGTCCATATAATTAAATCTATGAGATTTATAAGTATATAGTTTTTATATCTGTTGTATTGAACAGTTTTGTGGGAAGAGAGAAATATTCAATGCCAGGTCACTTCTAGGACGATCCCTGATTGGCATTTTTACCAATATTTATCACTTTTCTAATTTATCATGTGACGAGTTTATGTTTTGTTTTAGGAAAAAATTCTACTTAGATTTTTTATTTGGTTCAAAATTGTCTATCCAACAGGCCGAAGTTGATTTTGATTGGAAAATTTTTATTTTATTTTTCTTCGCTTCTTCGGCTTTACCGTCACAACGGCACACTTTTTATAACAATATTTTCCCGGAATTTTCTTTGGAATTAAAAGATCTACAAAATGAGTTCAAGTACAATTTTCTAACATGAAATACAATTTTCAAAAATTCTAGGACGATCCCTGATTGGCATTTTTACCAATATTTACCACTTTTCTAATTTATCATGTGACATGTTTATGTTTTGTTTTAGGGAAAAATTCTACTAAGATATTTTATTTGGTTCAAAATTGTCTATCCAACAGGCCGAAGTTAATTTTGATTGGAAAATTTTTATTTTATTTTTCTTTGCCTCTTCGGCTTTACCGTCACAACGGCACACTTTTTATAACAATATTTTCCCGGAATTTTCGTTGGAATTAAAAGACCTACAAAATGAGTTTAAGTACAGCTTTCTAACATGAAATACAATTTTCAAAAATTTGCTAAGGTCTGTAGTTTTTCAGTTTCAATTTGATACAATTTCGACATTTTTCCAACCATCTAGACCTACAAAATTAATTCAAAGTACAACTTTCTGCCATGAAAAAATATTTTAAAAGTTTCAAACATTTGCCAATGTTTGTTCCTTTTAAGTTTCAATTTGATATAATTTCGAAGTTTTTCCAGCCATCTAGACTATATATCAGAATCAAATAACTTAGTTTCAGTGCCAAGCCTCTTCTAGGGCGACCCCTGCTTTCGCAATGTAGAATCGTTTTGGTATTTTTACCGATTTTTATCACTTTTATAATTTATCATGTGACGGGTTTATCTTTTGTTTTAGGGAAAAATTCTACTAAGATTTTTTAGTAGGTTCGAAATTGTCTATCCAACAGACCGAAGCTAATTTTGACTGGACAATTTTTATTTTATTTTTCTTAATTTCTTCGGCATTACCGCCATTACGGCACACTTTTTACAACAATATTTTTCAGGAATTTTATTTGGAATTTAAAGACCTACAAAATGAGATAGGCACAACTTTCTAACATGAAATTAAATTTACAAAGTTTCAAGAATTTGCCAAGGCCTGTAACTTTTGCGGTTCAATTTAACCCTTAAATTACTAAAAAAAAACTTCTATCTTTATAGGGCTATCAGCCATGAGGCTTTTCCGCCGGTCAAGGGAGAAGTTCAGAGGAGTTTAATTACCCGGTATTTACCTTAACTTCACAGAAAACCTCTGAAAACTGAAACTGTGAAAGGTGATTCGCGAAAATTCGCTCCCCGCTGGGGATCGACCTCAGGCTCCCCAATGCTCAGTACGAGACTGACGACGCCTCTAACCACTCGGTAAATGAAATATTTTGACCGAATCCAGCTTATCAGTCTAGTCATTTCGTATTGAGCATTGGGGAGCGTGTGTTCAAACCCCATCAGAGCAAATTTTCGCGAATCAATTTTCACAGTCTGTGAAGTTAATGTAAATACCGGGTGATTATACTCCTCCGAGCTTCTTCTTACTTGCGTAAAAGCCTCACAACTAAACCTCTTATCAGCCGATAAGAGGTTTAGTTTGAAAGTTGTATTTGTTTATTTTTAAAGAAATAAAATAATGTTATTTTCTTTTTTTTTAATAAGAAAATGTTTATTTTTTTTTAGAAATAAAAGAAGTGCTATTATCTAAAAATCAGAAATTTAGAAAATACAATTTAAAAAAATTAAAATAAAGTTTAAAATAATTTTCAACATACCACTTTGCTCAGTCCAATTATGTACCGAATATATTTTTCTATTAAATAAAATAATGTTCTTATTCTTTCTTTTTTAAATAAGAAAATACTTACTTTTTAAAGGATAAATAAAATGATTTATTACTTTGTTTTTTTATCACACTTCAGTTACACTTTACAACTAGTTTCGGCTAAGCTCTAGCCATTTTCGAGCTCGACTAGAGCTTAGCCGAGACTAGTTTTTAAAGTGTAACTAAAGTGTGATAAAAAAAAACAAAGTAAAAAATCGTTTTATTTATCCTTTAAAATGAATTATCATAAAGTAGACGCCTTAACAATCCAACTAACTTTTTTATTAAAAAAAAAAATGTTAGAAAAAAGGTTTTTTAAATAAAAAATTCAACTTTCAAAAATTAAAATAAAGGTCAAAATATTTTTTAAAATATCACTACGGTTTAATAATGTAACGAATATGTTATTAAATATTTATAGCCACTTATTAATTTTTTATTGCCCTCATCTCCTCACTGCTTTACTTAAGTTTGAGGATACACATATTAAAGGTAATTATCATTAATTGGCCATGGAATCTATACTTGACATGCAGTAGGGCAACATGCTGAATATTGTGTAAATTTATGCTATAAAAGTTTATCAATAGTGATTAAGGTTTATATTTACAATAACAAGTATAATTTTCATAATCCAACCAAGTTCGCCTACAAATCTCAAGGTGAAGATAGAGGAAAAATAAAGAGTGAAACATTTACGCTATTAAAAATAATTATATTGATATCTATGTTATATATATAATTGCATTTTAAATATTGTTATAAAACAATTCTTTAAAAGAGCTCAAAAAAACTCAGCCACTCAACTCATTTCACATCCAATCCACTTGGAGATTACACAGCCGCATATGGCAATTCACGCTCGCAGCAATTCATTTCCTCCTGCATTTATTTATACAGCGGTTCTGATAAATCGCGAACCATGCGATAACTCGTACCGCGTACATACGTGTTGATTATTTAAGAGGAAAAAATCGGATACATACTGTCTGCGACCTCCAAATTGCCAAAACGCATCATCACTGTACTGAGCGGCGTTCACACACATAACTACTGCGCGGTTACAACTTAACAAAATGGTTACAAGTGGATCTAGCTAAGGTGCACACGGTTTCCCCTCCCTATAGCGCTTGCGACGACGTAACTGTTTTTGTTCTAAAAGCGACTGAAACTCGAAAGTGCGCTCGGTGCTGGCCTGGCTGCATGAGTAATACATATTTGTAGAGATGGTCACGCAGCGCGCGTTATGGTTTCTAACTTGAATCATTCCAACTAGAATTCGATAAGAACATATTTATTTGAGGTAAAAGTAATATGACGTTTGATTTTAGGCATGTGGGAATCAATATTGACGTATATGTGTTACAAAACATAAATCAAGTGAAAACTAACATGTTCTTGTTCTTTGTTCATGCGCCAGGCATGAGATGTTGACGATGGAGAGAATGAATAGACTTCTCTATTTAAAACTGTCTTCGCGCTCCAACTTTTCCAAAGTTATTTAAAAATGTTCTAAATTATTACAAATACGCTGATTTTAATCGTCTTTAGGAAACTAATGGCTACTACAAAATCTAAATATTTAAATATTTTCCTGTGCTACAACCTGTTTTTTGTTTCTTCTAAAATTGCGCGGATCTCGTTTGTCATTTCTCGTTTCTCGGTACTCCATACCCTAGAAAACTGTTCTCAGTTCTAGTTTTTTTAGTACTCGATTTCAAGTTTTCAATTCTTCAATTCTATATTATTACTAAAATCCAGGCATTTAATTGAATTCGATTTCAAGTTTTCAATTCCTGAATATCCTCGATTCTATATTATTACAAAGTTCCAGGCATTGAATTCAATTCCATTTCTAGTTTTCAATTCCTGAATGTTCTTGACTCTATATTATTACAAAAATCCAGGCATTGAATTGAATTCGATTTCTAGTTTTCAATTCCTGAATGTTCTCGATTCTATATTATTACAAAAATCCAAGCATTGAATTGAATTCGATTTCAAGTTTTCAATTATTGAATATCCTCGATTCTATATTATTACAAAAATCCAGGCATTGAATGGTAAATTTTGTGACATGCTACTTTTATTCCACATCTAGCTCGAAAAGGAAATTAATTTGATCACGCAATATACTCTAACATTGGTAAGTTACATATTTCACATGATGAATCGTTATCAATCAGCTCATTGTGAAAGTGTTTTTCTATTTTCTGAAATTCGTCCTCCAAACAAAAAAAAACAGTACATGTTTTTCAATTCTTTTGTCTTCTCAAATCTCATAGACCAGATTTTTTTTTCGTATAAATGTATTCGGCCGCGCACAAAGTGCACCACTCACTGACCCAGTTTACCGATCTGCGAGGGGAGAGGTCGCCGATTGTGTTCAGAGGCCCGTCACCGCCGCTCGTCAGGCGCGGCGGGAGAGAAAAACACGCCGCCGATTTCCTCTCCGCGCCGCGAAATGGGCACGAGGCGGCTTTTCTACTGACACACTAATTCATATTTTACACTATCCGGCCGTACGGTATGACCTTGATGGTTTTCCAAAAAAAATTTAAAAAATCAACTACTTTTTGAACGACCTTGCACTAGTTGATGCCGCCCGCGCGCTATCTTAAGAGCCTCGAATGGTCTCGCGCGCGCGCCAAAGCCAACTCGATGAATCTAAACATATTGGTTTAATTTTGGCGCGCTGGGGAATTTCTATTCTCGGCAACGTAACCACTGCAAGGTTTTGTTATGAAAATCTGGTTGGCCATACGACGAATCGCACGTGTCTGTTTTAGATCATCGCACGGTGCGACGTGGATTTATTTCTTTATTCAAATAATTAAATGTGGCTAAATTTGAAAATAGACTAATATAAACAGACATCAGTGGTGTCATAGCTATTAATAATAGTGTGATTGAAAATATTCTTTATGACAGGGACTATTTCTAGTTGAGTTTTGTTATGTTCAAACATATTTGTACTGGAATAATAAATAAGAAACATATATAAGTGTGAACCCACCTCTTAGCAATCTACATATCTAGATTTCGATCTTATTAGATCTCGTCAGTGTAGCTCAGCTAGTGAGGATGAATTCACACAATATCTCGAGTGGTTATATACAAAAATAGTACAACTTACCCTCGAAAAGGGAAGTTGTACTATTTTAATAAATAAGAAGTTTATAAAACATATATAAGTGTATATATGTATATATGTTTTATACGATTGACCTTGTGCTGATATCTCAAGCACTTTGTTGGAATATTATTTCATAGAGGGCACTACCTGGTGATTCTGATGGCATGTGCATGTTATTACCATATGGGTGTGCATTGCTAATTGATGTGGTGCCGCCAGATGGCGTTTAAATTTCCTCCTAGGGGGTTAGTTGTACTATTTAAGAAGTTTATAATTTCAAAAATATATTGTTTTTTAATATTTGAAATAAAGAAACCTTGACTTGCTTAACTGATATAAAAGAAAACTCACGAGAAGACGACCAAATTTTACATATGAGCTTTATATTTTTACATTCCAAATACAGTTATATAAGGAGAATAGCTGAGAACGCGAGCTTGGGTTATCCCGTGAAAATTTTAGGAAAACTAATAGAGCAAAACACTCGATAAAACAATTTCCTATTGCGTCTATAACACGGGTCACTCCTTAAGAAGAAAAACCCAATCCAGTACAACAAAAAACAACATCCTTCACACCAGGTTTTCCAGATCAAAGATTGGTGAAAGCACTGCGAAGGAGACTTCTTTTAATTTGTTAAGTGTAATTGAGAATTATATTGATTAAAACATATATAAGTGAGAACCCACCTCTTAGCAATCTACATATCTAGATTTCGATCTTATTAGATCTCGTCAGTGTAGCTCAGCTAGTGAGGATGAATTCACACAATATCTCGAGTGGTTATATACAAAAATAGTACAACTTACCCTCGAAGAGCTGATATCTCAAGCACTCTGTTTAATATTATTCTCTAGAGGGCACTACCCGGTCATCCTGAAGACATGAGCATGTTGACGGTTATTACCATATGGGTGTACATTGCTAATTGATGTGGTGCCGCCAGATGGCGTTTAACTTCTCTCTTCTATTTTTATATTGATTAAGTTTTAAGTGGGTTCGATTCCCACCGGAGGGTGAAATTTTTAGAGCATTTTTCGATATATATTAGAATTATCAAGTTTATAGAATCTTATAATACTGTATACAACTGTGATTTAGAACAAGTTCTATTATAATTAAATCTACAATCACAATATCTTGTTGTTATCTAACAACATCTGTTGAAGAATGCAAACCTCCTTGCTTTCTTCCCCACTACCGCTGATAATCATAATCGTAAATAAATTCCGCAACCGTGTTCAATCTTATCTCTTTTGCGGTGCCGCGTGTCCGTGGGTTGATTTAAACGTGCGACGAACGGTCTGTTTTTCGGCCACTAAAGCATAATTGTGCGTACGTGTTGATGGTCATTGTTGTTTTTTTGTCGATTGACATGTTTGGTTTCACTGTCTCTTTCAAAATGTGTGGGTCACGCCAAAAAAAAAATATGCCGTCCTTGGGCAGATTTATTCGTGCCATTAAAACGCACGAATCATTGTGTAGCGCGCGCGAGCTTACGTGATTCTGATGATTTTTATTTTCGTTGCATTAACCAAAATTACGCAAATGGGTGTTACGTAATACAACAGTGGGCAGTTTGTAGTTTATTACTTTGGTATGAGTATGGATAGAGCATCATTGTCATCTAGTAATAAAATACTTTTCAGGTAATTCCTATATAGTGTGACAAGAGTATTGTCCTTCCGTTTAACTGGAGGGAACTAATAGGAAAATAAATTTAGAAAATTAATGAATTATGTTAGTAATTTCATGTTTGTCGTCCTATTTGAACATCTCTATTTCAAATAGTAGATAGTTGGTTTATAAGTGAAAATGTAGAGTATTCCTAGCCCTACAGATTGATGATAGACGCTTTTCTCTACCTCCTACCATTTTCGCGCTGTTGCGCTGAGAAAATGTGAATTTGATGAAATTTCATGTTTTTTCCCCTATTTATGCCATGTACTATTTACACGTTTTCGGGAATCGGCCCCACTGTGAAACAGGACGAACCAACGGACTGTACATGCCACTAAACTGATGTTTGTAATGCTCATCCACTATCGAACAGTCTTTCTTATCAATCTTGTTATATATATATATATATATATATATATATATATATATATATTAAATTACATAATATTTTACGTAGGCCATAGATGGATTGAGTCCGTTCTTTCCTTTAGCTCGTCCTCAAGGAACGCGAACCGAAGGAAGGAACGGACTCAATCCATATTGCGGCAGTAGTCACCTATAAACATAGGCTGAATACAATTTAACCTACATTCGGATTATTTGTGACGTTAATTTAAATTAATATCAATTAAATAAAACATTACATTTCAAAGTAATGCAACTTTATCTCTATAGAGAAAGTTTAACGTCATCTGACGGCAACCGCATTAATTAACAATGCACACATTCCCTATAATATATAAACGAAGACAATGTTTTAAAGTCGACCGATCTGTCGTTAATGACTTTTGTTGTGTTAGTGACAATTATTTTTATTACTGACAGTTTTCTTCGTTAAATGGGGACAAGAACAGCGCGATATGAGGATGTTGCGTCTATTGTTATCTTAGAAGTTGTAACTGCATAGTTTGAAGAAAAAGTAGAAATAGTAGGAGACACAATAGTACGTTTAATAATGTTTTGAGAAGAAAAGTATACAAATAATCACATGGGCTCAGAGGAATTGACGAGATTGTTAATTCATCATACACTATCGGACGATAAATATTTTTAAAACCATTTTTTATTATTATATTATTATATTCTGTTTCCAGGGAATACCTGATACATTATTTCAGCAAGTATTTCCGTTTTACGCCGCATTTTGAAAAATGTCCTCAAAAAGGGATTTAATAATAATAATAATAGACTACATTTTATTCTCCAAGAATTTAATAATACACAGATTCATAATTATTTATAAAAATTTAAAAAATATGGAATAATTTTGTGCGGATAATAATAAGAAATTAGCATCTGTATTCAGTATCAGTCTTTATTTATGCATTATAAATATATATTGAAAATTGTATCGTATGTAAAGCACTTTGAAATTACAGCAGACTGCAGGTGGCACACTGAGTAGTTAAGTCATTACCTGAGGTGATAATCATCTTGGTACGTGCATAAATTTAAACGATTGATCGACGGCACGAGACCATTTATTGAGGTAAAAATGAATACCATTCTTAAATCTACAGTTATTAGACTTTTAAAATCATTTGTCTATATTTAAATTAAATAAACCTAACCTGGACATTTCATTTATTATAATTTCGTTCTAATTCGTGTTTTTATGTGACTGTCTCACTGCAGTGTCTTCATAAGGCGCTTTCGTTTAGCATGGTTTATCATTGCTAGTCACCCCCGTGGGGAGCAGTATCGCTCAGGTCTTGCGCCGCCGGTTGTAAGGGCCGAGGTAGAATTATGCGCAGCGGAAGTGACAAATATAACCCGAACCAGACCAGAGTGATAAACGAAAGACACTATAGTAGTGATGCTAGTCATGGATTTTAATTTGTTTTCAACTTTTTTGTTAACAAAATAAAAGCTGTATCGAATGCTCTCGCAGTCGAAACGCGCGCTGGATCATACGTATAATTATTTTGATTGGTTTCGTTTGTGTATTTTTCGTGTAGGTTTCAATCAAACGCTTGTGTTCTAAACTCTCCTTTTCGTGCATTGCTTTTTGCGAGATTGGCGGTTTGAAACTCTAATTAAAATACCGTGCTTTTATAAATAACTGAGAGGGGTTTGAAGTTTACCGGGCTGTTGTTAGTAGCTAGTCATCATGGGGAGCCCTATCGCAGTACAGTTTTCGACTCATTTTACTGCTGTGGAACAAAAAATATTCGTAACTGCTGGAGAGGGACTTTATTTTATTTATTATTTATTCATGTTAGGTAGAGAGCAAGGGTTTAGCTGTCCCGTTTGATAGATTTCATTTAGTTGTTGTGATCACGTGTGTTATTTTTTGCTTATACTGTGTGGATATTGATATTATCACACAAGCGATAATGCATATAAATATATTACGACAATTTTACCATGACATATTTTAATATTACACACCACACATCAGGCTAGTAAGGGCTAGTAAACTATTTTATATCGAATTTCTCGACAAAAAGTCACTCTTTGAAACAAGTTTTGCTTAATCTGAAAAGTCTTTAGTATGCCTAAAGACTTTTCAGATTAAGCAAAACTTGTTTCAAAGAGTGACTTTTTGTCGAGAAATTCGATATAAAATAGTTACAGTAAAGTAAGTCCTATGATGACTATTTTTTCAGAGCAATATTTTCTATATTATGGTAAAAGCATTAATTTTTTTTGTTGGTTAATAAATTGTGTAGACAGTATTAGAAATGTAGGCTCGCGATATGAACAGGTTGGCATTTGCATGTAATCAATACGATTTCTAATGTAAACGTAATGCGACGAAAAAAAAAACGACAAATCGATTACGTCAATTTAAAGCTGGTTGCAGATAATTGTCGTGGAGATAATTGATATGATAATGACTCTGATAACAGCGAACTTGAAAAGTAATGCGTTAAAATTATATTCTATGAATTGCATTAAAGGTCGTTTTTGACAAGACCATTTCTTGACTCAAAGTCAAGATGCAATCTAAATTGTCTCGTATCATACAGCAAATTGTTTGAAATATTGAATTGGATGGTAGATCGAATGGAAAAATATAACGTGTTCAAGAACAAATTGTATGAGAGGAGGATATGTGAATTCATTTCTTGAACAACTTTTGAACTAAGAAATTGTCTTGTCTAAAACGACCTTAAGAACGCAGGGCACGATTTTTTTTTTAAACTTTCAATACATTATTTAGAATTTTACAACAATCATCAGATATATTTTCGTGTAGGCGTTAGTTTTTTTTAAATAATTTTTAATCATAAACATGTAAGTGAAATATTTGTAAAATCAAACGCAGGGCAATTCATAACTGGTAAACATATAGTAAATACAATGATAATTTTACTACCATATAAAATTAACTTGTTTTGCAATATCGTGCTTGTTTTAACACACTAGAAGATATTTTTGCATTTGCTATAATTATTTAATGATAGATAGATTTATTAATGTATGTGTTTTGTGTTTACAAGAACAGGAGCAGCAATACATAAGTCAACGAGAATAAATTAAAATACAATACAAAGTATGGATAAAGTAATGCAATATATCGTGCTTGTTTTTATCATACTAGAAGATATTTTAGCATTTGCTATAATTATTTAATCATATAAAGTAAGGATACAGTAATATAATCGTTTGAACAAGTTTGTTTCTATTTTTTGCGAAAATTCTCGTTTTAGGTCCCCTGATAATTTTAAGACCATATCTGGAAAGTGTGTGTCCGTCGTCCGTTTAACATAATTATTTCCTCTAGTTCTAATTTTCGAAACAAAAACTGTATCCATTGAAAAACTATGTTCGCTTGCATAGTTTTTTTTTAAATTTATATATTTTATAAATAAAATAACTAAACTAAATATATTATTATACAAAATTCATAATTTGTATTTAAAAAAAAATATACATACACAATTTCAAGCCGCTTAAAACAAATATTATTAATTCTGTATAATAACCCATGTATGTTTAGTTATTATTTTATTGTAATTTTTTTTCTCAAGCAGCTTGAAATTAATATTATGAATTTGATATAGATGTTTTATATTGTCTGAACTATTCCAAGAAGAGTGTTATCCTATGGAAAAACTATGGTAACACAGGTGGGGTGGGCGGGCGTCCCACACCAACCTGACTATACCCGTCCACTATTTCAAACTATGCGACTGATGGTGGGGTGGGCGGGTGTCCCCTACCAACCAAACTATAACCATCCACTATTTCAAACGACTTGAACTATACACTACATTGTTTCTCACATTTTTTTTATACATTAGGCGTAAATTAATAAATGAATTTAATTGAATCATAGAAAGTAATGGATAACAGCGTAGTGAATAGTTCAAGTCATTTGAAATAGTGGACGGGTATAGTTTGGTTGGTAGGGACCACCCACCCACCCCACCTTTGCTCGCATAGTTTTTACATAGGATAACACTCTTCTACGAATAACAAAACAATAAACAATATAAACAATAAACAATATAAAACGTCTGTATCCATTGAAAAAACTATTCGAGCGAAGGTGGGGTGGGCGGGCGGCCCCTACCAACCAAACTATGCCCGTCAACTATTTCAAACGACTTGAACTATGCATTACATTCTTTTTCACATATATCTTTTTAATTAGTCTTAAATTAATAAAGGACATTAATTTAATCAAAGAAAATAACGGCTTAATTAATTTTTGGTGGAACCAATTGCGAATTTTCGAGTTTGAAAAAAAAAAATTGGTAGAGGTGGAATTTTTGCAATAACAATTAAAAAATTAAAAATTCATTTTATGCTGCTAATCAATAGTCTTTAAGACGTTAATTAAAAATGCGAAGCTCGTTTGTGGATATCTCTTTCCCTTTTCACACCACAGACCTACAAAGTTCATAAAAATTTCTTGAAATTACCATTTTAGAAACGCCCATTTCGAGTTCTATATCAGTAAATATTTGTCGCATTGACTAGATTGCATTTTTGGATTCAGAGGGTAGATTTCTATTGGGGAATAGGATTAACCCCAATAGACATCTGTTAGTTTTAACGTGAGATGCAAAAAAACACGAACTCGCCAAACGAGTAGAGGTGGCATTTGTACAAAAATAGAAAATATATTTTAACTTGTCAATCAATAGTGATTAAGATGCTAATTAAAAATGTGAAGCTCGCTTGTAGATATCTCTTTCCGTTTCCAAACTACAGCCCCAAAAAGTTCGTAAAAATTGCTTGAAATTACCATTTGAGAAACACCCTTTTCGAGCTGTATCTCAGTAAGTGTTTATCGCACTGACTTCTATATTGTATTTTTGGATTCAGGAGGTAGCTTTCTATTTGGAAACAAGATTAACCTCTATCTACATCCGTTAGTTTTAAGGTGAGACGCGAAAAAACACGAAATCGCCAATGGGATAGAGGTGGAATTTGTACAAAAATTGGTAGAGGTAGAATTTTTACAATAAAAATTCATTTTATGCTACTAACCAATAGTCATTAAGATACTAATTCAAAATTCGAAACGTATTTGTGGATATCTCTTTCCGTTTTCACACCACAGCCCCTAAAGTTCGTAAAAATTGCTTGAAATTATCATTTTAGAAACGCCTTTTTCGAGTTTTATATCAGTAAATGTTTTCGCATCGACTTGTACATTATATTTTTGGATTCAGAGGTTCTACTGGAGAATATAATTAACTTCAATCTAGATCTGTTAGTTTTAATGTGAAATGCGAAAAACCACGAAATCGCCAAAGGGGTAGAGGTGGAATTTGTATAAAATTTAAAAATTAAAAAATTCATTTTATGCTGCCAACCAATAGTCATTAAGATACTAATTCAAAATTCGAAACGTATTTGTGGATATCTCTTTCCGTTTCCAAACCACAGCCCCACAAAGTTTGTAAAAATTGTTTGAAATTACCATTTCAGAATCGCCCTTTTCGAGCTGTATCTCAGTAAATATTTGTAGCACCGACTTCTAGATTGCATTTTTGGATTCAGGGGGTGGATTTCTATTTGGGAATAAGTTTAACCTTAATCCACATCCGTTACTTTTAAGGTGAGATGCGAAAAACCACGAAATCGCCAAAGGGGTAGAGGTGGAATTTGTACAAAAATTGGTAGAGATAGAATTTTCACAACAAACATTTAAAAATTCATTTTATGCTACTAACCAATAGTCATTAAGATACTAATTAAAAATTCGAAACGCATTTGTGGATATCTCTTTTCGTTTCCACACCACAGCCCCACAAAGATCGTAAATATTTCTTGAAATTACCATTTCAGAATCGCCCTTTTCGAGCTGTATCTCAGTAAGTGTTTGTCGCACTGACTTCTAGATTGTATTTTTGGATTCAGGGGGTGCCTTTCTATTTGGGAATAAGATTATCCTCAATCCAAATCTGTTAGTTTTAAGGTGAGATGCGAAAATACACGAAATTGCCAAAGAAGTAGAGGTGGAATTTGTACAAAAATTAAAGAAATCATTTTATACTGTCAATCAATAGTCATTAAGATGATAATTAAAAATGCGAAGCTCGTTTGCGGATATCTCTTTCCATTTCCGCACCACAGCCCCAGCTCGTAATAATTGCTTGAAATTACCATTTGAGAAACGCCCTTTTTGAGCTGTATCTCAGTAAGTGTTTATCGCACTGACTTCTAGATTGTATTTTTGGATTCAGTGGGTGGCTTTCTATTTGGGATCAAGATTAACCTCAGTCTACATCGGTTAGTTTTAAGATGAGACGCGAAAAACCACGAAATCACCAAAGGGGTAGTGTCGATTTTTTATTTATAGTAAAAATCAATCATTTAAAAATTGATGTTTATGTTGCCAATCAAAAATTTAAAAATTGATGTTTATGTTGCCAATCAATAGTCCTCAATACGTTAATTAAAAATTCGAAACGCTTATGTGAATATCATGAATTAATAACAACAAATGTACAAAATTTTGATTAATAATTTCGAGCTTTCTGCTACAAATGAAAAAAAAATTCTGATAGAAATAACAATATCTATATCACATATATAAGTGTGGTGCCGCCAGATGACGTTTAACTTTCCCCCTAGGGGGTTAGTTGTATCATATTAATATCTATATCGATTTTTCAAACATTAACACTGGTTGGTTTTTATTCTCTCACTGGTATCTAGAGGGAATTAAGTAATACAGCCATTATAGTACAACAAAATTTCATATCGGTCATGGTATAACATGTCAATAATGCTGAATATCCTTCTATCGACGTTGCCTTGAAATTCCAAGAAAATTATTGAATGGTGTTTTCGTTTTAAATAACTGTCAGGATAAAAGTGTCATATAATAACATAAATGACAGGTCGGTTGGTTTCAAAACGTTGACCTTTATCTATAGATTGATAATTATATTCATTCGTATATTGAATTATTCAGAAATCATTCAGATTCATATATTATATTAATTTTAACACACTGTTGTAGTGCAGTGGTGGAATTTGTACAAAAATTTAAAATTAATTTTATGCTGCCAATCAATAGTAATTAAGGTGATAATTAAAAATGCGAAGCTCGTTTATTGATATCTCTTTCCGTTTCCACACCACAGCCAAACAATGTTCGTAAAAATTGCTTGATATTACCATTTCAGAATCGCCCTTTTCGAGCTGTATCTCAGTAAGTGTTTGTCGCACTGACTTCTAGATTGTATTTTTGGATTCAGGGGGTGGCTTAATTTAAGCATTAAATTCATGTTTTTTTTCAATCAAATAATTATCAACAATACACTTTTTTATAATAACAACGCGCTAAATACAAAATAATAATAATAGCTTTATTCTCTCATATAATAATTAGAATTAAACACATTGGGCCCAAGAATGAATGAAGTTCAGGTTTGAAATAATATACCGTTCTAGTTTAAGAATGAAATTCATGTTGTTTTTCAATCAAATAATTATCAACAATGTACTTTTTTAATAATTCCAAATAATAATAAATAGCTTTATTCTCTCTTCTAATAAATAGCTTTATTCTCGCTTCTAATAAATAGCTTTATTCTCTCTCTCATATCATAATTACAATTAAACACATTGGGCCTAAGAATAAATGAGGTACAGGTTTCAAATAATATACCGTTCCAGTTTAAGAAGTTTAAGAGTTTAAGAATTAAATTGTGTTTTTTTTGTAAATTACTTAGGGATTGTTCTAGTGAGGAGGGAATATATTGTAAATATTTGTATATTATTATTGATGTAGCGTTTTATTGTAATGCCTAATAAAGGTTGTTTTTAGTACTCATAGATTATAAATAAATCATTATCAATACCCTAGCCGTGCGTAACTACACACGTATAAATAGCACAACAGTGGTATCGCGTTATATAGAGGGGGAGGAGTAGCTTTAGTCACTTTAGTGTTTAGATCTTCCGCGGCCACACGTCAAAAAAACCCGTTTTTCGAAACAGATTCGCGTCATTGCTGCGCCGGTACAATTACGACGCCGCGCGGAGGCGGCTGGAATTGTGTGGCGTCCGCACAACAATGCCACCACACCACTGTCCCGATTCGAGTGACGGTTGGTACATGTTGCACGAAATACAACCTTATGAAAGCAAACAAAACTATATAAAGTATATTCACCTAACAATAACTTCCTGGCGGTCTGCTGCATACCCAAAAAAGCCACCTGGGGACGAGGGGCCGAACAGTAAAACTTATAAATTTTCCAAGCCGTTTGGCATTTTCTTTTAGTCACTGCGGTTCATTGTACTAGGCGCCCTAGAACTACAACACTCAACACAGGCGGCGGATTAGGTTTGTAAACTCCGAACAAGTGAGCGTGTACGCCGAGAGAAGCCATCCGGACGAGTATGCGCAGTGGCGTGCACGTGACGTACCAAAGCGGGTCTTGGAATTTTTGTAGAGATGTGCGCGGTGGGAGCGGCGCGGTGCGGCGGGAAAAATCAAATAATCGCGCCGTTTGAATTGAAACAAGCCCGGTTTTGCGGTCTGGGACCAGCAAGAGAGGCACCCACCTCGCATATTTACAGCCTGTGTTTGGATAGGTAGGTAAGGTGATGGAGATAGGGGGGACGCTTGACTCCGTACCGTAATCTACCCCACGTTAACGGCTCACTTTTTATGGTGCTGACAATATGAATGCAAATAGGGTAATAAAGGGAAATAAATATTACACATTTGAGTTGATTGGATGTGTCACTTAATCAATAATACTTGTACATTTTAAATTTATTTAATTTATAATTTAATGCCCAACATAATATCACCACCTTAAGACCTGATTTTCCCAGGAAAAATGTGCTACAAAAAAGTCTATAGAAATATTTTGACATGAAATTTAGTTATTTTTTAACTTGAAGTTATTTATTTATCTTTCTTTACGTATATTTCGGCATCAAACTTATTTCAATTGTCCCTTTGAATTTCGAGAGATTCGTTTTTAGCTCGTGATAAAAAAACAAAGTAAAAACTCGTTTTATTTATCCTTTAATTTCTAGAAACTAAAAAGGACAATTGAAATAATTAAATAAAATGTCAAAATGTTCATAAAGAATGTAACCATCATGAAATAAATCATTATTAATTAATGTAAATTTTATAGGTCCGCTTAAAACAAATTTCTCAAAATTCCAAGCTACTAATGAAATAATTTTGATAATATTTTGCTCCGCTAAAAAAATAATTTCTCGAAACTTACAATTACAATTCACTGGTGTTTGGAAAAAAGGGCTTAAGTCGTAATTTTTACGAAAATAAGGTTTTATTGTGAATTGGTACACATGGCTTGTAATTTTACGTTTCCTGAATACCAGTGAATTGAAATAATTTTTGAGGGTTTGTGATAGCAAGAACCAAGGTATGGATATTAGCATATGCAGATGATGTAGTGCTTGTGGCCAAGAGACTAGAAGAACTGCAAGAGATCTTTAATAGTATGAAAAGGTACATTCATAAGAGGTGATTAGTTGTGAATGTAGAAAAAATCAAATAGATGATGTTTAGAAATAAGGATCCTACCCTTATTTCTAAACATCATATAGGATATACATAGACTAGACGAGTTGAAATGGAAGTGAATAATGATTAACAAAGTGAATTGTTTTAAGTATTTAGGCATTTGGTTTGAATTAAGTTCAGAATGGCTTGAGATATAGCGAAGAGAAAATGGGAGAGGTGGTGAGATGGTAGCCTATTAATCGCGTATAAGGTCTAGAATGCGTGTGTGAAGCCAATATTGTTGTATGGAGTTGAAGTTTGGGGATTGTGAGATGAGATATAAATGAAATGTTGTGTAAGTACGAACATGAGCCAAGTGAACCATTTCAAGTGGGAATTACATTAAATATTATTATTTTTTTTCTTTTTTGTCTTTACATCTTTTTTTACATCCCTCGATACCGATAGTCCGAGATTGGACAAAGTCTACAAAGTCTACAAAGTGAAGAAAAACATGTTCTTTAGACATAAGTACATATTTCTATGTATATGTGTATATAATTACATATTGTACATACATCTATTAATAAATAAAATGTTATAGGTGACAGTTGTTTCTAATGGCAATGGCAGTCATTACTAATATAGTCGAATTATAGTATTTTTTAAAAATGTCTGTTTTATGCTAAAAATACAAAACACCTTATGCAGATCATACTCCTCATGATGTAAACAAGTGAATTATGGCGGGTAAATGTATTATGTATGAATCGCGCGGGCAATCCGTCCCCGAAAATGCTAACATTTTGTTAAATATAAGCCGTTTTCGTTTATCACTCTGGGCTGGTACGGGCTTATTGTCTCTTGTTCTATTTGCCGCTTCCGATGCGCACAATTATACCTCGGAGAGCGATACTGCAAGCCACGGGGGCGACTAGCAATGCTAAACGGAAGCGCCTATAGTAAGATGGAAATTTTAATGTTCAAAATTTAATTACTATTAACACAAATTTATTTAAAATGAATGATTTTCGGATATATTTCAGGAAATATTATGAATGTACTAATGTGAATACAGATTGTTTCTCACTCTCTCGAAAAAAAATTAATTTTGATTTTATATTAATTAATTAATATATTCGAAAACTCGAAAATATTTTTATTCCATTATTCACTACAAAATATTTACAAGTATGTATACGTTTACAGCTTTTAAAATGTTATATTGAAAATATCACCTTTCCAAAAGAGCAATTTTTGAATAAATAAACTACAAAAAATGTTATTTTAAATTACACACTTCAATATTATTTCACAAAAGTTGTTTTTATTTATTTAAATTTCACCATCTCGCCTCTGAGTGAGTATTTTATTACAAGCCTTTGATCATTTCCACTCGCCTCGCGCAAGTCCGTCCATACGATTTACCATTACATCGCCCATTGTGTTTATTATGTGTGTGTGTTGAGTTTCGAAACGCATACAGTTTTGCCGTTGAACTATTATAAAGGTATGATATGCATCACGGTCGGACGAGCTAACGATTTCGCCGCTACTTTAGATTGCTTCTCTAACCAACTTCTGAAAGTTTCCAACGAAATAACGGGGCTTTGATCTTTCCTCCCAGGCTTTATTTAAAACCCGTACGTTCATACGCACGTCCTCGCGTAAACGCGAACACACGCCATTTGCATGGCGGAATGGAAAAATATGACGCGGGTTTGTTTGTGGGGGTTGTAAATTTTCATTCTGCGAGAACTTTTGTAGGCTGGCGCGAGCGGGAGGGGCTGATCGATGGACCGGTTTTGTTTCTCTCATTAAATTCGCACGTAACGTATGTGCGTTTTATGCAGATTCCACGAGTAGTGTATCGGCTGTTAAGTGGCGTTTTTTTTTTACATACGTGCTCGAATATTTTATAATGCTGACTGATTGATTGTTTAACAAGCAATGGTAATAGTGTTAATTATGGAACTTTAACAGAATATTTAAATATGGAATATCTTAATAAAATTACTCTATAACTAACTAGTTATAACGTTCTTATAGGGACAGGTATAAAAAATAAAAATAATTCTGCAAGAAACTCGAAGACAAAAACTATTGGATACATAAGGTTCATTCATATTCAGTAATATAATCTAAATTTGTGTTATTTTTAATTTAAATTTTTAATTTTATCCACTTATCCAATTATCCATTTATCCATTTATCCATTTATCCATTTATCCATTTATCCATTTATCCATTTATCCATTTATCCATTTATCCTTTTATCCATTTATCCATTTATCCATTTATCCATTTATCCATTTATCCATTTATCCATTTATCCATTTATCCATTTATCCATTTATCCATCTATCCATTTATCCATTTATCCATTTATCCATTTATCCATTTATCCATTTATCCATTTATCCATTTATCCATTTATCCATTTATCCATTTATTCATTTATACATTTATCCATTTATCCATTTATCCATTTATCCATTTATCCATTTATCCATTTATTCATTTATCCATTTATCCATTTATCCATTTATACATTTATCCATTTATCCATTTATCAATTTATCCATTTATCATACATATACGTATAATGGATTTAGGGGTGTCCCTAAAGTATGTATCTTTCGACAAAACCTTTATGATTTTTTAAATAATGCTCGGATTTTTAATTATTTACACTACGAGGTGTATACATTTTTGACAATATAAAAATGTAATCTTTCTTTATATCAAATAACGTTTCGTCGGTGATTAATCACTCCTGAGAGTTCTTTATTTATTTATAGGCAGCAAATTGCGGTTGACGAGCCAGATACAGCTCTATATCTCGATTGTATAGAGCAGACAATTCCCAATCCGTGATTCAAGCCGAATTTTAAGTCATACAGATTTAGGCATTAAATATGATGAACATTAGCAATACCACTATTTTGGTTACGACTTTATTGGATAGACAGATATATTGGTAATGCAATTTTATTTTTATATTAATGATATTTTGTACTAACTATGGTAGTTTAAAAAACCACTATGCAAAATTTTTTGAAATATGTAAAAAATTATGAATAGATAATAAATTAGCCCAGTTATAAGCTACAGTTTTCAAATTTGGTACCCCAAGAAAACTACTATTTTTGAACACTTTTTGAAAATTACATTTATTTGTAATAATTTGACAGTGATTTATAGCGACTTTAACTAAATCTAATTCACTAATTCACGTTTTAGAGTTTAGCACCCCTAAAATTGCAGTTATATACAAGCTACAGTTTTCAAATTTGGTACCCCATGAAAACCACTATTATTGAATTTTTTTTTTGAAAATTACATTTATTTGTAGTAACTGACCGTTATTTATAGCGATTTTAACTAAATCAAATTAACTGATTCGTGTTTTAGAATTTAACACCCCTAAAATGGAAGTTATATACAAGCTACAGTTTTCAAATTTAGTACCCCGAATAAACCACTATTATTGAACACTTTTTGAAAATTACATTTATTTGTAATAATTTGACAGTGATCTATAGCCATTTTAACTAAATTTAATTCACTAATTCGCGTTTTATAGTTTAACGCCCCTAAAATTGCAGTTATATACAAGCTAGAGTTTTCATATTTGGTACCCTATGAAAACCACTATTTTTGAACAATTTTTGAAAATTACATTTATTTCTAATAATTTGACAGTGATTTATAGCGATTTTAACTAAATCATGTTCACTAATTCGCGTTTTAGAATTTAACACCCCTAAAATTGCAGTTATATACAAGCTACAGTTTTCAAAGTTAGTACCCCGAAAACACTACTATTTTTGAACACTTTTTGAAAATTACATTTATTTGTAATAATTTGACAGTGATTTATAGCGACTTTAACTAAATCTAATTCACTAATTCACGTTTTAGAGTTTAGCACCCCTAAAATTGCAGTTATATACAAGCTACAGTTTTCAAATTTGGTACCCCATGAAAACCACTATTGGTACCATTGAATTTTTTTTTGAAAATTACATTTATTTGTAGTAACTGACCGTTATTTATAGCGATTTTAACTAAATCAAATTAACTGATTCGTGTTTTAGAATTTAACACCCCTAAAATGGAAGTTATATACAAGCTACAGTTTTCAAATTTGATACCCCGAAAAAAACACTATTTTTGAAGACTTTTTGAAAATTACATTTATTTGTAATAATTTGACAGTGATCTATAGCCATTTTAACTAAATTTAATTCACTAATTCGCGTTTTATAGTTTAACGCCCCTAAAATTGCAGTTATATACAAGCTAGAGTTTTCATATTTGGTTCCCTATGAAAACCACTATTTTTGAACAATTTTTGAAAATTACATTTATTTGCAATAATTTGACAGTGATTTATAGCGACTTTAACTAAATCTAATTCACTAATTCGCGTTTTAGAGTTTAGCACCCCTAAAATTGCAGTTATATATAAGTTACAGTTTTTAAATTTGGTACCCCTTCAAAACCACTATTTTTGAACAATTTTTGAAAATTACTTTTATTTGTAATAACTTGACAGTAATTTATAGCGATTTTAACAAAATCAAATTCACTAATTCGCGTTTTAGAGTTTAACATGCCTAAAATTGCAGTTATATACAAGCTACCGTTTTCAAATTTGGTTCCCTATGAAAACCACTATTTTTGAACAATTCTTGAAAATTACATTTATTTATAATAATTTGACAGTGATTTAAAGCGACTTTAACTAAATCAGGTTCACTAATTCGCGTTTTAGTGTTTAACACCCTTAAAATTGCTGTTATATACAAGCTACAGTTTTCAAATTTGGTTCCCCATGAAAACCACTATTTTTGAACACTATTTTGAAAATTACGTTTATTTATAATGATTTGACAGTGATTTATAGAAATTATAACAAAATCTAATTCACTAATTCACTAATTCGCGTTTTAGAGTTTAGCACCCCTAAAATTGCAGTTATATATAAGTTACAGTTTTCAATTTTGGTACCCCATGAAAACCACTATTTTTGAACACTTTTTGAAAAATACATTTATTTGTAATGATTTAACAGTGATTTATAGCGATTTTAACAAGATCAAATTCGCGTTTTAGGTTCTGCAACAGTATGCAATATATTTTTTAAAATATGTTCCCACTAATTCGTACCTATTTATATACCTTATCCATTTGTTTTTCGCCTTACAATAACATAATGCAGTAAAGGTTTAAGATTTGCCTATAAGCATACACAATCCTATTTTTTTTATGAAATATTGATTAAAGCATTAAATAATATGAAAACTAGTAACACCGTAAATTTTAATTACGACTTTAATGAGTAGATTAGTATATTGCTAACATTAATTCGCCAATATAGTAGTAGTAGTAGTAGCTTAAGAGTATAAAAAAGGTAATGTTTCAAAAGCCTTGTTGCAATCTAGTTGCTTCCTGCTCATTTTACTTTTTTTATCGACATTAATGATGTGAATTATCAAGTCTAACAATATGAGGCACGAATGTAATAGGCTGTAGGACGCAGATCCTTTTGCAGCAGGCAAAACGTAATCTCAAAAGAGAAATCCCATCAAAGGTATAATGTTTATTACATCACGCAGGATTACGTGAAATGGACGCGGTTGTATCGACGAGCGTGCAACAGGATTAAATACTGTTCGTACAGTTTGCAGCGGTATCATTAAACAAATCTAGCAAGATTATACATAAATATGATTGCAATTAACTTACGAGCTTGAAATTGTAATGCATAATAATAATTAGAGGTAAATTCAGTGATATAATTTGTATCAGAATGTTAGCTACAATTTGTTGTAAATTGTTAACATTTTGAAAAGAAATAAATAGGTGAACAATTTTTAATATAATTTATCTGATAAAATAAAAATTGAATTAATTACGATTTTTTCTAACTTGATCAAATTTGTAGAAAATAATGTATACTATATACTGAAATGCTATATATTTAATCTATAATTAACTAAATTTATCTAGAAAGCAATAAAATTATATTTTTCCGAAATGTGAAAATATGCAAAAATACGGTGAGAAAATGTGGGAAATGGTGAGAAAACGTGGCAAAATGTGAGAAAATGGTGATAGATGTATGAAAACACTGGAAAATGTGTTGCAAATGGAAGTAAATGTGAGGAAATGTGAGGAAATGTGAAAATGTGAAAATGCCAAAATTCAAAGCTAAAATGTCAAAATGTTAAAATATCAAGATTTCTAAAAAATCCTCCATTTATTTTCAAAAATGTTAACAAAGTAGAAAAATTAGAAAATGTTTAAAGTAATAAAATGGAGAATAACGTCAATGAAAAATGTCAAAATGTGAAAATGCCAAAATTCAAAATGCTAAAATGTCAAAATGTTAAAATGTCAAGATTTCTAAAAAATCCTCCATTTTTTTTCAAGAATGTTAAAAAAGGAAGAAAATTAGCAAATTAGAAAATAATAAAAAGAGGAATAACGTCAATGAAAAATGTTAAAAAGTCGAGTTTACTAAAAAAAAATCCTCCATTTATTTTTCAAAAATGATAAAAAAGTAGAAAAATTAGAAAATGTTGAAAGTAATAAAAAGGGAAATAATGTCAATGAAAAATGTCCAAATGTGAAAATGTGAAAATGCCAAAATTTAAAATGCTAAAATGTCAAATTGTTAAAATGTCAACATTTCTAAAAAAACCGCCATTTTTTTTCAAAAATGTTAAAAAAGTAGGAAAATAGAAAATGTCAAGAAAGGGGAATAACGTCAATGAAAAATGTTAAAATGTAGTTTTCTAAATAAAACCTCCATTTATTTATCAAAAATGTTAAAAAAGTAGAAAATGTTGAAAGTAATAAAAAGGAGAATAACGTTAATGAAAAATGTTAAAATGTAGAGTTTTCTAAAAAAAATCCTCCATTTTTTTTCAAAAATGATAAAAAAGTAGAAACATTAGAAAATGCTGAAAGTAATAAAAAGGGGAATAATGTCATGAAAAATGTCCAAATGTGAAAATGTGAAAATGCCAAATTTAAAATGCCAAAATGTCAAAATGTTAAAATGTCAAGATTTCTAAAAAATCCGCCATTTTTTTTCAAAAATGTTAAAAAAGTAGGGAAATAGAAAATGTCGAAAAAGGGGAATAACGTCAATGAAAAATGTTAAAATGTAGTTTTCTAAATAAAACCTCCATTTATTTTTCAAAAATGTTAAAAAAGTAGAAAAATTAGAAAATGTTGAAAGTAATAAAAAGGGGAATAATGTCAATGAAAAATGTCCAAATGTGAAAATGTGAAAATGCCAAAATTTAAAATGCCAAAATGTCAAAATGTTAAAATGTTAAGATTTCTAAAAAAATCCTCCATTTTTTTTTCAAAAATGTTAAAAAGTAGGAAAATTAGAAAATGTCGATAAAGGAGAATAACGTCAATGAAAAATGTTAAAATGTAGTTTTCTAAAAAAAACCTCCATTTATTTTTCAAAAATGTTAAAAAAGTAGAAAAATTAGAAAATGTTGAAAGTAATAAAAAGGGGAATAATGTCAATGAAAAATGTCCAAATGTGAAAATGTGAAAATGCCAAAATTTAAAATGCCAAAATGTCAAAATGTTAAAATGTCAACATTTCTAAAAAACCGCCATTTTTTTTCAAAAATGTTAAAAAAGTAGGAAAATAGAAAATGTCGAAAAAGGGGAATAACGTCAATGAAAAATGTTAAAATGTAGTTTTCTAAATGAAACCTCCATTTATTTTTCAAAAATGTTAAAAAAGTAGAAAAATTAGAAAATGTTGAAAGTAATAAAAAGGAGAATAATGTTAATGAAAAATGTTAAAATGTAGAGTTTTCTAAACAAAATCCTCCATTTTTTTTCAAAAATGTTAAAAAAGTAGAAAAATTAGAAAATGTTGAAAGTAATAAAAAGGGGAATAATGTCAATGAAAAATGTCAAAATGTGAAAATGCCAAAATTCAAAATGCTAAAATATCAAAATATCAAAATGTCAAGATTTCTAAAAAAGTAGGAAAATTATAAAATGTCGAAAATAATAAAAAGGGAGATAATGTCAATGAAAAATGTTAAAATGTCGAGGTTTCTAAAAAAAAACCTCCATTTATTTTTCAAAAATGTTAAAAAAGTAGAAAAATTAGAAAATGTTGAAAGTAATTAAAAGGGGAATAATGTCAATGAAAAATACCAAAATGTGAAAATGCAAAAATTCAAAATGCTAAAATGTCAAAATGTTAAAATGTCAAGATTTTTAAAAAAGTAGGAAAATTAGAAAATGTCGAAAAGAATAAAAAGGGAGTTAACGTCAATGAAAAATGTTAAAATATTATTGTTTTCAAAATGTAGAAAAGTTGAAAATGTCGAAAATAATAAAAATGCCAATGTAATATGAAAAGTCGTGCGTTGTGTCCATATATTTTTTAGATGACAAAACATTAAAAAATATCTTGATAGGTCCAGACCAACCACACCATGCCCAATCACTATTTCAGGCGACTTGAACACTATACTGTTGGTCGCAATTAATTTTAGAAACTCAAGATCTAGTATCAATAATCACACATTTTTTTCCATGATAATATATTTAAAGCAGGAAAAACTAACTCGTGCTGAAAATGAGTTTTATGCCGTGTGTACATTCTCGTCGACCCCAAAAAAGGCACAAAACAAAACGTTATTCCGGCAGCGCGCTGAAATGAACTCGCCGGCAAAAAACTGCAGCAGGGTAAATCGATGCGGGGGCGGCGGTGGCGGCGCGCTCTGCCGGGTCTTGATGGAGTGAGTCGGGGAGCGCGCGCGTGGCAGTTGTTATTGAAAAATAAATCGCTTTTATCACTTTTCGGGTGACGTCAGGATAAATACGGTTAATTTCCACCGGCCGCTGCACCGAACAATGGGGCGGCCCGATCCGTGGTGACGTGACGCGTCGCCCCGCGATCATCACGAATTCTGATTAATCGCGGTTGTCGCGCTGACACTAATTTCGTGATATGAATGTATTTTTAGAACACAATGGTCATGTTTCAAGGTAATAAATTAAGTGGGCAATAAAACAAAGGGTGCCGTTAGTAGAGGATCCAAGAAAGTGGTGATGAGGACGACATGGTAATAGTCGCGACCTGGGGTGCGATCGCTATTATCATGCGCTATAAGCGTACAAGTTTCATAGTGCTGAATCGATTGAATTAACCCAATAATTAATGTTAAAATCTAACTACTGTCAAGCTTTCAGTTCTGTCAAATATGAGCATTATCTTTCACGAAGCGAAGGGTCAAAAATCGACACCATTTTCAATAATAGCGAACGTGTCTCGATCGCTATATTCATCGCGATCGTTCAAAAATCCAGATCCTGGAGGAAATCGCAGGCAGCGGAATCCATGGCGGTCTGAATGATGGGCAACGTTCTCAAAATAGTTTTGCCTGGACCTAAATCGCCCCACTCTCAACCAAGAGAGCAGGTATCCGGGCCGTCACAGATATAGAACTGTTCGGAGTGACACTGCCTATTAAAAGACAAGTGAAGTCCCTGGTAACCATCTTAGAGGCAAACCGAAATCACACAGCCCAATTTTTAGAACCATAAAGGAAGGCCATCCGTCCTACTCTCGGAGGACCGGGTGGCCAAAAATAGAAGACTGTAGCGATATCCAGATGACATATACAGCCCAAGCTTGGACTGGAGCGATAAAGGCCAGGAACTATGACAGACTTAGAAGGATGTTGCACGCTTAGGATAACTCGGGCTTACAGGACTACGTCAATAGACACGATTGAAGTCCTCACTACAATAACTCCAGCCGATCCTGCGGAAGGGCTGAAACGTACCGTAGGATTAAAAGGGGGACTCCTCCGCAGGCAAGCGAAGACCGAGGCCTGGGAATTAACTGTTGCTAAATGGCAAAACAGATGGGACGGAACAGCAAACGCAGAGTGGACCAGGACCCATTTTTGGACTAGTATGACCGTGAGACTGTAGGGATGCCCAGATAATGTATACAGCCCTAGCCTGGACTGGAGCGACAAAGGTCAGGAACTATGACAGCTTTAGAAGAATGTTGCGCTTAGGATCACTCGGGCTTACAGGACGATATCATCAGACACGATTGAAGTCCTCACTATAATAACTGCAGCGGATCCTGCGTAAGGGCCGAAACGTACCGTGGGATTAAAAGGGGGGGGACTCCTTCGCAGACAGCGAAGACCGAGGCCTGGGAATTAACTGTTGCCAAATGGCGAAACAGTCCCATCTGTTTTGCCATTTGCCAACAGTTAACAGTTAACAGTTAACAGTTAACAGTTAACAGTTAACAGTTAACAGTTAACAGTTAACAGTTAACAGTTAACAGTTAACAGTTAACAGTTAACAGTTAACAGTTAACAGTTAACAGTTAACAGTTAACAGTTAACAGTTAACAGTTAACAGTTAACAGTTAACAGGAACAGCAGACGCGGAGTGGACCAGGACCCTTTTTGGACCTGTAAGACCGGTATTAGCTATAGGACGAAGTATGATTGGAATGTCCTGTATCCTATCAGTATATGCGTCATTAACCGGGCGTAAGCATTATAAACATTGAGAGAATATATTATAAAATGAGGAAACTTAAATATTAAACAAAATAAAATTTAAAAAAGATTAATATTATAAAGTTGATACACAATACATAAAAAACACCATCGATCTGTTTGAAATATAAACTCGTTTCAAAATGGTATTATCACTATATTTAACAATTAAAATTTCAATTATATTAATTAAAGCGGCTAAAAATCACCGATGATATGAATAAATTAACACACAATGCCCCCATTAATTACGTTAATTAGAGTCAATTCAATCGGATGATTTTGTTATGAAAATTCGCTCCCTCCCGCAGCACATAAAACACTGGCAGACAGCCGGTGTGAAAAAGAGGAAAGCAATCGATTGTTCATATTAACACTTTATTAAATCAATAGGTCAGCAATCGCGCAGCGGTATGAGTTTTATACACGGGGCATGAAGTAGCCGTAATTCGATACTAATTGAAATCGATTGTTGTGCCGTTCACTCTAATTAAAACAAAATTAAATGGGCTTGTGTGTGTGATATTGTGTTACTCCGTGTTATGTTGCAATTATTACTTGTTTGAACTAATGAGTGGTATGAAAAGACTATTAATAACACCGAACTGTTTTCATATTATAATATATAATAATATTGCTATGGTTTAAACTCATGTTTTTATTATTAGTTAATATATTTTGCTGTTGTTGTAATGTTAGTTTGTAATCTAATTTTGTTTAGAGTCTTAAATTTTGCTGTTGTTGTAAAGTTAGTTTGTAATTTTATTTTTTTAGAGTCTTAAATTTTGCTGTTGTTGTTATGCTAACACAACAATAGCAAAATTTAAGACCTAAAAAAATAAAATTACAAACTAACATTACAACAACAGCAAAATTTAAGACTCTAAAAAATAAAATTACAAAGTAACATTATAACAACAGAAAAATTTATTAGTTTGTAATTTAATTTTTTTAGAATATTGCTGTTGTAATGTTAGTTTGTAATTTAATTTTGCCTGAGTTCGATCCCCAGTTGGGAATTAATTTTCGCGAATCACCTTTCACAGTTTTTCAGAGGTTTTCTGTGAAGTTAAGGTAAATACCGGTGATTAAACTCCTCTGAGCTTCTCCCTTGACCGGCGGAAAAGCCTCCCGGCTGGTAGCCCTATAAAGATAGAAGTTTATTCCCTGTAATCAAATGAACTTTCTGTTGGAAAATGTCGCACAAACCAAAAATGTCACAATTAAAATTTTCCAATTTCCTTTCGGTACCTGATACACTGATATGTTATGAATAAGGATCAGTAAGAACATGAAACAAAACATATTGCATACTTTTTTATCACCCGAAAAATAAAATACTTATAATCAATATTTTCCAATTTTCTTTGGGAATCTGGTGCACTGATAAGTTCAGTACCTAGATCTAAAAAAAAATTAAACAAAATATCTTGCATCATTTTTTTATCAACCAAAAATCGACATGTTCAGATAGGAGCGGAAAAGTTAAAAATAGAAAATAAATAAAAGAAACAAGGTGCTCAGGTTGAGACTTTCCATTTTCCATTGTCATTTTATTATAAACATTTGTAATTTTTTCAAATCAATTGTTTGACAGCAAGCTGGTGAAAATAATAATGAAACATGTTCGACTTGGTCGCCGAAAAAAAATACTTATAATCAAAATTTTCTAATTTCCTTTGGGCATCTGGTGCACTGATATGTTCTGAACCTAGATCTAAAAAAAATAAACAAAATATGTTGCACAATTTTTTTATCGACCCAGCCTCTAAAATCGGCATGTTCAGATAGGAACGGAAAAGTTAAAAATAGAAAATAAATAGAAGGAACAAGGTGCTCAGGTTGAGACTTTACATTTCCCATTGTCATTTTATTATAAACATTGTGTAATTTTTTCAAATCAATTGTTTGACAGCGAGCTGGTGAAAATAATAATGAAACATGTTCGACTTGGTTGCCGAAAAAAAAATACTTATAATCAAAATTTTCTAATTTCCTTTGGGCATCTGGTGCACTGATATGTTCTGAACCTAGATATAAAAAAAATTAAACAAAATATCTTGCATCATTTTTTTATCGTCCTAGCCTCTAAAGTCGGCATATCCAGATAGGAGCGGAAAAGTTAAAAATAGAAAATAAATAGAAAGAATAAGGTGCTCAGGTTGAGACTTTCCATTTTCCATTGCCATTTTGTTATAAACATTGTGTAATTTTTTCAAATCAATTGTATTACAGCGAGCTGGTAAAAATAATAATGAAATATGTTCGACTTGGTCGCCGAAAAAAAATACTTATAATAAAAATTTTCAACTTAAATGAGTTTTCTTATTAGGCTTATAAATATGCTTTACATTGACACTGAAGTAACCAATGCCAAGTAAAAAGAAAGAGTTTTTAAAACATATATAAGTGTGAACCCACCTCTTAGCAATCTACATATCTAGATTTCGATCTTATTAGATCTCGTCAGTGTAGCTCAGCTAGTGAGGATGAATTCACACAATATCTCGAGTGGTTATATACAAAAAGAAAGACTTTTTGTTTTATTGTCGATGTTAACTTGATTAATCTTTATTGTATCTTGATGAAATTTTCATAGGTTTTTTAATAGAAATAAAACCCAACGTGGATTTTTTTTATTTTATTCAAAATACATCGATGTTTACTGGGGGATTCATCATTCATTTATGCCGGCGAGTATACATATAAAGAATTGGGCAACTTGAACCGAAACTAATCGATCCCAATTAGCCTATTTGTACAGCCTTGCCGTCGCGGATGATGTATCATTAATCTTGCAGCGCGGCATACAAACAGCGCACTTACAACGGGAACGTTTTGATTTAATAAATCCGCGGCGTGCCTCATTAAAACGAAATTTCGCGAGTGCGATTGCTGCGCGAACGGAGGGAGACAGAGAATGAGCGCGCCGTTGCGCTGCGGGGGTTGTAAACTGCTGGTTGTTAATTGTTTTAAATAATTTAATCTGCTGCGATATGCATGCATGAGGCTGGCACGGGCACGGGTGGTAAGTGAAATGGGATTTGCATACAAAAAGTTAAGGGTGCCTTTAGGTGCAATCAGCCACACAAGTTATTTACTAGAAACAGATATATTTGTGTGCAATATTTTTTATAAATCAATAAAATCAATGTGTAAGTAATAATTGACAATACTGTTCTATTTTTGTGTTTTTCTGCAGGTTTTATTATTATCTCCGTATACCTTAATCGTCGATCTTTACCAAGACCGAGCTGAGTTGATTGTCAACTCTGCTCGGTCTCGGTAAAGATTGACGATTAATGTCTATATTTACTGAATCACCAAGGACTCTATACAAAAGGACATAGAAATTGCATAAGCATAAAATACCTATCTATTCATGTAAAATAAAATTGTTTAAAAATGTATCTAGTATACATTTTGTTTTGCAAAACGGTAAAAAAAAACACTCCTCGTATACAGGAGGCAATGATAGAGAAAAAATCTAAAAGGGGTATAGCGATATAAATTACTGCGCATATAAAAACATATCTGATACATATTAACGGAGTTACCTAATTTATTCGCTACTTAATTTCCACCCTGTAATATAGTATATAAATATCCGTCACCGGATTGATCGACGAAAAATATGACGTCCTCTTCTATACAGTCCTTAGCCCATCAACACAAAAACTAACAAGTTTAGTAGTATATATTATCTAATTATGACTCTGTGTATTAAATAAAATCAAGAATGCAATTCTATGTAAAATGTACAATTTTTTGTAAGCTCGCAAAATTGTATTCAAAGAGTTGAAATATCCGCCACGCTGTTAATTACAATGTTGATATCAACAAAGGAACTTTCCCAATCAAAGTTCTCAGTTCTCTCGCTCGTCGCTAATTGCGGACGGAAGTGAGACGGGTGGAAGCTACGCGACGGCTTGACACTTTGGGGCTCCTAGCCACCGTACATACATTTTCGCATTTTGTTTTGTTTCTGTCTACACCCGATTATTTCCCTTGCAAGCGCCTCGTCGCTCCACATGCGCGCGCTCTGGCCTAGAGTGGGAATTCTCACCCCCGCCGAAAATCTCCATTTCAAAAGGGTTTTTAGGGATAATATTATATACCGAGAGATCAATAATTCCTGGGGACGGAAATGGGCGAGCTCGGCCGGTAGGACACGAGCACCGGCGTCAATATATTTAACAATATGCCAGGGGGTTGCTTTTGCTAATATCTATAAACTTCTCACCGAGCTAAGAATTATTACGTCGCACCTTTTTTCTTTCTTTCTTTCGGTCGGTTGTTCATATTGCTGTCGCTCATTCAGCAGAGTTAACAGGTGTTTCAGCAGTAGGCCCCCCAATAACCCTTAATGCGATTCGATTTTGCATAAAGATTTTACGGCTGACAACGGTTTTATTGTAATTAGTAATTGTGTTGTGTTTTCAGTTAATCTTGCAGTATAGTCGTGCAATTTTGGAACTGTGTGAAGTTGACACCCCTAAGATTATAATTATTTATCCACGTTTGTCCAACAAAACATTTCGTTTGTCCACCCTTCAAAAAAAATTCAAAATAAAATTCAGCCTCTCCATGATTTTATTTTTAATTTTTATGTGGAATACACTTGTTCCGGATAAGTTTACGTTTGTCCACCCAAAATTTTCGTTTGTCCATACTTCAAAAAAAAAAAGTTATATCCATAATACAACTTTAAGTCAGCCTCCCCATGCTTTTATTTATATTTTTATGCGGAATACACTTATCCCGGATAAGTACACATTTGTCCACCCAAAATTTCCGTTTGTTCACCATTCAAACAAATGTTATATCCATAATAAAATTTTAAGTCAGCCTCCCCATGATTTTTTTAAATTTTTAAGCGTAATAGACTTGTCCCGGATAAGTCCACGTTTGTCCACCCAAAATGTTCGTTAGTCCACCCTACAAAAAAATGTTATATCCATAATAAAATTCAGCCTCCCCATAATTTTATTTTTAATTTTTAAGCGGAATACACTTGTTCCGGATAAGTCCACATTTGTCCACCCAAAATGTTCGTTTGTCCACCTTTCAAAAAATGTTATATCCATAATACAATTTTAAGTCAGCCTGCCCATGATTTTATTTTTATTTTTAAGCGGAATACACTTGTCCCGAATAAGTCCACGTTTGTCCACCCACAATTTTCGATTGTCTACACCACATACGAGAAATAGAAATAAATTAAAATAACAATGGATGTGTATGTATTTACATATCTAACCACACAATCATGTAAATAAGAACTACAATCATATGTCCTTTTATTGTTTTTATTTGTCCAGCTATTATTTTCATTGATCCACTTTTCACAAAAGTGTGGATATACGAATGATATAATAATTTTTCGAAAATTCAGACTTAGGGGTGACAACTTCACACAGCTCGATTTTAGAAATTTCATAAATTCTCATCCAAGAAAAGCTCCATTCTCAAGAAGTGTTAATTTTTTAAGTATTGCCGGTAGAGACTTTGGACTATATTTTTACTTTCCGAATACATTACTGATGTAAAGAAAGGTATTGTTTTACCGAAAACGCCTGCACGTTTTCTAACTAAGATTGTGGAAATATGTGACAACTTTCCGGGGAAAAAATTACACCAGAAGGAAGGTATTGTTTTTCGCGAACCATTTAGAAAAAAAAAACAATTTTAGTTACGTTTTATGCCTAAGATTATCGAAATAAATCCGATTTTTGCGATGTCTGTTTGTATGTCTGTCTGTCTGTCTGTCTGTCTGTCTGTCTGTCTGTCTGTCTGTCTGTCTGCCTGTCGTCTATCTGTGAACAAAATTAATGGAAAACGGCACACCAGATGCGACTAAATTTGGCAAATATTTGCGGACGATCCAGTGAAAATTTGACCACAATACATTTTTTTAAATTTTCGTTAAGTTTTATGCCTAAAATTGTCGAAATAAATCCGATTACTGCGATGTCTGTGTGTATGTCTATCTGTCTGTCTGTCTATCACTGAACAAAATTAAGGGAAAACAGCACAACAGACTGCGACCAAGTTTGGCAAATATTTGTGGACACTATCTAGGACGCATTAGTGAAAATTTGAGCACAATTAAAAAATCAATTTTCGTTAAGTTTTATGCCTAAAAATGATCGAAATAAACCCGATGTTTCCGATGTCTGTATGTATGTCTGTTTGTGAACAAAATTAAAGGAAAACGGCACAACAGACTGCGACCAGGTTTGAAAAATATTTGCGGACACTATCTGGGATGCTCAGTGAAAATTTGAGCACAATAAAAAATATTCAATTTAAGTTTTATGCCTAAAATTATCGAAATAATCCCGATTTTTACGATGTCGTTTGTATGTCTGTCTGTCTGTCTGTGAGTAAAATTCCGGGAAAACGGCACAACAGATTGCGACCAAATTTGGTAAATATTTGAGGACACTATCAGGGACGATCCAGTGAAAATTTGAGCAAAATATAAAAAAAAATCAATTTTCGTTAAGTTTTATGCCTAAAATTATCGAAATAATCCGGATTTTTACGATGTCTGTCTGTCTGTCTGTGAAAAAAAATCCGGGAAAACGGCATATCAGATTGCGACCAAATTTTGTAAATATTTGCGGACACTATCTGGGACGATCCAGTGAAAATTTGAGCACAATCGGTTTACTAACAGAGCAGGAATCACGATCACCACGATGGGCGCGCATAATTGCTTGCGGCCACGGAAAATCTAATACTCAGGCCGGGAAAACGGCACAACGGATCGCGACTAAATTTGGAAATCGGCGGAGAGCCCTCACTGGGACGACCCTGTGATAATTTTAGCAAAATCGGTCCACTAAAACAGATAAATGCCAAATTTAGTCGCAATCTGTTGTGCCGTTTTCCCGGAATTTTGTTCACAGATAGACAGACATACATACATACAAACAGACAACTCAAACATCGGGTTTATTTCGATAATTTTAGACATAAAACGTAACGAAAAATGATTTTTTTATATTGTGCTCAAATTTTCACTGGATCGTCCCAGATAGTGTCCTCAAATAGTTACCATATTTGGTCGCAATCTGTTGTGCCGTTTTCCCGGAATTTTACTCACAGACAGACAGACATACAAACAGACATCGTAAAAATCGGGACAGGGAGACAGGGGACAGGGGTTCGCGACAACAATACCTTCCTTCTGTTTTCTCGGAATTTTGTTCACAGACAGACAGACAGACATACATATATACACACAGACATCGCAAATTATTTCGACAATTTTAGGCATAAAACATAACGAAAATTGAAATTTTTGTTTTCTAAATGATTCGCGACAACAATACCTTCCTTCTGGTGTAACTTTTCCTCCTGAAAGTTTTCGCATATTTAATATCCATATTTGCTCAGTATCGAGTATTTGATTGTTTTATAAGTTTAAGAATTGAATCCTTCAACGTATTTACAAATCAATTTGCACAAAATAGAATGTTACAAAACATATTATTGCCCAGCTCAGACGCCGGCCAACTCTGAACATTGGTGAGCCAATGTTCAAACCCGATCCAATCACCTTACACAGTTTCTCAGAGGTTTTCTATGAAGTTAAAGTAAATACTGGGTTATAAACTTCTCTGAGGTACAGCTAAAAAAAACTTCAATTTGTATAGGGCTATCAGTCTAGGCTTTTCCGCTAGTAAAGGGAGAATTACTAGCGGAAAAGCCTAGACTGATAGTCCTATAAAAATCGAAGTTTTTTTAGCTGTACCTCAGAAAAGTATATAACCCGCTATTTACTTTAACTTCATAGAAAACCGCTGAGTAACTGTGTAAGGTGGTTAAATGGGGTTTGAACTTTGGTTCACCAATGTTCAGAGTTGGCCGGCGTCTCTGATAGCCATATAAAAATCGAAGTCTTTTTTTAGCTGTACACGTGTATTGTAATCTTATCTGTTTCTTGATAACCCTATAAGGATAGAATATTTTTTATTAATTTATTAATCAATGAGAAAGAGAATTGGAATTATTATAAAATAATTATAAAATTATTAAACGCATTTTAACAGTTATAAAAGTACTAGTATGCTGACAATAAAATAAGAAATACCGGAGTAGTAAATATTAAGTTTAAATTTGATTCATTGTTAATATATTAATTATTTTGCCACCGCCACCAAACAAAGACGCCCGCGGTGCAATTACGCTCAGACTGTGCACATGAATAATTAAAGCCCGTCGTACAAGTGGCAGAACTAAATTATCAAACGGTGAATAGGAAAAAGGAGACTAGAAATGTAATCGCCGCCGCCCAATCCGCGTAACGCGTTGCCTGAGCGACGCGCGCCGCCGCCACCGCCGCCACAGCGCCGAGACGCGACATACTTCCACCGCGGCCTTCGTAGCGGCGGGCACCCACGTGCCGTACACTATATTTACCGCGTGCTGCCGCCTTCACGCCCACGTTTACCGCCGCCACCCGCTCAATCTTGTTAACAGCGGGGGCGCCTTGAGGAAAATGAGTTCGCACTATCGGGAACTGACCTTACACGTGTTGCGCGTTGTACGACACTTCTTGGAAAATGCAGGGCAATTGCTAGAAATTATTTATATCCTGCTCTATCAAAATTCTTGTGAAATACAAAACGCAACTGATCCCTGGGGGGTTATTTTTTTATATTTTAGCGGTCGACAGACCTTCACTATTATTGCAAATGGTATCGATTTTTTGCCCTTCACGTCGTGAAGAGTGATCGCTATCTTTGGTAGAACTAAAAACTTGACAGTTGTTATATTTTGCCATTAATTTTTGAGCTAATGCTATTAGTCCATCGCTACGAAACGCATGGTGATAACTATTACTGAAAAATCGCACCCCTGGCATGTTACAAATAAAACAAAAACTTTATAGAACTATCAGCCATGAGGCTTTTCCGGCGGCAAAAGGAGAAGCTCAGAGGAGGTTAATTACCTGATATTTACCTCGGAAAATCTCTGAATACTGTGAAATGTGACTCGCAAAAAATTCACCCCGATGGGGTTTGAACTCACAAAATGAAAGTCCAGTCAATTCTGAAAATTCTTATTTCGTCTTATTTTTAAAATGAAAGTCCAGTCAATTATGAAATTTTCTTACTTCGCCTTATTTTTAAAATGAAAGTCCAGTCAATTCTAAAAATTCTTACTTGGCCTTATTTTTAAAATGAAAGTCCAGTCAATTCTGAAATTTTTTTACTTCGCATTATTTTATTACAATAAATCTGCTTGCGTTAAATAATTTACATCTGCTAAAGACAATCCAATTAAAATTTAGATTAAATCAACATCAATATAATTCACATAGATTTCAGGATGGAATAACGATTCCAATAAAGATTGTTTTCATAATCTATTAAATTAGTTAGACGAACAAATGCTGGAAGTTAATACACCACCGAAGGTATTTAAAACTTTCATACAGCCAGGATAATCATTCAAACTTCGCAAACTTAATTAAAGCGTAATTGTGTCTTAAAACGCGCCGTAATTTATTTACGGGCCGCTATGCGGAAAGGCGTAAATCACCGGGAAAGTGCCCGGCGTCGGTTCGGAAGGAGCGCGACGCCCTCTTTCCGCTGCTCGGCGGCATGTTCCACATTTTTTTTGTGTGTGTTGGTGATGTGAAATCAAGTGATACGAAACGAAATCCGATCAAACACCAATTGAACCAATGATGGCAGAAAATTATAACGCTAACAAATGCGCGGTTTATGGCAAGTAATTCAAACGTTATGTAAATTTCAAAGGAAGGAAGGAATGCGTGAACTTTAATTGGTTAATTAGAGAAGGTAAAAGTGTTTATTATTTGCTTTTATGGCGTTCGGATATGCTCGTGATTGTAATTGCTTCATTTCGTATGGAATTTCTCTTGCAAATTTATTTTTTACAGGCTACATATAAAATCCTGTTTATTTTATATGTTGGCTGTAAAAAATAATTTCAAGGGAAATTCCATACATGAAGAATATTAAAAGGCGACGCTGTAAGCATTTCCAGCAATTTTGGGCTATTTTCAACAATCCAAACTTCACATAAATCCCTCTCATATAAATAGAAGTTTAGACGCTTCGGCGAAACCTGTATTTAAATACAATACTTTATCTATCTTTTTATATCAGCCAGTCTCTTTGACTACTGGACGTAGGCCTCCCTCAGTATCTTCCGACACTTATTTCCAACGTAATAGAATATTGTAGATGACGCCTCTACAATATTCTATTATGTTGGAAACAATTTTATGTTATTTCTGAAAGCTAACAAAATTTGAAGAAAAAAAAGTTGTGTAACATTTGTTGTATGGATGCGATATATAAAGATTAGTATCCCTTACAGTTGAAATCTGCATTACTCCTACATCAGTATGCATTTTTTTTTAAAGTTTGTATTAGATAGTTTGTGTTAAATTGGATCAAAATAATCCAACATCAATACACGCAATTGCAATCATTTACGTATTACAATTCATGTGTGCTGATGCAGAATATTATATGCAGCAGTGTGTAATGCGGTTTGGTTTGATATAGAGCTCATTAAAATAACTCCACAATTTATGTGCTCCTCTAGTACTATTTATTGTTTACCAACACCAATATAATCATGGCCATTGATTAATATTTATACTTATATTATATATTATAAAATAAAATACATATTACATGTAACATCATACACAATTCAATTCAATTTAAATTTGAGTGCCAAAATGTTGTTAATTAATTATCTATGCAATAATAATAATAATTTATTATTATATATTATTGAAAGCCTCTTTTATTTAATTTTTTTTTAAATTATTTGCTTTTTCAATTTAGCCATATTTTAAAGTGATGCGTTAATTTCTTTCGCCAGTGTATATGGTTGATTATATTTTCGACTAAATCTTGATGATTATTAAACTAAAATTTAATACAATACAAATGAACCTTGTGATATGTGAAGATTTATCGGCCGACATGCTATTAAAGAGGAAAGGAAGAGATACAAATCGTAATTAAAAAGTAAATTATTTCCCAAAGACAGAGTTCTCAAAAAAATATATAGTCTAGCATGGATGATAATTCTGCACTGTCAATTAATTATACTGATACAGGCTATTATGTATCAAATTCTAATTTGCATCCCTTAAATAACTACTCTACCTGTCAACATCTCAACTCAATCACTCCGGTAGTACCTGTTCATCGAATCAACGCCACAATTATTAATCACCGTGCTCAATACAGCATTAATGCCGCTCCGCCCGTCGACGAGATCAGTTACGAATGCATGCTTAATTTTAAATGAGCCGCCCCCGCAGCGCCTGCGCCCTGCCACGCTCCGTATTACGTAATAATTGGATCGAAAACTTCGCCGGCTGCGATTATGCGGCACGGCCGCCCGGCTTACACGTTCATCCCCCCCGTAACGCTTGCGTAAGAGGTAAAAAATATGGGGATGATTTTTTAAAGACTTGTTGGCGGCGGGCCGCGCATGGGATCGGCGGTGCGCACGTTGGCGGCAATCGAATGTCCGTTGTGGATTTGGTATACGAGGGATTTGGGGGTGGGCTGAATGTTGCGGTGTCTAAGCGTGACACATCCGCAAATGGATGATGTTTTATGTAAATTAGTCTGGAGTACAACTGCAAGGGCAGGTGAATGCTATAAACAGTTTGTATGTGATGTTAGAGAACTGTATGGTTAATTGAACTGTTAGTTATCAATAGAATTTTAAGAATTATTTAAACAGGAGGATTGTTGGATTGGCAGTTTTTACTATGGTTGCCAACTTGTTAGACTTTGTAGTAAATCTGATATTGTATTCTATTCTTCATATACTCCTCAAAAAAAAACATGTCAATTGACAATTAAAAAAAATGTGAAAAAACGTGATAATCACAAAAAACTGTGAATATGGGAATGAGAATGTGATAATGTAAATCGATCAGAGTCGATACGAAATATATATATATATATATATATATATATATCGACTCTGATCGATTTACATTATCACATTCTCTGGTAATAATTTTTTCAAGTTTTCCCATATTCACAGTTTTTTGTGATTATCACGTTTTTTCACATTTTTTTTAATTGTCAATAGACATGTTTTTATATATTAAATAAATATATCGATGTGATTTGTAAGTGTTACACCTTTAATCTGCAAATGGATTATTATAGTATCCATAATTTGTCTTATGTTTCTTACATCTAAAAAGGTGAGAATTTCGGCAGTATCTTGGTAATGAAAAGTTCCAATTTAATTTAGATAGAATATCCGAACAGTCAATTTTCCCTTTAATTAGATTATGTAAGAAAGTTAAATCTAGAGACAATCTTCAAACCTCCAGGCAGTTTAAGTTATACATAGCAACATTGCCGGATATAATCAGAGGTACGTGAATTAAATATTAAATGAAGATTTAACTTCAATTTATACAATACACCCTGAATATATTATTTACTGCTGGTAAATTACCTAAAATACAATTACATGCATTTTTATGTAGTTTCTTCACGTTTTATAAGGACTAATCATAAACCACCCTGTAATAGTACATACAATAGTATATTTAATTAATATATCAATATAATTCATAACTGACATAATGTGTAACTGATCTATTTATTCAATATATTCCACGCACAAATTGAATCATCCCTGCCATATTTTAATGTGATTGGACCCAATACATTGTCGCCTGCGATATTAGCCGCAATTTCATTAGTTCCGTTTTGATGGGGCAAAATTGGGTCAGTTCGGGGCAATGTTGCGCTAGTCTTTAACTTTCGTGCCGGTTACCATCGTTTGCAGTGGAAGAGTTTGTATTTTATCGCCGTATATTTGGGTTATTTTATATTATGCAGCACTCTTATCTGTGCACACAAGTAAATTTGTATTATTTGATAGCGACTGGTAACAGTGAGTAATAATATGAGAATTATTTCATTATCATATTACTAATTCTATATGATTCACTATATTTTCAGTGTACTCAATGAAATTAATCTATGTCTGCACGATTCATATACAAATATTTTTACTTTAAGAAATAAAATGCGTTCAAAAAGAAGCTTGTTCTTTGGAATAGTCGCTTACAATTGGAAGATGTAGAAATCTCTTTTGGATTAATTTTTGATTACTACTGATGGCAACAAGAGAGTAATTTTCAGGCAACATTTAAGACAGTGGTTCTTAACCGGTGCTCCGTGGAACATTGGTGCCCCGCGAGCTTGTTACAAGTGCTCCGAGAAATCATGTAAGCAGAAATTGAATGTTGGCTCATCTACTATATGTGATTGGCTCTTTGACTTTGGTGCACCGCGAGTGATCAATATGATCAAAAGTGCCTTCTAATTTCAAAAAGGTTAAGAATCACTGGTCTATATGAAGATTTTTAGTATACAAGTTGGTTTAAATTAATCGACTAATTTATAAAAAAATGATGAAAAAAGACATTTTTTTAAAAATTTGAATTTATTATATTATTTTATATTCTATATTTAATTGGGCTAAAAATAAGCCATTTTTTGATAATTTTCATCCAAAAATAATGTCTACAGGAAGGTTTTTATTGTACGAGCTGTTTTAAATTAATCGCCTGAGATATAAAAAATTATAAAAAATCAAATATTTCAGAAATTTAAATTTATGATATTATTTTATATTCTATATTTAATTCGGTTCAAAATAAAATATTTTTTGATAATTTTCACCTAATAATAAAGTCTGCAGAAAGGATTTTATTGTACGGGCTGTTTTAAATTAATCGACTAAGTTATAAAAAATTATAAAAAACAAATATCTCAAAAATTTAAATTTATAATATTATTTTATATTCTATATTCACTTGTACTTAAAATAAACCATTTTTTCATCATTTTCACCCAAAAATAAAGTCTACAGGAAGGATTTTATTGTAAGAGTTGTTTTAAATTAATCGACTGAGTTATAAAAAATTATAAAAATTTATAAATATTTTTTATATTCTATATTTAATTAGGCTCAAAATTTTTTGATAATATTTTCCAAAATATAAAGACCACAGAAAAGCTTTTATTGTACGAGCTGTTTTAAATTAATCGACTGAGTTATAAAAAATGATAAAAAATCAATGATTTCAAAAATTTAAATTTATGATATTATTTTACATTTTATATTTAATTGAGCTCAAAATAAATCATTTTCTGATTATTTACACCCAAAACTAAAGTCTACAGGAAGGTTTCTATTGTAAGAGTTGTTTTAAATTAATCGACTGAGATATAAAAAATTATAAAAAATCAAAGATTTAAGAAATTTGAAAATTTATGATATTATTTTACATTCTATATTTAATTGGGCTCAACATAAGCTATCTTTTAATAATTTTCACCTAAAAGTAAAGTCTGCAAGAAGATTTTATTGTACGAGTTGTTTTTGATGATTCGACTAAGTTATAAAAATATGATAAAAAAAATCAAAAGTTTAAGATATTTAAATTTATTATACTGTTGCATATTCTATATTTAATTGGGCTCAACACAAGCCGATTTTTACCTAAAGTATATGTCTGCAGGAAGGTTTTAATTGTACGAGTGGTTTTAGATTAATCGACAGAATTATTAAAAATGATTAATAATCAAAGATTTAAAAAATTTAAATTTATGATATTATTTTACATTCTATATTTAATTGGATTCAAAATAAACTATTTTTTGATATTTTTCACGAAAAATTAAGTCTACAACAGGAAGGTTTTATTGTAAGAGTTGTTTTAAATTAATCGACTGTGTTATAAAAAATGATAAAAAATCAAAGATTTAAAAAATTTAAATTTATGATATTATTTTATATTCTATATTTCATTGGGCTCAAAATAAATATTCTTTTGATCATTTTTCCCCACAAATAAAATCTAGAGGAAGGTTTTTATTGTAAGAGTTGTTTTCATTTTTTTCGATTAATCGATTGAGATGTACAAAATTATAAAAAATCAAAGATTTAAGAAATTTCAATTTATGATATTATTTTACATTCTATATTTAATTGGGCTCAAAATAAGCTATCTTTTAATAATTTTCACCCAAAAGTAAAGTCTGCAGGAAGATTTTATTGTACGAGCTGTTTTTGATTAATCGACTAAGTTATAAAAAATGATAAAAAAAGATATTTAAATTTATGATACTGTTGCATATTCTATATTTAATGGGGCTCAACACAAGCTGATTTTTACCTCAAATAAATTCTGCAGGAAGGTTTTTATTGTACGAGTTGTTTTAGATTAATCGACAGAATTATAAAAAAATATCAATAATCAAAGATTTAAAAAAAAAAATTAATTTATCATATTATTTTACATTCTATATTTAATTGGATTCAAAATAAACTATTTTTGTAATTTTTCACGCAAAAATACAGTCTACAACAGGAAGGTTTTATTGTAAGAGTTGTTTTAAATTAATCGACTTATAAAAAATCATAAAAAATCAAAGATTTAAAAAATTTAAATATATGATATTACTTTACATTCTATATTTAATTGGATTCAAAATAAACTATTTTTTTATATTTTTCACGCAAAAATACAGTCTACAACAGGAAGGTTTTATTGTAAGAGTTGTTTTAAATGAATCTACTGTGTTATAAAACATGATAAAAAATCAAAGATTTGAAAAATTTAAATTTATTGTATTATTTTACATTCTATATTTCATTGGGCTCAAAATAAATATTCTTTTGATCATTTTTACCCACAAATAAAATCTAAATGAAGGTTTTTATTGTAAGAGTTGTTTTAAATTAATCGTTTGAGATGTACAAAATTATAAAAAATCAAAAATTTTGGAAATTTAAATTTATGATATTATTTTACATTCTATATTTAATTGGGCTGTAAATAAGCTTTTTTTTTAATAATTTTCATTCAAAAATAAAGTCTGCAGGAAGGTTTTTATTGTAATACTTGTTTTAAATTAATCGACTGAGATATAAAAAATTATAAAAAATCAAAAATTTAAGAAATTTAAATTTATGATACTATTTTACATTCTATATTTAATTGAGCTCAAAATAAGCTCATTTTTCAATAATTTTCACCCAAAAATAAAGTCTGCAGGAAGATTTTTATTGTACGAGCTTTCTTTAATTAATCGACGAAGTTATACAAAATTATAAAAAATCAAGATTTAAGATATTTTAATTTATGATATTATTTTACATTCTATATTTAATTAAGTTCAAAATAAGCAGTTTTTTGATAATTTTATCCCAAAAATAAAGTCTGCGAGAAGGATTTTATTGTACGAGTTGTTTTAGATTAATCGACTGAGATATTAAAAATGATAAAAAATCAAAGATTTATGATATATAAATGTATGATATTATTTTACATTCTACATTCAATTGGGCTCAAAATAAGCTGTTTTCTTGATAATTTTCACCCAAAAATAAAGTCTGCATGAAAGGTTTTATTGTACGAGCTGTTTTAAATTAATCGACTGACTTATAAAAAATGATAAAAAATCAAAAATTTAAGAAATTCAAATTTTTATATTATTTTACATTATATATTTAATTGGGCTTAAAATAAACCTATTTCTGATCATTTTCACCCAAAAATAAATTTTGCAGGAAAGTTTTATTGTACGAGTTGTTTAAAATTAATCGACAAAGTTATAAAAAATGATAAAAAATCAAAGTTATCAGAAATTTAAATTTATGATATTATTTTATAATCGATATTTAATTGGGCTCAAAATAAGCTATTTTTTAATAATTGTGACCTAAAAATAAAGTATGCAGGAAAGTTTTTATTGTACGAGCTGTTTTAAATTAATCGACTAAGTTATAAAAAATGATAAAAAATCAAAGCTTTAAGATATTTAAATTTATAATATCATTTTAGATTCTATATTCAGTTGGACTCAAAATCAACCTCTTTGATAATTTTCACCCAAAAATAAAGTCCGCAGGAAGTTTTTATTGTACGAGCTGTTTTAAATTAATCGACTAAGTTATAAAAAATGATAAAAATCAAAGCTTTGAGAAATTTAAATTTATGTTATTATTTTACAATCTATATTTAATTGGGCTCAAAATAAGCCATTTTTTAATAATTTTCACACAAAAATAATGACTGCAGGAAGTTTTTTTATTGTACGAGCTGTTTTAAATTAATCGACTGAGATATAAAAAATGATAAAATATCAAAGCTTTAAGATATTTAAATCTATGATATCATTTTAGATTCTATATTCAGTTGAGCTCAAAATCAGCCTTTTTTGATAATTTTCACCCAAAAATAGAGTCTGCAGGAACCTTTTTATTGTACGAGCTCTTTTAAATTAATCGATTACTTATAAAAAAATATACAAAATCAAACGTTTAAGAAATTAAAATATTTGATATTATTTTATATTCTATATTTGATTGGGCTTAAAATAAGACAATTTTTGATAATAGTCACCCAAAAATAAAGTCTATATCAGTGTTTTTTTAACCGATACTCCGCGAGCTTGTTGCAAGTGCTCCGAGAAATTATAAAAACCAAATTTTAATGTACTGTCTGTGATTGATTTTGGTGCTCCGCGAGTTTTTCTTATAAAAAAAAAGTGCTCCGTGACTAAAAAGGTTACGAATCACTATTTTAAGAGCGTTAGCAAATGAAAATGTTAATAATTAAATATTTAAATTAAATCAAATATTACAATAGAAATAGTTATCAAGTACTATTTCTATTGTAATATTTGATTTAATTTAAATATTTAATTATTCACATTTTCATTTGCTAACACCCTTAAATTAGTGATTCGTAACCTTTTTAGTCACGGAGCACTTTTTTTATAAGAAAAACGTGACTTCATTTATCAAAAATAAAATAAGAATGCAGCTAAATTCTTTTACGCACGGTTTCTCCAACGAATCTTAAAGCTCGTCTTATATAAACTTGTCTTATATAAAACCACGTCTTAACTTTTATTCTGTTGCACCAAACATATGCAGATCTTACTTACGCCCGGTTTCTCCAACGCATCTTAACTAGTTTAAGACCGTCTTAACAATAAGACGGTCTTAAAGCGTGGCACCAAACAGAAATCGGATTTTAAAACAATAAGACGTGAATGGTTTTATAAACTGTGCTGAATTACTGGGTGAGCTTGACTTTTATATTAATCCCACTAACAGACAAAACAGACAAACACCTCTGTTTAGGGTGACATTTCACACCACCAATGATAGGCGTAATTCTGCAGTGACTAGAATTCAATCGTCCGTGAATTTTTATAATCCAAATGCGTATATTTTACTTTTTAATTCGTCAGTGACAGTCTCTAAATGTTTATTTTTAAAATTGATTTCACGTGTTGGTTTAAATGAAATGTACATTTTCACCTGTTTTTTATATGTTCATGTGTGTACACTTAAGGTGGGTTTATACTGAAATAAAATAATAATTAATAAATAAGGATTATTTAAGACCGTTCATGGTCACAAATAATAATGCATACTATCAACTGCGAAAAATAAAACTTGGTTGTTTTGATTTATATAAATAACTAAAGTTGGGTATTTTATTTTATTTTATTTTGTAGGTTGTAATTTTTTGTATTTTATATCTTATATTTTGTAATAATTTGTATGAAATGGCGTTGCCGTAAATAAAGAATTATTATTAGTATTATTATTATTAAATAAATGTAATATTCCATGCCAAATATGTTTTGCTCACTCCATCTACTGTGCAAATCAAACAAATATTCATTTTATATTGCGGCCTTTATATAGTGCTAATATAATAAAAAGTGCAGCATAATAAGCAACTTGTGTTGATACGGTCTCAGGAGAATACACCTACCATCCTACTAAAAAGTAATACGTGCGTGCGTGGGTGTAGTTAGACAAGGGACGCGTGGGCAGTTGAACTCCCTTTTCAACACACGAATCCGTTCCCGTTACAAAATAGACGCTGGTGAAATCACACCAAAGTTTATCATGACGGCACTCCAGAGAGAAAAGATTTCTTGGTGAAAGAAGCAAAAGAAATTATTCGATTAGAGTGAATATTGGTCTATTAATGCCCTTTTTTAAAAAAATATTTTATTATCTGCTCAAACTATTAAAAAATTGGTTGTTAAGGCGTCTACTTTGTGATACTTGATTTTAAAGAATAAATAAAACGATTTTTTACTTTGTTTTTATCACACTCAGTAACTGAGGTGTGATAAAAAACTTGTAGGCCATCCCGGGTATGAAGCTTACTTAAAAAAAACCATAGAACGTAATTTCTCAAAACTATTATTCAGAATATACGACTGCACATAGATAGAATATGATGAGAATATATAATAGTTTTAGAAAACAGTTGAAGATTTCAGTGAAATACAAAAATTTAATTACGAGCAATGTCGATTTTCAAATCGGCTAGTCACTATATAAACAGTGGACGTTTTATAAAACGACTGATTGTACATTTACCCTACGAAATCTACGACTGTCTACATGTGTCTGTTTTTGTGTGTTATATGTCTCAGTTTCTGTATGTGTGTATGTTATAATAGAAACTTTCGATTGCAAGTGGACCATGGGTACCGCGAACCACCTGCACATTGTCTTATGGGATATATAACGGAGGGCCTCGCGTCGGCTGCGAAACGTAACGTGACGCTTTACCGATAGCAAAATATGAAAGTAGCGGCCACCGCCACGAGCGGAAAGTAATAGTAATTCAGGTCAGGGCGAAATAGTTGCGAAAAATCCGCGCGCATCTCGGCGTAGTTGGCGGCGTCGGCGCCGCGCGGCGCAGCTACGCCGTTGCTGGGACGACAGGGGCGGCGTCGCCACGGCAACCAACTGAACACATTGATTTCACGTATAGACGGAATATATTGCGGCCATATTCGCCCGCGCAAATAGTGGGGAGGGGGCAGAAGTATAGTAATATTGTTAAGTGTGCCATATATTACAGGACCATTGTTGCGTTCCACATTTAAATTTGCGATTTCACGGAACACGGTTGATCACTTAGCTTCCCGTTTGTATTTAGGAAAATGTTGCCGCTGTTTTTGTGCGGACGCACGCGCCGCCGCCGCCACTCTGGGTAATTGGACGCGATTTATTTATTAGGCGCGCACGCTCGCGTGCATTACATCACCGCCCTATATGTAGTTCATTTCGGCGACTATTTACAAAACAAACACACACACATTTTAACCGCTGAAATGTTTAATTATTTCAATAATGGTTCTGCCTCAGTGTCCTCGGCTGCGGTACAAACATAATTAATATTGTAGGTGTCGCGTCAACACACATGGGATAAGGCATAATGAGGGCGTTGGATTGAAATATCAATATGTTTGTAAAAGTGAACTTGAACTTTTCATTGTCGATTAATTAATTGAATAGTCGCGCGCAACATGGCTGCCAGAGATATGTGGGTTGCATATAGTTAATACCATAGAAGAGGATTCAAGAATTGAATCTGTAGTTTGTAGAAGGGAACAAATCCAAAAATCAAATTTGTCTGAATTAGAAGGAAATTTAGAACTATAATTTCTACATGAATCAATTTTTAAAAGTAACAACATTATTATTTAGGTTTGGTATCGCAGTACCATATCCCGTTGTTGTATTGGCTAAATAATTATATTACAGATTGTTGATAATTAATTATTATTTAATAGACTCTTATAATTATTTAGGCGCTTGTTCCCTTCTTCAAACTATACATGATACATATATATATATATATATATATATATATATATATATATATATATATATATATATATATGATTCTTCTCCGGTCGCCTGTACAGGTCACTAAGCCTGTGCAGATTTACCCAACTTGTCCACACACACGCTCCGGTTTACCTGTACAGGTCTTTGCGCAGGTAAACCTCTCCGGTATGCCGGAACGTGTATGGCCAGCTTTACTGTTACCGTATATATATATATATATATATATATATATATATATCGCTACCGCGAGAAAACGGAGGGGTTTACCTGCACAAAGACCTGTACAGGTAAACCGGAGCGTGTGTGTGGACCAGTTGGGTAAATCTGCACAGGCTTAGTGACCTGTACAGGCGACCGGTGAAGAATCAGCCGGCCATTCACGTTCCGGTAAACCGGAGAGGTAAACCTGTCGGTTTTCCTCTCCTGTATATCTGCACACTGCCTTGCACACACACTGTAGGGTAAACAGTACTGGACTACATAGTTGTCGTTTTGTAATAAAAATATAGTATATAGTAGTTTCGGGAATAATGTCGAGATTATTTAAAGTTAAACCGGAAAAATTACAGGAATTGAAATAAAATTTGAAATAAAAAAATGAAATTTGGAAACATTTATTTCATGCTAAAAAGTCGTGTTTAGCCTCATTTTGTAGGTATTTTAATTCTAAAGAAAATTCCGAAAAAATATTGTTATAAAAAGTGCACTGTTTTGGCGGTAATGCCGGTGAAGCACTCGCCTTCGGGTAGAAAGAATCGAATTTTGATTCTATTCCGGTCGCCTGTACAGGTCACTACGCCTGAGCAGGTTTACCGAAACTTGTCCACACACACGCTCCGGTTTACCTGTGCAGGCGTACCTCTCCGGTATATCACAACGCGTATGGCCGGCTCCAGGGACTGTGCAAGCAAACCGGAGAGGAAAACCGTCCGGTTTGCCTCTCCGGTATACCGGAACGTGTATGGCCGGCTTTACAGAAAAACGTCTTGGTGCTGTCCGTTTGGCTACTACTAGTGACTAGTAGTGACAAATTCTGACGTCACGCAATACTATTAGTATGAGCGTGATGTCAGCATGTGTCACTACTAGTCACTAGTAGTAGCCAAACGGACAGGGCCCTAGTCTCAATCTGTAGGGCTAGATATACTATACATGTTCACATATAAAACATCCCTCTAGAATTTGAAATACAGACGCTACAGAATTGAAACTGGGAAAAAATATGAATTTTCATCAAATACACATTTTATCACCGCTACAGCGCGAAAACCGCAATAGCTATAGAAAGACATCTCAAATAGTCTCAATCTGCAGGGCTAGAAATACTCCTTATACATTACTCCGCATATATACCATTTCGCTAGGATTTAAAATACAGACACAAAGTTGAAACTGGGGGGAAAAAACATGAATTTTCATTATTCGCTAATAGCGGAGAGTTTTGTAAACATTCTAGTGTACATAATAATACACAAAAATGCATCCCTCTCAATGGTATAAATCAATAACTAATAAGAAAAACATATTTAAAAGTGTGACGATCCCTAATGGATTAACAACGCATTTAAATAAAATTTATCGCCCATTGAAATTTTATAGCGCGGCGTAAAACGCACGCACCCCATTAAACTCGATTTCATCCCCTTTTCCGCCGAATTAATTCGCTAATAAGTATTCACTTCTCCGCGGGTGATTAACGAGCTGCCGCCGCCGCCACCGGAAAAAAATACGATTGTTTATTTAATTTATCGGGCCGCATCAACAGGTTAATTGCAATTTACGTTGGGGCCGTTAGCACTCGCAGCCCGGTTTTAAGTTAATTAGCTGGCGAGCGCGCGCCCGCCGCCGTTCGGCATTGTGTGCCCGCGCGATGTTCGTCGAGGGGGGCGGCGGAAAGGAAGACGCTCGAGGCGGATAATGCATAATTGGCTCCGGTTGTGGAAAAGGGAAATAATACCCGCACATAAAAAAATAGCAAAAAATGAGAGACGGGGCTTGATTAATTTGCGTTTCGAGTACTGTAGGTACTCCACTACTACAGATGAGGTTTCTTGAAATGGGAATGTAAAATGAAGGGTAATTAAGAATTATATACAATTGTTGAAACTGAGTTATGTAGTCATCATTAATGATACACTGAACAGATATGTCATAAATACAAAACTAAAAACAACTTCTATCTTTATAACTATCAGCCCGAGGACTGATATTTTTTTTTACTAAAATTAATAAAAAAGTACAATCCTAAAATGTACCCCCTAATTTTTTTACATTCAACTTTTAAGCATAGACCTCTTTTTCAATAATTAAAAACATAGGTCAAATTTTTGACGTAAATTTCGACCCCTGCTTAATTTTTAAAATTCGCTTTTAAAGTCTCAGAGGTGGTTATTTTACTTAACTTCGCAGAAAACCTCTGAAAAACTGTGAAGGGTCATTCGAGAAATTTCGCGCACAAAGGGGTTTGAACTCTTGCTGCTCAATGCTCAGATTTTCCACTAGTTTTTTTCTTATATTTAAAATAGTAGCCTATTGGGCGCCGTTCGTCTTGTATTGACCGTTGGCAAGTAAGAGTTCAAACCCCGTTGCGGGCGACATTTCACGTATCATCTTTCAGTGTTTTTCAGAGGTTTTCTGTGAAGTTTAGCTAAATACTGGGTGATTAAACTCGCCTGAGCTTGTCCCTTTACCGGTAGAAAAAGCTCACGGCTGATAGCCCTATAAAGCTAGAAGTTTTTTATATATTCATTTAAAAAATTTATAACATATTTCTGTTTTTTTTTTTAAATACATTGTTGATCTTTTTACATCTGAATTGATGTTAAAACAAACATGTAAGTGAAGAAAGCAGTCAAAATTAATTTCATATATGTCTTCATATCGCCTTTTTTGGCTTGATCAGAAGAATTTAAAATTATTATCAAAAATATGTATGCTGTCTTTAAACAAAATAGAATATATACCAATACTAGAGACAGAGTCTTGGATAGAAGGATAGAAGTCTTGGACTGTTGTTTTGATTTCTTCTTTACTATTGATCATGACCCCTTTATCGTTTTATTTGTGTATCTTTACCCGTCTTGGAGATAGTTTTGATATGAGGACATTCATATTTTTTATTGTTTTCTATGGTGTCCATTATGAGTCTTCTTTTCTAGTCTCTTAGATCTTTTCTTATATTAACAGATTATAAGAAAAGAATGTTTTGCTTAGTTTTTTGAATTTCATGTTTTCTGTTCGTGTTCCTTCTTCCTTCGATTAGTTGTTTAACCCTTAACCCCCCCATATATATATATATATATATATATATATATATATATATATATATATATATATCATTTCAACAGTTCACTGATCTAACACTATTTAATTGGATTTTTTTCTTCTATTTTGTTTAAAGACGCCATACATACTTTTGATAATAATTTTAAATTCTTCTGATGAAGCCAAAAAGGGCTATACGTTAATATGAAATTTATTTTGACTGCCTTCTTCACTTAAGGTCGTTTTAGACAAGACAATTTCTTGACTCAAAAGTTAGTCAAGATGCGAAACAATCTAAATTGTCTCGAATCATACAGCAAATTATTTGAAATATTGAATTAGATTGTAGATTGAATGGAAAAATATAACGCGTTATATTTGTCAAGAACAAATTGTATAGGAGGAGGATATATGAATTAATTTCTTGAACAACTTTTAAGCTAAGAAATTTTCTTGTCTAAAACGACCTTTACATGTTTTAACATGAATTCAGATGTAAAAAGATCAAAAATGTAAATGTAATCACTCTAAATATAATTGTGTTTCTTCCATATTAATAAGAGTATTTATTTCCCATTTACAATATTAGAACCCTGTTCTATCAATTAATTTTTCCACCTTGCTAATAGAATTTTTCATATGTTTTAAAAAAGATTATAAATCATATGCTAAAACGGATGCAAATATGTCTGCCGTCTGTAAAACAAATAAAATCCAAACTAAGAAATCGAGCGCACATTTTTATTTGTAACCGTCCACGCTCGATGATTTCCTTCAGAATTAATGGACTGCGCTCGAGAGATTAATTAGCAATTACTCCGCCGTTGTCAAAAACTAATTGAGTCGCGTGCAACGTTAATTATGACATAAACTTTCGTTTCGCTCCGTGGCAAAAAAATCTGGTTTGATAAATTGCGCGTTTAAATCATGAGCGACGGGGTTTTTATTTGGTGTGCGCGCATAAACGAGCCAAATGTGTGCCACGCGGCGCGGCGGCACGAACCCTGCGCCGCACTGCCCGAGTCCTTTGACACTTCCTTTTTTTGTAAATGTGCCCTGGAAATCAATATTCCGACGCCGGCACTGCACGAGGCACGGATCAATATATTCAATTTGTACGGCCGCCGCGTGATCTTAACAAAGCTCGTTGGCATGTAAATTACATGCCTGTGAGAATGAAAGTGGTGTAAGTCATATTTGAATTGTTTTGAAAAGGAGAAGATTTTGAGTTTGGTATTTATGTAAATCGACGTGCGCACTTACAAGTCAATTTATTCATAAATAAAAATGTAGCTGCGTACCTCGATTTACATAAATACCAAACACAAGATCTTCTCATTTTCAAAACAATTCAAATGTGACTTACTCCACTTTCATTCTCACAATTTCAAATAAAAAAATTCATTATCAAAAACAATATTGAACTAATTGCCCAACACCTTATCCCATACAACCCATCAATACCTAATAAAAAAAATTCCTATCACTCCCTCTAATACAACAAATCAAACACTAATAAGAATATTAGATTAAGATTAGTTTCAAGATTCCAATTATATGCAACTTGTAAATTTGACGAGGGCAGAAAGACTCCGGTCGTTAGTCCATGTAATGTAAATGTTATGTATTTATGTCCTGTAGGATTTTATCCAGATCTGCGTCGATTTTTGAGTCGTCGATGTCCATAGCGTGGGAATGGTCCTAGTCAACCCAAAGATTTATTAATAATTCTTCATTATTGCAGAAGATTAATAATATTTCAATTTCCTCTGAATGTTATGTATCACAATAAATATTTTTATTATTATTATTAAAATTAGGAACGTAACAGAACTAAAGAAAAAGAAGGAAAATTCCATCCCTCTCTCTGGGCTGTTATAGGCTGTTGGGTAAAAAATTATAATTATTATTATTATTATCTCTCAATATGAGGAACCAAGTCCTGCTGAGGGAAATTACAATCTTTCTTCATTATGATAACTGTTTTATTTCATATCTTATAACGAAATGTATAATGTAAGAGCAAAACTGATGAATAATTTTCAACTCTACTTATATCAGAGAATTTTTTCCTATAAATTATAGAATTTTATAAAATAAAATAGCGTACACCGAAAGGTAAAAGGCAATATATAATATATATATATATATATATATATATATATACATATATATATATATATATATATATATATATATATATATATATATACATATATGTATATATATATATATATATATATATATATATATATATATATATATATATATATTATCTATTGCCTTTTATCTTTCGGTGTAGGCTTTTTTTTTATAAAATTCTATAATTTATAGGAAAAAATTCTCTGATATAAGTAGAGTTGAAAATTATTCATCATTTTTGCTCTTATATTATACATTTCGTTATAAGATATGAAATAAAACAGTTATCATAATGGAGAAAGAAAGTTTAAAGTTATGTTTAATTTTATTGTAGGTTACTTATTGACTACGTTTTCATTACTGCGAATAATGCGTGTGCGGCAGCCCCAGTCTCTATAATGCACGCATTCATTTATAAATTAATACGGCGGTTTGTGCAGCATGTAACGGGGTGAGTTCATTTCGCTGAGTGTCATAAATACTTAATGCTCGCGGAGCTCGGCATCGGGGGACGAAACAAAAAAAAAGCTCACATCCAACCTCTGACCGCGCAGCGATTAATTATTAACCGCCTATCTAGAGAAGAGAGCATGGGGTATAAACGTGGAATATGGCTAAGTAGTGATAATGAGGTTTTAAGTAGTTCGTTAACCTTTTCTAACCATAAGTTACTTCTCAACTAGAAAATCTCATGACTACTTGTGTTTTATATTAGCGATCTTCGCTCACATAATTCAAATCGTTTTTGGCCTTCTGGTTACATAATTCTTTTAATATTTAATGATGATTATTAATTATTTTTTATATTTTTTGAAACATGAAAACGTCAGTTAAATGAACATTTCCAATAACACCACTTGAATCATGAAAAACATCAGTTAAAACCTGAAAACGTCGCTCGAAACATCAATAAAACTAAGATTGATGTTTTCATATCACAAAGTGTATGTTTAGATATTTTTCATGTTTCAAACTGTGTTATTGATGTATTTCCAGTTTTAAAACATTAAAAAAAAACGTTTGAAACATGGAAAACATCAATTAAAAACGAAAATACAGTTAGTGGTAGTAAAAACTGTGTTATTGATGTATTTCCAGTTTTAAAACATTAAAAAAAAAACGTTTGAAACATGAAAAACATCAATTAAAAACGAAAATACAGTTAGTGGTAGTAAAAACATAAATCTTCGTTTATCGGCGATGTTTTTATTTATGTTTTTCACGTTTTAATTGATGTTATCATGTTTTAGACGCTGTTTGCGATGTTTTTCAAATGCTAATTGATGTTTTTACATTTGAAACGATGTTTTTCATGTTTCTAATGGTGTTTATCATGTATAATTGCGATAATTTTCTATTCAAAACAATTTTAATTAATTGTATTCATTATGCCTTGCATCTAAACAATTCCATCCGCAAATTCCCATTAGGACTATTTACAAAGGGAGGTCTGAAATTTTATTTGTACTTTTTGGGCAAAATTTAACAGCTGAGAACATCGAAAAATTTCGATTGTAACATGGAAAACACCGTTTGAAACATGAAAACTTCAAATATTGGATTGTTAAGGCGAATCTCGGAAAATGAAATACGGTTCAATGTTGAGCTAATCGCGCGGTCTTTTCTAGTCAACATTTTATAATTTTCTGAAAATATGTTTGGATATTTCTCCAAACGAAGGATGATTTGATACTTTGTTAGGACGAAAAAGTTAATTTTTTGTCTCGAAATAGTTGTAAAAAATATGCAAAAGTAGTCAATATTTGCTTCAGAAAAGTATATATTTACTCCGATTTGTAATCAAAATTCAACAGAAATTCCTCTAAGAGATTGTAGTTTCATATTTCAAGTTTTGATAAATACAATCTGATAATACTTAAGTACAGTAGTATAGTTTATAAACATCCGCGCAATTATCACAAAATCTTCATTATTTCGAAATAAATTTATTTCTCGGTGCGCACCCCTCCAGTTTTTTTCCTGGGGCCACGGTTTATACACTCCGCAAAAGAAGTAGCATCAGTTCCGATAGTCTCACAACGCGTTTTTCGAATAGACTTTCAGCTCGAATCCTCGGGATTTTCGAATATTCGCCTTAAAGCGGCTACTTTGTGACAATACGTAATAGGGTTATAAATAATAATCATTATATGTAAAATAAATATAATAACAAACACTGATTTTCGATATTTTTCAGGTTTCAATTATAGTTCTCATGGATAAATAACACGATTTTTTACTTTGTTTTTTATCACTCTTCAGTTACAAATAAATATAATAACAAACACTGATTTTCGATTTTTTTCAGGTTTCAATTATAGTTTTCATGGATAAATAAAACGATTTTTTGTTTTTATTTATCACACTTCAGTTACACTTTGCAACTAGTTTAGGCTAAGCTCTAGCCATTTTCAAGTTCATCCGATGAGAGATCGATTACAATTTCTTCAGTCATCAGAGGAGCTCGAAAATGGCTTGAGTCTATCCGAAACTAGTTGCAAAGTGTAACTGAAGTGTGATAAAAAAAAAGTAAAAAATCGTTTTATTTATCCATGAAAACTTGAAACCTGAAAAATATCTAAAATCAGCTTTTGTTATTATATTCATTTTAAATAGTATGATTATCTTTTATAATCCTTTATTTCTTTTATCAAATAACATTTGTACTATTGTAGCTCTATTTTTATATGTAATCAATGTATGGTATTGCATGTATATTTCACATCGAGTCATGCTTGTAAATACATAAATTTAGTATTTTTAGATGACCGACACACAGGTATTCATAGTGCCGCAGTTTGCCAACCCCTGGTCTAAACAATTCACGTCCACTAAATTATACACCATACAGCGATCGAAACCATCATTTGGATATTTCATTGAATTAGCGCTCGAGTGCCCGATATGACTTGATGCGCATGATCTAGTTATTATCAGGCTGCTTCAATCGGCTCTATAATAATTAGGAAATTTGATCGCACACTGTTCTTAGTAAGATCGAGCGCGCATAGAAAGTGCTCGTTTTGCGTGAAATGTAGTAGTTTGGCGAGTTGAATATTATTAATTTAATTAAAACTTTCATTTCGCTGTTAATTTGCGAACGAGTTCCTACTCGGTAAAAGATTTAAATGTTTTTGAAAAAGGACGAACAAAAAATAATGCACGGCGAGTTTTGCACCAATAAAAGTTTTCATAACTAAACGCTTAATTAACTGAACTAAATGTTAAATACGAGTGGTCCAATTAACAGTCATACTAAAGTTTATTGGTACTCGTATTTACCGTTTTCTGTTTACATAAAGAATTTAATAATTTATACAAAACTGAAAATAGTTAAATATAAATAAATAATTCTGGATCTGTCCGTTTATGGTATATGTAATTATTATACATACAATAATAATTTTTATATTAACAGGGAAAAGGTAAAAGGTTGTTGCCCGTATTCACCAACATCCCATAAATTTTATAGGTCCCATAAACTATTGAATGGATAAATTGACAACGTCATTGTGACAGAATATGCCAAAACAAATGTCAAGCACCTTGAATAGCGCTTGCGATTGGAGCTTTGATGAGAACTTTTGTTTAATTATTCAGTGTTTCCAATAGAAATAATCTAAAGTAACTACATTCCCTAGATAATGTATTATTGTTGCTATAACAACGAATACTTATGGATTCAATAGCTATTGATAGATTTATGGAACGTCGGTGAATACGGGGGTCAAACTCTTAAATTTGTCACTTTTGTTTCACATAATATATAGTTATAAAACTAACAAACAGCTAGGTTTGTATCAATATTTGTATCAATATTTAAATTATTATTTTATATAAGTTCTTAGTCGTTTTAGCTTATTCTTCATGCATTTTAATTGTTATTTGCATATTATTTGTGTACCTTTACCATATTTTAAATTAATTTTATTATATTGTTATATTCTATATTGTTGTCCTGTAATTAAGAATTGTTCTGTTGGGCAATAAATCTATTATTATTATTATTATTATCAATTTTTAGTTATACGTTCTTTTTAAAACTGTAAAGTTGAGGTTTTGTGTTAATATTTATACCTATATATATATATATATATATATATATATATATATATATATATATATATATATATATATTTATACTTTTTGCATATTATTGTTGTTGTCCTGTAATTGGATTTTTCTTTCCGTAGGACAATAAAGCCTATTATTATTATTATTATTATTATTATTATTATTATTATTAATTTGGTAGTTACGACAGTTTACTTTTGAGATATATCATTCAAGTGTGTTTATTTGGCATTTGTGCAAACCTCTACAATCCCTTCCACTTCCACAAAATTTACATTTTATCTCCTCATACTCATACAATATCAGTTTTCGCTTTCCACACTCCTGTATCTAAACCTAGATATCATTATTTTATGTCCAATAATAATCCGATGTATTAAAATCTCTCTTTTTATCTATTATTATTATTAACTCTATATTGAAGTCAAACCTCAAACTTTTTAAGTATCAGAATAAACCTCTAGTAAAGTTCCTTTCGTTCACAAAACCATTGTTGTGGTAGTATCAAGAAGAGGGCCAGTGACTGCTGTAAATCAACACTCAACAATAAATTCTATCATTTACCGACGATGGGCGACGATAAAACGTGGGTTTATTGCGGGCATCGGCGGGACGGCGGAGCCCTGACATTGAAACCGTAAAATGCGCATGCACTAAAAATAATATTTAGTGGGGTGAATAAAATATACGGCATAACACGACTTTGCGAATAAATTAATCATAAAAGCTCTATTAGAATAATAAGTCATCAAGAAAATAGTATAATAATGACGGGTTACAAGGTTGAATGGTAGATGTAAAACGATTGTAGAAGAATGTATACGGTATTTATAAAATACGACATGTAATTTTTGTACATTCTACAAAAAACATTTATTGAATGTTTATCAAAATTTACAATTGGATGACCAATATAGGTAATCCAAAAATATAGTAAAATAAAACTGACTTAGCCCAGTTTTGGAAATATTTAGTGTGGAAGAATGTATACGGTATTTATAAAATACGTAATTGTAATTTTAGTAAAATTTTCAATAACTGTTGATTGGATGTTTAAAAAAAAAATTACAAATAGATTACCGATATCACAGGCTATCCAATAATATAGTAAAATATAATTGCCTATGCCCAGTTTTGGAAATATTTAATGTGGAAAAATGTATACGATATTTACTAACTGCGGTATGCCATTTATGTATTTTTTTCTAAAACCGTTAATTGGATGTTTATCAAAATTTACAAATGGATTACCAATATCACAGGCTATACAAACATATAGTAAAATAAAATTGTCTTCGTCCAATTTTGGAAATATTTAATGTGAAAGAACGTATACGGTATTTAGAAAATATATATTATCTATTTGCATTTTACCTTTCGGTGTAGGCTAACATTTACAAAATACGGTATGTAAATTTAGTAAATTTTTCAAAAACCGTTCATTGGATGTTTATCAAAATTTACAAGTGGATGACTAATAACATAGGCTATGCAATAATATAGTAAAATAAAATTTCCATACCCAATTTTGGAAATATTTAATGTGGAAGATTGTATACGGTATTTACAAAATACGGTATGCAGTTTTTGTAAATTCTTCAATAAATGTATACAAAAATTTACAAATGGTAAACCAATATTATAGGCTATCCAATAATGTAGTAAAATAAAATTTCCTTATCCCACTTTTGGAAATATTCCATGTGGAAAAATGTATACGGTATTAATAAAATACGGTATGCAATTTTAGTAAATTTTTCAAAAACCGTTGACTGGATGTTCATGATGATCAGGATGAACATCATGGGCCATCCAATAATATACTAAAATATAATTGGCTTAGCCCCGTTTTGGAAATAATGGATGTGGAAGATTGTATACGGTATTTATAAAATACGGAATGTAATGTTTGCAATTTTTTCAAAAACCGGTGACTGAATATTTACCAATATTTAAAAATGAATGTCCAATATGATGGGCCATCCAATAATATACTAAAATAAAATTGCCTTAGCCCAGGTTTGGAAATAATTAATGTGGAAGAATGTGTAAGTATTTATAAAATATGGCATGTAATATTTGTAAATTTCTCAAAAACCGTTTGGATTTTTGGATTGGATTTTTATCAAAATTTACAAATGGATGTCCAATATCATAGGCTATCCAATAATATGGTAGAATATAATTGCCTTAGCCCAATTTTGAAAATAATAAATGTGGAAGATTGTATACGGTATTTATAAAATACGGCATGTATTTTTTGTAAATTTCTCAAAAACAATTGATTGGATGTTTATCAAAATTTACAAATGGATGTCCAACATCTTAGGCTATCTAATAATAAACTACAATAAAATTGCCTTAGCCCAGTTTTGGAAATAATGAATGTGGAGGATTGTATACGGTTATTATAAAATACGGCATGTAATTTTTGTAAATTTTTCAAAAACCGTTGATTGGATGTTTATCAAAATTTACAAATGAATTACCCATATTACAGGGTATAAATTAATATAATAACATAAAATTTTCATACCTCAGTTTTGGAAATGTTTCATGTTGAAGGATGTATACAGTATTTATAAAATAAGAAATGTAATTTTTGTAAATTCTTCAATAACTGTTGACTGGAAGGTTATCAAAACTTACAAATAAATTAGCAATATCATAGGCTATCCAATAATAAAGCAAAATAAAATTTCTTTAGCCTATTTTTGGAAATATTTAATGTGAAAGAATGTATACGGTATTTAGAAAATACGGTATGTAATTTTTGTAATTTTTTTATAATACGTTGATTGAATGTTTATCAAAATTTACAAATGGATGACCAATATTATAGGCTATCCAATAATATAGTAAAATAAAATTTCCTTACTTCAGTTTTGGAAATATTTAATGTGGAAGTATGTATACGGTATTTACAATATACGGCATGTAATTTTTGTAAATTCTTCAAAAACCGTTGATTGAATGTTTATCAAAATTTACAAATGAATTACCATTGTCACAGCCTATCCAATAATATAGTAACATACATTTTTCTTAGCCAAGTTTTGGAAATATTTAATGTGGAAGAATGCATACGGTATTTATAAAATACGGCAAATAATTTTTGCAAATTCTTCAAAAATCGTTGATTGAATGTTTATCAACATTTATAAATGGATTACCAATATCATAGGCTATCCAATAATATAGTAAAATAAAATTGCCTTAGACCAGATTTGGAAATATTTAATGTGGAAGAATGTATAAGGTTTTTACAAAATACAGTATACAATTGTTGTAAATTTTTGAATAACTGTTGATTGGATATTAACCAAATTTACAAGTGGATGAGCAATATCATATGCTATGCAATAATATAGTAAAATAAAATTTCCTTAACCCAGTTTTGAAAATATTTAGTGTAGAAGAACGTATACGGTTTTTATAAAATACGGCATGCAATTTTTCTCAAAAACTGTTCATTGAATGTTTATCAAAATTTATAAATGGATTTACAATAACACAGGCTGTCTAATAATATAGTAAAATAAAATTGCCTTAGCTTGGTTTTAGAAATATTTAAAGTGATAAAATTTTATACGGTATTTATAAAATACGGTATGTATTTTTTGTAAATTTTTCAAAAACCATTGGTGGGATGTTTATCATAATTTACAAATGGATGACCAATATCATAGGCTATTCAATAATATAGTAAAATAAAATTGCCTTACCCCAGTTTTGAAAATATTGAATGTTGAAGAATGTATACAGTATTTATAAAATACGATATGTAATTGTTGCCAAATCTTCAATAACTGTTGACTGCAAGGTAATGAAAATTTACAAATGATTTATACCAATTTCATAGGCTATCCAATTATAAAGCAAAATACAATTTCTTTAGCTTATTTTTGGAAATATTTAATGTGGAAGAATGTATATGGTATTTACAAAATACGACATGTAATTTTTATAATTTTTTCAAAAACCGTTGATTGAATGTTTATCAAAATTTACAAATGGATGACCAATATCATAGGCTATTCAATAATATAGTAAAATAAAGTCTTAGCCCAGTTCTGAAAATATTTAATGATACGTCGCAACACAATTCTGTAATTTTGAGTTGTGCATTTATCTTGGCGAGTATGAAGTACAGTGTTTAAAGCTTATACTAAATAAATAAATTTTTTTTTTTTAAATGTCAATTGAATAACTGTGTATATAATATGTTTATTTATTTAATGCGATTGCTATAAATGTGTATGAAAAACAATTGGTGATTTCAAAGTACCAAGTTTTATTTTCATACGCATTTTTAATAAATCAAAAATATAAATTTACTGAGAAAAACGCTACGGCGGTCTTGCCCCGAAAACATTAGTAATGAAGGAAGGCTATATAAATGCGTACGATGTATTGATGAGGATTAATGTGAAAAAAACATTAACAATTATAACCATTTTTTGATTTGATTAATTTACAAACTAGCTGCATTTATTATAAATATTTAGCTTATTTTAATTTTTCTTTTATTTGAATATAGTTCTATTTCTACCCAAGTAAACAACATTATATCTTTATAAAACAAAACAAAAATTATAACCTCAGACTAATAAATAAAAATTAATTTATTAATCTAAGTTTATATCTCAAACTTATGCCCGTATTCACCAACATCCCATAACTTTATAGGTCCCATAAGCTAATGAATGGATAAATTGACGATGTCATTGTAGCAGAATATGCCAAAATAATATTTTTGTTGTTGTTCTTGGCGTTGATGAACATTTGTTGAGGGGTTATGCCAAATAAAGGTCTTTTTTTGGTCATCTCACAGTGCGATATGGTTTGTCAATAATTCCAATTTTACCCCATAACATGGCAAGATAGATTTCAATTCATTTGAAACAGCAATTTACGAACTTGCCTCATGTGCGGAACAAGTTCAGAGTAGTTTACAAGTTTATATAAAAAATAAATATCCAAGGAAAATTGATGTTTTGGTCAATACAAATTAAATTAACACCACTCCGTGTTGATCCCAATCATATTAAGTATTTATAAGAGAACTTGAAAATATTATTTATTATCATATGCCTTCCACCGTAAGGTGTACAACGTAAAAATAAATTAGGTAAATTATTCAATTGTTAAGGCGTCTACTTTGTGATAATTCATTTTAAAGGATAAATAAATCGATTTTAGCCTTTGTTTTTTATCACACTTCAGTTACACTTTGCAACTAGTCATCGGAGGAGCTCTAAAATGGCTAGAGCTTAGCCGAAACTAGTTGCAAAGTGTAACTGAAGTGTGATAAAAAACAAAGTAAAAAATTAGTTAAATGTCGAATTTTACCCCACACAACCTTACTTCCTAGTTATTTTATAATACAATTAACAATTATGTTGGATGTTATCTGTATTTAATAAAATTATTATTAGTGATAATTCAACCGGAAAGCCAGTTTAAATAATATTGTTTTGTACGCGTGCATTAAACTTACAGTTTGTGTGAAAAACGCACGCCGCCGCCAAGGGTTATCCCGTTAGGTGTCCTCTGCTCCCAGATGCGACGGAGCCGGCAGCGGGGAAGCGACTGAACCAAAGCCACCGGCTGCATGGTACATATCAGATACTGATTACCGATCCTGCAGAGGTTCGCGCATAAGCACTGGACACCTGCTGGAGTCCTTTCTGGAGGACTCTATATACTAACAAAGAGGCGAGAGGGACGGGATTGCGTTGCGCTCCTTCCCTTTCCCGCGTCTCGGAAACCCCACCACCACCGCCACCGGCCGCCGCCACCTCAACCCCCTGCTACCCGTCAGATTATAACGGGCTTTGTGTGAGATGCCGACGCGCGCTAATTCTTTCGCGGCGCGCTTTCATTAATAACCGAAAAGGGGCTTTCGGTGGCTGGGGGACGCTAGGAGGGGCGGCCGTCTTCGCTGCACGGCCGCTGCCGATGCAACCGCGATCAAATATGCAGCGACGGCGGAGGCGCCGGGTATAGTCCCTTTGTCGCGGACATCAATTGTGTGAGTGTGTGTCCCCGGGATTTGTAATCATCCCCGGTGCCCGGTCACGTTTTAAATCGCAAACTGAATCTTATTACCGCAGTGAGATTAAGATTATCGCTACCATTTTCATCTGCTAAAAATGATGACAACTTTATGAATATTGTTGTAATTATATTTCGGTGTTTGAATTATTATTATTGTTGATATGAATGTTGTTTATTGGTTGTTAAATGAATTATAGTTATATTTAATGATTGTGTCTTCCAAGTGTGTATACACACAGTTCTAACTTGCTAACAAAGTTACGATGAAATGTCTCATATTAGAATATTAAGTGTGGAATTTGCTATGTTTATAAACTAAATAATAATAATAATAATAATAATAATAAGCTTTATTGTCCTACGGAATGAATAAAAAACCAATTACAGGACAACAACAATAATATGCAAAATGTATACATATATATAGGTATAAATATAAATATTAAAAAATAAATAAATTAAAAAATATAACAAATAATTAACTTATTTGTTAAATAAAGTATTTCATTTAATAAAAAATAAAAGTTTCTATTTTTATAGCTATCAGACCGAGGGATTTTCTGCTTGTAAAACGATATGCTCAAACAGTGGGTTTGGATGTAGGACTAAAGCCCGTATGACATTATCTAGTTTCTTATATTGTTTTATATATAAGAATTGATATATTATACTGTATAACTATTTTTAAATGAAAAATTACGGTGTTGTTATGTTAAGTGAATTTATTATTATTCCGCTGCTATATTATTTTCTACATGTGTATGACACTATATATTTTGTGTATGCATCGAAAACGATATAAGAAACTAGATAATGTCATACGGGCTTAAGAGTATATATTATTATTTTTATTGCATACAATTATCTACTCCAGTAATATAAGATGGTATTGTAGAAATTAATTGGAATGGGCGAAAAATGATCCCTAATTAAAAAAAATGCATGCAAACTAGTAATGCGATATCATTAAATATGTTCTGTTGCTACCAAGGGTAGAATACTTTTTAAGAAGGAATAATTATTAGTTTTAGTTTTATCATGACGTTTAAGTATATAACATAGTATGACATTACGTTATTTAACACACAAGTTTATAAACATAGCAAATTCCACACTTAATATTCTAATATGAGAAATTTCAGCGTAACTTTGTTATCAAGTTAGAACTGTGTGTATATTTGCAGCTCGTTTTCTGATTAAGCCAACTAAGCGGTATCGATCGAGCTATCTTGCCTGGTTAAGTTAGAATTGAGCCGGTGTGTCCCGGATCCTGCTTCCTAGTTACCGGTATTGATCTAGCTATCTTCACAACATAACACAACAATTTTATCGATCACAAAATCACAATTAATTTCATACATTAATTATTATAAATACTTATCATATATGTACAAATTATTCATAAAAATATTATGCACATAATTAACTTATTATTATTATATATATATTATTATTATTATTATTATATATTGTAGATAATGTAGATCTATAGTATAGTTATCTACATTATATACAATATATAATAAAATTAATTATGTATATAATTTTTTTATGAATAATTTCTACATATATGATAAGTAATTATCATAATTAATGAATGAAATTACTTGTGATTTTGTGATCGATAAAATTGTTGTGTTATGTTGTGAAGATAGCCAGATCAATACTGTAAGTTGTTCCATTTGTATATATAGCTGGGGCTGATAGACCATCCAGCATTTTGACCATTTTCTTTTTAGTGTTTTAGGTCGCCTTACTATTGGCAGATTGTTTCTAGTAAACTCTTCTGCATCCTTTCGCTTCATGTCTTTTTATGTACACGAGGACAATTGTTAAGTTATTTCCCCATAATATTATTTATTGTGACAAAATATGTACAAAAAAACGAAACGAAAAAGTAAGTAAATAAGTAAATATTCTCATTTTGTGAGCATAAATAATACAAAATGTTCCTCATTTCCAGTGATTAATTCTCTTTTATTATTTTATTTATTATTTATTACTTTATGTCAGTATAAACCCACCTTTAATTCACATCAATTGTAAATGATAAATAATAAAAAATAACCTTTAGTTACAGTGTGTAGATATTTTAAAATAAAACAATTAGGTACATCCCATTTTTACTATAACTATTATTACCAACATTGTATCCTTTAGTTATTTGATAATAAGACTTTTGTTTGTATTATCAAAATTCTCAAGTATTATTATTATGTAAAACTTTGCAATTAAATCAAATAACAAATCTATAAACCGGCAACTTTTCAAAACAAACCATAAACCAGCCCCGCCTCAAAAAAACGGCTGATATAGTGTAATTGACTTTTCAAAAAGTTGCGAGCGGTCTAGAGTGCGCTTTTAAGCTTTATTTATATAAACCGATACGCGGACGTTCGCGATAAAGAGCGGAGACACATTAATTTCCGTTTCCGGGACGTCTTACCGGGCGAATTCACCATACAGAATAGCCGCACGACGCAAGCGCCAGCCATAAATCGTGCCCATACAAAATACAATGAAAGGTGTTTGGGGGTGCGCTTGTTAATTTTAATTAACACCTGTCACATTTTAGTTATACATTATTAAACAACAGTTTATATAAACATGATTGAATATAAATAATATAGTTTTGCGATCAGATATGCCAGATTTAAAATTTAGTACAAAATCTTCGAATAATATTCCATTTGGGACGGTTTTTTCTTTGTATTAAAATATACAACATTATTCATAATTAATATCCATATTTTCGACATCTCGAATCATTACATATACCATCTCTAGTTTTGTTAGACGAAAGATTTTGAATTTTTTTTAATGCTTATTGCTTAATTATTATTATATTTAAGGAGTTATATACCTTTATTTTCTTCAAAAAATCGATTTTTTTTATTGCTTTATCTGAAAGTAAAACTCTTTGAGAATATGTTACGAAATTTTCATGGAGATCCGAGCAATAGATCGAAAGTTACAGCGTTTCGAAGCGGGGTGCGATGTTTCCTGGAACATCTACTCCATTCTCGACCATTCAAATCGCGTATGTTTTGTGACAAATCCCTTATAATCAGTTGTATACGAGCTTCCAAAGCGTTAGCATCGATTATCGATTTTTTTTCTCTGCTGTATGTTTTGCCGTCTTTTCACAAAATCAGTATGGATTCCCGAAACAAAATTACACGCTAAACTCGATTATCTCGAAATGGTGTTTTCCAAAAGTGCGTTTGCCGTGATCACGATTGCCGAAAAACTATTTGACCGATCTTCTTCATTTTGTTTTTGAATTGTTTATAATTAATGTTGTCAGTACTTGAACGATTCCTTTTTTATGTATAAATTTTTATTTTGCAAATACGAATTTTTTAATAAAATTTTTAGAGCTCAAAACATTCAGTTTTTGGGAAAAACGTTCCCGTATGCTGAAAAAACAAAATATTTATTTAAATAATCGTTCAAGTACTAGGAAGGTCCCTATACTAGTGACATTTTTTGGGTTTTATGATTTCAATTGACCTGCTTGACTTGATGATGATCACCGCAAGCCTCATCAAAAAAAGAAGGTTTCGGGGAAAGGGCCATAACTCCGCCAATCATGAATTTTGTTTTATAAACTAGTACTTATTTTTTTCACTAAAAAACGTACTATTAATAAATTATAATTTTGATGTAAAATAATTATTGCTACATACCTTTACAAAAATTCAAACTTTCCTCAATTTTTCCGCACAAAAAGGTATATAACCCCTTAATGATTGTCTTTCAAGTGTGTATTAAATGAAATAAAAAATAAAAGTTTCTATTTGTATAGGTATCAGTCCAAGGGATTTTCTGCTTGTAAAAATGATATGCTCTAACAGTGGGTTTGGATGTAGGTCCAAGGGTATTATCCTTAAGCTAATTTCCAATATATAAATTGTATTTCCTATCCCAAAAAAATTGCAAAATAATTTTATAATAAATATTTATTTCCAAAATATAAATAACCCAAATGTATCAGTTTTCGTACCAATTATATTCGTCAGCTATTTATGACATCATTTTTGTGGGCGAAATAGTAAAATAGTAAGAAATGACTTTATTTATGTTTAGGAGATCCAATAAAAAATCAAACGACACACATGCAATATTGTCGTTCCTTAATTAAAAAATAAATTAAAAAGGTAACGTACCAACAAAATAAGCTATTGAATCAAGTCTTTACACAAATTCTAACTCATTCAAAAGTTTGAGAAGTTGTTTAAAACTATATTTTGGGATCACTTGAGATTGAAATTTATTTTTGATGTAAAGCCCGTATGACAAAAAAATAATGAAGGCAATATGAATGTATCAAAAATTAATGAAGAATTTATAAATGAAAAAAATATTAACAAATACTCACGAAAAAATAAACAAATATTTGAAAATCGCCAACAAGAGACCATTATAGAAAGTATGAATAGAAGAAAATATGAATGAAGTACTATTGAATGTAGCAAAAATAAATGAAGACAGCATGAATGTAGCAAAACTAAATGAAGTCATTATGAATCGAGCAAAAATGTTTAAAGAAAATATGAAGGAAAAAAATATAAATGAAAAATATGTGAATAAATACTCGCGAAAGAAGAAAAACATGTTTGAAGATCGCCAACAAGAAGTCATTGCAGAAAATATGAAGACAAATTATATGAATGAAGCACAAATGAATGTAGCAAAGTTGAAATTATAAATGATGCAGATATGAACGAAGAAAGTATAAATGAAGTATATATGAATCACGAAAATATGAATAAAGTATATATGAAGTTTCTCATATCGTTTTCGATGAAGACACAAACTACATAGTGTCATACACACATGTAGAAAATTATATAGCTGTGGAATAATAAAATAATAATAAATTCACAGTAACAACGCCGTAATACGCAATGTTAATTTTACATTTAGAAATAGTTATACATTATAATATATCAATTCTTATATAGAAAACGATATAGGAAACTAGATAATGTTATACGGGCTTAAGAGAGAGATTTTTTCTTATAAATATTTAATAAAAATCAAACCGCTTGCATAGAACGACTACCATTCCTAGTGATCTCATTTTCAGTTTTATCTGAATATATATATATATATATATATATATATATATATATATATATATATATTTCGCACTTGTCTCACATTTCTAGTGGAAGTGCAACATGTAATACGACATCTCGTCCATTTATCACCCAAAAAAATTTCGTAAAGGAATCTAGCATTCTAGCTAAGTGGTTGAAGAAAAATTCTATGAAATATATTTGTTAAATTTTAATAAGATTCTCATTCTATACGAAGTGGTTATTGTGATCGCCTTAGAGCCGCCCCCGTCGTTCGCCGCGCGCGTTTTCTCGCGGAGCGCGCAGATAAAATCAATTCGCACTTTGTAATGGAACGGTCCCCGGGCGGCAAAACAGCCGTTTCCCCCGAAATTGACAGCTAGCGGGGGGCGGCTAGTGGATACACGCGTGAATTATCGTTGCGCGGGGATATCAATCTGTCACTAATTGTTTATTCGGCGGCCGCGTTTGGGGTAATTTATCGCGGCGCGAGTGTAACGCCGATAACCCCGTGTCTTTTTATATTGTTTGCAGCGAGGGGTTGGGCGGCTTGATGTTTGAAATAAAATCGTCTTTTTCGCAGGGGTTGTAACGATGGTAATTTGAGAGAGGCGCGTGACGGTTATAAAGAAAAAAAAATGGTGCTGATAGGGTGTGGAATTGGAAATAATTGCGGTGGCATAACGCAGTTGCGAACTTGATTGTTGTTAATAGATCTAAGGGAATATTATTTCATATCGAAATATTAGGAATGTTCTATATTATGGTCGTTTTAATGTTCAGAAAATTGTAGTCTGTATAGCGATTTATAACGAAATAATTTTAGTATGTCATACCTAACTAACCATCGATAAAACTAAATTGATTTTCACATTCGTTGATTGTCAAATGTGTTATTCATCCATACCGAAATATTCCGACATTTCTATACCATGGTTGTCTTAAGGTCGTTTTAGACAAGACAATTTCTTGACTCAAAAGTTAAGTTCGTTTTAGACAAGACAATTTCTTGGCTCAAAAGTTGTTCAAGAAATGAATTCATATATCCTCCCCCCATACAATTTGTCGTTGACAAATAGAACGCGTTATATTTTTGCATTCCATCTACCATCCAATTCAATATTTCAAATAATTTGCTGTATGATACGAGACAATTTAGATTGTCTCGCATCTTGACTAAATGATGTGATGATGTGAAATGATTTTTTACAATTTTCTACGTGGATTATCACAACTTTAGTGTGCCGATCGACTTTAGGTGATGAAGCACCATTCAAGACCACAATATATCAATGGTTTAGTGAAATCAAACGTGGCCGTACTTCGCGGGGGGACGAATATAAAGAAGGTAGTCCAAAATCGGCCGTTGCGCCAGAAAACATTGATGCTGTATACGAACTGATATTGCAAGATCGGCATGTAAGCTATCTTGAGATTGAGGCGTTAGTATGAGAAGCATACATAAAATATTGCATGAAATTTGGCCGTCACAAAGATTTGTTCACGTTGGATTTCGCACAATTTAACAATCAAAAAATACCTACTGCTATACCAATAAGTTTAATCGAATGCAAAAATATGTTGGTCTTAAAGCAGAGTATTTTTAATAATATGATAATAATATTACTATTTAGGCGGAAAGGCCACTGGACAATAACCTAATAAAGATTGTTTTCTCTCTCTCTCTCTCTCTCTAGATATATATATATATATATATATATATATATATATATATATATATATATAGAGAGAGAGAGAGAGAGAGAGAGAGATTGTAATTATTGTAAATTGAAAAGATTGTAAAATCTTGTTGTTATAAATATATACATTAAAAAGAATAATACATTTACAATACATGTGGGAAAAACAATAAAGAAGTTTCTACACCCCAATAATTGTTTTATTATCAATTCTCAATACATAAATAGCAACCCTCGTTGGTTTTAGTCAAGGGAGAGGAAATTGTTAGAAAATAGTTAAATATGAAAGAGAAGGATCTGTTCCAAGTAAAATTGAAGAAGGAGCCAGATCCGGCTAGGGTACCTCGGGATTGCCAGTTCCCGTATTCACCAGATGTGAACCCCTGAGGGTAGATTTAGTAACCGGCAGCATTCTTATAAACTACTCAGTCAATTTTTTTACTAATCCTCACAAATATTTAATGAATTCGTTTATATATTTTCTATTTGGTTCAAATATTGATATTGCATTTAATAAAAGTATATCATGTGATTCCAAAAAACTTCTATCTTTGCAGTTGTACATCTATATCTATCAATATATGTACCACGTAGATTAATTAATTAACCTGAATAATTTGCTATTTTCGATCTAATTAAATTTTGAATGCTGAGAATGCGAACACCCCCCAGCAATGATTGACCTTCATCTCCTGAGCGCGTGTAGACGCGTCGGCTGGTAATTAATTAGGTTTCTGATTAATTGGATTCCGGGCACCTACGAAAAATACTGAAAGACAAACATGCCCATGGCTTTCATAGTCAATTAATTGAGTTGTGAAAGGGATGACTTTGGTTGGTATTGGTATATATACTATATATATATATATACATATATAACCACAACCTATTTATCATAAATTTTCGTCAATCACTGTTACAACGTTATATCTTTGACTAACACAAACTTATTGCTAACTGTCGGTTCCGTTGGCACAAAATTTCTCAATACCACAACACACACAAATAACTGAAAATAAATGAAAATAAATGAAATAAATGAAAATAATGAAAATAAATGAAAATAAATGAAAATAAATGAAATAAATGAAAATAAATGAAAATAAATGTAAGAAAATAAATGAAAATAAATGAAAATAAATGAAAATAAATGAAAATAAATGAAAATAAATGAAATAAATGAAAATAAATGAAAATAAATGAAAATAAATGAAAATAAATGAAAATACAGAAAATAATGAAATAAATGAAAATAAATGAAAAAATGAAAATAATGAAAATAAATGAAAATAAATGAAAATAAATGAAAATAAATGAAAATAAATGAAAATAAATGAAAATAAATGAAAATAAATGAAAATAAATGAAAATAAATGAAATAAATGAAAATAAATGAAAATAAATGAAAATAAATGAAAATAAATGAAAATAAATTAAAATAAATGAAAATAAATGAAAATAAATGAAAATAAATGAAAATAAATGAAAATAAATGAAAATAAATGAAAATAAATAAAATAAATGAAAATAAATGAAAATAAATGAAAATAAATGAAAATAAATGAAAATAAATTAAAATAAATTAAAATAAATTAAAATAAATTAAAATAAATTAAAATAAATGAAAATAATGAAAATCAATGAAAATCAATGAAAATGAAATGAAAAATAAATGAAAATAAATGAAAATAAATGAAAAATAAAAGAAAATAAATGAAAATAAAGAAAATAAATTAAAATAAATGAAAATAAATGAAAATAAATGAAAATAAATGAAAATAAATGAAAATAAAATGAAAATAAATGAAAATAAATGAAAATAAATGAAAATAAATGAAAATAAATGAAAATAAATGAAAATAAATGAAAATAAATGAAAATAAATGAAAATAAATGAAAATAAATGAAAATAAATGAAAATAAATGAAAATAAATGAAATAAAATGAAAATAAATGAAAATAATGAAAATAAATGAAAATAAATGAAAATAAATGAAAATAAATGAAAATAAATGAAAATAAATGAAAATAAATGAAAATAAATGAAAATAAATGAAAATAAATGAAAATAAATGAAAATAAATGAAAATAAATGAAAATAAATGAAAATAAATGAAAATAAATGAAAATAAATGAAAATAAATGAAAATAAATGAAAATAAATGAAAATAAATGAAAATAAATGAAAATAAATGAAAATAAATGAAAATAAATGAAAATAAATGAAAATAAATGAAAATAAATGAAAATAAATGAAAATAAATGAAAATAAATGAAAATAAATGAAAATAAATGAAAATAAATGAAAATAAATGAAAATAAATGAAAATAAATGAAAATAAATAAAAATAAATGAAAATAAATGAAAATAAATGAAAATAAATGAAAATAAATGAAAATAAATGAAAATAAATTAAAATAAATTAAAATAAATGAAAATAAATGAAAATAAATGAAAATAAATGAAAATCAATGAAAATCAATGAAAATAAATGAAAATAAATGAAAATAAATGAAAATAAATGAAAATAAATGAAAATAAATGAAAATAAATGAAAATAAATGAAAATAAATGAAAATAAATGAAAATAAATGAAAATAAATGAAAATAAATGAAAATAAATGAAAATAAATGAAAATAAATGAAAATAAATAAAATAAATAAAAATAAATAAAAATAAATAAAAATAAATAAAAATAAATAAAAATAAATAAAAATAAATAAAAATAAGTTAAAATAAATAAAAATAAATAAAAATAAATAAAAATAAATAAAAATAAATAAAAATAAATAAAAATAAATAAAAATAAATAAAAATAAATAAAAATAAATAAAAATAAATAAAAATAAATAAAAATAAATAACATATATAAGTGTGAACCCACCTCTTAGCAATCTACATACCTAGATTTCGATCTTATTAGATCTCGTCAGTGTAGCTCAGCTAGTAGGGATGGATTCACACAATATCACGAGTGGTTATATACAAAAAATAGTACAACTTACCCCCTAGGAGGAAAGTTAAACGCCATCTGGCGGCACGACATCAATTAGCAATGCACACCCATATCGTAATAACCGTCAACATGCTCATGCCATCAGGATCACCGGGTAGTGCCCTCATCACACTTATATATGTTTCATACGACTGGCCTTGTGCTGATATCTCAAGCACTCTGTTGTAATATTATTCCCTAGAGGGCACTACCCGGTGATCCTGATGGCATGAGCATGTTGAAGGTTATTACCATATAGGTGTGCATTGCTAATTGATGTGGTGCCGCCAGATGGCGTTTAACTTTCCTCCTAGGGGGTAAGTTGTACTATTTTTTAAAATAAATAAATGATTGCTAGAATGTAAAATGCATCAATTCATACAAAATAAGTTATAGCTTCCATTCTTTAAGTTTTGTTAAAAGCTAAATACAATATCACAACTCGCACCATAACAAAGGTATAGATGTGATCCCAATGTATGATTAATTTAAGGCATAAATAAAAATGACAAGGAATTATTAAATCAGTGAGTGGAACAATCATATAACTCTAAAATCGTAGTTTAAATAAAATCTGTTTTTTAAAATATATATATGGTGCCGCCAGATGGCGTTTAACTTTCCTCCTAAAGGGTTAGTTGTATAATTTTTTTTTCGATCTATATATAAATTTGCATTTATTTAAACAACAAAGTTACATATTCTATATAAATATAAAAAATACAAAATATGTGAAGTTGTTTGGATATGATTTGATGTTTTTTCCCTCTGTCCTCGCCGCGGGATTTATCGGTGATTTCCCATCTCGGGCTAACGGTATCGAGGGTACTTTTAAAATCTGTTTTACATGAAATGTATACATGTCAATTAGATGTACGAGAAAGTAGTAGAGGACGTCATCCTCTAAAACTCTATTGTAAATCTCGATACCGTTAGCCCGAGATGGGAAATCACCCATAAATCCCGCGGCGAGGACAGAGGGAAAAAACATCAAATCATATCCAAACAACTTCACATATTTTGTATTTTTTATATTTATATAGAATATGTAACTTTGTTGTTTAAATAAATGCAAATTTATATCAATCAACTTCACATATTTTGTATTTTTGTATTTATATAGAATATGTAACTTTGTTGTTAAAATAAATCCAAATTTATATTTAAAAAAATCTAATAGTTGTGACATAAATACTTTTCCCACTAAGCAGATTTTATCTAAACTATAATTTTTGAGTTATATGAGTTTTCCACTTACGGATTTAATTGGATATAAGGATATATAATAATGAGACTATAATGGTCTCAAAGAAAAGTATACTATATTTTGTCACAATAATTAATATAAAGGATGGTAATAGTTTTCTGAAATAATCTAATTTCAGCATGAACCCACCTTAATATATAAGATATCTTTAAAATGTAATCCTCTTTATTTTTAGTGTCGAAATTAGCACACAAATTTATACGTTTTTTTTCCTTATAACTCATACAAATATCCAAATATTATATATTTTAAATACATCTAAATAGTAGTTAACCACAACCTATTTATCATAAATTTTCGTCTATCACTGTTACAACGTTATATCTTTGACTAACACAAACTTATTGCTAACTGTCGGTTCCGTTGGCACAAAATTTCTCAAATACCACAACACACTGTACAATATGGACGAGCACGGGAAGCAAAATTAGTGCAGTATTAAATATTAGAACTAGCGAATAGTACTAGCGATAGCTAGCTAGTTGTGAAACAATCGAATCAAAAAAATATTATAGATTACAAACTATGGATTTGTATGCTTCAGTTCTATAATCCTTGCGGGTTTCGGCCTCTTCTACGACTATTCGTCTCTATTTTCGACTATTTAAGATTTGCTTGTTAAAAAATTTACATAAACCAATAAACTCTTAACTTTCGATTCATTAATTATTCAGTATAGACCATCATTACTAAAAGATGTAATTTATTTTGTTGGTTATCATATAATATTGAATAAATTATAATTAGTAAAGATTAGGTGGAAGATCGGTACATCTATACCGGAATCTCGCCTTTTCTCCGTACTATTTATTTATAATTATAAATCTGTGTACTACTAAACTGGAGAATAAAGTCTATTATTGTTATTATTATTAAATATTATAGACAGTCTGCTACAGTTAGTAACAATAATTTACTCAAATATATAATAATCCTTAAAATAATTAATGTAAATTGCAAAGCAAAATAATTTAAATTACTTCCCCATGTATTGTTTAATTAACGAATTGTTTCACTTCCGCGTACGCTTGTCACGGTAGACTGTACAGTGCGCTGTTTACCACATTTCGAAACTATATAACTATGACTAGAATATTAACTAGTATCGAGCACGTTGCTTGGACAATCACAGCAGCAACGTCGACATACATAGGGTAACTTATAATGTAAATATGAGGAATATATATATTTGTAAAACTCTATAAAATATCTATCTACCTACGGACTGGGCCTATATATTGCTTTAGTTGTTAATATGGACAGATTAATACTATTTCAGTTGGAAAATATTTTAGAAATACGCTTGTTGTAGAGTAACCAATAAATACATTGTAAATATCAGCATTTTCATTTTCTTTCATTATATCAGATCTAATTTTGTATCTTTAAGCCCTGGTTTGCTAGAAAACCAGTGCTGTAAAAGCGGTAATTTCTGACGGACACAACAAATGTTCTTAAAGTTTATAGCCCATTTCGTCATCAGCGTTCATTCGTGAGCCATCAGAAATCAGATTGGAAGTGATACGAGTGAACAGCTGATACAAACTTGGTGTCTGATATTGGCGGTATATTTTACTGAAATGTAAAATAATGATGATACTATAATAAATTTACTGATGATATTAATAGTCAGGACAAAGCACTTAAGGGTGTGCTCCAAACTTTGTCCTGACTCTTAATATCATCAGTACATTTTTTATAGTATTATCATTATTTTACATTTCAGTAAAATATATCGCCAATATCAAACAACAAGTTTGTATCAGCTGGTCACTCTTATACGCCTATACTTTTCTTATGGCAAAATTTATGTAAATGAGCTTTTCATCATCATCATCATCATCATCATCAAGCAGCCTGTAGCGTCTACTGCTGGACATAGGCCTCCCTTAGTTTTTTCAATTCTTCCCGTTGTTGGGCTGCTTGTATTCAGTTGGATTTGAAACGTTTTAAATCGTCGCTCCATCTCGTAGGAGGTCGGCCTCTGCTTCTATAGGCCTCTTGTCTAGGCCTCCATTCGACCATTCGTTTTTTCCACTTTTGTCATCCGTCATTCGTGCTAATCACGACCATGAGTGGTTTTTGTTTGGAATAAATAAAGAAATAATGAAATCAGATACTTCTATCAATGAAAACTGGCGGAAAAAAACCGGAAGAAGAAAAGTCAAGTTAGGAAACTCTGATTAAGGCGAATCTTCGAAAATCTCGTTCGAGGATTCGAGCTGAAAATCTATTCGAAAATAGCGTTGTGAGACTAACGGAACTGGTGCTACTTCTTTTGCGGAGTGTATAAACCGTGGCCCCAGGAAAAACTGGAGGGGTGCGCACCGACAAATACATTTATTTCGAAATAATGAAACATTTTGTGATAATTGCGCGGATGTCTATAAACTATACTACTGTACTTAAGCATTATCAGATTGTATTTATCAAAACTTGAAATATGAAACTGCAATCTCTTAGAGGAATTTCTGTTGAATTTTGATTACAAATCGGAGTAAATATATACTTTTCTGATGCAGATATTGACTACTTTTGCATATTTTTTACAACTATTTCGAGACAAAAAATAAACTTTTTGGTTCTAACAAAGTATCAAATCATCCTTAGATTGGAGAAATATCCAAAAATATTTTCAGAAAATTATAAAATGTTGACTAGAAAAGACCGTGCAATTAGGTCAACATTGAACCGTATTTCATTTTCCGAGATTCGCCTTAAGAATTGTATGTTAAAAGATCGTTGGTAATATCAGCTTTTATGTTAATGTCTTCCATAATACAAATAATTATGGACAATATATATATATATATATATATATATATATATATATATATATATATATATATAAATATAAGACATTAACATACAAGCTGATACTACTAAAAAATCTTCTAACATACAATTCCTAATCAGGCTTTTCTGACCTGACTTTTAATTTTTCCGGTTGTTGCCAGTTTTCATTGTTGATATGCCTTGATTTCCTTTTATTTTTTTAACTTTATTTGCCCTAAACACAAACCACCCGTTTAATTAATGTAACTTGTATGTATAATAGTTTTTTAGTAAAGAAGTATTTAGTAACATGGGCTGGTATGGTTGGGCTGATTCAAAACCTCAGTTTGGCCATATTTATTGTGTCATCAACAACCGCTTTACAGCACCGTTTTTTATACCAAACAAAGGCTTTAATGAGACTAATTGATATTATTCTAGAGAGTGACGTAATTAAATTGTTGACTAGATGATTACTGAACACATCCCATTAGTATTTTGAGAAGCTTTATAAATAGCTTTGCGTAATATTATTTTTAAATAAATGTAGTTTTTTTTTTATACCGAACAATTAATTAGCAAGGTACAACTCTAGAGAAACCACCAAATGGCGAAGGGCAGTGAACAATTCACTTTCAATTGCATCTCCTCAATTTTGTATCTAAAAAATATTACCTACATATCAGCCTTTGTAAAAACGTTCAAAGGTCGTTTTATCATGATGCGCGAATGAGGAAAACTAGGTGGAAACCCATACATTTACCGTCTCCCCCACATCCCTTGACATTATTATACAAACCCCCGCCCACTTAATACAGCCCCGCCGTTTCATTCTCACAGCGCCCCGGCCGCGCCGCCGCCGCCGTTATCGGCGTTCCGCGCGTCATCCTGCTGCTGCTGTTGCTGTTGCAGGAACTTGGCGGCGGCGGGGAAGCCTTGCAGATCGAAGCCGGGCGGTGCAACGATGGCCGCCGTGCCGGCTGTGCCCTGCAGGTACGCGATGAGCCGCTTCATCTCCTCCAGGGCGTTCGCCTGCATGAGGATGTAGTTTTTCGCTAGCAGCAAAGTGGCGATTTTGGAGAGTTTTCGTACGGACGGGGAGTGGGCGTAGGGGATGACGGAGCGCAGCTCGTCCAGGGCGTCGTTGAGATCGTGCATTCGCCGCCGCTCCCGCGCGTTTATGTTTAAGCGGACGGATTTTCCTTGGCGGTTTTTCGCTTTCGACGTTTGCCCCCCGACGGCGTTGGGTAGGGCACGAGATTGCGGGGATCTAAAATTTACAATTTAAGGACATGTAGATATTTTATAAAATTACAACTATAAAAAGGAATGCTGGAGTTCGAGGGAGGTAGTAGGGAGATAGAAAGAACATTTAAAAAACTAGTTAATATCACGAAAACTCATTGAAAAGTTTACTTCAAATTAACATTAATTGAGCCTGTGAGAATGAAAGTGGTGCAAGTCACAATTGTTTTGAAAATGAGAATATTTTGCGATTGGTATTTATGTAAATCGACGTGCGCAGTAACAGACTTAAAATAAATTTATTCACAAATAAAAATGTAACTACAGTACTTATTGGACCGATTCGATACAAAATTGAAGGAGACACGGCCCCAATTGACAAAAAAAAGTCCTGTTTCACCACAATAAAGCACCAGCACATTCATCCATAATTGTCGCGGCCAAATTGCATGAACTGCACTACGAATTGCTGCCGCACCCACCGTTAAACTCGCTCGACTTAGTTCCCTGCGACTACTTTCTTTCCCCCCAAACGAGGAGGTTATCGTCGACACAGAAGCCTATTTTGAAGAGTTTGGCAAATCTTTTTTTAGGGGTTAAAGAAACGTTAAGAAAAGTATATTGCACTAAAAGGAGATTACGTTGAAAAATAGAAAACACTTGTCTTTTCATTCCTAACACGGGTATTTATTAATCCACCCTCGTATTTACTGAAATTGTAATTTCTGAGCTATAAAACTAGTTAATGGCACGAATACTCATTAAAAAGTTTTCCTAATATTACCATTAATTACCAAGATTTAAAAATGTATCACAGAATATCGGGCCAACGTGATGTTACTTTAGTACAAAAGAATATTAATGCCATCATAGAATGGTGCAAAGATAATTTTCTGATATTAAATATATCTAAATGTTGTTGTATATCTTACACTAGGAAAGATAATGAATTTCTAACGGTATATCTTATGGATGGGTATGTATTAGATAAAAGACTTAGGTGTGCGATTTGACAAGGGATTCACCTCACATATCAAAGAATTATGTGCCTCGGTATCGAAAATGCTTGGTTTTTTAATGAGAACAACGCATGGTTTCTCTAATTTGGATACCCTGGAGTTCTTGTTCAAAACGCTAGTTCTGAGTAAGCTAGAATACGCATCAGTTGTTTGGTACCCGTTGTATGCCTCTCATCAGCATATGATAGAGCGCTTACAACGTAGATTTCTAAAATTTCTATCATACAAAGAGGATGGTCAATACCTGTGCAGAAATTTCGAATATGTGATATTACTGGACAGACATTGCATACCATGTCTGTCCAGTAACATCATATATATATATATATATATATATATATATCCTTCGTCAAATACACAGCGCGAAGTTTATATGGAAACTGTCTAATGGTAGAATAGACTGTTGTGAATTTTTAGGGAAACTACAGCTCCAAGTACCGTGACTGTCCTCACGGAATTCTAGGACGTTTATCTCCATGATAGTATTCAAATTATATTATAATTATTAACAGAGATAGACTTGCTAGTCTATATACTCTATGTATCTATATATTAGTTTTAATTAAAATAATGCTATTGTTCTCCTATAATTAGACTATGTCTGTTGGATAATAAATTTATTATTATTTAAAATTTATTAAATACTGACTAACAAGTGTATATACTCTATGTATCTATATATTAGTTTTAAGAAGGCGGTATACCCCCCACCACGATTATATGTTACAATGTGTTGCTTATGGGGCGACAAGCATCAATTATTTTGTACACATCTTAAGTTACAGCAAAGCAATATTTTCAAAATATATACCAATCAATTCCCGTATCATTGTAGTTAATAGTAGGTTACTTTAATTACTTGAAATATTGCTCTACAATATTGTTGTCCTGTAATTAGACTATGTCTGTTGGATAATAAATTTATTAATATTAATACAAAACATGTAATTTTTAATAAATGTTGGCAGTTTTTGTACTTATCGCGGAAAATCTTGATTGAGACACAATTTTCATTTATATATTAGTTTAGTCGCAAAACTTTGTAGGTATATTTTTTGTGAATCAGAGCAAACTCATTACAAATAAAAATGCTATTTCTTTTATTATTGTTGTTTTCACCTGCTTTGTGGTGGTCCCGTGGGGTCGGGATTGTTTTCATCGGAGGGTGGCCCGTGGCTGATGTTCGGGGGGCAGCCACCTTGGAATTGGAAGCCGCCCAGCCCGACAGCCCCCAGCGGAGTCCTTCTTCCCGGGATCTGACCTTCCTCCGTGGAATGGTGCCCAAACGGGGTGAAACCCGGCTCCATGCCGATGTTCGAACTGCTCGGCCCACCGGTGCTTGAGGAAGCCGCCTGGAAATAACCACAGATTGGACATACAACAAATAATGTAATATATATATATATATATATATATATATATATATATATATATATATATATATATATATATTTGAGAGTTATTTCAATCTTTTAATCACTTATTGCATGTGAAATAACCGGTGTTAAACAGTTAAACAATTTTCATAATTCCGGGCGGCCGTGTGTTGGCGCGGAGTGGACTTTTTTTACTCGATGCGTTGTTACAAACGGAGTGTGCAAAAAAATTATTTTTTCTGCAATTGTTTACTTATGTCTTGGTAACCATAAAATAAGAAAAAAAAAACAAATTTAAGTTAATTTTGTCAGCTGTTATTGAATAATATTTGCAACAAAACAAATTGCAATTTTTATTAATGTACCCCCCCACGTTTTTTTTAAACTTTCAAAATATTGTTTAGAATTTAACAACAATCATCAGACATATTTTCGAATTAGGTGTTGGTCCTTTTTTTTAAATATTTTTGAACATAAACATGCATGAAGTAAAATATTTGTAAAATTATCTTTTATTTATAACAAATGTATGTGCCCATACACCAATGTTTTTATTTAACAATTTTGTTTATAAGACATCATTTTAGTGGTTTCAAAAAAGAACAGTCAAAAAAGTTGTCAGAAAGTATTTTTTATAAGCCTGTCATTGAATAATATTTGCAACAAAACAAAGTGCAAATTTTATTAATGTACACCACACGATTTTTTTGAAACTTTCAAAATATTGTTTAGAATTTAACAGCAATCATCAGACATATTTTCGAATAGGGTGCTGGGCCTTAGTTTTTTTTTAATATTTTGAACATAAGTTTGGGAGTCTAAATCTACAAGTAAGCAGAATATTTGTAAAATCATTTTTTATTTATAATAAATATATGTGCCTATACACTAATGCTTTTATTTTACAATTTTGTTTATAAGACATCACTTTAGTGGTATCAAAAAAGAACAGTCAAAAAAGTTGTCAGCAAGTATTTTTTTATAAGCCTGTCATTGAATAATATTTGCAACAAAACAAATTGCAATTTTTATTGATGTACCCCCCCCCCCACGATTTTTTTGAAACTTTCAAAATATTGTTTAGAATTTAACAACAATCATCAGACATATTTTCAAATTAGTCGCTGGGCATTAGTTTTTTTTTAAATATTTTTGAACATAAACATGCATATAAGTAAAATATTTTTAAAATCATTTTTTATTTATAACAAATGTATGTGTCCATACATCAATATTTTTATTTAACAATTTTGTTTATAAGACATCACTTTAGTGGTTTCAAAAAAGAACAGTTAAAAAAGTTGACATCAAGTATTTTTTGTAAGCCCTTCATTGAATAATATTTGCAACAAAACAAATTGCAATTTTTATTGATGTACCCCGCACGACTTTTTTTGAAACTTTCAAAATATTGTTTAGAATTTAACAAAAATCATCAGACATATTTTCGAATTAGTTGCTGGGCCTTAGTTTTTTTTTAAATATTTTTGAACATAAACATGCATGTAAGTAAAATATTTGTAACATCATTTTTTATTTATAACAAATGTATGTGCCCATACACCAATGTTTTTATTTAACAATTTTGTTTATAAGACATCACTTTAGTGGTTTCAAAAAAGAACAGTTAAAAAAGTTGACAGAAAGTATTTTTTATAAGCCTGTCATTGAATAATATTTGCAACAAAACAAATTGCAATTTTTATTAATGTACCCCCCACAATTTTTTTTGAAACTTTCAAAATATTGTTTAGAATTTAACAACAATCATCAGACATATTTTCGAATTAGGTGTTGAGCCTTAGTTTTTTTTTAATATATATATTTTTGAACATAAACATGCATGTAAGTAAAATAATTGTAAAATAATTTTTTATTTATAATAAATGTATGTGCCCATACACCAATGTTTTTATTTAACAATTTTGTTTATAAGACATCACTTTAGTGGTATCAAAAAAGAACAGTTAAAACAGTTGACAGAAAGTATTTTTTATAAGCCTGTCATTGAATAATATTTGCAACAAAACAAATTGCAATTTTTATTGATGTACCCCCCACGATTTTTTTTGAAACTTTCAAAATATTGTTTAGAATTTAACAGCAATCATCAGACATATTTTCGAATTAGGTGTTGGGCCTTAGTTTTTTTTAATATATATATTTTTGAACATAAACATGCATGTAAGTAAAATATTTGTAAAATCATTTTTTATTTATAATAAATGTATGTGCCCATACACTAATGTTTTTATTTTACAATTTTGTTTATAAGACATCACTTTAGTGGTTTCAAAAAAGAACGGTTAAAAAAGTTAACAGCATGTATTTTTTATAAGCCTGTCATTCAATAATATTTGCAACAAAACAAATTGCCATTTTTATTAATGTACTCCCTCCCCCCCACGAGTTTTTTTTGAAACTTTCAAAATATTGTTTAGAATTTAACAACAATCATCTGACATATTTTCGTATTAGGTGCTGGGCCATAGTTTTTTTTTTAAATATTTTTTAACATAAACATGCATGTAAGTAAAATAATTTTAAAATATTTTTTTTATTTATAACAAATGTATGTGCCCATACACCAATGTTTTTATTTAACAATTTTGTTTTAATACATTACTTTAGTGGTGTCAAAAAAGAACAGTTAAAAAAGTTAACAGCAAGTATTTTTTATAAGCCTGTCATTCAATAATATTTGCAACAAAACAAATTGCAATTTTTATTAATGTACACCCCACGATTTTTTTTTTAAACTTTCAAAACATTGTTTAGAATTTAACAGCAATCATCAGACATATTTTCGAATAGGGTGCTGGGCCTTAGTTTTTTTAAATATTTTTGAAAAGAAAAACATGTTAGTAAATATTTTTTTTTTATAACAAATGTATATGCCCATACAGCAATGTTTTTATTTAACAATTTTGTTTATAAGACATCATTTTAGTGGTTTCAAAAAAGAACAGTCAAAAAAGTTGTCAGCAAGTATTTTTTTATAAGCCTGTCATTGAATAATATTTGCAACAAAACAAATTGCAATTTTTATTCATGTACCCCCCACGATATTTTTTGAAACTTTCAAAATATTGTTTAGAATTTAACAGCAATCATCAGACATATTTTCGAATTAGGTGTTGGGCCTTAGTTTTTTTTATATATATTTTTGAACATAAACATGCATGTAAGTAAAATATTTGTTACATCATTTTTTATTTATAACAAATGTATGTGCCCATACATCAATATTTTTATTTAACAATTTTGTTTATAAGACATCACTTTAGTGGTTTCAAAAAAGAACAGTTAAAAAAGTTGACAGAAAGTATTTTTTATAAGCCTGTCATTGAATAATATTTGCAACAAAACAAATTGCAATTTTTATTGATGTACCCCCCACGATTTTTTTGAAACTTTCAAAATATTGTTTAGAATTTAACAAAAATCATCAGACATATTTTCGAATTGGGTGCTGGGCCTTAGTTTTTTAAATATTTTTGAACATAAACATGCATGTAAGTAAAATATTTTTAAAATCATTTTTTATTTATAACAAATGTATGTGCCCATACACCAATGTTTTTATTTAACAAATTTGTTTATAAGACATCACTTTAGTGGTTTCAAAAAAGAACAGTTAAAAAAATTGACAGCAAGTATTTTTTATAAGCCTATCATAGAATAAAAAATAAAAAAATTGCAATTTTTATTAATGCACCCCCCCACGACTTTTTTAAAACTTTCAAAATATTGTTTAGAAGTGTAATTTATTAATACGAATAAATATTATTATTATTATTACTATTATTATGGAATTCATCCTTAGTAAAATTGGGAGTCTAAATCTAAATTTTTAAATGCCTACAAAAAAAATAGAATAGATAATTTAAAACCTGCAATAGAATTTGCAATATCCTCACTTTATTTATATCAGTTTATTTTCATGCTGTACCGTCCCCTATCCCCAAGCCGCTTAATTTTCCGTATCCAACAACACCCCACACTCAATAAATGTGTATTCTAAGCTAGACATCTACTCACCGTTTGTGGCCACCCCCAACCGGGCGTTGTATTACCCCGCAACCACTGCGGCGGTCCAACTAGCGCCCGCGAGATGGGGTATACAGTAGGTTCATCCCCCTCCGAGGAAGATTCACATTCAAACGACTTCATTATCTATTAATTAACACCCCTCCGATGTAATTGATACACTTCACTTTATTTTTATAAATCACACCAATTTATTTTCATTTAGCGAAATTTAAATTAAGTCAAATCTTATTAATAATATCTTCATACATATAAACTATTACATAAGAGTATTAATAACAAAACTAGTCCATTGCAATTTATATAAATTTATTTTTTAAAACCTTCACTGTATGTTTTATATAAATATTTAAAAATAAATATAACTTTATACGCAACTGTTTATTTGTTTGACACTTGAAACTGGAATCAACAACACAAACGATGTCACTATTAAACTTGTTAAGGCGTTTATGAGGGCTATTATTTAAATAATGTTATTATCACAGATTATAGCGGGCACTCGCGAATTTTTGTGTGTGTGTGTGTATGTGTGATCGGAGGCGGTTAAAGCGGCATTCTTGGTGGTAAACTTTAGTGCCGCAATCACGGTTTATAAACGTTAAATGTCCGCACGCCAAAATGTGACAGATGCGACCCCGTGGACCGGAGTGCAGGGGTACGGGCGCAGTGGCGTAGCACACCCCTCGCGCGTCTGAAACAACTAGCTGAATGCGAGCGGGGTTGAATAAAGCGCCCACCCTTATGAATTTTGTATTGATGCAGAAGTAAAGGGAGAATTTTTATGTAGATAATGTACGGTATAGGTCTAATATGGATAGTGTATAAAGCCCGTATGCCATTATCTAGTTTCTTATATCGTTTTTGATGCAGACACAAACTATATAGTGTCATACACACATGTAGAAAATGATATAGCGGCGGAATAATAATAAATTCACTTAAACATAAAAAAACCCGTAATACACAATGTTAATTTTCCATTTAGAAATAGTTATACAGTTTAATATATCAGTTCTTATATATAAAACGATATAGGAAACTAGATAATGTCATACGGGCTTTATAGAGTATAGTAGCTGTATTTATTACAATTCTGTAACTGGCTATCGACCTTCGGGGCCTTTCTTTCGTGTGTTAAAGAGTTTATTATTATATTTACTAGAGTAATTATTTTTAATTACGTGAAGTGTTATTCATATCTATTCGGAAAAATGTAATGCAGTTTTAACCCATTAAGACCCAGGGACTTTTTTCTAGATTTTTTGTTATTATGTGTTTAACTTTGTAATAGCTCTATTTCAAGCAAAAAGTCAAATGCAACCTCTATTCGAAAATGTCAGTAAATAATTATATGTACTGAAATGAGTAATTATATACAGTATAGTATAGTATAACAAATTATAAACTTAAGATTCTTGGGAATATTTAGCAAATCATATCTAAGATAAAAGAACAAAACTACTTTAATTTGATTTATAAGTAATAGTAAATATGTTCGTATAGAAAACCTCAAAAAGAGTTTAAAAGAAACTAAACCAAAAATGCCAACAAATCCTACACACCAGACTGTCCGAGTCAGCAAATACTAAAACAATAACACCTAACAACTCTTTCTGTCCGGGTCAAGTAGATTGGTGATAGCAATGCGAAGTAGTTTGATAATACGAAACTCAACTGAATACTTATTTTAGTTACAGAATTAAGGTTGTCACCCTTAAATTAAAAATCTTTTACTAAACAATAAACTCAAAAAAAATACAAATAAAAAAATATCTAATAGCTTAATTTTTTTATGTATTCAAAGTCGCCTGAAATAAAAATATGAATTTTGTATAATAACCCATGTATTTTTAGTTATTATTTTATTATATAGTAAGCGGCTTGAGATGTCAAACCGCTTGAAATAAAATTATAAATAAAAATACATGGGTTATTAATAATTTAACCCCTCGTGGTCTGTATCCTCTGATATCCGAGGTATTGCCTTGCTTTCTTGTTATTCTGTTTCTAAGTATTTTGTAATCTTTATAAAACATTGTAATATCAAGTTTTTATTGATGAAGCGCCTTCACGTTTTCTAACTAAGATTGTCGAAATATGCGATAACTTTTCGGGGAAAAAACTATGCCCGAAGCAAGGCATATCAACTGTGCAAAAAAAATCACTTTTCGTTACGTTTTATGCCTAATATAGTCGAAATAAGCCCGATGTTTGTAATGTCTGTATGTGTGTGTGTCGTCTGGATGTCTGTCTGTAAACAAAACTCCGGGAAAACGACGCAACAGAGTGCGACCAAATTAGGCAAATATCTGCGGACACTATATGGGACGATCCAGTGAAATTTTGAGCACAATCAGTCCACAACAGCGAAGGAATCAGGATCAACACATAATTGGGCGCGGCTACGGAAAATCTAATACTCAAGCGCGGGAAAACGGGCACAACGGATCGCAACTAAATTTGGAAATCGTATTTCAAGCGGGTTGAATTTTTTTTATGTATTTCAAGCCACTTGATATAAAATTTTGTATAATAATCCATGTAATTTTAGTGACTATTTTATTACATTTTTGTTTTCAAGCGACTTGATTTTTTTTTCTTTCTTGCTGTTGCTTTATTTAGTTACTAGTTTATTTCATTTAAATGTTAGTTTTTTTTTTGCCGAAACAAAACTACTTAGGGAGGAGAGATGGTTGGGAAGGTGGCGGTAAAGACATTCTCTTAAAATCGATATTTCGCTCGATAGTTTAGAACTTCATCATGATTTACTACAATAAAGAACCAATATTTCAGTGTTTTAAAAAGATTACAATAGTTTTAGAAACAGAAAAATAAGAAAGCAAAGCAAAACCTCGAATATCAGAGGATACAGACCACGAGGGGGTCAATTAAATATATTTTATGATTATAAAAAAATACCCTATATATATATATATATATATATATATATATATATATATATATATATATATGTATATATATAGAGAGAGAGATTAGAGGGAGAATGTTGGGATTGCGGCGACTAGGGCTGAAAGAAACCTCTTCTCTTTATATCGATATTTCGCTGACTCCAGAGCTTATCAGGATTTACTAAAAAACCAGACTGTTAACAATAATATTTCTACAAAATTTTATAAAGAAATGAATTTAAAGTTATAGATAATGAATGTAAAGTGGAGTTAATATTAAATAGTTCAAAAGTTAAGTGTGAGAGTTAATGTACCAATGGTTGTTCACGTAAGCCAATACTTAAAAAGCTTGAGATTGCGAATATATGAATATATATATATATATATATATATATATATATATATATATATATATATTTTATTGCCTATTTCTTTTCGGTGTAGGATATATATGATTATAAAAAAATACCTAATAAATATGATAATAATATCAAATAAAACAGATATAGTATGAAATACATTTAATAAGTTTTCTGTAAATATGTTGTATGTTACGCCTATGGAAATCAGATTATGGTTTTATTACAAACCAACCCTAGGCACGAGCCGGCGCTCTAAAGAGAACAAAAGACGAAGCCGTCACCATGGCAACTGGCACCGCGCACGGGGTGGTTGCATCCCCCGTTGCATGCTGCCACCTCTTGCTGCCGGGCGCAGTTAGGGCGTCGCGACGGTGACGGCTCAATTGCAGCGAGGAAACGCGACCCTAATGTGACGCACTCCGGGAAATTTTATTTTTTAACTAAAACGCCCGCGCACAATAAACCCGCCGGAGTGGAACGGAAACGGAAACGGAATGGATCAATAGGGCGGTACAAAAGGGACGAATTGATAATGTGGCTGGAGTGAAAAGAAAAGATGATATAATTTACTTGTAATTGATATTTAAATTAGGATAATCATTATGTTTGACATTTTTTTTCTAGATATTTAAATATTTTCACGTTAAAATGATTGCAGGCAAAATAAACTGCGATTTTAAAATTATCACATAGACTTTCGTAGAACAAATATTAATGTCGTTTCCTTTTTGACAAGAATTAATAAATTATTAATATTGACTAAGATTTTGTCTTGTTTACTTGGTGAATATGACTGAAACGAAACAATTTCTGAAATAACAGTCCAATTCAATATAACAAACAATTTGCTGTATGATACTAGACAATTAAATTGGACTCATATCTTGACTAACTTTTGTTTCAAGAAATTGCCTTGTCCAAAGCTAGTAGACAAGACAATTTCTTGAATCAAAAAATTGTCAAGATATGAGTCCATCTAAATTGTATGGTATCATACAGCAAATTGTTTGAAATATTGAATTGGTTTTTAGAATGAATGGAAAATAAAATACGTTCTATTTTTCTAAAACAAATTTTATGCGGAGCTGCATGATCGCGGACCCACTCTTATTCCATACATTATTTTCGTTTCATAAGGATTCATGACAAGACAAGACAATTTCTTGGTCAATATATTAATTCATTTCTTGAACAATTTTTAATTCCAGAAATTGTCTAGTCTAAAACGACCTTTAAACGAGCGTAGGCCGCTATTTCTTTATAATTAAAATTACAGTTTGTATTATTTTGATCGACCGGTGAAGCTTTCTTGTGAACCCTAATAAGTTCTGGTGCTCGTATAGGTCTTCTATTTTATGACTATGACTATAAATCGTCTTCTCATGGTAAAAGTAAAAAAAAACATAAGAATTACATAACATATACAAAATTTAAGGAATTCTCTACAGTTTCAGATATTAGCCATCTCTCTAGCCATTGCGCAAAAACTGTAACAGATACAGATAAACTGAAATCTGTAGGGCTAGAAATACTCACGAAATTCAGACGCTACTAGAGTTGAAACTAGGGAAAAACGTGAAATTCATCATATCCACATTTTCTCACCGCGACAGCGCGAAAACGCTACAGAAAAACGTCTAGTCTGAATATGTAGGGCTAGAAATACTGAAAACTTTTAGAATAAAATTGATAGAAACAAATTTCCAATCTTGAAAAATGGACCAAAATCAAAACGTTTTTCGGTTTCATCCGTGTGGATCATTGGTTTCAACAATGTATGTTATAAAATCAAAGTATAGTATTTATTTTTTTATAAACAATAAAACACCTGAATATAATCAAAATATGGACCAAATATATTTTGTGTGGACACCATACGACACTCGGCATTAATTACGTAATTAATTCCGAATGTCGTATGGTGTCCACACAAAATATATTTGGTCCATATTTTGACTATATTCAAGTGTTTTATTGTTTCATACTTATATCTATAAACTAAAACAAACAAGATCAACTCGTTTTTCGGTTTCATCCGTGTGGATAATTGGTTTCAACAATTAATGTCTTAAAATCAGTATTTATTTTATTAATACAACATATAATATATTTTCTCTTTCACTGATTAAATTAAATGAAATTTGAATTTTTAATTATTTGAATAATCTATACATTGACCCAACTCAATGGACTAGTGCTTAGAGACGCCGTCCATCTCGTACAGAGCATTGGGGAGCGAGAGTTCAAACCCCACTATGAACGAAATTATGATAATACCGTGTGATCACACTTTTTTAGACGTTCCTTTACTAGCGGAAAAGTACTCGAGCTGATAGCTAGATAGATTTTTTTGTCTATACAAAATCGTTTTCGTTTATTAATCATAAATATCAAAAATATTATTGGAAAGTAACTAAAACCCGGAAAAATAAATAAATATGTATAATCCAAAACATAAAAAAAGTTTTGTCAGAAGTGGGATTCGAACCCACGCCCTCAGAGAGGACCAGAACGCTCGAACCTGCATTGCAGGCAAGGAAACCTTGAGTCTGGCGCCTTAGACCGCTCGGCCATCCTGACATTTGTGAACGCTTTTATTATTGAGAGGCATATAAATATATTTCTTAATTATAATAATTTATACATAAATTATTCTTTATAGTCATTAAGGTAGTGTAAGCACCACACCTAGGCGCATCGTTTGAAAAATAAAAAATATTATTTTTTTATTTAAAAAGGTAATAGCTAAGATGTAATAGCTATTTTTTACAAACACTAATAGTTGTCTCTGCTAGTGAATAGATGTTGGTATCATTTTATAGGATACAGACCACGAAGAGTTAAATTAGGTATATTTTATGATTAAAAAAAACTAATAAAGATAATAATAATATCAAATAAAACAGATATAGCTAAGATGTAATTTTAATTATTTGTTTTTGTATAAATGACAGGGCTTGAACATTTTTGAAATTTTGAATTTAAAAACTGTATAACTTATGAACATGGCACTTAATCAAAAAAATCCTATGCTTGATTATAATAATGTATACATAAATTATTCTTTATAGTCATCAAGATAATATAACCCCCACTTTGGCGTATCGTTTGAAAAATAACAAATATGTTTTAAAATGGTAATAATAGCTAAAATGTAGCATAGGATACATTTTTAATTATTTATTTTTATATAACTGACAGCGGTTTGAAAACTTTTGAAATTTAGAATTTGTAAATTTATAACTCATGAACGTGGCACTCAATCAAAAAAATCCTATGCTACTCCTTGATTATAATAATGTATACATAAATTATTCTTTATAGTCATCAAGGTAATGTAACCCCCACTTCGGCGCATCGTTTGAAAAATAAAAAATATGTTTTAAAATGATAACAATAGCATAGGATACATTTTTAATTATTTATTTTTATATAACTGATAGCGGTTTGAAAACTTTTGAAATTTTAAATTTGTAAATTTATAACTCATGAATGTGGCACTCAATCAAAAAAAACCTATGCTACCCCTTGATTATAATAATGTATACATAATTATTCTTTATAGTCATCAAGGTAATATAACCCCCACTTTGGCGCATCGTTTGAAAAATAAAAAATATGTTTTAAAATGGTAATAATAGCTAAGATGTAGCATAGGATACATTTTTAATTATTTATTTTTATATAACTGACAGCGGTTTGAAAACTTTTGAAATTTTGAATTTGTAAATTTATAACTCATGATTGTGGCACTCAATAAAAAAAATCCTATGCTACTCTTCGATTATAATAATGTATACATAAATTATTCTTTATAGTCATCAAGGTAATGTAATATAACCCCCACTTTGGCGCATCGTTTGAAAAATAAAAAATATGTTTTAAAATGGTAATAATAGCTAAGATGTAGCATAGGATACATTTTTAAGTATTTATTTTTATATAAATGATAGCTGTTTGAAAACTTTTGAAATTTTGAATGCGAAAATTTATAACTCATGAATGTGGCACTCAATCAAAAAAACCCTATGCTACTCCTTGATTATAATAATGTATACATAATTATTCTTTATAGTCATCAAGGTAATGTAACCCCCACTTTGGCGCATCGTTTGAAAAATAAAAAATCTGTTTTAAAATGATAATAATAGCATAGGATACATTTTTAATTATTTATTTTTATATAACTGATAGCGGTTTGAAAACGTTACCACTACCGCGCTTATTGTGAATGGCCAGAACAACGACTAATTTTCTATGGCGACTGCTGTAATGGAATCAATTTTAACAGTTTGCTTCCACTCTACTGCCTGAATGTTGAAGCTTAAGTTTTAGCTGCTGCCTCATAGATGTCGAGACCTGTGTCACTGAAAGGACAGCACATGCACCCCGGTTGTATTAAATTCATATTTAAATTTATTCCGACCGCCTTATTTAAATTCACATCCTTATTGAACGGCTAAAGGACATTCTTTATGCATGCGAGCGCAGAGATGGCTAATATAAATGTATTTGTATAATCAAAGGGGCGGCGGCGGCGGTGACGTCCTTTCACTTTCGGCATCGGGATAAAATGGAAATTGCCGCAGGAAATTATGCGCAAATTTTAAATAACTTCATAGCGAATTTGCATGTTATTTAATATGACTTATTATGAGAAAAATCGTACAAACACTGCTAGCTAATAGTTGTCTATGCTAGTTAATAGATTTTGGTTATCACTTTATAGGCTTTTAAAAAGGTTTTTAAATAACTATAGATAATTTATAGAATGTATATAAAGGACCATTCAGAATAAGCGTGGTAGTGGCAAAAGGTTATGTCTAGTGAATACAATAACTTAAATTACGCTTAAATAATCTCGACACCAAAAAGGGTTTAAAGGATTATATATATATATATATATATATATATATATATATATATATATATATATAGTGAAGTACTTCTTGCCATTGTCGGCTATCTGAATGAAGAATCACCAGATGTATCAATGTTAATTAATAATTTCTCAAAAATTAAAATTATAAATAAATTATAAATTATCGCGACGGCCGCGATAGCCGGAGACGTGTGTTCAAGTCCCACCGAGAGTGAAATTTTTGAGAAATTATTAATTAACATTGATACATCTGGTGATTCTTCATTCAGATAGCCGACAATGGCAAGAAGTACTTCACTATAAATTAGCTTGAACATTATCCGAGAGGAAATAACCATTAAAAAATTTCACCTTCTACTTATTCACACATCGACACGGCTGTACGAGCGAAATCCAAAAATCCAATTGGACTCAGTTCATGCGTCAATTTGTGTAAATAATTGGACATATGTATATATCAAGTCATGGTGGGATTTCGAGAACCGAAACTTTAACAAATACGTTCATTCCTGTGCTTTAAACGTTTAAAATTCTCTGAAGTCGATTCTCGGTTCTCGATTTTCTATTCTCGGTTCTTGCTGCTTAAATTCTCAAGTTCTCGGTTCTCGGTTGATTCGAGTTCTCAATTTTCTCGCTCAAGTTCTCGGTTATCGATTTTCTGTTCTCGGTTCTCGTTCAAGTTCTCGAGAACTTTTAAAAACCGAGAACATTGACTCTCGATAAGAATAGAGAACAGAAAATCGATATCCGAGAACTTGAGCGTGAACCGAGAACAAAAAATTGAGAACCCGAATTAACCGAGAACCGAGACTAGAGAACTAGAGCGAGAACCGCGAACAGAAAATCAAGAACCGAAAATTTTAAACGATTAAAGTAAATCGTACTTGTACAGAAATAAACGTAAATGTTAAAGTACGCCGACTAGGCAACATATATTTTGAATTTAATGCCTTTGTATACTCAGGAAAGGTGTCGGTTCTCGAATTTCTGTTCTCGGTTCGCGCTCAAGTTCTCAAGTTCTCGGTTCCCTGTTAATTCGAGTTATCAATTTTTCTTTTTTCGGTTCACGCTCAAGTTCTCGGTTCTCGATTTTCTGTTCTCGGTTCTCGCTCAAGTTCTCAAGTTCTCGATTCCCGGTTAATTCGAGTTCTCAATTTTTTGTTCTTGGTTATCGCTCAAGTTTTCGAGAACTTTAAGAAACGAGAACACCGACTCTTGATAAGAATCGAGAACAGAAAATCGATAACCGAGAATTTGAGTGAGAACTGAGAACAAAAAATTGATAATTCAAATTAACCGGTTATTGATTTTCTGTTCTCGGTTCTAGTTCAAGTTCTCAAGTTCTCAGTTCCTGGTTATTTCGAGTTCTCAATTTTTTGTTCTCGGTTATCGCTCAAGTTTTCGAGAACTTTTAAGAAACGAGAACACCGACTCTTGATAAGAATCGAGAACAGAAAATCGATAACCGAGAATTGAGTGAGAACCGAGAACACAAAATTGAGAACTTAAATTAACCGGTTATAGATTTTCTGTTCTCGATTCTTATCGAGAGTCGATGTTCTCGATTCTTAAAAGTTCTCGAGAACTTGAACGAGAATCGAGAACAACAAATTCAGAACTCAAATAAACTGGTTGTCGATTTTCTGTTCTCGATTCTTATAAAGAGTCAATGTTCTCGATTCTTAAAAGTTCTCGATTCTTACAATTTCTCGAGAACTTGAACGAGAACCGAGAACTGAGAACAAAAAAATGAGAACTCTATTTAACCGAGAACCGAGAACTAGAGAACTTGAGCGAGAACCGTGAACAGAAAATCGAGAACCGAGAACTTGAGCGAGAACCGAGAACAATAGTTTTCTCGGTTCTCGGAGAAGAACATCAACCAAAAACGCGCGTGTTGTTTATGTACACGAAACGTATTTTGAAAATATTAAATAATAAAATGTATGATGTTGATAATTAACATGTAGTTAGTGTATTGAAAGGCAGGAAGTAGATTCTCCATATTTATGCACAAACACCAAACGGACGTCATAAAAAAATATCGTTTTAAATCTAATATTTCACCTCAATACCCCTCCAAACAACAATCAAAAAGTTACTGCTTGAAAAAACTCTACAAATTTTGACATCCCTCGTATTTGTTCCGCCCCATGGGGCGCAGAGAAAGTATCACGCTCACGACACATTTTTTTTTTTTCGCAACAAACCCGTCGCCCACCGATAATTTCAGCATTGTTTTCCCATATCGGTAATTTATTCGGAGAGCCGGCTTTTATAAAACACTTTCACCCTAGGGCCATACATCAAAATCAATAGAGAGGGGGGCCCTCTGCACACCCCAAATCCGCTGCACGTATCCCACGGCAGCGGCGCTCATTACACAGACACCGCGTGGTTATCTCACGTTCTAAATTTCAACTCGACAATGATAACAAATTCATCAAAAATTACAGCACATTTGTATTTCTTAATTTTATTGTATTTTAATATATATGTTTTTTTAAATATTTATTTTGGAATTTATCTCACGTTATAAATTTCAACTCGACAATGATAACAAATTCATCAAAAATTACAGCACATTTGTATTTCTTAATTTTATTGTATTTTAATATTTATGTTTTTTTAAATATTTATTTTGGAATTTATCTCACGTTATAAATTTCAACTCGACAGTGATAACAAATTCATCAAAAATTACAGCATATTTGTATTTCTTCATTTTATTGTATTTTATTATTTATGTTTTGTTTTTAAATATTTATTTTTGAATTTATGTATCTTTACACACATATTAAATTTTTTTTAAATATTCTAGTATATCGCACACTCAGATGACACATAAAACGTCCAAAAATAAAATGAAATTAATGCATTTTAATGATTGAAATAGTTTTACCATTTAGTATAATGTTATTTAATTTTTCTTTAAATAATAATTTATTGTAAACGCAAAAAAGGATTAAAGAAGCGTTAAAATATAAATAAAAATCACTAAAACAAAAAATCAAAACCTGAAATTTTTTTTTTCCAGGAAATTACGATACTTGTCATAAAAAAAAAAACATTTCCAAAAAGTATGTTATCCTATGAAAAAACAATTCGAACGAAGGTGGGGTGGGCGGGTGGCCCCTACGAATCAAACTATACCCGTTCACTATTTCAAACGACTTGAACTCTACACTACACTATTTCTCACAAGGTTTTTTTAATGAAATCAATGTTATTAATTATTTTTTATTTATTTATTTTTTTTTTGTCATCCATCTCATGTGCGATATTAGAGTCAAATGTAGAAATAATTAATTTCCGTAAAATAGGACAGAATCTGCTTGAAGTGTATTATTTGCTTTATTAACCGGCAGATCTTTTGGTTTTGGTTCTTCTTTGGTTTTTTTCTTTGGTATTCATCTTTATACAATATGCGTGTATATAGAATTCTTCTTTGGTTTTTTTCTTTGGTTTTCTTCTTTGGTATTCATCTTTATACAATATGCGTGTATATAGAATATTGTTAAAACATGAAAATTGTAGAATTAAAATGAAAAACACGTTAATTTGACCCATCATCAGTCATCGGAAAAACTTGATAATACCTAGAGCAAGATGTAATTTTAACGGACTAGTATGCAAGTCTTTTTTACTAAAAGAATAATTATTATTATATTAAAAATTATTAATTATAAATTTGTGTATATAGAATATTGTTAAATAATGAAAATTGTAGAATTTAAATGAAAACCACGTTAATTTGACCCATCATCAGTCATCGGAAAAACTTGATAATACCTAGAGCAAGATGTAAGTTTAACGGACTAGTATGCAAGTTTTTTTTTACTAAAAAAATAATTATTATTATATTAAAAATTATTAATTGTAAATTTTATTTATATGTATTTAAATTAAAATACATATTAAATAAAATTGATATTAATCATTATTTACTATTATAATTTTATTTTAGGATGCAAGTTGTTTTGTACTAACAAAAATATTATTATTATTATTATAAATTTTATTTATATGTATTTGGTAGTTATTATTATTGAAAATTCTAAGTTGATACTAGCTTATCACATAACTGTCATTAGAATTTTCAATAATAATAACTACCTACATATAAATAAAATTTATAATAATAATAATAATAATATTTTTGTTAGTACAAAACAACTACAAAATGAGATATAATATGTTTATATAATTAAATTTTTAAGATCAGAATAATAAAAAAATGAAAAAAGTAACCTCTAGCACTGAGGTATTTTAAAAATGCTAAAAAATCGTAGCTATTAATTTTGAAAATTCTAATGAAATTTATGTATTACTAGCTTATTTATCTACAATATAAGATATAAAATGTTTAAATAGATAAATTATTAAGATCAGAATAAAGAAAAGCGCAAAAAATTACCTGTCACACTTATGTAGGCTATTTAAAAAATTGAAAAAAAAATGGTAGGTATTATTTTTGAAAATTCTAATACCCGCTATGTGTTACTAGCTTAATTAGCTATAAATTGAGATATAAAATGTTTATATAGCTAAATTATTATGATCAGAATAATGAAAAACGAAAAAGTAACCACTTATGTGGGCTATTTAAAAAATTGCAAAAAATCATAATTATTATTTTTATAAAATTCTAATGACAGTTGTGTATTGCGAGCTTAATTTTCTACAAAATGAGATATTATATGTTTATATAACTAAGTTATTAAGATCATAATAATGAAAAATGTATAAAAGTAATTTCTCACACTTAAGTGGCTATTTAAAAAAATATACATATTAAATTAAATTGATATTAATCATCATTTACTGATGAAATTAATTTTTTTTAATTATAAAATAATTTTGGCCAATTTTTACCTTGAAATACTCTACTGTGCTGCATGGCTTCATTTTTATAAGTAGTAGTAATACATTTTTAGGTTTTGATTTTTGTTTTGATGCATCTTATATATATTTAACCTCCTTTAATCCTTTTTTGAGTTTAGAATAACTCAAATTATGATTTAAAAAATAATAATAGATAACATTATACTCAATGGTAAAACTAATGGAACTATTTTGCAAAATGCATTTATCTCTATTTATATTTGGAAGTTACGACATTTGTCATCTCAGTGTGCGATATGTTGATGGAATTATTAAAAAAAAACTGTTTTTTTATCCATTGACCATTACCCCTCTACAATTTTGTTTGTTAATAAGTTGCAATAGGGGATATTTTTTTTTGTATCGACTGAAAAGTGCGTGGTAGTTATGGAATCGGCCAATTAGTTATTTAGCGAACGAGCGAACTAGCAGTAATCGAGCTTTATTCGCTGACGTCACATTCCTGGATTGTATCCATGGTAACCATCTGGGGATGCTGGCCGCCTCCGTCCTCGTCGCGCGCTCGCCGCCTCTCCCTCGGCTTCCCCGTAATTTATTTCGCGAATCTATCTTCTTTACGCTCATTATTGCATTATGCTCCCGTCTTTGTTGGCCCCCGCCAATCTATAATTCATTTTCGAAAAGCTCGCTCTCTAACACACACACACTACCATACACACATAGCACATACATGCTCCACACCCCTCACAAATACACACACATACGTGTACACCATGCAACCTCGCCCATTATAAATGGATGCTAATATTAAAGCATAATTAATTTCTAGTTTCCCAGAAGCTGGGATTGTTGGATTTACAAAGTTTGGTGGTTATTTCAAGAAAAACAGATTAGTATTGTACCTAAATATATACGATTTAAGTAAAAATCAATGAATATTGGATTGTTAAGGTGTCTACTTTGTGATAATTCATTTTAAAGGATACATAAAACGATTTTTGACTTTGTTTTTTTTTATCACACTTCAGTTATACTTTGCAACTAGTTTCGGCTAAGCTGTAGCCATTTTCGATGAGTAGCTCGTCAAAATGACGTTAAATACGGCCGCTTTTGTCGACACCGCTTCCTAAGAAACGAAGTATTTAGAGGGTTAATTATTCAAAATAACAATAAATGTCTTATTTTGAATTTGTAAATATAATTAAATCATCATACTATTAGAATTTGGAAAATGTAATCAATTACAATTTTTAGAAGTAACAAGCGTTTATCGAAACGTGCATTGCATTAAACTCTCATATTCTCAACGTTACTATTTTTGTCATCAGCGCGAATGTGAACGTTTCGAAAGGCGCTGGTGCGTTCGAAAGTCCCCCGTAATCCAATAGGAATGGTAATGTATGGTAATGTGACAGAGTGGTGACAAATTCAATTACCGCCTGGGAACACTCGCAGTTGTGGTTTCGCGTTACAATTTTTACCGTATGACGGGGTCGCGCAGCACTAAAACTAATACGGGCTGTGGCGCAAATTTAAAAGGGCCCTAATCGAATTTTTGCGTCCGCTTTAATTAGATCCCATGGAGGTTGATAGTATTTTTTTTTTCATTTGCGAGTGCGTGATCAAAAGGACTCAATTTCAGTGCCGGTTATTTTACATTAAAATTTTGCAGTAGTATATACAGGTGGTCCCTAGAGTATGGAATAAATTCGATAAAACTTTTATTTATGATTTTTGCAAAAATTGGTATAACACATCAATTTTTATACAATTAACCCCCTAGGAGGAAAGTTAGACATCATCTGGCGGCATACATTAATTAGACATGCACACCCATATGGTAATAACCGTCAACATGCTCATGCCATCAGGATCACCGGATAGTACCCTCTATGGAATAATGTCCCAACAGAGTGCTTGAAATATCAGCACAGAGCCAATTTTGTAAAACATATATAAGTGTGAATCCATCTCTTAGCAATCTACATATCTATGAGATCTAATAAGATCGAAATCTAGATATGTAGATTGCTAAGATGTGGATTCAAACTTATATACGTCAATTTTTGTTTTCAAATTGGTAATTTTTAATGAAAGTGTCATTTTTTTCAACCATTTTTGAATGTGCAATGACATTATCGGCATTGTTTTTTAAAGACAACCCTATTTATTTTATTACGGATTCTGAAAGGGATTATTTTTCTGCGGTTAGAGATGTATATTATGATATAGGTTACATAAGGAAATTTCCGAGAAAAATCATACCGAGTAGATTCCTCAAAAGAAAAATTAAATCGACACAACACATGCATTAGATATAACAAATTTTATAGAACATATATAAGAGTGAATCCACCTCTTAGCAATCTACATATCTAGATTTTGATCTTATTAGATCTCATCTGTGTATCTCAGCTAGTGAGGATGAATTCACACAATATCTCGAGTGGTTATATACAAAAATGATACAACTAACCCCCTAGGAGGAAAGTTAAACGCCACCTGGTGGCACCATATCAATTAGCAATGCACACCCACATGGTAATAACCGTCAACATGCTCATGCCATCAGGATCATCGGATAGTGTCCTCTATGAAATAATAATATAATAGTAATATAATAATATAATATTAAATAACTTTAATTTAAGTATAGGTAACTTATTAAAAGTATTATAAGGTATATAAAAATATTATAATTAATTAGAACTAGCTCCTACTTGATGACTCATATTTTCGTAATTAAAAAAAAATTCTTATTATTTAAAATAATTCACAAAACTGCTCAGTATATGTGTAAATATTATAAGAAATATAAAAATATTACAATTAATTACAACACGGAAATAATCCTTATTATTTCAAATTATTCAAAAAAGTGCTCAGTATATGTGTAAAATAAAACTTATTTGATATACCGGGTGATTTTTTAAATCTGAAAACCTCAAATATCTCGAAAAATATGCACTGTAGGAAAAAAAAATCAGTAATCAAAATTTAATCATTCTTTATTTTACGAAATATTTAAGGTTTTCTAGTAAAAAAATCACACGGTATTATTAATGGCTGTGTCAATATTATTTTTTATTTGTATACCTATTTTTCCGAGCGCCAAGGTGGTGTAACCCCTTAAAACATACCGTTTACAAATTGCGTAAATTCGTTTCTATTTCCACGTGACTTAACTTACGACACTCGATATTCTTACAAAACCAACATTAATTGGAAATTTAGAAGAATCTTACGTTACGTTACGTATTGAACTTTTGTTACGTATTGTATGGATCTAATTTTCTAAAATATAACACCGTTTCATACTCTTACAGCAACCCCCAATTAATTCTAATTCAACATGCTCGCCGTCGTATTTTCCACTGTTGTATAATAGAACTTTTCTAAATTTACGGTGAAAGATGAGCGCGTGAGTGTGTGTGTATGTGTAGGCGAGGACATCCGAAATTGCATTTCGCCGTCTTGGAGACCCGAATTCAACTAACAAATAAATCTGCCGTAACAAAAAGTAATGAATAAACAACGAGAGGAAATTTTGCCCGTACATGGAAGGGTCTATATTTAAAGAATATATCTGTTGAACTTTTGTCTCTGGAGCATTTTTATTAAAAGTTACATTAAATTTCTGTTCGTGCCGGATATTAAATTTAATATTAACTTGAGCGAGAACCGACTGTGCTTTTGAGGGGTACGAATATTAAATTCTTGTGCGATTACTAATATTAATATTATATAACTACAATATGTGTAGTGTGTGTAGTGTATTAATATTATGAAATCATGCACATGCACAAATGGTGAAGTTGCAAAAAATGTGAGTAATATAATTAACCCAGCTATATATGAAGCCTACACCCAAATGTAAAAGTCAAATAGATAATAATAATAATAATAATATATATATATATATATATATATATATATATATATATATATGAAGAAAACAAGTTTCTTGGTTAAATAATAGACGAAAGCCTTTTACAACACCTAACTAATCGAATTAGTAAAGTGAAATAAATGTATTGAATTCTATGTGTGTTGTGAATAGAGATAATTATATGGACGGCCTCGGTGCAGAAAAAACGGTTCCCGAGTTTCCCATGAATAAATTATTGCAAATATTGTTATAGCCAATTAATTTGAATTTTACTTTCTATATAATTATGATTATGTTGCGTTTATATGGAGAAAAAAGAATAAAATTTAATTTAAAAAAAATCCAAATGATGTTAAATCAATACATTCCTCGAAACAATTTAATCTTCGTTTTAAGGCATAACGTATGCGAATTTCATGTATGTATGTATGTATGTATTTGTGTGCGTGTATGTATGTTTGTTTGTGTGTGTGTGTGTGTGTGTATGTGTGTATGTGTGTATGTGTGTATGTGTGTATGTGTGTATGTGTGTATGTGTGTATGTGTGTATGTGTGTATGTGTGTATGTGTGTATGTGTGTATGTGTGTATGTGTGTATGTGTGTATGTGTGTATGTGTGTATGTGTGTATGTGTGTATGTGTGTATGTGTGTATGTGTGTATGTGTGTATGTGTGTATGTGTGTATGTGTGTATGTGTGTATGTGTGTATGTGTGTATGTGTGTATGTGTGTATGTGTGTATGTGTGTATGTGTGTATGTGTGTATGTGTGTATGTGTGTATGTGTGAATGTGTGCATGTGTGCATGTGTGCATGTGTGCATGTGTGTATGTGTGTATGTGTGTATGTGTGTATGTGTGTATGTGTGTATGTGTATATGTGTGTATGTGTGTATGTGTGTATGTGTGTATGTGTGTATGTGTGTATGTGTGTATGTGTGTATGTGTGTATGTGTGTATGTGTGTATGTGTGTATGTGTGTATGTGTGTATGTGTGTATGTGTGTATGTGTGTATGTGTGTATGTGTGTATGTGTGTATGTGTGTATGTGTGTATGTGTGTATGTGTGTATGTGTGTATGTGTGTATGTGTGTATGTGTGTATGTGTGTATGTGTGTATGTGTGTATGTGTGTATGTGTGTATGTGTGAATGTGTGAATGTGTGCATGTGTGTATGTGTGCATGTGTGTATGTGTGTATGTGTGTATGTGTGTATGTGTGTATGTGTGTATGTGTGTATGTGTGTATGTGTGTATGTGTGTATGTGTGTATGTGTGTATGTGTGTATGTGTGTATGTGTGTATGTGTGTATGTGTGTATGTGTGTATGTGTGTATGTGTGTATGTGTGTATGTGTGTATGTGTGTATGTGTGTATGTGTGTATGTGTGTATGTGTGTATGTGTGTATGTGTGTATGTGTGTATGTGTGTATGTGTGTATGTGTATGTATGTATGTATGTATGTATGTATGTATGATGTATGTATGTATGATGTATGTATGTATGTATGTGTGTACGTATGTGTAAGTTGTGTGTATGTATATATATGTGTGTGTGTTTGTGCAAGCGGCCGTGCGTGTATGTGTGTGCCTGTGTATCACCCAGGGGTGGTTTTTAGGATGTGTAAACATGCACCTGGTTGCTACCGCGCGTAGGTGATGCTGTAGCCGTAGTCGCCGTAGAAACGCGAGATCAATAACAATCAAACGGGATGACTACGCCCTAAACACTCTGCCCGGCTACACACTTTCCGGCGTTCACCGCTGATGCTGCTGCTGCTGCAGCCGCCCCCGCGTTTCGCACACAGCGGATTGCTCATCTCCCCAAACCCCGTTTTATCTTCGATCCCAACAGTCAAATATTACGGCCGTTATCTGTGATGATGCCGAAGGAATTTAGTTCGGGCTTACGAGAAGTTTTGAAGTTGTTTTTGGGGATGGTTTGATATTAGTGATAAATGTTTGAACATTTCCGTAGTATTAAACTTGTAGGAAAATTTTAGATATCTTATGTCACATCTATTCAGGTAATTAAGATATAATAATTGAGGAGAATGAAATAATGACTTTTATTTCTCTTGAAATACCTAATTCTATACAAATACAATCTGAAATTAGAAAAATCGCTAGAGCAAAAATGTAAGAGGGCAAAAAAGTGAACAATGCATTTCAAAAACTAACTGTGTATGATACGGTTTTCAGATGGGATAGAGATGAACAGGGATTGCTGGAAATAGAGCTAAGACACGAACAGTACCAAACCCGAAAACAAAAACAAAACAAAATTGCCAATGAAGACGACTAATGGCAACGAACTAGATTATTGGAAATGGGTACAAAAACTGACGAATAAAAATTCAAAAATCAAATAGATCATATAATTATCAGAGGAAAAATTGGAGATTAGCATCTCCCGTGTCCATTTTATTTGTATTTTGTCATTATCTTTTTTCCCGTCCGACATCTGAGGCACACAGCAGTCGTTTCTTTAGCACTTCAAGCTTTTTATATGGTACGCTTGCTAGCCTTAAGCACAACCTTCCTCCTTTCTCATCATGGGCTTCAGTCAACGACTCTCACGTCTAGTAACATATAAATGTTACTAGACGTGAGGGTCGTTGACTGGTACAACAACACCACAATCGAAAGAGTTAGAAGCTACCAATACTTAGGAACACGTATTGAAGACAACAACGACCAAACCATAGAAGTGAACAAACGTATAGAAATAGCAAGAGCAATTTTCGTCAAAATGAAAAATCTTTTCTCAAATAGAAATCTCAATCTAGCCTTGAGAGTCCGAATAATTCGCTGTTACATTTTTTCAACACTACTATATGGGATGGAAGCATGGACATTAAAGAAAAATAACATAAAAAAACTAGAGTCATTTGAGATGTGGATCTATCGCCGTATGCTCAAGATATCCTGGACGGACCTAGTAAACAACGAAGAAGTCATGCGAAGAATGCACAAAGAAAAGGAACTGATCCTTACGATCGAAACACGAAAGCTAGAGTACTTGGGACACATCACCCGGGGAGAGAGATACTCTATTCTCCAACTGAACATGCAAGGAAAAATACAAGGAAGCATTGGGCGTCGCAGAACCTCATGGCTAAAGAACCTTAGAGAATGGTACGGACTATTTAGAGCTGCAGCGTCAAAGATTAGAATCGCCATGATGATTGCCAACCTCCGATAGGAGACGGCACCACAAGAAGAAAAGAAGAAATGTTAGCAATAGAGGAATGAAAATAATTATGAAAAATAGATATAATGAAAATTAATACACCAGCGTGATAGCCGTATCATTTGAGAACGAAGAAATAAAAGTAGTAGAAAACATATGTTACCTTGAAAGTGTCATAAGCACTAAAGGAGGAACGAAGAAAGATATAAAAGCCTGCATAAATAAAGTACAAACAACTTTTTATAATCTAAATAACATATGGAGATCGAGAGAACTGAAACTGTAGATACAAATCAGAATTATTAATAGCAATGCGAAAAGTGTTGTACTGTATGGTTGTCAGACATGGAAAATTAAAACAAAAATCATACAAAATACATCCAAGTATTTATTAATGATAGCCGAAGTAAAATGTTAATAATGACAGGCTTATAAAAAATACTTGCTGTCACCTTTTTTAACTGTTCTTTTTTGAAACCAATAAAGTAATGTCTTATAAACAAAATTGTTAAATAAAAACATTGGTGTAGGGGCATGTATATTAGTTAGAAATAAAAATATTTTCACAAATATTTTACTAATATGTTTTTTTTTTCAAAAATATAAAAAAAAAAACTAGGGCCCAGCGCCCTATTCGAAAATATGCCTGATGATTGTTGTTAAGTTCTAAACAATATTTTGAAAGTTTAAAAAAATATATCGTGGGGGAATATAAATGCGGAATATAAAAATGATTTTACGAAAAGTCAATATACAAAGTAATAATGGGGAAAACAACATCTTAGCGGGGTTTGAAGGTAGAAACGAATATGAATTTGAACACAAATTTTATAATAATTATTAACGTTGACTATTTTGCCGAATATTATTTATACAACATAATAGTTTTATGTCAATTTTTAAAATAAAGTCCTTTCTTCAACATGAGCTCCTTAATTTATTTAGATTTTTTTTAGAAAATCGAAATTTTGGTAAATCACAAATATGCGATGAGCCATGAGTGTATATAATTCATTTGTTGTTTGTGATGAGTATGTGTAAATTACGTAACAAAGAGCCGCTTAAAAAGGCACCTTACACGGTGAATAATACTGTCAATACTAGTACTGTCAGTATTTGCTTCAATCCTCTTTTTATATTTATCAAGTAATCAATTATCCGGATAAGGATCAATATTCTCTTCATTACATCATTACTATACCTTACACGATGAGTAATACTGGTAATATTTTAGAATAATGAACATATTAAATATTTTATCGTTCAGTAATACTGTCATTATTCTAAAATATTGACAGTAATATTGATCGTGTAAAGTGCCTTAAACAGCACCGCTTTGAGGAAATTAAAGCTTACGTTTAGTTTAGTTTTAAAATTATTATGAAACAAATCTAGAAAATTTCCCAAAACTATATTGGTAGTGCAGTTCTCTATATTGTTTCTTATTATTGCCAATTTTTTTCAGATCTCCTATTCCTTGTGGCCTGTCCCTAGAACAACACTGGGGCAGATTGTCAATAAGGCGACAGCACACGAATACAGAAGGCTTAAGAACAACAATAAAATGTATTTATAGTATATAGGTCGCGCCCATCTCTAGCCAGGATCAGGACAGTCCGGACGAGAGCGCGCGTTGCCTGGCAACCGCCCTCGACTCCTGTGCCCGGAGCTGTGATCAAGGTTACCCCAGCACACTCCACTTTACAAACTCACCGATGGGCGCATTCACATTAAAAACTATTATGGCGCCATGTCACTATCATTTATCACCTTATTTTGCATCCAGTACCCAAACAAATTAAATTTGACTGAGGATATTTGTTACTGTATACCGTAGAATTAGACTTTACTACGACTATTAATAAAAAGAGATCGATAAAGAGATTCATATTTAATAAATAAAGTAGTAATAAAGAACTTTTTTTAATTAATTCGGAGGTACGATGATATCATATATTCCGCGCACAGTCCTTTCCCATCCATCATATCTCATGGATATGGGCGGAATATATGATATCAAAAAAAAAACTTTATTTGGCATATCCGTACCATCCTTCCCATTTGCAAAATTCCCTCCAATAAACAATTCTTTCGCAGAAAAAAAAAGAAGAAAAAAACAAATTAACATATATCATATCAAATATTATGAGATCCAGATAGACTTTTTTATTTTATTTTATTTTATTTTAATCAAATTACTTTAATGCAATTTACTTCACTATTATTTCATCTCCCATTCTCAAAAAAAAAGAGAATGGAATATGAGAAAACAGTGAAGGAAATAGCTTCAAAGTAACTTAATTAAAAGAAGATAAAAAAATATAATATATATTATTTTACCTATCAGTGTAGGCTATTACATTTACATTACTTAACAATTATTGTTGTTGTTTATACATTTGTAAATTCTTTCCACTCTTTTCTGTTCTTCGCCTGTTCTCTTGCTTGTATAACTGTCTTTCCTCTATTCTGTTGTCCCATTCTTTTCTTGGTCTACCAACCTGACTATGCTCGTCCACTATTTCAAACGACTTGAACTATGCACTACACTATTATCCGTTAATTTCTTTGATTAAGTTAATGTTATTTATTAATTTAAGACTAATTAAAAAAATATATGGGGAAAATAATGTACTGCATAGTTCAAGTCGTTTGGAATAGTGGACGGGCATAATTTGGTTGGTAGGGGACACCCGCCCACCCCACCTTCGCTCGCATAGTTTTTCCATAGGATAACACTCTTCTTGAAATAGTTTAAACAATATAAAACATCTATACCCAATGAAAAAACTATGCGAGCGAAGGTGGGGTGGGCGGGTGGCCCCTACCAACCAAATTATGCCCGTCCACTATTCCAAACGACTTGAACTATGCAGTACATTATTTTCCCCATATATTTTTTTAATTAATTTTAAATTAATAAATGACATTAATTTAATCAAAGAAAATAACAGATAATAGTGTAGTGCATAGTTCAAGTCGTTTGAAATAGTGGATGGGTATAGTCAGGTTGGTAGGGGCCACCCGACCACCCCACCTTCGCTCGCATAGTTTTTCCATAGGATAACACTCTTCTTGGAATAGTTTAAGCAATATAAAACACTATATCCAATGAAAACACTATGCGAGCGAAGGTGGGGTGGGCGGGTGGCCCCTACCAACCTGACTATACCCATCCACTATTTCAAACGACTTGAACTATGCACTACACTATTATCTGTTATTTTCTTTGATTAAATTAATGTCATTTATTAATTTAAAATTAATTAAAACAATATATGGGGAAAATAATGTACTGCATAGTTCAAGTCGTTTGGAATAGTGGACGGGCATAATTTGGTTGGTAGGGGACAACCACCCACCCCACCTTCGCTCGCATAGTTTTTTCATTGGATATAAATGTTTTATATTATTTAAACTATTTCAAGAAGAGTGTTATCCTATGGAAAAACTATACGAGCGAAGGTGGGGTGGGCGGGTGACCCCTACCAACCAAATTATGCCCGTCCACTATTCCAAACGACTTGAACTATGCAGTACATTATTTTTCACATATATTTTTTTATTTTAGTCTTAAATTAATAAATGACATTAATTAAATCAACGAAAATAACGGATAATAGTGTAGTGCATAGTTCAAGTCGTTTTTATTTTTCTACAATCCAAGGTGGGTTTATACTGGTATAAAATAATAAATAACGAATACATTAGATAGAACGAATCAGTGGAAATAATTTATATCCATTATCGTTAAGGTCGTTTTAGACAAGACAATTTCTTGACTCAAAAGTTAGTCAAGATGCGAGACAATCTAAAGGTCGTTTTAGACAAGACAATTTCTTAGCTGAAAAGTTGTTGAAGAAATGAATTTATATATCCTCCTTCCATACAATTTGTTCTTGACAAATAGACCGCGTAATATTTTTCCATTCAATCTACCATCCAATTCAATATTTCAAATAATTTGTTGTATGATAGGAGACAATTTAGATTGACTCACTTTTGAGTCAAGAAATTGTCTTGTCTAAAACGACCTTTATGGACATAATCAGAAATGTTTAATGTTTCTCAATTCAACAGTGACTGAATTAGAAGAGGACAACGACTTCCACTTCTAGGTCCTAGCGATGGCCTTCAACGACTACCAACCGGGAAGTGAAAAGATTACAATATCCGTGCCCTCATTTCTTCTTCTTTTATTTCCAGTTCTTGCTTCCCATACCTGTTTTGTTTGATTCTTTTTGTCCATCCTAATTAAATGTCCCCACCAGTTTAGTTGTTTCTTTTCTATATACTTATCTATAGCTTCAATTCGCAGTTCTTCTCTGATGTCATCATTTCTTATTCTGTCTCTTCTCGTAACTTGTTTTACTCCTATGAGATATTTCATTTCCATTGCCTGTATTCTACTTTTGTCCCTCTTCGTTAGTTTCCATGTCTCGCTCCCATATGTCAGTATAGGTCTATATAAGCTTTTGTATATATATATATATATATATATATATATATATATATATATATATATATTTGTCCTTCTGCTGGTCCTTTTTTTGTTAATCAGTATATTGCTCAATGCGTGGTATGTTTTAACTGTGTTGTTTATTCTGTTACTAAGTTCGACTTCCATTTTTCCGTCTTCTGTCAGTGCTACTCCTAGGTATTTGAATTGTTCTACTTGCTCTATTTTGTGTTGTTCTATCTTTATATTTATTTGTTCTTTCCGGTCTCTTATTACCATCACATTTGTTTTCTTAGTGTTGGTTTGTTAAGTAAAATATAAACCAAAACAAAAAGGAACAATTTCGGATTTTTCGGATTTGTTCCTTTTTTTCTTGGTTGCAAGCTGCAGGTTAGATGATCATGATGGCCGCGCATTGAAGTGACACGTGGTGCAATGGTTTTAATTTTTAAACTTATATATCTTGAAAATTGAAAACCGGGATTATAGTTTTCCGTATGAAAAAAATTGTTTTTTTTTGAGTTTTAAATATATTTTCGTTTTAATCTAAACCTGTGCAGAACTTTTGATAATATATCACATTACAGTGATATACACAACGACACCTTGTCACATATAAAAAACATAATACTGACATTGGCATAGTAATCTTTAAATATCTTATTATGTTATATACTTTTATATTTTATTTTATTTTTATACTTATATATTTTATTTTATTTTTATACTTTTATATTTATAAATTCATTAATTATTATTAGTTCCTTCTGTGCATATTTTCCTGTAAATGGGCCACTGTTGGTAAATAAAATGTTATTATTATTATTATTATTATTGTTATTATTAAATATATAGTAATTTACCGTTTATTATAATTTTGTTATAATTTGTGCAATATTGTGCAATAAATAACTACTACTACCATGTATAACTTCATAAATGCCACAATTTCTCTTGTAACCAGTAAGCATTGTTTGAATACAATTTTGAAACTATTTGCGCTCTTGCAGCATCTTGTGCGCTATCCGAAACAATGTAATTTATGCGAAGCGTAGCGTGGAATTTTATTCCCGGGAATAATTCGCCTTATTATATGCACGGGGTAGTATGCGCCGCGTGTAACTTAGCAACCCTTTTATCTCGCTTACGCGCGCCGCCGGGGGCCACATCTCTACCACCCCCTCAACCACCCACGATTATTTTTTCGTTTGCGCATCGTCCGTTCGTAATTAAGCGTCCGTCGCGGGGCCTCGAACGGGTGGCGTTTCCATTGCCCGTAATTAGGGCGAGCTCCGCGCTAAATCCGGGCATCGCCGCGCCGCACCGGTCGGGTCCACTCCCATCCCTCCCGGCACCTCCACCCTAGCGCACACACACACAGCGCGCGCTCTCCGGCGAAATTATCAATTTTAGATGTAACTGGTAATCACCCCCTCGGTCTGATTTAACTATAATGCCCTGCGGCGGTGTTTACCCTCCATTCGGCTAAGTATGTTAATGGTCGCCGACTGTGGGCTGGTCCGTTTGCATTTCAAATTAGGGTTTTGATGGTTTTACCGAAATTCAAGATACTAACATTAACTTTGAGAATATTGATTATTGTTGTTCCATTGATTATACATGAAAGTTTAATGAAAGAAACGCACCTTGGCACCTAATTTCAGTACAGAAATTAATGTTACCAATATAATTTTATATCAAAAACCATTGCTGCTATATATGGGGCTAAAGGTAGAAAAAGCTAGAGAAGCAAAACTAAAGTTTAAGGAAAGAAACCCACCGAGGCACCCAATTTTAATACAGGAAATTAATGTTACCAATATAATAATCAAAAATTATAGCTGCTAGATATGGGGCTATAGATAGAAAAAGCTAGAAAATCAAAATGTTGGGGATGACAGAAAAAAAAATGTTGTTATCACTAATATATATATATATATATATATATATATATATATATATATATATATATATATATATAAAATCACTCATACCAATCGTGAAATCGTGATTGAAAATTCCAGCTAAATTAAATTTAATAATGGTTTGTAGTAAGTTGTAGATCATAAGTATACATAAATGATACTGAATGCTTTGTTCAGTTTTCGACGAAAAGAAAAGCGCGAAAGGAGGAGTAGGACTAATAACTGCAACATAATTAAGGACAGTATGAAGGAAATGAATCATAGACCATAATAACAGCATACGGGAAAAATTAAAATGCAAATAAGGCCGATAAAGACACATTCTACGAAAATACCATTCCAAAGACAAAGACACAAAACAGGCTGTAGAATTATTGATTTGATAATTTTTTAAATATAAATTTTAGCCTATCTACTACCTCCCCCTCCCAAATATTGTCAATAGCGCTTATATACTTTTTTCTAACTTCTATCTTCATAGGGCTATTAGCCATGAGGCTTTTCCGCCGATCAAGGAAGAAGCTCAGAGGAGTTTAATCACCCGATATTTACGTTGACTTTACAGAAAACCTCTGAAAAACTGTAAAAGGTGATTCGAGAAAATTCGTTCCCGGCTGAGGATCGAACTCAAGCTTCCAAATGCTCAATACGAGACTGATGACGCCTCTAACCACCCAGCCACTGAGCTGGGTATCGTTTGTAATAACGTACAATTCAATTTGCTCCCCATGATTGTATCGAAATCTCCATTCATCCACCGCCACCAGCATTGTACATAACGAGCGGCCCCTTTTAATACGCACATTAAAATATTTGATTCGTCTAGCTCTTCCCGCCGCCCCCAGTATTCACCACCCCAGCTCTATGTGCAAATGTTAGCTCGTGTAAATATAATGTAATTTTTGTTATTCGGTGGGGGATGAATACGTTGTATGCAGGCCCGCGGGGGGCTCGGGGGGATTGGCCGGCCGCTAATTGGCAAACGGGTTCGATAAAACGGTCGGCCAGCCAGCCAGCCACCCACCGCGCCCCTGCGAACGCATGATCAAACGGGGTTGATTGGACGCGTCGAGCACAAAAATCGCAGTATGTAGTTTCAATTTTTAATAATTGCCTCCATAAGATGAGAGGGGGGCGGCGGGGGCGCGGCTGTGGCGGAGGCTAAATATAAACTGCGAGCCGTTTTCCCGGGGCCCGGGATATTGAATCCTGCCAGTGCAGTCCTGGAAACCGAGGCTATAAACATCAGTCGATGTGGTCGATACAATTCGGGAGCGCAGGGATGGCGGAATGGCGGACGGGAGCACGGATGCTGCGAGGGGGCGGCGGCCGACAGCTAGCGAGAGAGAAGGAGCGAGATGGGATGGGAGTTTTAGGGATGCGATTTTATAAATTGGCCGTTATTTCGCGTGCTCTATTCATTCTTAACGGACACAAATTGAATAGATATCGTACTAATCTGTCATCATTTGAAATATCTGTAGGAGAAGAAAAAACGCATTACTTTTTATATATAAGAGTTCGGCACTTATAGTCATCAATGCAATATGAATGTAATTTAAAAATGTAAAAAATGGTATCTTTATAGGAATATCAGCCTAAAGGCTTCTCTGCTGTTAAATAAAGAAGCACATTTAGAGTTTAATCATATGGTAATTACCGTAATTACTAACTTCAAAAAAATATTGTCGAAAAAAAAACTATAAAAAGTAATTCGTGACTATTCGCCCTCGATGGTATTGAACTTTCGTGCGTCAATATTTAAGTACAAGACGAACTGCGCCTTCATACCATCTATGGCAAGAATGAGGCGCGGTTTAGAAAAGAGAGGAAGGATAGCAATAAAAAAGCGAGCAATTGTGATCTGAAAAGGGGTAGGTAGGCGAAATAGTTTTGGTTTCGCCTACCGACCCATTTTCAAATAGAAATTATTCGCTTTTTTATTACTATTCTTCCTCTCTTTACTAAACCGCGCCTCATTCTTGCCATAGATGGTATGAAGGCGCAGTCCGTCTTGTACTTAAATATTGACGCACGAAAGTTCAATACCATCGAGGGCGAATAGTCACGAATTACTTTTCATAGTTTTTTTTTCGACAATATTTTTTTGAAGTTTATTATAGTAATCTAGTAGTAGGCGATCTTGCCATACTTAGTCTAGAGGCGTAGTCAGTTTTGTACTACAACTTTTAGAAGTAATAATAATCACAGAAGAAAACTGGTGTTTATACATTTTTTGCGCTTTGTATTACAATTACAATTTCTTTGATAAAAAAGTGGTAATTAAATAAATCCACTAATTTTTAATAATTCTGTATAATCCATAAATGGTATTTTTTTTATTTCCCATTCCCTCCTTCTGCCGTTCAGAGGCAATTCCGTTCTAATTTCCGTCATCCTTCGGTCTAAATAGGGCGCCTTGATGGGTCGGGGATGCCGCAGTAAACCGTGCATGAGAAGTTTCAAAAACAATTACGCCAAAATTTCCTCTCTCCCCCCGCAGCAGGCGTGCGGGGGGGGGGGGGGGGGGGGGGGGCGTGATGAAGGCATTCAGGGTAATTGTAATAACGGCGTTTGCTTCGGCTGCTGCAGTAAACGTTAGCGGATGGGAATCCGCAGCGATAACAATTATGAATTTAAATTCGTTCATTACAAATACGCGAATCTGGAGCTGCACTCGGCTTAAGTATTGCACTGAAAAATTGAAATTGCAACTGGTGAGAATATTTGAGTGTAGCTTTAAATAATTGCTGGTATATTTATTCCTTTAATAATTGTTGCATGTAAATCATAAATTTTCATATAATATGAAAGTAACTAGCAAGTCAGTTAACTGATGAAAGACTAATGAATCTGTAATTAGCTTCAGATTATGAGGTGGCCCAATTTTCAACCCAACAAAGTTAGTTAAACCCAATAACAAAAATATGTTAGAGCTAACATTTATACACACATACACTAACACACATTAGAAAGATCCGAAGGTTGAAAGCAAGTTACAAATTGCAACAAATACAGAAACTTCGATGGTAGATTTTAATAATAAAAATATTCTTATGGGAAAAAAGAAGTCGAATAGTTATATTGATTTTGACGTTATATTACGTGTGATACAAAGTATTTTAATTGAAATAGACACAGGGCAAAATTACGATTTTTTTTTTAAATTGTTTTTAAACGATTCTACACTAAAATTTGAAATATAACTAATTTTTTTCAATGCTATCTGAAAGAGTGTAAAATTATCTTTAATTTGGTATATAGAAAACTTAAAAATGTTCCATAGATATGTCGGTAAGTGAAAAAATCAAAACATCGGTAAAACCAACCCGTGACGATTCTACACCAAAATTTAGAATGTATCTATTTTTTTCAATGCTATCTTAAAGAGTGTAAAATTATCTTTAATTTGGTATAATGAAAACTTAAAAATGTTTCATAGATATGTCGGTAAGTGAAAAAATCAAAACATCGGCAAAACCAACCCGTGACGATTCTACACCAAAATTTGAAATATAACTAATTTTTTTCAATCCTATCTTAAAGAGTGTAAAATTATCTTTAATTTGGTATGTAGAAAACTTAAAAATGTTCCATAGATATGTCGGTAAGTGAAAAAAGAAAAACATCGGCAAAACCAACCCCTGACGATTCTACACTAAAATTTGAAATATAACTAATTTTTTTCAATGCTATCTGAAAGAGTGTAAAATTATCTTTAATTTGGTATATAGAAAACTTAAAAATGTTCCATAGATATGTCGGTAAGTGAAAAAATCAAAACATCGGTAAAACCAACCCGTGACGATTCTACACCAAAATTTAGAATGTATCTATTTTTTTCAATGCTATCTTAAAGAGTGTAAAATTATCTTTAATTTGGTATAATGAAAACTTAAAAATGTTTCATAGATATGTCGGTAAGTGAAAAAATCAAAACATCGGCAAAACCAACCCGTGACGATTCTAGACTAAAATTTGAAATATAACTAATTTTTTTCAATGCTATCTTAAAGAGTGTAAAATTATCTTTAATTTGGTATATAAAAAACTTAAAAATGTTCCATAGATATGTCGGTAAGTGAAAAAATCAAAACATCGGCAAAACCAACCCGTGACGATTCTACACTAAAATTTGAAATACAACTAATTTTTTTCAATGCTATCTTAAAGAGTGTAAAATTATCTTTAATTTGGTGTATAGGAAACTTAAAAATGTTCCATAGATATGTCGGTAAGTGAAAAAATCAAAACATCGGCAAAACCAATCCGTGACGATTCTACACTAAAATTTGAAATATAACTAATTTTTTTCAATGCTATCTAAATGAGTGCTTATGATATTTTAAGGCCAATCGTATAAAACATATATAAGAGCTATTGTGTGAATTCATCCTCACTGGCTGATCTACACTGATGAGATCTAATAAGATCGAAATCTAGATATGTAGATTGCTAAGAGGTGGGTTCACACTTATATATGTTAAATATATTCTATTTTTTTTCTTTTACCATTTCATTTATGCGTTGAACCATCTTTGATCGTCATTCTTGCCTCGCTTGAGAGCGTGGAGAGTGGGTGTTGGGGAGGTAAGAGGCAGACGATCAAGGATGGCTCAACGCAAAAATGAAGGGAGAAAAGAACAAAATTAGTACTTGTATGAGAACGTGGAGAGCGAGTGTTGGGGAGGTAAGAAGTGTTCGGGACTCTAAGGACTTTCTCATTCTTTCAGTGGAATTCAATCAATTATTCCGTCTCTGTTAAATATGGAGTACATATTTACATACTTCCATATATTTGCTTCATTGCATAGATCCTACACCTCATACCCCACTCCCGCTGCTCTCGGTATCTTCTTCATCGGCCCCAAACGAATTAGATGGGATTGGTTTGGGGCCAATGAAGAAGAGAACGAGAGCAGCGGGAATGAGGTATGAGGTGCAGGATCCACGCAATGAAGCAGATATATGAAGGTATATAAAGATGCACATCCCTACAAGAATCCAACTTTTTTGAAAAGCAGTATCAAATGTTCGAATCGCCAACTTCCGATAGGAGAAGGCACCACAAAAAGAAGGTGGTCAACATTGGCGCCATTAGAACAGGATTTGCGTTACACATCAATGTCTTATATTTCGATTTTATTCTTTAAATCTTTAGTTATGTTTTTATTTCGAATGTTTATCAAACTATATTTTTTGCGTTTCCATTTCAAACGAGTTATATAATTTCAATATTCCACAATACCAATCTCCCCAATGCAATTATAACCCCATTTTCCCCAATAAGCGCTTGTCTTAAACATTTCCAACTTTGGTGATTACGTGCACGTCGCCGTATTTAACAGCATCCGTCCATACAAATGAGCCAATTGAATCCGATTGTATCGTACGGCCATTATGCGCCGCCGTGAATTCAATATTTGTCATCTGCGACAATGATTTTCGGTGCGGCACCATCCTCGTCGCAAATCAAATTACCGCCGAGCAATTATCCGCGACGCCGCACACCATCGCATCGACGTCTTACCGCACCGTCCCACCCCCCAAAATTTAATTAAAACACAGCCCCAGCCGGTGATCTCTAGCATTTAATTAAAATATTTCCAGTTTAAAACTAAAACGCGACGCGGGACTTTTAAAATATCCGCGGAGCCGAGCACGCGCATGTCCGCCGCCGAATAATCGATGCGGGGCCGCTTTAGGGGCCGCAGCCGAGAACCCTCCCCTGAACCAAAGCACCAGACATAGTCAAACAACCTGCAAAGCTACCAGTCGATTTTTCCACAGCGCACGCGAATTTGCGAATCTTTTTTCCCCGCGCATTTCCGCAAAACTGGTGCAATTACGCACGCACCAGCAACGAAAAAATATTGTGCGTTGTTAATATTAACAGCCCCCGCGCGCTCTCGCGTTTTGTAATTAAATCGCCCGCGGGGGGTGAAAATGGAGCAAAACAAAAAAAAAACGCCGGCGGTTGCCAAAAATTCACGCAAAACAAAGTTTGCGCGCCAATCGCGACTCGCCACCGGGGGTGGATCGGGTGGTGGGGGCATCCCTGGGGTGGGGTAAGCGTGCGCATGGGATGAAGGGTACGCGACGCCCGTCGCGACGCAGCAGATAGTGGGTAGACAGACTGGCGTCGGCAGGTCTCTGACGACTGGATGTGACAGCTCTCGCCGGGTAAGTGAGCTTTATTATAACACTTTAATAGTTCACACTGTATATTTAAAACACTCTACAACAACATTAATAATATTTAAACAAAACAAACAACCAAAAAACAGTAACGTGCTGCGATTACTACTTAACAACAGCTACTAATACATCATAAAATACAGTGAATTTAATAATTTCGCAAAATAACTTTTCCAACCAATCATAGTGTAGATACAACACAATAATTTGAGTGGTGCGCTATCTATATGTATGATGAAAAACACTAGGTCTCACCGTGAGTGATATTAAAGTTTAAACTAAAAAGAAAAACCGATGGTAACGTATGCACCAATTTTATTTTCTATTCACATTAGTCGCATGCACACACTACAAAACACCAAAACATCCATTTAATAGCGTCACCATTATTTTCATTGGTAGCACTTAAAACACCTTGTTATTATTCCGTAGATTAGATAGTGCGCCCCTCGTTTTTATCACTCGTAACATTCGATTATTGCGTTATGATTGAGTTTGAGTTAGAGTTAGAAAAAATTATCATGCATTATGAGAAAATAGGGAAAGGTATTGATAAAACATTTTTAGTTTGGAATTTTGAATATCGGTATTATTTATATTATTTTAAAGTTAAGTAATATTGCATCATTTCGTTCTTTAGCCAGATAGAATGAGAGAAAAGAAATAGTTATTTATATAAAATTAAAATTTGCTAGTTACGTTTAAATAGATTATATAAAATTGATTGATAATAAGTATATAAATTAGAATACAATTTTGGTGGTATAAAGCTGTGTTTTGGAACAACGACTGGCAAGAAAGAAAGTTATAAATATTAATATAATTAATCTACTTTCATAGAGAAAGAGATAATTATATAAAATTTATTGATAATAAGTACTCAAATTAGAATACAATTTTGGTGGTATAAAGCTATATTTTGGAAGAACGACTGACAAAAAAGAAAGATATAAATATTAATATAATTTATCTACTTTCATAGAGAAAGAGTTAATTATATAAAATTTATTGATAATAAGTACTCAAATTAGAATACAATTTTGGTGGTATAAGCTGTATTTTCTAAGAAAGACTGGAAAGAAAGAAAAATATAAATATTTATATAATTAATCTATAGTAGTATACCTTCTCATTTTTTTAACTCCTATGGTACAATTGAGTCTGTGAGAATGAAAGTGGCGTAATTAACATTAAAATTGCTTTGAAAAGGAGAAAATTTTGCGTTTGGTAGTTATGTAAATCAACGTACGCAGTTACATTTTTATTTATGAATAAATTTATTTCAAGTCTGGAACTGCGCATGTCGATTTACATAAATACCAAACTCAAAATCTTCTCCGTTTCAAAACAATTCAAATGTGACTTACGCCAATTTTATTCTCACAGGTTCAATTTGTGTTCTGCTTTGATGCATTTAATCGAAGGGGTAATAGAAAAAAATCCTGATTTTGGAAGAGGAATATATAATTTGTATTTATTTATTATGAAAACTAAGAACTGGTAAACCAAGAATTTAGTAGTTTTTCCAGAGAGTTAGTGCAAGAGTTATATATATATATATATATATATATATATATATATATATATATATATATTAATTTTGAATAGACAGCTCAGAGTATTTTTCTAACTATATATAATAAAAATATGAATGGACTAGAAAATATTGATAGTCTGATATTAGGCAGTGTTAATAATATTAATAATATATATATAATATTATTTATATTATTAATTATTTTTCACATATATCTTTTTAATTAGTCTTAAATTAATAAATGGCATTAATTTAATCATAGAAAATAAAGGATAATAGTGTAGTGCATAGTTCAAGTCGTTTGAAATAGTGGACGGGCGTAGTTTGATTGGTAGGGGCCACCCGCCCACCCCTCCTTTGCTCGCATATTTTTTCAATGGAGAGAGATGTTTTATATTGTTTAAACTATTCCAAGAAGAGTGTTATCCTATGGAAAAACTATGCGAGCAAAGGTGGGGTGGGCGGGCGGCCCCTACCAACCAAACTATGCCCGTCCACTATTTCAAACGACTTGAACTATGTACTACACTATTATCCTTTATTTTCTATGATTAAATTAATGCCATTTATTAATTTAAGACTAATTAAAAAGATATATGTGAAAAATATTGTAATGCATAGTTCAACTCGTTTAAAATAGTGGAATAATATAAACTATATACTACCAACCAAACCATACACGTCCACTATTTCAAGCAGCTTGAACTTTGCATTACATTATTTTTCATACATATCTTTTTAATTAGTCTTAAATTAATAAATGGCATTAATTTAATCATAGAAAATAACGGAATATAGTGTAGTGTAGTTCAAGCCGTTTGAAATAGTAGACGGGGATGGTTTGGTTGGTTATATATATATATATATATATATATATATATATATATATATTATTAATAATTAGTAAATAGAAAACCAGACTAAAATTATGAGAAACCCCCTTCAATTTGCGGTCGGTCCTAATTATATCTTAAGTACGCAGTATAGTCGGTAGAGATTTTGGAAATTTCACAAAGCCCTATGAATTCGCAGATCTGGCTCATTTCAACCTTGAAAATTGTTGGTGTTCTTCTCAGTTAAGCTTGCAGTACAGTCGGTAGCGATTTCACATTTTTACCCACTTCCCATATTTTTTTCGATTGTTTTTCTATAATAATACATATATATATATATATATATATATATATATATATATATATATATATATATGTATATGTATATAAGTGTGAACCCACCTCTTAGCAATCTACATATCTAGATTTCGATCTTATTAAATCTCATCAGTGTAGCTCAGCTAGTGAGGATGTATTCACACAATATCTTCTGATGGCATGAGCATGTTGACGATTATTACCATATGGGTGTGCATTGCTAATTGATGTGATGCCGCCAGATGGCGTTTAACTTTCCTCCTAGGGGGTTAGTTGTATCATATTTGTATAGTGAATAAATTAATTTTTAATATGTAAATAAACAAACTCTTAATTAAAATATTGCTATTAATCCAACTGACTTAAAACTCCAATTAAATATCGAATAAAAAAATCCATCCTCGGTGGGATTTGAACCCGCGACTTCTACTTTAGACAGTAGAAAATTCATAACTGACATGTCTGTCGGCTTCAAAACATAGTCTTTGTTTTTATATTATAGAAATATCTTATAGAATAAAATCTTAATTGTTTCATTCAGAGAGAGGGCGGCGGGGGTAATATATAATGTATATTAAATTGAAAATCAAGACAAACGTGAGAGGAAAACCAAAGATTGTTTCAATAAATAATTTTGAATACCCGGCTGATCACTGAGCTGGGTAGTGCTTAGAAATGCACTGAGCATTGGGGAGTGAGAGTTCAAACCCTGTATTGGGCAAAATTTTGCGAATCACCTTTCACAATTTTCTGTAAAGTTAAGCTAAATGGTGATTACACTTTTCTGATCTTCTTACTTTAACAGTAGAACAACACCCCGGGCTGAAAACTATAAAGATAGAAGTTTTTTTATATTTTGAGTAGCAACGCACATTTTTGTTAGATAGAGTTTGATTCGTTATTCATATATTTCAAGTTTGGTATTTACGCATACATTAGCATGCCCGTTCTCACCATCTCCGGTTAAACGTTAATTGTCTGTTAAAGTGCTAATGGCTGGTTAAAAAGACTATGCTAATGCGTTTTAACGAGTGGTTAGCAGTTAATATTTAACTGGACATGGTGAGAGCGGGCTTTAGAGAAATAAAGTTTATTGTTTATAAATAATAATAATAAACTGTCTTTAAGTTTTTATGAAAAACCAAATTTACATTTGAAGAACAGGCGAAGTGCAGATTCTGATCTGATCTACCACAAACTGAAATATAAATATATTTAGTTTGGTGACACAAAGTCATACATTGAAAAAACAACAAAAAGAAAAAATATATGAATATTTGTACAGGGTGATTCATAACTGTAGTATCCAATATCTTATACGTTGAAAAATGTAGAGACTGAATTTTTTTTACGCATACGTTACGCTTACATGATTTTACATTCATTATATCACATACTGAGTTTCATAGTCTTAAGCCTTGGTTTCCTAGGAAGCGGTGTCGACAAAAACGGCCGTATTTCACGTCATTTTGACGTCACACAGTTCTTTTACGTATATTTAAATAAATCTGGTAATCCAGAGAGCGGTATACTTCAAAGTATTAAGAACATGTCATAATTTACACTGGAATATGGTGACTTATTCAATTACATATACTTAAAACGCATCTTGCAATATATAAATACCGTCAAAAACGGCCGTTTTTATCGACACCGCTTGCTAGGAAACCAGGACTTTACCCCTGTTTTCACCAACGTTCTATAAATCTACCAATAGCTATTAAAACCATAAGTATTCGTTGTTGCTATAACAACGAATACTTATGGTTTTAATAAATAAATTATCTAGGGAATGCAGTTACTTTAGATTCGCTCTATTGGAAACACTGAAAAATTAAAGAAAATGTACCACCAAAGCTCCAATCACAAGCGCTATTCAAGGTGTGACATTTATTTTGACCATTTCTGTCAGAATGATATTTTCAATTTATACATTCAATAGTTTATGGGATCTATTACGTTTATGGGATGTTGGTGAATACGGGGATTTGCCATCTAACAGGCTACAGATGACAGAATTTTATGTTTAATTTAATTATTTTAGTAACATATTTGGCTTTAGAAAATCGTAATGGATTTAGGATCGGTTGTATAAAGGCGAGTTAACTATAGCCCGTTATTATATTGTTAGATGTTACAAGAATTTTTGTTATTTTCCCATACAGAGGTACATAATGCGACGTTGCCATATATAAACACAGGCTGCGGCCTCTGATTATATATGGCAACGTCGCATTATGTGTCAAAGTTGTCAAAAGTGACGCTTGAGTCGCGAAATGGAAATGAACTCGAAAGTTATCTACTTTATACAACCGAACCTTAGAATATGATTTTCAACAACATTTTCAATGAATATTTGGTGTGGTGTTTTTTTTTTGGGACATTGGGATATGTTACATTTTAGAAAATTAAGAGTATACATACTTATCATTTTTAGAAAATCAAGTGGAGCATTGGTGTGGTGATTTTTTTGGGACATTGGGATATGTTACATTTTATAAAATTAAGAGTATACATACTTATCATTTTTAGAAAATCAAGTGGAGCATTGGTGTGGTGTTTTTTTTGGGACATTGGGATATGTTACATTTTATAAAATTAAAAGTATACTTATCATTTTTAGAAAATCAAGTGGAGCATTTATTGGATCAAATATTTGAAAATTTAGAATTTATTTTTTTATCATATATTTTGAATAATATTTTTTACATTTTACGCGGAAAATGTCTCTCCTATTTTTTGTTAATCATAAATTATATAATTTATAATAATTACAATTGTAAACTAAACGCGTGCGGAAAAATAGCATTTCGTGATCTTGGAAATGAATATAGCATTGATTTCTAAAATTATGAACTAACAACATATGACATTTAATTTTCGTCCTTCTATTATGAATCGTCCTGTATATATGTGTTTTATATTATATTCGGTTCGGTATTTACTCATAAATTGAGGCATTATTATATTTAGTTTAGTATTTACACATAAATTGATGCATGGAGGACAAAAGTGGAAAATTTTATAAATCTAGTTTTATGTGTGACCACACACTATTATATGGTAACAGTGATTAGATATGGTACTATCTAATATCGTTATTATTTCCAAAGATATGTATGAGTAAATTCGAAAATTATGTTTCTTGCTAATTTCATCAATAAAACTAGTTTCTACATTAAGGTACAATGAGTTTTCGAAACGATTCTTATTGCAACATATACAGATATTAAGAAATCTATAGTACAACTAGATATCTTCATTATTTGTAATACATATATATTATTTGTCATATTTTTTAATTTATTTATTTTTTAATATTTATATTTATACCTATATATATTTATACATTTTGCATATTATTGTTGTTGTCCTGTAATTAGGTTTTCTTTCCCTAGGACAATAAAGCTTATTATTATTATTATTATTATTATTTCTAAAGATATTTGTCCCTAAAGATGAAAATTATATTTATTTTCTAATTTAAGAAGAAAACTAGTCGACACATTGAGGTAATATAGGTTATCTATGTGATTCTTGTTCAAATTATATTAGGATTTCAGATATCGATGGCACAATCTGATATCTTCATTATTTCCGATGATGTGCATAAGTACAAGATGAAAAATCGGGTTTTCGATAGGTTCTTCAACGAGACTAGATACCACTATGGGATACAATGAGTTATCTGGGTGATTCTTATTGAAAAATATACCAAGAATTCATAAATGGTACATTCAGATATCTTCATTATTTCTAAAGATATCAGTCTGTAAAGCTTAAACTATATTTATTTATTTATCAATAAAACTAGTACCTACATTAAGATAATATAGACTATCTAATTGATTCTTATTAAAAAATATATCAGTAATTCAGATATCGATGGTACAATGTAATATCTTTATTATTTCCAAAGATATGCATGAGTAAATTCGAAAATTATGTTTCTTGCGAATTTCATCAATTAAACTAGTCTCCACTTTAAAGTACAATGAGTTTTCTTATTGCAAAATATACAGATATTAAGAAATCTATAGTACAACTAGATATCTTCATTATTTCTAAAGATATTTGTCCGTAAAGATAAAAATTATATTTATTTTCTAATTTTATGAAGAAAACTAGTCGACACATTGAGGTAATATAGGTTATCTATGTGATTCTTGTTCAAATTATATTAGGATTTCAGATATCGATGAAACTATGATATCTTCATAATTTCCGATGATGTGCATAAGTATAACATGAAAAATCGGGTTTTCGATAGGTTCTTCAACGAGACTAGATGCCACTTTGGGATACAATGAGTTATCTGGGTGATTCTTATTGAAAAATATACCAGGAATTTATAAATCTATGGTACACTCAGATATCTTCATTATTTCTAAAGATATCAGTCTGTAAAGCTTAAACTATATTTATTTCTTTATCAATAAAACTAGTACCCACATTAAGATAATATAGACTATCTAATTGATTCTTATTAAAAAATATATCAGTAATTCAGATATCGATGGTACAATGTAATATCTTTATTATTTCCAAAGATATGCATGAGTAAATTCCGAAATTATGTTTCTTGCTAATTTCATCAATTAAACTAGTGTCCACTTTAAAGTACAATGTGTTTTCTTATTGCAAAATATACAGATATTGAGAAATCTATAGTACAACTAGATATCTTGATTATTTCTAAAGATATTTGTCCGTAAAGTTGAAAATTATATTTATTTTCTAATTTTATGAAGAAAACTAGTCGACACATTGAGGTACACATATGGGTTATCTATGTGATTCTTGTTATATATATATATATATATATATATATATATATATCAAAAATCTTGGAAACTGGAAACTAAATCTGTTTTTATTTTAATACTAATAATAATAATAATAATAACAAAAATATAGATTTATGTTATTATTATTATTAGTAGTAGTATTCTTAGTATTAAAATAAAAACAGATTTAGTTTCCAGTTTCCAAGATTTTTGATATAATAAAAATATAATAAAAGATTCCTTAACATTGAAAACTAATATGTTATTGCAATTCTTTCGGCTATCTGCCAATTGTTAGAAAAAAAAACCTTCCGAGTTTGTAGTCACCGTTCTAAGGTCTTTAACTTCCTCAGCACGGTTTAAATAGATGATACAAGTCTTTCACTTCCTCTATAATCTATTTAAACCGGGGAAAAACATGAAAGTTCATCATATTCGCATTTTCTCAGCGCTACAGTGCGAAAACTATATCAGCTCCTGAAAAACGTCTAGTCTCAATCTATAGGGCTAGAAATACTCTACATTTTCACATATAAACCATCTCTCTAGTACTTGAAAAGGGACGCTAGAGAGTTGAAATTGGGGGAAAATATGAAATTTCATCATATTTACATTTTCTCACTGTTACAGCGCGAAAACGGTAACAGCCCCAGAAAAATGTCTAGCGTCAGTCGGTAGGGCTAGAAATACTTTATATTTTTACATATAAATCATCACTCTAGTATTTGAAATAGAGACGCTACAGAGCTTAAACTGTAGAAAAACATGTAATTTCATCATATTCACATTTTCTCACTGCTACAGCGCGATTACGATATCAGCGACAGAAAAACGTCTACTCTCAATCTGTAGGGCTAGAAATATTCTACACAGTCTGTAGGACTAGAAATACTTAATATTTTCACATAAAAATCATCACTCTAGTGTTTGAAATAGAGACAGTATCTAAATCGGGGGAAAACATAAAATTTCATCATATTCACATTTTTTTACCATTATAGCGCGAAAACGATAAGAGATAGTGAACAGCGCCTAGTTTCAATGCGTAGGGCTAGAAATACTCTTTCGTACTCAATTAGAGAGAGAAACTAGTGCATAATATATATATATATATATATATATATATATATATATATATTTCAACAACGTAAACAAAGAGGCTCTTCGACAATGCTTGCAGAAGATCCCGACATGTCTAGCTACGCCACTGGCTGCTACTACAATAAATACGTGTCATTATTAGTTGGTCTTGCATGTGCGCGGACTGCTTGCTTATATTCATATAGGGACTTTTCAGATTTAATATGCTAATTAATAAATTAAAAAATTAATTTTAATTTGTATACCCATATAAACCAAAATTGATACTAGTATTAAAATATTGATTTTAATTGCTGTAATTAATCAAATGTGACAAAAATTAAATAAATGCTTGTTCATTTTATTTACATATTTGCGGTGGCTGTTTAAACGATGTGTATCGATTAGATGTAAGTCGTGTGTCTATAATACAGGACGGAATAATTAAAATTGATTTTGTATTTATACACCGCGTTACAAAGGTCATACGTGTCCAGATCCGGGAGGCGGCCGTTCGGATCCTTCTGCACGGGTCAAGACATCGATTCGCGCCCGCACGAATCGGCCGTTAATATTTAATCGATTCCAAAATATGACTACTTGAGTGCATACATGCACGACGCATTTCATCAAACCTCATATCGACTGTGTAGCGCAATAAGGGCCAATCTGTGTTTTTAACAAAATGTTCAACCTGATTTAGGGCCAATTCTACATTTACATTTAACTGGAGAATACGGCTATTCGTAGAATAAGTTTGAGATATTGGCGTCATTATCTCAAACTTTTGCAGGAATATGGATTAATACAAATTTCAAATTCTACAAGCCATATCCTTGAAAATAATAAAGATATCTCATTGGAGTCTTTATAATTGAGTTTATCATACATTTTTAGACACAAATAAAGTAAAAAAATCTTGAAATTACATCATGATGAATTGGTATTTTTGTAGGAATATGAGATAATACACATTTCAACTTTTACAAGCCGTATCTTTATATATATATATATATATATATATATATATATATATATATATATATATATATATATATATATATATATATATATATATAATGCAGATATCTCATTGGAGTCTTTACAATTTAGTTTATCAAGAATAACACACAGAAATCTTACAAGTTGTTATTCTTGCCTAAGAATATATGATAAACTTAATTATAAAGACCACAATGAGATATCTTCTTTATCTTCAAAGATATGGCTTGCAAAAATTTTAAATTTGTATTATCACACATTCCTGCAAAAGCACCTATTCACCATGATGTAGATGAATAGGTGCTTTTGCAGGAATGTGTGATAATACAAATTTAAAATTTTTGCAAGCCATATCTTTGAAGATAAAGAAGATATCTCATTGTGGTCTTTATAATTTAGTTTATCATATATTCTTAGGCAAGAATAACATACACAAATCTTGAAGTTACATCATGATGAATATGTGATTTTGCATACAAATTTCAAATTTTACAATCCATATCTTTCAGGATAAAGAAGATATCTCATTGTGGTCTTTATAATGGACTTTATCATACATTTTTAGACAAGAATAATATAAAAACATCTATAAACTACATCACGATGATTGAGTATTTTTGCAGGATTGTATGATAATACAAATTTCAACTTTTCATAATGTGAAATACTTCAGTATGTTAAATTATATAAATCACATTTATACTAACACGCACGTGTTCTATTTTAAACTAAATCCGTTTAATAACGTACAAGCCAGGGATGTACAAACGAGGCATTAAAACTTAATATGTGATGAAATTTTGCAACAATGGGGCAATATAATTTAGTGTTTACTTAGATAGTGAAAATGTAATTATACATTTTAGAAGTAATCGGAAGGCTTTTACTTATTTTCAGCTGAAAACTATGTAAATATTAACACTGGCAGTAAAAATTAATTGTAATTTAATTATTATTAATTTTGATTGTTTTCAAAATTTAATTAATTTATAAAATGTGTGAATTATTGCGAATATGAAATGTAATGCTGTAGAAAATAGTATATTTTTTATCTAAATATGTGAAGAAAAAAACATAAATAATAGCCTCCAGCTAAAACTATATACATTTTACTGTAAGAAATAAATACCGGTATCAATTCTGCGAGATTTAAATACCAGACTACTAGTATTGAAATATGTTATTACAGTTCCTAGCTATAACTAGTGGCGTATCAACTGGATATCAACAGAGGGGTCCCTGGCTTTGTGAACTGTAAAAGTTTTACACTGCTTTTCTTTAATATTTTGTGTAATTTATTATTATTTATTTATTTTTACATCGATTTATTTTGTTCCATTCAAATTGTATTCTTATGAAATTAATTAACTAACACAACTACTTCTCTTCTTGCAAATCTTACATTCAGATAGGTTTATGCTGTCATAAAATAAAAAGTAATCAATAAAATAATTTGTACCTGCAATTGATAGAAATAATTGACTATACATTCAAGTAATTGTTTTGTATCTATTGACGTTTGCTTATTTAAGCAGCGCTATTAAAAACAAACTGTCTGTTATTGACAAAACGTATAAGTAGTTCAAGGGGGGCAGGGTCTGGTGATTGCGGGGTGATTAAGGGTGTTTAGCCGGGTGGTGGCGGCGGGCCCGGGGGCGCAGACGTGTATCATTGTGTGTGAATGTGTGTGTATGGCACTTATACACACAGAAACCGTATCAGGACGTAGGAGGTCCCCGGCTGCGCTAATACCCGGATAAAATAACACACTGTGTTATTTCCATGGCTTTCCGCGGGAACGGAAGGGTGCACCGGAGAAAGTGACGTCAAGGTCGATTTGGGATGGTTAATATAGTCAAATTGCTATTGATTCAACAGTTATATGAAGGATAATAATAAATATAATGCTTTATTACGTTAATAATAATTGTATAAGCAAAAACAATCTGTTCCTGCAGAGAGACTCACTTTTCTTTTTGTTGATTATATTTAATTTATATTGTATTATTATATTTTTTTTATTCAATAAATATTTATAAATGAAAATTAAATTTAAAAAAACCTTCAGATAAAAATCGTTGCTAATTGATATTAATTTTATATCTATACTAATAAATGAGTAAACAAACATATATTCAAAATATCTGTAGTGGGCGCCACACAACTTTCCAAATTAATTATTTGTTGTAGTTGTTTCTAAATTCTTTCAAGTCATTGGTGGCGTATGGGTCTCTTCATCTGCCTATAGTTCTTGCAGCTGGCACTACAGGTGCCGCAAATAGCTTTTTGGGGTCTTTGACAATACCTCATCCATAATAAAATTATATATTGTTTGTAAATCTACAAGATTTTGTAGAAATGGACCGTTATAAAAGAAGATTATAACTTCAGATAATAAGCCAGTTTTAGCTGTCAGATTTTGTTTACATTCCACCGGTTCTGTCTGGTAGTAATAACAATGTACATTTCCAAATATGTTTCCTCACTTTGTTAAGTACAAATCTTTTTTTTTTCTTTTTACTAAAATGTCGAAATAACAACCAGTTGGTCATACTATGCTATTTTTAACCACTCTTGCTTAATAATTTAACTATAGCAATACCATGTACAATCAGAAAATAAAAACCAAAACGAGCTTGGCATCTGTCGACTGTTCGAAATTCGCCCACGTTCAAATTAGCCCCATTAAAAATGCAAATTCGCGTAGGGTGCGTTGTGGCCCCGGGTGCACTCATTGGAATAATTCATCAACGTCACACGCGACCCCTTGACTAATACATTGTGTTAGCAATATACGAGTTTTGGAGATTCATCCCACAACTAAATAACTGATAACTTAATTAGTAAAACAGATTTTTACTTTCCGAATACAGCACTGCTGTATAAAACAGGTACTGTTATCGTGAAAAATTATATATATATATATATATATATATATATATATATATATATAATAATAATTTTTACTTGTTTTACATTCACTAATGTAGTCGAAATAACTATTTTTGGAAAATTCTGTGTGTGTCCACCTTTGTGGATGTATGGATGTCTGTGAATATAATTACGGGAAAACGGTTGAAATGAATAAGACCAAATAGAATTTCTGAAAAATCATATGTATATAGATTGTGTGGATATAGCTCTGGGGTTCTTAAACCTAAGAAACGTTCTACCACTTAAATAATCTATACAGGCTGTCCCTAAAGTATGAAATAAATCCGATAAAACATTTATTTATGATTTTTGAAAAAAATGCTCGGACACATATATTTTTAATTTTAAATTGCCAACTTCTAATGGAAGTTTAAATTTTTTTGGACCATTTTGGAATGTGCAAATGACAACCTGATTTTTTTATTACAAATTCTGGAAAGGATTATTTGTCTGCGATTAGAAATGTATATTATGATATAGGTTACATAAGGAAATTTCCGAGAAAAAATCATATCAAGCGTCAGAGTGAAAAACAGGAAACGGGAAATAATATTTATATTTATTTATATCATACTGTATAATAATAAAAAAAATCGTACGTAAAGTACCGAGAGCCCAAAAATTCCAGACGGTTTATATATGAGACAATCCTGTTCAGTTAATAAAAATATGATAATTGCAGCACGTTCTAAAATCAAATAATTTGCGCTAAAGAATGACTACACTTAAAATGATTACTATTATTAATGTGTTTATAATATGTTTCTTTTTTTATTTGCAGATATTGACACAGTTGTGAAAAAGCTTCATATCAAACAGAAGATTCTATCTAGGTAAGAATTTGTATTAATTTAATTTAATAAATTTCCGAATGTTGGACATTCTAACTCCCCCCGACTGGATTGTAGTGTCACGCATTTAATAATTATTCAAATCGTTTTTTGTAAATTGGATCCACCAAATGAAACTCAGAACTACACCGATACAGTTCCATTCTTCAATTTAGAGAATTAGTAACTTACACATAGGCAGAAAGACCGCGGGTCATTAACATTTTACAACACTTTTTCTACCTCGTCCCTTACAACCGGTGCACAACCCAGTGGCGTAGCGAGGGGTGGGCAAGGGGGGTTATCATGCCCCGGGCCCTACTCACAAAGGAGCACCACATGGTCCACGAAAGTATATTTTATATATAATATTATATAGTTTTCGAATGGGGGCGGCGCTAAAAAGGTATTGTACCCCGGGCGCGAGTTAAGCTCGCTACGCCTGGCAAGACCGCAAAACTTGGAGCGATACAGCACGCCACGGGGTTGTTAAACGATAGCACCTTTACACAGTCAAGAGAAATTCTCGTAAAACGGCAATACAGGCATCAGCGTATACCAGTTACATCTGCTACTACACTTTGCCTAATAGTAGATAAATAAACCTAGGTATCTCAATTTTAAAATTCCAAGTCGACTAATGTGTGTTTCTGACTGGATCTTGTTGTAATTACTGAATTGGAAACATCCCAAGCCTCTTTGAAACTGTAGTAAAAATAAGGCTTTTAGAATTTCCCGGCGGATGCGGAAAACGGAATTAAAGTTTGTTCTTGCATATTCCCTTTGAGAAGTTTCCCGCTGAAACTGCACGTTTAATATTCCCTGAAGCGTCTTCTTAACAAGTTTATAATTAATTAAACTTTGGAAGGTTTCAAGCTTGTTGCAAATATCTTTATGAAGGGGTTTGGCCATTTTAGAGGATACTGTATGTAAGTTATATAATCTAAAATAAACTCAATTTTTTAGTTATAAATTACATCGTGTGATGTAAAAAAAGAAATTGTATATAAGCGTGAATTAACCTTTTAGCAATCTAGATATCTAGATTTTGATCTTGTTATTATCTATCTATCTATCTAATATAAAATGTATAATAATGCTAAACCATGAATATATTAATGAAACTAATTAAAAATATTTAAGAAGCGAAATAATTATAATTAATTATATTCTCATATAAAAATATTAATATAAATGTTACTGGTACCAGATTCTAAATCGACTCTTTTCTAGGGATGGGCACTATCGAATAAAAATTATCGAACTCTCGATAGTTGTATAGTATAGCTAAAACTATCAAACTATAAAATATGAAAATATTTGACAATAACAAGTATTAGTTTCTAATCAGGTCATAGGTGGTGAACGTCATTTTGCTTAAACCTCGCAAAAAAAAGTTTTTTTTGCTGTGTTAAGACCACTAACACTCTAGCTCAGCGGATTTGGTTTCGATTCATGCAACCGTTTTCCCATAATTTTGTTCACATCCACACACATAGAGACATTTTTCAAATATAGTCTATTTCGACTAGAAAAGTAAAGCAAAGTCAAAATTAACACGTTTTTTTTCGCGATAACAATGCCTTACTTATACAGGAGCCAACATCCGAAGCGGATGAGCATTGGCAGAAGAAGAAATTTTCAATTTGTGTAAATTTTTCAAAAACCGTTGATTTAATGTTTATCAACATTTACAAATGGATTACTAATATCACAGACTATCCAATAATATAGTAAAATAAAATTGCCTACGCCCAGTTTTGGAAATATTTAATGTGGAAAAATGTATACGGTATTTATAAAATACGGTCTAAAATGTTTGTAAATTATTCAAAAACCGTTGATTGGATGTGTATCAAAATTTACAGATAGATGACCAATATCATAGACAATCCAAAAATATTGTAAAATAAAATTGAATTAGGCCAGCTTTGGAAATATTTAATGTGAAATAATGTATACGGTATTTACAAAATACGGGATGGAAATTTTGTAAATTTTTCAAAAACCGGTCTTTGACTGTTTATCAACATTTACAAATGGATTACCAATATCACAGACTATCCAATTATATTGTAAAATAAAATTGCCTTAATCCAGTTTTCGAAATATTTAACGTGGAAAAATGGATAAGGTATTTACAAAATACAGTATGAAATTTTTGTATATTTTTCAAAAATTGTTGAGTGGTTGTTTATCAAAATTTACAGATGGATGACTAATATCATAGGCTATCCAAGAATATTGTAAAATAAAATTGCATTAACCCAGTTTTAGAAATATTTAATGTGGAAGAATGTATACGGTATTTACAAAATACGGTATGTAATTTTTGTAATTTTTCAAAAATTGTTGATTGAATGTTTATCAAAATTTACAGATGGATGACCAATATTATAGGCAATCCAAAAATATTGTGAAATAAAATTCTATTATCTCAATCTTGGAAATATTTAATGTGAAAGTATGTATACAGTATTTACAAAATAAGGCATATAATTTTTGTAAATTTTTCAAAAACCCCTGCTTGACTGTTTATCAAAATTTACATTTGGATTACCAATATCACAGACTATCAAATAATATAGTAAAATAAAATTGCCTTGTCAGTTTTGGAAATATTTATTGTGGAAGAATGTATAAGGTATTTACAAAATACGGTATGTAATTTATGTAAATTTTTCAAAAATTGTTGATTGAATGTTTATCAAAATTTACAGATGGATGACCAATATTATAGGCAATCCAAGAATATTGTGAAATAAAATTCTATAGCTCAATTTTGGAAATATTTAATGTGAAAAAATGTATACAGTATTTACTAAATACGGGATGTAATTTTTGTAAATTTTTCAAAAACCCCTGTTTGACTATTTATTAAAATTTACAAATGGATTACCAATATCACAGACTATCAAATAATATAGTAAAATAAAATTGCCCGGTCAGTTCTGGAAATATTTATTGTGGAAGAATATATAAGGTATTTACAAAATACGGTATGTAATTTATGTAAATTTTTCAAAAATTGTTGATTGAATGTTTTTCAAAATTTACAGATAGATGACCAATATTATAGGCAATCCAAAAATATTGTAAAATAAAATTCTATTAGCTAAATTTTGGAAATATTTAATGTGAAAAAATGTATACAGTATTTTTCAAAAACCGCTGTTTGATTGTATATCAAAATTTACTAATGAATTACAAATATCACAGACTATCCAATAATAGAGTAAAATAAAATTTCCTTGTCTCAGTTTTGGAAATATTTAACGTGGAAGCATTTATATGGTATTTACATAATACGGTATAAAATTTTTGTAAATTTTTCAAAATCCGTTGATTGGATGTTTATCAAAATTTACAACTGGATGACCAATACCATAGCCTATCAAAGAATATTGTAAAACAAAATTGTATTAGCCCAGTCTTGGAAATATTTTAATGTAGAATAATGTATACGGTATTTACAAAATACGGGATATAATTTTTGTAAATCTTTCAAAAACCGCTGTTTGACTGAAAATTTACAAATGGATTACCAATATCACAGTCTATCCAATAATAGAGTATAATAAAATTTCCTTGTCTCAGTTTTGGAAATATTTAACGTGGAAGAATGTAGAAGGTATTTACAAAATACGATTGGATGTTTATTAAAATTTACAGATGGATGACTAATATCATAGGCTATCCAAGAATATTGTAAAATAAAATTACATTAGCCTAGTTTTGAAAATATTTAATGTGGAATAATGTATATGGTATTTACAAAATACGGTATGTAATTTATGTAAATTTAAGAAAAACTGTTGATTAGATGTTTATGAAAATTTAAAAATGGATTACCAATATCATAGACTATCCAATAATATACTAAAATAAAATTGCCGTATCCCAGTTTTGGAAATATTTAACGTGGAACAATGTATAAGGTATTTACAAAATGCGGTATGTAATTTTAGTAAATTTTTCGAAAATTGTTGATTGGATGTTTATAAAAACTTACAGATCAATGACCAATATCACAGGCTATTCAAGAATATTGTAAAATAAAATTGCATTCGCCCAGTATTAGAAATATTTAAAGTGAAAGAAAGTATACAGTATTTACAAAATACGGGATGTAATTTTTGTAAATTTTTCAAAAACCGCTGTTTGATTGTTTATCAAAATATACAAATGGATTAACAATATCACCGACTACCCAATAATGGAGTAAAATAAAATTTCGTTAGACCAGTTTTGGAAATATTTAAAAGTGGAAGAATGTATCAGATATTTACAAAATACCGTATTGTAAATTTTTCAAAAATCGTTGATTGGATCTTTATCAAAATTTACAAGTGGATGAACAATATCATAGGGACTATATCTTTTGCTTTTAGATATAAATTTTATAGAAAACCTTCCTACAGAATTAATGTAAAGTAATATAAGGCAATGAATATTTTTCCTGAACAATTTACATATCCCAAAAAATATGGAATATCGCAACCAAATATTTCGTTTAATAACTGTTAAATCCTTAATGCACAATTCTACCCTATATGAATGCGCCTTTAGACCTTCAAGGCTTATCATAAAAGAATGTGTGCTATAAACTATAAAAAAACAAAAAAATCCACGATTATAATAAATTATATATATATATATATATATATATATCCGCTGGCCTTTTAAAAGTTTGAATTTCCCTCTATTCTTTTATAAATGTATATTTAAATAATACTAGTGATAAAATAATGATTAGTTGATTTTGATTTTAATTTCAAACAAATGTAATATTTTATTAAACATAACAGTAAACATTCATGAACTGTTGAGGTAGTAGGATTACGCACGCCACGATCAACTGACGCCTTCCATCAGCTGGTGGCCACGTGACAATAGCGTGCGTCGTGTGACGTCACGGCGCCGCGACAACCCCGCGATTACGGCGGCGTGGTCGATACGACCACGGGGGGGCTATTATTTCGGTTCTTAATCTGTTAAATCAATTACGTCGTCGCGTTGTGACGAAAATAACGTAGTAGTACTATGCCTAGTGAAAAAATCTACTACACTACAAACATTAAACGTGGCTTGAAGTTGAGTGATTAAATGAGGCATTTAGGGCAAAAAAAATCTATTTTTATGTTAGTACAAATATTATTTAGTTATATTACATTTTAAATTCTATTTTAAATTGTATTTATTTATTATTTTATTTGATCTTATTTGTATACATGATTTTTATTTTAATTATGATTGATATATTTATCCCATACTTTTTATTTTATTGTACAATTATTGACTTGTATATAATCTGTGATTTAGGGCCTGTTCTACAATTGACATTTAACTGGAGAATAAGGCTATTCGTGAAATAAGTTTAACATATCCGCACTAATAATCTGAAACTGAAACTGAAACTGAAATAATAATAATGATAATAGTAACATATAACTATTTTTTTATATGTGAGGGTTAGTCCACTTTCGTGCTCTCAATGTCTCAAATATAGTGTTACTATCGAATTTATTAATTCTGTTAAAAAGTGACTTATCAGCAAAACTTTTAAATAAAAAATTAAGATATTGTAATAAGACCCAACTCAGTGGCCTAGTGGTAAGGGCGTTAGTCGTCTCATAATGAGCATTGGGGAGCATGTTCAAACCCCGTTATGGGCGTAATTTAACCTTTTCACAGATTTTCTGTGAAGTTAGGTAAATACAGGATGATTACACTTCTCTGAACTTGTTTCCCTTTACCAGCGGAAAAGCCCTTGAGTTGATAGCTATATAAATTGAAGTTTTTTGTATGTAATTTAGGAAATATGCGAGTTTTCGAAGCAAACCAACTCTAGTATGCTACTATAGGAATTTAAGCCTGATTTTTAACTACTGCAATCTTTAAAATGCATTTATCAAAAAAAAACTGTTTTGGAAGTTACGACAGTTTGTGTCAAGGTGCGATATTATCATTTTCATTAAAATTGTGTGATTAGTTTTTGAATAACCGCTAAAAAAATCCTACATATTTATATTCAACCTGGGTATACAGAGATATATTTTATCCGTTACAAAAAAAAATATGAACCACCCCAAGTCGTTCTTTTTAATGAAATCCTTTCAGCATTTATATAATCTCGTTATAAAACATGCTGGATTTAAATTTTAAATGTCCATTTCGACACGCATTGTGTTCACCCAAATCACATCCCTTTCGCTGTAAATTTTTAATCCACCTCGCCCCCTCCCCCTCGGTAACCGGTGGAAACTCGGTCGCGAAAGGGTTCGCAATCGCTGTTTTTTTTCCTCTCTCTCATGTTTCATTTAAAGCCGGGGAAAAACGCGTACCGCGCGCTCGCGGACAGAGAAGAGGGTGGAGCGCGGTGTGCGCCTGCACGGCGGTGGCTGCGTGGCACGTGCCCCCGGGGATAAATGGGGTCGTGCAGGGGGAACTGCGAGCATTACGCTCGCCGTAACAATGGGGCGGCGATCGGGTGTGTGTGCAACCCCAATGCAACAACGCGCACCGCATATGTGTCTGGCTCGCATTGATTTTGTACAATCGAAAGTGTTTCCCTCCGCCGTCATTATCGTGGCACGGGGCGAAGAGGAACGGTGTGGTGTGGTGTGTCTGGATTTTTGCTCGGGTACGTGCATGGGGAAAATTGGTGTGAATAAACTTTACGGGGCGGCATTTCAGAATACAAACAGAGGCGGCGGCGCGCGGTGCTCGACCATTAATTTTAATTGCTATCGAAGAAAAAGTGCCGGGAACTTATAATACAGTTATAATTTGGTTAGTTTAGTGAATGTGAAACTTTTAAATATTTTATTTAACTTCAAGAATATACCGTTAAGGACATTATTAAACATATAAGTAAAATATTATTTGTGATATTGGGTGAGTTATTTATTTGTCATTATTTGTATATTATATACCGTTAAGGACATTATTAAACATATCAGTAAAATATTATTTGTGATATTAGGGGAGTTATTTATTTGTCATTATTTATATATTGGCATTTGATTCCATAAATATTTTATTTATTTCATCGAATGCCTACCGTATTATTGGTGGTATAAGTGGTATAAGGCTGGTTTAAACGGCGATTACATGAGATACATAAATAAAATATTTGTATATTGGTGTCGTGATCAAAAATCGAATCGGTTCTTTGTTTCATATAATTTAGTTTGACAAAAAAAAACATTTATTAGTTAATCATAATAATAAAATAATATTTTATATACTATACGCTCTCAAAAGTGATTTCTTATCATTTTAGTATGCGCGAATTGTGAAATTATATTTAGCTTTTAGGGAAAAATAAAGCATAAATTACTAGATTCGTCAACAACAAGATTCTAGTTTCAATTATTCTCCCGAGTTTATAAAATGATGGAAATTTCCCATCTTCAACTCATACCATGACCATTAATGTTTTTTTTATTTAAGACATGTACATTACGTGATAGGTTTGGCTGAACATAGCACATATGTTCAGCCGTTCATGTTTGTGCTTGTTATGATTACAGGCACAATGTTGTTCAATACAAAACGCGCATTACAGTTAATCCCCATAAACATCTCTCTAGTCCAGTTCACATTAATTCAAGTTCCGATATCAATTCAATTCATAGCTGTTGTTTTGCTGTGCTACATAGTTGCCCTAAACATGTTTTAATAATGCTTTTATCGGCACGGATTCCAAGGAAACCAAAAGTTTAGCCCTCGAGTGTTGAATATCGCTGCGTGTTGAAAAAAACAAGTGTTAGCAAGTGAAGATAAACTAGATAGTTCAAAATATGAATAGGAGTGATCTGTTCCAAAACTAGATTAAGAAAGAGCTAGATCCGGCTAGGGTACCTCGGGATTGCCAGTTCCCGTATTCACTACAAGTGAACCCCTGAGGGAATTAATTATGTAAGTAAGAGTTGGTAATTTTTCTACATTTAAGGAAGAGCATGTAAAACATGATATTATTTTGCTGTATGTAAACAAACTTCACATTTGTCTGCGGCCGCAATGTGTAGTTAGGTAGTAATAACTTTTTATAAAAAAAAATCACGAAATAAGAATATGGTAGACGTGATCTGAACCTTGGGTAGGATCACGTTTCAACGTTTTTTATGACGTAGATTGTGATTTTGTATTGAGTTTATGAAAAAATTATGAAAAGTTATCACATACAAACTTTACATAATTTTTTCATAAATCTTAATACAAATTCACCATCTACACCATAAAAAACGTCGAAACGTGATCCTACCCAAGGTGAAGATCACGTCTACCATATTCTTATTTCGTGATTTTTTTTATATTAAAATCTAAGCAAAATATCAAGTATTTATGCAAGTAAATAAAAAAAACTTGATTGTTGGCTTTGAAATTTTAAAAAAACTTCTATCTTTATAAGGCTATCAGCCGTGAGGCTTTCCCGCTAGACACGGGAGAAGCTGAGAGGAGTTTAATCATCCGGTATTTACGTTAACTTCACAGAAAACCTCTGAAAACTGTGAAAGGTGATTCGCGAAAATTCGTTCCCCGCTGGGGATCAAACTCAGGCTCCCCAATGTTCAATACGAGACGGACGACGCCTCTTGGCCACTGAGCTGGGCAGTTCAAAATATATTGTTTAAATAAAGTATATTCCGATTATACAATTGTACCAAATATAGACATATCTTCATTAACATCAACATTACATAAAACTGGAAACCTTTATTTATTTGATTAATTGGGTTAGTTAGGTGTTGTAAAAGGCTATCGAACCGTGGTGTTTCTGCATAGGAATTAATAATTCTATATCAATGTACTAAATATTACTATATATTATATATATATATATATATATATATATATATATATATTGGTACCAAGTGGCCCAGAACAGAGACCAGTGGAAAAACTTAAAGAAGGCGTATACCCTGAGAATAGAAACTGGCTACATTAAAAAAATCACCCGGCGCATTCGCCATTTTTTACATTATATACATGTTTTAAGGCGAATCTCGGAAAATGAAATACGGTTCAATGTTGACCTAATCGCGCGGTCTTTTCTAGTCAACATTTTATAATTTTCTGGAAATATGTTTGGATATTTCTCCAATCTAAGGATGATTTGATACTTTGTTAGGACGAAAAAGTTAATTTTTTGTCTCGAAATAGTTGTAAAAAATATGCAAAAGTAGTCAATATTTGCATCAGAAAAGTATATATTTACTCCGATTTGTAATTCAACAGAAATTCCTCTAAGAGATTGCAGTTTCATATTTCAAGTTTTGATAAATACAATCTGATAATGCTTAAGTACAGTAGTATAGTTTATAGACATCCGCGTAATTATCACAAAATGCTTAATTATTTCGAAATACATTTATTTCTCGGTGCGCACCCCTCCAGTTTTTCCTGGGGCCACGGTTTATACACACCGCAAAAGAAGTAGCAGCAGTTCCGATAGTCTCACAACGCGTTTTTCGAATAGATTTTCAGCTCGAATCCTCGAACGAGATTTTCGAAGATTCGCCTTAATAGAGAAACCTTAACCCATCTGGCGGGAACCACAAAATTAAGTATACACATCTCTAGATGGTAGTTTATTTCAACATATAATAATATAATATTAGTAGGTTGAGAAATAGTAATATACAATATTAGTGCTGGAAGGGAAATTTTCTAAATGAGCGAATGAGGTTACAGCACGAGCCGGATTTCCTGCACCAAAATCAATGTGGGAAATGACTTGTCTTAGGACATGAGTACAAAAAGAAAATTACAAGTTTCTTGATGTACTGTTGGTCGGTACAACATATGTTTTATATTAAAGTTTTTGGTCGGTACAACATATGGCAAAGTGGGCAGTATCGTTAATCACCTTGGTCAAAGATAAAAAGCAGCACTACCTTCCACGCCAGAAATTTCTGGTTTAAATGGTGTGGCCTAAAACTGGAGATAAATATTTTTTGTTGTAAACAAAAGCAGGTACGCGGAATTTTTGAATATGAGTTGATCAAGAAAAAGGAAGCAGATTCAGACCACAATAATTTAGACATATTCCTTCCGTCCTCTGTAATGCGTACCACAGGATGTTATGTAATTCGAGGACGCGAGTGTTGCGTTTGCATGCATCCTAGTTGGTATATCTGCTCCCCATGGTGCTATTTTAAGCCTGTTATTTACATACACAAAACTACGCCAGGCCGAAGAATCCCGGGTAGCATACTAGGAAACGATCTAGGTTCTATGTTTCTAGATTAGAATTATAGGACATACACATGGGGCAGCGTAGTGCAGAGGTAAGGCATCGGACTGCCGCGCTGAAGATCGTGAGTTCAAATCTCACAAAGCGACATACTTTTCAGCTCGCACGCTCGCCCTACGCCCCAACCCGCTTAGTCAGCAGGTTTCATGGCTAAAAATATTTCTCTGGTCCGGAGTAGATGATATTCTCATCCAAACGTACTCCAGTGGTTCGGAATCCACGCTAAACCCTAGGTTGACCGGTAGTGCCAGTTGCCAGCACTAGGCAAAGAAAGAGACCCATGCGCCAGGTGTGGCGTGAAAGTGGTTGAAAACGTAAAAAAAAACCGTAACCATGAGGGATGATTAAAATCCTCTGAACCTTCCCCTTTACCGGCTGAAAGCCCTTGAACTGACAGCCCTATAAATATTGAATTTTATTTAAGTGCATAAACGTTGTTTTCACAAGCATTTTATGTATAATAAATACAGGATGTTATGTAATTCGAGGACAATCCCAATCCCACTAAAACAGTGGTCGAAGTAAGTTAATCTAGCAAGGATTCGATTTTTTTATAAGTAAATTCGTCTTCGTTTGGTAACTGGAGAACATTTAAGTAGACCAATCAGAGCGCACTCTGATTTGTTTTTCAAATAGTACTTTTATTAGAAAACCAACTTGTTAAACCAATTTGTGTAGTTAAATGTTTCACATTCACATTTTGTACACAAAAAATAATTCCATTGCCATGAAACAAATCTGACACTGACTTATATAAATCTCATTCGCGTCAGTAGCGTCAGACGTTTTTTTTTAAATTTATGGTGAAGTGCAACCAAATAATTTAGTTACTATATGGAGAAAGATTCCCAAATAATGATTATCTTATCCAGCGGTTAGTGGATTCTGGACAAATTTAGAGGACGCCCTGCTACATCTTCTAAACAACTAGTTGGAGAATTATCCCGATAGTTTGCCACTACAAAGATTTCATACGTGGTACATCATATACAACGGAATGTTGTTCGCCATCTGAATGCAGAATTAGGTGGTCGAAACATTGGACGCAAAATTAAATAAATATTATACCGGACCGCTACTGAATTTGATTATGATTTATATAAGTCAGTGTCAAATTGCTATCAAGCCAATTTGATTAATTTTCGTCGAAAATATGAAGCACGTTCTCATTGGTCACCGTAAAACTCCTCCAGTTACCAAACGAAGACGAATTTACCAATGAAACAATCAAATTCCTGCTAGATTAACTCACCTCTACTACCACCACTTAATGTATTGTCCTTGAATTACATAATATCCTGTAATACGGATTCCAGAGGACAGAACGGCACTCTAGTTTCGACCTGACAAGAAGAGACAACTGTTCTTGTCAGGATTATATTGTCAGGAGATAATGATAATGATTGGAGTATCAGTGTTATAAATGAACTTACATGAACGAATTGCAAATCCTAGCATATGATGATTATTTTCTATATTTACTAATACAAAGAGTTTTTTTGCGTGTAAAGTGAGACATATCACCTTATTTATTATAATTTTAGGAAAGATAGATTGTTTATTTGACGTATGTATCACGTTTAATATTGCATTTGTATATATAAATGTAATTTGGCAGAAAGGCTTTTGGTAGATAATTGTACTAACACGATATTTGTACACATTTGTTCTTTTAATTACATCCCGTTAAGTTGAATTACGTTGTCTCAGTAACTTACTGTAATGATGCGGATCGTGGGCAGCAAAAAAGACAGAAGCAAATAAACTACAAAAAAATGCCTCCGCAAGATTGAACCTATTGGCCAAATAAAATAACTAACATAAAGATGTGCAAGTGATAGTCCCATAGAAACAGAAATAAAAAGAAAAACATTGAGATGAATTGTGTGACCAAATTCATCTCAATGTTTTTCTTTTTATAAAGTAAGAAAAGGAAATGCAGACATATTGAAGCAAGCTAGAGTGGCAATGAAGAAATGACGACCGGTTAAAACATGGAATATATCAACCACAACGAGATATAGAGATGGACATGAATATTAAACGCAAACGCCAAAAAAGAGTTGAAAAATACTGTAAGGAAACTATGCAGCGAAAGACGTGACAGAAACGACTAGTGACCTTGCTTACAATTACCAGCCACATAATCTTCTCTAAAGATGCCCTATGCTCCTACCTTGGAGTCACAGATTAATAAAAATAATTAATAAGTTGAATTACGAGCAAAATTTCCTTTTAATATGGTAATTTTATATTCTTAAAATAATTCTTCCAGCACAATTTCTTATCACTGTCCTAGAATGCTAAGGCGCTTTCATTTACTAGTCGTCCCCGTGGCGTACAGTATCGCTCAGGTCTTGCGGTCGTGTGCCAAGATAGAATTGTGCGCATCGGAAGCGATAAATAGAACAAGAAACCCGTACCAGCCCAGAGTGATAAACGAAAACGACTCTAGTATCTGAGACTGTTGTACTTTTCCTCTTATAAATTCTATTGTTCACTTTTTACATGTATCTATTATTACCTCTATCTGCGTGTATTGTGTAATATTATATTGAATGATATGCTGGAACTTGTTTACTACCATTTACTCTTCACGCGCTGTCACTGTGTGATTCTATTAAAATATGTATTTCGCATTACTCACGCAGCCAGATCTGTGATTAAAACTGGCCGGAATTCCCAGGGCGAATTTATTCGGGGGGTGACGCCGAGGGGCCAGATGGACACGACGGCCTCTGGCACCCCATCGCATAATTGTTTTGCATCCCCCTAGTCATCGCATTAGTTCTCTTGACTGCACACTAGGTTATTACTATTGCCCGTCTATGCGATGCTAGCGTATATAAACTAGACAAAAATTGGATTATATCAAATGAGACTCTTTATTGTGTGTATGTTTGTGTGTGTGTGTATTATGGACAGTGTTTTGGGCATTATGTGAGTCATAAGCGAATATATAAATATAACATGTGGGATAAATTAACAAGTCGTGAAATGAAATGTGAATATTTGAAGCTATGTGATCAATAATTACTATACAGGGTAATCTACTAGCTTGGTAGCAAACTCTGATAGGTGAGACCTGATGTGATTTTAAGAAAAAAAAATTATATGAACATAGTTTTAGTTACAGAGTTATAGCAAATAATAATCATTATATATATATATATATATATATATATATATATATATATATATATATATATAACAATAATAATAAATAAATAAACTTTACTTTGGGTATTATCACTGTTTTGATACGTTGTATTTACAGAGTAGATATATAAAGTAATAAAAGAATTAAAAATCTACTTTTTTCTTTTTAAAGTTGTAAGGATGATTCAAATTGCAATTTTATAGAGAATTTCAAGCACGATAAATGATGAATTATTGCCGCTTTATCTTACTGTTTTCCCGGAAAATGGCAACACCTGAGTGAAAACTGTGATTATAGAGATTTTTCAAGACCTTTCGGCAGTAACTTTTTTTCTTTTTAAAGCTAGAAGGAAGATTCAAAAGTTGTAAGACTAGTAATTTTGTTTAGTTAGTATGAAAATATTGTGATATAATCATCATTGTAAAACTCATACTTGTATAACTCGCCACCGCGTAGCTCGTTCTATATACTTTATTATCTATACAATGATGGGAAGGTTAATTGGAAGTGTAAAAACATAATATTATTGAGTCCTCCAACTCATATTATTCTATTCTCTCGGTAATTTTATATAAATTTATGTGTTTCAGGTTTTTTTTTTTGAGTGCAAGTGTTATATTCTATTCTGTTTAAATAATTTTTTTTAGTACAAGTTTTATAAGATTCATTTATGTGTTTTTTGTATATATTCCTACATATAAAGTAATGCAATTTTCTATCTACTGAAGAAAGTTTGACGCCTTCTGGCGGTAATTATCCTCAATAGCTGGGCTGCACAGGATCTAATAAGATCGATATCTAGATCTGTAGATTGCTAAGAAGTAAATTCACACATATATTTCTCCATCATATTTTAAATTTTGTAAAATCACGGTCAGGCGATTATTTTTCGAAAACTTTGAGTGTTATATATAATTCAAAACTAAAGCAATGTTATATGTTGAATGCAAGTATTATACTATCTTTTATCTTTCATAAGTAGAAGTTTTATAAGATTCCATTATATTTTCTGATACATATTTAAATTTTATAAAAATCACAAGCGGGTTTTTTTTTTAAATTCGCCACCATTATAAAACGTGTTTCATTTCGAGGTATAGAATTTTGAATTTAAATAAAACACAGAAAAATAATATTGGTGGCCACAAATGTGACGTTTTTTGAAAGATTATTGTATGCCATTAATGTTTAAATATGATTTTGGACATGTGGCCGCCGCGGCTGGTGCGTAGATAGCGTAATCTGGAGGTCCAATTTGCGATCACTCTTCGCATCATTTCTGGTTCTATTTCGTCAAAAAGAAATTTTTACTAAAAAAATACATACAATATACATATATATATATATATATATATATATATAAACTAAAGATATGTTATTTATTTATTCATGTAGTCTGACATCAGCATTTGAAATTAATTCGCATTGATATGTTTGAGTCAGACCACTCGCCCCCTATTAAATCTAGCCGATCCCTGCTGTTTGCGCTCATCAAGAGCCAGTTAATTAGGAATGACTAACGAGTTAGTACAAATATACACATCACCCCATCGTATTCCCCGATGATTGCATTATACACAGGTGGAAAACCACTTGCGTGTTGTGTGTACATAAATAGGTTTGCAGGATGTGCAGACAACGACATAAAACTCATTGGGACTCACATTTCCCATACTTGTTATTTGAAACAAATATAATGAACAATTTTTGTATACATGAAGCAATGAGTTCAACTAAAAAAATATTTTATCAGGAATATTATGATTAGTCGTGATTTGTAATTTATCGCGATATTTCAAAATTTCACCATTTAACATATAAACTCATATAGTCATATTTACTACTAATAAGACTTTTATATATATATATATATATATATATATATATACATAAAAGTCTTATTAGTAGTAAATATGACTATATGAGTTTATATATTAAATGGTGAAATTTTGAAATGTGAAAAATATATATATATATATATATATATATATATATATAATCTTATAATTATAATAAAATATTTGTTGCTGTTAAAACAATTAGAAAATATAATAAAAAAGTTGAACTTCTAATTAACTTAAGGTCCTTTTAGACAATTTATAGACAATTTATTAAATCAAAACTTATTCAAGAAATGAATTAATATATTGACTAGGATATTGTCTCGTTTACTTGATGGATATGTATGAAACAAAACAATTTCTGGACTAATAGTGGATTCGCGATCATGCAGCTCCGCATAAAATTTGTTCTTGAAGAATAAAACACATTTTATTTTCTATTGAATCTACAATCCAATTCAATATTTCAAACAATATGCTGTGTGATACTGGACTCTTGAGATGGACTGAAATCTTGGCTAATTTTTGGTTCAAGAAATTGTCTCGTCTAAATCGAGCTTTAAACATCATTCTCTAACAACTTTTATTAAAATATCTTTTTGTGGATATACAAAAGTCACCCCGGCTTGAGTAGTCGGTACAATTTGTCCTTTTGATACAATTAACGACACTTTAGAAAACTCGGGGCATCTAACTAATTTTTGGTTGAAGAAATTATCGCGTCTAAAACGAGTTTTATAGATAATTCTGAACAACTTTTATTAAAATATTTTTTTGTGGAAATGCAAAACTTACAAATTCACCACGACCCGAGTAGTCGGTACCATTTGTCTGGCTGGGATACAATTAACCACACTTTAGAAAACTTGGGGTGGATTTTGGTTGTATTGTTCTAATGTCAAACTGTTTTGAAATTGTAATTGAAAAGGAAATAAAGACACTTTATGACTAATTTCTGAAATAGCAAGTAATATCAGTAACACACATGGCAGATGGACCCAAAGTTTACAGAATTGGAACAAATTACTAAAAAATTAGATGTAAACAAGGTTATTAGACATGAACCACGCGTGCCCTGAAAATAGCCTCATGTTCTGGATAGTTGTTCTGGATAGTTGGCTGGAGGGTAGCATAGCTACAGACACTTAGGCCTCAAATTGGGCCCATTGTGAAACCAAAAGCCTCATGTTAAATGTAGTAATTATTAATGAATTAAATAATTCGGAAATTCGTATGGTGTCCATACCAGATTTTTATATATGTTTTATGTTTCTTTGTATATAATAAACTATTATTATTATAATTCTCTTCTATGTATGTTTTAATTTGTAAGAATCTGTTACAGGTAGCTGATGCAGTAGAATTTGTAAGATTTCTAATCTACGTGATTTGTCTTTCTCCTAGTGTTCACTGTGAGCCCTTATGTTTATTTGATTCATAAGGCACGCGGTGAATGCCAAGAGCAGACTTAATTCATCAAAGCACATAATAGTAAGGATTATGGGTATCGCTAATTATTGTGTAGCTTAATTATCTGTACAATGGGAAGGTTAATTGAAAATTTAAAAACATATTATAATCGAGTCTTCCAACTCATATTATTCAATTCTCTCGGTATTTTTATATACATTTGTGTTCAACAGTTTATAGTTTTTGAGTGCATAGTGTAATAACTGGAGACAAAAACATGGATGTTTTTTAAATAGATTATTCTGAAGAAGGCTTGGTCTGGCCTTCTTCAGAATAATCTATTTGAAAACCACGACTCTTCGTAGTCACGCCTCTTCCCCCACTCCTCGTGATCTTGAAACGACCTTCATACAAGGTCATCTGTCAGAACAAACCTATAAGGCACCTTACACGATCAATATTACTGTCAATATTTTAGAATAATGACAGTATTACTGATCGATAAAATATTTAATATGTTCATTATTCTAAAATATTGCCAGTATTACTCATCGTGTAAGGTATAGTAATGATGTAATGAAGAGAATACTGATCCTTATCCGGATAGTTGATTACTTGATAAATATAAAAAGAGGATTGAAGCAAATATTGACAGTACTAGGATTGACAGTATTATTGACCGTGTAAGGTGCCTTTATCAAATATGAGGCTAACCAAAATAAAATAAAATCATGTAAGCCAGTCAAATATCTAGGTTACCAAAATAAATATAATACTTCTATCAAATGACACCAGACAGATATCAGAGTTACCAAAATAAAAAAATGCATAAACAAGTTATACCCTAATAATCCATTACACAACATCTCCAATGACGCTCTTTATCAGTGATTTTTAACCTTTTTGAAATCAGGGAGCACGTTTGTTCATATGAAAAATTCGAGGAGCGCCATAATAAATCGTGTTTCATTTCATAAAACATAGACAACTAATTTTTGTGGGCACAAATGTGACTTTTTAGAAAGAAGTATGCCATTTATGTTTAAATATGATTTTGGGCCAGAGACTATTGAACACTTGCAAGCCAACATTCGACGCTTTATTGCCGAAACACGACTAGAAATGCAGCGAAGTGTCCAGATTACGCCATCTACAAACCAGCCGCGGCGGACACATGACCGAAATCATATTTAAACATAAATGGCATGAAATTATCTTTCAAAAAAATTCACATTCGTGGCCATTAAATGTATTTGTCTGTGTTTTATTTAAATTCAAAGTTCTATACCTCGAAATGAAACACCCTTTATTATACTCAAATGAAATTGAAATTATTAAATTATTAAAATATTAAATAATTAAATGAGGCGAAAATAATGTAATACTTGTTGACTTTTGCAGATTTCAGCGATATTTGGTCAAATATTTGATATAACTACTACCTAATTATTTGTCTAAATTGGTCGCCTTGTGCGTTGCGTAGTTTTTATATTGATTAACACAGAGAAACCGAGCTCACATGAATATAAAATTGAAAACTGTAATAAGATTTTCAGTGCCCCGGTGGAGGGAGCTGGGTATTCTTCATTTTTTTAGTTTCTTGAACAAACATACACAATTAATCGAGATTTATTTTTCAAAATTTTATTTTTAGAGTACAGTTGATAAGATACTTAATTGTTCTTCTTCTTGATATGAAAATTAACAACACGATGTATCCCTGCATGTATGAATCGTGGCAAAGAGATTTCGACAGTTCAGAATTCTCTATATTTATTGAAGGAAAATAACATTTAATATTTTCTCATATTCTTCTTCTATTACTATAAAGTTAAATGTTATTTTATAGCAGAATTAATTATTTTCTCAACAGTGTTATCATTTAACGAAGGAAAAATATCTAACGCTTTTTTGTCTAAAATGCGACTTTTCCAAAAAGTTACTCTTTTTCCGAAATGCTGTCAATTTGTCAGTGGATGTCAAAGAAATTTCGTTTTGCTGCTATTAACGCTATTCAAGTAATCAAAAATATCAGATAAATATGCCAGTTTAGCACACCAAATATGATTTTGAAAATATTGTACAAATTTATTTTGGAAATAGGTCACCAATTCATTTTGGAAATAGGTCACCAATTCATTTTGGAAAACGGTCACCAATTCATTTTGGAAATAGGTCACCAATTCATTTTGGAAAAAGGTCACCAATTTATTTTGGAAATAGGTCACCAATTCATTTTGGAAAAAGGTCACCAATTCATTTTGGAAAAAGGTCACCAATTTATTTTAAGTTCCAAAAATCGACCTAGTACTTTTCCCCTGATTTTCCTATCAAATCACATAGCCAACATTAAATATCGGCTTTCATTATTTTGCGGAGCACTTGCACCAAACTCACTCAATTTTTCGGAGAGCACCAGTTTTCCGAGGAGCACTGGTTTAGAAACTGTTCTATATACATATACAAACACTATAGCCAATAGACATGACACATTGAGGCAGAAATTCAAAGACAAGGACACTAACAAATATATTGTCATGCCACTTTGCTTGAGAAGACATTCAAAAGCTGTTTTCGTTTATCACTCTGTGCTGTTACGGGCTTATTGTCTCTTGTTCTATTTGCCGCTCCCGATGCGCACAATTCTACCTCGGTTCTTATACCAGGCGGCGCACGTCCGCAAGACTTGGGCGATACAGCACGCCACGCGGCTGTTAAACGAAAGCACCTTATATATTACTAGTATATCTTTAAAAAATCAAAAATACTCTTATGACTGAATCTGTCAAACTGACAAGACTGAGCGATACAGCACGCTACGGGGCGACCAGGGAATGTTTTCTCTATAAGGCACCTTACACGGTCAATAATACTGACAGTATTCTAAAATATTGACAGTATTACTGATCGTATAAGGTGAAGTATTGATGGATTGAACAGAATACTGACGTTAATCCGGATAATTGATTCGTTGAAGCAAATAATGAACAGTACTTAGAATGACAGTATTATTGACCGTGTAAGGTGCCTTATAAGACAATTTGTAAGAGTGTACAGTTGAGTTACCAAGAAAGATCTATTTTACTTGTCTATGGGGGCGACTAGTAATGCTAAACCATGCTAAACGAAAGCACCTAAATCTGAACCACCCCAAAAAAACACTGGCTGACAAGACTAATACAAAGAATTTTTTATGTGTAAATAATATATCAGACAGGTTATAAAATATCACCTTATTTATCATTTATTTTATTTTATTTTATTTTATTTTATTTTATTTTATTTTATTTTATTTTATTTTATTTTATTTTATTTTATTTTATTTTATTTTATTTTATTTTATTTTATTTTATTTTATTTTATTTTATTTTATTTTATTTTATTTTATTTTATTTTATTTTATTTTATTTTATTTTATTTTATTTTGAGTATAACATATTTAATATTGTATATATAAAAGTTAATGTGGCAGAAAAAAAAAACATTTTCACCTTAAAAAAAAAATTATCTCATTTTTAGTCAAACATTTTCTTCCATTGCCACCCATCACAATTTCTCAGAAAAATTGTCAAAAACAAAGTGGCAGAGCATTAAATTTACTTCAATTTTATATATACTTTCGCTACTTTATTTTCAACTGGATCAAAATTTCGACATTGTTTTATAATTATAACTTTTCTTAAATAACTACGAATCATATATAATAATAAAAGAATTTACATGGACTAATAATATTTTAATAAAAGTTATAATTAATAATAATATTAATTAATTATAAAACAATGTTGAAATTTTGATCCAGTTGAAAATAAAGTAGCAAAAGTATACATATCTACAAGTTTGTATTTAACAATTTTTCTGAGAAACGGTCGTGGGAGTCAATAGAAGCAATTGTTGACAAAAAAAAAGAGGTAAAAATGTTGTTTTTTTTCTCGAAAATTATCGATTTTCGTATATATTTTCGTATATAACGTATATCTCGAAAACCGTTGGAAGTTCCACAAATATGTATAGGAAATAGAATTAGCTTTAATTTTTATTAAAAACTACTTTTTTTTTTAAACTACGTCCACCGTTTCCGAAATATAATCGCAAACCCCAAAAATGGTATCGTATCCTCCCCTTCCCACCTTATGCTCATGTCCCAGGGGCGGGGATTTTAATATGTATACCTAATAACTACTCCTAACAAAGTCCTGAAGTCAAAAACTCTTGCATATAACATGCACTCTATATTGACTGGACTAAAAATTTTATTTTATTTTATTTTATTTTATTTGGAATATAACATGTTTAATATTGTATGCATAAATGTAATGTGGTAAAAAGGGCTTTGGCCAATAGCCGAAATAAAGATTGATTTTCTATTTCTCTTAATAAGAAAAAAAAAGGAAATTTTAAACAAACAAGCAAAATTTGATGTAATCAAAATAAAATATGGCCGCGTCAATGAAAATATGTTAGGGTCCTTTTGATTTGATTTCGATTCATCATGCTTGTGTTATGAGACCTAAAAAGTGGATGGGATGTTGGTGAATACGGGCATGAGCGGAGTAAAATTTCAAGTTTTTGCACAAATCATTGGAAAAGGGTCTATCGCCTGTCATATTAACCCTCTAAACGCCTCGAGGCAGACCACGGTTAATCGCATATAACGAAAAATTTAAATATTTTTTAGTTTTTATGCCCAAAGTGTCAAGACGGGCATACAATTAGCAGGTGTACCAAGTGACAGTATACCGGTAACCAATATTTGAATACAGATTCATTCATACACATATAAATAAATATATATATATATATATATATATATATATATATATATATATATATATCAGCGGTCTTCAATTATACGAGAAAAAAAAAACTTCTATCTTTATAGGGCTATCAGCCGTGAGGCTTTTCCGCCGGTCAAGGGAGAAGCTCAGAGGAGTTTAATCACCCGGTATTTACCTTATCTTACTACAGAAAACCTCTGAAAACTGTGAAAGGTGATTCGCGAAAATTCGGTCCCCGCTGGGGATCGAACTCAGGCTCCCCAATGCTCAGTACGAGACGAACGATGCCTCTAACCACTCGGCCACTGAGCTGGGTTATGAGGAACATTTTTATAATAATATAAAAAAAATTGGGCTGCAGAGGATTAATTTTCTCTTCCATGTTTTCGTAACCACTGGATATTTGTAAACCAAATTTAGCCTGTGATGATTGTTAACTCACGTAATGCAGTCTTGGTTAGTTTTTATGGGAAGTCCATGTTTACCAATTAAAAAATATATCACGTTGTGTGTTTATGAAATTTTTTACAAAATCCTTATTTATGGCTTTAATTTTATTTGTTGGTTCATTTGACCAGCAAATCAATTCGATGTTGATCTGACGATGAATATTAACGCGAAATGTTAAAAGACGCGCGATTTATATCTCAATTAACCACAGGGTTAGATACAATACAGTCTTAAAATACGTGGTGAGGATCTCATACGGTCATCATGAATGAATATTCAAAACTGATATACACCCATAGACTAAATAGATCGTACAAATACTAAGAGAATGAATGAGGATGGTGATTCATATCCTACCCTTGAATAGATTACACTAATGTACAATGAATATTCCGTAAACCCTCCATTCTCTTACACTACAAATAAACTGCCGCACGCCTATTATTCTTAGCGCTAACTACCCACCAGACGTGATTTATTGCGAACCCCCAAACTAATTCAAACCCGTGCCTTTTGAGACAACGGCCCAAGTACGTAACTAAATTTGAGCGTTTCATTCCCGACAATTACGTTACAAATTACCGCATTATAAATTCTCTTCCATTTCATCGAAACTATTCTATAGTTATTCGCAGTTCCATCTGGATATTAAACTTTCTGATTCAGTTCTCAACAACTAGTTCACACCTCACTATTCAGTATTCAGCACTAACGCCTAGACAAAGTTTGCTATTATTAATTACTTATATTATAATGGGGACAGTGAGATATATTGTATTTGAGATGGAATTTGTAATATAAGTTTATATAGCCCGAATACACATCACATTTTATACACAATGACATTTATGGGCTTTTCTTGACATGTATTAAGCATACAATCTTTATAAATTAAATGTATGATGATGATGGCTAATACTTTCCAAGGCCACTCAAAATATATATATATATATATATATATATATATATATATATGAAAATATTGGAGTAGCGTATATTGTGATAATTCACTAGAAATATCAAATAGTAGTTATATATAAGTTTATATTTGTTTTTTTTTCTATCAATTATTTATTGCTATTAATGTAAAACTCTACCTATTTTCAATCGTCAGTTATCGGATTAGCTTGATAGCCATTATTTAGAAATATGAAAACCCGGAACTCTCAGTCTAAATATAAAGAAGCAAATTGAGGTAAGAACAAAAAATATATAGGGATTCGCCAAGATATACAAAACTGAAGAAGACTGCGAAGAAAGCTATCTCCAATGAGATATTTTCATTGTCTTCAAAGACATGGCTTGTGAAATTTGAAATTTGTATTATCACACATTCCTGCAAATGATAAGAGATTTTCATACATTTCTAGATAAGAATAACATAAAAAATCTCAAAATTACATCATGCTGAATAGATATTTATCATGTAATTTTGAGATTTTTTATGTTATTCTTATCTAGAAATGTATGAAAATCTCAATCACAAAAACTCCAATGAGGTATATGACGATAATGAAGACATTATCGTCATATATATGGCTTGTATTATTATTATTATATATTCCTGCAAAAATACATATTGATCATATTGCAATTTAAAGATTATTGGCTGTTATTCTTATTTAAAAATGTATGAAAAACTCAATTGTAAAGACTCCAATGAGTTATCTTCATTATCTTCAATGATATAGCTTGTAAAACTTGAGATTTGTATTATCAAACATTCCTGCAAAACTACCTATGCATCATGATGCAATTTTAAGATTTTTTTTGTTATTCTTGTCTAAAAATGTATGAAAAACTCAATTATAAAGATTCCAATGAGGTATCTTCATTATCTTCAAAGATATGGCTTGTAAAATTTGAAATTTGTATTATCAAACATTTCTGCAAAAATACCTATTCGTCATGAAGCAATTTTATGTTTTTGTGTATTATTTTTATCTAAAAATGTATGAATAACTCAATTATAAAGATTCCAATGAGGTATCTTCATTATCTTCAAAGATATGGCTTGTAAAATTTGAAATTTGTATTATCACACATTCCTGAAAAAGTACCTATTCATCATAAAGCAATTTTAATATTTTTAATGTTACTCTTGTTTGAATATGTATGAATAACTCAATAATAAAGACTGTAATGAGATATCTTCTTTATCTTCAAAGATATGGCTTGTATAATTTGAAATTTAAATACCTATTCATCATGATGCAATTTTAGAATTTTTGTGTGTTATTCTTGTCTAAAAATGTTTGAAAATCTCCATTATAAAGACCACAATGAGATATCTTTATTATTTTCAAAGATATAGCATGGTTAATTTGAAATTTGTATTATCACTGATTTCTGCTGGAAAATATTCCTCATTATGTAATTCGCGGTATTTATTTATTACACTAGTCAAGAAATGTATTAAGTACTCTATTTTAAAAACTCTAAAGACCCTAGTCATATATCTTCAATATCTTCAAAGATATGGCTTATTAAATTTCAAATTTATATTATCAGTCTTGTCTTTCTAAAGAAAACGGTTTCTCATTATGCATAATGTAAATTTAGGATTTTTTTGGTACACTGGTACACTGAATATATTAGGAACTCAATTTTAAAAACTCAAATGAGATATTTTCATTATCTTCAGTGATATGAGTTGAAAAAGTTTGTATTTTCACACATTCCTACTAAAAATATTATTCATCATGGTGCAATTTTAGAGTTTTTTGTGTCATTCTTGTCTAAAAATGTTTGAAAATCTCCATTATAAAGACCACAATGAGATATCTTTATTATTTTCAAAGATATAGCATGGTTAATTTGAAATTTGTATTATCACTGATTTCTGCTGAAAAATATTCCTCATTATGTAATTCGCGGTATTTATTTATTACACTAGTCAAGAAATGTATTAAGTACTCTATTTTAAAAACTCTAAAGACCCTAGCAATATATCTTCAATATCTTCAAAGATATGGCTTATTAAATTTCAAATTTATATTATCAGTCTTGTCTTTCTAAAGAAAACGATGTGTCATTGTGTAAATTTAGGATTTTTTTTGGTATACTGGTACACTGAATATATTAGGAACTCAATTTTAAAAACTCAAATGAGATATCTTCATTATCTTCAATGATATGGGTTGAAACAAATGAAGTAGTATTATCACACATTCCTACTAAAAATAGGATTCATCATGATGAGTTTTTTGTGTTATACTTGTCCAGAAATGTATATATGTATATAAAGTATATAATATATATGTATATGTTATACTTGTCCAGAAGAGTATGAAGATCTAAATTACAAAGACCCTAATGATATATCTTCATTATCTTTATAGAAATGGCTTATTAAATTTAAAATTTGTATTGTCAGTCTTCTCTGGCAAGTAAAGCGGTTCCTCATTATCTAAGCTTAGATTTTTTTTGTTACAGTTGTTCAAAAATGTATTATGAACTCAATTTCAAAAACGCTAATGATATATCTTCATTGCCTTCAAAGATATGGCTTCTATAAGTTGAAATTTGTATTGTCACATATTCCTGCATAAAAAGCTATTCATCATGATGCAATTTTAATTATTTTATGGTTTTTTTAAACTTACTTGTTTTCGGCTTAATTCGCGTTAGAAAATCCATACGTTGAAGCCTTCAATTTACTTGAGCGGTGCTCCTCCATTCCATATCCAGCCCATGTAAAGCACTGGGTTTAGTTTACAAAAAAAAAACACGATTGCTACTTGAAATTACTCGCGAGTTATAATCCCTAACGTGGTTTAAAAACGCGAACTACTTAAGACGCCACTGTTTTTTTGATTGAACAAAAGCTACACATGAAGACACCTGTAACAAAAAGAACAGTAGATTATTAAGTGATTATATAATTGTATTTGTAACTTACATTGACCCTTTGGCGAGCCCAGCTTGAGTGTTGTGGGACTGCTTTCACTGCAGGGCGCAAAACACATGCGATCGCGAATTTTTAAACAAAAGTCGTCTCCGAGGTACGAGTAGATTCGCGATATGCGGCGATTCATTAATATATAATATATATATATATATATATATATATATATATATATATATATATATATATATTATTATATATATTCATAACACACATTGATTTACGATTCACGATTATGGTTTTTTTTCGCGACAGCAGTAGCGATTTAAGTAAGAGTCCTTTTAGTGCTTACATCTCAAGATTTAGGAATTAAAATGAAAACAAAAATGTCTTTCTTTATAGCTAACTAGCTAGTAATGGGAGAAATTCAGAGGCCCTACATCTCAGAGGTACGAGTAGATTCGCGATATGCGATATGTGCATAACACACATTGATTTACGACACGAGTTGATTCACGATTACGGTTTTTTTTTTCGCGACAGCAACAGCGATTCAAGTACGAGTGGATTCGCGATATGCGGCGATTCATAACACACATTGATTTACGACACGAGTTGATACCAATTTATCCACTGCAACATAGGTTTCTTTTACTATATACCATTGTTTGAGCTACTTGTATACAATTTTTACTTAAAAATACTTCCAATCCTATATTTGTTTTATATTTTTCGATGGCGTATACCAATTTATCCACTGCAACATAGGTTTCTCTTACTATATACCATTGTTTGAGCTACTTGTATACAATTTTTACTTAAAAATACTTCCAATCCTATATTTGTTGTTTTATATTTTTCGATGGCGTATACCAATTTATCCATTGCAACATAGGTTTCTCTTACTATATTCCATTGTTTGAGCTACTTGTATACAAATTTCAATAAATTTGTATAGAACCTCTATAACAATTTTTAGGAAATGTTATCAAAAATGTAAACGCCTCAAGTATTAATCAACAATTACAGTAAGTACACACATTTCAAGAAATAAAATTTTAGTAATATCCGTATAAAACTGGCATTTTAGTAATAAAATTCCCGGCAATGCAACAATTAATTTCATAAAATTTTATTGTGCATCTGTGTTTAAACCGCTGTAAAACGAATTTCATTCCAACCAACCTCGCATTAAATTAATAAACAATTAGCTCCGGTCGGGGTGATCCAGACACACATACACCGGGGGAGGGAAAAACTCATAATGCGCATTAACGAGGGTGCGTCTATTCATCCGATTAAAAAATGCGCGCGGGAAAAATGAGCGAGCGCGTAATAGTTTTTATCTAGCCAAGCCTAGGTACAAGGGATAAACGGACAATGCACTTATAAGGAACTTTAACTAAGGGGTACTAGACGATCGTGTGTGTATGTGTATGTGTGTGTGAGTGGGGTGGCCGCATTGAGGGGTGCATGTTTTAGTCACCCCACGGTAGGGTGTTTGATTACAGATACGCCGCATTCCTCGTCGCCGCCGTAACGTGCGAACAGTGGCGTGCACCCGGGGCCCGGCTTGAGTTTTCCCAGTGTTTGTACAGTGACCGTTGTTGGGGGCGCACCAGAGGGATGGGGGAATGGTAATTGCGATGCGGGATTTGTTGTAGTTTGCACAGTATATTAATGTTGTTGTTTTAAGTTTTCAACTTGAGGGAGGGAAAGACATTTCACCAGCAGCCAGGAGGACGGATTAATTTTGAATGCTAAATAGAAATGCACACATACCACCGATTCTATTAAAACATATTGTTTAATATTATTATTATTTATTATTATCTCTAGTACATTCAATACTATAAATATATGTATTTATTGTATTGAATGTACTAGAGGTAATAATAAACAATTTATTATTATATATTTAATTATTGTTACTATGCTAACAAAAATTTAATTATAGCTTCTAAGGTTATGGAAATACAAGTGCTTTTGTTTTCCTAGTTGATGCTGTTGGGGCATATTTCATCATATTTTGTATATTTAATTTACTACCCTAAAAACACTTGTTAACTATAACTATATGCAACCATATTCCACAGTTTTGTAAACCCCCCAAAACGTCCCTTAGTGGGACAGTCTTGCTACACACGTCGGTCTGTGTAGACGCTAAAATATATTACCTCCACGTAACTGATTAGTTTTACTCTTCCATATTCACTGCAGCTATTAACAGAGAAGCCTAGGAAGCACAGCGTTTACCTTTGGCATAAAATAAGTACAAACAGATGCATTATAGATAAATTAAAAAAAAACACCTTTATATCATGAGAGTAAAAATGTTTCTGTGTAATTGTATCTTAAAATCTTAAAAATATTTTTTCTCTAAAACAACAGACAAACCTGTCAGATAATAAATTATAAAAGTGATAAAGATGAGTAAAAATATAGTCTTGATGGCAGCAAAAATGTCGTCTTGATCTTATTTTGTAGGTCTTTCATTTCCAACGAGAAAAACACCAAAATATTGTTATACCGTTTAGAAGGTAAGGTGGAAGAAGTATAGAAAAATGACATAAAAATTGTGCAATCAAATTCAACTGCACGATAAATGAAGGTAGAAATGCTATAAGAAGAAAGACTAGGACTGAACGCAGTAGAAAAGATAATAGGCAAAAATGTTCCAACATGGTTTATATGCCCGAACAATGTTGGAACATTTTTACCTATTATCTTTTCTACTGCGTTCTTCTTATAGCATTTCTACCTTCATCTATTACCAGCGCCATCCTAACGTGCCCATCTTTATAAGAAAATACACGGGTTGGCTAGCGGGAGCGGGGTGACCGACAAAATTATACAAGTGTCAAAACTAGAAAATTGCTAATAATAACAAAATATTACGTTAGAAATACTAAAATAAGAGAAATACTAGGAGTGAACGAAGTAGAAAAGATAACAAGAGGTAGACCTAGACGAAAATGAAACGATGAAATAAGAATAATTGTTTATGAAAAAGAGCTAAACTGGAATAGAGCAGGAGAGCTAGTCAAAGATAGTGCAAGGTGAAAAATTCGACACAGCCTTACACCAATAATACGGTAGATAGGCATACGATTAAATTAAATATTTACACAAACCTCGAGGCGAGGACCGAGGGAAGAAACCACCATTCATATTTTTGTTTGTTTTTTGTAGATAAACAATTGATTTAAATTTTACTTTCTATGTAATTATGACTATGTTGTGTATGTTTGGAGAGAGAAAAAAATAAGAAAAAAATAAAATAAAATAAAAAACTCGACACTGATAAAAGTCAGTAAGAGAGTAATGATGAATAATTTGCAGTAATACAATACTAACCGTACAAATAAATAAATAATTTACTTGTCAGAAGTTACGCATTTAAAATGAATCACACGGAGACATAAATTGCTTGTATAAAAACTTACCGATAAGAACGCTCAGTTCGCCATCATATTACTACTGCAATGTGTGAGTTCTCTAGCTCCTTACTGGGCACACCACTGACATTAAACACGCGCACAATTAAAACGAAATAATGAATTAAAATTCACTTCACTCAAACAATAAATAAGTACACGCACAATACGATTGGGCTCGCGACTGACTGCGTTTGCCGGCGCGCAGAGTGAACTTGCGCATATGACTAATATTTTGCACTGCGTTGTAAACACATAAAAAGTATCTTTGCTAGAAATAGATTTATCTGTGGTCGCATAAAAACCGGTCACTTCGCATCGACGAATAAATTATTTAAAATAAAGGTATTATTTGTATGGGATGATTTGTATTTTAAAGTATCAAAAGTCTACATACACCCATCAAATTTACACTAACTCTATTTTCAAGAAAATAATATTAATACACTATATTTTTTTAAATTAACAGAGTTCATTTAAAAAGATAATAACAATAGAATTTCTACATATACATATAGAAAGCAGTCATAAGCTAAATTTAACAGATTATAAAAGTCTACATTAAGTAAATACTAAAAAATTAAATTAGTTGCCTGTTTGTATTTATGTACTTTAACTTCTGGGATAACAGCTATTTGATTGAAATAGAATTTTCAATCCTCAAACAAAAGTCTACATACAGTAAACACTAAAAAAATCAATTAGTTGCCTTTTTGTATTAATGTACTTTAACTTTTGGGATAACAGCTAGTTGATTGAAATAGAATTCTCACTCACCAAACGAAAGTCTACATACAGTAAACACTAAAAAATTTAATTGGTTGCCTGTTTTTTATTTATGTACTTTAACTTCTGGGATAACAGCTAGTTGATTGAAATAGAATTCTCTCACCAAACAAAAGTCTATATACAGTAAAGACTAAAAATTGAATTGGTTGCCTGTTTGTATTTATGTACTTTAACTTCAACACATTTTGGGATAACAGGTAGTTGATTGAAATAGAATTCTCACTAATGAAGAATTAAGATATTTTAAACTATTTCCGAGTTTAAAAACATGGCTAGAAAATGGAAAATTAAATAATTTTTACTTTGACCACCGTCAAAAACTTATTGAGCGTCATTTTTGGATTTTTGATTTTACCCTATGTTGACCTAATGTAGTATAAACAATATACAATCATTTCAATAAAAATAATATTGCTAAATATTTCGTAATTCCTTCAACAACAAAGTTCAACCATAAATTTCGGGTGAACTTTGACAGCTTCTAAAAAATACTTGCTATCATTTTTTACTATATGACTTTTTAGAAACCACTAAAGCCATGTTTTAGCAACAATATGGTTTAATTTAAACAAATGTTTGTATTCACATCAATCTGTAATTAACCATCCACGTATATGGTTTAATTAATTTAAAAAAATGTATCCGTGCCAATGTAAAAAAAAATACTTTTGTAACCACTATTATGTTAGCAAAAAATGGTGAAAATTTGAAAAAAAAACTCCGTGGGCAATGATGGAAAATTAAATAATTTTGACTTTGACTGCCGCCAAAAAATAGTAGAGCGTAATTTTTTAATTTTTTATTCCAACCTATGCTGACCTTGTAAGTGTAAGAAAATATAAACACATTACTTAGTTTCTAATCAATTTTATTGATTTTTTACCACGCCGTATACTAACAAGTTTAAGTTCAAAATTAATTTAAAAAAAGGCCAGTGCCACTTTGAAAAAATATGTTTGATGATTACTATTAAATTCTAAATAACATCAACAATTTGAAAAAAAAACTTCGTGGGCAAAGTTGATAAAAATTGCAAAATGTTTTCTTGCAAATATTATTCAATAACAACCAACTAAACCAACTTAATTATTGTTTATTCTTACATTATGGTTACCAAGACATGAGTAAACAATTGTACCAAAAATCAAATTTTGTTGATACTCCACTACTGGAGAATCAATCATAACCCGCGTCGCGATTACGCGCGACCGCCGGAATTATCGGAAATGGATATCTTCATACCGGTCAAAAGGATAATGAAGAAATGAAATGTCAAAATTTGCTTGCAATAGTTAAACATGACGGTGGGTCAGTTATGGTTTAGGGTGCAATGTCGGCGTCTGGTCTATGAAATTTAGCTTTTATTGATGGCACTATAAGCCACAGAAAACATCTGGATATTTTACATGGCAATTTAAAACTATCTACTGAATACTTGGGGTTTGGAAACCAATGGCTATTTCAACAGTAAAATGGATTCAACTCATACTGCATGTGTTGTTAAAGAATAGATACTGAAATAGCTACATTCTCCAGTCGAGTCACCTGATCTTAATAAAATTAAATATATTTGGGATGAAATAGAAGAAAATTCGAAAATATAAAATTACAAATAGAGTAACACTAAAGGCTACACTACAGAGAGTATTGGCTGAAATTTTCTCAAGTATCACATAGACTTTAGTGATGTCAATTCCAAAATGACAGCAGGAGGATATAAATTTGAAAAGACCTACCAAATACTAATCAGTCACCTAAAATATTTATTTGTGTTACTTATTAATCAAATATTTAGTTGTTTTCAATATTCTGTATAGTGTATGTAGACTTTTGTGACATTTAAATTCTATATATTATAGGGTTTCTAGGATATATATATATATATTACAATTCTACTGATATTATCCTTTTAAATGAATGCTGTTTATATCAAAATAAATATGTATCAATATTATTGTTATAAAAATATGTATTACTGGATTATTGCACATTTGATGGGTGTATGTAGACTATCTGAATGAAGAAATTATTATTATTATTATTATATATACATATATATATATATATATATATATATATATATATATATATATATATATATATTTATTTTATTATTTTATGTTCCCAGCAATATATTTCCATTATCTTATGTTCTTAACTGCTTCTTTTTGTACTGGGTGTTATTAATGAATCGAAGAAAAGAGATGTAATCCCTATAAATATTGGAGAATGAATAGTAACGGAAATAATGTTCGCATACAAAACAAAGCTATAATAATCTCTATGGCAACGAAAAAAACACTTCATGCAATACGGATTGAACAGGAAGAAAGCTTTAGATGCCTAGGGCCAATAATTGAATATAATGGAAATATCGACAAAGAGAGAAATGAAGGAGTAGGAAAACCATGATAAAAGCGATATTCTTCGGAACGAAGGAAATAACAAAGAAATAAGAACAAATATTGAAACAAGTTCTCCGATGATACGAAAGATATCGAAGATGTCTAGAGCTTAGTCGAAACTAGTTGCAAAATACTGTTACACTATTAACGTGTGATAATAAAATAAAGAATCGTTTTATTTTACCTTTAAAATGAATTTTCACAAATTAGATGTATGAATAACACAATATTTGTATAGGAATATATAATTCAGTCGACACAAAAAAATCATGTAAAGAAATGCTGGAAATGTGTTAAATATTAAGACTTAAGGTCGTTTTAGACAAGACAATTTCTTGACTCAAAAGTTAGTCAAGATGCGAGACAATCTAAATTGTCTCGTGTCATACAGCAAATTATTTGAATTATTGAATTGGATGGTAGATCAAATGGAAAAATATAACCCATTCTATTTGTCAAGGACAAATTGTACGGGAGGAGGATATAAGAATTTATTTCTCGAAGTTTTAAGCTAAGAAATTGTCTTGTCTTAAACGACCTTTAAGAATTTGTTACTGTGGCTTTGCCTTATAAAATAAGAAACAAAGTAAGACATAAGACAGGAAAAATCAGTAGAGATAAAGATAATTTGGTATACGTTACAAAAATTGGTCTATTCTTAATAAAAATGTAGTATATACCTCTAAATGTCTCAGAAATATTGCATTTTAAAATAAAATGAGAACTTTATTTCCGCTCACCGATTTCAATGTATTTATAACAATATACTTAACTTAATAAAAATCTAGTATATACCTCTAAAGGTCGGTCTTAACAATATTGTATTTTAAAATAATATGAGAATTTTATTTCCGAACACCGATTTCAATGTATTTATAGCAAAATACTTAATTTTTTAGTCACCGAGGTTTTAAAGATGTGACAATTTGTATATATTTAATTTCACACACTCATAGATAGAACGTGAAATAAAACATAAGTGAAATAAGAGTTATTTTAGATCGTTTATTCTCAAGATATAAACGCACATACCATTTAGTTTTTATTACTCATTTTGTCACAATATAATGGAAAGTAAGGCTAATTATTTATTCCTTATTTTATTTCAAAATAAATCTACATTAAATCATGTGACTAAACTGTTTGTAAAACCGTTACCCAAAATCGCATAAGAACGCTATTCGTTATTCGTTGTATAATCGGATGATGGAGATGAAAACAGATTAAATAAACAATTGACATAATATATGTAATCTCATTATAACTGAATAAGGCACCTTACACCATCAATATTACTGTCAATATTTTAGAATAATTACAGTATTACTGCACGATAATATGTTTAAAATGTTCCTTATTCTAAAATATTGCCAGTATTACTCATCGTGTAAGGTATAGTAATGATGTAATGAATGATCTTTATCCGGGTAATTGATTTCTTGATAAATATAAAAGGAGGATTGAAGCAAATATTAACAGTACTAGGATTGACAGTATTATTGGCCGTGTAAGGTGCCTTTATGATTATACGTCAACAAATAATCCAAAACAGCAAGCATAGTATATAAAAATCTTGCTTACCTAATTGTAATTAGATAGTCACTACACTACTTAAACCACGCACAATTAAAACAACTAAATTAAATAGTTACAGTCAATTTGAAGCAAAGTCACTCGCGCACATCAAACGTCAGACTCGGAATGGCGCATTCGAGACAGCGCACAACTCTTCAGCGCTGCACCGCGAGCGATAAGCAGATTTATTTATAACTTATAACAAAAACTTGTCCGGATTTGTTCGAGCTCGAACTTGTTTACGATATATAAGTGCACAATGGATTTTCATGGGGAACTATTTTACAACAAATAATATATATATATATATATATATATATATATATATATATATATATATAGATATATAATTATCTTTATACAACATTACAATGTGTTTATACAACAACATTACATATAATTCAATACATTTGTTTTACTTTACTAGTTGGGATTGTTACGTGTTGTAATAGGCTAACGACCCGCGGTCTTTCTGCCCCAACAAATAATATTTTAAATAAAATAGTCAAATAATTTAAAATACCCAGCTGTTGGGTAATACACTATTATTATTATTATTATTATTATTATTATTATTATTATTATTATTATTTGATAATGCAAGTATGGGAAGAAATAGTAGCAATCTGTGAAGAAAACAAAACGTACAGGGATAGGATTATAAAAATAGAAGTAAAAGAGGCAGATAGAAATGGAAAATAGGAAAAAAGGAGGTCTAGAATAAATCGAAACACGAGCTGCTAATAAAATTCAAGGAAATAAATTTTATAAAATAAATTACTTTAATTGTTGTTAATAATCACAGGCTTGAAATTATATCCACTCTGTGTTTCCCTCTTTCTGTATCCTTAATCTCTCAAATGAGTAGAATACTCCTCCCCTCCGAAAGGACGGCAATTACCCCGGCCACGCTGTCATCTTAAAATATTAAAACAATAAATTCCACCCTGGCATCTACGCTGCCACCCGCCAGCCACCGCCTTTGAAGCTCGAGAGCGCGCAAAGCCGCTTTACAACTCTCACACGATAAAACACTGGAAAAGTCGAATGATGAATGGATGCCGTGCGCGCCCCGTCCTGGGAAAGCAATTTGAAAAAAAATATTTGCATACGGAGGACGTGACAATGGATAGCTGCTGCTGCGGCCGTGGAAAATTTCGCCCGGAACTACGAGACGCCGACGACCATCAATAACCATTACGTGGTGCGAATGGTGGGTATAAATAAAAACTAATTCAGCACGTAGACAACGGAAAATAAGAGGAGAATAACTAAATGTACAAGAATACATTGTGATCTATACACGAGAGAGGCGTTATGCGAAAACAACCCTTAATCTGTATTCTGAATAAAAAAGTCTATTCGAAATAATAATGAAAATCCAACATATATATGTTTTATACCAAAAATCGGAATATTCTATAGTTGGAAATAAATTAATTTGTATTTTTTCTTATTTCCATTTGTTTCGGTTATTTTATGTCTATTTTATGTTCTAAAGGTCGTTTTAGACAAGACAATTTCTTAACTCAAAAGTTGTTCAAGAAATGAATACATATATCCTCCTCCCATACAATTTGTCCTTAACAAATAGAACGCGTTATATTTTTCCATTCGATCTACCATCCAATTCAATATATAAAATAATTTGCTGTATGATACGAGACAATTTAAATCGTCTCGCATCTTGACTAACTTTTGAGTCAAGAAATTGTCTTGTCTAAAACAACCTTAAATTAAAAATTGGGCTGAGACAAATGATCTGTAAAGATTGATGATATTAAAAAATTGTGTCGAAAACGAAGTTTAAGCAATAGTGTGATGTTTATAATTACTATATGTGAAGTTTTCTCCAGCATCGCCAGTATGCTAGACAGTTGGAGTTCAGTATAACAACTGCAGCTGTAAATGTTGAAGAAAAACAGGATGTAATCATAAAAAAGCAAGTAGAAGAATATGTTAGTTTATACAAAATTATCTCCTAGCATACATTTTCAACTTCATCAGCAACATTTTTGGATAAAAAAAATATTATTCTATGGATAAATAAAACGATTTTTTACTTTGTTTTTTATCACACTTCAGTTACACTTTGCAACTAGGATTCTTCAATTGTTGGTGCCATTGGTGAGGCTGTTGGTTGGGGAAATACTAAGCAAGAAGTGAGTATTTAAGAATATCATCGGAGGAGCTCGAAAATTGCTAGAGCTTAGCCGAAACTAGTTGCAAAGTGTAACTGAAGTGTGATAAAAAAACAAAGTAAAAAATCGTTTTATTTATCCTTTAAAATGAATTATCACAAAGTAGACGCCTTAACAATCCAATATTATATTATTCTATGCTCCAGAAAACATCTACTCATCCCTGATATTATACACTAGTTTGGCAAAATCTGTTAATGTTGGATTTGCTTAAAAGTCTGCATATAATACGAAAACGAAAAGCCCACAATAAAATTTTGCTTTGTATCTATTTAATTCAGTATTTGAATGAGATTGAACAAAATTGTAGCCTGAGCGTAGTGAGAACGTAAATCTTTTTAGATCATTCAAAAATATTAGAGTAACACGAAACGAAGTAAGATTGTATCGTGATCATAGTAACATCATATCGCTAAGGTAAAGCAAACTTAAAACATTAATTTATATTATTATTAAATTAAGAGTAATTATTAATTGAAGATTATATTTAGCTGAATTAATTCTCACATCGCTAAATATACAAGAAACAATAAAATTGACTACACACGTCAATGTCAGCATCCTAATTCTCGCTGCAAAATCGCGATTAATTACGCACGATCGCACGCATAAATCACGCACCACCAATAAATATCTTATCGGCAAAACGCACACAGGCACCGCCGAATCAATATTGCGAGCCCATTGCGATGACAATGTCAGTATCAAGGCCACGTCTGCAACCAGCAGGGGTGGATGCGGATGATGAGCACCACCCCATCCCTCTGTAGTGCGCCCACATCCACCCTCTCTCGCCGGGTCAGATTAAAGCGCAGCCTTAAAACCGTATTCGAATTGTAAAATCGTACAAAATATTGCCGCCGGCCCCGAGATTAGGCGGCGCTTGGGGGGGGCACGTCCACTTTAATGACGACGCGCGCGGAACCCCCGGGATTTGCCGAAGTTATGATTAGTTTTCTGGGCTGCACATGTCGGATCCGTGCTGCTTAATAACTTGATTTCGGCGTTAAGTTGCCCACAATGCGCCATTTTCGCGACTTAATTAATAACCGAACGGAGGGAGCTTAATATCCTAGGAAATTTATTAATTAATTAAAAACTACGGCCTGGGGGAGGGTTGCATAGAAAATATCTATTAAACTATACGGGAGGTTGTTATAATGACGGGCTTTATAGGCTGTATTATCACTGAAATATTATAAGTTTGCAATTAAGATGTTCTAGAGAGATTCATTAAAATTAATTATTATGTTGTTGGCTGCTGCAATGTAGAATCTACTGGAGTATAAGAAGACAAAAAAAAACTAAGAAAACAAGCTCGGATGAGCTGGTACTGCCATTGCAATTGTCGGCAAAAGTAACATGGATACAAGTAACAGAGAAAAGGGCTGGGAACATAAATATGGAAAATTGAAATGTGGAACAAACAATAATTGAGATAACTAGGTAGTTTATCTACATATTATATAATAACTACAAATTATATATATATATATATATATATATATATATATATATATATATATATTATATAATATGTAGATAAACTACCTAGTTATCACAATTATAGAACTAGACAATAGCAAGGCATACAACTGCAGAGCAAATAAACTCACCAAATAATATGTCTATAAACTTTACAATAAATTTCACACTGCAGTAAATTTTTTTATTACAAAATGCATTCTACTTTGGAATAAACAGGATTTAAACTTTCAACAACTTAAAAATATGGGCGAGGAAGGTGTAAATTTGTTAAACCAACTTCTAAACGTTCTAATAAACAGGATTTAATTTTACCTTTGAACATGTATACCATACTACATGTTCAAAGGTAAAATTAAATCCTGTTTATTAGAAAGTTTAGAAGCTGTTTTAACAAATTTACACCTTCCTCGCCCATATTTTTAAGTTGTTCAGCTTTTATGTTGTCATGGCCAGAAAAACATACAATTACATAAGGACAGGAAATCAAATATCACAGGAATTTAGAACCAAACAAGGACTAAGACAAGGTGGAGCATTAAGCCCTCTATTGTTTATAATATCCCTGAATAATATATTAAAAAATATAAAGGAGAAAACAAGGAAAATGGACATAGGTTATTATAAACTACGACGCACAATGATAGCTGAGTGTGCTTTTGCTGATGATATTGTAATACTAGCCAAATCCGAAGAAAACCTGCAAGAGAATATAAATATATGGAAGGAAGAACTAAATAAACACAACAATAAGCACAGATAATTACAGTACTACAGTACAATACACAGTACTTATTGACGTTTACAATAATGTATCTGGGTTTGTAAATGAACATATATTTTATTCCATTCTATTTTATATTCTAAAAAGAACTTTTCAGCCTAAATGAGAATTAGTAAAAAAGGCAGGTGAGAATGACTGAGAGCTTGTACAACCCTGGTTTTATGGAGTGGCAAGTGCGGGGGAAGCCCCCTAGCTACATAACCAGGGGAGGGTGGTGCTGAGAGGACAAAATATGTATGACCAGAGCGAGATGCGGTTCAGAAGGGAGAGGAAGGAAATGCCATCATTTCCTCCCTCTCTCTTCCGAACCGCATCTCACTCTGGTCATACATACTTTGTCCTCTCAGCAGAATAAACTAGGTGTGTACTGTGTAGTACTGTATAGTACTGTGTAGTAAAGGGAGTAACACATGATGGCACCTAAGCAAGGAATATTACGGTGTAAAAGCCAAGGAGATGAGGGATTTCAGATGGGCGAGTGAATGGTTAAGAGAGGATTGAAAAGGCGTAGAAATTTGCAAAATACTGGCGTGGGAGAGGAAATAAGGCAGGGAAGAAAAGTACAAGGGATCCATAAGTTATAATTGTTATTATTCTATTCTATGTCAAGATTATGCTATGTCGAATGAAGGTTGCTTTTTTTAAGCAGAAGAAGACATTATTTTGAAGAACTGATATAAAATTAAATAGGGGCGAACAACAAGAAGGAATAAGGAGTAGAAAGCCATGAGCATAAGAGAAGAAAACAAGAATAAATGGATGAAATAATAGTAAGAGAAGTAATAGTAGCTATTAAATGGCAAATCACCAGGAAAAACGAGATTACGCCCAGATTTATGAGGATTATTTTGAAGCACTGATAATAAATTAAACAGGGGCGTACAACAAGAAGGAATAACAAGTAGAAAGCCATGAGACTAAGGGAGGAAAACAAGAATACATGGATGAAATAACAGTAGGAGAAATAATAGTAGCGATCAAGACGTTATGAAATGGCAAACCATCAGGAAAAAAGAGATTACGCCCGGATTTATGAGGATTATTTTGACAACAACTGATACAAAATTAGATAGGGACGAACAACAAGAAGGAATAAGAAGTAGAAAGCCATGAGACTAAAGGATTAAAACAATAATACATGGATAATATGAAATAACAGTGGGAGATGTAATAGTAGCGATCAAGAAGTTATGAAATGGAAAATCACCGAGAAAAACGAGATTAAGCCCGAAATGGTAAAAGTTATGGAAGAAGAATCAATAGAATAACTATGGGAACTTCTAAACAAAATAATGAACAGGGGTAATCCCTGAGGACTGTACAATGGTGAAAAGAATGGGAAGGTCCCTTGATAGCAGGGGCTTAGTGGTGAATGTAGAAAACATCAAATGGCGGGTGCCTAGGAAAAGAGGTAGGATAGGTAGAATAATATTTCTGGATAGTTGGCTGGAGGGTAGCATAGCTACAAACACTTAGGCCTCAAACTAGAGTAGTAGTAGTAGTACAGTGGGTACATTAGTAGGAGTAGTAGAGTCTCACCACCAGGGCAGAGGAAAGGCTAGCCCAGGCAAGAATGAAAGATGAAGCCAACCTATTCATACCGGCTGAGGGACAAACTTACTTGCAACTGGTTCAAAGAGTGAGAGCAAATTTAGGAGCAAATAACATCAACAGTGTAGAGTGAACTGTGAACGGCAATCTCCGCTTGAAGGTCAGGGGCAGCACAAAAGAGACGAGGAAATCGCAAAAAAGGTCCCAGACACTGAATCCAGAGTCAGGAGGTCAGGGGTGCTACTCGTCCTCCGGGACATGGATAGTTCTGGAGAGTTGGCTGGAGAGTAGCATAGCTACAGACACTTAGGCTTCAAAATGGGCCCATTGTTAAACCACCCTTTAAGGCTGCTCACTAGTCCCACCAGTCAATTTTGCGTGCGAGCTGCAAAACTCTGGCGGGCGAGGAGCTGCCAATGCTGACCATACTAGGCCTGCACTCCCCTAGTATTAGATGCCTAGTGTTAACTAGAGCTGGGCAGAGGCATATTACAAGCTCTGCTGTTTCTAGTTCTTCAGTGCACCCTCTACATAACGGGCTGTCCACCAGACCCATCGTGTGTGTGTTTGTTTAGCCGGCAGTGGCCAGTTAGGATGTTGGTCAATAATTTCATATTAGTTCTAGATAAGTTAAGACGGGCCGTGGCTGTAATTTTACAAGGTTGCCCAATTGCTACCTTTGATTGCTTGCAGCCCGACGTTTCTCGCCATCTTACGTTGTGAAGAGCATGTGTCCTATGCTCTATTATTATTTTCAGAGTACCTGCAGATTCATCCTCTTCGGTTGTTGGAGGATGTAAAGATCCCTTCCTGGCAAGTTCATCTGCTATTTCGTTCCGGGGACTGGATATGGTTACCATGAAGGCGGAAGTGGAGGTACCTTAAAAGAGGAAGGTGAGGCCAGGGTGGCTCCAACCAGTCCGGTATTCAACTCAGGCCGTAACAATCATAACTAGTGAGAGGGGTGCGACCAAGTCCTTCAGTGCCTCCAAGATCAAAATAGGACTGGTACAGTGTAAAGCGGTGAGGAGAGAAGATATACCTAGCGGCTAATCCCGCTGCTGGATGGATGTGTCCGTCCGACGGGAGCATGCCAGTGCCTCAAATGTGGAGAAGAGGGCCATCAAGCCGAATGCAAACGAGAAACCCCCCGATTCGCACTTTGTAACGTGGGAGGCCTAGGCTATCCGCTGAAACGAAAGGCAATTGAAGAAATCATGAGAAGCCGCGCCTGCGGAGAGGGCCAACCCCCCACCGAATGATTTCTCACACAACTGGACAGCTCGTGGATGACGAACGTGCCCATAAGAGATGTAGCCATCAAGATCCTAGGCGACTACCATGGGCACATCGTGTCCCACGATTCACCTACGAGGGGGATCGCGTGGACCAAGGTGCTGGATACCACAATCATTAACATCTATTTATCACCTAAGTGCAGCAGAGGCATTGCGAGGGAATAGCTCGCAACTTTGGAGAGGACAGTGTGTGCGGCTAGCAGGATGATAGTAAGGCGGGCGATCTAAACGCAAAGTCGCCAGGGTGAGGCTCACCAATGTAAGATCCCCGGGAGAGAGAGAGAGATCATGGACATGGTATCTGCACTCGAATTGTCAGTCTGCAACGTGGGAGGGACGCCGACTGCACTTTTTATGTTGCCCTTCGACTATACAGTGTGCATACCAGTCTTAGAAGGTAGAATAATGAGATTAAACCTAAAGCAAATACCACCAACATAAATATGTGATAGCAACAAATATATATATATATATATACATATATATATATATATATGATATTAAGGCTGCAAATAGTAGGCCGCTTATTCTAAAGCACCTTAGGCACCCGATACTAAACTAATTAGACCCGGCGCATTCGCCAAATTTGACGTTGTTACGCAGGATGTGTGTTATGCATATATTTGATACTGTTGATTATGACATATATATATATATATATATATATATATATATATATATATATACTCTGAGCTTATAAGGTTATATTTTGAGATACAGAGTAAGCTTTATGGGGTGTTTATGTTGTTTATTGTATGTTTTGTATTTATTTCATTTTAGGACGTATTATTATGATTGATAAAAATAACGAATTATATGTTGATGAAAATAAAAATTGAAATATATATATATATATTTAAATTTTTATTTTCATCAACATATAATTCGTTATTATTATGAATCATAATAATACGTCCTAAATTGAAACAAATACAAAACATACAATAAACTACATAAACACCCCATAAAGCTCACTCTCTATCTCAAAATATAACCTTACAAGCTCACCGTAGCTGCCAATAATATCAATTCCAACCCTTAACAACTTTTTTGGGGAGCCGTTATCCACTCCATAACGGCCCATAAACATTGTCTGCTCGAAACAGCAATGATTTGTTTTTTTAAGGCCGCCATTCAACAGCGATACGAAATACACGCGCAGTAATGTGCACGTCCCAATAATTTCATAAGCGTAATTACAACCCTACATATAGAAACACCAGCACACATACACAAAAAAATAACGAGCCCTGTCCCTTGGCGCGCCTCTGAAAAGGTCCTAATGGCATTCGGAACGTTCGAAATGAAATTCTTCGAATGTTACAATATGTACCGAAATAAGTCCGGGACGCCCGGGCCCCGCTCTTTGTGTGACCCGCCAGAGTGGTACTGGCATAAATTCAACAAAACCAACCCTCACGCGCGTCTTGCAATTAAACCCTGAAAATTCCCTTTTTGCTGAATCGCGTATTTGTATTGCAGTTCAATTTATTCGGTGCGTTAGTGCGCGAGAGGGGTCGCACTTTTTTCCGGCGCATTAATTTCCCAGCGGGCTCAGTCCGTTTCTGGTTTTCCCTGGGAAATGATGAAAAGCTCGGGCGTATCGATCCGGTCGCCATGGCAACAGATTTCATCTCGCAGCCATTGCGTTCGAATAACTTGAATGATGGACCCTGTTTGCAAATAATGCAATAGATACTTCGGCTGCATTATTTAGAATTCGTACGTGCCCCGTGTACAAATAATGCGACGGGGTGTATGCACCACTACATGGTGCAGCGCATTTTATTCGAAACAAAACCGGACCAAAAAAAAATTCATAATAAAATAGGAAATTGAATTTTTACGCGTGGAGTGCCTTTGTCCGAGCGGGCGGCGGTTCCGCACCGCTGCCACCCCCTACTGCCCCCGCGTGCATTGGTTTTGTTTTGTTTAGTTTATAGGGGCGGCTGGGATTTTGTACGTGCGCGCGGGATTTTTATTTATATGTATAAATATATTTTTTTAAATGGCGCTGCGAAAAGCTTTCATTATTTTTTGCCCGCGGTAAAGAAATTTATGGCTGGCGAAAGTTATCCATCAGAAATGAGGCCGGGTGTAAATTTATAAGGGCGATATTTATTATGAAAAATGCAGCTGGGGGTGTGAGCATATGTGCCTGACTGTTTTTATGGTATCTATTTTATAGGAACGGATAAATTCTAAAATGTACACTTGAAAAAAAAAGTTAAAAATAGAATTGGACTAATATATGAGGCTGTGAGAATAAAAGTGGGGTAAGTCACATTTGAATTATTTTGAAAAGGAGAAGATTTTGAGTTTGGTATTTATGTAAATCGACGTACACACAAACATAATTTCATGTCTGTAACTGCGTACGTTGATTTACATAATAATTATAGCATAGGATAATTCAGAAAATATTTTTGTGTGTGTAGAAAGGCAGCTGTTCTATGATTTTTAACATATTTTAATTTTTTTAAATGTATAATCCCATGAACGCAGTACCCAATAAAAAAATGCTACTTCGTAGATAGTATTATAATTAACCCAGCTCATTGGTCGAGCATTGGAGAACCTGAGTTCGATCCCCAGCGGGGAGCGAATAACCTTTCACAGTTTTTCAGAGGTTTTCTGTGAAGTTAAGGTAAATACCGGGTGATTAAACTCCTCTGAGCTTCTCCCTTGCCCGGCGGAAAAGCCTCACGGCTGATAGACCTATAAAGATAGAAGTTTTTTTTAAATTATTATAAGGAATATCTATTTTTGATAATATAAGTTATGTAGATCTCGAGATATCGCGTATACCAGTTGGAAAAAGGTAGTTTTGAGATAAACGCAAAAGAAAAAATACTGCTATTCCGATCGCTGCCTGAGTTTTGGGCCGACCCCCAGCGGCGCTCATTTCTAATTGCTATAACTTCGGAAATACTTTGGATTTTTAAATAATTAAACTTTTAAAATAATCTTAAAAGTATTAAAAAAAAACTATTTAGAAAAAAAAAACATTTTCTGAAAATCTCAAGGTGATGTAACGCCTTAAATATCATTCATTATTTGCCAGTTTCCAGCACCTCAGGTCCTAGTTTCTCTGTTTAATACATGGATTTGATTCGAAATAAATGCGTGAACTAAAAAAAACTTCTATCTTTATAGGTCTATCAGCCGTGAGGCTTTTCCGGTCAAGGGAGAAGCTCAGAGGAGTTTAATCACCCGATATTTACCTTAACTTCACACAAAACCTCTGAAAAACAGTGAAACGTGATTCGCGAAAATTCCTACCCGGCTGGGGATCGAACTCAGGCTCCCCAATGTTCAGTACGAGACGTGAACTAAAAAAATACTTCTATCTTTATAGGTCTATCAGCCGTGAGGCTTTTCCGTCGGTCAAGGGAGAAGCTCAGAGGAGTTTAATCACCCGGTATTTACCTTAACTTCACAGAAAACCTCTGAAAAACTGTGAAACGTGATTCGCGAAAATTCGTTCCCTGCTGGGGATCGAACTCAGGCTCCCCAATGTTCAGTACGAGACGGACGCCTCTAACCACTTGGCCACTGAGCTGGGTAGTTGAAAATATATTGTTTAAATAATAAAGTGAACTATAATTGTTATAACAGTATTTTTAGGAGATAGACTAGATTTGATTGATTAGGTTGATTTTATAAGAACGAAATATCGAAAGTCTAGATTTCTCAGTATAAATATATATGCCATATTATTACAACGCAGAAAGATATATATATATATATATATATATATATATATATATATATATATATATATATATATATATATATATATATATATATATATATATATATATATATATTAATACAAGTCTTCTCTCATTTTTCTCCTTGAAAGATATCCAGCACAATGAGTTTACCTAGAAACAGTACACAATGTACCCCTTACTAATTACAGACTAGATTTGATTGATTTGATTGATTTTATAACAACGAAATATCGCAAAGTCTAGATTTTTCAGCATAAATATATATGTCAACGCAGAAAGATATATATTAATACAAGTCTTCTCTCATTTTTCTCCTTGAAAGATATCCAGCATAATGAGTTTACCTAGAAACAGTACACAATACACCCCTTACTAATTACAGTTCCCACAAAACAACATATTACGTCAACTCAAGCAAATATGTTTACTCGCTGCCGAGTGAGATTATACCCAGAAATGTCGCTTTAATAAACAGTACTTTATTATATTTCCACAATATATGTGTCTGTCTTATTATATTAAATTATTTTCCTTTGTCAGTCAGGTCACGTCTGGACGGTTCTCCTTTCCGCGAAGCCGCGCTGTTATGAGAGCGGCGCTGATTAGGGCGAATTAAGCCAGGCGTTAATTAAAAATATATGTAATGGGAAAACGTTCCACGGAAATAATGCTGCTCTGTCAGAGAATGCGCCCGGGTGCACACGGGCAACTGTGATGGGTTTCATTTCCGTTTCCGGCGAAACGGCGACACTATGTACCGATGCTATCGAAATGGAGTCGTTTTAATTTCAGCTCAAATAGGCACGCTGTTATTAGAGATTATCAAAAGTTTCGTGTTAGATACCGATTGGAAGTTTTAACTATCGATACTTGATGAAAATTACGACTGGAATTCAACTGTCCTTATTACAAACAAAGGATAATGTATAGAAGTTGTAAAATTTTGATTATTTCGTCGATTATGAGTTCTGTCCTTGAATGTGAAATATTCTCCCGCAAACTACCACCTCTGCTTTATTAGTCATCTGTATATTTATACGACGAGGCAGGAGTATGGGATGGATGGAAGAGGGGACGAGGGCAACTGGGCTTCTGGAACACTGCGGGTCTAAAGAAAACAGTGCTGGGAGGAGTTTGGGTAAAAGAACTAAAGGATTGGTTGGGTTCAAAGGACATAGTGGGGCTAGTAGAGACGTGGTTGACAGAAGAGGAGTGGGGGCAGGTAGAGTGCTGTATGCCGACAGGATGAGTGACTCAGGGAGCGAAGAAGGAAGCTAAGATGGGTAGAGCCAAATGAGGAATCCTATTGGGAGTGAGGAAGATATTGGGAAAATGGAACAGAGAGACGCTAAGAGAAGCTACAGGACTCGTAATAGGGAAGGTGGAAATGCATAGAAGTGCGGTGTGGGTGGGAGCAGTGTACTGTAACAAAAACCAGGTGGAATTAACGGAGGTACTAGACGAACTGGATATGGCAGCAGATATATGGATCATCGGGGGCGACTGGAATGTGAGGGTGGGGGAGCTGGAAGAAGGGATCGGAGAGGACGGTGACTGGAGAGAAAGATGCTCCCAGGATAAAGTGACTAACCAGGAGGGTAGAGAATGGATGCAATGGGTGAGAAAGTCTCAACGGTTGCTGTGAGGGGGACTGGGAAGGGAAAAAAACGTTCTGCGGACAAGCAGGAGGCTCGGTTATGGACTACGTGTTGGTCAAAGTAATCGAAAAGGAAGAGTTGGAGTGCTTCAAGGTGGAAAACGTAGGGGGGTCGGATCATGTACCGGTAGAAGTGGTCGTGAGGGTGAGGAACGTTGTGACGGGAGAACAGAGGAAAGGGCAGCAGAGGTTTGGATGGAGCGAGCCGGATTTGGATGCATATGAGAAAAAGCTAAAACGCGTCAAGTGGGAGGATGCGCATTCGATGCTCCAGTTGGAGAGAGTGATGGTGGCTGCATTGGAGAAGAAGAAGTGTGGGGGGCAGAGGGATAGTTGGTTTGACGAGGAATGTAGGGTGAAGATGTCGAGCTGGCGAAGCAATGGTAAAGTGGAGGAATGGGAGAGGTTAAGTGGAAAGGGCCAATCAGGCGAAGAGGGAGTTCGAGAGAACCTGCGAGAGGAAGAAGATAAAGGAGTTTCAGAAGGTAGAAACGAGGTTGAGGGAGTTTGTGACAGAGAAAGGGCTGTGGGAAATTCTGAAGGGAAGTGTAAAAAAGGCCAATGTTAACATAGAGCTGGCAGAGTGGGAGAAGAGCAGTAGAGAGATGGCGGGGTCAGAGGTGGATTTAGGGAGTCCGAGACCGGTGGTAGGAAGGGAGGCGTTTTGGCGATAAGAGGTCGATGTGGCCATAGGGCAGCTGAAACTGGGAAAGGCGGCGGGGGAAGATGGGCTGAAGGCTTTCAAAAGATTACCAGAGGAAGGAAGAGATAAGTTACTGCAGGTTTTGAATAGGGTCTGGAGCGGTCAGGAGGAGCTGCCGGAAGAGTGGCGTGTGGTGGTCTCGGTACATAAGGGGGCAGCGGCATCGGTCGTAAACAATTATAGGGGTATTACCGTTATGAGTGCGGGGTACAAAGCTATGATGACAATTGTGAACAATAGACTAGAGAGGGAAGTGGATAGAAAAGGGCTGCTGCCGGAATGCCAGGGGGTTTCAGAAAGGGAAGAGGGACGAGGGAGCAGATTGGTGGAGGAAGTGTTGGAGTGCAACGGGAGAGTGTATCCGGTGTTTGTGGATTTGAAAGCGGCGTATGATTCAGGTTCCTAGAGGGAAGCTCGTGGAGTGTATGGATAGATTGGGCATGGAAGATGAAAGTGTGGAGTGGGTGAGAAGTATATATAAAGAGGCGTGGGCAAAAGCGAGAGTGAATGGTGAAGTGTCTGAGAAGTTTAGGATGAATGTGGGTGTAAGGGAAGGGTGCCCGCTAAACCCCCTCCTGTTCAATCTATACACAAGCGAGTTGGAGGCGGTGCTGAGGAGAGGACAGGTTGGAGGGGTCGTGGTCAGGAGAACCAAGGTGTGGATATTGGCATATGCGGATGACATAGTATTAGTAGCCAAGAGAGTGGAAGAGATGTTGGAAATAATGGAAAGGTACCTGGATAGGAGAGGGCTAGTGGTAAATGTGGAGAAGACTAAATGGATGATGTTTAGGAATAGGGCTAGAAGGGGTAGAGTGGAAGAGCTGAAATGGAAGGGAAGGATGATTGAGAGAGTGAATGTCTTTAAATATTTGGGCTTTTGGTTTGACAGTGGAGGAGGATTTAGGGTGCATGTGGAATGTATGCAAGCGAAAGCGAGAATGGCGTGGGGGATAGCGAGAAGGAAATTGGAGAGGTTGTGAGGCGGTAACCTCGTAATGGCGTGCAAGATCTGGGATGCGTGTGTAAAACCTTTTCTGTTTTATGGAGTGGAAGTGTGGGGATTGCGTGAGTGGGATGTGATAGAGAGGGGGCAAGGTTTGCTTCTGAATAGTCTGCTAGGTCTCGAAAGGTCGACATCGAGAGCAGTGCTGTTGCAGGAGACGAATCGTATGAGTATGTGGTAGGAGTCCTGTGTAAGGGTTGTGAAGTTTGAAGAGAGATTACAGGAATTGGGCGAGGAAAGACTGGTGCGGGAGGTATGGATGAGGTGTAAGAGTAGGACGGAGAGTGGTTGGAGAAAGGATAGTGTGCGGATTGCGTGAGTGGGATGTGATAGAGAAAGAGCAAGGTGTGCTCCTGAAGAGTCTGCTGGGTCTCGAAAGGTCGACACCGAGAGCAGTGCTGTTGCAGGAGACGAATCGTATGAGTATGTGGTGGGAGTCGTGTGTAAGGGTTGTGAAGTTTGAAGAAAGATTGCAGGAATTGGGTGAGGAAAGACTGGTGCGGGAGGTATGGATGAGGTGTAAGAGTAGGACGGAGAGTGGTTGGAGAAAGGATAGAGGAAGGATGTATGAAAGAGTGGGTATGTCTGAGGTGTGGGTAGAGGAGAAGCTGAGAGAAATAGGAACCCTAGGAACTGAGGTAAGAGAGAGATTGAGAGATATTGAGTGGCAAGAACGGCAGGTTAGAATGAATGAGAGCTCTTACAACCCTGGCTACGTAGAGTGGCAAGTGCGTGGGAAACTCCCGAGTTACTTAGCCAGGGGCGAGTGGAGCAGGGAGGATAAGGTATGCATGGCAAGAGCGAGGTGTGGGTCAGACGAAAGAGGGAGGAAAGTATGCGTGTGCGTTGTGTAGTAAGTGAGGCGACACATAGTGGCACCTTAGCGAAGAATGTGAGGGAATGAATGCAGAGTGGGTGGGAGACTGCAGAAAGCTGAATGAATGAAGAATTTATTAAAACTCATTTGAGTTTTAATAATAATATATAAATAAATGAGTAAGAATGGGATCTATTAAATATAAATAAATTGAAAATACTGTATTTATACGAAAACAACGTTCATCCATAACGCATTTCGGCGCAATAGAGAGTTTCCCTCCGAGAATTTTTCATCTCAATAAAATGTTATCGGCAGTAATTACGCCATCCGAACTGTAAATAAGCGAATTCTGTGCGCATCACGTACGTTCGAATTTCGATTAGAGCGACCGACCGATGTTATTTATTTTTAATTTCGCTTCATCGCAAGCAACCCACATATGTACACTCGGGGGACGGTGCACATGGAACCGCACCCCCCCCCCCCCCCCCCTTGAAAATATCGAACGTCTGCATTTGTGCCGCTTGCTCCTTGTATTTAAATATTAATAAGGTATAAAATTGAAATTTATCAAGGCAAGGTGAGCGGGAGTTGTAAAAGAGAATTCGGGGCTGTGTGTTGGCTGGCGCTCCTCCGACAGGAGCATGGAATATTCATGGCATCTGCAGAGGGGCATAAAGTATACAGTACAGCTCTCGGGGTGTATAAAACGAGAAACATGTATAACCGGGATGTTTTATGTGCGCCTCACTTACTTACTTGTAAATTAACATTAGCTGTTTTGGGACTGTTTTTTTTCCTGCTTTAATCAAATGATCATTTGCTTTGTAAATTGTTAGATATTTTACCAGAATTACTTACAATTTACTAGAGCTATATAAACAGTCTACGGTTGCTTCATATTTTGAGACAGAATAGTTGTGATTTCGTACTAGTATGAGACTAACATACATGGTATCCTAGCTGATTTATTCATAGTCCTGATATTTGCATAATATCTAAAAATATTACCATATATGCGTAATATACGGCACACGTGGGAACAATATATAAAACTATACCTATTTAACTACCTATCCTACCAGTTAAAATAAAAAATTATACAACCATAAAATATTAAAATATAAAATTCATTCCGGCACTACTGGATGCTAAAACAAATAAGCGTTTTCTAAATTTATCGAAGGAATGAAGAGTATATGAAACAAGAGTACAGGGGAAAAATTACAGGGGATGACGGTATACGGGAGGAAGCACAAAGAAAAGATATACCATGGGAAGGAATAAAAATATTGACACAGGACAGAAAAACATGGAAATAAAAATACAAATACAAAGGATAAAAGAAAGAAAAATGCCTACACCTTACGGTAGAAGACATATGATTAAATAAATAATTAAATTTATCTTTGACCATAATTTTTCAAATTGTATATTACTGTAGTCTATTTCATAGGCTAAATTTTATATTAAAAATTGGTTTAGAAAGCATATTTTTTGAGTGGAATCAGAAATGGCAACACGTTTAGGCGACCCTATTATCGTCATTCTTTCTGCTCTCTTGCGTATTTCAATCCAAAACCTGTCTTGCTATACACTGAGAAAAATGAATAAGAGCCGAACACTTTATGTAGAGCCGAGCCAAAATGTTCGGTAGGATAAAAGCCGAAATTTGAAGCCTTCGGCAGTGTCAGTGCCGAAATATTGTACTCGGTTGCTCTAGAGCCGAAACCGATGATTTCAAAAACATGAAAAAATTCTAACCACTGTAACCTAACAGTGGTTACGACATTTTTTATGTTTGTAAAATCACTAAAGTCATGCTTTAGCAACAATATGATTTTATTTAAACAAAAGTTTATCTTCACGTTAATCTGTAACGTATAAGTTTTAATGCATTAAAAATCGATATAACAAAAAAATATGCATTCCTGATGATATTATACAATATTTTTAATAAAACAAAGAAAAAATCGTTTTTTTTATTTATAATAACGAATTATATATATATATATATATATATATATATATATATATATATATATATATATAGACACAAATTCAATCCAATATTTACAATGTATTCATTTATTTCCATGAACCATAAAATTGTATGCGAGAAACTATATCTGCTAAACTTCTCTTGATATCACACAAAGAGTTTTATATTTTCTAGTTTAATTTCACCTGCAAACTTTTCTTGCAGCTATTTACACTCGTGTGCGCTTATATGAATTTAAAACGGGGGATTAATCAGCCGGGGTTCCGCGCTTTAATCCGCCGTGCGCGCTCATAATTTCAAATTAGACGTTCCTCTCGCTACCAGCACGGGGGCGGGCGGTCCCCGCTTAATGTAATCTGCGCGCGGAGTGCGGCGGCGGTACGCGCCCTGGATACCCCCTTAATTTTCTTTTCAAGAGGCGAAACAATGCGAGGAGATAAAGTGCCCCGGGATACAAATTAGGGAGGACTCGAGGGCCCGGAGCTATATGACCCTGTTGGGCGGGGGGGTCTTATTTTACGCGATGGGCTATTAATCGGGGAGCGCGCGGCGTTTGCACGATAAGTTCGCAAATATTTGCCCCGATTAGGTGGCGGACGAGATGGTGAGAATGAGGGGGGCGGGCGCCGAGTGCGTTTTCACTTCACGGAGACGTACATAAATTTTATTGTTTGAGAAGTGAGAGGTTTTATAGGGACAAGATAGTATCAAAAAGTAACGGTGATTCACAATATTTCAAACTAAAATGTATGGCATCAGATCATATAGATTTGAGAATCATTGGAGAAAAAAGTCCAGGAATACTGTTAATTATTATATTAGTCGATTAAAAATGTTTTAATAAAATGGAATCATTCTAAATGCAAAAATTACTGAAAAGCTTAAATTAAAATTAATAAAAAAATAAAAAGAATTATTTGAAAAATAATAATCATAATTAAAAAAGGATAAATAAAACGATTTTTTACTTTGTTTTTTATCACACTTCAGTTACACTTTGCAACTAGTTTCGTTTATCCTTTAAAATAAATTATCACAAAGTAGACGCCTTAACAATCCAATATATAATTAAAAAAGTTTACAAGTTAAAAACGAATTTAAACTGACACCCACGCATGCGGTCATCATGAATTTTTACTTTTATATTTTTACATCTAAATTTCTACTTCTATTTCTATTTCTAATACAAAAGTAATTAAATTATACAAATATAAATAAGTACAGTGAAAACTAAATGTAGTAGGTGTAACTTCACCCCAGTTGTATTTGTTTAGATATTATATTAATCATTCTAGTATTAATGTTAATTACTTTCCAAGCATAATATAGCTTTGCACAAGAAGAACAGCTTATAATCTTATATTACATTGAAGAGATTATAATCACAATAATTTGCTTTCGTAACGTAGGAATCTCTTGATACTCAGCCCGTTGTTTGCTGTATCCCGTTCATTCGGGGCAAACAAAGGTCGACATTTGATGCATAGAATGATTATAAAAGGGAAAAAATTCAATTAATGCGCATTATGAATCGGGGCCGCTCCATGCTTGCAGGCTGAATTTCCTTTGAAGCTCGTAACGAACGTAATTAGTTCGCTTTATATTCCTAATTAATTATGCGCAATTTATCAGATATTTAATATGGCGCGCTTTGTTTTCCTCTTCGTTATTAATATCCTTGACATCGCATCAGGTTCACGTTCACTAAGAACCACAACGACAAGAAAACGGAGTCGTTTCATCTACATTGTATCGATTGGAGTAAAAATAAGTTTAACAAATTTCTAAATTTCATCCACTAATTTAATATTGTATAATGAAAGATTTAGAAGTCATAGCAACCATATAGATTAAATTATTCGTCTTGCAGAATGTGTTAATTAATAGATGATATCATATTTTCACCACATTGTTTATAGAAGTTAGATTCGACAGGCTTATAAAGAAAATTGCAATTTACTTCGCGAATTAATCTGAAAACAAGCGTGCTGACGAACGCTCTTCAGCGGTTTTAGCATACTCATCTAAAATATCATCAAACTATATGAAATAATTTGTTGAGAGATAAAGACTAGATGAAGAATGTTGTTTCAATTGTTGGAACAGTTGAAGACCGTTGTGTTATTTCTTAAAACAGTTGACGAACGCTCTTCAACTGTTTTAGCGTACTCATCTAAAATAAAACCCATTCTTCACCTAGTATTTATCTCTCAAAATATTACTTCATATAGTTTGATCATATATTGAAGAGTTGTTGGGCTTTATTTTAGATGAGTAGGCTAAAACAGCTGAAGAGCGATCGTCAACTGTTTAAATAATTAACACAACGTTTTTCAACTGTTCCAACAATTGAAATAACATTCTTTATCTAGTTTTTATATCTCAAAATATGACTACATATAGTTTGATCATTTATTGAAGAGTTATTGGGTTTCATTTTAGATGAGTACACTAAAACAGCTGAAGAGCGATCGTCAACTGTTTTAATAATTAACACAACGTTCTTCAACTGTTCCAACAATTGAAACAACATTCTTGATCTAGTATGTAACTCTCAAAATATTACTTCATATAGTTTGATCATATATTGAAGATTTGTTGGGCTTTATTTATATTAAGAACGTTCTTCAACTGTTTTAGCATACTCATCTAAAATAAAGCCCAACAACTCTTCAATAAATGATCAAAGTATATGAAATAATATTTTGAGAGATAAATACTAAGTAAAGAATGTTGTTTCAATTGTTGAAACAGTTGAAGAATGTTGTGTTATTTGTTAAAACAGTTAACGAACGTCCTTCAGCTGTTTTAGTATACTCATCTAAAATAAAGCCCAACAACTCTTCAATAAATGATCAAACTATATAAAGTAATATTTTGAGAGATAAATACTAGGTGAAGAATGTTGTTTCAATTATATGAACAGTTGAAGAACGTTGTGTTCATTCTTAAAACAGTTGATGGACGCTCTTCAACTCTTTTAGTGTACTCATCTAAAATAAAACCCAACAACTCTTTAATAATTGATCAAACTATATGAAGTAATATTTTGTAAAATAAAGACTAGGTGAAGAATGTTGTTTCAATTATTAAAACAGTTGAAGAACGTTGTATTAATTGTTAAAACAGTTCACGAACGCTCTTCAACTGTGTTAGTGTACTCATCTAAAATAACACACAACAACTCTTCAATAAATGATCAAACTATATGAAGTAATATATTGAGAAATAAAGACTAGCTGAAGAATGTTGTTTCAAGTATCAAAACAGTTGAAGAACGTTGTGTTAATTGTTAAAACAGTTGACGAACGCTTTTCAAATGTTTTAGCGTACTCATCTATAATAAAGCCCAACAACTCTTCAATAAATGATCAAACTATATAAAGTAATATTTTGAGAGATAAATACTAGGTGAAGAATGTTGTTCCAACTGTTGGAACAGTTGAAGAACGTTGTGTTAATTGTTAAAACAGTTGACGAACGCTTTCCAGATGTTTTAGCGTACTCATCTAGAATAAAATCCCAAGAACTCTTCAATATATGATCAAACTATATAAAATAATATTTTGAGAGATAAATACTAAGTAAAAAATGTTGTTTCAATTGTTGGAACAGTTGAAGAATGTTGTGTTATTTCTTAAAAGAGTTAACGAACGTCTTTCAGCTGTTTTAGCATACTCATCTAAAATAAAGCCCAACAAATCTTCAATATATGATCAAACTATATGAAGTAATATTTTGAGAGTTACATACTAGATCAAGAATGTTGTTTCAATTGTTGGAACAGTTGAAGAACGTTGTGTTAATTGTTGAAACAGTTGACGAGCGCTCTTCAGCTGTTTTAGTGTACTCATCTAAAATAAAACCCAACAACTCTTCAATAAATGATCAAACTATATGAAGTAATATTTTGAGATATAAAAACTAGATAAAGAATGTTATTTCAATTGTTGGAACAGTTGAAAAACGTTGTGTTAATTATTTAAACAGTTGACGATCGCTCTTCAGATGTTTTAGCCTACTCATCTAAAATAAAGCCCAACAACTCTTCAATATATGATCAAACTATATGAAGTAATATTTTGAGAGATAAATACTAGGTGAAGAATGTTGTTTCAATTGTTGGAACAGTTGAAGAACGTTGTGTTAATGGTTAAAACAGTTAACGAACGCTCTTCAACTGTTTTAGCCTACCCATCTAAAATAAAACCCAACAACTCTTCAATAAATGATTAAACTATATGAAGTAATATTGTGAGAGATAGAAACTAGGTAACGAATGTTGTTTCAATTGTTTGAACAGTTGAAGACCGTTGTATTAATTGCTAAAACAGTTGACGATCGCTCTTTTTTGAGCAATTGAAGAGTGTGTTAATTGAACAAACCATTAACCTAATTATATTTGTTGTGAAATACACGAAGAAAGTTGTTTTAATGGTTAAAACTGTTTGAAGTGTATCGTCTTTGTCTCCTTGTGTCTTGTATGAATAGTTACAACGCTTTCAGTCGCCCAGACTGCAACCCCCGATGTTGTTCTTCTATTGATATTCTATGTAATGTCATTTCTCATTAATATAGAATATGTGACAACACAAAATTCAAATTATAGAAGCCATATCTTTGAAGGCAATGAAGATATCTCATTAGCGTTTTTGAAATTGAGTTCATAATACATTTTGGAACAACTGTAACAAAAAAAATATTCTAAAATTAGATAATGAGGAACCGTTTTCCTTGTCAGAAAAGACTGATAATAGAAATTTCAAATTTAATAAGCCATTTCTTTGAATGTAATGAAGATATATCATCAGGGTCTTTGTAATTTAGATCTTCATACATTTCTAGACAAGTATAACACAAGAAATTCTAAAATTGCATCATGATGAATCCTATTTTAAGCAGGAATGTGTGATAATACAAAATTTAACTTTTACAAGCCACATCATTGAAGATAAGGAAGATATCTCATTTGAGTTTTTAACATTGAGTTCCTAATATATCTTTGGACCAAAAAAATCTTAAATTTACATAATGCATAATGAAAAACCGTTGTCCGTAGCAGAAAAGAATGATAATATAAATTTGAAATTTAGTAAACCATATCTTTAAAGACAATGAAGATACCTCATTGGAGTCTTTATAAGTTAGTTTCCCATACATTTATAGACTAGAATAACACAAAAAGTTTTAAAATTGCATCATGATGAATAGATACTTTTGCAGGAATGTGTAATAAAACAAATTTAAACTTCAACAAGCCATATCTTTGAAGATAATAAAGATATCTCATTGCGGTCTTTATAATTGGGTTTTTCATACAAGTTCAAACAACAATAACAGAAAAGTCTTAAAATTGCTTTATGATGAATTTTTAGGTATATTTACAAGAATGTGTGATTATACATGTGTTACACTTCTTGATCAATTAGTCATCTAACTCATTGTATTGAGTTATGGCCAACATAAACCTCTCCTCATCCACTTCTTAACTCATTTAAGAAACCATGTCATATCATATGTCAGAATTTAAAACTTATTTAGTAGCTACTTTGGAAGAATAATAACGTTGCATTAGTGCTAATGAAGGTAAATCTACTTTTGGTGAAGGAACGCATCCTGAAAATTCGCGAGCAAACTTTTTCCTTTGTCCCCTACAACTAATTCGGTTTATTTCCGCCCGAAGTTCTGGCTGCCCGCCAGAGACCTGGCACGTACGCCCTCGTCTCCGCCGGCTGCGGCGGACGTAGGTGGCCGGTCGGGATTTTCTCGGGTGCTCGCATGAAATATTTAATAACGGGACGAAAGCCCGCTGGATGGGCGGCGGCAGTCGTGCAAATGTTTAATGAACATCCGGTGGCTGGGGGTGGGGGGCCCGCCCCCATACAAAGTAACAATGCAGGTAGAAACGAATTTCGTTAGCGGCGGTAATTAATTTCCCAACGACAACTGGAAAAGCGATTAAGCACATTTCCACAGAGAGAAAAGTCCCGGCGCGGGGGGGCTGTGCGGGCGGATGCACGCGCGCGGTGTATGTCCCAGTTAGGGCGTGGTGGCGGTCCCGGGAGCGGGGGCGTCAAACCGTCTCGCAGCAGCTGGTCGCCATGGCGACCGCTCCAGCCACCCGGGTAGATATTGATCTGCGGGGATCCCCCTTCCTCAACCCCAAAAAATTACATCAACTACAGTTTTAGCCTTCTTTTGCCCATATAATTTGCGAGATGTTATTCTTTTCTCCTTTGATGTCACCACCCTCGCCTCGCGTTTAGTTCTTGTATGTCACCGTTCAAACACTAAAATTGTAGTTTAAAACGCAAAGCGGGCTGCGAATTTAATTTCGCAAGCGCACCGCGTCGTGCCACCCCCCTCGGATGATGGATCGGCGCGTGTCATCCCCTTTAGGTGGATTTATCGGATAAGCTGTAGCGTCTTGTAATCAGGACCGCGCTCGTGCAAATTACGTCTAAATAAATGCTAGGAACACAACTTCCCCAATATCCTCGTTAATTCCCCATCCGGGGGGCGGCGAAAGTGCCGCCATTATGTAATATATAAAAATGCAATTTGTCCGCACCGCCGAAAGCGTAGTAGCATCGTAGTCGCCGGCAATTTATTTTTTCTGCACAACTGAATTTGTTTTCTTCTGCATACTCCGCTCCTCTAATTACGCGATCCCCGTTTTTTTTTACTGCTCCATGTCCCTTTGAGGTATTTGCCTGTGCCACTAAATGAAACTTGCTCGAGCGAACTCTGGGGTTTACGATGCGGCCGTTTGGACAAACGATTTCATTCTTCGAGAAGCGTTGATGTCTTCAGTGTCGAATTTTATTTTGTAATAAACTTCCAACGCAAACAAAACTCAACAATAGATTAACCGCGGGTTCGGTTCTGTGAAGTTTAGCAAATATTCATATTTACTTACATGAAACTGTTTTGGCTATATTATTTAGTCTTTTCTGTCGTTAGTTAATCAAACATAATCAATTGCTAGTCGCAATTTTAAAATTCTATTTTTTTGGCGTATTTTCAAAGAGTTAAGATTTTATTTTATGAAATAATTTTTAAAATCTTTATTTTTATCACTTGAATTTTAATAAAAATCGATACAAACTACTCTAATAATTGGGGTAACTTTTAATAAATTTAAATTTAATACGGGTTTTCAAAGTATATAATAATACTAATACCGAAATTCCAAAATATATTTGTTCAAAAAATACAATATAAATTTTATGACTACAAACGCTCAGTAAAACTTTTAGATTTTTGGCTTGACTCTAAACTCACTTGATGTGCTCATGGACAAGATATTCACAATAGCTTCTTATATCTTAGCTGAACGTGGCAATTCCAGATACTTGAAAACAGCCCAGCATATGTTACAATTCTCACTATTAAATATAAATATTATTGTACTTTAAATGTATGAATATTATATTTAAGTTTTGGCATGTAATTAAATAAAATAACTAGCTGATTAACTATATTATTTTCAGACGGCATTGTCATTCGAAACATAGGAGTTAAGAGAATCATATTGAAGTGGTGATATTGAGTTTCAGGAAGAGAAACAAGTGGTAGCATTGAAACACAATACACGCTATTATAGCACGCTTCCGAATTAATTCCGTTCAATACTATTGTCAAAATATCGGATATATTTTATACAATACAATATTTGAGAGTGCGAATGACACTCATAATATGGCCTAAAGAATTATAAATCCATAAAGATTGATTTCAGAATAGTAATATTCATAATTAAATATTACAGTACCCAGCAAACACAGAACTATTGGCCGACAGTTGGTAAAATGTATGATTGTTGGAATGGAATCAGGTATATGTCTGTAACCGATTGTTTGCCGATGGTTTTGCGGTTTTACTTTCCGAGTTTGCCTGAATTATACAATCTTATTTCTTTCCGCATGATACATTACTTTTGATGTCTGTCTTAAATGTATGTAAATTCAAATTAAAAGTAAAATTTGGAAGCAAAAGAGATTAAACTTAAAATTATTTACAAGAAAATTTGCAAAATTATGAACTAACAGCATATGACATTTAATTTTCGTCCTTCTATTATGAATCGCCCTGTATATATTTGTTTTATATTATATTGTTCTAAATTCAATTTATGAGTAAATACCAAACTAAATGATCCTATGAGAATGAAAGTGGTTTAAGTCACATTTAAATTATTTTGAAAACGAGAAGATTTTGCGTGAGAGACACAATATTGATAAAATGGATTTACTAGCAACTTTCAGATTTTTTAAAAACAACAACAAAAATTAGAGTAGTAAATACGAATCTTGAATGTCAAAAATTCAGATTCATCATTAAATGATATTTGAAACAAGTTTAAACTTGTTTAATTTCTCACATTAATAACCGCATTAAAATGAATTTACTAGCAATATTCAATAATTTTTTTAAAAACAATTAGTAAACGTAGGGCTGTAACTATGAAACTTGACGTGGTAACAAAGTGTGATTTGAAAATTTAAATTCACCATCCAATTATCGTTGAAACAAGTCTAAACAGGTCTTTAATTTCCTACATTAGTAACGACAGAAAAATGAATATACTTGCAACTGTGAGATTTGTTAAAAACAAAACACAAAGGTAGACTGTAACTATAAAACTTGTCGCGGTAAAAAATATGGTTTTAAAATTTAATCTCTGGATTAAAATTACTTTGAGGCAAGTATACACTCGTAAATACGAAACTTAATGTGAATGTCGTTTGAAAATTCAGATCATTCATCAAATTTTCTTTGAAACAACTCTAAACTTGTTTAATTTCTCATATTAATAATTAAATTCATCATTTATCATTAAATTTTCTTTGAAACAAGTCTAAACTTGTTTAATTATCATATTAATAACAGCATTAAAATGAATTTACTAGCAACCTTCAATTATTTTTTTAAAAACAATTAGTAAACGTAATGCTGTAACTATGAAACTTGAAGTGGTAACAAAGTGCGGTTTGAAAATTGAGATTCACCATTCATTCAATTATCTTTGAAACAAGTCTAAACAGGTCTTTAATTTCCTATATTAGTAACGACAAAAAAATTAATATACTTGCAACTGTGAGATTTGTTAAAAACAAAACACAAAGGTAACTATAAAACTTCTCGCGGTGAAAAATTATGGTTTCAAAATTTAATCTCTGGATTAAAATTACTTTGAGGCAAGTATAAACTCGTTAAATTTATCTAGTAGTACGAAACTTGACGTGAATGTCGTTTAAAAATTCAGATTCATCATTAAATTATCTTTGAAACAAATCTAAACTTGTTTAATTTCTCACATTAATATCAGCATTAAAATGAATTTACTAGCATTCAATTTTTGTTTTTAAACAAGTAAACGTAGGGCTGTAATTACGAAACTTGACGTGGTTTAGAAAATTTATATTCACCATTCAATTATCATTGAAACAAGTTTAACAGGTCTTTAATTTCCTACATTAGTAACGACAGAAAAATTAAAATAATTTCAACTGTCATATTTGTTAAAAACAAAACATAAAGGTAGACTGTAACTACAAAACTTGTCGCCGTAAAAAAAAATATAGTTTCAAAATTTAATCTCTGGATTAAAATTAAATATTACAGTACCCAGCAGTCTACAAAGGTAGACTGTAACTACAAAACTTGTCGCCGTAAAAAAATATAGTTTCAAAATTTAATCTCTGGATTAAAATTAAATATTACAGTACCCAGCAGTCTACAAAGGTAGACTGTAACTACAAAACTTGTCGCCGTAAAAAAATATAGTTTCAAAATTTAATCTCTGTATTAAAATTAAATATTACAGTACCCAGCAGTCTAAAAAGGTAGATTGTAACTACAAAACTTGTCGCGATACAAAATTATGGTATCAGAATTTAATCTCTGGATTAAAATTACTTTGAGGCAAGTATATACTCGTTAAATGTATCGAGTAGTAAATACGAAACTTGACGTGAATGTCGTTTAAAAATGCAGATTCTTCATTAAATTATCTTTGAAACAAATCTAAATTGAAACAAGTTTAACAGGTCTTTAATTTCCTACATTAGTAACGACAGAAAAATGAAAATATTTTCAACTATCAGATTTGTATCGAGTAACGTAATATTTGAGATAAGATTTGAGATAAGTCTAAACTTGGTTAGTTTTTCACATTAGTAACGACAGAAGATATAGATTTACTTGGTAACTGTTAGATTTGTTTAAAAACGTAATTAAAAAATCTGGTTTGAAAATTTAAATTTTCGCATTAAATTTAATTTCTGACAAGTATAAACAATTTCTCGCGATAGAACGATAGAAAAGGGAAATGTCATTTTTTTAAACAAATCTTAAAGTGCGGCTGTAACTCGAAAACCAGACATGACAAAGAATTGCGGTTTAAAAATTCAGTTTCCCCAGAAAATTACCTTTGAAACTAGTATAAACTTGTTGAATTTCTTTCGGTTTTCCCATTAAATTATATTTGAAACAAGTTTATTCAAAGTCTCACATCAGTAACGACAGAAAAATGTATATCCTCGCAACTGTCTGATTTGTTTAATAATAAAACACAAAGGAAAGCTGTAACTTGAAAACTTGACGTGATAAAAATGGGGGGTATGAAAATTCAATTTCCGCATTAAATTTATTTTGATAAAAATCTAAGCTCATTGAATTTTTTGTGATAGTAAGATAGAAAAACGGTTTTATATACAACTATCGGATTTTGTTTTAAGCAAACCATAAAGTGTGGATGTAGCTAGAAAACCAGATAAAAAAATCTGGTTAGAAAATTAAATTTTCACAATAAATTTAATTTCAGACAAGTATAAACTTGTTCAATGTTTCGCGATATAACGGAAATGTCATATTTTTAAACAAAACTTAAAGTGCGGCTGTAACTAGAAAACCAGACATGACAAAGAATTGTGGTTTAAAAATTCAGTTTCCCTAGAAAATTATATTTGAAACTGGTATAAACTTGTTGAATTTCTTGCATTGGTAACGTCAGAAAAATAGATATATACTTGCAACTATCAGATTTATTTAAAAGAAAACACAAAGGCTGTAACTACAAAACTTGATGAACGTGATGCAAAATAGGGTTATGAAAATTCAGTTTCCACATTAAATTACTTTGAATTAAGTCTAAACTCGTTTAATTTCTCGCGATAGTAACGACAGAGAAACGAATTTATTTGCAACTGTCATTTTTTTAACAAAATAAAAAGTGGCTGTGTCTAGATAACCTGACATAACTAAGAATTGCGGTTTGAAAATTCAGTTTTCTCAGTAAATTATCTTTAAAGCAAGTCTAAACTTGTACAATTTCTCGCGATATTAACGACAGAAACACGGATTTATTTGCAACTGTCGGATTTTTTAATACAAAACACAAAGTGTGGTTGTATCTAGAAAACCTGCCCCGACAAATAATTGCGGTTTAAAAATTCAGATTCTCTAATAAATTCGAAACTTGTTCAATTTCTAGCATTAGTAATGACAGAAAAATGTCTAGCAGATTTATTTAAAACAAAACTCAAAGGAAGGCTATAACAATATAATATATACAAAACTTGACGTGATAAAAAAGTATGAAAAATAAATTTTCCTATGAAATTAAATTCATTCGATTTCTCGCGATAGTAACGACAGAAAAACGGATTTACTTTGTCCGATTATTTAGATACAAACACAACGTGCGGCTGTGAGTACAAAACCAGCCATTGCAAAGAATTTCGAATTCAGTTTCCTCAATAAATTATGTTTTGAACAATTTTAAACTTAACTAATTTGTCGCATTAGTAACGAAAGAAAAATGAATATACTTGCAACTGTCAGATATTTTTCAAAACTAACGACCAAGGAAGGCTGTAATTTAAAAAAAACGCGATGAAAAAGTAGGGTACAAAATTCAGTTTCTGCATTAAATTTAATTTGAGACAAGTCTAAAGTTATCGCGATATTAATGACAGAAAAATGGATTGCGGTTTAAAAATTCAGTTTCCCCAGAAAATTATCTTTGAAACTAGTATAAAGTTGTTGAATTTCTTGCATTAGTAACGTCAGAAAAATAGATATAGATATACTTGCAACTGTCAGATTTCTTTAAAACATAACACAAAATTTGATGTGATGCAAAATAGCGTTATGAACATTCAGTTTCCACATTAAATTACTTAAAGTCGTTTTAGACAAGACAATTTCTTGACTCAAAAGTTAATCAAGATGCCAGACAATCATACAGTAAATTATTTGAAATATTGAATTTGAATGGTAGATCGAATGGAAAAATATAAAGCTTTCGATTTGTCAAGGACAAATTGTATGGGAGGAGGATATATGAATTCATTTCTTGAACAACTTTTGAGCTAAGAAATTGTTTTGTCTAAAACGACCTTCAGAATCAAATCTTGTTTACTTTCACGCGGTAGTAACGACAGAGAAACGAATTTATTTGCACTGTCGAATTTTTGTTTAACAAAACAAAGTGTGGCTGAAGCTTGAAAACCTGCAATGGCTAAGATTTGGGGTTTGAAAATAAATTTAGTTTCCTTAGTAAATTATCTTTGAAGCAAGTCTAAACTTGTTCAATTTCCCCCTTTAGTAACGACAGAAAAATGGCCATACTTGCAACCGTCAGATTTCTTTAAAATCAAACACAGTGGAAGGCTGTATCTACAAAACTTGACGGGGCAAAAATGTGGGGTATATAAACCAAGTTTTCACATTAAATTTACTTTGATAAAACTCTAAATTCGTTGAATTGTTCGGGATTTAACGACCCAAAAACGAATTTTATTAACCGTCGGATTTTTTTTATAACAATACACAAAGTGTGGTCGTTAGGTCTACAAAACCTGCACGGTAAATTATTGTTTCTCCAATAAATTATCTTTGAGGCAAGTCTAAACTTCTTCGATTTCTCGCATTAGTAACGATAGAAGAATGGATATACTTCCAACTGTCAGATTTCTTTAAAAACAAAGCACAGAGGAAGGCTGTAACTACAAAACTTGACGTGATAAAAAATGCAGGTATGTTAATTCAATTTCCGCATTAAATTTAAATTGAGACAAGTCTAAACTCGTTCAATTCCTCGCGATAGTAACAACAGAAAAACGGATTTATTTGCAACTGTCGGATTTTTTGCTAAACAAACCATAGTGTGGCTGTAAGTAGAAAACCTGACCTAACAAAGAATTGCGGTTTCAAAATTCATTACGTCCAGTAATTTTTTCTTTGAAGCAAGTTTAAACTTGTTCAATTTCTCGCATTAGTAACGATAGAAGAATGGATATACTTCCAACTGTCAGATTTCTTTAAAAACAAAGCACAGAGGAAGGCTGTAACTACAAAACTTGACGTGATAAAAAATGCAGGTATGTTAATTCAATTTCCGCATTAAATTTAAATTGAGACAAGTCTAAACTCGTTCAATTCCTCGCGATAGTAACGACAGAAAAACGGATTTATTTGCAACTGTCGGATTTTTTTCTAAACAAAACATAAAGTGTGGCTGTCAGTAGAAAACCTGACCTAACAAAGAATTGCGGTTTCAAAATTCATTACGTCCAGTAAATTTTTCTTTGAAGCAAGTTTAAACTTGTTCAATTTCTCGCATTAGTAACGATAGAAGAATAGATATACTTCCAACTGTCAGATTTCTTTAAAAACAAAGCACAGAGGAAGGCTGTAACTACAAAACTTGACGTGATAAAAAATGCAGGTATGTTAATTCAATTTCCGCATTAAATTTAAATTGAGACAAGTCTAAACTCGTTCAATTCCTCGCGATAGTAACAACAGAAAAACGGATTTATTTGCAACTGTCGGATTTTTTGCTAAACAACACAGTGTGGCTGTAAGTAGAAAATCTGACCTAACAAAGAATTGCGGTTTCAAAATTCATTACGTCCAGTAAATTTTTCTTTGAAGCAAGTTTAAACTTGTTCAATTTCTCGCATTAGTAACGATAGAAGAATGGATATACTTCCAACTGTCAGATTTCTTTAAAAACAAAGCACAGAGGAAGGCTGTAACTACAAAACTTGACGTGATACAAAATGCAGGTATGTTAATTCAATTTCCGAATTAAATTTAAATTGAGACAAGTCTAAACTCGTTCAATTCCTCGCGATAGTAACAACAGAAAAACGGATTTATTTGCAACTGTCGGAATTTTTTTAAACAAAACATAAAGTATGGCTGCAAGTAGAAAGCCTGACCTAACAAAGAATTGCGGTTTCAAAATCCATTACGTCCAGTAAATTTTTCTTTGAAGCAAGTTTAAACTTGTATTTGTATTTGTATTTGTATTTGCAACTGTCGGAATTTTTTTAAACAAAACATAAAGTGTGGCTGTAAGTAGAAAGCCTGACCTAACAAAGAATTGCGGTTTCAAAATCCATTACGTCCAGAAAATTTTTCTTTGAAGCAAGTTTAAACTTGTTCAATTTCTCGCAACAAATAACGAGAGAAAAATAGATATACTTGCAACGGTCAGATTTCTTTAAAAAACAAAACACATGTAACTGCAAAGCTTGACGTGATAAAAATTGTGGTATGAAAATACAATTTCCGTATTACATTTTCTTTGAGATAAATATATAATTTCTAGTGATAATAACCATATATTAATTCAATTTCCGCATTAAATTTAAATCGAGACAACTCTAAACTCGTTCAATTATTTGAGATAAATATATAATTTCTCGTGATAGTAACCATAGAAAAATTATTTGCATCAGTTGAATTATTTTGAAACAAAACAAAAATATTGTAGCTAGAAAACCTGACTGACGTAGCAAAGAATTCCGGATTGAGAATTTAGTTTCTCCATTAAATTATTAAAATATAATTTAGTGGAGAAACTAAATTCTCAATCCGGAATTCTTTGCTACGTCAGTCAGGTTTTTTAGCTACAGTATTAAACTAGTTCTATTTCTCGCATTACTAACGACAGAATAATGGCCATACTTCCAACTGTCAGCTTTAAAAAAAAAATACATAGGAAGTTTGTAACTACAAAACTTAATGTGATAGAAAAATCTAGTAATTTAATTTCGGGATTAAATTTACTTTGAGACAAGTCTTCGTCAACTCATTCATTTACCACTATTAATAGCCATGTCAGATGGCTATTAATAGTGGCAAATGAAATTTATAGCGGTCTTCGTCAACTCATTAAATTTCTCGAGATAGTAACGATAATAAAACTGATTTATTTATGATTTATCGTTACTATCTCGATAATTTAGTGGAGAAACTAAATTCTCAGGTTTTATAGCTAAAATATTTTTGTTTTGTTTCAAAATAATTCGACTTAATTTTTTCTATGGTTACTATCACGACAAATTATATATTTATCTCAAAGAATTGAACGAGTTTAGATTTGTCTCGATTTAAATTTAATGCGGAAATTGAATTAACATATGGTTACTATCAATAGAAATTATATATTTATCTCAAAGAAAATGTAATACGGAAATTGTATTTTCATACCACAATTTTTATCACGTCAAGCTTTGCAGTTACATGTGTTTTGTTTTTTAAAGAAATAAATGATAATTTTCTGGGAAAACTGAAATTTCCAAAACGCAATTATTTGCCACATCAAATTAGCTACCTACAGCCACATAAGTGTTCTGTTTTTAAAAAATCTGACATTCTTTAAAACAGAGCACAAATGTGGCTGTAGGTAGATAATTTGATATGGCAAATATAATTGCGGTTGAAAAAATCAGTTTTCCTAATACATTATAATTGAAGCAAGTCTAAACTTGTTCAATTTATTGCCATAGTAACCACATAAAAATGAATATACTTGCAACTGTCTATTTGTTTTAACACAAATCACAAAGGCTGTAACTTAATTTCAAAATTTGACGTGATAAAAATGTGGGGTATAAAAATTCAGTTTCCACATTAAATTTACTTTAAGACAAGTGTAAACGCGTACAATTTTTCGCGATTTATTTGCAATATTTATAAACAAATTTTATTTAAACAGTAAATGCAACTGTAGATATTAAACTTAACGTGGTAATGAATTGCGGTTTGAATATTTAGTTTCACCATTAAATTTACAAGTCTAAACCTGTTTAATTTGTCAAATCAGTAATGAAAGAAGAACGTATTTAGTAGCAAAACTATCTTTCTATGATTGAATTCCATAAAAATTTCACCCTTCGGTGGGATTCGAACCCACGTTCGGCCTCGATAGCCGGAGACGTAGATTCAAGTCCCACTGGAGGTTGAAATTTTTAGGGAATTCAATTATAGAAAGATAGTGTTTATAATTTCTACCAATTACACACATGATAAACATATTAGCTAGCACAGTGCAGTAATTTACAAATACCGAAATACCGTTATTTAGGCATGAAGAGTTATTATTATTATGAAATAATATATATATATATATATATATATATATATATATATATATATATAGATATAGATATAGATATAGATATATATATATATATATATATATAGATATAGATATAGATATATAAAACTAAGTAATATGTTATGCTTTGTCAATTGCGCGTATTAAATTTCGTGAAACCGATTACATCTCGCGTTGCCTCACCGTGCAGTAAACTCCCTGCAAATATTTTTGTGCGCCGTTTAAAGTCAGGCATCGCTCAATGATTTCCATTGTCTGTGATAGCTCGGGCCTTTGTTTTATCCCCCGTTTGGAGTGGCATTCGCTCGCAGCCGGGTGAGTTTAACGCGGCCGGTTAGCGAGAAAAAAAATCACCTCCGCAGGTGGAGCCGCCGGGCAAGACGAAAAAAGGTGGCATAATCAGATTTGGGCCGGAAGCCCCCATTATGTAAGTAACGTCTTAAGCTAATATAGTACGGTTGCCAGGGCAACCGGATCGATGATGTTCACCCCTGCCTGATGCTGCTATCCCGGGTAACCAGGTGACTCCCGGTTATGCAATTCGCGCGTTTACGACGGCTTTCCTTTCAAACTACAATATAACATACGCGCGCCCGGCCTCGCCCATTTCTCTCCGAATACTTTTGCGGACGTGCGTCGCATCTTATATGAGAAACTGCGGGGTGAAATTAAAATCTCCCGGCAGCGCTACACTTGCAGTACCCCCACGTGCAACCACTTCACGGGGGATGCCCCTCGTTCATCATTTCATTACGGATTTTCGGTGGTCCCTCTTTTATATGAAACGCGGGGGGGTTGCACTCTTAATGGCTCCTTTCATTCAACCTCCGGACCTGCAACTTTTTCCTTAAATTGGCTGATGTTAATAATGCACTCATTAATGTTTCTTTTCTAATGAAAGCGCGTTTTAATATTTAATTTTCTTCCCCCGGCGGGGTGCTCTTCATAAATTTCAATTTCGCCATAAAAAGCAATTTATAATTTAATTGCTCAATTATATTCTGCAAGGTTCTAATTAATCAATTAAGGGTAAATGCAATGTTGTGCGAGAGCACGGGGCGTAAACTGGGTGGGCGGTATTAAATACAGATCCATCAATCAATTACGTTCTGGGAATGTAAAAGGTCGTTTGTACTGCGGTTGACAGGCTTTCTCTAGCTGAAAAGATTGCAAATGTTACTTAGCAAATTTAGTCGTCAATCTTATTTTAGGTTTTCAAGAATTGATGGTGAAATAAAATTGACGTAGAAAATGTGCGTTCATGGGTGTTTGGACATATTTTTTTAATTTTAAGTTTTCAAAAATGAATGGTGAAATAAAATAGGCACATTGAAAATATGCGTTCATGGGTGTTTGGACATAATTTTTTTATATTTTAGGTTTTCAAGAATTAACGGTGAAATAAAATTGACGTAGAAAATGTGCGTTCATGGGTGTTTGGACATATTTTTTTAATTTTAAGTTTTCAAAAATGAATGGTGAAATAAAATAGGCACATTGAAAATATGCGTTCATGGGTGTTTGGACATAATTTTTTTATATTTTAGGTTTTCAAGAATTAACGGTGAAATAAAATTGACGTAGAAAATGTGCGTTCATGGGTGTTTGGACATATTTTTTTAATTTTAGGTTTTCAAGAATTAATGGTGAAATAAAATTGGCACATTGAAAATATGCGTTTATGGGTGTTTGGACATATTTTTTTTATATTTTAGGTTTTCAAGAATTAACGGTGAAATAAAATTGACGTAGAAAATGTGCGTTCATGGGTGTTTGGACATAATTTTATTATATTTTAGGTTTTCAAAAATTAATGGTGAAATAAAATTGGCACATGGATAATATGCGGTCATGGGTGTGAGAATTAACGGTGAAATAAAATTGACGTAGAAAATGTGCGTTCATGGGCTATTCGTGGAATAAGTTTCAGATTTTAAAGCCAATATCTCAAACTTATTCCACGAATAGCCTTATTCGCCAGTTAAATGTCAATTGTAGAACCGGTCCTTATTTAACTAACCATAATTAGTCATATTTATCTCTTCTAACCAATATACTTCCCTAGATGTACTAATACATGTTTAAAGAGATAAAATATAAAATTTATAAAATCCCTAACGCTCCGAAATATCGCTGTAATTAATTGCATTACCTTCAGATATACCGCTTGTTGGGATTCCAAATTAATTTTTACGGCTTTACTTGATTGCTCGATTGATTGATTAATTTTAAATAACAGAAAGTTGCTGGGAGCTCATCTGCAGACTGCACCTACTCCATTTGCATGGGACATTTGTGCATCTCCCAGTTAGCATTCGAGCTGTCACTCCTCCATCCATCCCACAGTTGTAAAAACTGCAGAATGTCCTTCAACCCTTAAATGCATGATTTATTTAAATTGATATTAACCCTCCAATACCCAAGTTTATTATAGTCGCAAAAAAATGTTCCTCGTATATGTATGAATGAATCTGTATTCACATATTATTGGCTTGTCACTTAGTACACCTTATAAAGGTATGCCCGCCTTGAGAAGTTGGGTATAGACATTTTTTAAATATTTAAATGCATCGTTATATGCGATTAAGCCTGGTCCGCCTTGAGACGGAGTTGGACATTAGACGGCTAAATAATAGGTACCGCCAATCGGCTACTTGCTACAAAACATAAGAATCGCCATTTATTAGGGAAATCATGAATCATCTGCATACAGATAACTACAGAATTTTACGTTTTCGACCACTTTCACGCCACTCCTGGCGTATGTGTCTTTTTCTCTGCCTATAGTGCTGGTACTACAGGTGGACGACCTACAGTTTAGCGTGGATTCCGAACCACTGGAGTATGTTTTAGATGGAATATCATCATTCCGGACCAGAGAAATGTGTTAGCCACGAAACCCCATGCTGGCCAAGCATGTTGGGGAATGGGGCGCGCGTGCAAGCTGAAAAGTATTTCGTTTTGTGAGATTTGAACTCACGATCTTCAGCGCAGCAATCCGATGCCCTACCACTGCGCTACGCTCCCCCCTACAGGCTACTACATAATTACTTTTTTTTGAATAATTTTTCTAATTAGGCAGACAATATTTTTAAAGGTAATGTTGCAGTTCTACAACAAAATGCATTTAAGGGTTAAATAATAGATGACGCTTTGCGTGCTTTGACTGGGGGTGTCAGCCATAAGCCCATTCATTCGGAGATGTATGCGGGCTTTACTTATATCTACAATAATTTCGATTAGATCCATAAAATAAGTATCGGTGTTGCAATGTAAACCAAAGCTGATTGGATGCTGTTTTATATAAATAAAATAATCAATAACATGCAATTCAATTAATACATCACCGATACCGGGAAAATAATTAATTAATAACGAATTATTACCTGGAAAATATGGTTGGGACAACAAAGGATGCTCGTCCTGTAGCCAGTCGGATTAACTCGTCGATTTAATTGGCATCATACATATATATTCAAATATGCGAGCTCTGAAAATGATTCGTCATGTATGTATATTTGTCTGGTTTTATCAAAACAAACAGCGTCGGGGGGTGCTTTGATAGAGAAATCATCCCCGCGGGGCTGTATGTAATAAAATTTTATATTAAAAACGGGAATACACATGGAAACGGATCCCCTGTCTCGCGTCCATCCATTATCATTGGGATAATTGACAGAGCATTGCGACCCCACGCATTATCCAGTGTTTGGACGGTTCGTCCGTGTTTAGGGTCATGGCGATCACGAAATTGGTGGAGTGACCGGTGGTCGATAGGACGCCGCGACGCTCCGAGGTTTTGTAGACGGGGCAGAGGTAGGTCTCGCGAGCCACCAGCTCGGATCTTTTCACCAGTTTGAGCCAAATCTGGAAAGTTACATATTTAATGTGGATGTTTTTATTAGTTATGGGTACGTTACGAAAGGCATGGAGTCGAATAAAACTTTTGGAAATGATTCGTCTAGGGCCATTTTTTCCATGTTCCAGCGAGCGCCGTCCAGAAAGAGGCCGTACACGTAGACGCCATCAACAGGGGCTTTCGGTAGATTCTTATCTGACATCACCTAATATACATTAGAATGTAATTACACATAAAATAATCATTATCATGCTAAAAGACACGATTTTATTAGTTGTCGTCACTAATTGGCACTATTCAATGATTTACAGGGTAGATTTAGAATATGTAGACTTGGGGGTCTATTCTGTAACTTGTAACATATTTCTGAATTATTTATCAAATTAAAAGACAAGGTTAAACTCTTGTATGAAGATGTAATTCGGCAAGCCTATCGCAAGACCATAAGGTGAACATTATTTTACAAACATAGAAAATTATTATGCCTTAAAGGCAAATTCTGGGGGTCTATTCTGTAACTTCAGAGGTTCTGGTAAATGATCAGATCTGTCTGTTACCTATGGCAAGCAAATCTTCTTCTTTAGATGCATACTCCATTACTGAAGGTTGGCAACAATCATGGCAAATTCCGCACGCGGTCTTGTGATGCTCTGAACAATGAGTGGGAGTCCAGATTTGTCCAGTCCCTTATGTTCTTTAACCAGGAGCATTTCCTTCGTCCTGGACCACGGCGACTCTCTATCTTGCCCTCCATTATTAATTTTAGCAGGCTATATGTTGTACTTCTGAAGATATGTCTTAGGTACGCTGTCTTATGTTTCTTCACAGTAGCCAATAGCTTTCGGTCTCTGTCCTTCGTCCTGGACCACGACAACTCTCTATCTTGCCCTCCATTATTAATTTTAGCAGGTTATATTTTGTACTTCTGAAGATATGTCCTAGGTACGCTGTCTTACGTTTCTTCACAGTAGCCAATAGCTTTCTGTCTCTGTCCATGCGTCTAAGAACCTTATTATTCGTGATATGCTCCACCCAAGATATTATCTGCATTCTTCGAAAGATCCACATCTCAAACGCTTCTATTCTGTTAATAGTATTAATCTTCAACGTACAAGCCTCAACACCATACAACAGTACCGAGGGAATGTAGCACTTAACGAACCGGTATCTTAGTTTCAGGTTTAGGCTTCTCTCGCAACATACTTTTCGCAGCTTAAGGAACGTCGTTCCTGCTATTTCGATGCATGTTCTTATTTACAGATCTGGACCCAGGTCTTCCAGCTGCCTAAGTATTTAAATTTAGCTCTATTTGCTTATTGTATACTTGCAAATTGACTTGGATATCTGGTGTTCTACTGATAGCCATTGTTTTCGTTTTGGCCATATTTAATTTTAGCCCAAGCGCATCAACTTTTGCTATTATTTGGTTGTCAAACGTTGTAGGCCAGCTGCGCTGTCTGAAATAATAGCCGTATCGTCAGCGTACCTGATGTTGTTCAATAATTCACTATTGATCTTGATTCCATCTGTAGCGCTTTCTAAGGCTTTCAGGAATATTTGCACCGAGTAGATATTGAACAACAATGGTGATAGTACACAGCCCTGACGTACTCCACGTTTAATAGGAATATGGCTGGTCGTATCGTCCTCGAGTCTTACTTGTAGCAGTCTGGTGTTCGTACAATTTTTTTATGAAGGAGATATCTTTTTGTTGGAGGCCTTTGGTCATCAGAATGTTAATTAGGACGTCGTGTTTTAAACAGTCAAATGCCTTTACATAATCAATAAAACAGATGTACACGTTCTTTCTTTGGTCTCCACATTTTTGCATGAGAACTGACAGCCCAAACAACGCTTCTCTTGTTCCCAGTCCATCTCTAAAACCGAGCTGTTCCTTGCTTAGGTCTTTTTCGCATTTCTTACGTATTCTATTATGTAGGATTTTTAGGAATACTTTTTATACTTGGCTCATCAAGCTTATCAGTCGGAATTGATCGCACTTGTTTGGGTTTGATTTCTTTGGTAGGGCAATGAATACTGGTTTTAGACAGTCTTGCGGTATGTTTGCGGATTCATATATTTTGTTAAAGAAGTTTACAAGAATGTCGGTATTTTCTTCTTATATAGCTTTAGGATTTCTATGTACATGTCGTCTGGTGCTGCAGCTTTACCTGATTTAGTGGATTTTATAGCTTTAATAACTTCTGATTTCATGATGTTCGGGCCAGTGTCTTGAACATTATTATTATTGATTTACATAATGCTTAAAAATGTCACTCTCCGGTGGGACACGAACCCACGTCTCCGGAAATCTAGGCCGTTATTATTATAATTATTAAAAACTTCTATGTTTATCGGGCTATCAGTCGTGAGACTTTTCCGCCGGTTAAGGGAGAAGCTCAGAGGAGTTTAATCATCCGGTATTTACCTTAACTTCACAGAAAAACTATAATTATTATTGTATCATGGAAAATCTTTAGGGTTTCTCATCATAATATATAATTATGATTATATTAGAAAAAAAATTACATTATATTTCTCAACGAACTTACCTCGTAATCAAAAGTTAGTAAATCAATGGGAATAGTGTATTTCCGGGCGAAATTCTGCTGCACTCCCGTGAGAAAAGCCTGAGCGAAGAAAAAGCCTGAAACCCAGAAAGTTTCGGGCGGTCCCCGCTCGTACCATAACTGCGAACAATAAAATTCATTCGTTTACAGTTGCCGCCGCCGCTTTTCGTCCAACACTCGTCGCCGTCCCCCGTGCACAAAGCGTGCACAGCCCATAAATCTCAGTTAAGCAAACAAAGTCGCCTGTTGTTTTTTATTTGTACGCTCCTCTGTCCAAATCGCGCGCGCTAAACTGGAAAAAGTTCTGCAAAGCGTGAAAGATTACAGACCTGCAGGAAGGCGAGTCGCGCGAGAAAATCGTTAACATAACTCCCCAGCGGCTTCAGCGAGGGGTACGACTTGCCGGCCCACATGTCAGGGATTTTTCCCAGCAGCATGCTGGTGGCCACCTCTTCCAGGTCGGGGGACATCACGATCAGACCTGCGGAAATCGATTCGATTACCGTCAACCCTTTTTGCCACCGGAGGCCACTCACCCTTGACGGCGCGATTGACGTTCTTAAGGCTCTCCCTGATGACCGAGAGCAGATTATTGAATCTGTTCATTTCCTGCACCAGCACCGTGTTCATGCTTTGCGCGTATGAAGTCGGATATCGCTCAAGCGCGGCGACCCGATCGAAGTTATCCGGTAGTTTTTGCAATATATCGGAAGCCACCTCCACAAGAATATCGTCGGATGACTTAGCACTGCCACCCGTCATAGTCGCATCCTACAAATGTTTAACGTTTACAGTAACACGAATATAAAGTTTATAATACTCACTCTAATCCTTTCTAGCTCCTAGCTCGCGTGAATGAACAAAGAAGGGCACTTTAGATATAGCAAGTTTGTTGAAAAGAGACTATTATGAACATGTGTATATAGGAGAGAGGGTGCGAATTCCATTAGGGATGCAAATCCGTGCGGATCTTAAAAGCTGTCGCGGACGTATTCAGATGGCGATTATTGCTTTTAAAACTCATCACACAGCCCCAGGGGTGGGTGGGAATTGAATTAGGTGAGCGAGTGCGGTAAATGGAAAACACTACGCGCCAAAGTGCGAGCTAAAATATTTCCAATTTGCGATTACGAAACTCACCCCGAGCTGAACTAGATCCTAGAAGCGGCAATGGCAAAAGAAACTTGTTAATTGAAAACAAACACCGCGCGCGCTGGAGAGAACTTACCCTGCGGTCCTAAATGCGATATTGGAAGCGGAGACATGAATAAGTAATTTAGTAAAACAGCGGGCGATAAGATAGAATTTCAAGTTCAAAGGGGTGAAGGCGTTACGCACCTGGGTGAGCAGGGTGTTGCTGCACAACAAGTTTGTTTCTTGTTGATCTTTCATGATGTCGGCGTTCTCGTTCATCCCGAATACGCCTGGGCGCGTTATCAAAGGAAGCGACCGCGTGTAATTCATATACTCCTCGTAGTCCTTTTCGTCGGGACAGTAGTATTGCCCTTGAAGTCGAGTTAATTAGGGCTAGATCAAAGTGAATCATATTGTGTTGTGTTTTACGGGATGTGATTATACAGAGAGGGGCTAATTAAATTGCAGAACATGGAAGTTATTATTGTCTGACAAGCTTGGAATTTTTATGTTTAGTTTTTAGTGCCTTTCGTTTATCACTGTGGGCTGGTATGGGCTTATTGTTTCTTGTTCTATTTGCTGCTTCCGATAAAGGCACCTTACACGGTCAATAATACTGTCAATCCTAGTACTGTCAATATTTGCTTCAATCCTCCTTTTATATTTATCAAGCAATCAATTATCCCGATAAAGATCAGTCTTCATTACATTATTAATATACCTTACACGATGAGTAATACTGGCAATATTTTAGAATAATGAACATTTTAAACATATTATCGTACAGTAATACTGTCATTATTCTAAAATATTGACAGTAATATTGATCGTGTAAGGTGCCTTATACGCATAATTCTACCTCGGCCCTTACAACAGGCGGCGCACGACCGCGATACTGCTCGCCATGAGGCGACTAGTAATGCTAAACAATGCTAAACGAAAGCGCCTTTAGTACATGTAGAATTTTGTATTATAAAGAAACTAAATTAAAAGTTAATTTATTATTATCTAGAGCAGAAACTATTTGGCCTAGCGCACTTTTATTAGATAAAAAAACGTTTAGAGAGACTCTTCTAAAATAAAAAAAATAAAAAACTTCTATCTTTATAGGGCTATCAGCCGTGAGGCTTTTCCGCCGTCTTCTAAAATATATCTCCAATTAAAATTACTATCCATAAATTAAATAATATTTACTATTATTATATATATATATATATATATATATATATATATATATATATATATATATATATATATATAGAGAGAGAGAGAGAGAGAGAGAGAGAGACAATTAGTCAAATTTACACCGATTTTGATTCATAACGTTTCATAATGAATTGAAATTGAGTTGTATTGTTTTGAGCTTTCAGTGAGAATTTGATTAAACGTGTATGCACGAGATTATAATTAACCATCAAAAATAGCATACAATTTTCCACCCTTATGCTCTAAATTGATTTACCTTTAGATAGATTATGATAATATAAGTCCGTGACTGCTAACTTCCTTTAAATACATACCTGTGGGATCGAAATTATATTTCTGCTGTTCTACAAGTTCCTCGCAGTAAAATGTTTGTAACATAGTATTCAAACACCTCCGGTCCCACTCATCAGTCACCCTACCACCGTAGTTACATTCGCCGGTCAAGTATTTGAGTGCCTCGTATTGCACTTCCTGGTGTTGAACAAAATGTAATTGCAGTTTCATACATTCTTAAATAGTTAAATTAATATTATGTAACCCCTACACCTTAAGGTAGAAGGCATATGATTAAATAAAACGTCTTATATGTTTACTTGGTAAATTAAGGGTTTCCACTTACATCATATTCATCCAAAAACATGTGCAACTGCATGACACTTATCCTCAAATCAGTCTCGTTGAACTCGTAAGGAATATTCCAGCCCAGCGGACCGAACTTTCTACGCTCCTGCGCCAGAGCGTGGAAAAAGCACAAACCATACACGAGCTTCTTGAAATTGTCCGACTGTCTGCAGCTCTCAAACCACTCCGGATTGCATATAGGGTCGCTCAAATATGATCTAGTTATATTGGCCTTTAAGCCTTTAGGGGGCTCGTTTGTTATTTTCACTCCGTTTTGTAGTAGTAGAACTGGGAAGTGCTCCACAGGATACGAGGTTAACCACAGTCGGAAATCTGGGTGCGTCATATCTGGGCTAAATCCTTCACAGATCTAAATTATAAATTAAAAATATTAGTTGTTTAGTAGCATGTGATGAAATGGCATTGAATTTGTTAATAGTATATATTGATAGTTTTTTTTTGTGTGAGGCAATTTAAGACATTTATGCCCGTATTCATCAACATCCCATAAACTTTATAGGTCCCAAAAGCTATTGAATGGATATATTTTAAATGTCATTATGACAGATATGCCAAAACAAATATCAAAAACCTTGAATAGCGTTTGTGATTGGAGCTTTGATGACACCTTTTGTTTAATTATTCAGTGTTTCCAATAGAGCGAATCTAAAGTAACTACATTCCCTAGATAATGTATTTATTGTTGCTATAACAACGAATACTTATGGGTTCAATAGCTATTGATAGATTTATGGAACGTTGGTGAATACGGGGGTAAGCCTCACAAAAAATACTATTACAAGAAACATTACTTATGACAATAAATATACATGACCTGTAGATATTTGCAATATTTCTTGTACTTCTGTACAAAAATTTAGATTTACTCGTCCAATAATTATTATTTTTCATAATTATTTCCCAAAAGAAAACGAATATCTTGATGATAGTAGATTAAAGATTATCACTTCAATGGTGTCAAGAAGACTCTATGCCATTCAAGAAGATGGAAAAGAATTGATAACACTTGCATAATAATATGCGCCCATGACTAGTAGCTATAAAAACGCTGCATAGTCAAAAGTTTAATAAAAAAATATCTACAAAATTCTTAAATTTTAAAATATATACCGCGAGAATCTACTCAACTATTAGGCCCAATTCAGACATAAGCGGCGTCGCGCGGAGGCGCGGTGTAGGCGCGGTGTAGGCGAGCTGCAGGCGCGACGTCGCACAAGCGATTGTGATGTCCATATGCAGTGAAAGGGTGGCCATTGCACCTTATGTTTACATAGAGGCGGCGTGGAAGAGTTATGCCCTTCGCCTCGTAGGTACCGTGGCTCAGGCGAAGAGGAGAAGGCGCGAAGCCGACGCGGCGAGAGGCACGACGCTTTCACGCCCCTTCTATATAAACATGTGGTGCAATGCTCACTTAGGTAACGAGGCGCGGGCATTTGCCTCGTGCCTCTCGCTGCGCCGGAACCGCGTCCCCACCTCTTCGCCTAAGACACGGTAGGCGAAGAGGCGAAACTCTTCAACGCCGCCTCTATGTAAACATATGGTGCAATGTCCACCCCTTCCCTGAATATGGACATCACAATCGCCTGTGCGACGTCGCGCCTGCACCTCGCCCACACCGCGCCTGCATCTCGCCTGTGCCCGACGCCGCTTATGTGTGAATTGGTCCTTAGACTTGTCATTTAAAATTAAAAAACACTTTAATCTCCATAGTTATCAGCCCGAGGATTTTTCCACTGGTAAAGAGGAGTGTAATCACTCGGTATTTCCTTTAACATCACAGAAAACCTCTGAAAATCAGTGAAAGGTGATTGGGGAAATTTCGCCCATAACGTGGTTCAAACTCTCGCTTCCAGTGCTCAGTACGGCCTAGTGGTTAGAAGCGCCAACCACTAGGGCTTGTAGTTGCACCATTTAATAATTTGTAAGGAAGGGCCGTTCCTTACAAATTATTAAATGACGCAGCTCCGTGCCCTAGTGGTTGGCGCTTCTAACCACTAGGCCCGAAAATCTGAGCTGAAATATGATGGCATATTTTCAGGCAACATTTTAATAAAATTTTTTTTTTTAATAATTGTAGTAGTTTACTATATAGTATGATTTGCTACTCACCCTCTCTAATGTAGGCATAAAACTTTTCGCCAGATGGCAATTCTGTAGCACCACCCAACTCCCGACCCGGGCGGCCTCATCAATCAGCTTCGCCGCAATCGGCCCCTGTCCCTGTCCCAGAGACAACGAAAACAACCGCGATCCGAACGCTTGATCATCCGCGAACTTCAGCAGCACGGTCATCGGATCAGCACCCGGTGTTAAGACGAAAATCAGTGGAACACAGCAGTGGGAGTCCGCGTATGAGGAGAGCAAGTCGAATGGGGGCGGTTCAATGAAAGCCATGCCCAAAATAGCTAAACATACAAAGTAATTAAATAGTACGTCAACTGAAATGAAAAAATAGGCATATATGTATGGAAATATAGGTATTTAGTTGTGAACTCATAGCGGACGCCACCTAGCCGGCTGGAACATTTTGTTTGGAAGAATTTAGCAGGTAGTTGGAGATGGTTTTTGAAAAATGTCTTCCATTTGATGTTTATGATGATGATGATTATTTACTTTAAACATCAAATGGTAACAACATTTTATTGTTTATTAGTAACAGCTTAATATTAAAATCTACATGTGGGCGTAGTTAGCATCCATGCTTAACTAACGGTAGGTTCGGATTCTAATACCGGCCCGTGTAGTCTGTACCACCTTAACGAATATCAAGTCTGAATATCAGGTGATTAATTAAATTTTTTGTATTTATTCATTTATCCACTTGTTTCTCCAAGTCATCGATTTTAAGTATTAAATGTACTTTTACTAGAATTTAATTTCTAGATGTATGTAGTCTAAGGCCCAATTCACACATAAGCATCGTCGGGCGCAGGCGCGGTATAGGCGAGGCGCAGGCGCGACGTCGCACAGGCGATTGTGGTGTCCATATGCAGCGATGGGGTGGACATTGCACCTTATGTTTACATAGAGGTGGCGCGGAAGAGTTTCGCCTCTTTGCCTACCGTGTCTTAGGCGAAGAGGCGAAGACGCGGTGCCGGCGCGGCGATAGGCACGAGGCAAATGCCCGCGCCTCGTCACCTAAGTGGGCATTGCACCACATGTTTATATAGACGGGGCTTGAAGCGCCGTGCCTCTCGCAGCGCCGGCACCGCGTCTTCGCCTCTTCGCCTAAGACACGGTAGGCGAGAGGCATAACTCCTCCACGCCGCCTCTATGTAAACATAAGGTGCAATGTCCACCCCTTCACTGCATATGGACATCACATTCGCCTGTGCGACGTCGCGTCTGCGCCTCGCCTACACCGCGCCTGCGCCGCTTATGTGTGAATTGGGCCTAATGTTAAGTTTAGTTTTTTGCTCTATTTACCTAGTAACTTGCTCTCTATTGGATAGTTCTGGATAGTTGGCTGGAGGGTAGCATAGCTACAGACACTTAGGCCTCAAGATGGGCCCATTGTGAAACCTCCCTTTAAAGGCTGCTCACTCGTCCCACCAGTCAATTTTGCGTGCAAGCCGCAAAACCCTGGCGGGTGAGGAGCTGCCAATGCTGACCATACTAGGCCAGCACTCCCCTAGTATTTGATGCCTGGTGTTTACTAGAGCTGGGCAGAGGCATATTACATGCTCTGCTGTTTCTAGTTCTTCATTACACCCTCTACATAACGGGCTGTTTACCAGGCCCATCGTGTGTAGGTGTTTGTTTAGCCGGCAGTGGCCGCTCTCTATTACATCAATTTTGTAAAAAAAACTATCTTTATAGGGCTATCAGCCGTGCCACTTTTCCGCCGGTCAAGGGAGAAGCTCAGAGGAGTTTAATCATCCGGCATTTACCTTAATTTCACAGAAAACCTCTGAAAATTCGCCCCACTGGGGATCGAACTTCCCAATACTCAGTACGAGGCGGACGACGCCTCTAACCACTCGGCCACTGAGCAGAGTAATTTTAATGTATTCAATGTATTTTAATATGTTAATTCTCAGATGTATGTAGCAGTAATTTTAATGTGTTACTTTTTTTTTAAATCTAGCTCTATGTTACGGCTGATAAAGCTTTTCCGTCGGTTTTTAATTTTATTTTTTGTATTTTTTCTCTTAGACATATGTTGCTGTTCCTGTTCATGTAAAGACACAAACACAAACATGAATAAATCTATCTATCCAGTCAGTACCATTTGTCATTGGGATACAATTAAGGATACTTTAGATTTAAGATTAAAAGTAGCATATACAGACAAACGCCGTCTACTTCCGAAGGTCGAAAGCTAGGTACATATTGTAACAAATACACTACTACTATTACAAAAAACTTTTTAATTACAAATTGGATTTTTTTTTTCTATATATACGTATATAATTACGTATACGTATTTGATCAAACACTACTTACATTCAACAAAATTCTGTACGGCGGGCACCAATTTATCCGGTCTTATACAGCGTAGAATTAATAGTTTTTGGAACAAGGATAGTGAATTCCATTTGTCGGGTAGTTCGAAGATCTGCGGTTCCGATGCGTCGAACATTTCCCTCCATGTTTCTAAATTTTGCCCAAAGTGTTGACGAAGACCGCTAAAAATAAAAAATAAATTATATATATATATATATATATATATATATATATATATATATATATATATATATATATATATATATTCATATTGAATTTGTATTGTTATTTTAGTATGTCTCTCTTAATGATGTGCTACCATATACATTTTTTTTTAAATATCTACTAAAATCACCGATTGATTTCATTTTTCAGAAATAATACTAAAGTGAAACAATTTTACAGTTAAAATTACTCACTGGTATGTCGGATATTGGTCCAATCTACAAAGTTCATCCCAGTTCTTATCGGTCAGCCATGTGCTCGGATTATGGTACTGGTTATCTAAACCCACTCCTCCAGTTAGTAGGAACATCCACTCTGGTATATTGACGGCATTTTTGTTCTTCAGCAGATTTATCGTGAGAAGTAATGAAAACAGCAGTTTATCCTTTAATAACATTGATTGTGAGTTACATATTCAGTGTACATTTGTCATGACAATATACCTTTTCAAACAAACTTCTGCATATGTTAACATATAGCGAGTACGTACAGAATGCCTCCAGAATCTTTAATCGTTGACCAACATCTTCAACATGCTCAGAGTTGTCAATTGCAGCACTGAAGAGGTTCATAAACCATACCAAGGAGTACTGGTACATTGGATCTACTGCAGCTAGATCCGCTAGAAGTAATTTGCTTTCTAGTTGTTTAAATTCGGCATAGCAAATAAACGGTGCTTTTTAATCTTTGATAGATCAAACTCTATTGTCTCTGTCATGACCTTGAATAAGCGATTATGGAACCTCCCCCTCCTCTTTGGCCTGAAGGTATAGCCCAAGACAGGAAAAAGAAATTTTAGAATGGCTCAAGGTCATGAGGAGATTTTCGACGTGTTCCCTCTACTTTCGTGAAATTGCGAACAAACTTAATGCAATTCTATTGTCTCTATCATGACCTTGAAAAAGCGATTATGGAACCTCCCCCTCCTCTTTGACCTGAAGGTCTACGTCAAGACAGAAAAAGGAAATTCTAGAATGGCTCAAGGTCATAAAGAGATTTTCGACGTGTTCCCTCTACTTTCGTGAAATAGCGAACAAACTTATAATGCAGAGAGCCCCAGGTATTGCAGTAGCAATTGCACATGGGCATTAGATATCTTAAGAGTGTATTATTTTATTAACATAAAGCTTAAAAATAGCAGTATATCTGTAATTCGTTGCTGTCATAGTGACACAGACATTAGCATTGAACTTCCAAGTCATCTAAATACAATATAAAATTGCGGAACCCGCCTGCGGAAAGGCCATTAGAAATTATTTTTACACCTATACACGCCTTATCCGTATTATTAGCAATAATAATAATATATAAGATATGACAAAAATTGACTCGCAGAGCCATCGGTAGGTCCATGATGTAAACGCCATGGCGTTGACAGACGCTACCCTCCAGCGTGAAGGCGTAAATGAGAAATCAGTTCTGAGCTGGGGTTGGAGCAAGGGTTTACTGGGTATTCCATATACTGAAATACAAGGCAAATCCCACATTGCCCAGCGAGAAATGCCGGATGTAAGTAAATGCATGCACCCCTCCCCACAGCACAAAACAGTTACGCGTGTAATATTCTATATTCCATTTGTACAAAATATTTCGCAGCTAGTTATTATGTGTTATCATCCAACTTACCCGTAGTAAAAAATAGTATAGCCGAATGAACCGCAATTGGCGTATACTCCAACCTAGCCAGATCAATCTGTTTCTCAGTAACCTCCGCCGTCTGTTGCTTCGACGCAATATCATTCGAAAGTGTTTTTGATGAACTCAATGTGTTAACCGCAGTCTCATCCTCCAAAATATTCCCCTCCGACGTGCTTAAAATGCCTAGAATTTTATCCTCAATCTCCGACAGCATCTGTTTATTCTTAGCCCCCTGGATGATCAACTGGGTCTTCTCCTCCTCTAACTCGGGCCGTTCTTTAGCAACAACAATCCCCAGTAGCTGATCCTCCAAACCAATAGTTGTAATCATAAAGTTTACCAAAGTCACCTTAACAGCCACTTCAGGCAAATAGTGTGGGTTGTAAAGTTTCGTAGTTATATAGAAACGAAATGAGCTGTTGTACTCCAGAATATTGTCGCCGAATTTCATACAAATCTGGCCGCTTTGTTTGAACGTCTGCTGGAGCAACACGGGCTCCATGATGGCATCGATTTCCTCGTGGATATTCTCAAGAAGGACCTATAATTCGATAGTTGTATATGTTCGTGTATGAAGCCCGTATGACATTATCTAGTTTCCTATATCGTTTTATATATAAGAATTGATATATTAAACTGTATAACTTTCTAAATGAAAAATTAACATTGTGTATTACGGTGTTGTTATTGTTAAATGAATTCTTTACAAATTTTTCTACATGTGTATATGACACTATGTAGTTTGTGTCTGCATCGTAAACGATATAAGAAACTAGATAATGTCATAAGGGCTTTACTGAGGATTTATTGTTACCGGTAGGCCGAATTGAATAGCGTTTTCCATTACACGTACATAGTCGGGTTGGTTTAAACGGATTATCGATAGATTGTTTTGTTTTTCCATGTTCTTGCACCACTTGTTTGCTTGGCCCTGAGGGTCGATCATCAAGGCATACCTTCTAGCGTTCCTACGTTAGCAATAAATAAATAAAGGAAGATCAGTTAATATATCGATCGTATAATAACAGGATTTAAATGTCAACTAACTTGATGATGATGCCATTATCAACACTATAAGCGTCACTAGGAAGACCATAAATTTTCCACGATCGTATAATAACAGGATCACCCAGAACTGACATCAGTTGAAAATCGTTAGCACAGACGATATTATTGCTAGTCAATTGTGAGACCCACATCTGGATTTGTTGCTGGCGGAATTGCATGGTGAAAGGCCCAAGGTAAGCAATTACAGCAGAGCTGATTAAAATATCACCTACAACAATGTTATTAGTTGCAATAGTTTTATAATATCTTAGGCCCAATTCACACATAGGAGGCGAAGAGGCGAAGGCGCGGTGCCGGCGCCGCGAGAGGCAAGACGCTTTCACGCCCTCTATATAAACAGATGGTGCAATGCCCACTTAGGTGACGAGGCGCGGGCATTTGCCTTGTGCCGCGCGGCTTAGCCTAAGACACGGTGGCTACGAGGCGAGAGGCACAACTCTTCCATGCCGCCTCGAGCGGAGGCGTGGTGTAGGCGAGGTGCAGGCGCGACGTTGCACATGCGATTGTGATGTCCATATGCAGTAGAGGGGTGGACATTGCACCATATGTCTATATAGAGGCGGCGTAGAAGAGTTCCGTCTCTTCGCCTACCGTGTCTTAGGCCAAGAGGCGAAGACGCGGTAGCGGCGCGGCGAGAGGCACGAGGCAAATGCCCGCGCCTCGTCACCTAAGTGGGCATTGCACCACATGTTTATATAGAGGAGGCGTGAAAGCGTCGTGTTGCCATTAAAATTCCTGCATATAACAATTAAGGGCGTATAATAATTGTAGACTGTGCAGCTTCTTGAAGTTTTCATTAAAACATTAACGCAAATTTACTTTTAAATATATGTGCACGGAAACTTACCTGATAATACATAATACTTAAGTCCTAGATCCTTCGCAATGGCAGCCCATCGATCCTTCTCACCTCCCAGTCCCCCAAGAAACTCTTCCGCCCGCTGCAGCTTTACCGAGCACAAGCTCACCTTCGCGTTGAGCACATCAAACGTATCTCTCTCCGCCTCTAGAATAGTCTCTAAACTAGCTACCCTACCACGCGCCTCTTTCCACATCGCTCGTTTAACCTCCAGCTCCGCCATGACTTTTTTAAGCAGAGCGTCGGCTTCAGCTAGCTCTTGTTTCTTAGGAGCTACTACTTGTGCCACCTCATCGTACTTTGAAATCGCTATAATCCACTTATAGAGTCCTTGCGCTGCTGTTGAAACCGTTGTAATTATATCCGGATCAAATGCTTCGTTATGCAGAATTTGATCAGTTAATTTTTTCATTATAGCCGGCTGAATATTGTCCTTGTCAAAGTTGATGAGGCTCTCGAGGAATTTTATATCGCCCAGAAGGCGTTTGGAAGGGACCCAGTAGTCTTCTATTGTTCCGGTTCCGCTTGGATTGGGAAGTTTTTCAGGTTTTATATCCTAATTATAAAAACAATGTAGATATAATGAAAAATTAAAATTTGCACATGTAATTTACTTTCAAAATGCATATTCCTTCCATTACGATTTTGACCCCTTTTGGGGGATTTTTCATTGTTTTCATGATGGTTATATCAGCGGGCGTTAGGGTGTCTAACGCTGCTAATGCTTCCTCTAGATCGGGAAGAACCTCAGCCAAATCTGCATCGCATTCAGCTCTTATAGCATTCGCAGTTATTGCCTGAAATGAACATGTTCTGTTAAGACTTTGAACAGTAAGTTGTACGTATCTTCTGACTTTAAAGGGCCATTCACAATAAGCCTTGTACGGTAACATAGACCAAGCACTTTTGTTTACCTTGAAGGGTCTGGTGCTACAGCGAAACCAGACCCTTCAAGGTAAACAAAAGTGTTTGGTCTACGTTACCTTACAAGGCTTATTGTGAATGGCCCTTTAAAGTCCCACTGCACTGCGGCCACGGTTGGCCTATTGTGCTCCTCCATAACTATTCCTCATTCATGAGCTCTGTATCTTCAATGAAGTCCACAAGTCTCGTGAATGGGTCCAAGCACTTACTCAGTATAATTCTGAATTGCATTATCAATTTCATTTAACAAATTAAAAGGAGTCTCCTTCGCAGTGATTTATCTTTAATCGTTAGTTAATCTGGAAAACCTGGTGTGAAGGATGTTGTTTCTTGTTATACTGGATTGTTTTTTCTTCTAAATTTGTATGTTATTACTTCTTGTTGTTTAATAGCGTTGCATGCTAATTGATGTGGTGCCGCCAGATGGCGCTTAATTTTCCTCCTAGGGGGTTAGTTGTACCTTTTTTTGCATTGTCATGATGTGAAGGTTAATTTTAAGTGTCTTAACATGCATACAAATTCAGGCGATTACAGCAGCGCCGTAAAACTATGGTAGAACATAGGTATTTACCTCTTCCTTAATTATTCCTCACCATTATTGCCCAATTCGAAACGTCTAGAGTTTTATAGACAAATGCAAAACATTGCTTACTGTTACGTTACCACTACCGCGCTTATTGTGAATAGACCTTAAACATGAATTACGACATTACCATGCAGTTTCTGAATTTTCAACGGAACAGCTAAACAAATATCTTAATATAATAGCGGAGTTCTGCATGAGTTTGCTTCGGAAGTAAAATTTCTAATATTTTGTTAATATTTCTCAAAAACTACTTGACCAATTTAAAAAAAAATACGTAAATGTAGTTCAAGTATTGGCACGTATAGTAAACTAGACAGTATGTAGAAATATAACTATATACTTGTAAATTACTAAAAGCATATACGATTTTCCATGTACTGACTTTAATAATAATTTACAAATTGTAGAGCCATATTTCTAGTAATTAAAGTACCTTACTATTAACTACAATAATACGAGAATTGATTAGTATATATTTTGAAAATATTACGTTGCTGTAACTTAAGATCTGTACAAAATAATTGATGCTTGTCGCCCCATAAGCAACACATTGTAACATATAATCGTGGTGGGGGTATACCGCCTTCTTAATTCATTTCACGGAGAAAACAACAATGTGTTCACCAAACTAGACTTATGATACTTTTCAAACCAAACCGGCATACAACTTTACAATATATGGTGCAATGACCAAAAAACAAGCGATATATAAAAATTAGCATTACTCTTTAAAAAATAATTAATTAAAATTTACTAACTTTTTCATTAACTAGCCCTTCATCAATCATCACATTCTGCTCCACAATCTCCGCCTCTGCAGACTCCGCCTCCACTTGTGTTAACGTCTTCTGAACTTTATCAGTGGCTATGATCAAATCTGGTTGCAGCGTCTCCAAATCGGCTTGCATGACTATAACTTCTTCCCTAACAAAGTCTAATTTCTCAATTCCGATCTCATAACGTTTTTTACGCACCAAAACTTCTCTAGAAAATTATAGTATATAATAACTGTTGGTTTATACCCTATTTCTAGGACGCTACACGATACAACACAACATACCAGTGATATGTTACTTGGATGTTGTCACCATACAATTATATGCAGGCATCCAAACGAGGAGATAAAACATGAAGGGGATACAATACGATAGAGACATAGAGAACATGTCTCTAACGTATTGTATCCCCTTCATGTTTTATCTCGTCGTTTTGGATCCGTGCATATAATTGTATGGTGGCAACATCCAAGTCAAGATTCCTAATATATAGCCGATCAACATTTGTCGCGAGCCATTTTACGCTTTCAATGAATTTAGTTAAACATGTGTAACAAATTTCATAGAGAGCAACAAATACTGAACGTCATTAGGTTTCAATGAGATGCAAGTGAGGTGTGTGCAAATCGCTAGTTCTATATCAATTTAATTTAACATAGCTAAATATTCTAGAAAATATGATTTTATCTGGTTTTTCTGTTAATTTGTGGTAAATATCTTTGTGTACAATGCGTGTAGTGTACAAACAGGGACTTACTCTCGTTTTTTAGCCAGAATCATTTTGAACGTGTTGATGAGCTCCATATACGAAGTGGGAGTTACGTATGTTTTCCGCTTGAGACGAGAATAGAATTCTTTGGAAAGCATTTCAGTTGACGTGTGAAATAGTTGGCACATGCCAACATAGACCTCCTTTTCCTCTTTTGGCAGGTCAATATCGGCCAAAAAGCGTGTGGCTACAGCTTCGAGTGCATCTACTGGCCATGGCTAGTATAAAATTGTAGTTATTAATAATCCAAAACTAATATAGAACATTACTAGAAATAAATCAAAGCTATACATTGTTTAACGGTTGATTTGTTCTTATTTGCAATCATTCGATATTGCTAGATGGACTTATTTATTGGTTATCAATTACAATACTCACATGAAACCAATCGATGGTGCAACAATTGACAAGAGCTGGAAACTTTCGCAACCTATTCCTGAACTCGCCTCCAATTGGTGACATAGTTAGAACCACGTGCAGCTGCTCTTTGACAATCTGCACGAAATAATTGAAAAGCGCCACCGGGCTGCCATCCGTTTGCAAACTTTTGTCGCGCTGTCGATCTAGTTCACGCATCTTTTCAAATATTTCAAGTCGTTCGTCGGCTCCGTATAAGTTCGGCACCTCGCCGGTGTTGAGTAAGTTCGTGATGTCCTCCAAAAACGACTCCTCTTTTATCTAAATGAAATTATTGCGAGAAAAAAATATAAAAAAATAACATTACAAGAGGAAATATTAAACAGTCATCACTGTAATTCATTGCCTTGTTGCATTACTTTAAGATATCTCTTTATGTTCATTTATATACACGTAAAACTATCTGGGTGACGTGAAAATGACGTCAAAAACGTCCTATTAAATCAGGGTTTAAGAGTTAAACCCTGGTTTAAAGATAAGATATCTCTTTATGTTCATTTATATACGAGGCATATCCAGAAAGTAAGAGTACTGAGGCTCTCACGGTCGGAGGGATTTTATTTTCATCACGTTGGCCACACGGCAGTGTAGCCTGACTCCTCCCCTTTGCACCGAGACCGGTTTGAGGTCAGTACGTTGAGAACTGTTGACACGACAACAAGTTTCGTGAATAATGTCAATCCAATCTCCCGCCAAGTGCGAAATACGCGGCGTCATCCGTTATCTCGTTTGGAAGGGAAAACCTCCATTTGAGATTTATAATGAGGTGAAAACTGCATATGGTGATAAAGCTATGAATCGTACGAATGTGTACAAGTGGTGTCGCGAGTTTAAAAACGGTCGTACGTCTGTGCATGATGATCAGAGGAGCGGAAGACCTTCAATTGTGACTGACGAAATTGTGGAAAAAAATGAAAATGCGCTCCGTGACGATCGCAGATTGACTGTGGATGAACTTTCTGCGATGTTTCCGCAAATCTCCAGATCTCTACTACACGAAACAATCACAGAAACCCTCGGATATCGGAAACTGTCCGCGAGGTGGGTCCCAAAACAACTGACAGACCAGCACAAGTTGAATCGAGTGGAGGCCGGGCAAGAGTTTTTGAGGCGCTGGAAACTCCATGGAGATGAATTTCTCCACTCCATCGTAACTGGAATTGAAACTTGGGTAGCACACCACACGCCCGAAACCAAATACAGTCTCAACAGTGGCGTCACACCTCTTCACCCTCCGCCAAAAAGTTCAAAATCACAATTTCAGCCAAGAAAGTCATGGCATCCGTGTTTTGGAACTGTCAAGGAATAATTTTAATCGAATATCTGCCTCAAGGGGAGACCATCAACTCTGCAAGATACTGTGAGACCTTAAAAAAATTGCGGAGGGCGATTCAGAACAAGAGGAGAGGCATGCTGACAAAAGGAGTCTGCCTGCTGCACGACAATGCCAGACCACACACGGCCAACGCCACGAAGGAACTGCTCGCCTCGTTTAAATGGGATGTCCTGAACCATCCCGCGCATTCCCCTGATCTAGCACCTTCAGATTACTATCTCTTTACCTCCCTGAAGCTGCACATGTGGAAAAAGGTTTTTAACCGACGAGGAGGTAAAGGAGGAGTTGGAGAAGTGGACGAAGGAGTTGGCGGGAAACTACTTCGAGGAAGGCATAAAAAAATTGATACCTCGCTACACCACCTGCATAGAGAGGAAAATAGCTTTTATTATGTACTAAAGTTTCACGTAATTTTTTTGTTTAAATAAAAAATTTTAACACCTACAAACATCAGTACTCTTACTTTCTGGATATGCCTCGTACATGTAAATCTATCTGGGTGACGTGAAAATGACGTCAAATGTGGCCGTTTAAGCGACCGCTTCCTATTAAATCAGGGTTTAATAGTTAAACCCTGGTTTAATAGCAAGCGGTGGCTAAAAGCGGCTGCTTTTGACGTAATTTTCACGTCACCCAGATAGCTTTACGTGTATATAAATGAACATAAAGAGATATCTCAACGTAATGCAACAAGACAATGAATTAAGTGATTTATGGTGATATATACTTAAAACGATTTTTGTGAAGTGTAAATGACGTCAAAAGCGAGTAAAGATTGAAATACAAAAGTAAGGTGAATGATAGAATGGAAACCAAAGAAAAGTAGAGGATGACCAAGGGTAAGGGTAGAATAGTATCTAAAATGCGAGGAATTCAAAAGTGGCGACGAAAAGTACAAAACCAGAAAGAATGCCTCCCTTCTTTTCCGTTTTGTACTTTTCGTCTCCACTTTTGAACCCCTAGAAAATATAGGTGAAAAAGTTATAACACACAAAGAACTATAGGACGCAATACAAAGACGTATCACTTCAAAAAAGAAGAAAGTCCTCCAGGTTTGTGTTGCCGATTAATAGAAAAAAGAGCAAATAGAAGACAAGACTCTATTGTTTAAAACAAGCTTCAAGCATATATCGAAAGAACAAGAAGATTTTTAGCAAATCAAATTGAGGTTTACAACAATTTAAAGGAACTAATTGAGGATAAATTAGGTAAAATTCAAATTTAATGTCAAATATGGTCTAGGAGAAACTAATTGAAGATACATTTAATTAGCCAGGACAAATTCATTTCTATCATAGTACTCTACCATTTCCAAAAAATATACTGAAATTTATTTTTGAAAGATACATAAAATGTTAACAAAATACACTGAACTTCATACGCAAGCGGCATGGGTGGATCCACCTTAATACCAAATAAGGCTGAGGGAGAACTAATTGAGCATACATTTAATTAGCTAAGTCATGTTCAAATTTAATATCAAATATGGCTTAGGGGGAACTAATTGAAGATAAATTTAATTATCTCATAAATGCTCTTTATGAACTGTTGACGTAAATAATTTGTCTGTTATTATGTTAAATATCTCACAAACGAAGCTCGTGTAGAAACAACGTCCTTCGTGTTCTCTGCTTAGAATTGTATATGAAATTTACCTGTGTGTCAGTAAACAGGAATATTCCGTGTAAATCTGTAGCGCTTGCTTTTTTCAAAATCTGTTTAATATCCTCATGCCATTCGACTGGACCATACTGGCGCGTTATTTCGACTTGAAACAAGTCAAAATCCGATATATGAGCCGATAGCCGAGTGAGTGATTGACGTCCTGATCCACCAACACCTACCAACAAGCCGTGACTTCTCGGCTGTTTGACTATCCTGCAGATTCTTGATAAGTGTTCAATGGCAAACCTGGAATAAATAATACTCTCATTTATCTACAAACAATGTAGCTCCTTCACGTCATTCCTAACCCTGTTTTGTCAGAATATACAATGAAGAATATGAATCAAATTACAATGTTTTTTACCACTGAATGTATTGTTTAAAACAACTAGTTTCGCCCTAAGTTCTGAGCATTGTCAAATTTCCCCGACAATAAATTAAGTGGTAATAAAACATAGTTTGATACCATATCCTTCATCCTTCATTGAAAATGAATAACAACATAGTAGACGCCTAAATCATTTAATTTTTCAATGTATGTAGCTCCTTCACGTCATCCCTAACCCTGTTTTATCACAATATACAATGAAGAATATGAATCAAATTACTATGTTCTTTACCACTTAATGTATTGTTTAAAACAACTAAGTTCTGAGCATTATCAAATTTCCCCGACAATAAATTAAGTAGTAATAAAACATAATTTGATTCCATATCCTTCATCCTTCATTGAAAATGAATTTCAACATAGTAGACTCCTAAACCATTTAATTTTTCAATGTATATACATAATTTTCTCACCTGAAGAGCACCAAATTCATAGGCTTCTTCGACATATTATTATATTCTCGCAAATATCCTTCTACAATCTCACGCAACGATTCCAAATCGAGCACTTCTATATAGAACCGCTGATCCGCTTTTGGATTTGCGAAATCACAATACAAAAGGCTCCGTAGATCATTCATTGTGACCTACAAACATTACAATCAGTTCAAAGCCGCTTTCGATTATTGTTCGCGTGCTGTTCCGGGCTGTTATTCATTTGTGCCTATTTTATTTCGTCCCTTATTACAAAAAATGTAGTATACCAGAATGGGCATAGTGGCTTTCATTCTAATAAAAAATAAACAGTAAATGGCAGCAAGAAACGATAAACGAAAGCAACTCAAATATCTAACCATAATAAGGTCGTTTTACACTAGACAATTTCTTGACTTAAAAGTTACGGTCGTTTTAGACAAGACAATTTCTTGACTCAAAAGTTAGTCAAGATGTGAGACAATCTAAATTATCTTGTATCATACAGCAAATTATTTGAAATATTGCATAGCATGGTAAATCAAATGGAAAAATATAACGCGTTCTATTTATCAAGAACAAATTGCATAGGAGGAGGATGTATGAATTCATTTCTTGAACAACTTTTGAGCTAAGAAATTGTCTTGTCTAAAACGACCTTTAGTCAAGATACGAGACAATCTAAATTGTCTCGTATAATACAGAAAATTATTTGAGATATTGAATTCGTTGGTAGATCGAATTGAAAAATATAACGCGTTTTATTTGTCAAGGACAAATTGTACGGGAGGAGGATATATGAATTCATTTCTTGAACAACTTTTGAGCTAAGAAATTGTCTTGTCTAAAATGTTATATTGGATTGTTTATTGACTTTGGCATGAATAAGGTGCTTACATTTTTAGTTCCTGAAGGTAGCAGTCTCTCGAACATTGAGTTCATATCTTCCTCCAGCGTTTCAGCACATACAGACATAAGTTTTTGAAATAACCATAGACTATCCGATTTTTCTATCAGTCGATCGCCGTACACGCGAAGGACTTCGTGTACCCACAGCCGTTTCATCGCTGTTAGGTCTTCCATCGTTTCCGGGACTGACAATAGTACACCCTTGATAATAATTTATTAATGAATTTAACTAATCTATCACATTTTTCTATTTTAGTCCTACTGTTCTTAACCTCCTCTATCAATAATTTCTCCCTCCTTCGTCAGGACTAACCACCGTTAATGTTTTGCACTTAAATTTTTAAGAGTTCTCCTGAAGAATGGAGATGTGTAGATAAACATATCATTCGGGAAGTTTGTCTACATATACCCATTATTCAGAATATCTTTTGAAAATAAAAAGTCTATAATCAATTTTTTCTGCGACCCCCTGAGGGTCACGATCCCCACTTTAAGATTCACTACTCTAATCTATGTTTCTTACATCAGAAGACTACATTCACAGCTAGACACTTACCTGTATCACTCTTGAAAAGTCTCTCAAGTTGAACAAATAATGCGACTTCGCTGGAGTGGGCAATAGGTTCAGCCTGCTCTCTTTGTAGACAGTTAACGTTGCACCCACTATTTGTTCGATGCACGGATCAAAATCTTTTGCAAAACCTCTGAATGGCAAGAAAAAATACAACAATCTCATATAGAGAAGAGTAAACTGTTTAGATGAAACTTACCGTGTGTCCAAATGCCACAACATAATTTTACTAAAAATATTAACCATCACTTCATCATGAAACTCGTCGATGCACAGGTGGTTGAAATGGCGTGAAAATCTAGCCGTTACGTTGTTTCCGCCGGCGCCTGGAGGACCCATAGCACAAATAAACTGAAACAAATATTACCCATGCGTGCGATTTGTAATTAATTGAGATATCACATTATCTGGGGTAAGTATCATGAGCAACTTATTGGAATATAATAAGACATCAAGGACATGCGTAAATTTAAAAATGAGTGCAAATAACACATTAATAGTGAAAGGACGTAACAATTGAGCATCTAAGCATGATAACGGATAATGGAAGTTTCCTAAACCTCAGTGAAGGAATCATCCGTCTGCTTGGATGAGTCCTTCACCGAGGAAACTATGGCCATGTGTTGTCTATGGGTCCATCTACTTGCTAGAACCACATTTTTTTTTACTGTATTATATTTTTATATATTATTATATCTTAGTCTTACTTTAAATAAAAAATTTGTATTAACTAAAATATTCATTATTATCCTCATCATTCCGTAGCTCTACAGCCCAGGGTGGGTTTTGGCTGACACAATAATCTAACACTAAAATAATAATAAACTAAAATACACAAGAAATCGATATTTCTATATTTTTAAGAAATATTTGTTACTACGCTTGAAAATCAGTACTAGTAGATTCGCGAGAAATAACTCTTTTTCAGCAAAATAATGCCCGCCTATACATTGCTAAACCTTCTCTAAAATTCTATGAAGAGGCTCGCGTTAACCTTTTGCCTTGGCCATCCAATTTTTCGCGCATTTCGTCCATTAAACATGTGTGCGGTATGATAAGGAGACATTTGACAAATTATTCGTAGATATTTCTCCATGAATTAACAATTACAAGTTGCTTGAGACATAATACCTCAAACCAGAATTTGACCACCTGTTGGATCAATGTCAACAAGGGTGAGAGAGTATATAAACAACAGAGGTGGACCAACGCATTATAATTTTAAAAAATTATTCCCCCGCTCATACATTGCTAGACCTTCTGTAGATATTTCGCCATGACAGAATATCTCAAACAGAACTTGATCACCTGTTGGATCAATGCCACCAAAGGTGAGAGAGTATATAAACAACATAGGTAGACCAATTCATTATAATTAAATAAAATATTCCCTTTGTCCCGTTTTTTTTCAAAATTTAATCAAATATTATATTATCTATTTGCCTTTTACCTTTCGGTATAGGCTAATAAAATAATAATCAAATATTACTTTTCAATATTCAAAGGTTTCTACCAAATTTGGTTGAAACATATTCTTGGTGTTGCATTTTCCAATACCAATGACTAAACATTAATTAATTTATTATTATTTTAGAATGTTGGCGTAGGTCTTCTTTCATGACCTTCCGATCTCCAGACTTTACGGTCGCCACTAAATAAAGATATTGAATAACAAAAACATATTTACCTGTATCTCGACTAGGTGCATCGGAAGAATATCTTTTCTATCGTACCAAATACCATGATCAAACCACTGCCGCAGCAATTCAATTGGAGGTTGAGCTCCATACGTTTCTTTCAGAGGCATGCTCACGTCATCAACGAAAATAATACATTTCTTACCAATTGGAGGGCCGTAAGTACCTGTAATTATTGGTCAGTGAATATATTTGATTTATTCTCTCTTACATATATTTTAATTAAGTAAAAAAAACCTTTATTTGGCATTAGCCTCACAAAAAGATACTCTTCAACATCACCAACCACAACAAAAATACATAAAAATAAAATTACAAATAGAAATAAAAGTAACACTCCGCAAAAAATATAAATTAATATCATATCTAAATACCCCTACACTCCTGCCCTCGCCACTTTCCTCTCCCACGTCAGCCTCCTGCAGATTTTCACGCCTTTCCCATCCTCTCTTAACCATTCATTCAGCTTTCTGCAATCTTCCACCCACTCTGCTTTCTCACCCTCACATTCTTCGGTAAGGTGCCATCACGCGTCGCTTCCCTTACTACACAGCGCACACGCGGTGTACCCCAGACCCATCCACACTTTCCTCCCTCTCTCGTCTGACCCACACCTCGCTCTTGCCATGCATACTTTGTCTTAAGTAATGAAATGCTAAATTATTTAAAAATTCAAAGATTAAATATAATTTTGATTTGATTCAGACTAATTCACAATTTGTTATCAAATTTTGTTTTATTATTATATTATTATTTTATTATTATATTATTATTTTATTATTATTGTTGTTTTAGTGTGTTTGTTATTTAACTATTATGTTTTTTTTTTAATGATTTTAATGATGGCATGGATAAGAAGATATAGAAACGATGCAAGTAAATAATACTGGCGAGTGATACGAATAAGAACAATGGAAGAGGACAGTCAAAAGAAACCAAGGCCCACGCAGGGCTGTGGCGCTTAATGAAGATGGCAGATGCGTTGAGTTGGGTAAAAATGTAATATAAATTATGCCAAACAAAAGTCATTACAAATGTTGATAGACCAGCTGTCACTTATCTCTTTCAGCGAGTCTCGCAGTGCGAGCCATTTTCTTAACTCAATTGCCAAACTCAAGTGCTTACCTTTCCTCCTTTTATCTAATTTACTCATAATAATATCCTGCGTTTGATTAGCTGATGTTTGCGCGGAGAAGTTAATAAACAAGGGTTTGTACGTGAATGTGTCAATCTTTTTCAGCAAGAAATCCTGAAAAATAATCTTAATACAATCTTCACTCATTTATAAACGTTGAAACTTACCATCACATAAACTGACTTCCCTGTACCTGTCGGGCCGACTATCATAAGAGGTTTGTTGTGGGTGCTCAACAATTGCATCACAGCAATATTTCGTATGGTCTCCAAGGTGGGCACTATGATCTGGTTTACGGGCAGATCTCTAGGAATTGGAGGTTGCGTTTGTAACTCATCCGACCACGATTTCCATTTACCTTTGCCCTAAAACATTAAATTTTACTAGGTGAAATGGCGCGCACTGTCCGACTGAAACCCGAAAACTTAATAAGACACATATGAAAGTGTACAATAGTACAAACACCAATGTTTCAATCTCTTTTTAAAGACTTAAAATGTCGTCGAAATAATATATCGAAGCGCACAGATAAAAAATATTGCATAATAGTTACGTCCTACTATCTAATTTATCTACGAAAAATCTTGTAAATTATTTAATCTCGCGACAGAATTTCGTAAATAATTTTGTTAACCCTCTAACTAATTCTGTTTCTTCCAAATGTGCGAGCGCGAGCGTCAGTGATAAGTCGCTCGCTCGCAGTGGGATAGGAAGGGGAACTATAGTCGCTTGCCTCCAGGTGAAACCTAAGGTCGTTTTAGACAAGACAATTTCTTGACTCAAAAGTTAGTCAAGATACGAGACAATCTAAATTGTCTCGTATCATACAGCAAATTATTTGAAATATTGAATTGGATGGTAAATCGAATGGAAAAATATAACGCGTGCTATTTGTCAACGACAAATTGTATGGGAGGAGGATACATACATTTATTTATTGAACAACTTTTGAGCTAAGAAATTGTCTTGTCTAAAACGACCTTTAAGGTCGTTTTAGACAAGACAATTTCTCAAGATGCGAGACAATCTAAATTGTCTCGTACCATACAGCAATTTATTTGAAATATTGAATTGGATGGTAGATCGAATGAAAAAATATAACGCGTTCTATTTGTCAAGGACAAATTGTATGGGAGGAGGATATTTGAATTCATTTCTTGAAAAACTTTTGAAGTAAAAAATTGTATTGTCTAAAACGACCTTTAGACAATAAAACTTTATTTGAGGCGTTTCGGAACATATAACGCATATTATATTTTGACTCAAATGTTTAACCAGGAGGCAAAGTCGTAGTTATAAGTCAAAGGGTTAAAAAAAATTGTATATACCTAATAAAGAAATTATCTATCTATCTAACTATTTATATCAATAATTATAATCTTACCTCTTTGATGAATCTATAGTCAAACACAGTCTGACCGATCGGTATGGTAAAAATATAATTCTTTTCCGGCTTCTCAATCTCAAACGGTATTTCGAGTGCATCAATAGTCTTCTGCGGAAATTTTTTCTCCAACAATCCTCTAAACAGCATATCAAATTTGCACCTACTAGCCGACTCTAGAGTACCGCCCATTCCCCATATAGCGGAGAAAAAGAACGCGCCTTCTAATTGAGCTCGACGATCTAATTCGTCTATTGCTGCACTAATTTTCTCATCAAGAAAGTCATCCATAAAACAATCAAATAGATTCATGGTGCCTACTACAATATTCGCATCCGATGTGGTTACCATTTCTTTAACCGGTGAGCGCCGCAGGAGCCATATCAGAGGCGGCACGAAGCGGAGAAATAGATTTTTGATCATTAGATTGTCCTGTTGGGTTAATGTCGAAGGTAGTGTTTTCAACCAGGAGATCAGTAAAGGTTCCCAACCGAGCGAAACGGATTCTAGGTAGATCATACCACATCGTGATACCTAGAAATGTTAATATTAGACTCATTTAGAGCTTAGTCGAAACTAGTTGTAAAGTGTAAGTGAAGTGTGCAAAAAAATCGTTTTTATTATTCTTTAACAAGAAAATTATTTCGAATCGTTTCTAACCCATCAGAGATAGTATATTCGCATCAGGGCTCGGTTGTATATATAATTATTGTTAAATGTTATCTAAATTGCTGTTAACTTTCCATTTCAAAGCCTCGTGTACCTCAGATTATATATGGCAACATCGCAGTGTGTGCCAAAATTGTCAAAAGTGACGTTTGAATCACGGATTGAAAATTAGAACGAGGTTGTCTACTTTATAAAATCCTAGTCTCATTATCTTACCGTGGACGGTGAAGCAACTTCTAGGTCCATTGGCTCAAATATTAAATTCGTAGTGTTTGCTAGTTGAATAATTTCTCCCGACATCAAACACAATTTTTTATTGTCATCTAGGACTGTGTTCATGTTTTCAATCCAAATAGCATCCACTGGTCCGTCGAAAATCAACCACTTTCTAAAAGAATTAGGTACCAATTAAATGAAATACCTAGATGATGGTACCCCGACAAAATAGCCCACGACAAAATAGCCTACGACAAAATAATCCACGACAAAACAGCCCACGACAAAATAGCCTACGACAAAATAGTCTACAACAAAATAGCCTACGACAAAAGAGCCTACGACAAAACAATCCACGACAAAACAGTACACGACAAAATAGCCTACGACAAAATAGCCTACGACAAAATAGTCTACGACAAAATAGCCCACGACAAAATAGCCTACGACAAAACAATCCACGACAAAACAGGCCACGACAAAATAGCCTACGACAAAATAGCCTACGACAAAATAGCCCACGACAAAATAGCCCGCGGCAAAATAGCCCGCCAACAAAATAACACGCCGAAGAAATTCGGAATCTCCCAACCATTATTTTATAAAGATATGATGTTTGTTTCATTTGAGTGTAATGCTTGTTTTCATTTTGTTGATTTTAACTAATAGATATATTAGTGTATATTGTTACCTATCTTCAGTTGTAGACATAGCAAATTGTCTGTAAGTCACTGCAAGTATGCCATCAGACCACTCATGAGAAACAGAATCAAATTGCCCATACAACTGTCCCATAGTAATTGACTTTGGATTGATAACCGTGTAAATAGCTCTGTGTTCATCCATACCTCCCTAGAATTCAAAATAAAATAAAAACTTCTATCTTTTATACGTCTATCAGCCGTGAGGTTTTTCCGCCGGTCAAGGGAGAAGCTCAGAGGAGTTTAATCACCCGGTATTTTACCTTAACTTCACAGAAAACCTCTAAAAAACTGTGAATATGATTCGCGAAAATTCTTTCCCGCTTAGGATCGAACTCAGGCGCCCCAATGCTCAGTACGAGGTGGACATTACATTACATTCAAAACCGTTATGTCTTTAAACATACGGGAGGTTCTCTTTTTCATCATTTCAACGAAGTTGTCCTGTTCCTGCCTTGCGGCTTACCAGGACTCCAAAGCATGCGTCGGGCTGTCGGTAATTTAGAATAGAATTCTGAATTGTGAGTGTCTAGCGGATTTTACAAGTGTCACATCACTTATATGCTTAGTTCTCTCAGGACATGTGACGGCAAAAAATATGAAAGTTAAAGCAAAGATTAAGGGCCAATGGCCAATTTAGGACCATTGGCAACTTGCACAATTGGGTTCATCGGTATGAACAAATTAGTACCGCACATTTATGTTTTTTGAGAAAAAATAGCTTTTAATAAAGTACTCGTTCCAAAAGTACGAGGTGGACGACGCCTCTAACCACTCGGCCACTGAGCTGGGTGAATTAAAAATATATTCCCAAATTAGGGGTATCTTAAAGCCCGTTCGTACGCGATAGTTTTGATGCCGCTTATCACGCCCGGCTTGCAGTTCCGAGCAGACTAGTAGGTACCTTTTGTTGTTGGGATACAATTAACGCCACTTTAAAACGAAAATTCGCCATTTTTGGTTTGTTAACGTTAGTTACTGGCGTTTGTACTAACATTAAAAAGTGATATTTTTATATAACTTACCCTTTTTTCGACTAATTCCAGCGCGCGCGCCAAAACTCTGTAGCAAGTTGTCTTTCCACCAAAAGGCAAACCTACCAGCATCAGACCATGTCGTACTATAATCATTTCATATAACTGTTGTACCTTCTCCAAGAAAAATGGCTTGTTCTGTTTGTTCATCTCAACACACGTATCTGCTATGGCTTTGTTTAATATTACGTAATCAGGAACGGGCAGATTGATGCCGGGGAATAAATCTGTGGTGATAGCCTACAATATAGAATGAGAATAATTATACAGCCAGAGGTTTGTTGATGGTCATTGAAAATATATATATGACCATATACGTTTAAGTCGCTGATGTACAGCTGATACATTTTTTTATTAATCATATATATATATATATATATATATATATATATATATATATATATTGGTTACTTTCACCCCATTATCTTTGGCTACGACTCCTTTCTCCTTTTTATCCCATATGTATATTTCATTGACTACTATTATCTTTCTATATCCCATTTTTACGTGTTTTCCTTTTTCTTTTTCCAATTTTGCTATGTTTCTTATCTCTCTTTGTATTTTTCTCTCCTCTTCCGTTAGATCATCGTCTATATATATCGTTGTATTTCTCAGTTTATATTTTGCTTTCATTATTTTTTAATTTTCTTCCCAGCTTGGGATTTCCACTATTATTATATTTCGTTCTGGGCCTGTGTTTATTTTTTGTATTTTGTTAACCCCTGTCTCCACTTCCAGTTTCTCTTTGATGAGTGATCTTACCTCTTCTATGTTATCTATCTTGTCTAGACCTCTTATTGCTATGTTATTTTTTCTTCTTCTCTTCTCTTCAATTTCTGCTTAATTTCTAGTTTTTCTATTCTGACTTCCAATGTTCTCTTTTCTTCTTTCCATGTTTCTTCCTTATTGTTCATTTCGGTCTTCATCTCTTTTATTTCCTGTTTTATTTGTGACATGTTTTCTTCCATCTTCCTCATTAGTTCTATAATCATTTGTTTTAGTTCTTCCATTTTATGTTGGTCAATGTTCGTTTCACCGTTGCAATTTTTTTCTGTTTCTTCTAATCTTCTTTGTGATGCTGGTAATCTCAGTATTTTTTTGTTTTTTCTAACGGTTTCTTTCTGATTTTGTATATATATATATATATATATATATATATATATATATATATATATATATATAGTAAAAAAGTAAACTGAAAATAATCATTTTCCCTGCGGTTGCTCCGGAGTGGGTCCTGGCCACCTGGTTTTGGGAGATTTCCCAAAAGCAGGTGGCCAGAATCCACTCCACAAAACAAAAATTAAGTTAACGTATGTATATGTCTTACTCTTAATATTGAAAACCTCGAGTATGACACGCAGAATTCAGGCCGTTATTTGATATCGAGGAGGCTACACGTTATAAGTGGATTATAAAACATATACAAACCTGAAAGAGTGCCACGTCCTGAACCAAAAATTTCGGCAAATTGATATCTTTTATAGATCTAAGAACCAAAATATCTTCATTTTCATTTGGATACCGCAATTTTAGAATTCCAGCAGCACGTAAAACACTCTTCACCGCACGCATACCTAAATTGTAGAAGAACGGAATTACAACTATATTACTAATATAGTAAACTAAACTTACCATAATCATAATGACATTGCGACGACAACTGTTCGAAGCACAACCTGTACGTTGTTACAATTTTAACAGACAATGGTTTTGCAGTTAAAAACCCATACGAATATAACTCAATTTCTGCTATTAAAACATAATCAGGCACCATCATAGTCACGGATCTAAACAACGCCTTCAGATTATCAGGCAATTCGGATCGACCAGCATAGCCCGGATTCAAAGTAATGAAAACAGCGCAAGTGCAATCCATTGTAAGCTCAGTACCTTCAAATATAAGCGACTTGTTTCCTGAATTTATACCTCTTTGTACGGTAAGAATTTGCTGTGCAACCACTGAGAGCCCTTCAAGATCGATTCGGTTGAACTCGTCGAAACAGGACCATGCACCGCATGAGGCTAAACCCTAAAATGTACTTGATATCAATGTGTATGTTAACAATACATAGATTGTATCTAATCAGATTGATTGAATCAACAACATCTTATATTCTCGTATTCATCAACGTTCCATAATTGTATCAATAGCTCATAATTATCCGTTATTATAGTAACAATTATCTAGGAAATTTAGTTACTTTAGATTATATCTACTACAAATACTGAATAATTAAACAAAAGGTGTCATTAAAGCTCCAATCACAAACACTATTCAAGGTGTTAATGATATTTGTTTTGGCAATTTCTATCACAATGACATATATAATGTGTCCATTCAATAGATTATGGACCTATAAAGTTTATGGGATGTTTGTGAATACAATAGGTTTATAAACAAAATCATAATCTCTAAGGAAGCTAAAAAGATGGGTTTGGTAAGCTAGTGGAGTGTATGGAAAGCGACGGAAGAGGATGCGGTGTAATATGTGTGAAGTGCAGCTCGCACGCAAAATTGACTGGTGGGACGAGTGAGCAGCCTTAAAGGGAGGTTTCACAATGGGCCCATTTTGAGGCCTCAGTGTCTGTAGCTGTGCTACCCTCTAGCCAACTATCCAGAACAATCCAGAATATGTGTAAAGGATGTACAAGTAATGGGTAAAACAGCGAGAGTATTTGGTGAAGTTTATAAATATACAATGAAGGTTGGAATAAGGCCGGGATGCTCCCTAAGCCCTCTTCCATTCAATCTGTATATAAGTAACTTGAAGGGGGTACTAAGGAGAGAGTAATCAAGAGGGGTTATTGTAGGAAGAACCAAGGTAAGGATGTTAGCATAAGTGGATGATGTAGTTGTTAGTGGCCAAGAGAGTGGAAGAGATGCAAGATGTTGGAAATAATAGGAAATGGTACCTTCCCATTATTTCAAACATAGCTATCTATGGATAATTATTAAGGGTAGCATGGGTAGAGTATAAGAGTTGAAAAGGAAGGGAATGATGATTGAGAGAGTGAATTATATTAAGTATTTAGGCTTCTGGTTTGACTGTAGAGGTGGGTTTAGCAAGTATTTTGAGTGAGTGTAAGCATAGGTGAGAATGGCGTAGAACTGCAATTTTTTCATATTAATGAAAATCATATGATTAAATTCATGGATATCATCTTTTTTAAGGACTACAGTTTTTGTTTTACCTTAAAGAATTTGCCCAACGCGATATAATCAAGTCCATCTGAGCAATTGAAGACGACGCATTGTTTGGCTACGGCCTTTGCCAAATCTTTCGTGGTCTCTGACTTGCCGGTTCCTGCAGGACCTTCTGGAGCACCGCCTGAAGATAATATGTTGGCAATGTTAGCATCAGTTGGTATTATTTATTAGTTTTATGTTGGCCTTTTCTACTACAATGTAGACTAAATTTTGCAATATAACTATCTGTAGCTGCTTTCGTTAATCGAGTCTAGCTGCCCCGAATTGTTCGCACAAGAGCTACTCGTCCTGGTACGATAAAACAATACATACGCGGTCCTTAGAAATATAAAATTTCTTGGAAAACTGTATACAAATTAAAAAGGCGAATGTGTTTTAAGATGAAGAAAAATAACTTGATAAGTTTTTAAAATTCCGGGACGAGGTAAAATCATGCGTTCTACTGATTTTACCTCGTCCCGTATAGCGGAATTTAAAAAACATATATATGAGGATACAGGAACACCAGACGAATAGCGCAGAACAGCTCCCGAACGATAAACGAAAGCGACTTTTATAGCTACTAGTCCGAAGTATAAGGAGAAGCTCAAAGTAGTGTAGCCACACAGTAGCATTTCGAAACTGCAGTCAGACATTGCCATTATTAATAGTAAAGCCTTTGTTTCATAGTAAGCGGTGTCGACAAAAGCGGCCGTATTTGACGTCATTTTGACGTCACACATTTCTTTTACGCATATTTAAATAAAGCTGGTAATCCAGAGAGTGGTATGCTTCAAAGTATTGGGAAAATGTTATTAATTACACTAGAATCTGGTGAGTTATTCAATTACATGTAATTATAACGTATGTTATATTGTGTAAAGCCCTGGTTTCCTCGGAGAGCGGTCGCTCAAAAGCGGCCGCTTTTGACGTCATTTTAACATCACAAAAATTGTTTTAGTATATATATATATATATATATATATATATATATATATATATGTAATTTAATCACTCACTATAAAAACTATAATTCATTTGTTTATTGCATTACGAGGTATAACTCTTTACGGGAAACCATATTATACAACTATCATTCTGACGTCAAAATGACGTCAAAAGCGGCCGCTTTTAAGCGACTGCTTCCTAGGAAACCAGGGCTTTAATGACGTGAAAACGGCCGCTTTTATCGACAACGCTTGCTAGGAAACCAGGACTTTACAGGAGAGAAAGCATATGGATATGTGTCCACAAAATAAAAGGCAATGAATGCCAGTAACGTATTTTCTGAAGAAAATTAATTCAAAAACGATTATTATTGGATTAGGTATCGAATTGAATTTTGAACCTGTGATTAGAAACTAGTTCCCGAGGATAAGGCAAAAAAAATCTTCTATCATTAAAGCTATCAACCCGAGGATTTTTCTGCTGGCCAGGAAAGTTCAGAGGAGTGCAATCACCCGGAATTTACTTTTAACTTCACAGATAAACTGTGAAATCTGATGTGCAAAATTTCTTCCACAGCGGGGTTTAATATCTCGCTCTCCAATGCTCGGTACGGACGAACGTCGCCTTTAATCACTAGGCCACTAAACTAGGCGAACGACAAAGAAATCTCAACTCCCGGTTTTCTAGAAATACGGTGCCATATAAGTGGCTCTAAAATAACATACCTAGATGTAAGTGCAGGGCTCCAAATAACGTCCGGAAACAGCGGTCAGTCAACGGGGTCACCACAAGCCTTCCAGTATTCCCAAGATATTCGTAGCCGTACGGTAGCGCTGAGTTGATCATTCTAGTCACCATATTATTCTCCTCCCAGTAGTATCGAATTTGGCATACCCATTGGAAATCAAGAACATTTGAGACTTTCATAGCAATTATATCGGAAAGAGTGTCTCGAGCGTGAACATCCAGCACCACTAACGCCCTCAGAGTGATCCTGTTTTGCAAACTCAAGCTGCCTCTCACCAACTCAACCACGTTTGAGATGTGTGAGTTGCAATTGTCTAGATATTTTTGTAAAGCGTCAATGCTTGTTTCGATGGCTTCGTGCGTTTCCGATGTCCAATAAGTCATTGCTACACTTTGTACCTATATACAGTTCATTTGTATGACATTATCATAAGGAGTTGTTATACACATGCAGGATAAACATGGAGTTTATTTTTTACAAGTGTAAACCTGGGTGTATTGAATACTTTTTGATAGTCTCACTTTGAAATTGATATAATTTTTTTACTAACTAGTTATTAAAATATTACCGTTTATCCAGGCCAGAGCAACACCCACTTTGAAATTTATATACATTTTTGACTAACTAGTTATTAAAATATTACCGTTTGTCCAGGCCAGAGCAATACCCACTGCTCTCTAGGTTTGTGCGTATAATCCTTAATCGCCCCTTTAACCATTATATGCACAGATTTCTTCATATCGTTCTCAAGCTGCAATAACCATTTTTCAACCTGACCTCTAGCCGCGGATGTTTGTATAACATCTACCAGTGGCACTTCCTCGCCCTCACTAGACTTCATCATAGTCACATCCAGATCCTCAGTAAACTGCAACTTAGCCATACCTTCGAAACACTTCCTAAGATGCGGCTGCACCCTGAAAATCAATTTATATAAATTACCCGATTAGCATTAACCTTCAGGCAGTCGCGCCCAGTCTTATAGACCCGGAGCATATATATATATATATATATATATATATATATATATATATATATATATATGCTTCGGGTCTATGATACTGGGCGCGAGTGCCGGAAGGTTAAGATTTTTTTCTACCTTGTTGGATCTTTTGTTTCTGATAATATCTCCAACAATTCCTCATTCGACAAGAAGAAGAAACGTGGGAAATATAGCCGTTTCTTCTCCAAATACTCATTAAGACCTTTCTGTATCATATCGAGCAAACTATTGCACTTCTTTAATCGCTCCAACATTTTATCGATTTCAATCACCACGAGTACGTGCGGCTCTTCAAACACAGTGTTCATTATATCCCTCCAGCTCTGCAAATAATTATTTACTAAATATTCAGTTTCTAAGGATGGATTTTACTTTGTCAACTGCTGTGAACCGCCGACCTTCTTCGGGCATCTGTTGTTGGATATCAGGCGACGAGAATATTGGCTCAAGGTACATCCAGGTGGCTTGCACGCGCAGCCAATCATCCAGGATCTCTTGTAGGATCACTATTTTGGCCTCCCATACTCTGAATGGTTTTAGTTTTTTCATGATTTTATTTAATGATAATCAGGATACGGATTATAATGTCAATATATGAGCATGTGAGAATTAAAATGGAGTAAGTCACATTTGAATTATTTTGAAAAGGAGAAGATTTTGTGTTTGGCATTTATGCAAATCGATATACTTACTTACATTTTATTTATGAATAAATAGATTTCAAGTCTGTAACTGCGCTCGTCTACACCTCACGGTAGAAGACATATAATTAAATAAATAAATAAATAAAACTGTGCACGTAGATTTACATAAATACCAAATGCAAAATCTTCTCCTATCAAAAGAATTCAAATGTGACTTACACCACTTTCATTCTAAAGGTAAAACGACCTTTAGAATGAAAGTGGTGTAAGTCACATTTGAATTCTTTTGAATAGGAGAAGATTTTGCATTTGGTATTTATGTAAACAAGACAATTTCAATTCAATTTCAAAAGTTGTTCAAGAAATGAATTCATATATCCTCCTCCCATGCAATTTGTTCTTGACAAATAGAACGCGTTATATTTTTCCATTCGATCTACCAACCAATTCAATATTTCAAATAATTTACTGTATGATACAAGATAATTTAGATTGTCTCGCATCTTGACTAATTTTTGAGTCAAGAAATTGTCTTGTCTAAAACGACCTTAACAGGCTCATATAGACAAACATAACGTATAGAATGCTTACGTAATTTCAGCCTCGAATGGCTTTATGTATGGAGAATTTTTCATGGTTTGTGTTTTCATTAAGTGATCATCTAGTAACACTTGAATTTCATCAATTGATGATATAATGTACGTGCCAGTATCTCTGAAAGAAAAATATATGTTCATAAAATGATAAAAACAGAATATCTAGAACTTCTAGAAGATTTTTATGTTGTCTACCTAGCCATGAAAATATAATCTTATCGCAGCAATTTTCTTATATCAAGTTTCTGTGACATTTTATACTGTCATCTGCGAGTTTTGTTCCAAGCGCTTAACATTTATCACTTTTCTATCATTTTAGAGAGGCGAAAGTTAGTGTTTTCCAATTTAAACACAGAGGCACATGCATTTTTTATTTAAGAAAGTAGTATCCTGAAGAATATTCATGCTAGGCAGATATCATACAAAAACTCCCCTAGTATATCTAGTTTGATTGCTTTTTTTATTGTTGTGTTCTTATTTGTTTAGTTTTCTCTTTAATTTTTGAAAATAGAAAAACCAACTACACTCTATTTCGCATATAAATGATTCTACAGTAACTAGACACACCTGTAGACCAGCACAGAAAACTTCATAGGTGCCCATTCCAGCTGCATCTTCGCCAAATTCTTCTCCAAATTATTCTCTTTGGTAGCAGACTCTGAAATGGTCACAAATTTCGGTTGGTACTCCTCAAGTCCATAATCCAGCACCTTCGCGAGCGTCAAATGCTCATCCACAATTATAGGAAAACCAACGATTTCTGAAATGTTTTCCCAGTGCCGAATTTTCAATCCTGGATTGCCCAATGTTTTCACCATTGGCAGCAGCTCTTTAAACGCTTCTATCCTTTCGATTACCTAATTACATAATTATTAAGATAATAGTATAGTAGTACATAACATAATACTTGGTACTACTACCAATTTAAAGATAAACCGCGCAAACTGAGATTGGAAGCTGTAATGCATATGCTGCGTTTTTGGAGATAATAGAGGTTTTTCAGTTTGATACACCGTTCAACAGGCATCTTTAACTGCAACCGTAGTTTTTGATTTAATAACTCAAAACAATCTAAAACTCAAAAAGTGACAACCTACGAGGAAGTTTCCCCATGTCGACTTATGCTGGTCTGCAGAGATTTCGTAACGTACTACTTCGTAATACTATTTGAAGAAGACTACTATGACACTACTAATTCGCAAGATTTCATCAGTGTGTGATAAATTGTATTGCGAATTTTAGAATGATTTTTTCCAACATAGAATATATCATTCGTAATATTGAGTTGAAAATCGAAATGAATTTTCACACTAATGTAAACTAGTTAACATTAACTAGTTGACATTAGTGTGAAACTGAATTTTACCACAGAAAACTGCAAAGCACCGCATGAACAGTTAACTCTACATCATATCTTATTGTATATTCGGGGCTAAGAATTCACAGTTGGATTAGTACACACCGAAGAACTGCAAATTCGCAGGCATCAAATAGTATGACTAGTTGATGAATTAGCCCACAAGATGGAATCTTTATCAAAGCTGATTGTTTTGAATTATTAGCTTTTGAACAGTCTATTAAATAAAGACACCTCTATAATTGAATTGGTGAGTGGAAACCCAATAAAACTCCAAAAATATAACACTAAAATCTGTTTTGTGGGAAAACTATATATATCACAGTAATTAGAAGCATAAGTACAACTTTCTTATGCTTCTAATTACTGTGACATATAATTTTCCCACAAAACAGATTTTAGTGTTATATGTTTGGAGTTTTATGGGGTTTCCACTCACCAATTCAATTATAGAGGTTTCTTTATTTAAAGGACGTCATCCGCTATAACTCTCTTGTGCATCTAATAGTTTACATATCACTATTAGATGCACAAGAGAGTTATAGCGGATAAATCCTCTACAACTTTCTTATACTATATTACTGTGACATGTATAGTTTTCCCACAAAACAGATTTTATTTAAACTATGTTTTTTTTGGAGTTTTATGGGTTTTCCACTCACCAATTAAATTATAGAGGTTTCTTAATTTAATAGACTGTTCAAAAGCCAATAATTCAAAACAATCAGCTTTGATGAACTTTTTTTTTTACTTTTCCTATAAATCAGATTTTATTTAAACTACGATTTTGTGAGTTATATAGTTCTTCCAGTCACCAATTCAATTATAGTCGCATCTATGAATAAATGAGAAGCTCACCGTTTCTACCAAGAGTAATGTATTTGGCTGCTCAGTAAATAGTTTCTCCAGCTTCAACCCAACTTGATAAAACTCTCCCACCTCCGCTTCAATCTCCTCCGGATCATACGACCCAATTTTATCATTCATCCACCTATCGTACTTGGCCAGAAAATCCGTTCCATTGTCATACAAAGTTTTGTATGGCCGCAAGTTATCATGATATTTCTTACGTTGCGGGTACTCCGAGAGTTCAAACTTAAACGCAGCCTCTTCTTTATTGATCACATTAATTGTTTCCATAGCTCGTGTTAATCTTAAAGTACAATTCGTGTTTGAAATTTATAGCTATGCATATTGAAGTGTTTACCTATCATCTAGTTGTGTAGCCTTTTTGTGGTATTTAGGCAGCTCATCAATGTTCTTATTTAATTTAAGGCTCTCCACCACTTCACCGTACCTATCCAAATTGTGAACGAATTTTCTTATTCTAGACTTGAGCGACGACTGGAATTCTCCAATTTTTTGCTGCACAATATCGCGGTGTTCTTCGAGAACTTTTGATATGTTCAAATAGCTACGGTATTAATGTTATTTTGGTTAAATAATGATGGTGGTCACAATATAACGAAATTAAGGAACAAACTAGAGAGTAAAACCCTGGTTTTCTAGGAAGGTGTCGATAAAAACGGCCGCTTTTAACGCCATTTACACATCGTAAGAAACGTTTAAAGGATATTTAATTGAATAACTCACTATAATCCACTGTAACTGAGAGATTAGAGTGATTCCCTACCAAATATAGCCCTTGCCACTAGATAGAGTAGTATCCGCCGGTTTGAATCATAAGATTCAGTTATTATATATTATTGAGTCAAGATTGGGTGATTCCCTACCAAATATAGCCTTTTTTCTGCCACTAAATAGAGTAGTATTCGCCGGTTTGAATCGCATATAGATGTAAACTAAAATTTATAAACTTACGACCAAAACGTGCTGTTATTCTGCTTAACCTCAAATGGAGTAAAAATATTATGGTCCGACAGAAAAATGATGTACGTCATCACCACCCTCAGTCTATCCTGTATTTCACATAGAACATATTTTTCAACATTCTCCACATATGAGATCGTAGCAACTAATTCAATCGTATCCACTGGAACCTTTAAAGCTTTTTCAACGATATCTTGATACTCATCACCAATTCTGAAAGTGTTAAAGCGTCAGTTTATTGGTAAACACCCAGCCCAAGATCAATTACTGTTTGCACATTCCTTGGTAGTCGTTGGTCATTTTGATTACAAGTCTTTCTAGAACACACTCAGCGGCCTCCACTAGACATTCGATTAGACCGATACGATGCATGTCGTACATCCCCATGCGAATGGCGTGCTCCATTTTGCAAGGGATTTCCTCGGTAATTTTTTTATACTGCAAGATTATTCTGCAATAGTCCTCAAACGTGTGGTTCTCGTTTGCAATAAATAGGTTTATCGCTTGAGTTGTCTAAGAATATACAGTATGATTTAGAAACCTATAACTAGTGATGGTAAAGATATTTGTGAATTATTTTTAATATTTGTTTCAATATACATTGCAATATACATTGCAATATACATTGCAATATACATAGCAATATACATTGCAATATATATTGCAATGTACATAGCAATATACATTGCAATATACATTGCAATATACATTACAATATACATAGCAATATACATTGCAATATACATTGCATAATACATTGCATAATACATTGCAATATACATTGAAATATATCGATATTTCTAGAATATATTAAAAAAGACAATAAGTTTAGCAATAATAATGGGGAAAGAATAGTAGAACTGAGCAGCAAAGGTAATATCGTAATAGCAAATAGAAATATCTATAATAAATGAATTCCTTATATATAAAAGTTTTAAATAGTAAAAAACGTATCGAGACAGACCGAGATTGGAAGCGATCGCCACCTGTTAATAATAGACATGATAAAGAAAAAAGAAGAAAAAATAGATAAAAGAAGAAATAAAGTAAAAGAAATTAGAAAGCTAGAATTAAGAGAAGATAAATGAAAAATTCCAAGAAATAGTGTGAACCATATGGATGTGCAATATTAATTGATGTGGTCGCTTGATGGCGCTATACTTTTTAAGGGGGAAAATTGCATCATATTAGTATATTTGTTTCCAAAAGGAAACAAATATACTTATATGAAAAGCAGGTGTAGCCAAAAAAAAAAGCTGTGGCACAACAAACATTTACATAAATACGATTATTCTTTGTTACTATTTTGAAAAACTGAGAAAATCGAGAATTTTATTAAAAGTAATTAAAAGGGTAAATAGAATTTTCAAACCATACCTCTTTATCTCTTCTAGTTTTTCAGTAGCTAACCTTAAAAGTTAAATTAATACATGCAAACATTTCCATCAAACTAAACACGGTTTTTTAAATCTTACTATTTTGAAAAATTGAAAAATTCAAGATTTTTATCAAAAAGGATTAAGAGGGTAAATAGAATTTTTAAACCGCATCATTTTTTATCTTCTAGGTTTTCAGTAGCTACCCTTTAGAGTTAAATCAACATTTAGAAATATTTCCATTAAACTAAATACGGGTTTACTCTGTTACTATTTTGAAAAATTGAGAAATGAAAGAATTTTATCAAAGAGAATGAAAGGGAAAAATAGAATATTCAAACCGCACCCCTTCATCTCTTCTAGTATTCCAGTAGCAGCTCTTAAGAGTTAAATCAACATTTGCAAATATTTCCACAACTAAATACAATTTTTCTGTTCCCAATTTGCAAAATTAAGAACATTGAGAATTTTATTAAAAATGAGTGTTAAATATGATTTTCTAACCGCACCCTCTTAAGGAGAGCTACTGGAAAACTAGAAGAGATAAAGCTGTTTTCCAGTAGCTATCCTATTTAATAAACACTTGCAAATATTTACATCAAACTAAATATGGTTTTTCTCCGTTACTATTTTGAAAAAAAATACAAATTCAAGAATTTTATTAAAAGAGATTAAAGGGGCAAATAGATTTTTTCAACTACACCCCTGTATCTCTTCAAGTTTTTCAACAGCTACCCTTAAGAGTTAAATCAAAACTTGCAAATATTTCCATCAAATTAAATACGGTCTCTCACTATTACTATTTTGAAAAAAAATGAGAAATTCAAGAATTTTATTAAAGAGCATTAAAGGGATAAATAAAATTTTCAGACCACACCCCTTTATCTCCACTAGTATTCTAGTAGCATCCCTTAAGAGTTAAATCAACATTTGCAAACATTTCCATCAAACTACAGATTTTTCCTGTTACTACTTCGAAAAATTAAGAAATTCAAGAGTTTTATTAAATGGGATTAAAGGAGTAAATATAATTTTCAAACTACACCTCTTTATCTCTTATAGTTTTTAAGTAGCTACCCTTAAGAATTAAATTAACATTTACAAACATTTTCATCGAACAAAATAGTTTTTCTCTGTTACTATTTTGAAAAATTGAGAAATTCAAGAATTTTATTAAAATGGATTAAAAGGGTAAATAGAATTTTCAAGCCACACCCCTTCATCTCTTCTAGTATTTCAGTAGCAGCCCTTAAGAGTTAAATCAGCATTTGCTAACATTTCCATCAAACATCAAACTACAGATTGTTCCTGTTACTATTTCGAAAAATTAAGAAATTCAAGAGTTTTATTAAATGGGATTAAAGGAGTAAATATAATTTTCAAACTACACCTCTTTATCTCTTATAGTTTTTCAGTAGCTACCCTTAAGAGTTAAATTAACATTTACAAACATTTTCATCGACCAAAATACAGTTTTTCTCTGTTACTATTCTGAAAAATTGAGAAATTCAAGAATTTTATTAAAATGCATTAAAAGGGTAAATAGAATTTTCAAGCCACACCCCTTCATCTCTTCTAGTATTTCAGTAGCAGCCCTTAAGAGTTAAATCAATATTTTCAAATATTTCTATCAAAGTAATTACGGTTTTTCTGTTACCATTTTGCAAAATTGAGAATTTTGAGTGATAAATACGATTTTCTAACCGCATCCCTTTATCCATTGTAGTTTTCCAGTAGAAACCCTTAAGAGTTAAATAAACACTTGCAAACATTTCCATCAAACTAAATACGTTTTTTCTCCGTTACTATTTTGAAAAAATTACAAATTCAAGAATTTTATTAAAAGGGATTAAAGGGGCAAATAGAATTTTTAAACCACACCCCTGTATCTCTTCAAGTTTTTCAACAGCAACCCTTAAAAGTTAAATCAAAACTTGCAAACATTTCCATTAAAGTAAATACGGTCTTTCACTATTAATTACGATTTTGACAAAATGAGAAATTCAAGAATTTTATTAAGATCATTAAAGGGGTAAATAGAATTTTTAAACACACCCCTTTATCTTTACTAGTATTCTAGTAGCAAACCTTAAGAATTAAATCAATATTTGCAAACATTTCCATCAAACTAACTACATGTTTTCCTGTTATTATTTCGAAAAATTAAGAAAGTCAAGAATTTTATTAAAAGGGATTATATTAAGGATAAATAGAATTTTTAAACCGCACTAGTTTTCCAGTAGCAACCCCTAAGTGTTAAATCAACACTTCCATCAAAATAAATATGGTTTTTCTGTGTTTTCTGTGTTACTATTGATTGTTAAAAAATGAGAAATTCGAGAATTTTATTAAAAAGGATTAAAAGGATAAAGAGAATTTTCAAACCACACCTCTTTAGCCCTTCTAGTTTTTCAGTAGCTATCCTTAAATTTAAATTGTTAAATCAACATTTGTAAACACTTCCATCAAAGTAAGTACGGTTTTTTTGTGTTTCTATTTTAAAAATTGAGAAATTCGAGAATTTTATTAAATTGGATTAAAAGAGTAAATATAATTTTCAAGACACACCCCTTTATTTCTTCTAGTTTTCCAGTAGTAACCCTGAAGAGTTAAATCAACATTTGGAAATATTTCCATCATCTATCATACTAAACATACATACATTCGGGTTTTCTGTTACTATTTTGAAAAAATTTGAAATTTAAGAATTTTATTAGAGGCGACTAAAGGGTTAAATAGAATTTTCAAACCACACCCCTTTATCTCTTCAGGTTTTCCAACAGCTACCCTATTTAAATCAACACTTGCCAACATTTCCATCAAACTAAATACAGTTTTTCTCCGTTACTATTTTGAAAACTTGAGAAATTGAAAAAATTTATTGAAGATTATTAAAGGGGCAAATAGAATTTTCAAACCACACCCCTTTATATCTTCTCATTTCCATCATACTAAATACGGGGGGTTTTCTGTTACTATTTTGAAAAATTCAGAAATTTAAGAATTTTATTAGAGGGGACTAAAGGGGTTAATAGAACCCACCTCTTTTTCAGGTTTTCCAACAGCTACCCTATTTAAATCAACACTTGCAAACATTTCCATCAAACTAAATACGGTTTTTCTCTGTTACTAGTTTGAAAACTTGAGAAATTGAAGAATTGTATTGAAGATGATTAAATGGGCAAATAGAATTTTCAAACCACACGTCTTTATCTCTTCTGGTATTCCAGTAGCAACCTTTAAGATCTAAATCAACCTTTGCAAATATTTCCATCAAACTAACTACGGGTTTTCTCTGTTACCATTTTGCTAAATTCAGAAAATCGAGAATTTTATTAAACATGATTAAAATGCTAAATAGGATTTTCTAACCGCAACCCTTTATCTCTTCTAGTTTTCAAGTAGCAACCCTTAAGAGTTAAATCAACACTTGCAAAGAAACATTTCCCTACCCTTAAGAATTAAATCAAAACTTGCAAACATTTCAATCAAAGTAAATATGAATTGGAAGAGCTAATATAGCGAAATAAAACAACCGTAATATCAGAAGAGGTAAAAATCATGGAAAGATGGGGACAACACTTTGATGAACTCACATAAACAGCAAAAGTCATAATAACAATACAAGAGAAACGAGGAAAAAATACAAGATCTAAAAAGGATACTAGAAAAATAAATAGTAGAAAGTAGAAAGAAGATAAAAGAAGGAAAATGTACCCGGAAAAGATGACATAACAACAAATAAGTATTAAACATATGGGATTATAATGCCCATGTCTGTTTTTTTATATTTTCTTCGTTTTTATTATATTACTAATTAGTTTAATTGCAAACCTTACCTATAACTTTTTTAACACAAGGGCTTTTCCACCGGTAATTATTTTAAATATTGATTTATAATAGTCTCAAATAAGTACATTTTTAGACGACTGAGGTCAGACGACATGTATGCAATTGTTATCGAACAACCACTTACCTCTCCATTAATAAGTGGCATATATTCATCAAAATCCTGCACTCGTAGCTCAGGACCAATTCGTTGCTCATTCAAAAAGTCCCTCAAGCGGGTTTTGTATTCATTCACAAGTTTGTCTGTAATTAAGGGCTACACAACTTAAATAGCAATATTTATAAAAAAAAACATTATGAGTGTCATACCCGTAACAATGGTATATCATCTATCTTCCCTTTCCATTTTTCTGGAAAAATATATGTTTCGATACGCGGAAAACAAATAACCGCTTCGACAATATCATCAATCCCTTTCAGTATAGCATTGCGGAAGAGCTTAAAGGGTGGATCGAACGACAAAACACTCATTTTCAGTAGTAGATTGATTTCAAATCCAGGATTTTTAAACTACAATCAATACAAAATTCATTACAATTTCCAGAAAATCAAGTATAACCAATTTAAATCGAGCTTTATTCGATTGACTCGTTAAATGTCACTTCGACAAAACATGTACATGATAAGTGAGAGACGTCAAATGTACCAAAATGGTTAAAGTAGTGCAACTTTCACTCTAGATAGATACTTTGTATAGAAACCACCCAGAGATTCTATGTATTAATCCTCACTAACTGAGCTACACTGATCAGATCTAATAAGATCGAAATCTAGATATATAGATTGCTATTACGTGAATTCACGCTTATATATCAATTAAAAAATACTAAAAATTCAAAAAGAAGCAAAATTCAAAATGAATTAATAATTATGAATTATAATTAATAATTATAAATTAAATTAAACAAAGAAACATTCTACTAATGATGAAAATTTGCATCACCAAAACAAAACTAACATATATTTAAATGAAAGAAATATGTATGAATAAAGATGTATATCTCATATCAACACGATACAAGAAGAAAAAGTGACATATAGAAACAAATTAATATTTTCAAATCCTCACCAAATCCGTTACATATTCAAAGTAATCCTGCAATGAGCGCAATCCTAACATCTGTACATGATCAGTCATGATGGCAGCTAGTGTATTAAACAATCCCTTCAATTTTCTCGGATGCGAGGGAAGCTTGTTCTTTTCCATTGCTGTCTTAAAGATATCAACTACGGCTTTGAAGTAGTAAACTCGCAGCCTTTCTTTCGATTTCTTAACATGCTGGCTGATAATGTTATTAAACTCGACCAGTTCGAATGCACCTTTTTTGTTCTGCAGCGCGATCGTGTTTATAATACGAAATGATCTACAAATATTATATATCGTGAAATTTTACAATTTGAATGAAATTTGTAGTCGTTGTATAAAACGGTGTATAGCAGTGCGACGTATTGTACTAACGCAAATATTAGTACATTGTTAAATTACTATTCCTTTAACATTTCGCAAAATAACTTGCCAAACCTCGAAGTAGTAGTTGTATAGTAGTATTCTCGAAGGTACCAAAAAAAATATTAATTCAATCAATTAATAAATTGCAAACTTCATACTGGTGTGAATTGTGAAAACTCTTAAGCCCTGGTTTCCTAGGAGAACGGTCGCTTTAAAGCGGCCAATTTTGACGTCATTCATAAATCACAAAGGTCGTTTTAAGTATATGTAATAGAAGAACTCACAATTTTTCATCGTAATTCGTTGCGTTTTTGCAGTACGATGAGGTATTACACTTTATAGGAAACTATATTCGTTTATATACACGTAGAATTATTTTTGTAACGTAAACATGACGTCAACAGCGGCCGTTTTTAAGCGGTCGCTCTCCTAGGAAACCAGGGCTTTACCCCCGTATTCACCGACATTCCATAAAGCTATCAATAGCTATTGAACCCATAAGTATTCGTTGTTATAGTAACAATAAATACATTATCTAGGGAATGTACTTACTCTAGATTCGCTCTATTGAAAACACTGAAAAATTAAAGAAAATGTGTCATCAATGCTCCAATCACAAACGCTATTCAAGATGTTTGACATTTGTTTTGGCATATTCTGTCACAATGACATTATAAATTTATCCAATCAATAGCTTATGGTTCCTATAAAGTTTATGGGATGTAGGTGAATACGGACAATACAGTACTGTAAAATGATAACTGATATTAGGAGTGCAATGACACCAACAAATCTATGTATAATAAGTCTCATTCAAATGACTATTGAATACTAAATAAAAGTAGCTATTCATCAAGTTCATATTGAAGTATCATTTTGCATATAGTAGTGAAACTTACTGAAATTTTTCAAACCACAAATTAACAACAGCACAAATGCACGGATTAATAATATTGATAATACTAGTAATCCTAACAAAAGTAGCATCGTAATTCGGTTTCCAGATGATACTAAGCCTCTCAAGCTCGTTCCTTTCATTAGAATCGTACTCCTCCGTTAGCGAATACACAAAAGATGGATCATTTAGTACAAAATCTACAACAGATTTTTTCATAGCCATCACATAGTCTGCTTTCATATCGGCGATTGCTACATCAAGCAGCTCTTTCCAGCTTTTAAGTTTTGGAGGTATTAAATGCAATACCTAAAAATATCAGCAATTGTTTACTCTGATTACGGGATGTAATATAAAACTACCTTTTTTAAAATAGAATTCTCTAATGGAGCTACATGAACGTTATCGATGCCATGTTGAATGTAGTAATAGTATCTCAACACACGCAAATCATATTCGCTCATCGAACTTGCAGCTGCGTAAGGTACTTCCTGGTTGACTATCAGTTCTACCAGTCGTTCCCTAAATACTTCTCTCTCTTTTCTTAGTTTGGTGTAAGTGAGCAACTTGGCGGCTTCTTCTTTTGCTGTAGAGTTGGAATGATTTCATTTAAATTTACGAACTAATCTGAATTATTTTATACTAGCCTCTTACAGATTATAATATCCAGTATATTATAATCCGTAAGAGGCTAGTATAAATTAATTGTTTATCCTTCAGACCAAGATCAATTGTGAAATGATTTTTGCTACAGATAATAATTGGTGGGCACTGAGCCCTAGAGATTACCCTTTAAAACCTGTAATCGAGGAGTAAATTGTAAAAAAAAGTTTTGAACTGATAAGTGATAAAGAACTGCTGGCAAGATCTGTGAGTATGGCCCGTACCATTGATAATAATAATATAATCATGACCGTGATGATTAATCAATGTCCGTACGTAAGTGATCAAGTGACAGTCCCAGCTCTCGGTCGCGGGCTGTCGTCCGCCAGCCTTATCAGCACTAATGCACAGGCCGAGCCAGCGGGTTTTATCAAAATATCCTTGGCCTGTCAAAATTCCGTTTGTGTATGGCTAGCTAATATTTAGTTTTGAGCCTTCTTGCAAAACATTTGCGCTACACAATAATAGGCACTGAAATCAGATTGCCCAAGGCTCGTAAAGATCTTACTATGGGTCTTAATGGGGGTTCACCAAAACTCAAACATACACAAGTTCACCTAATGTTATTCTAACCTATTAAATATCTTACCTCTTTTTCTTTTTGCAGCCAGTTTTTTCTTATAAGTAGGATGCCCGGACGCATAAATAGGTTGCACAACATCAATAGGCAACGCAAAAAAGTTTGTTTGCCTCACATTAACATCCTCCGGCAGCGTATACTTGCTTGGTTTCAAAGGAATATCACCGCGGGCCTGCAAACTCGTCCGCTTCTCCTCGATCTTTTTGAACAATCGCTGCTTCTCGATATCCCGGCCGGACGCCATGATCACTCACTATGTGACTCACTTTACATTATAAATAAACCTCACACAACACAGAAGAACTGGTTCTGACTAAAAACACCCCAGCTGGCTGAGAAACAAACACGCCGCCCCAATATTAAATCGATGCCAGCTATCAAAAACTCGTGACAACTGTTTACCTCGTCATAGCAACGATTGTCAAACGCGCATCGCGCTCCGAAATCAAATCACGTTGGAAACACAGATGTCAGTCGTTGTTTTCGGTTCCGACAAATTAGTTTTTTTTGGATAAATAAGATGGATATCGCGGTGTTTCTTCCAAATTTCGCCAGATCAAATTTTCTAGTGCAACTCTACAACTCGCAGTTCGTACTGGTGTCCCTGTCCGCTGCACTCGCGCTGCTCCTGTCGCTGATTATTGTTAAGTATTTGCGGCACGAGCCATGTCCATGGTCCGAAAAAAGCTTCCTTGCCGCCATCGAGGAGGAACTGCAGTATAATATGAAGACGAACAAGGCTGTTTATGATGTGAAGGAAAATGTTGATCTGAATGTGAGTATATGATTTTAAATTTTTATAGTATTTATTGGGCTATAAGTCTGAATTTTAGAGATGATATAAACTGTTATTTTTATGTAACAGGTGAAATGTATTCAGTTCCCTCGATATATATGATTCAAATATATGTTACAAAATATTAGTTCGAGGTTTTCTGTGAAGTTAAGGTACATGCCGGATACATACATGTCAATACCAACCTATATCAAAATAAATCATCTTCTACCCTCAACTGTGGTGTGCGATCCCCCATAGTTTCACGTAAACTCCTCTGAGCGTCTCCCTTGATCAGCACAATAGCTTCACGGTATATGTATAACATTCGATCCCCAGCGGGGAGCGAATTTTATCGAATCACCTTTCACAGTTTTTCAGAGGTTTTCTGTGAAGTTAAGGTAAATACCGGGTGATTAAACTCCTCTGAGCTTCTCCCTTAACCGGAGGAATGATAATCCTATAAAGAAAGAAGTTTTTTTTTATTAGTTCGATATTCCACAATATAGTCACTTTTTGGTCTTCCTGTAGTCCTTTTTGCTTCTTATATCCACATGTCCAGCATTAAAGCTGTTTTAGTTTATCACTGTGTGCGGCTCCGGACTTATTATCTCTTGTACTAATTTTCGTGCCGCTTCCGATGCGCAGAATTCTACATACAACAGGCGCACGACAGCAAAACTTCAAGGTATATTCATTCTCCTGCCTCTTGCAGGATTCACATACATTGTTGACCTATTATTCCAAAAATGTACTGATTTCGTTTCTATGGCCTTCCAATATTTTTCCTCGTATTTTATAGTTCTTTTGCACGCTTCCACTCATATCCGACTGTTTCGTTTATCACTATTTGCTGCTCCGGACGTATTGTCTCTTGTTTTATTTGTCGCTCCCGATGCGCATAATTCTACTTCGTCCCCAACCGGTGCACGACCGTTAAACTTGGAGTAATACAGCAAGCCACGGGGCGGTTAAACGAAAGCACCTATCATTTAGCATCGGACTCTATAGCATTATATATCTGTCGACCATAGTGTTCGTCGTAAGTGCCAAAACTATGCCCATCCACTATTTAAAATGACTTGAACTCTGCATAGCCATAACTGTTAGCCGTTACTTTCTATAATTCAATTAGTTTCATTTATTCATTTACGTCTAATGTATAAGAAAAATGTGAAAAACAATGCAGTACATAGTTCAAGTCGTTTGAAATAGTGGACGGGCATAGTTTGGTTGGTAGGGGACCTCCGCCCACCCCACCTTCGCTCGCATACTTTTTTCAATGGATACAGACGTTTTATATTGTTTAAACTATTCCAAGAAGAGTGTTATCCTATGGAAAAACTATGCTAGCTAAGGTGGGGTGGGCGGGCGGCCCCTACGAACCAAACTATGCCCGTCCACTATTTCAAACGACTTGAACTATGTACTACATTGTTCTTCACATTTTTTTATACATTAGGCGTAAATTAATAAATGAAACTAATTAAATTATAGAAAGTAACGGATATCAGTGTAGTGCAGAGTTCAAGTTATTTTAAATAGTGGACGGGCATAGTTTGGTTGGTTGGGGTCGCCCGCCCACCCCACCTTCGCTCGCATACTTTTTTCAATGGATACAGACGTTTTATACTGTTTAAACTATTCCAAGAAGAGTGTAATCCTATGGAAAAACTATGCCAGGTAAGGTGGGGTGGGCGGGCGGCCCTTACGAACCAAACTATGCCCGTCCACTATTTCAAACGACTTGAACTATGTACTACATTGTTCTTCACATTTTTTTTATATATTAGGCGTAAATTAATAAATGAAACTAATTAAATTATAGAAAGTAACGGATAGCAGTGTAGTGCAGAGTTCAAGTTATTTTAAATAGTGGACGGGCATAGTTTGGTTGGTTGGGGCCGCCCGCCCACCCCACCTTCGCTCGCATACTTTTTTCAATGGATACAGACGTTTTATATTGTTTAAACTATTCTAAGAAGAGTGTTATCCTATGGAAAAACTATGCTAGCTAAGGAGGGGTGGGCGGTCGGCCCCTACGAACCAAACTATGCCCGTCCACTATTTCAAACGACTTGAACTATGTACTGCATTGTTTTTCACTTTTTTTTATACATTAGGCGTAAATTAATAAATGAAACTAATGAAATTATAGAAAGTAACGCATAACAGTGTAGTGCAGAGTTCAAGTCATTTTAAATAGTGGACGGGCATAGTTTGTTTGGTAGGGAAATAAATAGACCGCCTCAACCTCTTGTTCTCCCTTTACGTACTATATTTCAGCAATCTCATACATACGCTTTCTATTAATATTTATTTATTCCTTCTTCCAACAGCAAGCGTATAATAATAAGCATTTTGTTTTTTTATAGGCTGAATGGGTGCAACATATGACATCGGAATTTTCAAACGATGGCGATGGAGAGAATATGCGTGGATTAGTAGGTGTCTTAGTTGTTGACAACGTGGCAGTGATGGTGGAGATCAACATTGATCTGGATATTGCTCTGGAAAGTCAGATATTCCACAAGTTTGTCGAGTTGGCCATGTATTCGGTGCTTAAACACTGCACCAACTCTGTACGCAATGCGACGGCTTATCGCGCTGTTAAGGTATGTTGGCCACAATCTATTATCCTATTATTTATTCCTCATATTGCTGACCTAATACAAAAAAATATAACCAAAACATATTGTCGTTTCATGGCCATGATGCATTTGCCTCTTATTTGAATCCTTCTGGTAGGCCTTTTTCTAGAATTTTAGACTAAACGCTATCTGGTTTTCTATATACTGTTTTCGTATTCGCCATGTTGGGATGTTAAAGTCATAATCTTCCACGATGACTATACGGGTTAGAAGATGGGTAGGTATGGATGTAAGACAGATAGGCATACATTAGAAGGATTTAATTTCAGGACGTGGTTCTCCCGGTACAAGGAGATGGGAGAACCATGGCTCGCGTGGGCAGGGTCGCATCCCTGAAGTAGGCATGTTCTTTTCCGGGTTCGAAAATAAATGCCTACCCGCTACCCTAAACAATAATCTAGTACAATTTTAGACTTCTTTCACAGGAAGACGCTAGTATGCAGTAGTATATGCTGGATGCTAGATTTATATTGTACGCAATGGGAGAATTCATATCGTCTAATGTAAAATCAGTATCCAGCATAGTGATTTTAGACCTGCAAGAGTTTCACTTCTACTACTCTATTATAGTGACGTCACACCACATGCCCTGTTCATCCCTATAATATAGAAACGAAAACAATGTTTTGAAGCCGACCTGTCATTTATATTTTGGTGCTGTCTGTTCAAAAGTTGAAATCGAAATTCCCATTGAGATATATCTTTTTATATAGGCGCTTTCGTTTAGCATGGTTTATCATTGCTAGTCGCCCCCGTGGCGTGCAGTATCGCTCAGGTCTTGCGGTCGTGCGCCGCGGGTTGTAAGGGCCGAGATAGAATTATGTGCATCGGAAGCGGCAAATAGAACAAAAAACACTAAGCCCGTACCAGTCCAGAGTGATAATCGAAAGGCACTTATATACAGTTAAAAATGTATTTATTAATTATATTCAAAGTACGGATTTGTCTATTTTTGTAATTAAAACTCATCAGCGTCGAATGACGGGAATTTCACGTTTTTGTATAAAGTATAATACAACCTAATAATAGAAAATATATTTTTATAGGTGAGTTACGATGCTACAATGTTTCAAGCAATCAAATCCACCGAAGACAAAGCCCTATCGGAACACGCTGCTGAAACCTGCTCCTCTTTGAACAACAAAATGCCGTTCCTACATCAAGCAATCTGCTTGAAAGTCCCTCCCACCAAACAATATTTCCTAAGCGGTTTTGCCTATCCAACAGGAAAAGCCGTGAACTGTGTCATGCTCGGCAAAATCGGCACCATCGTTGCGTTTAACTTATGCCGGTGCACCGCTAACGAATCAGAGGTACACGAAATCGCTGAAAAGGTGTGCCAGCATGTGGTGGCACGCGCGCCCGAAACTATAGGCTCGGATGAGGATACACCAAGAGAGGACGACGAGGAGGAGATGTGTTTGATGCACCAAAAGTTCCTGCACAACGAAATGGTCACGGTTGGACAGGTGCTGCGCGATATCAAATTAGCCCTAATGGACTTCAGGCGCGTGGACTGTGGAGCCATTGCCAAATTCAACACGAAGATGATGAGGAAATAAATAACACGTCTTACATTTAATTAATTAAATCTCGAAAGGCAAGTTGCTATGAAATAAAACCGATTATGTGTAATTATTGTTATTATTATAAAAAAAATGTAAATATATAAATAAAACAAGATCATTACTGGGACAGTTGGCATAACATTGCAACCCCACGCATAACCCAATGGCTTGGCTCTTTTATCGTGTTCAGGGTGATGCTGATTACAAAGTTGGTTGAGTGACCAGTTGTAGACAATACTCCTCGTCGTTCGGATGTTTTGTAAAGTGGACACAGAAATGTGTGGCGTTCTATTAGATCAGATCTTCGTACAGGTATCATTAATATCTGCAATATAAAACAAATTAAATCGCATCAACATGTACAACAAAATCTGCCACGTGGCTTAAATATTTCACATCTTAATATTGTTTCATGCGTTCCTAAATAGATGGTTGCGCTTGGCATTGTTAATTCAAAACAGAATGGACGGAGCTGCAAACATTTTTTTGCAATGTGATTTCGGACGATATATCATTGGCAATATCAACTTCCTCACGGCGGACGATAAGAAATTCCCCCACCCTCTACACCACCTGGGCAAAAGTGATTCCGATCTGCCCCTAATTGCAATAGACAGTTTTCGGCATATGTACCTCTTCCCAGCATTCAATACAATGTGCTTCTTATAAGAGCACCCATATATTATCTCCGCGACGTGAGAAGATATTTAAATGAACAGTTTCCAGAGCGGTGGATAGGGCGTGCAGGATGTGTGCCCTACCCTACCAGGTCACCTGATTTCTTCTTGTGGTACGTTAAAACTGAGTTTAGCTACTTTAACCGAATACTGAACCTCCTTATCTGTCCGTTTACCCTATAGGAGGGTTTGGTATCATTACACATTACATTCTACAGCGAGTCAATAGTGATATTCCTATGTTGATGTAACTGGACAGCTTCATGTATTTTGTTGGCTGGGGCAGTGTTAATGTCATTTGGGCATGTTTGAATTTCAGTGTTTTTGTCTCTATCATAGATCATAAGAATGTGGGGCTGTCGGTCTCTCGTCAAAATGTCCACGAATAATATAGAAAATGAGAATGAGAAGAATGACAATAAAGATCGAAATATAGCGGACTTCTCTATTAAACATCCCCTGCAGAACAAATGGACTCTATGGTATTATGAAAATGATCGGAGCAATACCTGGGAAAAGAACCAGAAATAAATTGCCTCCTTGGATACTGTAGAAGATTTTTGGAGTTTATACAAATTGGCAAGTGAGTTACCACAAGGATGTGATTATTCACTGTTTAAAGCCGGCATACGACCCATGTGCTCTCTTACCTCCTACTTTGGCTTCAACTATACGTTTTTAATTTTTTGTGGTTGAGCTTTTTAACCATCATGATTCGCTATATCTGGCTATCCTCATCTAGTTTAGCCTGCTCGTGGAAGCAGTTACCGGGGTGTGGCGACTAGGAGCCACTAGATGAGAATTGAGATCTGGGGATCAGTCACCTCTGACCATCCGCTAACAATGTCGGCGGATGAAAGGTGCTACGCCTACAATGCAACCCCATATGCTATTGAACAACTGGCCCCAAATGTTAGAGTTGGATGATAGATATTTATTATGAATAGAGTATTAAAGATATCAACTGTTAGAGTAAACTACTGGAAGAAGAACACTATTGAACAACTGGTCCCAAATGTTAGAGTTGGATGATAGATATTTATTATGAATAGACTACTAAAGATATCCACTGTTAGAGTAAACTATTGGAAGAAGAAACAGCTTATAAATATATTACAAATTATTGCTAGGTGTACAATGCAACCCCATACACTATTGAACAACTGGTCCCAAATGTTAGAGTTGGATGATAGATATTTACTATGGATAGAGTACTAAAGATATCCACTGTTAGAGTAAACTGCTGGAAGAAGAAAAAGCTTATAAATATATTACAAATTACTTACAAAGGGTACAGTGTCATATAACACTTTAGCTATGGACTCATCCAGTGCCATAGTACTCATATTCCAACGTGCTCCATCGAGGAACATTCCATAAACATATACGCCATCTTCGGGAGGACGTCTGAATTTATTCTCTTTCTTTACCTATTAAAAGTAATTGGTACAGTTATAGGTATTAGGTTGCTCTATTCAAAAACAACTTGCCACATAATCGTATACTAAAAGATCAATAGGAATAGTGTATTTTCGGGCGTAGTTTTGTTGGGCTCCTGTCAGAAAGGCCTGCGTAAAGAAGAATCCTGACAACCAGAAGGTACATGGTGGTCCATCATCGTACCATTTCTAAATATTACAATGAATTAGATAGGTCGATTTGCTATCGTAAAACATTAGTGGACATGGATATAAAACTACCTGTAAAAACAAAAGTCGTTCTAGGAAATCATGCACGTAGCTTCCAAGTGGCTTCAAGGATGGATATGATGCTTTCGCCCACATTCCCGGAATCTTTCCAATCATCATGCTGACAACAACCTCTTCTAGATCCGACGACATAACAATTAATCCTGTTTTAAGGAAGTAATGAAAATTATTTTCAGTATCCAAAATATACAATACTATTCACCTTTAATAGCTTTTTTCACATTGATAAGACTGGTTCTAATCGTAGACAGTAGTTTATTGAAGCGGCCCATTTCCTGTACTAACACAGTGTTCATACTTTGATGATATGCAGTTGGATACTTCTCCATGGCTTCGTCCCTATCGAAGTTCGGTGGGAGCTTGTCGAGGATGTCTGCAGCTACATCCAATATGAGTTCGTCGGGCGATTTATCACTACCACCGCTTGAGAGGGTGTCCTAATACATATAACAATATGAACTATAACTATTGGTTCTTCAATAGTTATAGTTCATCTTGTTATATGTATTAGAACACCCTCAAACTCTAACTCAACTGTGATCAATACAATGAATATTTATATTTTACTAAATAATTATAATTTGAAAAATTATACAACTAACCCCCTAGGAGGAAAATTAAACGCCATCTGGCGGTACCACATCTATATATGAATTATAATTTGTTTTAAATCAAAAATGACATGATATTTGTAGCAGATTGATTGAATACAAATACAAATTTTACCCCCGTTTTCACCGACGTTCCATAAATCTATCAATAGCTATTGAACCCATAAGTATTCGTTGTTATAGCAACAATAAATACAATATCTAGGGAATCAAAGCTCCAATTGCAAGCGCTATTCTAGGTGTTTGACATTTGTTTTGGCATATTCTTCTTGGCACGTGGTTTTACATTAATACCAAACGCAAAATTTTCAATATATATATATATATATATATATATATATATATATATATATATATATATATTGCATTATGTTTATTGATACCCTTTCAATTTTGAAAAAAATCTATTTACTTACCTTCAGTAATAAATCCTGGTTTTTGTAGTATTGAGATATAAACAGTTATTAATTTAGTGAACATTTTATCATACAGTAATACTGTCATTATTCTAAAATATTGACAGTAATATTGGTCCTTTATAAGGCACATTACACGGTCAATATTACTGTCAATCCTAGTACTGTCAATATTTGCTTCAATTCTCCTTTTATATTTATCAAGTAATCAATTATCCGGATAAAGATAAGTATTCTCTTCATTACATCATTACTATACCTTACACGATGAGTAATACTGGCAACGTTTTAGAATAATGAACATTTTAAACATATTATCGTACAGCAATACTGTCATTATTCTAAAATATTGACAGTAATATTGGTCCTTATTAGGCACCTTACACGGTCAATAATATTATCATTCCTAGTACTGTCAGTATATGCTTCAATATTTATTAACCAGTAAATGATCCGTCAGTATTCTGTTTAATCCATCAATACTACACCATGCACGATTAGTAATACGTTCAATATTTTAGAATACTGTCAGTATTTTTGACTTATTATTTACAAATTATTTGAATTAAATCTAACTAATAAATAGATTTTACTTTATTTTTATCACCATCTTGAACATGGCTAGGTCTTGTATGATTTTTTGACAATATTGACAATAATTTTGTAATACTGCGTGGTGTATTTTTTAATGAACCCTTATTTATTTGCAATAAGTACTCACTTACCCAACGATCCTTTATAAGCAGACGTAGAAAATAAATACATTTAAATAATTATCCTTATTCCTTAAATAAAAGCAAAGACAATTTTTGAAGCCTACAATTTATGTTTTTTAAGTATCACAACTTTATAAATATATAAGTTAGGAAAGGATCAAACTTTAATCTTTGTATAAGCGTTTGAATAAAATATACTATCTACCGCACTTACCTGAGTAACGAGAATATTAGTAAGTATCAAATCTGACTCCTGTTGATCTTTCATTATGTCTGCATTTTCATTCATTCCAAACACTTCTGGATGCGTTATCGCAGGCAGAGCCTTTGTATAAGCCATGTAAGCGTCATACTTATCTTCAGTCGGACAATAATATACACCTAAAATATATTATTAAATAAAAGGAACTAAAACTCGAAATAATATGAATTACCTGTAGGGTCAAAATCATACTTAGGGGATTCAACTAGATCCTTGCAGTAGAATTTCGACAAGATCGTAATCAAAGTCCTCCGATCCCAGTCGTCTGTCACACGCCCGCCGTAATTGCATTCGCCAGTCAAATACCGTAACGCATCGTATTGGACATCCTTAAAATATATATATATGTAAATATCAGATTATATAACTGTGAGCTGTGAGCTAAGGCTGGGATTACGTTAATAGAAAACCTATGCAAAACACTTAGATAATATCAAATTATATAACTGTGAGCGGTGAGCTAAGGCTGTGATTACGTTAATAGAAAACCTATACAAAACACTTAGATAATATCAGATTATATAACTGTGAACGGTGCTAAGGTTGGAATTACGTTCATATAAAACCTATACAATACACTTATATAATATCAGATTATATAACTGTAAGCGGTGAGCTAAGGCTGGGATTACGTTCATAGGAAACCTATACAAAACACTTAGATACTAGTCTTCTATCTATATTATCTGTCTACTTCTTTATATCCCTTAAGGGTGGGATTACGTCTATACTTTTCTTATGGCGCGAATTGTGAGATTCTATTGAGATAAATCGGTGTACCAGAATGTTACAATATTTATGCAAGTTTAGACAAACACGTTTTTCTTGGCCCTGAAACTTAGTTTATAAGATTTGATGATCATAATTCATAATTATAAAATGATTTAAAAAAATCATTGGCGGAACTTGCAATTTGTTTTATTGCAAATATTATTCAATAACAGCTAACAAAATTAACTTAAATTTATATTTTTCTTGTTTTATGGTTACCAAAACATGAGTAAACAATTGTAGAAAAAATCTATTTTTTCCATACTCCGTTTAGCCACATACACCGAGAAAAAAGACACCGCCATGCGAAACCACGCAGCGGCCGGAATTATTGGAATTGTTTAACTTCACACCGATTGAATGTACACATATATTTTTAATAAAGTCGACAGATTTTTTACAATAGAAGAATATTAATTGCTGGAATGTACTTACACTATATTCATTCAGGAACATTTGTAGCTGCATCACGCTGATTCTCAAATCGGTCTCATTAAACTCGTATTGAATATTCCAACCGAGCGGGCCAAACTTCCTCCGCTCCTGCACAATCCCATGAAAGAAACAAAGCCCGTAAAGCAATTTCTTAAAATTGACCGGCTGCTTGCACGCTTCAAACCACTCGCCATCGCAAATGGGATCACTCAGATATGACCTCGTGATGTTCGCCTTCAACCCCTTGGGCGGTTCATTAGTCATCTTCACCCCGTTCTGCAGCACGGACACCGGGAAATGCTCGGCTGGATACGAAGTCAGCCACAGCCGGAAATCGGGGTGCGTTGTTTCGTTGGTGAAACTCTCACAAATCTAAAGACAAAATTACAACAATTATAGATGGTATTATAAGAAGACAAAAAGAAAAAAAGAAGACCAAGAAAAAATGGGATGAAGCTATATCGGAACTATTAGAAAGGAAAGGAAAAGACTGGAAGGAAGCAAAAGAACTGGCAATAAATAGAAGAGAAAGGATAGAGGAAAATTTAAACCATTACACCACACTGTAGTAGAAAAGGCCAGCGGATATATATATATATATATATATATATATATATATATATATATATTATAAGAATACAGGGTGTCCCTAAAGTGTGGAATAAATTCTTATTTATCCTTTAAAATGAATTATCACAAAGTAGTCGCCTTAATAATCCAATAATTCAAAATTAGAAACGGCTAAGCTCTAGCCAAGAAAATGGCTAGAGCTTATCCGAAACTAGTAAAAAATCGTTTTATTTATCCTTTCTACTTTTGATTTCACAGTAACATTTTATATCAATACAATGTTTCTAATTCAGATTTCACAGTAAATGAGTTTGATCATAAATTATTGGTTAGTGGTAACTGTTACTTACTAAGCCCAAGACTTTGGTTTAGTAGAAAAGCAGAAAAAGTATTTATCAAATATTCATATTCCAGAAAATTTGCCTAAAGTTATTGAAGCTGCCCTAAAGACAACATAATATGCCTAATAGCTCTCTTGGTATTTATGTATAGTAAATATGTAATGCGAAAGTAAAGTTTTACTGGCCCGAATGTATGCCCAAACAAACCTTCTCCAGCGCCGGCATAAAACTCTTCGCCAGATGGCAATTCTGCAGGACGACCCACGTTCCATTCTTGACGCCCTCGTCAATCAGCCGGACAGCAATCGGCCCCTGTCCCTGACCCAGAGACAGCGAGAACAGTCTCGACCCACCAAAACCTTGATCATCAGCAAACTTTAGGAGCACAGCTGTGGGGTCGGCGCCGGGCGTGAGCACGAAAATCAGCGGGATGCAGCAATGCGAGTCCGAATAAGACGATGGGAGGTCGAATGGTGGTGGCTCAACAAATTTCCTACCCAATTGAGCTAATGTTTTATATTAGTAGATTATTTTTTTTTATCAAAATGTACTTGGCTTACATTCTACGAACGTTTGCACAGCTGGCACAACTTTGTCGTATCGTATGCAGCGCAGTAGCAGGATTTTCTGGAAGATAGTCAACTTCTTGTCCCAGGGTTCCGGCATTGGGTAGTTCTGGGGCTCGGGTGAGTCGAAGAGCTTCCTCCATGCGGCTAAATTATGTGTGAAGTGGTCTAGTATTCCTCTGATGAAATCATTTGTTTATAGTTTTAAAAAAAAATTAAAAAACATCCAAACATCTTGGATATAAAGAGTAAAGAATGAAAAGGATCCTGAGCAGTTGCCAACGTAAAAATTAAACTTAAATATAATAATATATTATATATATATATATATATATATATATATATATATATATATATATATATATATATATACATAAAATGTTAATTTGTAATTTTTGCGCTGTTATTTTTATTTTTATGTATTTTGGTTGTGGTTGGGTTAATTGAAGAGCTTTTTGTGATAAAATGCAAATAAAGGTCCTTTTATATATATATATATATATATATATATATATATATATATATATATATATATATATAAAGGTTATTTCTATCTGCAAGAATCAAGAAATTACACCAGGTGGGAAACATTACTTATCTGAGATGCAACTTGAACTGGGGACCACGTCACAGTAATAAAAATCAGACTTGAAAAGGCAAGAATATGTTTGTTTTTAGATTAGGTTACACATTACACTTTTCATTTTGTTGAACGCAAACAAAATGAGAAGGGTAATGTATAACCTAATCTAAAACCAAACATAAGACTATGTACTAGGACCCTCAGATGCTTCTTCAATAGCATACTACTATGCATGGACCATGACAGAGAACACTATAAAGCAACATGAAGCATTTGAATTCTGGTGCTACCGTCTAGAAATGTTAGAGTTCCTTAAAGAAACAAGTTGCGTGGAAGTTCTGAACTATCTAAAATGTATATAAGTGTGAATCCACCTCTGAGCAATATATATATTTAGATTTCGATCTTATTAGATCTCGTCAGTGTACCTCAGCTAGTGAGGATGAATTCACACAATATCAATTCATCCTCATTAGCAGAGCTACAATGACGAGATCTAATAAGATCGAAATCTAGATAGCAATCTACATTGCTAAGAGATGGATTCACACATATATGTTTCATAAGATTGGCTTTGTGCTGATATCTCAAACATTCTGTTGGAATATTATTCCATAGAGGGCACTACTCGGTGATCCTGATGGTATGAGCATGTTGACGGTTATTACCATATAGGTCTGCATTGATGTGGTGCCGCAAGATGGCGTTTAACTTTCCTCCTAGGTAGTTAATTGTAACATTTTTATTTAAAATGTAGTTTTTATGACTTTTGTAATCCCCAAATTTTCATTTTCTTTTTCTTCACTCGTTCAAAACTTATAGTATCTGGGACTTTTGGGAAGTCCTGTATATGTATAATATAGATATTAATAATCTCATAGATAATTACCTAAATGCATGATATTCGTTCAATCTACACAACTCATCCCAGCTCTTCGACACAAACCAATCAGTTGGATTCTTGTTAGGATTGTCCAGACCCACGCCGCCCGTCAACAAAAACATCCACTCGGCAATGTCAACCTCCGCCCTACTTTTCATCATGTTTATTGTTAACAGCAACGAAAAAAGGAGTTTGTCCTGAAAATAATACCTATAGTAACTTAGTACTTTAGTTGCCAAATAATAGCAACCTTTTCAAATAAACTCCTGCAAATGTTAACATACAAGGAATATGTAAAGTACTTTTGTAGATCTGCAAGTCGTAGCTGCACATCCTCAACCTTTTCTGTGTTGTCAATGGCTGATTTGAATAGATTCATAAACCAATTTAAGGAGTATTGGTACATTGGATCTATATTGGCTAAATCAGCTAAAAAATATGTAATGAGATTATCAATACATTTATGGAACGTTGGTAAATATGGAGGTTACCAATACCATAAATATTCGTTAGCAACAATAAATGCATTATAGCAATAATGAATTACATTATTATAGGAATGTAGTTTTAGATTCTCTCTATTAGGAACAATGAATAATTAAAGAAAAGGTGTCATAAAAGCTCCAATTACCAACGCTATTCAAGGTGTTTGAATTTTTTTTTTGGCAATTTCCGTCACAATCAAGTTACATTTTTCCATACAATAGCTGATGGGACCCATAAAGTTTATGGGATGCTGGTGAATACTGGCATTAGAGATGTATCATTAGATTTATCAGCATTTGAGAGGAATTGCTCATAAAGGCACCTTAGACGATCAATATTACTGTAAATATTTTAGAATAATGACAGTATCACTGTACTATAATATGTTTCAAATGTTCATTATTCTAAAATATTACCAGTATTACTCATGGTGTAATGTATGTTATTGTTGTATTGAAGTGAATACTGATCTTTATCCGGATAATTGATTACTTGATAAATATAAAAGAAGGATTGAAGCAAATATTTACAGTACTAGGATTGACAGTATTATTGATCGTATTAGCTGCCTTATAAAGGACCAATATTACTGTCAATATTTTATAATAATGACAGAATTACTGTATGATAATATGTTTAAAATGTTATTTACGTATGGAATAAATTCGATAAAACATTTATTTATGATTTTCGCAAAAATTTCTCGGATACGTCGATTTTTAATTTTAAATTGCCAAAGTGTCCAATTTTTGGGCCATTTTTTGAATGTGTAATGGCGTCATAGACACATTTTTCAAATGACAACCCTATATTTTATTACTGTATGCTGCATGCAATATTATATACCAGAATTGATCACAAGTGTATTGCATGCAAAAATAAATTTCTATGCCTGAAGAACTTACCTGTAGTGAAGAATAGTATTGCAGAATGCACGGCTATTGGTGTATACTCTAATCTAGCAGCATCAATTTGTTTTTCAGTAATTTCAGCACTAGCTTGCTTAATTTGGATGTCATTAGATAACAACTTTGAAGAACTTAAAACCTGAATGAAAATTGATGGTTTCAATAGTTATACCCCCGTATTCACCGACGTTCCATAAATCCATCAATATTGAACCCATAAGTATTCGTTGTTATAGCAACAATAAATACATTATATAGTTACTTTAGATTCTCTCTATTGGAAACACTGAATACTTAAACAAAAGGTGCCATGAAAGCTCCAATCACAAGTGCTATTCAAGGTGTTTTACCATTGTTTTGGCATATTCTGTCACAATGACTGTCATTCAATAGCTTATGGGACCTATAAAATTTATGGGATGTTGGTGAATACGGACATTATTCTTTTATAAACTGCCTAAAATTTAAATCATTACCTTAGTTCACAATATATACAATGTACTCTTATTTACAACAAACATTTTTTATCCCCTGTCCTGGGATGTTCTAACACGAGAAAAAGCTCCCGAACGATATACGAAAACGACGTAAATATACGACCAACATGAAAATTAATACAATTGTTGTATGCAACTTCATGCTAATAAACGTATATTATTTTTATTATTAATAATAATAATGTTCCATTTATCACGATGTATAATTTTTCTAAATACTTAAATCCTGCAAACTTACCTGCACAGCAGTCTCGTCCTCCAAAATATTCCCCTCTACACTACTCAAAATTTCCAGAATCTTATCCTCCAACTCCTTAAGCACCTTCTTATTGTGCGCGCTTTGCAAGATCAACTGATTTTTCTCCGATTCCAAATCCGGCCGCTCCTTCGCCACTACAATTCCCAATAGTTGGTCCTGCAGTCCGACACTTGTTATCATGAAATTCACCAGCGTTACTTTAACAGCCACTTCCGGTAGGTAGTGAGGGTTGCGAAATTTCGTGGTAATATAGAAGCGAAAGGCTGCATTATATTCCACAATGGTATCCCCCAATTTCAAACAAAGCGCTCCGCCTTGTTTAAACGTCTGCTGCCCCAAAACTGGCTCGAGAATTGCATCGAGTTCTTCACCGATATTTTCTAGTAATACCTACAAGAATTGTGGTGATGTAGAATGCGTTTCAACTGCCTATTTGAATTTTATATAATATGATAGTTGTAAAAAAAAGTAGTGACAACATAGATAGATATCAATTTATATTGCATTTACAGGAAAATGTAGAGCATCCTGCAGAGATAATTACTTTTTTATTTTTATATATTATATTGATTATTATTGTTTTATTTAAAAAAATAATAATATAACAATAATGTACCGTCACAATTGTGTATTCCACAAATAGCCTTATTCGCCTGTTAAATGTCAATTGTAGAACCGGCCCTTAATCTTCAAAAAGGGAAAACCATTACAGGAGCATACTACACATCATTACTTGACAAGTTGAATAAAGAAATCGCAGTCAAGCGGCCACATCTGCAGAAGAAGAACATTTTGTTTTATATTGTTCTGATAAAACAAAATTTTCTTCTAGCGCCGTCACATACCTTTCGAAAATCAACGAGTTAGGGTAAGATCTGCTGAAACCCCCAGTCTCCCGTATATTTCTAGTCGCCCTTAAGTCTGATATGTCGACATATTACATATTGTTTTATTAATTAACTAATTAGTTTTTGAGAAGATTATTTTCTGTTATTTAAATAATTAGATATTGAATATGTATTAGTATTATCTATGTTTATTTTAAATTTAAACTTACGTTTGGCTTTAAATTACTATTTTCCTCGGTGTTTTCATCACTTTACTTTGAAAGCTATTTTATACATGTTCGTTTATAATAGGGGTACCCTCTAATGAACATATCGCTATTAGCGTTGCTAGAGTTGTTTATAGGAATATCAAATGATATTGCTATCTTTGTCGTACATTAAGTACACGCTATTTCTGTCTCAAATATTTCATAATGGCCGTCGACGATGAAAAAACAAAAAGTCGGTAATGAAGCGTGCGTTTGCGGAAAACAGGACATTTTGTTTCAACCACATTTATTCTACAAAATGGCTTTCGATGCCTGCATCTACATTTATAACTCACATGTGTTGTACATGTATATCAGTAATGAATTGTTGAGGTATAATAGTACGATATGTGTAGAGTGGATTAGAAATAATAGAATGTGAGAAATGGACGGCCAACCTGTAAGGTGCAAATACGCACCATACGTCGTCCTATACTGTAACGCATTCTCGCAATAGGATCAGATCCTTTTTGACACTTTTGAACGCCATATAGCAACAACCCCATCTAGCTGAATCGACAGTTTTAAAAGTAATAAAGCTTGTTGGTGATTATATTGAGGAAATATAATGAAATTTTACTGGTAAGTTCAATATAAATTGATTTATATCTATGTTATATACATTCCTTACAACCGTTGTAGAAATTGTAATTGTAATGTACGGATCCGATTAATTATTAAAAAATTTAATTAAAAATTATTATAGGCAATATTCAAGTAAAATTAGCTCTAAATGGAGTATAAATTAACAATATAGTTTTACAGCTGATATTTTGCAACAGGCTAGATTAAAAACGACCACAGTAGTGCATTTCCTGACACTACTCATTAAGGCACCTTACACGATCAATAATACCATCAATATTTTAGAATAATGACAGTATTACTGTACGAAAACAGTAAATAAAATCTTCATTATTCTAAAATATTGACAGTATTACTTATCATGTAAGGTATACTAATGGTGGAATGAAGAGTACTGATGTTATCGGGATAATTGATTACTTGGTAAATATAAAAGGAGAATTAAAGCATATACTGACAGTATTAGGACTGACAGTATTATTGACCGTGTAAGGTGCCTTATTCCGTAAACATCAACATCATAAAGGCACCTTACACGGTCAATAATACTGTCAATTATAGTACTGTCAGTATTTACTTCAATCATCCTTTTATACTTACCATATAATCAATTATCCGGATAAAAATCAGTATTCACTTCATTACATCATTACTATACCTTACACGATAAGTAATACTGGCAATATTTTAGAATAATGAACATTTTAAACATATTATCGTACAGTAAGATTGCCAATATTCTAAAATATTGACAGTAATATTGATCGTGTAAGGTGCCTTAATGGTGTTATGAATCGTAATCCTGTCAGTCCTGTGGTCGTTTTAAATCGAGCCTGTGCAGACCATTATTGAAAAATGGAGTATCAGTAGTAAAATTATAGTATTAGTACATAGATATCAGCAACCCCACCAGTAGACACGAATATATAATTATGTTCTATATTGTATAGTTACCGGTGATCCGAATTGAATAGCATTTTCCAGTACACGAACATAGTCAGCTTGATTCAGTCGTATTATGGCCATGTTGTTCGCTTTCTCCATGTTTTTAATCCATTTATTTGCTTGACCTTGCGGATCAATCATTAGAGCGTATCTTCTTGCATTTCTATAAGAAAATATTTAACATTCTAGTCATATTATCATTGTTATCAGTTACATAACTGGTAGTAAAGTTATAAGTAGTTTATCATTACTGAAAGAACTATAAAAAATACATCATTATAGGCCTCCAAAAAATACTACTTCTATCTATAAGGCCATAAGCACAGGAGTTTTTGCGCCGGTAAAGGAAGAAGTTTATTAACGCGGTATTTACAGTTTTTCAGAGGTTTTCTATCGAGTTAATGAAACAGTTTACGATCAATTGCACAGACTATCTCGTATGAAGTAAGATTGGCTTTAATTATACTATCTTTTTTATTTTTAACTTTTAGGTTAAAATTATTAGATTTTATTATTTAACAAAATTATATATGATTTTTATTGTTATGTTTTCCATTAAGAATAATTTGGTTTGTATCAAGATTAGCTGAAACTAATCACACACCTTTTGATTTTGCTTAGGGGGAATCTGAACTAGTACCTGGGTTTAATGTTGAATATAGAAGAGAAGGATTTGCTTTAATTTTTTTAGCAGAATATACAAATATTTTATTTCTAAGAATACTATATGTTATTTTATTTTTAGAGGCTAATCAATCATAGATTGTTAATAATTGGAATTAATGAGTTTTATATAAAGTTTTCGATTTGACTTTAAATCTTCCTAGTGCGCTACAGCCTAAGTTGGGTCTTCACCTCCTGCCTACCTAAATGTTAGCAGATAATTGAAGCCCACTAAATCCAATTATTTCAATAGTAAAAATATAATGCACTTACTTAATGATGATACCATTATCAATACTATACGAATCGGATGGCAGACCAAAAATATTCCACTGCCGAATTAAAACAGGATCACCCAAAATGGCAGTCAGTTGGAAATCTCTAGTGCAGACAATTTCATACTCTGTTAGCTGGTTCACCCAACGTTCAATTTGTTGCACCCTGAACTGCATAGTGAACGGCCCCAAATACGCAACCACGCCGGAGCTTATCAACACGTCGCCTTAAACACGAACATAATAGTAAGTTGAGAATTCCTTCGTAATATCTTTAAAACGTATTGCAGAATGTGGTGTAAATTTAATTGAGTGGGGCTAAATAAATTAAGACACAAAATAATGCGTCTGTCAAGTAGTTCAAAAACATATTCAAAGAAATATTTTATCTAAAAAAATAGGCTACAAAATCTTTTACCTTGGAATCACGTCTATATTACTATTGAACGAATTTTATAACTGTATTGAGCATTAACTACTTTTATGGCGCATTTTGTCTGTTCATAATAACTAAATTTGGGAGAAGTTTTTATTAATTAGGAACTAGGCAATAAAAAGGCTCGAATTATGGTGATGAATTCTTACAAAATAAGTTAAGTTACAGAGACAACTACTAATTTTATAATTGTATTGAGCTTTTACTACTTTAATGCCGTATTTTGTCTGTTCATAATCACAAAATTTGAGAGAGGATTTTATTAACTAGAAACTAGGCAATAAAAAAGCACGAATTATGGTGATGAATTCTTACAAAATAAGTTAGGTTACAGAGACAACAAGGAAGTGTTGTTATTAACTTGCCAATAATTGGAAGCCTTTTTCTTGCCTAGTTCTTCCTAGAAGCTCAAGGCTTTACGGATTCCATATATTCTTTTTCCATAGCGCAAATTGTGTTGTAATGTTGAGCTTCTAGTAAAAACTAGGCAATAAATAGGCTTCCAATTATTGGCAAGTTAATAACAACACTTCCTTCTTGTCTCTGTACCTTAACTTTGTTTGTAAGAATTCATCACCATAATTCGTGTTATTTTATTGCCTGGTTCCTAGTTAATAAAAACCTCTATAATTCGTAATTATAGAACGTAGAAAATGCTGTTATATCGTCGTATTTTCTACACTCTCATCTATGATCTCGAAATTATAAGTTTCCTGTCCAACTACATGTGGCAACTGCGCTCCCGTCCACCCCACCGGGCGTACCATGCTCGAGTTACGCATAAATACGTGTGCTCCAGGGAGAAACGCTCTCTCTTGTTTCTTCGTCTGTCTGGCCGAGTATAGTAACTCGACCATGGCGATGCCCGGGTAAGTCTAGTAGTTATTGTAATAGTAATAAGGCTCATGTTGCGGGTAGATATAGATCAATAAATACACCGTTACCAAAGCCCTTAGAGTTTACACCCCCCTATCCGCGACAATATATATATATATATATATATATATATATATATATATATATGTATATCTTGTTTATATTTCAGGTATATAGTCTGCAACTCACCTGTTAATATAAAATATCTTTCACTCAACTCCTTGGCGGTAGCCGACCACCTGGAGCGCTCACCACCCAACCCACCAATCAAATCCTGTGCGCGCTGTAGCTTTAACGCGCACAAATTCACCTCATCCGTCAAATTCTGCAGCTTCTGGTTTTCGGCAGCCAAATCCGCCTCCAGCTTAGCAACCTTCTCTCTAGCCTCGCGTAACAGCGCCCTTTTGCCCTCAAGCGACGTCATTGCCGCTTGATACGTCGCCTCAGCTTCAGCCAGCGCCATCTTTTTGGGCGCCACCACTTTCGCCACCTTATCGTACTTTGAAATCGCTATTGTCCATTTGCAGAGCCCCTCCGCTGCAGTCGAGGCGGTTTTGATTTTGTTCGGATCGAACGCCTCGTCGTGCAGAATTCGCTCCGTTAGTTTCTTCATGACAGGCGGCGGGATGTTGTCTTTGTCGAAATTGATTAGCCCGTCGAGGAAATGCATGTCACCGAGGAGTTTCTTCGAAGGACCCCAGTAGTCTTCAATGGTACCGATACCACTAGGGGCTGGTAGTTTGTCAGGTTTGAGATCCTTTGGAGGAAAATAGCGCTATCAACTAAGCACCAAATTACAACAATGACCTTAATACGCAAAAACAAGGACTAAATATACAGAACATAATCGGGCTAAATAATATACGGATAATATATAAAAACGAAAATAATCTGAAAAACAAGTTAAACCAAAACAAATATATATATATATATATATATATATATATATATATATATATATATATATTAAACCAGACAAAAATAAGACTATAGAAAGGTAAAAACGACAACCAAAAATACACCCGAACCATGTTAAAACTACTGGAACTATTGCAATCTTTAAAATACATTTATCTCTATTTATTTTTGGAAGTTACATTTTTCATCTCAGTGTGTGATATGTATGTAGTAGATACATATCACACTGAGATGACAAATGTAACGTCCAAAAATAAATAGAGATAAATGTATTTTAAAGATTACAATAGTTCCAGTAGTTTTACTTTTACCATTGAGTATAATGTTTTTTTATTTATATAATAATTTGATTTATTCTAAACGCAAACAAATAATTAAAGATGTGTTGATATATACATAAGAATCATCAAAACAAAAATCAAAACCTGTAGATTCATTTTGGAAGTTACGACACTTGTCATCTCATAGTGCAATATAAAAATACTTAAATATGACTCATCTCATAGTGCAATATAAAAATACTTAAATATGACACCTTTAAATTGAAAAGTAAAAATATTTTACTAACCAATTCACTCAAATAAAAATATAAATTTAAAAAAAAAACATCAGAGAACCCTCTATCAATACATATAAACCAGAGATGGGGATCATGTCCACAAATCTCTTGGAGAAGCTCAGAGGAGTATTTTTTAACAGTGAGTACAGCCCCGCCCCAGAGCGTGTGCACTGCGGCCCTTCACGGACCGACCTCTTGTGCCTCATTCAACATCTATGATATGCTAGACCGGTCAACTCTTTGCGGAAAAGTTTCCCGACTAGCGGTGGATTCGAACCACCAACGTTCCGTACGCAATGGTTTCAGACCGTCGCCTTAGACCACTGGGCCTATCTCAGAGGAGTATAATCACCCGGTATTTATCTTAACTTCACGGGAAACCCTCGGACAATAGTAAAAGGGAATTCGCAAAATTTCGCCAACAACGGAGTTTGAACTTTTGCTCCCCAATTCTCAGCATGAGATGGATGACGCCTCTAGCAACTAGGCCACTGATCTGGGTGAGTTATTTTAATGAGTTTAATGACATGGGACATGCAGTTTTTGTTTTCAATTCACCGTTACTTCATACATTATGAATATAAATGTATGAAGTTAGATGGAAGACTCTATATATCATATCAGATACAAAAATATTCCGATGTATATGATGACAGTGTAGTAATAAAAGTGCCTTGCCTTTAAAATGCAAATTCCCTCCATGACAATCTTCACACCTTTGGGCGGATTCTTCATAGTCTTTACAATGGTTATATCAGCAGGTGTTAAAGTATTTAATGCTGCTAAGGCTTCCTCCAAGATGGGCATTGCTTCAGCCAAATCCGCATCGCAATCGGCTTTTATTAATGCAGCAGCTTTGGCCTAAAATTAATTAAGAACAATATTTGTAATAAGCAGCGCTCAGTTCTTATAGTTGTTATCCCTATCCTTATACAAGGTGTTCTCCAGCAAAGAAGCCAATATAGAAATTAAGGTATAAAACTCAATTCAAAAACGAATAGTAAATAATACTTTGTATATATATATATATATATATATATATATATATATTTATATATATATATATATATATATATATATATATTATATATATTTCGACGATTGCTATGAGTTAGCACCTAGCTACTAGCTTTAGAAAAAGAAACGAATCTAAAATTATTAATAAATTACTTGTTCGTTGGCAACATCTTCGTCGGCCATAACAATCTTCTCAACGATCGCCGCTTCATCCGATTCTGCCTCCACCTTCTTTAGTGTCACCTCCACGTTCGCAGCGGCCTCCTTTAGCAGCGGCTGCAGCACCTCCAAACTTACCTGCATAATCGCAATCTGCTCGCCGGCGCTATTGAGCCGCTCCAGTCCTACCTCGTACCTGCTTTTACCTAGAATAATCTCTCTGGAAATAATAAAAATAAATAGCGTCCCTGTGAGATAGCTAGCTAGCAACTAATACACACGTTCTTTTCTTCTCGAGGAACGTCTTGAAGGTGCTGATTAGTTCTAAGTAGGACGTGGGTGTCACGTATGTTCGCCTTTTTAGACGTGTATAGAATTCAGTGGAGAGTGTTTCTGTAGATGTGTGGAAACTTTGGCACATGGAAATGCACACTAAACGTTCGTTTTCTGGCAGGTCTACTTCGCCCAAGAAGCGAGTCGCTACGGCTTCGAGGGCATCTTTGGGCCACGGCTAGAAAATATGTGATAACCATTATGAATTTTAAATTTATAGCAATTATATAATTTAAATTTATAGCTAACATACTAAATACTTTTTATTTTACATTTGTAGAAATTACAAAATAATTTGTATTATTTCATTATTTCAAGTTTTATTTTATACTACGTTCTCTGTATTGACTTTTTTTACACGCATTGTATTTTGGCATCGTAGATGTGTGGTGTTGCTGACGATGTGTGAATTAATTAAATTTTGGATATTTGAAATAAATTCTTGATCATAATACTTACTTGAAACCAATCAATAGTGCAGCAGTTAACAATCGCAGGAAACTTTCGAATCCGGGTCCTAAATCCGTCACCAATCGGCGACATTGCCAAGACTATATGCAACTGATCGCGGATAATTTGTACGAAATAGTTGAAAAGGGCTACTGGGCTGCCATCAGTCTGCAAGGTTTTATCACGTTGCCTATCCAATTGTCGCATTTTTTCACATATGTCTATTCTGTCTTCAGCTGGGAATACGTTTGGTACTTCACCGGTGTTTAGCAAGTTACTAAGATCTTCCAGGAACGATTCTTCTTTAATCTATTAAAACATAAGCGTCTATTTATAGATTATTAGATACAAGCAGTGGTGTGCAGTCCTCATGTGCATGGTGTTGCAGTACACACCATGCTTAATTTTGAAATGTGTTTGTTACTTATTATACATTTTTTACAAGATAATTGAACTGTTTTTGCCATTACTCATATAAAACGTATGCGTGTAGCGCACAGCAATCACTAGATGTGCAGGAAAATCTAGCATGGTTCAGTTAATAGACATAAATCCCAAGTATTCTAGGAAATAGTTGAGAGAGATAGATTTTGCAAGAAACAGTATCGACCAACGACCAACTCTGTTGCTTGCGTGCAGCTCTGGTGCTGCACCATACCAATTTTTATAGGAGACATCCTGAATTCACTACACGTCTACTTTTCCTTTGTCGTTTGAACTAATAGATCATATAAAAGATATTTATATATATATATATATACTTAAATATATATATATATATATATATATATATATATATATATATATATATATATATATAATTTGTTCTCTAATGCCCGTATTCACGTAATGCCAGAGAGAGAGATAGAGCTTCTCCCTTTACCAGAGATAATAGCTATAACATTTTTTTTTAATTCACAAACCTGTGTGTCTGTAAACAAGAAGATCCCGTGCTGTTCACTCGAACTGGCCTTCCTCAAAATAACCTTAACATCCTCATGCCACTCATACTGCCCATACTGTCTAGTCAGTTCGACTTGGAATAATTCAAAGTCTGCAATGTGTGCGGCTAGTCGTGATAGTGATTGCCTTCCAGAACCTCCAACACCCACCAAAAGCGCGTGATTTCTTGGCTGTATCACAATCCTAACAATTCGTGATAAATGTTCAACTGCGAATCTAAAATTTAGGTACATATAGTAATTCTGTTAAAATATGTAATACGGATTTTTAAACCTGAATAGTACTAAATTCATAGGCTTCTTTGATATATTGTTGTACTCCGCCAGGAAACATTCGACAATACCGGTGAGAAAGTCCAAATCTTCTACTTCTTCATAAAAACGCGTCTCAACTTTTTCGTTCGCGAAATCACAATAGATTAGATTACGTAGTTCTTTCTCTCCTACCTGAAATAGTAGAGAGAAATATAAGAAAAGAAACTTAGAAGTCGTGAACACGTTTTCGGTAACAGTACTTACCTTATACAGCAGTAGCTGTATTCGGAAAGTAAAAAAGTATTGCAGAAAACTATTAAATTATCCGACAAGACAAGAAAAACGCAACGGCAAATCCTTCAATGAAAAACGTAATAGAGCATTCAGCAATGGTTTGAGTACTTCATGACACTATAGTAATTGGGGTGTATTTCAGAATGTAGCAAATTGTATATTAAGATATTCCTACGTTATCGTGAATATGGGTGTATTTCAGAAAGTATCAAATTGTATATTAAGAGCATCTTGTATCATATGGTTTTATATTGTAAAATGAGAATTGTATTGGCTAAATGCATCCATATTCAAATTCCCGCATATGTGAATACACTGTTCTATACATACATGTTTGGTTTCCTTGGTACATAGTCGTTTAAACAAGAGATCAAAGTTCTCCTCCAATTTACTGTCCCCAATGCTACGCAATGTAGTATATAACCATAGTCGGTCAGCATCATCAACCAATCGGTCACAGTAGACTCGTAGAACCTCATGCACCCACAATCTCTTCATAGACTGCACATCTGGGGCACTTTCAGGAACAGAGAGTAAAACACCCTACAAATGTTTCCATAATAAAAGCTATACACACCATAAAACACTCAAACCTGTATAACCCTCGCAAAATCTCTAAGGTTGAACAAGTAGTGCGATTTGGCAGGAGTTGGTAGGAGATTGAGTCGGCTCAGTTTGTACACCTCTAGCGTCGCGGCAACTATATCGTCGGTGCAAGGTTGAAAATCTTCAACGAATCCTCTATAAAAACGAATCCCACATAAATAATCGTTACTAAATCAGAAACAAGATATAGTAACGATTATATATGTGGTAACTGCCTAAATATAATTCGTGTGTATTAAAAGGGTAGCATAGCTACAGACACTTAGGCCTCATAATGGGCTATTGTGTGAGAACGAGCATTACCCTGCTGAAAAATGTTCTTAGTCGCATTTAAACTGCTCTTTACAAACAGTAGAGATCGGCTCTGAGTAAGGATGGTATGACTTTCAACGTATTGCTATTCTTTTCTTGAAGAAAATAATTAAACTATGAGCTTAATCAATGATTAAACCTACCGAACACTCAAGTGCCAGGACATGATTGAGCTGAAAATACTGGTTTTCACATCATCCGAAAACTCGTCGATGCACACGTGGTTGAAGTGGCGTGCGAATCTGGCTGTTACTGTATTGCCACCAGATGGTGGACCCATGGCACAAATAAACTATAATTTAAATACAAATACAAATACAAATTTATATTTATAAATAAAAAATCTGTAGTGTATTTATAATATATATGTTTTATGCCCGTATTCACCAACAAAATATAATCTATAATATATAATACAACATAATCTGTATAGGTCCCATAAACTATTGAATGGACAAATTGAAAACGTCAGTGTGACAGAAATTGCCAAAACAAATGTCAAACACCTTGAATGTGCTTGTGATTGGAGCTTTGGGGCACCTTTTGTTTAACTAATCAGTGTTTCCAATAGAAATAATCTAAAGTAACTACATTCCATAAGTGATGTATTTATTGTAGCTATAATAACGAATACTTATGGATCCAATAGCTATTGAAAGATTTATGGAACGTTGGTGAATACGGTGTTACTATAGGCATATAAGGCACTGACTTCATGAGAAAGATAAACGAATGTTAATCTTATTAAATCACAAATACACATTATTTCCAACATCTCTTGAACACTATAGAATTTTTTAACATAAGAAATATCTTACTTGGCTTTACTACCTATTGATTTACACTAGGAAAATATTTTCAGGCACCTTACCTGAATATCAATAAGTTTCATGGGGATAATCTGCTTCCGGTCATACCAAATCTGATGATCGAACCATTGTCGCAGTAGTTCGATGGGCGGTTGAGCACCGTAAGTCTCTTTTAATGGCATACTTACATCATCTACAAATATAACACTTTTCTTGCCGACTGGTGGTCCAAATATACCTACCAAAATAATATAAAGATCATAGTAAATTGTTACAGGGAATTAAAGTAAGCAAACATATTTAAACAGTTTTTCAAAACAAAAAAAAACAGAAACAGAATTTCAAAAATATAGTTGTAAGAATACGCCGATGTTGTGCAGTGTTAGCTATACACAGGTTCAAATCCCGGCCCGGGTAGTCGGTACCATTTGTCCTTGCGATACAATTAATACCTCTAATGATAAGATCGAAATCTAGATATGTAGATTGCTAAGAGGTGGATTCACACTTATATATGTTTTCCTCTAATGCCCAATTTGTTTTTATCGTCGCGCAAAAATGTTCCTCATATAATTGAAGACCGTTGATGAATGTATGAATGAATCTGTATTAAAATGTTGGCTATCGATATACCGTCACTTTTTTAACCTACTAAAGATATGCCCACCCTGATGCATTGGGCATCGAAGTTATACAATACATACTTAACTGCATCGTTACATATGATTAAGCGTGGTCTGCCTTGAGGCGGAGTTGAGCGTTAGAGGGTTAACGATACTTTAGAAAACTAGGAATGAATTATCAAGTCCTGACACATACACATGCACTAATACACGACCGAAAGACCCGAAAGTCGTTAGTCAATTACAAAGCTGTTTTCGTTTATCACTCTGTGCTGCTTCGGGCTTATTGTATTTTGTTCTATTTGTCGTGCAAACCGCTTGTGCGCATCGGAAGCGGCTTGCACGACAAATAGAATAAAAGACAATAATCCCGGAGCCGCACACAGTGATAAACGAAAAAGCTATACAATACTTAAATGCATCGTTATATGCGATGAAGCGTGGTCCGCCTTGAGGCGGAGTTGAGCATTAGAGGATTAACGATACTTTAGAAAACTAGGAAATGAATTATCAAGTATTGACACTCATATACATACATGTACTAACACACGGCAGAAGGAACCGAAGGTCGATAGTTAATTACAAAGCTGTTTTCGTTTATCACTGTGTACGACTCCATTATTGTTTTATTTGTCGTGCAAGCCGCTTGTGCGCATCGGAAACGACTTGCACGACAAATAGCACAAAAGACAATTCTACGTACACACGGCGCACGACTGCAAAACTTGGGAGTGACACGACACGCCACGGGGCGACTAGCGATGTTAAACGAAATCACCTCAAATTGCACTAGGACTCGAAGGTCGATAACCAGTTATAAATTGTAACAATATTATTAACTACTACTAGTTATAAGAGTATATATAGTTCAGGTCGACTTGTAGGCTGCGATCCATACGCTGTAATCAATATTCTCGTTCACACTATATTGATTGAAAAATAATGATGCGTTGTCTTCTGCGGTTTAATTGCGGACACTTTAAGGGATTAGATGTTAATTAATTAAAATTTGACCCAATAAATACAACATATAGTATCAATTCTCTACCTTTTCGCCTCTTATCCAACTTGCTCATGATAATGTCCTGCGTTTGATTCGCAGACGTCTGTGCGGAGAAATTAATAAAGAACGGCTTGTACGTATTCGTATCATTTTTCTTCAATAAAAAGTCCTGTGAAATGGTTTCATTCAGCATCAATTAAATATCTATCTATACTTTACTAAGTACATACGATCACATAGAAAGATTTCCCGGTTCCAGTAGGCCCCACCACCATGATAGCTTTCTGATGGAGTACCAATAGCTGAATTAGAGCAATATTTCGTATGGTTTCTACCGTTGGCACCAAAATCTGGTTGACTGGTATATCTTTGGATATCGGAGGTTGCAATGCCAGCTCGTTGGACCATAACGTCCATGAACCTTTACCCTTGATTTAATAAAGAATATTTTTAATACCATATTTAATTTATCATATTACAATGTATGATAATTGAGGCATTGAGGTTAGTCCACTTTTACGCTCAATTTTAGTCAAAACTATGGGCTTTTATCAGCTCTAGCTATTATTTTGCGAAATTTTCATACTACACTTGAGAATCAACAATATGATAAATAAATATGATATTTCAAGCGAATTTACTATTTTGTTGATCGGTAACAAATATTGAGTGAAAAAATAATAGCTGCTAAAACCTATAAAAAGTCAAATTTCGAGTGTTTTTAGGAAGATAAAACAGAATTGTTTATATTGAGCTATAATGCTTCAAGAAAGAATATGTATGAGTGTATAATTCCATTGCGGTAAGTCTAGACAATAGTGTAATATATTACACTATGGTCTAGACTAAACTTTATTTTAACTAACCTCTTTAGAATATCTATAATCGAAAACTGAATCCGCGGATGGCAGTCCAAACATGTAAACTTTCTCCGGTTTGGGCACATCAAACGGTATGCCGACTTGCTCGCTGATAACGTTGGGGAACTCTTTCTCCAACAAACCACGAAACACAATATTAAAGGTGCTGCGGCTACCACAGTCGAGTGTTCCACCGATGCCCCATATACAGGAAAAGAAGAATATCCCTTCAAGCTGGGCTCTCATCTCCAAATCGGTTATGCTTTCGATGTATTTCTCATCGTAGAAATCGTCCAGAAAACAATCGAATATATTCATCGTGGAGCGCATTAGATTCGACTCAGAAGTAGTTGCCATTTCCTAAATGATAATTATTTGAAATGTTGCGCAATCATTGCTTGACAAAGGGATTCAAAGCAGACAGATTCAGGTTCACTAACAACAACAATGTTCAGGTAGGAACTCGCCCCATGCCTTACGGAGCTACCTGTTTGTGGGGATCGGAGTACCATCTGGGCCCGAGTATAATCATCTCACCGAAGTCTGACTGGCGCCTGGCCCAAAGAGCTGAATCCAGTCAGAAATTCAATATGTGTCGGGGTCACCAGTAATTGCCAAAATATCTATAGCGAGCAAATCACAGACCAACTTTCGCTTTAGGTGTGTGTTAAATATAGCACACAATAAATATATTATTTAGTCCATATTTGTACGTAGGTGCAACGTTTGGAAAGAAGTATGTTTTATTAAAATAGAAAATAAAATAAACCTTCATTTGGCATAACTATTACAGACATAAATAAACTCAATACAATATCGAATACAACTGAAATGTAATGGGTAGTGAGGAAATAGTGATAGTGGTAAGGCTACTCCTTTTCTACTTCACCCACTTCCTTTCTCACGCTAGACTTTTATGAATTATTGATTTATGACAATATTTATGTGAATTATAATAGTTTTGTAAAAGAATATTAACCATTCCGTTATAAAACTAAGTTATAATTCACATACATATTGTCATTAATTAATAATTCATAAAAAGCTGGCGTGGGAAAGGAATTGGATGAGGTAGAAAATGAGTAGCCTTAGCACTAGCAATATTCCATTACATTTCAGCTGTATAGTATTTAGTTTGTAACGGAATGGTTAATATTCCGTTACAAAACTAAATTATAATTCATATACATATTATCATTAATTAATAATTCATAAAAGGCTGGCGTGGGAAAGAAAGTAGATGAGGTAGAAAATGGGTAGCCTTAGCATTAGTAATATTCCATTATATTTCAGTTGTATTCTATATTGTATTAAGGCACCTTACACGATCAATATTACTGTCAATATTTTAGAATAATGACAGTCTTACTGTACTATAATATGTTTAAAATGTTCATTATTCTAAAATAATGCCACTATTACTCATCGTGTAATGTATATTAATGTTGAAATGAAGAGAATACTGATCTTTATCCTTATAATTGATTACTTGATAAATATAAAAGGAAGATTGAAGCAAATATTGACAGTACTAGTATTGACAGTATTATTGACCGTGTAAGGTGCCTTAAAGAGTTTATTTATTTCTGTAATGGTTATGCCAAATGCAGGTATCTATCAAAGATATTTAAAAGGCTTTGTTAGTCATATTTATTGAATTAACTTACTTTGACTCCTGGTCCTTTTCTCACTAACCACAGTAGCAGATCTGCAAAGCGTTTGAACATATTCTTCAGCATTAATTTGTAAAAGTCTGTAATCGCCGACGGTAAAATGTTAAGCCAGGATCTCATCAGAGGCCTCCAGCCTAATGAAATCGGTTCTAAGTAAATCATTCCACATCTGGATACCTAGACGACGAGCAACATAGATTATTTCGGAATTAAAAATAATGTATCAGCTATAACCCTTAAATGTATATTGTTGCAGGGATGCAACAATACCTTTTAAAATGTTCACTGCCTAGTTAAAAACGTTATTTTAAAAATTATAATTCTGTATAAAGATATCTGCATACATATAATTCATGATTTTGATAATAAATGGCAATTCTTATGTTTTGTAGCAAATAAATTGGGAGTAACTATTATTTAATGTTAATTTTAAAAAAGCATGCATTTAAGGGATAATCTAGGTAAAAATATCTGGAACTTCCGAAAACTCCAAACAAAAGATATTGAACAACAATCATCTTCGCCCTTCGCTTCTTGAGTCGTTTTCGTTTATCGTGCTATAAGTTCAGACCGGCATAGCAACCAAATAAATAACTGTTGGTATGCCCCATGCTCCACAGCCGCTAGTGCAATACTGCCTTAGGTCTAATGGCACAAATATATCAAAAGTGACGTTTAGATGATGAAATATGTTATTATACCTCTCCCACTCTTAACACATTTGTAACATTTGACATAAAGCCCTGGTTTCCTAGGAGAACGGTCGCTTTAAAGCGGCCGCTTTTGACGTCATTCACAAATCACAAAGGTCGTTTTAAGTATATGTAATAGAAGAACTCACAATTTTTCATCGTAATTCATTGCGTTTTTGCAGTACGTTGAGGTATTACACTTTATAGGAAACTATATTCGTTTATATACACGTAGAATTATTTTTGTGACGTAAAAATAACGTCAAAAGCGGCCGCTCTCCTAGGAAACCAGGGCTTAAGGCTGTATAATGCTAGCGTTCGTGGAACGTGGGGCACACCAAAAGTTGTTTATTTGGTTGCTATGGATAAAAGGATGGTCTGAACTTACAGCACGATAAACGAAAACGGCTTTGAACCACTTTCACTCCTACGACTTTTGCATATTTACACGCCTCTCCTATCTTCTCTTAACCAATCACCCATATTTCTGTAATCTCCACCTATTCCCATGTTACTTCCTCAAATTCATTGCCAGGTACACCACATGTCACTGCCCTTACTACATAGTACACAGGCGGACCATACATTCCTCCCTCTTTCTTCCGATCCGCATCTCATTCGTGCAATGCTCCACATAACGTGGGAGTAGGTAAGGATTATACGAGCTCTCTTTTGTCTTTCTTACCACTCAGCATCCATCATTTTCTCTATAGACTCAGTTCCTAGACAAATTACTCATCCAATCAAACCTCAGACATACCCACTTATAGATAAAACTATACTACTATACGCATCTAGTACATGTAATAGCCTGACAAACATCGTTGCTAGTCTAATGCCCGTATTCACCAACATCCCATAAACTTTATAGGTCCCATAAGCTATTGAATGGATACATTTAAAATGTCATTGTGATAGAATATCCAAAACAAATGTAAAAAACCTTGAATAGCGCTTGTGATTGGAGCTTTCATTACACCTTTTGTTTAATTGTTCAGTGTTTTCAATAGAGCGAATCTAAAGTAACTACATTCCCTAGATCATTTATTTATTGTTGCTATAACAACGAATACTTATGGGTTCAATAGTTATTGATAGATT